>CM042689.1:139966151-142404804 GCA_023614405.1 Avena insularis | reverse complement strand
AAAAGAAGATCCGACGGCCGGTAATATTGGGATTCGTGAGTCTTTATCCAACATTGCTTATTCAAAGTTATTCATACACTAGATAGTGATAAGATAAGGATATAGGTAAGAAATTGTGGTAAAATAAGATAAGATAATATTATAGCTAGAATAGAACGCTGCCTTAAGTATTGTCTGATCACATGATTATTTTTATAGCTTCTATTTTCATCCAAATGATAGATAGAATGGAGTTTATAGATTAATCCAAATTTAAAAAAAATTGCGATATACCTTTCATAACTGAATACTCCCTGCGTTCACAATTACCTCACGTTTTGAGTTTTTTAGGATCAAAGTTTGCAAAGTTTGACCAAGAATACAAAAAAATATCAACATTGATGATTCAAAATTCATATAATATAAACATATAGTTCATGAAAATTCAAATGTAGTTGACTTTGAATTATAGATGTTAGTATTTTTTTCTTACATATATTGTCATAGTTTACAAAGTTTGACCTTAAAAAATCCATGACGCGAGGTAATTGTGAATGGAGGAAGTACTACTATAGATCGCAGGCATGCCCTAGTAGTGGTCACATGGCATAGGAGTTGAAGAATTTCAAAAAACACTAAAGTCCTAAATATAAAAATTAGCATAAAACTCAATTTATATCCAAAATAAACCGTTCCTAGTGCCAAAAGAGACCCTACCTCTGACTAGTACTATAGTAACTAGTAAAAGAGTGGTACTCCCTACAACAAAAATCAACTTTTACAACGGACGATTTTCGTGGTTGAAGTCTCGTTTTTCGTGGTTGAAAAGTCTTTTACAACGAATGCCCTTCGTGGTAAAAGCCCTGTCATAAATGAATCTACTATGGTTTTTCTGACCGTGGAGGATCGCACCCTTCATCTACGAAAACTTGTTCTGTCGTAGATCTGTTCGCCAGTTGCGTTGACTGCTGACATCATGCAAACGGCCACATGGTGAACACTGTTAATGGCTAGTTACCGCTGTTAACTGTCATGGAAACCATGGTAGAAACCATGTCCATCCAAGGCCTGCCAATTATTAAGTGGGTCGGCTGATACCTTCGATCCGGATTCATGGATGTAGTATAATAGATTTTTCCCTAGAACACCTAGGTTTAATCGAACCTTGGAAAGCAATTCTAAAAGGAAATAAATAATGGCACTTCAACAAGACTTTGTGTCTTTGTTTTATCTTAGTTTATTGGACCAATATAATTTACTTTTTATAGTGGGTTGAACCAATGGATGGATATAGGCCAGGGTTGAAGTTACACCCACAGCTGCACATCATATGGGATAAAAGATAATAATAAGCATAGTCATGTGTAATGTTTGAATGGAGATAATATCTTGTGGGCAACACATCCTAATGTACTAGAGCCCCCATGATGCAGCAGGCAGAGCAATAATCTTTTAATCCAACCGAGTGCACACCAAAGCCACGGGTTAGAAACAATTATTAAGTGTAGAACATAGATTAAAGCATCAAGTGGTGATGTTGTTATGATACCGAATGGGTCGCTAAGCGAATATCGTACTACCCTGTCTATCACTAGGGTTCCTATGAGATCGCCATAAGCCAAGTATCTCACCTTAATACTTTATCAATCTATGGGATCTTGGGTACCTACAAGTCCACATATCGAGATAAGAGATAAAGAAACAAAAGGTATAAATCTCAATTGCAAACAAAATGGTTAGATGCACATAGTTGCTGCGAGGTTTCTCCCCAACCCGCATGCCTTGAGGACTACTCACTCATAACAAATAGATCAAGGATAAAAAACATTATGCACAATACTTAGATTGAAATCGAATATTCTTACAACGGACGCCAAATCACAAGGAGATCTAACGTACAAAGCAATGTCTATGGCTAGTGGAGGGATGGATGATGCAGTGCATGAACAATGTATGAACAATGGCGTTGAACTCCTTTGGTGGTGTTGTGATGAGATCTGAGAATGGCGGATCCCTAGGCGGTGGCTAGAGCATCAAAATATATAGACGTCTTTACAAAGGTTATAGGGTTTGACGAGACAAAGCCGTCGGCACCCTGTACGGGTGGGCCGTATGGGAGGGCTCCCCTCGTACCGTAGCTCGTTATGCATAATAACACCTAGAATTTGATTCCCAATTATTTGGCCGTGTGGGCTTCCTCAAATTTCTGCATTATGACTCCCGATTTCGCATTAAAACCCGTGATTTCCCGCACAACATAATTCAAAGCAAGTTTTTGCATATCTTTACAATTATTAGTCATTAGTGGCAAGGATTGATAGTTTCTTGTCAATTCCTTTACTAAAAACAATGTTTAAATGCAGAGAAAGATGGAAAATTTCAATATCAACTTTGAGCAAGGATTGATAGTTTCTTGCCATCAACTTTGAGCAATAAGAAACAAAAGAACTATAATGAATTCAGCGTTTAAACTTGAAACAACGAGAAAAAGAATTCACTCACGGTTGGTAGTCATATGTGCATAACACTTCATTCATTTGTGAGGCTTATCAAAGTTAGAGAGATGACAAGAGTACTACACAATCTTCGACATTTCAAGACAATCAAAGTAGAGTTCAATATCAATATGAATAACTTGAAGTGTAGCAATCAATCCAATTATTCTAGTTAACTCCCATCTTGACAAGGCACACTAGGATATTTAAATGGTATGATTGAGTAAGAGAGTTCCATGTCGTAAGTAATATAACAATGAAGTGTCTTATTTACACCCACATCAATAAATCAAGTCTGTCAAAAACACTTCTAATCCAATCATTGTTTTTCAAGAAAAATCGTAGAGTAGTAATGAGACCATTCCAAGGACTTGTTATGTGGATCTTCAAAGATATCTTTTTCTTTTCAAGGATTGCTGGTTGTTTCATTTGCAAGTTCTTGCACAACCTTTGAGAATACCAATACTTTTGCCCATACATTGACACTGATGCCAATCATGTCATGAACTCATCACCGAAATCTGGGATTATACCATAGATAGTTCAAAATCTAGCGGAGTTGTTGGCATCCCAAAGGTGTGCACTAGGAACATAAATTGCAGAATTTTTTCTTTCTCTTTTTATGAGCTAGTACCACGGGTTGATCCAAAAATTTAGCTTTGGCATGCATCGCAATTACCAGTAGACTTTATTTCAATAAAACAACTCCATTCAAGAGAGTCATCAAGACTATCAAAATATATATAAGGTTAAGTATCTTCAAGGGTATACTCTCAAGACAATCATTCATCAAACAAGTCATAAATTTCAGATTTTTTCTTATTGTTCTTTTTTGGCATTATTATTTCCAAGGCAAGACTCGTTAAGATAAAAGAACAAGAGCAAGAACTTCAACAACTAACCATGCATCATACTATTAAAAATATTTACATTAATTAACTTAAATTACTCCCACAGGAATATCATCTTAGCAAATTGACCAACTAAGATAAATATCCCAAACATAAAAAGTGGGAGACATAGGACATACCTCTCATAAGAGACATCATGATTCTCTTCCTTATAGGGATGTGTTCCTTAAAAACTCAAACACGATTATTCTCATAATAATATAAAAGAAAAAAGGCAAAGTGCGAATCCACATTTACGGCAAAAGGAAAAACGGAAAAATATTTTTGTATTTTGGAGGAAAGGGATTAAAGAATAGAAAAGATATTGCGACCAAGAAAGGGTTCTAAAAAAAGTAAAAAAACAAATAAAACAAAAGCAAACTAAAAGCAAAGGATAAAAGAAAGTGTTGGAACAAGCCAACATGAATGTTTCAAATATCCCAAGGACCTGGAGTACAACATCATTATTACACAAATGAATTTGCAAGGGGAACACATCCCCAAGATCAGGCTTTTTCCAAGCCCCTTTGTTGCTTATTATGGTGGCAGTGGATAATTTCCCATGTTCCATTGGCCATGAAAATTTTGGAACTGGGTGGTGAGGCTTGTAGTAGCATCTCGAAGGTTCATGGAGAGGTTGTTCATGTTTTGGATATTTGCTTCAGGTGCATAGATATCTTCATATTTCGTGTAGTCGTTTGGTAGCTGCTCATGTTGTTCGGGTTCTACTTCTTCATCTTATCCTCCTCCTCCCATGTGTATCTCTTCTTGGGGTAGATCAGCCTCAACTTGCGCTTCATAACGCCAACGTCCCTCCTCCATAGACAAAATACCATTAGGCAAAGGAGCTCGGATCAAGTGATCTGCTCTAGGTATATCAAGGAAATATCTACCATGAGTTTTGGAGACCATGCCACATGCTCTTAGAGTAGGGAGACCGAGATGGTGACTTCCTACCAATGGTCGGATATTACCTAGGTTCATGTGAAGTGCATGTGCAAGGACGGTCACAACTCCCCCTCTACATATGGGTCCACGAGATTGAAGAGCATGTTGCTTAAGGTAAAACACAAGCAAAGTGCCCAAATTTGGCATTAAATTACAAATAACAATAGTATCTTTAGCGAGGATCAACATGTACTCCTTGTTAACTCTAGTAAACTCACCACGTGAATGCAAGGTGTTAGCAATCACATAAAATAAATAGTGAATAGCATGGTGATAAATTTGGCTTACCTTGTGTCACATCCCAAGATTTTAGAAATTGGGACTAGAAAAAAATTGCATTTGCATGATATTCATCAGCATTGCATTGCACATTTGCATAATGAAAAATTCCTAAATGAAAATAAAGGACTAAAACCCCAAATAGTATGTGCCACTTTGTCCCTAAAGGGAATTAAATTGGTTTTATAAAAACCCACTATTGCTAATGCAACGATTATTGCTAAATTATAGACTAAAAATATTCAATTAATATTACAAAATTTTAGGAACAGAATTGAGCTCATTTGGAGCTATTATGAAAAAGTTATGAAATAAATACAAACACATAAAGATATAAATAAAATGAAATATATAAGGATTTATAAATCCACTACTTCCAAACTAGTAAAAAGATTACAAATTTGATCCTATAATGATCTATTCGATTTTAGAAAATTTTAGGAACAAGAATCATGTCATTTGGAGTTTGTATGTGAAAGTTATGAGGAAAACAAATAAATATAAAATGGAAAAAGAAAAAGAAAAAAAAGAAAAAAAACAATCGGGCCAACCGGCCGGCCCAGCTAGCATACTGAGCATCCACGCACGGCACCGATCGGTTGTCCCAGGTGCTTTAAATATCAGTTTTCTAAACCTATCTCTATTCAAACTCCTATATCTTTTTATCTACAACTCCGAATCGACTTCCATTTGTTTCTACTTGTTCCCTACTCCAAGACCTATCTCTACACCATCCTAAATCTCCATATAAACTCGTGGAGCTATAGCTGTACGAGTTTCCCTTCTCGAAATCCCAAATCTACACATGACCGAATCTTATTTTGCTTATTAACCCATCTAGACTTCGTCGTTTGCCTTCGGCCAAAAAACAGAAGTTGTAGATCTCGTCAAAATCTTTCAATCTCGACAAACCTCACCTCTTTTCATCTACCACAGCCGGAGAATTTCGCACTGCAGTATTTCTGATATGACGGTGTAAATCGAAGATGTACTCGCGCTCGTTTCTTCAAATCCAAATTCCTATGATGAGAAGGTAGGACTAATGATTCCCCACAACTTTCATGTTGTAAGTTTTTCAATTTGACCTATGAATTTGTCTCTCTAAAACAGATCCTCTTTCACTGCTTGGACTAGTGCCGCGCCACCCAAGCCGTCCTTGCCGATCTAGGATGGACAAGTCATAGCAGCAAGCCCCGCACCCGTCCACGATGTCTAGGAGATAGGCCACCGTCCATTGCCACTCCATGTCCACCCCTCCATCGCAGCCCAGCCGTTGACCACCTGAGAAACGCCGCGTCCAGTTCTCTGCCGCCATGCCAAGAGCACGCGAGAACACCACAGCCGCCTCGCGCGCACACGCCGTGCCTCGCTCTCTCCACGCGTATCAATGGGTGGTGTGGAAGATGCCACAGCCACCGCACATGAATGGCTCCTCGTGTTCATATAAAAATATTAAGATAGAATAAATAAGAAATACTAAAAATTGCTAATAATAAATTTTGATCCAATAGAAACATAGCATATGTGATCCTCTACACTAGTTAAAAAAGAATTCTCGTCTAAAATAATACTAAGCATGCTCAATATCAAGATTGGATCAAAAACAAGACCTATTTCTAGATTGAAAATGGTGAATGATTGAGTGAAGATTTTGCAAAAATAAGTTGAGGACTGGAGGAGAATCATACCTTAGATCAATTGAGTGTGAGAATCAAAGAAATATTGAGTAAATTTGAACATCCAATAAAGGGGTTTGGAGTTTGAACATCCAATGAAGGGGTTTGGAGTTTGGAGGAAGAAGAAAGAGAGATTGATATTTGGGGATTTTAGGTTACCTTCCTCGAGGTGTTTATGTTGGACACGTACGTGGTATGAGAGGGCGGTATGCCCAGAGCCCGCCCATAGCGGGTGACTTACCTTGGGGTGATCGCCCTTCAGGCGGTGCACTCGGTTCAAGGCAGTGTTACTTGCCACAAGACGCATTTCATGGTCGTTATCGGTGTGGTATGATTTTCTTGAAAACTTTTGTTTGGTCTAGGATATAGTACGGGTGCGCCATACGGGCGTGTCCGACCATACCACAGGTCGTTATCGACACTGTTCACTATGGGAAAAATCAAACTTTCTATTTTTCTTCGACTTGAGGTGGTACGGGCGCACGATACTGTCTGTTCCGACCATACCATAGGTCGTTAAGAAGACTGTGAGCTACAAAAACTTCAAAATTTTGATTAGTAGATCCGTGCGCCTTTTCACAAATCATCATAAGTAAAGTAACAACAAACATACTACATAAAAATTGAGTAATACTTTAGGCCATGTGTTAGTAAAAATAAAAGATAGAGGATTACCTTATTTTGTCTCCTCTCTCCAAAGGTCTTCTTGAATAGTGTTTATTTAAATGAAAACAAAACAAAAATAAAAACTAACAAGACTAACACAAAAGTAAAATTTTATTTCACATAGGTTGCCTCCCATGAATCGCTTCTAGTTAAGCTCAATTAGCTTGACCCCGATGTCAATCACTAGGTTTGAGGAGTGGAATACCCACTCCAAAATAGTTGGCTTTCAAAGTAATTATACCATTATCATCATTAGGCTTGGCCTTCTTTTTCCTAGGGAAGTGTACTATAAAAGGATCTCCAGATGGTAGCCCAATTCTCATATTCCCTTCATGTAAATTAACCAAAGCTTTAAAAGTTCTTAGGAATGGCCTTCCCAAAATTATAGGTGCTATGGGATCTTTAGGAATGTCTACAATAACAAGATCAATAAGTGCGGGACTACCTTTAATTTCAACAATTATATTTTCTTTTATCCCAAAAAATTGTGTATAGGTTGAATCCACTAGGTGGAGTCTTAATTCAGCAGTACTAAATGGTCCCAAGTTTAATTTATCAAATACTCTTTTGGAAATTGCTGAGACACTTGCACCAAGATCACAAAGTGCGGATATCTCATTGACTCCCAACTTAACTTTAATAGTAGGATCAGATATATCACCTTGCTTAGCAGGAAGCTTATCAGCTAGTCTTTTGTACTCCAACTCTAGCTCACAAACTTTAGATGCTACTTCTTGTATAAATTGTTGGTACATAGCATTGTTACCTTGTTCTATACCTGGACTCTTTACGGTGATCATCTTCAATAGATCTTCCATGGTATACTCTGGTGTTGGTGCATTGCTATAAAATCTAGCTCTTCGGGTTTTTCTTCATTGGTTGCAACCCTCGTCATCTTGAGGTCTTCTACTGGATTTGGCTCTGGTTTTCCACCAAACTTTGCTAGTATGAGAGCTTGGCTCTCAACAACTTTACCTTGTTGAGCCTCCACAGTCTTTGTCCTTTATTGTAGAGCATGTGTAGGGGTTCATAGCATGGAAAAAATTCTACCGCATGCACACAAACAAGCCAAGATCTATCTACTAGATTGTAGTAACGAGTCGATTAGAGTACTCACCCTTGAAGATTCCAAAGCGGTTAACGAGAGCAGATTGTCATGGGCGATGTAGTCGTACACTTGTCGATCTCAATATCATGTAGATGATCCTTTCGGCGCTGTGTTCCGGCAGCGCTTCCGTAGTTAGTCACATGTTCGGTACTCGGTGAAGACCTTCCTCTCCCTTGTTCCAGCAGGCAACGGAGGTTGTAGATCTCCCCTTGCAATTCCTGTAGCACGACAGCGTGGTGTCGGAAGTAGAAGGAAAATCCTGTAGGGCTTCGCCTAAGCCGGAGCAGCTTATGGTGGATCTAGGGTTTCCGGTGATCTAGGGTTTAGAGGTCCGGAGAGGAGGAGGCGTGGCCGACGGCGGCTAGGGCGGCGATGGAGAGCTGGAGGCGGCACTAGGCGGCGGTGGCTGGTGGTAGCAGCAGCGCTGGGGGCGGCGGCGGCGTGGCTAAGTGGGGAGGGGCTGGTGTTGTGTGTTCTTGGGGCACCCCCTCCCCTCTATTTATGAGAGTGAGGGAAGCTTGGGAGAGGGGAGTTTGAATCCTTCCCCAACTCTCTCTCCTTGTTGGCTTGTGGTGGAGGGAAAGAAGGATTCTTTCCTTCTTCCACCAGGACACATTGTCCCAGTTTGACTTTTCAAACTTTCCTTTTGACTTTCAGTTTGGATCTTGATTTCTTTCTTGCTAATGCCCAACCAAGTGACCTAGGACATGATCCAATCATTCCACCTATCCATGAAACATTCATGTTCCCTTCCCCTTCCGGTCCGGTGAACCTTCTGGACCCTTCTAGAAGCTCTCTGATGAAATCATCGAAATCATTCCCGAACTCCGGAATTGGACTTTCCTTATATGAATCTTGTTCTCTGGACCACTCCAGATCTCCTCGTGATATCCCGGATCCCATCCAAGACTCCGAACAACATTCAGTCTCCCTACTTACATTCCATATCTACTAAACAACATCGAATCCTTAAGTGTGTCTCCCTATGGTTCATGAATTGCGTGGACATGACCGAGACACTTATCCGATAAATAACCAATAGAGGAATCTGTAAATTCATGTGGCTCTCACATATTTCTACGATTACTTTGTGATCAAATGAACCACTTACATAAGATACCAATTTCACTTTGTCTCGTGATAGTTTACTTATCCGAGGTTTGATCGTCGGTATCTCTACATACCTAGTTCAACCTCGTTACCGATAAGTACTCTTTTCTCGTTCCTGTGATATGTGATCCCTTGTGAGCTAGACACATGCTTGCAAGCTAATTGGATGACATTCTACCAAGAGGGCCCAGAGTATATCTATCCGTCCTATGGATGGACAAATCCCACTCTTGATCCATATGCCTCAACACACACTTTCCGAACACTCAATGCCACCTTTATAACCACCCAGTTACGATGTGGTGTTTGATGTCATCAATGCATCCATCCGGTGATGGTGATTAGCGTGATCTCATGGTCGAAGGATTTAGGTTACTATGTATCTGAAAGCTTATAGCAACTGAACTATATTAAATGACTTGATCTTTATGCTATGCTTAACTATAGGAGTATGTCCATCACACCATTCTCCTAATGATATGATCTTGTTGTTAATAACATCTCAATGTTCATGATCAGGAAACCATGATCATATATTAACCAACAAGCTAGTTTAACAAGAGGCTTTACTAGGGACTCTAGAGCTTATATCTATGTCTTTCTTAGACATGCATAGCCGTCAGCGTTGGTTCAACCAGATGACTTATTAGATGCAGAGAATCTAGTATGACAGGAGAACATGAAGAGATGATATTAGAGGTGATATGAGATTAAACTTGCTAAGGCTTGTATGGGAGGCCACGGTGGGAAGTGGTTTTTCTAGTCCCATTCTCGCCACCACTAGGAACCGAGTTCTTGCCTTTGGATCCAAGACGAGCGTACAACCACACGGGGCCTGGACAACCTCACGAGCAACTAACTTGCCTAGTAGATTACATGAGTCACATAGTTCGGGCGTTCCATTCGACATATGCATAGAAAATCTTTTGAGACATTTGTCGGGTGAAGGTGCATTCATAACAGGTAGGTAAGAGTGGCCGAGGTTGCTTGGGGTAGATAGCGCCCCTGGTAAACCAACCCCGCCTCACATCTTTAAGTACCTGCTTCGATATTTGACCCGGTTACGGCAGAACTATACTTATTGCATGACTCATGGTCTCGGCGAAAGCAAGCTAAAGGTCGTGTCTAACCACCATCTGCCAGCCTTCCAAGGAAGAGGGCTAATCATGTGGCATTAAGAGAAGGTTAGTATGTGTGGTAAAGTTGTACACCCCTGTAGGGTATTAATCTTTTAGAAAAGCCGTGTTCACGGTTATGAACGACTTGGCGACCGGACTCAAGATCATAGAGAACTATAACCTAATCGTAAAACTTGGCAGATCCACGTGTGCTTAAGGATGCTTCCTCATGGGTACAAGGGGGTGATCCTAGTTCAGGAGATGATGATTGGTGGATATCAAAAGATGATGATTAATATTTCGGAGATGTCGCTCTCTTATACCCTTTTAAAATACTCTGATTAGACGAGATTCTTCTCCCTCTTGTTTTATAAACAAAAGATGGCTTTATGCAAAACAAATCCACCAGCCATAAGTATTGCGGAGTACACCCTGTACTCACCCTTGCTTTTTTGATACTTTTGACAGAGTAATTGTTCCCCAAAGACGAGTTTGGTACTACATCGACATCGACGAGTAGCTTGGGGTTCCCGGCCGATAGCCTGGAATCTATGGGCTGGGACATCATCGTTATGCTTCAGGCCTCTTAGTCCATTTGTTATGTTTGATATACTTAATAGCATAATTTGCCTTCCGTTTTATTGATGTTTGTGGTCAGTGACCTCTGCTTGTAATAATTTGGTTCTCTGCTCAGTTATGAGCTTGTTGTAATATTTTTTTTGTCATAGGGTCACTACTGTGTTATCGATTCTTCACTGGATATCTTCGAGCTCAAGTTTAAGCTTAGGTCAGACGGAGGTATGAGATTTGTTTAGCCCTGATCCCGGGGGTGTCATAGTTTTTGGTATCAGAGCAGTACCGACCGTAGGAAAACCTTGCTATTGGTCGATGTTGAGTCTAGTGCTTGTGAAAACTATTTTAAAAGGTGAAAACTATTTGCAAAAACTCTAGTATGCTTCTTTTACTCCTTATCCAGTTTTGCTCTAATTCTTGGTCATCTTATTTGGTATTGATTCTGTAAAAGTTTTGATGTCTCTTCTAGTCTTTCAAAGCTTAGGTGCCTTCTTTGCATGACGTTTCTTAACCAGTTGACCTAGTTTTGAGTTCTCTAGAGTTGTGTGTGTTGTGAATTCCTTGTTCCCTTGCTCTTGTTTATCTGAGAGATTCCTTTCTATCATGATCTCTCTATCTTTTGGACCCACAATATTATATTGTTGGTTCCACAGTATTCTATTCTAGGCTTCGAGGTTTCCTTTCGCCTTGTGTGCCTCCTTTTAATTTGCTTGGGTACTTCAAAAGTTGTTTCTTCTTTTGGAAGCTACCTCGTGAATACTATCTTGCAGTGTAAACTATGTCACTCAAGTAGTAGTTACTCATTTCTTTGGGTTTTAACCCTTGGACTTGAATAGAAGTTCCCTGATTGTGCTGGATTCTAGTGTTGTGAATCTTGTACATGAAGCTGACCTTTAACCCAAGATCCCTTTTGTTGACCTCTGTCGTTAATGTTCATACGTTACCTTAGGATGGCTTGTATTAAAATTCTAGCCTTCAAGCTAGTGGCCTTTGTCGCGATTAATTGTGACAATGGACTTTCCCTACCACATGTTATGGCAGATGTTCTTTAATGGAACCAAATAGATCATGAAAAGAGTACTCCTCGAGAGTCTCGCATCTATACCCGTGACTCTGCCACACTTTACCCTTCTCTGCATTGGTGTTCAGAAGATTGATAATCTATGCATCCACACCTCAGGATTCTATCTTGAGAATATTCCTTTTCACTTGTTGTTTCAAGACCTTTGTCTATCAGTTGGTAGCCAAGTAGTAAATGTACATCGGTTTCTTCCGAAGCAAGATACTCCTATGGTCCGTCAAAACAAACCATCTCGAGATGTCAGGAGAAACAAACTCCAGTACCTCGTCATATCTAGGACTAGGTCAAATTGTTGTAATCTACAGATCAAGAGGCGTTGATTAGCCTCTGTCTGTTCTACCTTAAAGTATCACACTCTTTTATACTAAGAGGTCGTGCTGAGTTTTATGACCCCTTAATGAAGTGGTGCTCTTACACATATTTACCCACCCTTCCTCGAGCTTTCGCGCTCGTGAGTGATGCGTGTGCGTAATAATGTGGCCATCTGAGATTATTAGCAATTACTATTGTTTTGAACTCTAATGATATTTGTTTCATACTTAGGGTGATTGGTTAACCCTATCATTAAGGGAAGAATGATTATGCTACCAAGTCCTCTATTTTGGTACACTCTCTTCGGTCAAAGAGTTAGGCTTGTGCCAAAGCTCTAAGACTACGTCTTCTTGCCTTACAAGGCAAGATCCCTCTCGAACTAATTGGCATATCGGTGGTTCGTGATATTTTGGATGTCTTTCTAGAAGTATCGCGTTGTTGCCACATGACCGTGCTGTCAAGTTCTTGAGGAAGCAAGTTCTCTGAACTGCTCTCTTCTCCAAGGATCCGTATTGGATACCCCTAAACTAGTTGGTTGAGCTTAAACAACAACTTGGAGAGTTGTAAGACAAAAGTTCTACCCGACTCAGTTCCTTCGTAAAGGGATGTCTAGTTTTGTTTGTGTTGGAGAAAGATACTTTTTCCTTCGTGGATATGTTATCTTCCCCTACCTTTGATTTGATTTGGGTTATTGTCAAATCAAACTCAGTTCCAAGGACTATCTTGATGGTGTTTATGCTTGTGATATTTCACTTGTGTACATCTTCATGTTCTTTGGTCTGATCAGTATTTTTGCCTTGTTTGTGCAACATATGAGTCCATCTTACCGGAGTGTTTTGATAAGTTTGTTATTGAGCCCATCGATGACATCCTCATCTCCTCCATGTAATTTAGATTCATATGGAACAATTGGCATTAATGTTGGAAAATTTTGAGAACCGTATGTGTTCTGGATGTTAGAAGTAACCTTCTCTGGTTCACGTGCAACTGATGAAAGATGTCGCCATGGATTCGAGTAGAGTTAACTATGTTCCTTAAGGACACATGTATGTTTGATTGTTAGTACTTTATGTATGCAGTTGTCTTTCGACAAGTTGCTAAATACATGGGTCTAGCAATCTAGCTCAGTCTTTTGGAGCTTTACACTGTAGTCCATATCTTGAGAATCTAGTAACTTTACCTTTGCGGTAAATGTTGCAAACTTTCTATTCGAACATGCTGAGTCTGAAGTATCATACCACCTAACCAAATCTGAATCTCAACAGATACGATGGTTTGTGTTCCTCAAGGTTTTGACATAGGTCTCTTTGAAGTCTGGCAGGATTGATGTAATGGTTGACTCACTTACCCGGAAAGACCTTCTGTCATATTCTCTTGATTCAGCAATATAAGCCCACTCTTCATAAGGCTTCTTCTATACTTTATTATAGGAGTTGTTCTTATCGTTCTTTTGTACCCGAAGTCTGACCTTTACTTGATGCTTCGTATCTCGAACATCGAGGAGAACATTTAAAGTAGTATTTCTAAATGTCTCTCGGTCGATCCTCCAGACCCTTTATGTTGACAAGTGTTATGTTGTGCCAAGTACTTGAAGTCTGAGAATGAAGTTTCTTTCTTCTCGTGTCATCAGGAATCTTCTTAACTATTCATCTTAGTGGTGTAAAGTGATATCATTATCTTGGCAAAGATTTTGATAAATCTGGATGAATAAAGAGTTTCCTTTATTATCTTAACCATGTCTTAAGAGTGGCTATGATTTTTCTAATCTATAGTTCCTCTTGATTATATGTTTCTTTATGACTATTATGAGTCCTCTCCACCAAAACACCTTTCTATCTTAGCCTTCTGTTGAATGAAAGAGTGACCCTTCTATTTCAAAAGTAGTTCAAAAGCTTGGTTTTGTTGATCCATACCTCTATAACCTGAAATCTCTACTTAAGCTGTTTAGTAGAGGTTCATTTCTCGAAGTCTGTGGTCATCTTCTTTCTGTTGAAACTTTCTTCTTCAGAAACTTCAAAACCTCCTATAAGGTCCATGGTCTCAACCCTTATAAGGACCATCTAACCAACAACTTGCAACCATCTCCTCTTGTTTCCTCCGTTACCTTGTCGTGTTTCATGTTTGTCATCTCAGAGTGTTTTTGAACAATCCATCCATGAGTTGACCATGAGATACTCAATGTGATGTCCAATGTGTTTCACTCTTATCTTAGAGTGACCATGTTCCTTTATCTCTCTGTCTCTCTTCCTACCTTTGGAATCCCGGGTCGAGATTCTCGTAAGGGGGATAGAGCTGTAACACCCCAGTTTTAGTTGAATAGTAATTAGGTTTTGATTGTGCATCATTAGTACAATTCTTAAAAATGCATGGAAAGAGAAATACACAAAACCCTAAAACCCAATGTTCCATCCCTCTTTGAAATTTATTCAAACTAGTTTTGAATTTTGAAATGACAAAAATAATGGAGCCAAATTGAATATAAGGGATCTTGATCACTTCCTATATTTCACAAAACCCCTCTGGTATTTTTGAAATGTTCAAAGGAGTATTTGAATTTGAAATATAAATAGAAAACTGAAAAGCTAAAAAGAAAAAGATTCTGCAAATAAAAACAAGTCAGTTTAGCAGCCAGGACAGCCCAATCCTTCTCCCTCTCTCCCTGCCGCCCATGCGCGCTAGTAGCCGGCCACCTCGGCCCACCACGGGCCCAGTACCACTTCTATCCCGCTCATTGCCTTCCTCTCCTCCCAGCGTTGCCGTGTCGTCGCTTCCCACCCGATGCTGCTCGTCCTCGCCATGACGCGCCCACTAGAGCAAGGATAAGGACCTGGCGCGCCTCTCTCTCTCTCCCCAGATCATATCCCCTCCCCGCGCCCTCTTTCTCTCGCTCTCTGTGAGCTCCCCAAAACCCTAGCTCCGCCCCTCGCTGCTGTTCTGCATCGCCCCGAGGCCAGCTGTGCACACCACGAGCTTCGCCTTGCTCCTCTCTTCCTCCTCGCCGACTTATGCAAGTAGGCGCGCTTTGAATCGCTGCAACGCCACTGTCTTCCCTGTGGCCGGCAGAAGCTCCGCCGCTCGATTCCGTCACCACCTACCACCCCGTCTCTCACCGACCCTTCAGTCAGCTTCGTGGTGAGCTTCTAGTTGTCATGGACCCTTCCCCCTCCTCTCTCACGCTTTTCTTCGCCCTCGCACCGTGCTCCGTCGTCCGCTGTTGCGCATGCTCGTCGCCGGCGTGGTTTCCGACCACCACAGAGCCCCGCGCCGCCCTTGTCTGGTAGGCCGCACAAAGGCTCTTCCCGTAGGCGGAATATCGAGTCCGCGCGCGTGCCGTAGCACCGCCGCCAGATGGTCGCCGGCGTCGGCCACTGTCCATCGTGTGAGTCCACCTAAGGTGGGCCCCTCCTTGTCGATGTGGCTGTTGACGTGTCCTAGGCCCACCCATCAGCCTCAGAGGCTAGATGCCTCTGCTGTGCAAAAAATTAGGGTTAGGGTCTGACCCAGTCAACCACGACCCAGGTCCCATCTGCCCGCGTGGACGCTGAGGTGGCTCTGGGGCCCCTCAGTCAGCCATTGTGGCTAGGTGTTTCTCGGTATAAAAAGTATTTTCAGTCTTGTTTAAATTCAGAAATGGTTTTAATAATTCCAGAATTTCATTAAATCTTGTAAAATCAATATCTTTTAATTTATAAGTCAGAAAAATACAAATAATATATCAAAATGTTCAGAAAAATGAAACCTATCTAACTAAGACATTATCATGCATTGTTAATCAACTTAAATGACAAGTTTAATTAGAGAACAAAATTAACCCCTCTCATATGTTCCGGAGTTTCCCCGAGTTAGGGTTTTCACCCCTCGAAACCGAGATTAATTTGTCGAGCATGCTTTAGGGTTTCAATTCAATTCAATGCAAATTAATTTGATATGCGTTGATTGTTTCCCCTTTATTTCTGGTGTTTGGTTCTTCCCGGTAGAATGCGATATCAAGATCAAGATCGAAGACCGAGGTCAACACCGTCGAAGTTCGAAGATCGAAGAACAATACTTGATCAACTTTAACCAATTAAAGTACAAGGCTCCCGAAGATCTGCTTATCCGCAATCAACTGGCAATGGCAATCATAGCCCCACCATGATATAATCCTATGATTTCAAAAGCATTTCAATTCCTGCCATGATGCATACAATTCTACTGTGGTATTTTATCGATAGATAGAGTATACTATCTGTTGCATTACTATCTTTGAGCTTATATTACCTGATCCACTGCTCCAAGCATAACTAGGTTTGGCTTGTGTGCACTTCTAGAGCTTCTATCTTTGTCTTGATTAGACATGCATAGCCGTCAGCGCTGGTTCAACCAGATGATGTATCATATGCAGAGAATCTAGTATGACATGAGAACGTGATGAGATGATATCAGAGGTGATATGAGATTAAACTTGCTAAGGCTTGTATGGGAGGCCACAGTGGGAAGTGGTTTTTCTAGTCCCATGCTCGCCACCACTAGGAACCGAGTTCTCGCCTTTGGAACCAAGACGATAGTACAACCACACGGGGCCTGTACAACTTCACGAGAAACTAACTTGCCTAGTAGATTCCATGAGTCACATAGTTCGGGCGTTCCATTCAACATATGCATAGAAAATATTTTGAAAGATTTGTCGGGTGAAGGTTCATTCGTAACAGGTAGGTAAACATGGACGAGGTTGCTTGGGGTAGATAGCTCCCCTGGTAAACCAACCCTGCCTCACATCTTTATGTACCGGCTTCGGGATTTGACCCGTTACGGTGGAACCATACTTATTGTGTGACTCATGGTCTCGGCGAAAGCAAGGTAAAGGTCATGTCTAACCACCCTCTGTCGGCCTTCCAAGGAAGAGGGCTAATCATGTGGCATTAAGAGAAGGTTAGTACGTGTGGGTAAAGTTGTACACCCCTGCAGGTTAATAATCTTTTCGAAAACCCGTGTTCACGGTTATGAACGACTTGGCGACCGGACTCAAGATCATAGAGAACTATAACCTAATCGTAAAACTTGGCAGATCCACGTGTGCTTAAGGATGCTTCCTCATGGGTACGAGGGGGTGATCCTAGTTCAGGAGATGATGATTAGTGGATATCAAAAGATGATGATCAATATTTTGGAGATGTCGCTCTCTTATCCCCTTTTAAAATACTCTGATTAGACAAGATTCTTCTCCCTCTTGTTTTATAAACAAAAGATGGATTTATGCAAGACAAATCCACCAGCCATAGGTCTTGCGGAGTACACCCTATACTCACCCTTGCTTTGTTGATACTTTTGATAGAGTAAGTGTTACCCGAAGACGAGTTTGGTACTACATCAACATTGACGAGTAGCTTGGGGTTCCCGGCCGGCAGCCTTAAATCTATGGGCTGGGACGTCATCGTTATGCTTCAGGCCTCTTAGGCCATTTTTTAAGTTTGATATACTTAATAGCATAATTTGCCTTCCATTATTTGATGTTTGTGGTCTGTGACCTCTGCTTGTAATAATTTGGTTCTCTGCTCAGTTATGAGCTTGCTGTAATAATATTTGTGTTGTAGGGTCACTACTGTGTTATCGATTCTTCACTGGATATCCTTGAGCTCAAGGTTAAGCTTATGTCAGACGGAGGTCTAGGATTTGTTTAGCCCTGATCCCGGGGGTGTCACATCCTACAAATGTTGGTTGCTGACCGTGAAGCTGGAAGAGCTGAATGTCAAGCTAATTTAGCCACCCTTCAACAAATAGCTCAGATGGCCCATAATAATCAAGGCCATGGAAACCAGGATAACCATGGATCAAATCTCAAGAACTTTCAAAACATCAATCCCCCCATATTTAGTAAGTCTAAAGAGCCATTAGATGCTGATGACTAGCTGCAGACCATGCAGAACAACTTAGATGTCGCGGGAGTGGAGGCCAATGAGAAAGTACTGTTTGCCACCCATTATCTGGCAGGTGATGCAAGAGCTTGGTGGAATAGCACCCGTACATGAATGGAGGACAAATGATGACTTGTGATGAATTCAAACTCAAGTTCAGCCGAACCCCTGTGCCACCGGGTTTAATTCTGCCGCCGAGGGATGAATTCAGGGAGCTGAAGCAGGGAAGGAAGACTATGGTAGAGTACCGTGACAGATTTCTGTCTCTAACTAGGTATGCCCCTGATGAGAAGCAAATAAGAAGGAGAAATTCTTGAATTGTCTACATGATGAGATGCAGAAAGTGCTTTTCAACATTCCCTTTGCTGACCTTGAAGCCTTAGTGGATTCTGCAATCTAGATGGAAGGCAAGATCAACCAAGCCAACGATAATTGCAAGCATCAAATGATGCATCAACCAGGATTCCACCATACCCTGATGTAAAGCCCCAACCCATCTGCATGATATGCCCCGAGAAACAATTGACCCCCTATGTCCCGTACGAACTATACCAACCATGGGGGAGGAACCCCAAGGCCCGAAGGAAACCACCACAACAACCTCGGCAACTTCAACAATTTCAACCGTGCACCGCCCAAGTACAACAACACCCACAACACCAACAACAACAATACTATCCGTAGTACTAGAAGCAATCTTGTGCCTGTTGCAGGAAAAGACAAGTCTCTCATCACTTGCAGCAACCACCAATGTGAATGCACCAGCTCAACAGCAATGCCTTGTTCAGCCTGGAAGGAGATTCGCCCCAGGGAACTCGCTCAACCGCAACAGTCGTCTGTTTCACATGAATGCTGAAGAAGCTTAGGAAGCGCCAGATGTTGTGTTGGGTATGTTTTCTGTTAACTCAGTACTTGCAAGAGTGTTGTTTGATTCTGGAGCATCACACTCGTTTGTTACAGAAGAATTTGCATGCACTATTAAGATTCAACCAACAAAATTGAAGCATGTTATGATAGTTTAAATGTCTGGTTCAACCACCAAAGATAGACAAATTTGCAAGGAAGTACCTATCAGAATCCATGGAATAGATTTTTATGCTAATAAAATAGTACTTGGAACCAAAGGTTCATAAGTAGTACTAGGAATGGATTGGATGTCGAAATATAAAGGATTAATCGACTGTGCCCATAAAGACATAACCATGACTAGTACCACTGGAGTATCAGTATAGCATGTATTTTCGACTGTGCGCTGTCAATTCAAGTGAAACAAGAGTCTAGCCCAACCAACCATTGACCAAGTCAGAGTAGTATGTGAAAACCTTGATGTATTCCCATAGGAATTTCCTGGTATGCCCCCAGATCGAGATATCGAGTTTATCATTGAACTAATCCCTGGAACTAGACCCATAGCTCAGAGACCTTATAGTATGAACCCATCTGAATTAGTGGAGCTAAAGAAGAAACTAGATGCTATGCTGGAGACAGGTTTGTGGATAAGAAAGATGGAGGTAACCGTTTGTGCACGGATTATCGGGAGCTAAATGATGTCACCATTAAGAACAAGTACCCACTGCCAAAGATACAAGACATGTTTGACTAGTTGACCGGTGCCAACGTGTTTTCTAATATTGATCTTAGAATTGGTTATCATCAACTCAAGATTCACGCAACGAATATTCCAAAGACTGCCTTCACCACCAGATATGGATTGTATGAGTACGCTGTCATGTCTTTTTTGATTAACCAATGCCCCCGCTTATTTCATGAACCTCATGAATAAGATTTTTATGAACTTCCTAGATAAGTTTGTCGTTGTTTTTATCGATGATATTATGATCTATTCCAACTCACAAAAAGACCATGAGCTACACTTGAGGACCATCCTTGAAACCCTTAGAAAGCATCAGTAGTATGCCAAGTTTAGATAATGTGAGTTTTGGTTAAAGGAAGTAGGATTCCTAGAACATATCTTGTCTGTAGGAGGAATTGCTGTCGATCCCACCAAGATTAAGGATGTTGAATAATGGAAAGCCCCAACCACTCAAACCCAAGTTCCCGCATTTCTCGGATTAGCGGGATAGTACCGCAAGTTTGTAGAAGTATTCTCGAGCATCGAAAGACTCATGACCCAGTTGTTGAAGAAAGATAAGAAGTTTGAATGGACAGACAAATGTGAAGCAAATTTTCAAGAGCTCAATAAGAGATTTATTTCAGCCCCAATATTGCTTATGCCGGATATCAAGAAGCCTTTTGATGTGTATTGTGACGCATCCAAGATTGGTCTCGGATGTGTGTCATTGAAAGAAGGCAAAGTCATATCCTATCTGTCCCGACAACTGAAGCAACATGAGTAGAATTACCCTAGCCATGACCTCGATCTAGCAGCCGTAGTTTTAGCCTTGAAGACATGGTAGAATTACCTCATGGGTAACCGCTGTGAGATTTATTAGGATCACAAGAGTCTGAAGTATATTTTCACCCAGAAGGAGCTAAATATGAGGCAAAGGAGATGGATAGACTTAATCAAGGACTATGACCTTGACATTCACTATCACCCTGTTAAGCCAATGTGGTAGCAGATGCTCTTAGCAGATTGTCGTGTCGATTGAACACCATGATAAAAGAATCCCAGTCAAGTTAGCATGAGGAGATGGAAAATTTCAGAATGGTGCTAGTTAGTGAAAGATTTTTGGCTAGCATAGAACTTCAACCCACTTTGATCAGTCAGATCAAGGAGGCACACAAAGGAAATTCTAGTATCGACAGAATCAAACGTCGTATTGATACAGGGAAGGTACCCGGATTCACCGAAGATGAAGAAGGAGTATTGTGGTACAAAGGACGTATCTGTGTACCAGCAGATTCCGAGTTGAAGCAAGTCATTGTGCAGGAAGCTCATGATACTCTTTATTCCATCCACCCTGGAGGAACCAAGATGTATCAGGATTTGAAGGAGCAATTTTGGTGGCATAAGATGAAGCGAGAAGTCGGAAGCTACATAGCCAAATCTGATATCTGTCAGAGAGTCAAAGTGGAACATCAGAGACCCGCAGGACTTTTGCAACCTTTGCAGATCCTAGAATGGAAATGGGATTCAGTTGAATGGATTTCATCACCGGTTTGCCTATATCTAGTAGAGGAAATGATTCTATTTGGGTTATAGTGGATAGACTTTCTAAAGTAGCTCATTTCTTACCGGTCAAGACCACTTATCAGAGCTCGAAGCTAGCATAGTTGTACATTTCTAGGATAGTCAGTTTGCATGGAATCCCCAAGAACATTGTGTCGGATCGAGGAACCAAGTTTACCTCGAGATTTTGGAATAAAGTCCAATAAGGATTATGAACCAAACTGAAACTCAGCACAACTTATCACCCACAGACCGATGGACAAACAGAGCGAGTAGACCAAATACTCGAAGATATTTTGAGAGCTTGTGTGTTGGAATATGGATGTAAATGGGAGGACTGTTTGCCTTTCACAGAATTCTCATACAACAACATTTACCAAGATAGTTTGCAAATGACCCCATTTGAGTTTATGTATGGAAGGAAGTGTCATACCCCCACTGAATTGGTCGGAAGTAGGAGAGAGTCAGATTTTCGGACCCGACATCCTAAGAGAAGCCGAAGAGAAAGTTCACAAGATCCATGATCACCTTAAGACCGCCCAATCCAGACAGAAGAGTTATGCCGACAAGATACGTCGAGATCTAGCCTTCACTATCGGAGATTTTGTGTATCTAAAAGTATCACCCTTGAAAGGGATGCAACATTCCCAACTCAAAGGAAAGCTTTCCCGCAGATATATTGTACCCTTCAAGAATTTGAATCGCCAAGGAGAAGTATCATATCAACTGGAACTGTTGGAGGAGATGTCAGTCGTGCATGATGTGTTCCATATCTCGTTAGAAAATGCCAAGAAGTTCCGGAGAAGACCGCAGTTTTCAATAATATTGATCAGAGAACCATATAGATTAACAAGGACCTAACTTATAATGAACTACCCATTCGTATTTTGGAAGAAGCCTTCAAAACCACCATAACCCAGAGTATCAAGTTTCTCTAGATCCAGTGTTGTAACCATACTGAAGAAGAAGCTACTTGGCAGCGAGAAGATTACATTAGGACTGAATTTCCAGATCTCTTTAGTTCCTAGTTTTCTTTTTTTTTTTAAATATCAAGACAAGATTTTGTTTGAGGGAAGGTTTGTAACACCTCAAAAATATTAAACAAGATTATCAAGTTCTAATCACCCAAGTTTAGGGTTAACAAAAACTTTTACTATTAAAATTAATATGAATGCATATGTGTGTGATTAATGCATGAATGATTGCATTTGCCATGTTTGATTGGTATGAATGATAAGGATTGCTTTTAAGATGAAAACAATATCAGCTAGGTCAATTCTAAACAAAACAAATCAAAAGGAAATTCAAACAAGAAGGCATATGATCAAATGGTCATTTTGACACAAGTTAACCACTAGACCACTTTGGGTGTTCCTAGTAAAGATTTCTTAATGGAAACTTTCTCAATTATTTTCACCCCCTGCTATGCCAAGTGAAAGTGAACCCAAGACCACTTTCAAAACCAACAGAAACAAATTCCAAATATATTTAAAGGACAATTCAAAATTGAATCAAGTGTATGCATTAAGATCACCACTTTTCAAAAAACAACCAAACCAATTCCCCTTAGCAAACCCTAGCAACCATAGACTACCAAGCTTATGACAAGATCACTCACCAAAATTCATCTAAAAATTCAAATTTTGAATTCGTGCGGCCATTTCATTAAACACCCAGTGAGCACAGTAACAGCTGCCAAACTATTACTGTTATTGATCAATGCTTTGTCTACCAATTGTCGCCACTACTAGACCTCACTCACTCCTAGTGCCCACAACTGCATTGAAGCAGCTCCCCTTTCACTTACCATCACTCGAGGAGGAGGAGGCCGCTGCTGCTCGAGGAGGAGGTCGTGGAGTAGCCCGCCGTCCTCCTCGTCTCAGAGGTGAGCCTCTCCCTCTCTCCCCTCTCTCTACATCCATTCCTGGGCAGTAGCTTGCAAGATAGAGGAGGATGCCGTGGATTAGGGTTCAAAGGAGGTTGTGGATTAGGGTTCCTGGATTAGGCCGTGGATTAGGGTTCAGAGGAGGCCGTGGATTAGGGCAGTAGCTTGCAAGTGTTAGTGTTCATAAAATTCTAGTGTTAGTGTTGTAGTAGTAGCTTGTTCCTAAACTTAATTCGACTTGTCCATGGTGCATCATGAAACCCCACATAAAATTACAAACAAATAATAACCATAGTGTGGTTATTAGGAATGATGTCTGATATACATGGTGGCTTTATGATTTTATAATTTGCTTAAATACTAATGGATATCTTATATGATTTTTAGTCCTAGGACTAGATAGATGATATGGACCTGTTACTTGTGAACCTAGCCTATAATAGATGTCTTAAATAAATGATTCCTAATGTGTTTAGGAAGATGATTACTAGATGGATGAGTTGTTTTAGTGGCTTCTCATTCCGGGGTTACTTTTGTGGTGCAGGAATATGTCTTACTAAATTTTATCTATAATAAAATGAAAGTAAAATTATATATGACCCTAGAGTGTTGGCTAGGAATTGTTCACAAGTACTATTATATTGCAATACTAAAATTCTTGGACTAGCTAAATTTGTATTGTTCCCCATTCAAGATTTGCTCTTATGGCTAATAGGATTGTTTCTTGTGGCTAATAGGATTATGTCTTATTGTCCATGAAAATTATATATTCTGATTACACTTGCTTATTTGCTGTCAATGGATTTAAAACAGTACCATATAATTTAAAACAAGGCAATAACTCAGAAATAATCCATTGAATCTGAGTCAATGAATTTTACAAATTTTAGAATCCGAGTCAATGTCAAAAAAAAGAGAGAACATATGAGTCAATGAATTTTAGAATCCGAGTCAATGGTTTTAGTACACAAGTTGGACTCAGAATACTCCAATAGCATGCATGATTTTTTTGCTTGACCACTTCTATATCTTGGAGTATTGGTGTACTGTACTGTTATCTTGGAGTATTGGTGTACTGTACTGTATTGGAGTATTGCTTGACCACTTCTGTACTTGGGCAGAGTATGTAGAATGTATCCTTTGCAAAGCTTATTTAGATGCTAGATTCTGACTACTAGATGCTAGCTTCTGACTACTAGATGCTAGCTTGACCACTTGTGTACCTGTATAGTACTAATTAAATGCAAAGCTTATTTAGATGCTAGCTTCTGACTACTAGATGCTGGAGAACTATATGGAGCTACTGCTTTGCAAAGCAAAATCTGGAGCTATATTTTTGCACTATTTTGATCCACCTTTAAAGCTGGAAATGACAGCTACTGTTTTGGTTACTTGGTGCATCGTCTAAGTGTCAACTCCACAATAGCAACTACTGGTTTAGTTCACTATAGATTTCATTTGTTTTGATGACTGAAACAGGAACAAAATGTACAAATCAACACAGTATATATTTTTCTAGCAGTATGTGCTGCTACTACTATAGGTGCTGCTGGCTTCTACTACTATATGTGCTGCTGGCTGGTTGCTACTACTATATATGCTGCTGGCTGCAAAAAACTACTGTGCTGCTACTACTATATGTGTTGCTGGATCTGGCCATTTATTTTTATATACCTAGTAATGATCTTGTGCTTGTTGTGCTGGTAATGTGCTGGTAATGTACTGGCTGTTCTTGTGCTTGTATGAAGCACTTTATCGTGTATGCAGGTTCTTGGATGAAATGAGTCCTGATTTTTGCCGGAATGTTGATTAACTTCCGTTTCGGCAGAAATCGGGCACTCCTAGTTTAAGAAAATTAGCAAAGGTCATCCCTGATTTTTCCGTGCATTTAACCAATTATTTGTTTTTTATTAGTGCAAAGATGTGTGACAACGATGAGGTTGGATGTTCTAAGGTCATGTCGGATTCTCGGAGGCGGCCTAGCGGCTAGAAGACGATGAAGAATACCATCCTTCGGAGAGCGAGGATGATGAGATGGAAGACGCGGAGGAAGAAGCCGAAGGAACGGCGGGTGATGAAACCACTGATAGCGGCGAGCGCACATGGAGGGGTACCAATCGTCCTAAGAAGAAGAAGAAGCTAAAGGAACGGCGCGCGAACACGGTCGGCACCGTCAGGGAGGAAATTACCGAAGTGAGCCCAGTAGGGGTTCCTTTGGAGCCCGACCTTTTTCCTAGGACGAATGGCATGATGAACGACATTTTATCCTGGTCCTACACCTTCATTTGAATCTGGTTGTATCCTGAGTAGGCATCATGGAAGGAGATGCGCATGCATCCCATGGTGGAATCAATTATCTGATCGATCTGTGGTAATGGAAACTGGTCCTAAACTCGTCCTTCGAGCGTTGCTTGTTGAGAGCTATGAAGTCCACACACATTCGTAAGATGTCCATGTCCTTATTTGGAAGTAGCACGGGGTTAGCTACCCATGTATTTTCATTGATTTCTCAGATGAAGTCGGCGACGAGAAGTCTGTTGACCTCCATGCCAACTGCCTCAAGTTGGCCTTCGAACAGTCGATGCATTGATGGCTTGACTAGACGTGCATCGTGATACATTTTGAGTGCATGCTCGGCAAGTTCCCTGGGGACTCCTGGCATGTCCATAGGACACCAGGCAAAGATCTCCTAGCGCTCATGGAGGAAATCGATGATCACGAGTTCCTATGCGGAACTCAGGTTGTTGGCAATGAGGACCATTTTGGTGGGGTCTATAGGGTGGACCTGCATCACCTTGGTGTTGACTGTGGAGTCAAATGACTGGTTAGGAGTGTTTTGGTTGGTCATAGGGGGGAGGCTAGTGTCTGTTGACTCCTTTAGCCTTTCAACCTCCTCCTGCATGCTGAAAGATTGGGAGATTCTGTTGAATTCCCTGTCGGAGTTGTCAGATGTGGTGAAGCTCCCTGGAATGGTGATGACGCCGTTGGGTCCTGGCATTTTTAGCAGGAGGTACGCATAGTTCTGTACCGCCAGGAACCGTGGGAATGCCACGCGACCGACGATGGCGTGGTACTACGATGGCCAGTCGACTACCTCGAACTCGAGTCGCTCGTACATGATGTTCTTGGGGTTTGCAGAAGATGACGTAGAGCCATATCTTACCCAGGGAGTAAACTCTCTTTCCTAGGACGATACCATGGAAGGTTGTATCGAATGCCTACAGGCTAGTGAGTGGGATCCGCATGGCCTCTCGGGTGCTGGCGAACATAAGATTTATGAGATTGCCGCCGTTCATGAATACCCGGCTCATATCGAGCCTGTCGATTTGAGCCTCGAGCACCAGGGCAGAGTGTCCTGTGTAGGGTTTGTAGCATTGGAAATAAACAAATTATATCGCGGGAACACACAAAAGCTAATATCTAATCTACGAGATCGATGCAATGAGTTTGTAGAGAACTAACCCTCATAGATCCAAAGAAGTTAAAAAGATCGGATTCTCATGGTTGATGTAGTCGATCACTTGCTAATCTCAAGATCATGAAGACGATCCTTCCGGCGCCATGTTTCGGTAGCGCTTCCACAGTCGGTCACACGTACGGTAGCCGATAAGGACCTTCCTTTCCTTTGTTCCAGCAAGGCATCGGAGGTTTGTAGATCTCCACAGAATCCCAACACCACGACGGTGTGGTGGTGGTGCTGGAGAAGAATACCTGCATGGCTTCGCCTAAGCTGGAGCATGGCAATGGAGGAGGGAGCATGGAGGCAGCCATGGATGGTGGCGCCTAGGGTTTGGGTGAGTGCATGGGGGGCGCCCCACCCTCCTTATATGCGTGGAGGGGCGGCGACCAGGGTTCCCAGCCCTGGCTGATTCCTCCCCAAACTCCTCATCGCCGGCGACAATGGAGAGGGAAATCGAAACATTTTCCCTCAAGGTTTCCTTTCCTCCCTCTACCTGGACTTTGACTTTCAAACTAGGATTTGACTTTTCAAACTAGTATTTGACTATTCAAACTAGAGTTTGATTCTCTCTTACTTTTTGTTGGCCGACCTGACCTAGTGGTCCATGATCCTACCCTATGAGGTTATTGTGCCTTCCATGTACCCCCTCCCGGGGTGGTGGACCTTCCAAAACTTTCTAGAAGCTTACAGTCAAAACACCTAAAACATTTCCGAACCCCTAAAAACCACTTTCCTTATATGAATCTTATTCTCCTGACCATTCCGGATATCCTCGTGATGTCCTGGATCCAATCCGAGACTTCGTACAACATTCGGTCTCCAACTGATATTCCACATCTACTAAACAACATCGAATCCTTAAGTGTGTCTCCCTACGGTTCGTGAACTATGCAGACATGATCGAGACACCTCTCTGATCAATAACCATTAGAGGAATCTGGAAATCCATTATGGCTCACACATATTTCTATGATGACTTCGTGATCGAACGAACCATTTACATATGATACTGATTCCCTTTGTCGGTATCTCTATACCTAGTTCAACCTCGTTAACGATAAGTACTCTTTACTCGTTCCGTGACATGACATCCCTTGTGACCTAGTCACATTCTTGCAAGACAATTGGATGACATTCCAACTACTAGAGAAAATTCTATAGGAGACATTCTTATAGGATGCACATTGAGACAATATGCGCCTCCTATAAAATAGACGAGGCGCACTCCTTCTCCATGCGCCTCTAGTATAAAAATAGGCGAGGCATATGTGATAAGAATGCGCCTCCTATAATCCCTGTATGGACGATATCAAGCATCCCCAGATTATGCGAGGCGCATTTTAATCATATGCACCTCCTATATATCAGATATGCGAGGCACATATGGGAAAAATGCGCCTCGCATAATCTGCGTGGGCCCAGATGAAAATCGGTGGTCGAATATGCGAGGCGCATATAGTCATGTATGCCTCCTATACTTGACAATATGCGAGGCACATTTCGTCATATGCGCCTCCTATACACTGCCGGCCCCACCCCATCTCCTACCAGCCACACGACCCCACCCCGCGTGTCCACCTCGTCCCTCACCAACCACGTTTGCGACCCCTCCCTCGCTCACTAATCCCCGCCACCGCCAGGCTCCCTTGCCTTCCCTCGATCCTTGCCTTCTGGTGCTCCATGCAAGGCCCGCGTCTCTACGCCGCGGCCCCACATCCTCGTGAGCTCGCCCATCGCCCTTGCCCTCCGCCAAGACTTTCGCCTCCTGTCGTCGCTCCCTAGGTCCTTCGTCCTTGTCGTCAGGCGCCCCACCTTGCTCGTGTGCTCCCTAACCCTAGCTCTCGCTCCCAGCCGCCTCCAAGGCACGTCGCCGTGTTTTTTCCTCCCTCCCTCCCTCACCCGATATCGGGATCAGAGATCCTTCTCCTTGGATCAGGAGGCGGCAGCCGTACTCGGCGGTGATCCGTCCAGCGGATCGGGAGGCGGAATCCTTACCCCGAAGGTGAGACTCCATCCCTCTCCTTCTCGCTCTGATTGGTTTCACCGCAGCTACTCTTTCTCCATGCAGGTCGCGCTGATGCCGCTCCTTATCTGACCCAAGGCTGCCTATGTGGCGAAGTTCAGGGACGGATGGCTGAGATGAGGAGGCGATTCGGTCGTGGCAGCTCTGTTTCAATGTGGGATTCCTTCATCGCTGTTGTTCTCCAAGCCCCTTGCATCTGTGCTACCTAGTGATTACAAATTGCAATTTTAGCTTGTCCCATTTGCTCCGGAATACATTCTTGACTATATTATTACTGAAAAGCATGCCTCCACTGAGACAGTTGATTAACAAGGAGAAAGGAAGGTCATCCTAGTTCATTTCTCTTGGTATACTAGCATAACTTTATGCATTATCTTGTCCAACTGTACGTTCAAAAAAACTTGTTCAATTGCAGGCTAAGCCTAGAAGTTCCTACATCAACACACAATCATTTTTTTCTTAACACAAATTGATCTGTGACCTAGAAAAAACAGGAAAAGGTTAATATAATTTTGCACGTAATCTTATGAATGAGTTGATTAGTAGATCCTAGAGTGGGGACTAGAAAAGCAATTGGCTATAGAAGAGATTGTACTTTCAAGTTGATTTTTGCATTATCCATTACCTGAACAGGATGCATGTTCCTTTGATTTCAATCTTCTATGGACGATGCCATCATTGGCTCGCTGTCGTCTGACTTGTCGCCTATATCCACAAGCCATCTTCCAACTTCAGTGCGCCAAATATCTGAGTACTGGACCAGATGGCCGCCGCTTGATTGATCTTGGGCGAGATAGTGAGAGCTTCAAAGAGAGAGGAGAATCATGGCCATTCTCGCATCAGGGGATTTGGGAACTACAGGGCAGCAAGAGCCGTGAGTCTCTGACATAGGTGAGGCAAATGACCATACTGACGTCACCCTCGTAAGCCCCAATCAGCATGCCAGAGCATAGGCCATGGCAAATTATTATTGAATTGTAATTCCCAGTTTCCCAAGACCAAGAAGTATATCCCATGTGCAGCCAGGTTTTGAATGGGGTCAGACTAGTTTTTAGACTGGGGTCAGATATAAAAATATCTATGGGCTTCTTCATCGTTAAGTGGAATCCATTGGGGTCGGTTGCACCCAACTATTGTACGGGAGCTCCGCCCCTGGTACCGTAGTGTGTGTTATAGCCTGCGGATAGTTGCATATGTTACCGATCTGTACTTCGTTGAGTCTTCATCAACACATTGTTATGATTTTGACATACCGGCCTTCTCCACTATTGTTTCTGCAGTCCTCTATCTCTGATTTTTTTTAGGAGATAAAAGTCTGAAACCCTATATGATTATCTAGATGCAAGAGCACTTAGTTCAGATATGCAAGTGACTGAATGATCTAACGTTCCACACATTTAGCTCTTCTGGTGTCAATAGGTAGAAAGATAAACACGGTGCACTAGCTGGCTGGTGTGTAGATAGTTCACTAGATGTGTGATAAGATGGGCCTATTGGGATGCGTAGAAATAGATTAGTTCTTTTTACCTTGGGCCATCGACTCAATGTTTTCTTCTTGCTGGCCATCGGCGGATCAAATAGAAACAAAAGTTGCACAGTATGCCAATCCGAATGTAAATGAAAAAAATCGCCACTTTTATTATTCCTCTTACTTGACCAAACGTTCTACTAATGGTCGAGGTAGTAGAACTAGTTTTCTTGTATTAGATTATTGATCAATTCTTTCTTGGGCAAGGCCAGTGCAGACAACCTCCTCAACTGGGTCGAATAATACAAGGTACTAGTACTATATTCTACATGAACTAGAACCCCTTTCACTAGATTCTAGTATGTTTATACTTAAACTTTTCAAATCTGAACACAAAGACATGCCAACTGTCACTATGTCGTTTGGCATATGAGTCTTCATGATTTTTCAATTATGCCTTAGTTATAGGACTTGATCACCAAGCTCACTAGATTTTGAAATTCCTGATATATAAAAATTGTAGTACAATGTTTATTTAACTTGTTAAGTAGTTTTTCTATAGCATCCTTCACAAGGAAGATCCAAGTTTTGAATTTCCTTCAGGTTCTTATCTTCATTGTTCGTGTCTACCTATCTTCAAGGTTTATGGTTTACTAAAGGTTAATTTTGCTTTGCTATGAAATAGAAAACCTCTCTTCGTTGCTAAATAATGTTTTATATTTTTTGTAGCAGATTGTGATCAATCATGATAAGATTATGGAGCGGGAGCAACAGCTGCACGAGGTGACCCTCGCTAGGCTCCCGATGATGGTGCTGGAGCAAAGGTTCGTAGTGTTTTGGATCTTGAAGAATTTTTTGTCTTAGAAGAATTTGTATTGCCTATCTTGCTATGAACTTGTACTCGGAGGTGTGAACTTGTGGCACAAACACTTGGTGTTGTGTGAAAACTTGGCACTTGTTGATTTTAGTTCATGTATGAACTGGTATGTCGCGATTGATGTGTAATGTACTTGTATTCATGTTGGTTCTATTATGCTTTGGCCAATTGCAAGTTTCTGGAAAATTCTGTGCTATTTATACTGTATTCTGGAATATATTGTATATTTGAATATCCGTATACTGTTATTTATAGTGATCTGTAAAACTTGAATTTCGAAAATATTATAGGAGGCACATATAGGACACGATAGTAGGCGCATATATAATAAATATACGAGGTGCATTGTGAAACATATGCGAGTCGCATATCATATGCGCCTCCTATACTTCACATATGCGAGGCGCATACCGATATGCGCATATGCGCCTCCTATACTTCACATATGCGAGGAGCATACCGATATGCGCATCCTAGTATAGGAGGCGTCTCGCATAAAAAATAGGCGAGGCTCGAAGCTAGAGGCGCATACGTATGCGCCTCGCATATGCTTTTAGGTGCACCTTGCATAAGGTTTTCTCTAGTAGTGTCCACCGAGAGGGCCTAGAGTATATCTATCCTTCATATGGATGGACAAATCCCATTCTTGATCCATGTGCATCAACACATACTTTCACAATACATAATGCCACCTTTATAACCACCCAATTACGGAAGTGGTGTTTGATGTCATCAAAGCATCTATCTGGTGATGGTGATTAACATGATCTCATGGTCGAAGGATTATGTTACTATGTATTTGAAAGAACAAACTCTAAATGACTTGATATTATGCTATGCTATCTATAGGAGTGTGTCCATCACATGATTCTCCTAATGATATGACCTTGTTATTAATAACATCCAATGTCCATGATCAGGAAACCATGATCATATATTAACCAACAAGCTAGTTCAACAAGAGGCTTCCTAGGGAATCTTTTATGTTTACAAAACACACAAGTATTAATGATTCCGGTAAATACAATTATAGCATGGGATGTAAAAATTTATCATAAACATAAAGATATGATAATAACCATTTTATTATTGCCTCTTGGGCATATCTCCAATAGTCTCCCACTTGCACTAGAGTTAATAATCTAGTTTTGAAAAACTTGTGTATTCAATACCTATGGCTTTTAGGTGTTGTATAAACACGATTTCTAGTGTTTAACTAATATTCGTATCCTACACTTTCAGGTCCGTGTGTAATTGCATGTCTTTGCGTCTCTACGCATCACTCATTCTCCAATGAGATGGCATTATATAAATTTGGTCCTTTGGTGAGACCTTTAGTTCCTTTGGGATTAAACAATGTCGATACAATGGTTGTATAATATATCTTCATAGTATTAACCTGCTATGAACCACAACTAGTTTTATAACAAACTACTTGACATAAATACCATCTCCTGCTGCTACAATAACAGACATATACTTAGCCTTTTGTTATAGTATCCGTCACAATGTCTTAACTTTGTAACTCATCCAAATCCATTATGGAAATTCCTTTCCATTACATTGTGTCACCCATAGTTTAAATTGAGATAAAGACAATTCATATCTTGTGACAAAACTAGTATCAATGTAACACTTTACAATGAACTATATATCTATTTGTCACCTCTAAATAAATAATATATTCTTAGTTCTTCCAAAGATCATAAGAATATCCTTACTATCGTCGAATGATCACCTTATGAATCATTCTGGTATATGCTCATAACATTTAGAGTATAGGACACATATGGATGTGTACGCATCATAGTATGATTGATCAAAAATTACTCTTTATGATTTCATTCACTTACCAAGTGTCAATACACTTGAATCTTGATTCAGTACTTTCCGTGCAAAAAGAACCTTTCTTGTAGTTTCTATATTGAACTATTTCAATATATCATCTATTTACTCTCGGCACAACCATATTAGCGTCTCAATCTATACATATAGACATTGATGCCAAATATTCGTGTTTCGCATAAGAATTTCATCAAGATGAAATTCTTAACTTGTGTCAGCAAAAGATACATCATTTTCAATCAACAATATGTCTTTCACATAATGTATTAGAAATATGTCTTTGCTCTCCCACTTAATTTCTTGAAAATGCAAGCATCTTCATTGTATTTGATGATATTAAACCTTTTAACAGTTTTATCACGGTGAAGATTCCAACTCCGCAATGCTTACTTCAACCATTGAAGTTTGCATACGATTTTAGCATCCTTTGTATTAAAATACCCCTCTGGATCGTGTCATGTCCACGTCCTAGGTGACCATTCTATTAGAAGAACTTTGTTTTGTTTGTTCAACTATCATATACTAATATATGTAGTGGTTTTGCTACATTAATCCATCCAGACTAAATATCACGATGAAAGATTAAATCTTGTCATAGTCAACTCCTTGAACATTGTCGTGAACTCTTTCTCGTCATGTCAACTATTTCATAGATGTGAAACATTCATGTCTATTTCTTTATAAATCCAAATACTACTATAAGGTCTTACACCTTTCCAGAGGATCTTCCAAGTTCAAATCTTGATTTCCTATGTATGGAACTATCATGGATTTTATGGCTTCAAGCCATTTTGACGGAATCAGGTCCCATCATTTCTTCTTTTCATGTTGTCGGGTAATTATTATCAAACAAAAATGATTTACTCTCAAATATTTGGATTTGATTGTTTACCCGATCTACTTGGTTCAATAGGAGCCTAAACCTTCATGACCACAACCTTTAAGACACATGAGCCATGAGCATCGTTGCTACCTCCGGATCACTTTCCGGCTCTGCGCAACTCAGCACATATTAGCTAAAGTTCAATAACCTTATAAAATTTCTATCATCCTCCCACTTAACTTTCCACGAAAAATTCCTTCTAAAGAAACTTGACGTTCTAAGCGACAAACACTTTTATCTTTGGTGTCATGGAGGAATACCCAACGGTTATTCGAAACAACCTACAAAGACATGCTCATCCGATTTTGGTTGTAAACATTTTACTTATGCCTAGCATAACAATGTTTAAGAAAGGACAACTTGGCTTTTATCCCAAACCCTAACTTATATGGTGTCATTTCAACGGATCATGATGTAGCTCTTTTTAGTGTAAAAGTGGTAGTCACTAAAGCTTTAATCTTTAAAATATAATGGCAGTTTTATAAATTACACCTTTGATCTTACCATGTCAAACAAGGTTTCATTACATATCTTGAACACTCCATACTACTGGTGTTTTTGGGAAGCATAAAGATATGGAACTATTCCTCAAATCTTAGGTGTTTTGCTAAACTTATGACTCAAATATCGTCCTTTATGATCCTATCATAAACTCTTTATTTTCTTATTACAATGATTTTATACTTCATCTTGAATGTTTCTGAACATTTTCAAATGTTTCATACTTTTTCCTCATTAAATAAATATACACATATATTCACTCAATTTTTTAGCGAAAGCATATGAAGTTGAAATCCATCGCTCATGACTTCACATAATGGGCTACATACATAAATATGTATAAATTCCAATAAGTTAGTTGTTCGTTCTTGTTCGACTTTTGAATGAAGTTTCAATATTCTCTAGGAAAGTTTCACAAGCGTCATTTGATCAAAATCAAAAAGACTCCAAAATTCCATCGACATGCAGTTCCTTCATGTTTTATTTCCAATATAACGACGATGTCACTTTTTACGTGATCTTTAAATCATTTGTCTTATAACATTTTTTGAATTTTAGTTTTATGGATGTGATTTCTGCAACTAGATTTGTAAATCATTCATCTTTTATGGATTACGGAAATTATTTGAACAACCCTTTTGTTCACATGATACCTGGTTGAAATAACAATTATTGAAACAAATCTTTGAGGTAACCTTTGATGTTTAAGAAGCAACACAACTACACTTTGTTTGTTTTTGATGAACATCATAACATATTCTCTTGCTAGTTACTTAGGGCATTGTAGTTCATTAATTGTGTTGTTTCCTATGAAAATTCACACTAATAAATTGGTATCCAATACCCAAGAACCACATTGTTTAACAAGCAACGAATACAACCATGACATGTATATCATCTATATACTTATGGTGGACAATTCTAGTCTTTTCTTTTCTGCAAAATATTTCTGAGATTCTCTTTTAGCATTTTCTTTTCCTTTAAAATAATCTATCAACATCAATAGTGGCGCCATACACATGACACATAGTCCAAAGCGTGTATAGTCAAAATACTAATATCTTTGGTTGCACTCTAAAGTAGATCACCATCGTCAAATGTTTGGCGTTCTTTCTAATTCCATTCTTTATTAATCCTTTTAGTGTATTAAACATTTTCATGGCAATTTTCATGATCAAGATACATTAGCTTATAATGGTGAATCGAGGGTATAATCTTTCTCTCCAAAACCTTTTGGAGGATTAGGACGACTAGCATCTCCAATGTTTCGCAAATTCTCATCAAATATGAGAACATACATTTTGCCATAATATAATCTATCATGTTGCAACCAAAACATCGTTTCAGATATCGCAATATCTTCCACTCACGATGGTTTATGAAACAATTCTTTCAGCTCCTAGATAACCTTGATATTAAAACAATCTTTTGAATATAAAGAATCATGGACACAAACATGATACTTATATACTAACACTGGAATTGTTACTATTGATTTAATACTAATAATCAAACTTCACGGAGTAAACGGAACTTGTTGAAAGTTTGCAATAGGAGTTTTAAACTTTAGATTGAGAATCAAAACAATACGATACTAGTTTGTAAAGTAATTATCCCGAATTGTATAGTTATATTATCTCAATTATAACTAAGCGTAAGGTGGTGAATGGATGCCAATGACTACAACAACTATGTAAATTCACTTTGATTTAATTTATGATAAATTGTGTTCAACTTTAATCATATTATTTTGAACTCCCAGTCAAAACAACATCGCTCGAGTCGTTTTGGTGATTGCACGAACCAAATCCACTACACCAAGTTTGATCATCACGAGAGATGATGTAGCTTCAAAGGCGAACAATCAACATGTTCATCATATCATCCATATGACTCATGCTTTACCTTTTGGTATTTCGTGTTCCGAGACCATGTCTGTACATGCTAGGATCGTCAATCTTAACCTTACTATCCGCATGTGAAAATATGGCTTGCACCCGTTGTATACACACGTACAATCTATCACACCCGATCATCTGTCAACACCCGGATTTTTAATCCCAGATGCCTATTATGCCATACATCGCAATCCCATCATTACCATTTTTGCGAGACATAACAGAATTGGATACCACAGTACATCATCCATTACAAACCATACATAAGGTCTTACACAAATAAGGATCTCATGATCCAGTTCTTAATACAACTCAAGCAGCGGAAATACGTAATAATAACGGTAGCGTAGGCGAAGCTCCATATTCGGGGTCACAGGCAATGCTGACGATGGGAGATGATCCTAGTTGTCGTAACCTTCCTGGGGTCCATCCTCCAGGTACTCCTCTTCATAGTCTGGCCACGGGAATAGCCAGGGACAAAGCCATGAGTACTCTTTAAGTACTCGCAAACTAATACTAACAAGTGAAGGGGGTTTTTGGTAGTAGGACACTAAGCTCTATGATTGTTTTGCAAAAAGCCAAATTTACATCTACTAGGTTCAGAAGCAAGAAAAGCTAGTTGAAATTTTATAACACCTAAGTGGGAACTTGTATTTCATATCACGACTCTGTTGTGGTCAAGTCAAAGTCTCAGTTCGTTTCAAAAGTCATTTTGAAAACATCTGACGGGGGAACAGTATGGCCACTCCAACTGTCCATAACTGCGGACACGACTATTCTAATAGTGTGACACTCTGCAGAGATTGTACACTTTCACCACAACATTTGATACATCCGTCAGGAACAAATCCTGAATTCACCATACTCAGTATGCGGATAATCAATCCTAACCTTTCAATTACACACCCTAGTATAAGCACCTCTCCTATGAGTTCGGCCTCCCAACCATGACCAACTGTCATCTTGGGTACTACACATGTGGACAATCTTCACAAGGTAGACTCAGCTCAGACCTTGGCCGTGAGGGAACCAATACTAAGGTATATAAGCTTCCAGTCAAGCCCTACCCAATTCTCGGGTATTGTTGTTGTACGGTAAAATTGGAATGGTATCGCATCCAAACAACCATCAGTTTTATAAAGGGCTAAGACTCATGCCTCAACATTTTCATCACCATAAATTATCTGGTGTTCGGAAACACATGTCCAAAACATTTCAATAGAATGATCCATCATTCCAAGGTTTTCATAACCATTTTTCCACCAAGTATTCCCATCTAAGTTGATCAAGTTTTATGCTTAGCACTAGCATCTACAAGTGGGGGTAAGTACTAATGAGGGGTGGTAAACTAGTGGAGTTTAACTAAGTTCAATCTCATGCCTTAGGATGACATAAACATTATCTAGCTTAGGCCAAATTTTATGCTCTTTATGCAACCTTCAATTATATTTCTAGTATCTACAATTCACTTAAGTAAACTCTAAGTAATAGATTTGATAAAGAAATACAGTATAAAGCTTGTAAGTAAAACTAGGATTGGTTTATCAAGTGGTTATGATCATATATGCTTAAGGCATATAGTTGGCATGGTAACAAGCAAGTATTTTCTTGCATAGGTATAGTCTCTTGCAAGTGTTAGCTTGCACAAGTATTAGTATAAGCTTGCCTTGTGCAGAGCAGTGGTTGAAGTTCTCCTCGGCTTCTTCTTCGTAGTATCCCCCTTCCTCTTCATATCCTTGGTCGGTACTAGCGTCTATGAATAAATATGAGGTACATAATCACCAAACAATACTTAAATACTTTCAATCATCACACAAAGGGGTTCTATAGATGATCTAGCATCATCACTAACATTACCAGATTAAAGCTTGGTTTAAATTCTTTTATTTTTAGAAAAGTAATTTCTACTCATTGAAAAACTACTTAAGATTTAATATTCTCCAACCCAAACATGGGATCATGTTGACACATGTCATCACCACACATTTCAGTATATAGGAATTTGATTTAAAGTGGTGTCACAATTTAATAAGGTTTAACCTTTTATTTTACTTAAATAAAGTGTCTAGAAATGCCTATGTGGCATTCTTTTATTACTTGAACATTATTTCTATAAGTAAACCCAAATGTTTTTATATATTCTGAAAGGTATGATTAAATGTGATTTTTGAGAGTTGGAATCAACTCAAAAGCTATTATGGTTTAAATTTGAAAAATGTTTGAATCTAGAAAAGGTTCTGCCTTGTTATGTTTACCAAGGTTGATCTATAGATTCAAATGATTTGAATCTAATGGGCTTGGATTAAGCATTTCAATATCTTTCTAACAAAATTGGGTTCATTCAATTTGGTTCAATGAATCGATCTGGGTTGATTTTTGAAACTAGGTACAGAACTGTGTTTGAATTAAAATGGAAAAAGTTAAATTCAAACGACTGGGCTGCGCGGGAAATGATAATGGGCCGGCCAGGTGTCACTCCCTGGCGCGGGGCTCAACTGACAGGGGGTTCCACTAGTTAGTGGCTCTTTAAACGCGAAGCGGTACGGGGCAATCTCATCTGCATGATCTAAGTCTAATCGAAGGGTTGCTACTCATCGTCCACGTCGGGCGGCGCCGGCGAGACAGAAACCTAACGCGGCAGGTGCGGGTCGTCGGGGGCTCACCAGGGCTCAGGCGAGGGTCGGCGAGGCGGGCGAACGACGAAGTCGACTACGGCGAACCTCCTGGTACCGACAGCTTCTCCTGGGGTGGACGAAATCGATGGCGCCCTTCTTCTCCAGAGGCGTCCTGCTCCGGCCAAATTCTGGCGATTCGCTTCTTGCCTTGCTCCGGGAACAGGGTGGAACAATCAGTGAGGAGAGGGGAGTGAGATGGTGTGAAGAGTTTGAGCGGGGGAGGCCTCTATTTATAGTCTCGATGACGAGACCGAACAGGATGGGCAGGCGACGGTGGCGACACGGCTACGGGCAGCTAGAGGCATGGCCGGCGGTGGCGATCGATCGGTGGTCTCCTGGCAATGCTCTATGGATTTAATGCGCATGTAGGGGAGGTGGCAAACGGTCTGGAACATGCGATGCTCTGCGTGGCAAAGGTGGCGTCTTCGACGGCGAGCGGTGGCTGTGAGGAATGGGGCGGCAAACGGGGATGTCTGGCGGTCTCCTGGGACTGTGGTGATCGCGTATGCATGTGGCGAGGGCGGCGTGCAGTCTGAGGGCGTGTGTCGAGGGTGGCGCTCTGGCGCACGCTCGGAATGGTTGACAGAGGCACGGGCGCGGCATTCCTGGATTCTCTGGTCGATGTCTTCGAGGCAGGGCTGGTCGAGAGGGGGCGGTGAGGCATGGGTGATCTCCCAGACAAGGTTTGCACGGGTAGTTCCTGTCCTAGCTTGCTGTCTACACTGGGGTGGCATGGGTGGCTTCAGCTGTTCACCATTGATGACATTTCCAAGCTTACAGTGGTGCTAGATGTTTACAAATGACCTAGATGATCTACTAAAGCCTAGTTACAACTAGAGAGGGAACAAGTTAGGCTCAAATCACTGATCCAAATAGTGTTTGGATTTTATTTGATTTGCATCTGCAAGGTGTTTGATGAAATGGCCGCATGAATTCAAGTTTTGAATTTTGAAAAGATTTTTGGTGGGTGTGCTAGGTAGGTGCTGGTGAGTCTGTAGATGCTTGGGTTTGAAAGTTGAGCTTGTTTCAGTGGTTTTTGAAAAAGTGGGATCTTCTCATATGATAAAGATTCAATTTTAAACTGTCATTTAAACTATGCATTTGAATGTTTCTGGATGATCACAAGGTGGGCCTTGATACTTTGTTATGAGTACTATCAAGGGGTGCAAAGATCCAAACAAGTTTCTATTAAGTTCTAAAAAGTGAGAGACAGCCAAAGTAGCCATGGGAGTTAAATTGGTCAAAATGACCATTCCCTTATTTTGTTTGTTTTGATTTATTTGTCTTTGGGAAAAGTGTCGGGATTGTCTAGATGATGTTTATTTCACCTAAGAATCCTTTTACACGCAAAGAAACACGTAAACAAGGCAATTCAAAAGAATTCAAAATGGGATGCATACGCACATGCATGCTTTCATATTTTTATTTAGAAAAGTTTTTGTTAACCCTAATTTTGATGTATAGAGTTTGATGATTCTAGTTTAATATTTTTGGGATGTTACAAACCTTCCCCCCTTAAACAAAAACTCGTCCCGAGATTTGAAAAAGGACGAAAAGATTACCTAGGATTTGAAGAGATCGGGAAACTCCATCCGGATGTGATCTTCGCGCTCCCAGGTAGCTTCCTCTTCTGTGTGGTTGCTCCACTGAATTTTGATAAACTTGATGCTTCGGGTTCTGGTGGTTCGGAAAGCTTCTTCCAAAATACGGATGGGTACTTCGGGATAGGTCAGGTCATCATTGATTTCTATGGTCCGGTGATCGACATTCTTGAACACTTCCGTCTTCTCTGGAACTTCGAGGCACTTGCGAAGTAATTAGATATGGAACACATTGTGCACGGCTGACATCTCTTCGGGTAGTTCCAATTGATACGACACTTCTCCTCGACGGTTCAGAATTTTGAACGGTCCTATATATCTGGGGGCTAACTTTCCTTTGAGTTGGAAACGCTGCATTCCCTTCAATGGCGACACTTTCAGATTATAACATCCCTAAAATCATGATTTCAAAGATTGCATAGCATTCATGCATGCATATAGAATTGGGATCAATTTCAAAACTCATTTCAGAAAAATAGAAGCACATAGTGCTATCATTTTATGTGAGCAAACTTAAATCAAATGGCCATCCCCATTTGAGAGTTTGAATGTTTTAAACCTAGATTGTTTGTCTCCCTTGTTGAATGGATTGAGTGTGGAATTTGAACCAAACTTTACAAAATGGAAATGGTTTCAAAAACCATCTTTCAAACATTTGCCAATCAAGTGCAAAGTCCCTGTTATTTTGTTTCTCCAAAAATGACCAAGCCTTTACAAAGTAACCACATAGTTTTATGCCTAGATTTGAGACTGTTGCACACTGCAAAAACCCCAGAAAGATTTGAATTCAAAAATAATTTGAATTCATTTGAAAACCATTCCTGAAAATTAAAACAGAAAAAGAAAAGGAATAAACAAAAGAAAAAGGCCAGGCGCTCCTATTCTAGCCCAGCAGCAGAACCGGCCCAGCTAGCCCACCCGGCCTCTCTCGCCGCAGACGCTGCAGACGCACCCACGCGGTCGCTGACACTCAGACCCCACCCCCTCTCCATCTCACTCGCTGACTGGTGGACCTCGACAGCTCACTCTCGTCTTCCCCAAATCGCGCCCGACTTCGTGGCCGCTTTCTCCGCCCATCATCGCTGATTGATTCCTCGCTTCATTGCCCTTGATTCCGCGCTTAATCGCCGCTCCCCTCTCGCCTACATAACCCCCTCTACACCGCGGTCATTTTCCCCCACTCAATGCCTCCACATCGCCACCAGGCTGCCCACACTCGCACTTGCGCCGCCGCAGACAGACGCGCTCCGGCGACGAATCACGGTAAGCTCAGACAGCCCCGTTGCCTCTCGTTCAAACCACTGGAACTAGCATGATCTTGTGCAACTGCTAACGCCTCTGGTTTGCTTGCTCGTGACCCAGGTCATCGTTTCCGTTCACGCCCGCAACCATCAGCGTCGCCGCTCGACTCCGGCGAGCAATAGCGGTAAGAACTGAGCGCCCCTTGCCTTCCCTCTGTTACCAACTTGTTCGCTAGTCACTTGCGCATCTTTTGAACCCTCTGCCTTGTGCTAGGACGACACGGAGCCTCGACAGCGACCTCGACAAAGATAGCGACACCGCACCAAACTCGACGAGACCCACGATCGCGTGCGGCGCCCCTCGTCAAGCCGCTGTTGAGCTTCTCCGACGCGAACCTGGTGAGCATCCTCCGCCTCTCCGGACGACCAGAAGCGCGCCGCCGCAGATGTAACTCCGCCGCCAGAAGGCGCCAGCGCCGCCCCGCTTTGGTCGCTTGATCCAGAGCCGTCAGATCTGGATCCAGCGTATAGGATTAGATCACTTAGCGAATCGTTATGGGTAGATCCGAGCCGTGTGTTTTAAATAGATCCGAAGGCGCGGGAGGGTGATCCTGAGCGAAACGCTATCAACCAATAGAATTAAGACGCGTGGCTAGGGTTTGTGTTTAAAACAGAATTTAAAACAGATTTAGATTCAAATTTGAATAGGCTATAACTTTTGATTCCCACGTTAGATTTTTGCAAATTTTATATCGTTGGAATCAGGGAGACAGGCCCTTTCTGTTTATGCAATGTGTTTAAAGTTTAGGTTCTGTTAAAATGACTTTTTATGCAGAAACTTGTTTAGGACTATTTTGAGTATAGAATTTGTTTAGTAATTTGTTTTAGTGCTAAATAGGTTTGATTTAGCAAGTTTTTTACTTGGTTATATTTCAGTATCATGCACTTGCTTGGTTGGGTTTTAAAATAATCACTTAGCATTCTTTGCATGCATGCATATATTTATGTTTGTATATGAATTGTGTGTAAAATTTGTGCTACCATTTTTGTGTAGACTTTTGTGCTAGTGACTGTGATTGTGAAGAGTGCTACTCTCCCCATTACCAAGGCAAGTGGTACTTCATGAATATTTCCATCCCTATATTTTGTACAAGCATTAGAAATATTTTGCTAAGTCTTGCATGTTACTATTTTTTTTGCCAAATGCCATGTTGGGAAATCCTAAGTAGTTGTAGAATTGCTAGGAAATTTCCTAAGTTAAGTTACTATGCCATGCTTAGCCTAGCTAGTAGCAAACAAGGGTTGGTAAAGTATATACATGTTATGATGAAAATATTTCCAAGTCTTTGGACTTATGTTTTTCTTAATAAAACAACTAAGTCAATGAATCTCCTGGGTGGAATGGGACTTGAATGGTGGTTTTTGGTTGAGTGGTTACACAAGGCCCATGGATATGGTTTACCTTGTGTATCTCACTTGTGGTATGCCACCCAGGCACAAAGGGATTTTAGAGGCCAAGTGTTGAGAAGCTTATAGTGCAACCACTTGGCAATATGGGCTCTGCCTTGATCACATAGGTTGCTAGAACTTAGTCATTTGGACAGTTGGTGGTAGTGGGAATGATAGGTTGGAACGCGTCCATTTGGCTAAGGGAAGGCTTCTGAAAGGTCCTGTCTTGGGAAACCAAGTCTGGTGGGGAAAGTGCACAACCTCTGCAGATGGAAAATCTAAGTACTTAGCCAAGTCCATGGCAATGGACAACTTGAGCATCAAGACATGGAAGCTATCAAGAATCTCATCACTCCAACTTCTAAGTAAAACTTGTGGGTGAACAAGGGTGAAGGACCCCAATGTCTATTTGTGGTTTCTTTGGAAAAGTTTTGACAAAGAAAAACTTAGAGTTTTCAACTAATAGGAAAAACCTATTTTGAGCAAAGCAAGCCAAACTACACTTAGCCAAAAATGCATATAGTAATATAGTCCACTTAAAATTTACTAAGGTATCACTTGCCAATACTATTCCAAAGTATTGACCCACTGTGGCTGTAACTTGTGATGTTGCAGGTTACTCCGATGATGATTAGGTGTCATGAGTCTACACTCAACATGCTTTCCTGTGGCACATGAAGATGAAGACTTATGTTTATTTACTTATTCCAAACTCTTGTATTAGGCCTGTGGCCTTGAGTTGTAAAAGACTATGTTTTATCTCTGGAATGGATGTAATAAATGACCTTTGTATCTGTGTGCTTCATCTTAAACTGTGGATGCTAGCAATGATCCAGGGACTAGCATTGCAATCACAGGGATCCTTTTCCTTTACAAAGGAGGGATCTTACAGATGGTATCAGAGCACTGTGTTGCCTGTAGGATTATGACCCTAGGATTGGAAACCACTAAGGAAAAAAATTTAACTACTTCTACACTTGTCTATTCTTCTCGTAAACTTTTCTAATCTTCTCATTCTCATCTCTATTTGTAGATGAACTCCATCAACAAAGCCGTAAGAAAAGGACCACTCATGACCATGACCTTGGAGTGTGAGACTGAGTTTCCCAAAATTCTCAAGGACCTCATGGTGGCAATGGAAATACATGGTGCAGCTGTGTACAAAGGCTTTCCAGTGAAGGATCAAGGAGTTGAGTACTGGTGGGTGCAACTTCACTTGTATAAAAACAAGGAAGACAACCACAAAGAAACAGGATTCTGCATGTACACCAACACTGTGGTGCACACCACATTCTTTGAGTCAGCAAGAGAAGCAGCTTGGAGGACTATCAAAGAACTTAGTGCTAGAGTCAAGTGCAGAATGCTCAACCTCCAAAAAGACTTAGAGAAAGAGAAGGAACATACCCAAGAGTTGGAAGCTACCAACCAAACCTTAAGAGGAGATATTATAGACTTAGTGATGGAATCATGTGAGCAAGATAGGATGATTGCTTCTAGGAACATTGTGTTAGCCAACAGATCCAGTGAGATAGGATTATAAACGTACTTCGTTAGTTGGACCACCACCTATCACCTTATTTTCCAAATTGTTACATTAAAATAAATTGGATCTTGGTTGATGTAATGGATTCATGTATGCATGACTTGTGTGATTTTGCTTTCCAAGGATATGTATGTGTGTTATGACTTTTGTTTACCTTGAATTGTGTTGTTCTAACTTTTCTATCTTATAAATAGATGCCTATTACCATCAGCACTGTTGAGGAGTTCCAGGTTACCCGCTTTGGTCCTCGTATCGTTGAGCTTACCACTTTGCTCAATCTCCCTCTTCCCACCATCATGGTGCATCCACTCACCAAGTTCGAGAGGAAGGACCTCTGGGGCTTCAAGGTGAACCAGCCCGGACACCAGACAGAGCCTACTACGGAGGCCATCGTCTTCAAGCTTATGCACGATGACAGGGAGAGAGGCATGGAGGTAGTTATGCAGGACCTGATAGGACGTCTGTTAGGAAGACACTCCCGATAGGTTAGAGGCACCCACTTCCACGTCTTCGGAAGACGTGATGAGGATGGAGAGTCCATCGACTTCGAGGACGACTCGAGGGACGCAGCAGAGCCGATATGTCTGTATCTCCAGGACTTAGAGTCTCTCATTAGGCACGTGGACACGGACAGGACCAATGTCATGCTCAGTAATGACGAGCTCCAGGTGCAGCTTCGCGAGAAGTACAAGCTCTTCGCGCAGCAGGACGAGATAGTCAAGGAAATGAAGGCGAAGTTCGAGATCCAGGACAGGAAGTTCAAGAGTCAAGAGAAGCGTGTCCAGGATAGGAACAAGAAGATCCGGGATATGACTGAAGAACTGCAGTCCAAGGACTTCGAGCTAGAGCAGCAGCAGACGGTGATAGAGAGGCTTCGCTCCCAGAAGAGGGCTCTCAAGGCCAAGATTGAGTCCTTGACCACTACCATTGAGGAGAACAATACCGCGATGGAGAACGCAGGTCTTACCTTTGTCAAGGAGGAGATTGATGCTGATGAGTAGACTTGACTACTCGTTTATCTTTTATTATCGTACTTGTTAATTGTGAACTTGTTATTGGACCATCCGACACGTGGATGGCTTGCCACTTGTGTGTTTTACTTTGTGAACTTGTTATCTTGTTGTTGAACTTTTATCTTCTGTTGCATGCTTGTGTTTGCTTATGTGATGTAATGTGCATGAAAGCATCTATGGGTATCTCATTCTTATATCTATTTGAACAAACCATAGATGCCTCCCCGTCGCGCAAACCCCAACCCCAACAACAACAACATCACTCCAGAAATGCGGCAAATGATGACTGCTCAAACACAGCTAATGAAGATGACAACATTCATCCAGAACCAGAATAATAACAACAACAACAACAACAACCCCAATAACAACAACAATAACAACAACAATAACAACAACAACAAAAACCCTCCGGGCTTTGATATGCTTACCAGATTTCTGAGATTGAGGCCAGCTAAGTTCTCGGGGACGACTGATCCCATGGTGGCCAATGATTGGCTACGTTCTGTAAACAAGGACTTAGTGACCGTGGGCTGCACGGACGCTGAAAAGGTCAAATTTGCAGCACATCTGCTGGAAGGGCCAGCCGCCACTTGGTGGGACAACTTCCAAATCACCACTCCTATAGATGAGGTGACTTGGGCTATCTTTGAGGATGGCTTTCGCACTGCTCATATCTCATCAGGAATAATGAGCCTGAAAAGAAAGAGTTCCACAATCTGAAGCAGCGCCACCGCAGTGTGGCTGAATACATTGAAGAGTTCAACAATCTGGCGCGTTATGCACCAGATGAAGTTGACACAGATGCCTAAAGAAAGGAAAAATTTCTGGAAGGCTTGAATGATGAGCTGAATCTGCAGCTGGCTGTGGCATATGTTCCCACTTATCAGTCGCTCTGTGACAAGGCTGCTATATTGGAGAACAAAATGAAGCAAGTCGAGAGTAGAAAGAGAAAGCACTCCGACAAGCACAGCTCGGGATCGTCTCACAAACGATCTCACTATGATGACAGTGGAAGCTCAGGATCCCACAAGCATGGGAAATTCAACAAGCACCACAACCACAACCGTCATGACAACAAGCATCATCGCAGTCATGACAATGACAAATACAAGAACCACAAGAGTGGACATAAGAGCCACCATAGTGGTAATGGTAGTGGGAGTGGAAGTCAGCCTGCTAAGAGAGACATCAGTCAGGTTGAATGCTTCAAATGCAAGAAGATTGGACACTATGCAAATGAGAGCCCTAAAAAGAAAGTTGAAGGACCTGTCAAGCCCAATCCTTTCCAGAAAGGACAGGTGAACCACATCAGTGTGGAGGAGGTCTATGAGGAGCCTGACGCTGTTGCTGGTAAGTTCAGACTCAATTCCATTCCAGCATTTGTACTCTTTGATACTGGTGCATCTCATTCATTCATATCAAGAGCATTTGTTGAAAGAAATGAACTGCCGGTAGAAACTATTGGGTGTCCTAATAAAGTAAGTTCTCCTGGTGGAGAAATGTTAGTGAATTCAGGATGCCATGATCTAGTCATAGAATTTGGGAAGTATAAGTTTCCCGTTAACTTGATAATACTAAACTCCCAAGGATTGGATGTCATTCTGGGAATGGACTGGATGACTAAGTACAAAGGAGTGATAGATTGTACCAACCATACTGTCTCACTCACAACTCCAGAAAATAAAAGGATCAGATTCAGGACCAATTTTGAAGCAAAAAGGAGTATGCTTAATTCTCTTAAGGGGGTAGCATGGACAGTGTGCCAATTGTGTGTGAGTATCCGGATGTATTTCCGGAAGAATTACCAGGAATGCCACCGGATAGAGATGTGGAATTTCTGATAGATTTGGTACCAGGTTCTGGACCAATAGCAAAGAGACCATATAAAATGTCAGTTGATGAACTAAAAGAACTCAAGAAGCAACTAGGAGAACAGTTGCAGAAAGGATTTATTCAACCAAGTTCTTCATCTTGGGGAGCCCCAGTTTTGTTTGTGGAGAAGAAAGATAGAAGTCAAAGGTTATGCATAGATTACCGATCACTCAACGAGGTAACTATCAAGAACAAATATCCTTTGCCTAGGATCAATGACTTGTTTGATCAGCTAGAAGGAACATGTGTGTTCTCAAAGATTGATCTCCGGTCAGGCTATTTTTAACTCAAGATAAGAGAACAAGACATACCTAAAACAGCATTCACCACAAGGTATGGATTATATGAGTATACCGTAATGCCTTTTGGCTTAACCAATGCTCCAGCATACTTCATGAATATGATGAACAAAGTGTTCATTGAATTTCTTGACAAGTTCGTTGTTGTTTTCATCGATGACATCTTAGTCTACTCCAAGAGCAAAGAAGAACATGAAGGACACTTGCGTTTGATACTTGAGAAATTAAGAGAGCATAAACTTTTTGCCAAATTCAGCAAGTGTGAGTTCTGGTTAGAAGAAGTTGGTTTTCTTGGTCATGTTATGACAAAGGATGGTGTAGCAGTTGATCCTGCTAAGGTTTCAGCTGTGACGGAATGGGAATCTCCCAAGTCTGTGAAAGAAGTTTGTAGTTTCCTTGGCTTAGCAGGTTACTACAGAAGGTTCATTGAAAATTTCTCAAAGGTTGCTAAGCCAATGACAGAATTGCTAAAGAAAGACAAGAAGTTTGCTTGGTCTGAAGGTTGTGAAGTCCGCTTTCAGGAGTTGAAGAAGAGACTTGTGACAGCACCAGTTCCATGTCTGCCAGATTTGGAAAAGGATTTCCAAGTATATTGTGATGCATCTCATCAAGGTTTGGGTGCAGTACTTATGCAAGACGGTAAAGTTGTGGCTTATGCCTCGAGACAACTCAAAACTCATGAAGTAAACTATCCTACTCATGATTTGGAGTTAGCCTCTGTCGTCCATGCACTCAAAACATGGAGACATTACCTTTTGGGAAAGCGTTGTGAAGTGTTCACGGATCACAAAAGTTTGAAGTATATCTTCACCCAAAAGGAAATCAATATGAGACAAAGAAGATGGTTAGAGCTTATCAAGGACTATGACTTAAGTTTGCAATACCACCCCGGTAAAGCAAATGTGGTAGCAGATGCTTTAAGTCATAAGGTATTTGTGAATGGTCTTACCAAAGGAGAATTGCCAGATGATTTGTGTACCCAATTCAGAAAACTCATATTGGAGATTGTACCGGAAGGACATCTCATGTCTTTGGATGTTCAACCCACTTTGTTGGACAAGATCCGAGAAGCTCAGAAGACTGATAAGGAAATTGAAGAGATTAAGGAAAAGATTGGCCAAGGGAAAGCTAAAAATTTCCACGAAGACGAACAGGGTACTTTATGGCATGGGAAACGAATCTGTGTTCCACAAGATCCAGAGTTGCGGAAACTGATTTTGCAGGAAGCACACAACTCTCTGTATTCTATCCACCCGGGTAACACCAAAATGTACATGGACATGAAAGAAAGATTTTGGTGAAACAATCTCAAGAGGGACATCGCCGAACATATTGTTTTGTGTGATGTGTGTAGTAGAGTAAAAGCGGAGCATCAGAAACCAGCAGGTTTGCTTCAACCACTACCTATTCCTGATTGGAAGTGGGACAAGATTGGTATGGATTTCATTACCAGATGACCAAGGACCAGATCAGGATATGATTCCATATGGGTAGTAGTGGATCGCCTAACTAAAGTGGCTCATTTCATACCCGTGAAGACAACTATACAAGTGCCAAGTTAGCCAAAATCTACATGAGTAGAATTGTATGTCTACATGGTGTGCCCAAGAGTATTGTGTCAGATAGGGGAACTCAATTCACTTCCCATTTTTGGAGACAGCTACACGAGTCATTGGGAACGAGGTTGGAATTCAGCACTGCTTTTCATCCTCAAACCGATGGACAAACAGAAAGAACAAATCAAATCCTTGAAGACATGTTGAGGGCATGTGCCCTAGACTATGGAGCCAGTTGGGATGAAAGTCTGCCTTACACAGAATTTTCTTATAACAACAGCTATCAAGCCAGCATTGAGATGGCACCGTTTGAGTTTCTCTACGGAAGAAAGTGTACCACCCCATTGTTATGGAATGGTGTGGGAGAAAGAAGTTTATTCGGGCCAGATCTTATCAAGGAAGCCGAAGATAAGGTCAAATTGGTTAAGGACAGGTTGTAGATAGCACAGTCCCGACAGAAAAACTATGCAGATCCTAAGCGTAGAGAGGTCACCTACGAAGTTGGTGATAGAGCTTATCTTAGAGTATCACCACTTCGTGGAGTGAAAAGATTCGGAGTCAAAGGAAAATTGGCACCAAGATATATTGGACCATTCAAGATTTTGAGTCGCAAAGGAGAAGTTTCCTATGAAATAGAACTACCAGAATCTCTATCAGCTGTCCATAATGTGTTTCATGTGAGTCAGCTTAAGAAATGTCACCCAGAAATGGAAGAAACTTCTTTGAAGGATACTATACCTTTGGAGGAGGTTTGAACTAGAAAGTGATCTCACTTATGAAGAGAAACCTATCAAGATTCTTGAGACTGCAGAAAGAGTCACAAGGACAAAGACTATCAAGTTTTGCAAAGTGCAGTGGAATCATCATTCCGAAGAGGAAGCAACATGGGAAAGAGAAGATGATCTTCGGAAAGACCACCCTCACCTATTTGCTAGCCAATCGAATCTCGAGGGCGAGATTCACCTTAAGGGGGTTAGATTTGTAACATCCCTAAAATCATGATTTCAAAGATTGCATATCATTCATGCATGCATATAGAATTGGGATCAATTTCAAAACTCATTTCAGAAAAACAGAAGCACATAGTGGTATCATTTTATGTGAGCAAACTTAAATCAAATGGCATCCCCATTTGAGAGTTTGAATGTTTTAAACCTAGATTGTTTGTCTCCCTTGTTGAATGGATTGAGTGTGGAATTTGAACCAAACTTTACAAAATGGAAATGGTTTCAAAAACCATCTTTCAAACATTTGCCAATCAAGTGCAAAGTCCCTGTTATTTTGTTTCTCCAAAAATGACCAAGCCTTTACAAAGTAACCACATAGTTTTATGCCTAGATTTGAGACTGTTGCACACTGCAAAAACCACAAAAAGATTTGAATTCAAAAAGAATTTGAATTCATTTGAAAACCATTCCTGAAAATCAAAACAGAAAAAGAAAAGGAATAAACAAAAGAAAAAGGCCAGGCGCTCCTATTCTAGCCCAGCAGCAGAACCGGCCCAGCTAGCCCACCCGGCCTCTCTCTCGCTCGCTCGCACGCGCAGACGCACCCACGCGGTCGCTGACACTCAGACCCCACCCCCTCTCCATCTCACTCGCTGACTGGTGGACCTCGACAGCTCACTCTCGTCTTCCCCAAATCGCGCCCGACCCCGTCGCCGGCCGTTTCCTCCGCCCATCACTACCGCGATTGATTCCTCGCTTAATTGCCTTTGATTCCGCGCTTAATCGCCGCTCCCCTCTCGCCTACATAACCCCCTCTGCACCACGGTCATTTTCCCCCACCAACGCCTCCACACCGCCACCAGGCTGCCCAGACTCGCACTTGCGCCGCTGCAGACAGACGCGCTCCGGCGATGAATCACGGTAAGCTCAGACCGCCCCGTTACCTCTCGTTCAAACCACTGCAACCAGCATGATCTTGTGCAACTGCTAACGCCTATGGTTTGCTTGCTCGTGACCCAGGTCATCGTTTCTGTTCACGCCCGCAACCATCAGCGCCGCCGCTCGACTCCGGCGAGCAATAGCGGTAAGAACTGAGCGCCCCTTGCCTTCCCTCTGTTACCAACTTGTTCTCTAGTCACTTGCGCATCTTCTGAACCCTCTGCCTTGTGCTAGGACGACACGGAGCCTCGACAAAGAACCTCGACAAAGAAGCGGACGCCGCCCGCAAGTCCGACGAGCCCCAGCGACCGTGCCCGTGCGCCCCTCGTCAAGCCGCTGCCAAGTTGAGCTTCTCCTCGACGCTGCGAACCTGGTGAGCATCCTCCTGCCTCTCCGGACGACCTGTAGCACCGCGCCGCCGCAGACAGAACTCGCCTCCGCCAGTAACCGCCGCCAGCGCCGCCCCGCTTTGGTCGCTTGATCCAGAGCCGTCAGATCTGGATCCAGCGTATAGGATTAGATCACTTAGCGAATCGTTATGGGTAGATCTGAGCCGTGTGTTTTAAATAGATCCGACGGCGCGGGAGGGTGATCCTGAGCGAAACGGTATCAACCAATAGAATTAAGACGCGTGGCTAGGGTTTGTGTTTAAAACAGAATTTAAAACAGATTTAGATTCAAATTTGAATAGGCTATAACTTTTGATTCCCACGTTAGATTTTTGCAAATTTTATATCGTTGGAATCAGGGAGACAGGCCCTTTCTGTTTATGCAATGTGTTTAAAGTTTAGGTTCTATTAAAATGACTTTTTATGCAGAAACTTGTTTAGGACTATTTTTAGTATAGAATTTGTTTAGTAATTTGTTTTAGTGCTAAATAGGTTTGATTTAGCAAGTTTTTGACTTGGTTATATTTCAGTATCATGCACTTGCTTGGTTGGGTTTTAAAATCATCACTTAGCATTCTTTGCATGCATGCATATATTTATGTTTGTATATGAAATGTGTGTAAAATTTGTGCTACCATTTTTGTGTAGACTTTGGTGCTAGTGACTATGATTGTGAAGAGTGCTACTCTCCCCATTACCAAGGCAAGTGGTACTTTATGAATATTTCCATCCCTATATTTTGTACAAGCATTAGAAATATTTTGCTAAGTCTTGCATGTTACTATTTTTTTTGCCAAATGCCATGTTGGGAAATCCTAAGTAGTTGTAGAATTGCTAGGAAATTTCCTAAGTTAAGTTACTATGCCATGCTTAGCCTAGCTAGTAGCAAACAAGGGTTGGTAAAGTATATACATGCTATGATGAAAATATTTCCAAGTCTTTGGACTTATGTTTTTCTTAATAAAACAACTAAGTCAATGAATCTCCTGGGTGGAATGGGACTTGAATGGCGGTTTTTGGTTGAGTGGTTACACAAGGCCCATGGATATGGTTTACCTTGTGTATCTCACTTGTGGTATGCCACCCAGGCACAAAGGGATTTTAGAGGCCAAGTGTTGAGAAGCTTATAGTGCAGCCACTTGGCAATATGGGCTCTGCCTTGATCACATAGGTTGCTAGAACTTAGTCATTTGGACAGTTGGTGGTAGTGGGAATGATAGGTTGGAACGCGTCCATTTGGCTAAGGGAAGGCTTCTGAAAGGTCCTGTCTTGGGAAACCAAGTCTGGTGGGGAAAGTGCACAACCTCTGCAGATGGAAAATCTAAGTACTTAGCCAAGTCCATGGCAATGGACAACTTGAGAATCAAGACATGGAAGCTATCAAGAATCTCATCACTCCAACTTCTAAGTAAAACTTGTGGGTGAACAAGGGTGAAGGACCCCAATGTCTATTGGTGGTTTCTTGGGAAAAGTTTTGACAAAGAAAAACTTAGAGTTTTCAACTAATAGGAAAAACCTATTTTGAGAAAAGCAAGCCAAACTACACTTAGCCAAAAATGCATATAGTAATATAGTCCACTTAAAATTTACTAAGGTATCACTTGCCAATACTATTCCAAAGTATTGACCCACTGTGGCTGTAACTTGTGATGTTGAAGGTTACTCCGATGATGATTAGGTGTCATGAGTCTACACTCAACATGCTTGCCTGTGGCACATGAAGATGAAGACTTATGTTTATTTACTTATTCCAAACTCTTGTATTAGGCCTGTGGCCTTGAGTTGTAAAAGACTATGTTTTATCTCTGGAATGGATGTAATAAATGACCTTTGTATCTGTGTACTTCATCTTAAACTGTGGATGCTAGCAATGATCCAGGGACTAGCATTGCAATCACATGGATCCTTTTCCTTTACAAAGGAGGGATCTTACACAGATATAAAAAATCTCCTACGTTGAAGGCGAGGTCTCGACGTCTCTTTTCGGCGTAACTCTTCTGTCTGGACTGGGCTGTCTTGAGGTGCTCACGAATCTTGTGAACCTTCTCTTCTGCTTCTCGTAGTATATCGGGTCTGAAAATCTGACTCTCTCCTACTTCCGACCAGTTCAAAGGGGTATGACACTTCCTTCCGTACATGAATTCAAATGGGGCCATTTGCAAACTAGCTAGATAACTGTTGTTGTACGAAAATTCTGCAAACGGCAGACAATCTTCCCACTTAGATCCATATTCTAACACACATGCTCTCAGCATATCTTCGAGTATTTGATTTACTCGCTCCGTTTTTCCATCGGTCTGAGGGTGATACGTGGTGCTAAAATCTAGGCAGGTTCCAAAAACTTCTTGAACTTTCTTCCAGAATCTTAAGGTAAACTGAGTTCCTCGATCCGATATGATGTTCTTGGTGACTCCATGCAAACTGACGATTCTAGCGATGTATAACTCCGCTAGCTTCGAACTCTGATATGTGGTCTTAACAGGTAAGAAATGGGCGACTTTGGACAATCTGTCCACTATGACCTAGATAGAGTCATTTCCCCTACTAGAAGTAGGCAGTCCGGTGATAAAGTCCATTCCAACAAAATCCCATTTCCATTCCGGAATCTGCAAGGGTTGCAGCAATCCAGTGGGTCTTTGATGTCCGGCCTTGACTCGCTGACATATATCACACTTGGCGATATAGCTTCCGATTTCTCTCTTCGTCTTATGCCACCAAAATTGCTCTTTCAAATCTTGATACATCTTAGTTCCTCCGGGGTGGGTAGAATAAAGAGTATCATGAGCTTCCTTCAGAATAACTTCTTTCAACTCAGAATCTGCTGGTACACAAATGCGTCCTTTGTACCATAGAACTCCTTCTTCGTCTTCGGTGAATCCGGGTACTTTGCCTGTACCGATACGGTGCTTGATTCCGTCAATACTAGCATTTCCTTTCTGCGCCTCTTTGATCTGGCTGATCAAAGTGGGTTGAAGTTCTATGCTAGCCAAAAATCCTTCACTCACTAATTCCATTCGAAAATCTTCCATCTCTTTGAGCAAACTTGGTTGCTCCTTCAAAATCATGGAGTTCAAGCGGCACGGCAATCTGCTAAGGGCATCTGCTACCACGTTGGCTTTACCAGGGTGATAGTGAATGTACAGATCGTAATCCTTGATTAACTCAATACATCTTGTCTGCCTCATATTCAACTCCTTCTGAGTGAATATATACTTCAGGCTCTTGTAATCTGAATAAATCTCACAATGATTTCCCATCAGGTAATGCCTCCATGTCTTCAGGGCTAGAACTACGGCTGCGAGTTCGAGGTCATGGGTTGGGTAATTTTGCTCATGTTGTTTCAGTTGTCGAGAGAGATAAGATATAACTTTGCCTTCTTGCATTACCACACATCCAAGACCGATCTTGGATGCGTCACAATGCACGTCGAAGGGCTTCATGATATCCGGCATGATTAAGATTGGGGCTGAAATCAATCTCCTCCTGTGTTCTTGAAAACGCGCTTCACATTTGTCCGTCCATTCAAACTTCTTGTCCTTTTTCAGCAATCGGGTCATGGGTCTGGCGATACTCGAGAACCCTTCTACGAACTTGCGGTAGTATCCCGCCAATCCGAGAAATGCACGAACTTGGGTTTGAGTGGTTGCGGCTTGCCAATCTTTGACATCTTTCACTTTTGCAGGATCAACGGCAATTCCTCCGGCTGATACAATGTGACCGAGGAATCCTACCTCCTGTAACCAGAATTCACATTTGCTAAACTTGGCATACAGCTGATGCTCTCTAAGGGTTCCAAGAATGGACCTTAGGTGTAGCTCATGTTCTTCTTCCGATTTGGAATAAATCAGAATGTCATCGATGAAAACAACGACAAACTTATCGAGGAAGTCCATAAAAATCTTATTCATGACATTCATGAAATAAGCGGGGGCATTGGTTAATCCAAAATACATGACGGTATACTCGTATAATCCATATCTGGTGGTAAAGGCCGTCTTGGGAATATCCTCTGCCCGAATTTTGAGTTGATGATAGCCAGTCCTAAGATCAATCTTAGAAAACACTTTGGCACCGGTCAACTGATCAAACAACTCTTCTATATTGGGCACGGGTACTTGTTTTTTATGGTGACATCATTCAACTTCCGATAATCCGTACACAAACGGTTACCTCCATCCTTCTTGTCCAAAAACAAGACAGGTGATCTCCATGGTGACGCACTTGGTTGAATCAATCCAATTTCCAGCATGGCATCCAGTTGCTTCTTCAGTTCTGCTAGTTCAGACGGGTTCATACTATATGGTCTCTGGGCTATGGGTCATGTTCCGGGGATTAGTTCGATGATAAACTTGATATCCCGATCTAGAGGCATACCGGGCAAAACATCTGGAAATACATCGGGGTATTCACAGACTATCCGGACTTGGTCAATGGTAGGTTGGGCTATACTCTTGTTGCACTTGGATTGACGAGGTAAGGTTTCAGTTATATGCTCGACTGATATTCCGGCTGTACTGGTCATGGTGATGGCTTTCTGAGCACAATAAATCAATCCTTTATGTTTGGACATCCAATCCATTCCTAGTACTACTTACAAACCTTTAGTTCCGAGTACTATCAGGTTAGCATAAAAATCTATGCCATGGATTCGGATAGGGACGGCTTTGCAAATTTTCCTAGCCTTGGTGGTTGAACCGGGAATTTGAACGATCATAACAAGCTTCAGTTTTGTTGGTTGAATCTTACTAGTGCAGGCAAATTCTTCGGTGACAAATGAATGCGATGCACCAGAATAAACAACACTCTTGCAAGTACTGAATTAACAGAAAACATACCCAGCACGACGTCTGGCGCTTCCTGAGCTTCTTCAGCATGCATGAGAAAAAGACGGCCGTTGCGGTTGAGCGAATTCCCTGGGGAAAACCTCCTTCCTGGTTGAACACGACACTGCTGCTGAGCTGGGGCTTTTGCATTGGGGGATGCTGTATTCTTCTTGTTGGGGCACTCGTTGGAGTAGTGACCCTTATTTCCATAGTCATAACAAGTCACTTGCGACTTGTCCTTTGCTGTAACAGGCACAACATTGCTTCCAGTCCTCGGGGCAGTGTTGGGGTTGGCGGTAACATTGTTGTTGTTGAACTAGGGTGGGGCACGGTTGAAATTGCTAGACTTGCCGGGGTTGTTGTGATTTCCTCCGGGCCTAGGGTTTCCACGGTTGGGATAGGTCGAACGGTTCATTGGGGTCTGTTGGTTCTCGGGGCAAATCCTGGAGATGGGTTAGGGCGGTACTTTGGGGTCTGATGGGTTCCTGGTTGATGCATCATGCGACGCTTGCGGGTCTCATTGGCTTGGTTGATCTTTCCTTCCATCTGGATGGCAGAGTCGACAAGGGCTTCGATATCCGCAAATGGGATATTGACTAACACAGTCTGCATCTCATCGTGCAGACCATTCAGGAATCTTTCTTTCTTCTTGGCTTCAGTGTCGATCTCATCCGGGAAAAAAGCTAATGACAAAAATTTGTCACAATATTCCACTACGGTCATCCTTCCTTGCCTCAGTTCTCTGAATTCGTCTCTCATTCTCTTGATCAAACCTGGTGGAACATGGGTTCTACTGAACTTGACTTTGAATTCCTCCCAGGTCATCATTTGTCCTCTGGTCATTGCATGAACACTGTTCCACCATGCTCTGGCATCTCCGGCTAGATAGTGGGTGGCGAACAGAACTTTCTCGTTAGCTTCCACTCTAGCGACTTCAAGGTTATTTTCCATGGTTTGCAGCCAATCATCAGCGTCTAAGGGCTCTTCCGACTTAGTGAAAACAGGTGGTTTGGTGTTCTAGAAATTCTTGAGCTTAGATCCATGGTTATCCTGGTTTCCGTGGCCTCGATTGTTGTGGGCTAGCTAAGATATCTATTGAAGGGTGTCTAGGTTGGCTTGACGTTCGGCTCTTTCAGCTTCGCGGTCAGAAACCAACATTTGCAGGATCTGCATCATCGTGTCCGGGGATGAACCACTTCCTCCGCGTGGCATCTGAAGATTGAGATAGATCATGAGAAAAGAGGGAAATTTCTAAGGTTCAGGTCTTTGAAAAGTTTTTTAAAGTTTGACTCATATTTTCTAACAACTTGCTTTTCATTCATTCATTCATAGCACACGATACAAACACACACCACAACAAGGTAAACAGATGGTTTTAGGAACCATTCTGGAAACTACGATATAGTGGGACCGAATACTACTCACTACACTAGTGCTCAAGTGCTACTACTCCTTGGAGTCGGTGTAGTTGTCATCCTCATCATCATCGTCTTCATTGATGAAGGCGAAATCCTCCTCATCGGTGAAGAAATCCATAGCCTGATCCTCCAGAAAATCATCATCATCGCTGAGATAGGAGTAGGGGTCTCCACGAAGATCCTCTCCAGCATTCTCCCTTTCTTCCAACTGCATGTCTCTCTCTTGGATGGTCTCCTCCAAAGACGAGATATGGTGGAAAAGACGGGAAATGATGCGCTCCTTCTTGTCGAGCTGACAGCGGCGAGACTTGCGATCCTTTGCTAACATGGCGATGGTCTGATCCTTCGTCTTGATAATGGCGGACTTGTGGTTGGAGTAGTCACGACAATTATCCAACTCCTACTGACGATCATACATCATGAAGCTAAGGTGGTCCAACTGAGTCTTCAGCTCGTGGTGGTATGGGGCTTCCAGTGGTTGTCCCATAGCATCATGCCTTGGACAAAACTTAAAGCGGGTACCCTTGATCTGGTTGATACTCTGCCCACACAGACGGGCAAGAGCTTCCTGCATGGCCCTGGCAAGTCCATCGAGCCAGTTGTTCTCTCTTAAGGTAAATTGAACTCCCTCAGCAGTGGGAGGTTCAATCTTTCCTCGGAGACTTGTAACAATTAGCCACTGCAGATCTTCTCCTCCTTGGTCATTGAGCTGAGCTCCTACGAACTCGGGGTGCGGACGCTCCAGAAGTTCCTAAAGCTGGTCCAAATCCCTCTCAAAGATAAGGTCTCCTCCATTTCCCAACTGGTAAAACTTGCTATACTTCACGTCCATCTAAAAGAATATAAGATGAGTAAGTTAGTAGAGTGATCAAGTGTGTCAAATTTTATGTATTTTGCAAGAGTTTTTGAGGAACATGAATTTTCATGAAAGAATCAAAGTGATAAGAATGGGAATAAGTTTTTTGTAAATATTTGCTTTCTTTGGTTTTAAAACTAAGTTTTTGATTCCAAACGTCCAGTCTTACTAGGGTCTCCTATGGTCAGGATGGCTATGATACCAACTTGTCAACACCTGGATTTTTAATCCTAGATGCATGTTATGCCATACATCACAATCCCAGGATTACCATTTTTGCGAGACATAACATAATTGGATACCACAGTACATCATCCATTACAAACCATACATAAGGTCTTACACAAATATGGATCTCATGATCCAGTTCTTAATACAACTCAAGAGCGGAAATACGTAATAATAACGGTAGCGTAGGCGAAGCTCCATCTTCGGGGTCACAGGAAATGCTGACGATGGGAGATGATCCTAGTTGTCGTAACCTTCCTGGGGTCCATCCTCCAGGTACTCCTCTTCATAGTCTGGCCACGGAAATAGCCAGGGACAAAGCCATGAGTACTCTTTAAGTACTCGCAAACTAATACTAACAAGTGAAGGGGGTTTTTGGTAGTAGGACACTAAGCTCTATGGTTGTTTTGCAAAAAGCCAGATTTACATCTACTAAGTTCAGAAGCAAGAAAAGCTAGTTGAAATTTTATAACACCTAAGTGGGAACTTGTGTTTCATATCAAAACTCTGTTGTGGTCAAGTCAAAGTCTCAATTCGTTTCAAAAGTCATTTTGAAAACATCTGACGGGGGAACAGTATGGCCACTCCAACTGTCCATAATCAGACGCTATTCGAATAGTTTGACACTCTGCAGAGATTGTACACTTTCACCACAACATTCGATACATCCGTCAGGAACAAATCCTGAATTCACCATACTCAGTATGCGGATAATCAATCCTAACCTTTCAATTACACACCCTAGTATAAGCACCTCTCCTGTGAGTTTGGCCTCCCAACCATGACCAACTGTCAGCTCAGACCTTGGCCATGAGGGAACCAATACTAAGGTATATAAGCTTCCAGTCAAGCCCTACCCAATTCTCGGGTATTGTGGTTGTAAGGTAAAATTGGAATGGTATCGCATCTAGACAACCATCAGTTTTATAAAGGGCTAAGGCTCATGCCTCAACATTTTCATCACCCTAAATCATCTGGTGTTCGGAAACACATGTCCAAAACATTTCAATAGAATGATCCATCATTCCAAGGTTTTCATAACCATTTTTTCCACCAAGTATTCCCATCTAAGTTTATCAAGTTTTATGCTTAGCACTAGCATCTACAAGTGGGGGTAAGTACTAATGAGGGGTGGTAAACTAGTGGAGTTTAACTAAGTTCAATCTCATGCCTTAGGATGACATAAAGATTATCTAGCTTAGGCCAAATTTTATGCTCTTTATGCAACCTTCAATTATATTTATAGTATCTACAATTCACTTAACTAAACTCTAAGTAATAGCTTTGATAAAGAAATACAGTATAAAGCTTGTAAGTAAAACTAGGATTGGTTTATCAAGTGGTTATGATCATATATGCTTAAGGCATATAGTTGGCATGGTAACAAGCAAGTATTTGCTTGCACAGGTATAGTATCTTGCAAGTGTTAGCTTGCACAAGTATTAGTATAAGCTTGCCTTGTGAAGAGCAGTGGTTGAAGTTCTCCTCGGCTTCTTCTTCGTAGTATCCCCCTTCCTCTTCGTATCCTTGGTCAGTACTAGCGTCTATGAATAAATACGAGGTACATAATAACCAAACAATAACTAACTACTTTCAATCATCACACAAAGGGGTTCTACAGATGATCTAGCATCATCACTAACATTACAAGATTAAAGCTTTGTTTAAATTCTTTTATTTTTAGAAAAATAAGTTCTACTCATTGAAAAACTACTTAAGATTTAATATTCTCCAAACCAAACATGGGATCATGTTGACACATGTCATCTCCACACATTTCAGTATATGGGAATTTGATTTAAAGTGGTGTCACAATTTAATAAGGTTTAACCTTTTATTTTACTTAAATAAAGTGGCTAGAAATGCCTATGTGGCATTCTTTTATTACTTGAACATTATTTCTGTAAGTAAACCCAAATGTTTTTATATATTCTGAAAGGTATGATTAAATGTTATTTTTGAGAGTTGGAATCAACTCAAAATCTATTATGGTTTAAATTTGAAAAATGTTTGAATGCAGAAAAGGTTCTTCCTTGTTATTTTTACCAAGGTTGATCTATAGATTCAAATGATTTGAATCCAACGGGCTTGGATTAAGCATTTCAATATCTTTCTAACAAAATTGGTTTCATTCAATTTGGTTCACTGAATCGAGCTGGGTTGATTTTGGAAACTAGGTACAGAACTGTGTTTGAATTAAAATGGAAAAAGTTAAATTCAAATGACTGGGCTGCGCGGGAAACGATAATGGGCCGGCCCGGTGTCACTCCGCTGCGCGGGGCTCAACTGATAGGGGGGTTCCACCAGTCAGTGGCTCTTTAAACGCGAAGCGGTACGGGTCAATCTCATCCGCACGATCTAAGTCTAATCGAACGGCTGCTACTCATCGTCCACATTGGGCGGCGCCGGCAAGACATAAACCTAGCGCGGTAGGTGGGGGTCGTCGGGGGCTCACCGGGGCTCAGGCAAGGGTCGGCGAGGCGGGTGACCGATGAAGTCGACGACGGCGAACCTCCTGGTACCGACAACTTCTCCTGGTGTGGACGAAATCGACGGCGCCCTTCTTCTCCAGAGGCGGCCTGCTCCGGCCAAATTCCGGCGATGCGCTGCTCGCCTTGCTCCGGGAACAGGGTGGAACGATCAGTGAGGAGAGGGGAGTGAGATGGTGTGAAGAGTTTGAGCGGGGGAGGCCTCTATTAATAGTCTCGACGACGAGACCCAAAGGGATGGGCAGGCGACGGTGGCGACACGGCTACGGGCAGCTAGAGGCATGGCCGGCGGTGGCAATCGATCGGTGGTCTCCTGGCGATGCTCTATGCCTTTAATGCGCTTGTAGGGGCGGTGGCAAACGGTCTGGTACATGCGATGCTCTGCACGGCAGAGGCGGCGTCTTCGACGGCGAGCGGTGGCTGTGAGGCATGGGGCGGCGAATGGGGATGTCTGGCGGTCTCCTGGGATGGTGGTGATCGTGTATGCACGCCGCGAGGGCGGCACGCGGTCTGTGGGCATGTGTCGAGGGTGGCGCTCTGGCGCACGCTCGGCATGGTTGGCAGAGACACGGGCGCGGCGTTCCTGGGTGCTCTGGTCGATGTCTTCGAGGAAGGGCTGGTCGAGAGGGGGCGGTGAGGCATGGGTGATCTCCCAGACAAGGTTGGCACGGCTAGTTCCTGTCCTAGCTTGCTGTCTACACTGGGGTGGCATGGGTCGCTTCAGTTGTTCACCATTGATGACATTGCCAAGCTTATAGTGGTGCTAGATGTTTAGAAATGAGCTAGATGATCTACTAAAGCCTAGATGCAACCAGAGAGGGAACAAGTTAGGCTCAAATCACTGCTCCAAATAGTGTTTGGATTTTATTTGATTTACATCTGCAAGGTGTTTGATGAAATGGCCGCATGAATTCAAGTTTTGAATTTTGAAAAGATTTTTGGTGGGTGTGCTAGGTAGGTGCTGGTGAGTCTGTAGATGCTTGGGTTTTGAAAGTTGAGCTTGTTTGTGTGGTTTTTGAAAAAGTGGGATCTTCCCATATGATAAATATTCAATTTTAAACTATCATTTAAACTATGCATTTGAATGTTTCTGGATGATCACAAGGTGGTCCTTGATACTTTGTTATGAGTACTATCAAGGGGTGCAAAGATCCAAACAAGTTCTGTTAAGTTATGAAAGTTAGAGACAGCCAAAATAGGCATGGGAGTTAAATTGGTCAAAATGACCATTCCCTTATTTTGTTTGTTTTGATTTATTTGTCTTTTGGAAAAGTGCGGGGATTGTCTAGATGATGTTTAATTCACCTAAGAATCCTTTTACAAGCAAAGAAACACATAAACAAGGAAATTCAAAAGAATTCAAAATGGCATGCATACACACATGCATGCTTTCATATTTTTATTTAGAAAAGTTTATGTTAACCCTAATTTTGATGCATAGAGTTTGATGATTCTAGTTTAATATTTTTGGGATGTTACATCATCACGTGATTCTTCAAAAGGACGAGTCTTAGAAATGGTGCCTACCAAGGACGAATACTTTATTACTTGATATTTGGTGAGAGAGATCATCTTATAATGCTACCGTCGTGACCTAAGCAATACAAGATGCATAAAAAGGATTAACATCACATGCAATTCATAATATGTGATATGATATGGCCTTTCTTTTTATTCCTTTGATCTCCATCTTCAAAACACGAACATGATCTCCATCATCACTAGCGTGGCGTCAAGGTCAATGGTGCCACTTCATGGTCGTCCTTCACCAACAGCAACTATTACAACTACTTGGAATAAAGCGATTACATGATCAATAGACATGCATGTCTTAACCATAAGGCTCCTGCCGGTTGCCAACTTATAATAAGGATCATTGCATACATCATATATAATCACAATCACATCATGGATATATCACATCATAACACAAGCCTTGCAAAAAAGTTAGACGCCTCTAATTTTCTTTGCATGTTTTACGTGGCTGGGGCTTTCGAATAAGAACCGTTCTAACTTACGAACATGAACCACAACATTGATAAAAGTATCGTGGGAGAGAGACACCCGCAAAGCCACTTGTGCAATGCAAGTTGCTCGTTAAGCATGGAGCAAGTATCATGTACGATAACATGTAAGGTTATCCCGGGCCGCTTCATCCCACCATCCCGCAAGATGTAAAGTAAACGAAAAGCAAGCAACAATAAGATCATCAACACCAACAAAACCATTGTGTTCTACTCGTGCAACAGACCTACGCATAGACACGACTCTAATACCACTATAGGGTTCGCAGCATGGAAAACAAAAAATTTCTATCGCGGAAACACACAAAAGCCAAGATCTAATCTACGAGATTGGTACAACGAGTTTGTAGAGAACTAACCCTCATATATCCAAAGCGGTTAAGGAGATCGGATTCTCGTGGTTGATTTAGTCGATCACTTGCCGATCTCAAGATCACGAAGACGATCCTTCCGGCCCCATGTTCCGGAAGCGCTTCCGTAGTCGATCACACGTACGATAGTCGATGAATACCTTCCTATCCCTTGTTCCAGCAGGGCATTAGAGGTTTGTAGTTCTCCATGGAATCCCAACATAACGACGGTGTGGTGGATAAGAATCCCTGCAGGGCTTCGCCTAAGCTGGAGCAGGGCAATGGAGGAGGAAGGATGGAGACTGCCATGGATGGTGGCGCCTAAGGTTTGGGTGAGAGAGTGGGGGGCTCCCTCACCCCTCCTTATATGAGTGGAGGGTCTGCGGACAGGGTTCTGGCCAATTCCTCCCAAAACTCTTCATGGCCGGCAACAATGGAGAGGGAAAGGGGAACCTTTTCCCTCAATGTTTCCTTTCCTTCCTCCACTAGGACTTTGACTTTCAAACAAGTATTTGACTATTGAAACTAGAGTTTGATTCTCTCTTCCTTTTCTTTGTCCGACTGGGGGAGGAACCGAACCCCTGGTTTACTCCATCACGCTGGAGCTGGGCGTACCCATCGTGGAGCTTTTGGAAGTCCTGACAGTCTTTGAGCAGGTGACTGGACTTCTTCTTGCCATCCTGCTTGTCGATGTAGAAGTGTATGCTATAGGTACTTGACAACTTCTCCATTGCATAGGGTTCATCCTTGCGGGGTGTGATGTTGCCACGATTGAGTGGTCTTTCCGCTATCATGGTAGCTACTTCGGTAGCCACTATTGTTGTTCCCATCGTCGTGGCGATCGGCATAGCCAGCTGTGACCATGTCGACATCCTCGCAATCGTCGTATCCATGAACTCTTTGCTTTCCTTGGTGGTCGCATCTACGGACGAGGTCATCCTCGTTATCCGAGTGTGCTCGGTTATGGTGGACAACGTGTTCGTCATCTACCCAGCGATTCGCGATGTCCATCAGGTGGTCGATGGTTTTGGGCTTACGTGGCCTAAATCCTCACTGAGCTCGTGGCGCTTCACGCCGCTATTGAACGCGTACCCCTCTCCTCGGAGATTTCCTCTGCAGAGTCCATGATGGCGTACTATCACTGGGCGTAGGAGCGGAGCAACTCATTGGACCTTTGATAGCAGGCGCGCAGCTCTTTAATTGAGGCTAGCCGTTTGGAGGTGCCCTTGAAGTTGCGGACAAAGTTGTAGACCAGCTCCTCCCAGCTGCGAATGGATCTGGAGGGGAGATTGTTGAGCCAGTCTCGTGCTGCGCCCTCCAGTTGCAGCTGAAGGCATTGCATGGATTTGATCTTGCTTCTACCAGGACAATTGACTGACGATATGTGGTCATCTAGCCAAATCTTCGGCTCCTCTAGGCCGTCGAACTTCGGATTATCCTAAGGATGTTTGACGCCCTTGGGCATCCGCAATTTCCATATGGATCGGCTGAAACATCTGGCGCCGCAAAGCTATGTGTCCTCATCCTCCTACTCCATGGAGCACGGGCGTTTGGCACGTAGCTTAGAGATTTTGTGTTGTGTAAGATCATCACGAGCGTCGTGGTTGCGGCTAGGCTGCTGTGTCGCCGTGATAGGTCATGGTCATCCTTGTCGGATGAGGGCGTGCGGTTTTCTTGCAAACATTACCACATATTTCTTTGGCTCCCGAGTCACATCTCTGGTTAGTGCGGCTCCTACGAGCCCGAGGCCTGCAATCACGGACTTGTGGACAGCGGATCATGGATTCCCCACTGGTGGCTAGTTGGCGAGCAGGTACGTAGTAGCTTCTATAACCACGACTTGCAGCGTCTCGGGCATCATGTTTCCATGTGAGTCCACCGACATGAATGATAGGTCGAGGGCCTTGGCGGCCTCGCGTCTTGCGTCTGGACCCTTGCGCTCAAGCCGAGAGTGTCTTTTGTGGGCGTCGTGGCTGCCATTGTCCTTTGAGCAGGATCCGCTGATGGAGGAGAGTGTTGCACGTCGGGCACTTGATTCGTCAGCTGCTTTCCTGCGCTACTCGAGTTGAGCATATTGCATGACTTGTCGATTGTGATCCTTTATGAGAAGCAAATGGTAGCCCATGAATATGTCACGTGAGGCATCGACTGGCAGGGGTTGCCTCACAGAGTGTAACATCCCAGCATTAGAGCCCAGATGTGTTCATTGCATTCATGCATAGAAAATCTGAATAATTTTCACGCTTTTAAACAAAACTTGTCAAAGTGATTGAAGCTTCTCTTATCTTGATGGAATTGAAGTAGATCAATAAGTTGACTGCGATAAGTTTCAATAAGACCTTTGTTAAAATCTCATTTTGGGTAAGAGAGATTTGATCTAAGGGTAGATCAAATGTACTATAAGTTAAACCTTTATACAATGTGAATTATATTTTATCATTAGGTGATCATGTTATAGTACTCATTGTAATCATTCATAAGTACCAAGTGAAAGATATAAAACAAATAATAAGAATGTAACCACTATATCTTAATCCCATCTGCATACATCCTGAGTATCATAGTAACACCTAATCTTAAAAAATCCTTTGATGAGTTGGAGTTGGAAAGAGATTAAGTCAAGATAATCCACTATATAGATATATTTCTTTCTATAGAATCTTTTTATAACTTATTTCAATATATGTTGTTCATCAATGTTGGATAATTCCCCATTGATTCACAAATTCTTTAACTATTAATCTTTGATCTATTACTTGATCGTATCAGAACATCTACTTAAATCTTCTAATGAGGGCGTAATCTATTAATAACCTTAATCTAATATAAGATACTAAGAAGATAATTTCCAGACAATAAAATGTAGGATTGATAAAGCGCTGCTTAGCCAACTAAGAACTTCAGTAATAAATGATTAGAGTATTATCATGGTAATGCTTTGGCCACTAATATTAAATGCTTATATTTAGTATAAGTAATACTGGTGTGTAGAACATGATTGGAACCTTAGTAGAGATAAGTGATCCTAGAGTAGTCTTTGCAAACCACATAAATATAATTCAGGGATTGAAGTGTAAGTCATGAGAGTTAAGTAAATATAGGATGATATTATCCAATTAAAGCTAGTATAGCATAGAGTTTAGAAGTAGTGTTATTCATCTTAAAAGATAATCAACCTTAGAGAAAGATCAGTGATGGAATATTAAGGAAGATTGTGAGTGAAGTTGAAGGAACTACTGGTTGGATGGAAGTTTATCAACAGTAGAATAGTAGGTGCAATCAAGCATGGATATGAATAAGTTATGAACTAATTTAGTATCAAACTCATTGGATTCATTCATGATTTTAGAGGAATGATATATGAATAAGAACACTTAAATGAGTAAAGCTCATCATGTTAATCATGATGATGGATAGGAAGAAGTACTATATCTAGGAAAGGAATTCCTTAATTAGAGATCCAAGATTTTGAAATATAATTATATGTATAAATCATTTTCCTATTTTAATCTGGTTAAGCAATCAACTCTAAATCTCAAATCAAACATAATATCCATCTCATACTATTGATCCATCATCTGATGCCTATAACACTTTATAGAAATATTTCCCTATAACAAATTACATAAGAATATCTCTGTTAATTTCAACCATCATAACTATATGTGCCTAAGCATATTTCTATAAGTTCAATTCTATAAAACACTCTAATTATAATTTTCTATTAAAAAGGGACATTTCATCCAATACTATATACATAAGGCAATATGCTTAGTTATTAAATCTTAACTCTTAAAAGGAATCTAAGCTTATACAAAACCCTAAAGCCAAGGGTAGTACTCATAAATCAAAACCCTAAACTTCTTTGTTTATTAAAATAGAATATATACTTTGCCATGTTCCAACTCAATGGAGGTAGTAATGAATATATCAATGACTTTTATATTTCATGTATCAAATAATGGTATAGGATCATTCCACATATAAAATATCTATTCAAAATATGAGCCAACTAAAATTAAGTTGATAAGCAAATAAGAATATATCATTCAAGAAATCCATAACTAAAGGAGGAAAATAAAACAATAGGAAGAGCTTTTACAAATATTAAAAGGGGTTCATATATTAAGAAAATACAAGGAATATAATAAGATATATATAACAAAGAAATTCACAAATAATACTAATTATGTTTTAGTGTTATTGAAATAGTCCAGCAAAGAAATCCTGCAAAGAAAAATTCAAAATATATAAATCAAATTCAAATCTGAACAAGAAAACAGAAAATAGAAAAAGGATAAAACAAATAAAAAACCAAACATGTCCGCATCCCAACACACTTACACCTATCTGACGCCTATGCACAGCCCACAACAGCCCAGTAACCAGCCCAGATTCTTTTCTGTCTATGACTGACAAGTGGGGTCAGGATAGGACCGCGGGTTGAGCTAAAGAAATTGCCAGGGGGTTATCCACAAAAGTTGCATCGTCGTCATCGTCACGCACACAGGCAGCTCGCCAGTGGAGCTCGCCGCCGCCCGATGCCGTTATCGTCGTTGTTGCGCCAAGATCAACGTTGCCACTGCCAGGAGAGGATAAGAAGGCCACCGCAACACCTCTGCTCGTCCTCATCCACAATCTCTCTTTCCAAAATCACTTCGTTCCTTCACCCGAAAACCTAGCTCGTCGGAGTTCATCGTCCCGGCCAACTCCGACCACCCCTTGCTTCGTGGTAGCCACCATTCGACGCGCCGTCGTGGACTGAACCATCTAGGACCAAGCACGGAGGCCCGCTCGCCGGGAATCATGTGAAATCGAGCGTTCCCTTTCCTCGGCCACCGTGGCCATTACCGTCGATTCGTCGTCGTCACGCCTTCCCAAGCCTCCTCGACCACTCTATCATCATCAGGGTGAGTTCCTGAACCTCCGAGTAACATTCAATCGCCAGATCTCGTTATAAATCGCCGTTTCACCATGTGCCACCGTCGGAGCTCGTCGGAGATGAAGCTCCGATGACCATTTCCGAGCGGCGCTGCCACTATTAGGTTCAGTAGGTTGCGCTTATTCGAACTAGGTATATTCCGCTTGCTGGGGCGCAGTAGATCGTCGCCGGCGACCAACCTCTAGCGGCGGTGGTGATGCTGACGCCATCATGACATCATGATCGCACCACGTCAGCTAGTTTGACTGGTCTTTGCTAACGTGGCTGATGACATGGCCTAGGGCCCATGTCATTGATAGGGGGGTAAAGACTGGATCGGTAACTAATGCATTTCTTTCATATGAGAGATGAGGTGGACCTGGCCCACTAGTCACTGACTGGAGCTAGCTCTTGATGTGGTGTAAAAAGTATTTTCTGTTAGGAAACAAATAAAATACTATAAACCAATTAATAATATTCCAGAAATTTAAAAGATGATTAAATCTTGTTTAATAAATAACTTTTGATTTATAATTCACAAAAATATGTATAATATATGAAATTTTTAGAAAAATAAAATCTAAAACTTAAAACTATTATCAAATATTAATATGATGATTATTTAAATAAATGTTATTTAATAAAGGTTTATAAGTAATAAAACTTTGATAATTCATAATTTTAAAATGATAATGTTAATAATATAAATAAAATACCAAAAATCTTAGAAAAATAAGTATTCTAATTTAAAACAATAATCATGTACTATTAGTTTACTTAATTAAGTATTTATTATTTATTAAGTAATTATAAAGTAATAAGAAATACAAAAAAATCATATCCTATTATTTATCAATCACAAAAAAATGTGATATACCAAAATAACCACAAAAATAATATTATATATTAAAAATCTAATATTCTATTTTTGGAGTTAAATAAAAATTCAAATAATTTAATAACTCAAATTTAAACTTATTTACGTTATTAACAATTCATATAAGGATGAATAAAATTTGTTAATATTTCTTAAAAGAGTCAATTAAATCCAATAAATAATATTAGTCTTTAATATTAATAATATAAGACCATAATGATTTAAAACATTATAAACACCTTTTTATCAAATTATCTTCAACCATAAATGAAGATTTTATTCTAAAAAGATTCCCGTTTATAATAAAAACCTTAAAGAACAACTTATGAATACACCAAACATTTTCTATCTATATTAACTACCAAATTGCAAAAACTACCACAACATTATATAAACCCATAATTAGTTAAGTAATAGTATGTTTTAGATTATAAACTATACTCACTTATCTATAAAAGATAAATAATATTACTCCATAATCAAATCAAGAAACCATTATCCAAGTAAAAAGAATGACCATTCTTAAGTAACCTAAAAAAACATTTCAGATACACTAGATACAAATGCTATAAGTATTATACTCTCAAAATCATCTTTGTTTTAAAGTTAACTTTAGTCTACAGAATCTTAATACAACACTATAGGCATTACTATATGAAGTAGTTAAACTATAAAGCAACTTAAGCCAAACCATTTGAGCAAGCAAATAACATCAACCACCACTAACTAACCACAAAGCTTGTTTAGACCTTAGAAGAGAAACCTTTACTTCGAAGGTTATCCTTTTTGCCACTTTAAATAAGAACTCTTATATAAGTAATCCTAACTAGTGTGTCATAAGTATGTATACTTTTCTCCTACATATGTGTTGTCTACAACCAAACTCTAATAAAAGTACAACTATGAAACTTATCTAAAAGGACCACACATTCCAAAGTAACCATTTCCGGAATCCAAACCCTAGGACAACGTTATCCCCGGGATTTGCGTGTAGAACGTGCATCACATTACTTATGCATAAAAGCATATTGCTTCTTTAAACATTAGTCCTTACCGGACCAATGATGCTGATTTCAGATTTTGGATCTTATACTGACTCACAGATTGTGAGTGCATCATCTTGCAATCAAAAAAGGCAAGTTCACACTTGCTCATGTCCTTTGTTTATTTTCTGTAAAGTATTTTACAAATCCAGTTTTGTTATCACTTGCATTTGAAAAAGGTCTAAAAACACTATTTTCGATAATAATGTGAACTATTGGTTACTGATCCAGGATGATCAGCTAATCTATTAAATCTTACAGTTGGAATACCACTATTCAGAACTATATCACCTAGGACTTAACAACCAATGTCGCCAGTGATTCTTGCGCCGTATATTATGCGTTGACCATGAGATTTGGAATGGGACGGAGAAGTCAGCTGTATCTTCTTCCTCTCGCATGAAGCCGGATGTGCAGGTCGTGGCTGTTATCCTCATAGAATGCATGTTAATTGGTAATTCATAGAGGATATGCAGCATATGGGTGGGAACCCTCATCGTCCCACGATAGTTCTGGCATCTAACGGTTTGTACAAACCATTGTCGTAATTCTTTATGTGCGCATGTTGTACACCAAGGAGGCATGAGAGGTCGTGAAGGGGGTAGTGATTGACCTGGATCATCTTCTGGGCCCCACATCATGGAATTGTGGACGGGAATAAGCTGCCCGGTTGTGCAACAAAGAGTTGATCTATCTTGGGTAAAGTAACGCACCTCTACAAAGTGTAAGAACTGTAACTTGTTACTCCCTGTTCCGGGAAGGAGCTGTGAACGCGATGGGAAAGGAACTCCATGAAAGTTCTGGTAAACCCGTGAAGGCTGACGGACATAGCTTTTCATAATAAAAGCAACCTTTGAAGAAATTTTTATGTAAACTTCCATTGCCTACGACCTACGGTCTGTGGCTGTAGATATAGTGCATCAAACACTCCTTTTCTAGTGAATTTGCCGAGTACGCTCGTACTCAAAGTATCTTCTTAACCCTTGCTAGATTCTAAAGCCATTAAAACGATGTCTACATCAAGATATGCTCCAGGACTTATCAAGACCAACTAAATCTCTTCAATGAAGACAAGGAAGTCAACATATACCTCAACTCAAGTGAAGACAAAAGTTACTAATTAGATAGGAATATTATCTCTTGCCAAAGAACCTATTTCTGTAGTGCGTTGCAATAGCAACAATGCCAACCTCTTAGTCTGAATATTAGACTTAATAGTATAATCGTTCTTGCGTTGTTTATTTTTTATTCTTCTCCGTAATAAGTGTTTCTCTCTCTTGAACCTAGAGTGTGCTCTGGATCTTATGTAAAAGAGTGAGTTGTAACCTTTAAGCCATGTTTTGGACCCGCTGTGTTTCTGTTGTGCCATTCCGAGGGATGTAAAACTAGTGAACAGTGTTTCATTTGTGTTATGTCAACGACTATAGTATACTACATCATGCAGTGGTATGCTGGGTCACCGCACAGAGCGTCTCTAACTCTCTCCCACTTAGCATTACTGAGTTGGATCTGCTAACGAACCGATTCGCCACTGTTAGCGTCGTCGATTTTGGAGGGGTAGTCTCATTAGTATTCGTAGGAGGGTCGCCGTTGGCGTTGGTGTTTGGAGGATGGCCCCCGTTTACAGTGTTGGGATCTTGAGGAGTGGCCCCGTTACCACCGTTGTCACGATTATCGTGGTCATTGACAACGAGCACGCACATGAAGCGGTGGGGGAGTTGTTCCTCCCACAACATTCTGGTCCGGATCCATAGGCTCCTTCGTCCGATGGTGGATCACAGATATCAGAATTGCAACTATTGTTAACATCTGAGTCGTATGCCTGTGTGGGTGTATTGAGCAGGCCGATTGGTGGTATCCACGAGGAAAATTCGATTGCCGGTGGCGCCACCCACTCGGGAAGGCGAAGCATGCCGATCTAGCTAACCCGGAAGCATAGACTCCCAAGCATCATGTCGACTGTGTCTCCGATAGAATCGAAGGCCAAGCAAGTTGCCAAAAAATGTATGGTGAAGTCGATGGTGCCGAAGAAGAGATGCTTCTCCATCATAGAGTAATCAAAGATTGTGGGTGATGGGGCCATCAAGATTGCAACATCAGCATTCCCAATTTCCACAGGTGGCGCCAATTGACGAGGGTTCGACTCGTCAATGCCCATTATTTTGGGCTTCGATTTTGGAGAAGAGGGAAACGCTCGAGATCAGGAATGGCTACCAAACAAGCATTGTGGGACACGAGATTAACCTAGGTTGTTTGTTCTTGATTGATGGCGAAGCCAAAAGTTACAGGGGTGCACATATGAGATCTGGCGGGTGAGTATGCTAGGGTTTTGGATGTCCTCCTCACCATGCCCTCTTAGACTTTATATGGGAAGTCCAGGTCTCAGGGGGCATGTCGAGTCGGTTACAGATTAGGGTTTTACCCTTTTAGTTTTCTATCTAAAACTAGTCGTTTTTTCCAAGGAGTTGCATCCTTCATGGTCATGGGCTACCCGAATCCCTCCTGGGTTTTGTCATCAGGGATGTATCTAGCACTAAAACATGTCCAAATACATCCATTTTAGTAACAAGTAATATGCATCGGAGGGAGTAGTGATTTTGATCATCCCAATAGTGGTGAGAGGCCGTTTAGAGATGTAATTTCCATCTTTGTATCATGCAGCTGACTCGATCTATTTCCTAGTCCATTTTGGTGTGGTACACAACCTCGGATTGGCATTGGCTACTTATTTATTTCCCCACGGCATTCTTCAGTACCGCCCCATTTCTACCAACTAGGATGAGTAAGTGTCGGTCTTCCGCTCCCATTGTGCATCATTTTGGTTCCCAATTTTTTCAGTTTTTAGATGTCATATTGTTACCAGCAAAAAATGAATTTGGAGATCCTTCTACAAACTAGAATATTTATTTGCAATAATCCTTCTACATTAATTTTTTTATTTGTGGCTTTCTTTTCATTACAGAGCGATGAGGATTACAGGAAACACTCCTGATAGGGTTAAAAAATCTATATGTAATGGCGTCAGGATTTCCCTGCTTTTAATTTTGATGACTCTAAGGGTCCCCCAAAGGAAGGTATTTGGTTCATATTGAAGGTTCTTCTGCTGCTTGTGATGCTGCAATAACATGTGTAGTTTGTGTGAAGGCAGTATATTTCACCTCGCCGCCCCAGCGAGTTCCACCAAGGCCATCAAATCACCCTAAAAGAGAAAGGAGAGTGTAGCGAAATTGGGGGGTGATGACGATGATGATTTTGTTGGTGTTCTTCCCAAGACCACCAACATCAGAATCCTCCAAGGCTAATGCAGTTGATGCTCAGAAGATGAAAAATTCTAAATCATCACTTAGGTCGGACCCAAAAATTCTGAGGTAATACATGATGCATCGTTTGTTGAAATATACTATTTGCATTTCTTTTAGGTCCATATATTATAGATGACGTAAGTTTATTAAGGCCTTATTACACCACAAATAATAAGTTATGTTCTACTGTTGTGTAACCTATGGTTTTGCTAACTCACTATCAATAATTTATGATGCTTTATAATGAATTATGAGGTGTTTGCTTGTTAGACATTCAAATATCTTATTAATTTTGTATTTCTTTATTTGCTTAAGGCTATTTTACATTTATTATTAATAGCAACTTGCGTCATTAATACTTACATAACCTAATTATCTTGGCCTCCTCTTTTCTATACAGGGGGTCCAAAATCCCTCAAAGAGGACAAATCCAAACTATAGGCCTGGTTGAATGTAGCATCCCATCTGTCTAACATCTGTAATGTTACATCAATCATAATAAATTGCTACTTTCTACATATCATTCTTGCATTACATCATTATTTTATCATGCTCAAGTCATCATGCATATGCATGATATATTTGGTTCTTATCACATATGCATCATATATTGTATCACTTGTAGTTGCCTCTGGATATATTGGGTTTAGTTCTTGATACATTTCTTGATGTCCAAGTTGAGTTGCGGGAATATCTATTATAAAACAACCATCACTTTTTGCCACCTTCCTTGTTTCCATCCACCCTTCCACCATTCCATTTATATATGAGCAATTGCATCTTCCTTTGACTTTTATCTCTAGCTCATGTATAGTGGGTGTGGATCCAATTCTCTTCTACATGCTTCCATACATGAGTTCTTATTGTTTTAAGAATGGTACAATGGAAACCTACATAGCCACCTTGCATGCTATGTAGTAGTAGGAGCCAAATTCCTTTCACCCATGGCTTTCTTATTTTTTAGAACTTATTTGATGCCATGTGGCCATAATAAATCTTACTATAAAATACACAATATATGGGTCTCATAATTCAAATGTTCTCATTGAATTGGATTTACATCTTGTAATTTTTGAATTTTACCTAGGCCATTTGAAAACCTAGTTGTCTCCACAACAAGGATACATACATGGCACACATGTATGGGCCATGCAATGCAACCATCCGCCATCCCCCTTTGCTTTGATTTCTTACTTGAATCTTTGCGTGAGTTTGAATTCAAACAAGTGGGAATAAGATGAAATAAAAAAGAAAACCTACACTACCTTATTTCCTCTACCACCACACCTAGCCAACCACCTTGAAATATAGACTAACTACCTAACACAAGCATCTAAACCTACATTTTATCCACCGAAGCCACCCTTCCCATCCTTGGCCCTTCTTGTGATACAAGCTAAAAACCACCACACTCACCTCCCCTGGTCCCCTCCGCTTTCCTCTCTCGGTGGGAAGCCAAGAAAGAGAGAAGACAACCTCCCTGAGCTACCCCCTCTCTCTACTTTTGGCAAAAGAAACGTGCACCCCATGTGGTCCCTCTCATCGCCTTGTTCTTATCAGCAAGACACCCATCTGCACGCAGCAACCACTCCAGATCTCAACTACCTAAGCGTCAACTTCCTCCTTAATCTCCCCTCTCCATGGACATGGCGACCATGCTCTTCTAGAAACTCTAATCGGCCACCCTCTTCTTCCCGGTGTTTTAGAACACCCCAAGGAAGAGTAGGGGTATTGGGATCTTCCTCATGATCATCTCTGATGCCCTAAACATGGAGCAGTGACTGGAGCTTGCTGGAGGAGACTCTGCTGTCGTCGTGCCATGAGGATACTGAACAGACTATCCGAGAGACACATCAGCGACCATGTCCACCTCAAGCCTGAACGACCGTGTCAACGAGCTCCTGGTGAGAGCCTCTTCCTCCCAGACAACCTTCCCCTTCCCTATTTGCTCGCCATTTTGCCCGCCCCATGCCGCCCTCCTGCATCATGCCACGCCCTCTATGTGCGTGTTCCTTGACAGTGACAGAAGCGCGCAGCAGATCTGCCATCCCTGTTTTTCGCATGCTTGTGAGCTACACGGTCTGACCCAAAAATTGATCTTGGTGTGTCATTAAAGCTTGAGATTCCAGCTTCCAATAGAGCCAAACCATACGAAAAACCATGCCCTAAGGTGACTACAAACCTCATCGCAAGGTCATGGGAGATAGTGAGTGCCCAGTCAAAAATCAGTTTGGCACTGACTCAGTTTTCCCCTATCTTCGTCAACGTTTTCTAGGCGCATCAGTCCTCCACCGGCGATACTCCAAACACCAATCTTGTAGACGATATCCCTCCTCTACAGCATTCCTTTGTGTTTCTTCCTCAATTCTTCACGGATTAGTCGCCATCTTCATCCAAACATCGGCCCAGCTAGCGGAATCGAGCATCCAGAGATTCAGTTTCGTCAGATCTATCCTATAGTTTTTCTAAAAAGGCCCCTCACCTTTTGTCTTCCGAACCAGCTATCCTTCCGTTGATATTGTGGCCACTCCTCACAGGCTCATGCGCATGTAGACCCTCTGCCCCTTTGGCCCCACGTGTCCGCGCCTCTGTGGGTCAATCTGGTTAGCTACAAAAAGTCCCTGTTAAGTTCTAATTTCAAAATAAAAACCTGAAATGATATATGTATGAAATAAATTGTAACTTTCAAATGATTTAGAATTGAAATAAAAGTTTAATGTGAAATGTGCTTAGTTTTTAATTGTAAATTAAAATGCAAATTCAAATGTTTTCAAATCTATTTCAATCTAGTCAAACCTTTGACTGTGTCCGCTTTTGAATAACTTTTACCTTCTTACTAATTTAAATTCGTAAATCCAAATAATGTAAAGAATATGTGTTTTTCAATCATAAAAATATGAGAAATATGTTTATGATATTTAAAATATATTTTGAACATTTTAAATTTTTCTAATTATTAAATGCTAATAAATACCATTTTCTTAATAATTGAATAACTTTTATTTTGTAACTCCAAATTCGACAAATGATATGTCTAAATTGATTAGCTCGACGAGCCTGTTCCAACTATGAATTCCATGAGATTAATTGAAGAATGCATCATCTAAATATTAAATATCCAGCAAGGTTTATGACAGCAAAACATGACTAAAAACTTAATCACATGCTTTATTCTTGTACCCCACACCTCACCCATGCCATGCTATATTATACCATGTAAATTGTGCATCATTCGTTCATGGCATACCTAGTTTGCTTGTTTCATATGATTTATATGATTGTGTAATGTATTTATTTCGGCTCCTTGTGTGTTTGGTTTTTATCCGGATAGACGCAGAGCAAAGAGATTATCAGGAGCCTCAGAAGTATTACCCGGATCCTTCCTGTTATGTAACTGAGCTTTCGGGCAAGCTATCCCCATGATTGCACTACATATAGCACCTATTGCATATATATTATTCTTTCATCATGTGTCGTGATCCGAATTAAATTGAATGCCAAGTATTGCATACCCTTTACTATTAAACCCCACTGAAGCTTGTTCCCTCCATCTTATGAGCCATCACTATAGGATTTGTTTGAGCCATGCGAGTTGTAGAATTGTATGTGTAGGGTTTGTGGTTGTCTTTGAATAATGAGGTTCCTAAACAACTAAATTTAGTAGTAATGGGATAACTAAAGAAAGAGGCACCAGTGGGAAATATCTGCTATTTGGTTCTTTATGCTCACTTGTGTCCCGTAGGACCCCGAGTACTTGATTCTTGTTCCTTGACTATAGCAATATCCACATGTGGGACCATGAATCCCCTTAGTCTTAGCTTGAGTCACATTTAATTTTTTGGGGCCACAAACTAGTTCGGAGCGTTATTACTATCATATACTTATGCCATGCTACTTCTTTATTTACTACTATTGCTTGATGAGCGTTTACTACTGTAATGTTTAGGATTTGTTCTATGTTTATGCATTATCAACAAGACCAGTCACACTTTCAGGTTCCTAGTCGTTTACAGCCATTGACACAAACCCTGGGTCCGTCTCGGAGCCAGCCAACTTCAGTGCGGGGTTCTTAGTGGGGTGGCCCCCTGAAATGATGTGTGAATCTTGTGAATGCTTTGTCGTGATGCCTCATTGGGTTTTCATTTGGTTTTTTGGAGGTCAATCGTGCGTGTGTTTCTATTTGTGCACCCCTGCAAGGAAAATATTTCTGAAAGTCGTGTCCGCGGTTATGGATGACTTGGAGCATAGTTTCTCAATCATATACAAGCATAAATAAAGTACCGCCCCATTTCTACCAACTAGGTTGAGTAAGTATCGGTCTTCCGCTCCCATTGTGCATCATTTTGGTTCACAATTTTTCATTTGTTAGTTGTCATATTGTTACCATCAAAAAGGAAGTTGGAGATCCTTCTACAAACTAGAATATCTATTTGCGATAATCCTTCTACATATTTTTTTTTATTTGTGGCTTTATTTTCATTACAGATCGATTAGGATTACAGGCAACACTCCTAATAGGGTTAAAAAAATCAATATGCAATAGAGTCAGGATTTCTCTGCTTTTCATTTTGATGACTCTACGGGTCCCCCAAAGTAAGTTATTTGGTTTCACGTTGAAGGTTCTTCTGCTACTGGTGATGCTGCCATAACGTGTCTTGTTTGTGTGAATGCAGTATATTTCTCCTTGTCGCCTCAGCGAGTTCCACCAAGGCCATCAAATCACCCTAAAAGAGAAAGGAGAGTGTATCAGAACTGGGGGGTGTTGACGATGATGATTTTGTTGGTGTTCTTCCAAGACAACCAACATCAGAATCCTCCAAGTCTAATGCATTTGATGCTCAGAAGATGAAAAATTCTAAATCATCACTTAGGTTGGACTTAAAAATTCTGAGGTAATACATGATGCATCGTTTGTTCAACTATACTTTTTGCATTTCTTTTAGGTTCATATATTATAGATGACGTATGTTTATTAAGGTCTTATTACACCCACAAATAATAAGTTATGTTATAATGTTGTGTAACCTATGGTTTTGCTAACTTAGCCTCAATAATTTATGATGCTTTAAAATGAATTATGCTATGTTTGCTTGTTAGACGTTCAAATATCTTATTAATGTTGTATTACTTTATTTTCATAAGGCTATTTTACATTTATTATTAATAGAAACTTGCATCATTAATGCATACATAACCTAATTATCCCTCAAAGAGGACAAATCCAAACTATAGGCCTGGTTGAATGTAGCATCCCATCTATCTAACATCTGTAATGTTACATCAATCATAATAAATTGCTACTTCCAACATATCATTCTTGCATTGCATCCTGATTCTATCATGCTCATGCCATCATGCCATCTTGCATTTGAGCATCATATAAAACCCCTCTATTTGGTTCTTATACCATACGCATCATATATTGTATCACTTGTATTTGCCACTTGGTATATTGTGTTTACTTCTTGGTACATTGCCTGATGGCCAAGTTGAGTTGGGGGCATATCTATTATAAAACCACCATAACTTTTTGCCACCTTCCTTGTTTCCATCCACCCTTCCACTATTCCATTTATATATGATCAATTGAATCTTCCTTTGACTTTTATCTCTAGCTCATGTATAGTGTGTATGGATCCAATTTTTTTCTACATGCTTCCATACATGAGTTCTTGTTGTTTTCACAATGGTACAATGAAATCCTACATAGCCACCTTGCATGCTATGTAGTAGGAGCCAAATTCCTTTCACCCATGGCTTTCTTATTTTTTAGACCTTATTTGATGCCATGTGGCCATAATAAATCTTACTGGAAAATACACACTATATGGGTGTCATAATTCAAATGTTCTTATTGAATTGGATTTACATATTGTGATTTTTGAATTTTACCTAGGCCATTTGAAAACCTAGTTGTCTCCACAACTAGGATACATACATGCCACACATGCATGGGCCATGCAATGCAAACATCCACCATCCCCCTTTCAATTGATTTCTTACTTGAATCTTTGCGTGAGTTTGAATTCAAACAAGTGGGAATAAGATGAAATAAAAAAGAAAACCTACACTACCTTACTTCCTCTACCACCACACCTAGCCAACCATCTTTACATATACACTAACTACCTAACACAAGCATCTAAACCTACATCTTATCCACCGAAGCCACCCTTCCCATCCTTGGCCCTTCTTGTGATGCAAGCTAACAACCACCACACTCACCTCGCCTGGTCCCCTCCTATTTCATCTCTATGTGGAGGGCCAAGAAAGAGAGACAACAACCTCCCCGAGCTACCCCCTCTTTCTACTTTTGGCAAAAGAAAACGTGCACTCCATGTGCTCCCTCTCCTCCCTTGTTATTATCAGCAAGACACCCATCTGCACGCAGAAACCACTCCATATCTCACCTACCTAAGCCTCAACTTCCTCCTTTATCTCCCCTCTCCATGGACATGGTGACCATGCTCTTCTAGAAACCCTAATCAGCCACCCTCTTCTTTCCGTCGTTTTAGAGCACCCCAAGGAAGAGCAGGGGTATTAGGCGCTTCCTCATGATCATCTACGATGCGCTAAACATGGAGCAACGATCTGAGCTCGCTGGAGGAGAATTTGCCGCCATCGTGTCGTGAGAATCTTCAATAGACTATCCGCGAGCCACGTTAGCAACCATGTCCACCTCAAGCCCGAACGACCGTGTCGACGAGCTCTTGGTGAGTGCCTGTTCCTCCCAAACAACCTTCCCCTTCCCAGTTTGCTCTGTATCGTAGGCGCCGCTCATCGAGAGCCCTCCATGCACGTCGCATGCCCTCTATGTGCGTGTTTCTTGACAGTGACAGAAGCGCGCAATAGATCTGCCATCCCTGTTTTTCGCATGCTTGCGAGCTACACGGTCTGACCCAAAAATTGATCTTGGTGTGTGATTATAGCTTGAGATTCTAGCTTTCCATAGAGCCAAACCACGCGAAAAACCATGCCCTGAGGCGACTAGAAACATCGTCGAAGATCATGGCAGTTCGACACCGACTCGCTTTTCCCCTATGTTCGTAAACTTTTTCTAGGCGCATCAGTCCTCCACCGGCGATACTCCAAGCACTAATATTGTAGACGATAGACCTCCTCTGAAGCTTTTGTTTTTGTGTCTTGCTTAATTCTTCATGGATTAGTTGCCATCTTCATCCAAACATCGGCCCAGCTAGCGGAATCGAGCAGCCAGAGATTCTTGCATTGCATCATCATTCTATCATGCTCATGCCATCATGCCAGCTTGCATTTGAGCATCATATAAAAACCCTCTATTTGGTTCTTATCCCATACGCATCATATATTGTATCACTTGTATTTGCCACTTGGTATATTGTGTTTACTTCTTGGTACATTGCCTGATGGCCAAGTTGAGTTGGGGGCATATCTATGATAAAACCACCATCACTTTTTGCCACCTTCCTTGTTTCCATCCACCCTTCCACTATTCCATTTATATATCAGCAATTGAATCTTGCTTTGACTTTTATCTCTAGCTCATGTATAGTGTGTATGGATCCAATTTTTTCTACATGCTTCCATACATGAGTTCTTGTTGTTTTCACAATGGTACAATGAAATCCTACATAGCCACCTTGCATGATATGTAGTAGTAGGAGCCAAATTCCTTTCACCCATGGCTTTCTTATTTTTTAGACATTATTTGATGCCATGTGGCCATAATAAATCTTACTGGAAAATACACACTATATGGGTGTCATAATTCAAATGTTCTTATTGAATTGGATTTACGTCTTGTGATTTTTGAATTTTACCTAGGCCATTTGAAAACCTAGTTGTCTCCACAACTAGGATACATACATGCCACACATGCATGGGCCATGCAATGTAAACATCCACCATCCCCCTTTCAATTGAGTTCTTACTTGAATCTTTGTGTGAGTTTGAATTCAAACAAGTGGGAATAAGATGAAATAAAAAAGAAAACCTACACTACCTTACTTCCTCTACCACCACACCTAGCCAACCACCTTGCCATCTACACTAATTACCTAACACAAGCATCTAAACCTACATATTATCTATAGAAGCCCCTTTCCCATCTTCGGCCCTTCTTGTGATGCAAGCTAACAACCACCACACTCAACTCCCGTGGTCCCCTCCTCTTTCCTCTCTCGGTGGACAGCCAAGAAAGAGAGAATATAACCTCCCTGAGCTACCCCCTCTCTCTCTACTTTTGGCAAAAGAAAAAGTGCACCCCATGTGCTCCCTCTCCTCCCCTTGTTCTTACCAGCACCTCCCCATCTGCACCACCCCAGATATCACCTACCTGAGCCCCAATATCCTCCTTTATCTCCCCTCTCCATGGACATGGTGGCCATGCTCTTCTACAAACCCTAATCGGCCACCCTCTTCTTCCCAGCGTTTTAGAGTACCCCAAGGAAGAGCAGCGGTACTGGGCGCTTCCTCATTATCATCTATGACACCCTGAACATGGAGCAGCGACCAGAGCTCACTGGAAGAGACTATGCCACTGCCATTTCGTGAGGATCCTAGATAGACTGACCGTGAGCCACATCAACGACCATGTCCACCTCAAGCCCGAACAATCGCATCGACGAGCTCCTAGTTAGTGTCTCTTCCTCCTAGACAACCTTCCCCTTCCATGTTTGCTCTGCATAGTCGCCGCTACTCATCGAGCACCCTTCATGCACCGTGTGCCTTCCCCGCGCGTGTTTCTTGATGCTGACAAAAGCACACAACAAATCTTTTGTCCTTGTTCTTCCATGCTTGCGAGCTTCATGGTCCGCCCCAACAATTGATATTGGTGTGTGATTATAGCTTGAGATTCCCGTTATCCATAGAGCCAAACCATGCAAAAACCATGCCCTGAGGCAGCTGGAAACTTCGCCGCAAGATCATGTCTGCTAGCAAGTTTGCAGTCAAAATTAGGTTTGGCACAAACTTGGTTTTCCGCTCTGTCCATCAACTTTTCCTCGGTGCATCAGTCCTCCACCGATGATAATCCAAAAACCAATCTTGTAGACGGTAGACTCCTCTCCATCCAAACATCAGCCCAGATAGCGGAATCAAGCAGCCAGAGATTCAGTTCCGTCAGATTTGTCTTGTAGTTTTTCTAAAAAGGCCCCTCACCTTTTTTCTTCTAAACCTGCCACCCTTCCCATACCAACGTGGCCTCTCCTCACAGGCTCGTGCACATGTGGACCCGCTGCCCTTTTCGCTCCACTTGTCCGCCTGTGTGGGTCAATCTGACTGGGCACAAAAGTCCTTGTTAAGTTCTAATTTCAAAATAAAAACTAGAAATGATATATGTATGAAATAAATTGTAACTTCCAAATGATTTAGAACTTGAATAAAAGTTTAATATGAAATGTGCTTAGTTTTTAATTGTGAATTCAGATGTTTCCAATTCTATTTCAATCTAGTCAAACGTTTGACTTTCACCCCTTTTGAATAATTTTGAACTTATTATTAATTCAAATTCATAAATCCAAATAATATAAATAATATATGTTTTTGAATTAGAAAAACATGAGAAATCAGTTTATGATATTGAAAATATATTTTGAGCATTTTAAAATTTTCGAATTATTAAATCCTAATAAATACAATTTTCATAATAATTCAATGACTCTTATTCCGTAACTCCGAATATGACAAATGATATGTCTAAATCGATTAGCTCAACGAGCCCGCTCAAATTATGCATTCCGGGATATGAATTGAAGCATACATCATATAAATATTAAATGTCCAGAAAGGTTTATGAGAGCAAAACATGACTAAAAACTTAATCACATGCTTTATTCTTGTACCCCACACCTCACCCATGCCATGCTACATTATACCATGTAATTGTGCATCATTCCATCATGGCATACCCTATTTTCTTGTTTCATATGATTTATATGATTGTGCAATGTATTTATTTTGGAGCCTTATGTGTTTGTTTTTTATCCGGATAGAGGTTGAGCAAGGAAAATATCAGGAGCCTCATGAGTATTATCCGGATCCTTCCTATTCTACAACTGAGATTCTAGGAAAGAAATCCTGATGCTTGCATCATGTGTCGTGATCCGATTTAAATTGAATCCCAAGTATTGCATAGCCTTTATTTTTAAACCCCACCGAAGCTTGTTCCCTATTTCCTATGAGCCATTACTACATGATTTGTTTGAGCCATGTGAGTCATAGTGACATGGGTATTCCCTACAGCAGAAGCCCGTGAAGAAGGCATACCTCAATCATGAATCCTAGGAGGATTTCAGGTGGCCCAATCCCATGATGGATTCGGCTCCTTGGAGGACACACTTTCTTCGAAGATAAACTTGAAGGGAAAACCCTCAAACTATAACTGACTCGGCCTATTCCCGCGACCTGGCCTATCTATATAAGGTCTTGGAGGGTACGGTGAGAAGGACGACCCTCGTAACTTAGCACACACCTTGCCATATCCAATCTGTGCACCCATGTAACCCTCGACATCGCCATTAACAAAGAGCAGACAAGCAGGAGTAGGGTTTTCCCTCCAAGGTTCTAAACTTGGGTAAACCTTGTGTCCCTATGTTGCTTGTCTATTAGCCATTCCGCGATCTCCAGCGTCCCCTCCTTCTCCAAAACCCAAGTCCATAAGAATGGGCATTGACGAGCCAATCCCTCGTCAATTCGCGCCCACTATGGGAACTAGGGATGCTGATGTTGGGGTCGTGACAACCCCATCCACTGCAATCTTCGACTCCTCTGCGATGGAGAACCACCTCCTCTTCGGCACCATCGACTTCACCGTCCACTCAGAAGTGACTCACCGAGATTTCGATTCTTTAGGAGGCAGGGTCGACATGATGCTTAGGAGCTGTCATCGGATTGTCGACAAGTAAGCCATAGGGGGTCCTAAAGGTGTTGTGGATATGGGCTATGAGACATACGGTGTTCCGAGAGTGGTGACCACAAGTTTACCCAGGTTCAGATCCGACTGCAGTGATCAGATCGTACTCTTGCTTGCAACACAGTAATATTTCGGCGAGAGCTAGATTTTACAGCGGATTACAAGAGAGGTTCGCTTGTGCGAGTAGGTTGTGGTTGAACTATGATCTAGTGCCCTAAAGGCTCCCATAGGGCGGGTTTAAATAATCGCCAGGGCCTAGGGTTACAGGAGAGACCTTGTCGTAGCCGAAAGCGACTCCTCCTCTTTTTTGACTGGGCCGCCCGTGAAGCAAATTTCTATCCCGTTGGTGAGCCACCCTGGTCAGTGAGTCCTGTGGGTATACCCGGAAAGTATATCCCTACCAGTAGCCCCCGAAAGTCTCCAAGATCCAAAGTCAGATAAATCGTCTAGCTTGATGGTTTCTTCATCTTGATAATCTTGAAGGGTTCCAGAAAATGTAACAACCCTAGTTTTATTAAATTGTAATTAGGGTTTGTATGTTCATTCATGAGCATAATCATTTAAAATGTATGCAAAAAATGAATCAAAACCCTAAACCCTAATTTCCTCTCTCTATTTGAAACATTTCAAATGGTGTTGAAATTTTGAAACGTGCAAAACTTACGGAACCAAAATGGTTATAAAGGGTCGCTATAGTATTTCAAAATGTTTACAAAAGTTCTTGTAATCTGTAAATATTCAAAACAGATTTCAAATGGATTTACAAAAGAGAGAAAAGAAAACAGAAGTAGAAAAATAATTTGCAAATAAAAGCAGTCTCCCTCTCCCTTTGGGCCCCAGCCCAAACCCTCTCTCTCTCCCCTCCCTGCCGCACGCGCAGCCGCCTGCCGCCCACCTGGCCCAAGCGCAGCCCACTCATGGCCCGTAACCCTTCGGCCTCTTTTCCATCGTCTTCCTCCTCACCGACGGATGCAGCGAAGCAGCTGCGTGTCGTCTCGCCGCTGGCCGCCATGCGCCAAGATCTACGCCGCCGCCCCTCACCATCTACAATTACCGCAGGGCGCTGCCGAGATGAACCCTAGCTTTCCTTCTTCCCCATTTCCCTCTCCTTGAGTCGAAACCCTAACCCTAGGGCTCAATATAGACGTTCGTCCCTGTCCTCTACGGCCACCCCACGCCACGCCAAGGCCACCATTAGACGCGCCTCGACACCCTCTTCATCCCTGTTGAAACTCGCAAGCATGGGAGCCTCCTCCTCACCGAAATCGACCCCGAACCACCATCGTCCACCACCATTAGTGCCATCGATTCATCATCGTCGGACCTTTCCTCGCCTCCCCGACCTAACCGCCATGCTCAGCGTGAGCCACTAGTTCTCCTAGACCTCTCCATCCCCTCCCTCGTGCTTTGATTCGTGCTGCCATCGACCACCACCGAGCGCCACCACTAGACCTCGTTGGTGCACCGCCCCGGCGACCATTTTTGGGCGGTTCCACCACAATACGACTCACCCCGCTCCCCTATCTCCAACGCACTCCTTCTCACTGCCTCGGGAACCCTCTATACCTGGCCCCGTGCTCGACCTGGGAGGATCTCCATGGCTGACGTCATCATGACGTCAGCTTGGTGCATTTTCCCTTTTTCTTTTGTTTTTATTATTTCAATACATGATTTCTTTAATTATTTCAGTAAAGGAAAATACCTGACATGTGGGTCCCTGTTGTAAGTGATATAAACATTTTCTGAAATGTTTTTTGTTTAATAAAATGTCAAAAGTAATTTCAAAATGCAAATTATTTTATAAAAATATTCCAAATATGATTTAAAATGAATTAAAATTGGAGAAATTCATAATTAATTTATTTTAAATCAGAAAAATACAAATAATATATCAAAATGTTCATAAAAATAAGATCTGCACAATAGAGCAATAATCGTGCATTAATAAACAACTTCAATTGCAAGTTAATTAGAAGAACTAAATGTACCCGCCTCATATAAATTCAGAGTTTTCCAGAATTAGGGTTTATACCCCTCTGAACCCCGGTTAAATTGGTAAGCATTCCTTAGGGGTTTAATTCAATGCAATTTAACTTATCATACCAACATTATTGATTGAGCATTGCATCGATGCCATGTGTTGATTGTTTCCCCTGTCATTCCGGTGTTTGGTTCTTCTCCGATAGAATACAATATTGGAATCGAGATCAAGTCCAAGACTGAAGACCGAGATCAACACCGTCCAAGCTCAAAGATCAATACCTGACCAACTATAATCAAGTCAAGTACCATGTGTCCGAAGCTCTCATTTCTCGGTACCAACAGGCAAAGGCAAGGGATGCCCCACACATACATATGAATACTATGCTTTCAAAGTATTTCAATTCTTGCCATGTGCATGCGATTCTAAAGTATTTTATCTATAGATAGAGTAATCATATCGGATGCATGTTACCTTTTGTAAGACCCCACCTTTATAAGGTAAATTCCCCTGTGATTGCAATGTTAGTCCCTGTATCTAATGCTAGCATCCAAAGTTTAAGATGAAGTACACAAATACAAAGGTCGTTATTACATCGTCATTCCAGAGATAACATAGTCTTTACAACTCAATAGCCCCAAGGCTAGTATAAGAGTTTCATAACATAAAGTAAATAACTATAAGTCTTCATCTTCATGTGCCATAGGCAAGCATGTTGAGTGTAGTCTCACAACCCTAATATCCATCAGAGTAACCTACAACATCATAAGTTAAAGCCACAGTGGGTCAATATATTTGGAATTGTATTGGCAAGTGATACCATGGTAGAGTAGTAGTATCTAACTTCTATATGAATTTGGCTAAGTGTAGATTAGGGTTACTATGCTCAAAATAGGTTTTTCTTATCAGTTGAAAAACACTAAGTTTTTGTTTATCAAAAATACCCAAGGAACCACCAATATACATTGGTGAACCTTTACCCATGTTCAACCACAAGTTTTAACTTAGAAATTGGGATGAGGAGATCCTTGATAGCTTAAATGTCTTTGATGCTCAAATTGTCCGTTGCTGGGCACAGGGCTAAGTACTTAGGTTTGACCCTGTCGAGAGGTGGTGCACTTTCCCCACAAGACTTGACATGCATCGAGACGGGACTTTTCAGAAGCATTCGCGTAGACCACCATGGACGCGTTCCAACCTATCACCCTACCACCAACTGTCCATCTGGCTAAGTCCTTGCAACCTATGCGGTCAAGGCAGAGTCCATATGCCATGTGGTTAGATGCTTCTCAACACTAAACATCTTAAATATCTTTGTTCCTGGGTGGATTTCCACAAGTATGACACACAAGGTAAACCATAGACATGTGCCTTGTGTAACCACTCAACACAAACCAATCATACCATTCCACCCAGGTGATTCATTCCACCTAGGTCATTGACTTAGCAAAATTTCATAGCATGAATAATCCCACCGTTGTTTTCGACTAGCTAGGCTAAGCATGATACATAAAAAGGTTCTTAACTTAGAGAAAATTCTACCAAGACTACAACTACTAGGATTTTCCAAGGCATAGCATATTATATATATATACTTAGAAAAATTCCATGCAAGCCCTATTCAAAATATCACTATTGCATAGTCAAAATAATAGGACAAAATACATGAAGCACCACTTTCCTTGGTAGTTGGGAGAGTAGCAACAGTCCTCACAATCACAATCACCACTAGCACCAAAATCTACACATAAAATCATAGCACCAAATTCACATTCAAATAATCAAACAAAAATATACATGAATGCATGCAAATGCAATGGGATGATTTTCTACACTAAACAAATCAAACCAAATAGTACTGAACACAAAGTAAACTTTCTAAGGTTCAAATAAAACAAGTTTCACTCTAAAATAATTTTTAAAACATTTTATATAGTCAAAATAAGCCCATAATTGGTTCTGCAAATAATCCTATTTTTCCAGAAGAAAAATACATATTCAAGCCCATAGTAATGTAGGGCTCATTTTTCTTAATCCATTGATATATTATTTACAAAATTTGTCCAAACAGGACTAAAGTTATGAATTTTACAAGTTTAAATATCTAATATATTCAAAAAACAGATTTTAAAACAAAAACATAGACACGTGGTCGTGTCTGATTGGCCCGTACCACTTTGTGCGGATCATGCGCGTGGACCGTTAGATCTAAGTCAGATCCGGTAGCCTAGATCTGGCGATACCGGTTCGTTAAGTGATTCTATCTACGACGTCAGATCTAGATCCTATGGCCCTAGCTCAAGCAACCAAGGATGGGCGGCGCGTGGCTACTGCGGTGGCAACAACATTGCTGGTGGAACTCTGGTGAATCTAGAGGGGCTAGGGGTGGTGAAGTAGCTTACCAGCTTCGCACGATTGCGAGGATGCTCAACGTGGCCTTGGTTTGGACATGGGCGGGATGCTGTGGCCGTGAAAGCTCGTCGGAATTGCGGGCAGCGTCGGGCTTTTGCAAACGGCGCCGGAGGCGATGACCTGGGTCACCCTAGCGAAAAGAAAAGGAATCAGTGCATGCACAAGAACAAGGAGCAAAAGTTGGTTTGAAAGAGAGGCCAATGGGCGTGCGAACCTAGGCCGAATTACTCGTCGTAGATGGGGACGGCGTCCGATGCTCGCAGTGCTTGACGGAGGCGGTGACCTGGGGGGTTATAGGATGAACCACTGGTGTCAGAAGGAGCACAAGAACCATATAATCATCATCGTATGAACGAGGGACAGGGGTGAGCACTGTACTCACCGGAATGGTTCACCGAATTTCGTCGGGCAGCAGTTGTTCGAGCTCAAATGCTGGCAGCCTAGGGGCGCTCTGGCGATGTGTGTTGAGAGGAAACGACCGTGGCAAGATGGGGGTTAAGTAGCAGGCATCATGGGAGAAAATTACTGCCAGAATCAATGGAATTGATTCGAATTGAATTGGCGAAGTAACGGGCGGCGACAGCGTGGTCATCGCGCGATATTTGGGGGAAGATGATGACGACGTGGCGTTGGGGCCACTGGTCAGCGGGTGCGGGGTAGGGTTTGCACGCGTGAGAGAGAGGGAGTAGAAGGGGAATGGCCCGGGTGTGCTTTTGGGCTGCTTCTGGTGCTAGGCCGAATTGGTGGCGCCCTGTTTTATTTTTTTCTTTGTCCTTTTCTTTTTTTGTTTTGATTTTCAGGAATGAATTTGAAACCCTTTTCAAACTTGTCTGAATTCAAATCTTTTCTAGATTTTTACACTATGAAACTTGCACTCAAAAGTTTGATAAACAAACTTGTCCACTCAAAACACTTTGGTCCTATGAAAATAAAAAATAAAACCATGCCTCATATGAATAATAAAATGGGCATAAATATGGTTTTATTTTGTTTCAAACTTTGAGATTTTTTGTCCAAGCTCTAGATGCAATGATGATATGAATGCAATGAATGCTTTTAAAATTCATGAATTTTTGGGATGTTACACCTTTGAAGCCTATATTCCCTGATCCACTTCTCCTAGCATAACTAGGGTTTGGCTTGTGAAGCGTTGCTAGAGCTGTTACATCTGTTGTGCTTAGCCATGCTTAGTTGTTACCACTGGTCCATACGGTTGATGAATCAGAGCTGCTAATGAACCTAGTATGACAAGATGACGTGGTATGATCAAAGATGAAAGTTAAACATGCTAAGGCTTGTATGGGAGGCCATGGTGGGTTATGGTTTTTGCAGTCCCATACTTGCCACTACTAGGACCTGAGTTCTTGCCTATGTACCAAGATGAGCGTACATCCACACAGGGGTCTGGTAACCCCCTCGACCAACTAACTTGCCTAGTAGATTCCATCAGTCACATAGTTCGGGATTTCCATTTGACATACACATTCTGGTTCTTCTCGAAGGAGGTGCATTCATAACAGGTAGGTAAGCGTGGCCGGGAAGAAGAGATGAATTACATCCGTAATATTGAACCCTGCAAACATCATTAGGGACTGGCATCAGACTCGACTCGTTACGGCGGCATCTCCTTAGTGCATGACTCATGGTCTCTGTGACAGCAAGGTAAATGACATGGTCAACCACTCTCTGCCGGCCTTCCAAGGAAGAGGGATTATAGATTGCCATTAAGAATCGGTTGGTACGTGTGGGTAAATTTTACACCCCTGCAGGGTTAAATCTTTTTGAAAATCCATGTCCACGATTATGGACGACTTGGTGACCAGATTCGAAGATCATCGAGAACTTGAACCTAATCATAAAACTTGGTAGATCAATGTGTGCTTAAGGATTCTTCCTCATGGGTACGAGGGGGTTATCCTAGTTGGTAGGTTCAGCTGATAATGGTTCGGTGGATATCATAAGATGATCAAAGCTAGAGTTACCGTTCTCTTATACCCTTTTAAAATATTCTGATTAGTCTAGATTCTTCTCCCTCTTGTCTTACAAATAGAGATGGCTTTATGCAAAAATAACTCCACCAGCCATAGGTCTTGCATAGTACACCATGTACTCACCCTTGCTTCATTGATACTTTTGCAGTAGAGTAGGTGTTACCATAGAAGATGAGTTCTTTACGGCATCGACATTGACGAGTAGCTTGGGATTCCCGGTCGGCAGCCTGGAATCGATGGATTGGACGCCATCATTATGCTTCAAGCCTCTTAGGCTAATTGATAAATTTGCTATAATTAATAGCATAATTTGCCTTACGTTTTTTGATGTTTGTGGCCAGTGACCTCTCCTTTTAATATTTTGGTTCTTTGCTCAGTTAAGAGCTTGCTGTAATAATTTTTGTGTCGTAGGGTCACTGTTGTGTTGTCAATTCTCTCTCTGTATGCTTTCAAGATTTAGGTTAGGCTTATATCAGACTAAGGTGTGGGATTTGTCTAGCCCTAATCCCAGGGGTGTCACAGGTTTTGGTATCAGAGCATTACCGACTGTAGGAATCACTTTCTATTGGTCAATGTTAAGTCTAGTGCTTGTGAAAACTACTTTCTAAGATGAAAACTATGTGCGAAAACTCTGCTATGCTTCTTTTTCTCCTTATCCAGTTTCACTCTGACTCTGGGTCATCTTATCTTGTGTTGATTTGATCTTTTTTTGCTATTCGTCTCTTTATTCAAAGCTTAGGTGCCTTTTCAGGCATGTCGTTTCTCAGCCATTTGACCTAGTGTTGGATTCTGTAGAGTTGTGTGTGTTGTGAATTCCTTTATTCCCTTGTTCTGTTTCATTTGAAGGATTTCTTTCTATCATGCTCTCTCTATTTTTAAGGGCCCGCAACATCATGTTTATGGTCCCACAATGTTCTGTTCTAGGTTTCAAGGTTTCCTATCACCTCGTGTGCCTCCTTTTTGGTTTGTTTCGGTACTTTAGAAGTTGTTTCTTCTTTTAGAAGCTACCTTGTGATTGCTAGATTGAAGTGTATGCTTTGTCACTCTAGTAGTAGTTACTTCTCTCTCTGGGTTTTAACCCTTGGACTTGAACCTAAGATCCTTGATTGTGCTGGATTCTGGTTTTGTCAATCCTGTACATGAAGCTGACCTTTAACCCAAGATCCAATGTTGACTCATGTCGTTAATGTTCACATATTACCTCAGGATGGTTAGTACCTTCTAGTATAGCCTTTAAGCTTGTGGATATTGTCGCTACTGAACAAGTGACGATAAAGGACTTTCCCTACCACTAGCTATGGCAGATGTTCTTTAATGTAACCAAATAGATCATGACAAGAGTGCTCCTCGGGAGTCTCACATATGTGCTCATGACTCTGCAACACCTCCCTTTTCTGCATCGGTCTTCGGAAGATTGTTGACTCATGCATCTACATCTTGGGATTCAACCTGAGCTTGTTCTTTACCCTTGTTGCTTTCCAACCTTTGTCTACCAGTTGGTAGCAAAGTAGTAGTGTGCATTGGTGTCTTTGGATGCAATCTACTCTTGTGGTCCATCACGACAAACTAGTTCGGGATGTCAGGAGAAACAAACTCTAGTACCTCATCATATCCAGGACTAGGTCAAAGTGTTGTAATCTGCAAATCAAGAGGCATTGACTAGCTTCTGTTTGTTCCACCTTAAGGTATCACACCCTTTATATACTAAGAGGTCATGCTGAGACACATGACTTTCTTAATGAAGTTGTGATTTTACTCATATTTACCCACCCTTCCTCGAGCTTTCATGCTCGTTAATGATGCATGTCCGTATTGATGTGGCCATCTAAAATTCTTAGAAATTTTTATTGATTTAAATTTCAAGGACATTTATGTTATTCTTAGCGTGATGGTTAATCTATCACTAAGAAAAGGATGATTTTGCTACCAAGTTCGTTCGTTTAGTGCACTTTCTTCGGTCAAATAGTTAGGCTTGTGTCGAAGCTCTATGGCTGTTTCTTCTTGCCTTACCAAGCAAGTTTCCCTCTTGAGATCCATGACATATCGGTGGTTCATGATATTCTAGATGTCTACTAGAAGTATCGCCATGTTGCCACATGACCGTGTTGTCAGGTTCTTGAGTAAGCTGTTTCTTTAAACCGCTCCTTTCAGCAAGGACTCATACTGATAACCTTGAACTAGTTGGTTGAGCTTAAACAACAACATGGAGAGTTGTAAGACAAAAGTTATAACCGACTTAGTTCCTTCTCAAGGGATGTCTAGTTGTGTTCGTATTAAACCAAGATAGTATGTCCTTCGTGGATATGATATCTTTCCATGCCTTCGATTTGATTTGGGCAATCGTCAAATCAAACTCAGTTCCAAGGACTATTTTGATGGTGTATCCACTTGTGATGTTTCAACCGAGTACATCTTCATGTCCTTTGGCCTGACCAGTATTTCTGCCTTGTTCATACAACATGTGACTCCGTCTTCTTGGAGTGTATAGGTAAGTTTGTTATTCAGCTCATCAATGATATTCTTAAATTCTCCATGTTATATCAGATCTATATGGAACATTTGGCATTAATGTTGGAAACCTTTGAGAACCATCTTCATGCCATCTCAAAGTATGTGTTCTGGATGTTAGAAGTAACCTTCTCTCGTTCAGGTGCAAATGTTGAAAGATTTAGTCATGGATTTGAGTAGAGTTGTCTTTGTTTCCTCGGGAATCACTCCAAGTCAGTCAAGCATGTGTGGAATATTCTTGATATGCCAGGTTGATACCTTCACGTCTCGAGAAGACCCTCCAAGCACACCAAGCCACTAACTGATTTGTTCACTAAAGATAAGAAGTCCAACAAAACTTTGATATCCTCCTAAATGTGTCCTAACACGGATTAAATTGTGTTTCATTGCAAATAACTCATGTAGGTGCAACTGGCGTCTGATAACTTGCTAACACATGGGTTCCACAATCTAGCTCATCTTTTGGAGTTTGACATTGAAGTCCATGTCTTGAGAATCTAGTGACTTTACCTCCGTGTAAATGTCGCACACTTTCTATTCAGATATGTTGAGTCCGAGGTATATTTCCACTTAACCAAGACTGAATCTCAAGCAAAAATGATGGTTGGTGTCCCTTAAGGTTTTGACATAGGTCTCTGTGTAACTCTGTCAAGCTTGATGTAATGTTTGATACACTTAGCTGGAAAGATCTTTTACCATAATCTCTTAAAACAGCTATAACAACCACTCCTCATGAGGCATTTTATATGATCTATCATGGGAATTAATTTTATGGTTTCCTTTGCATCCGAAGTCCGATATTTACTTGATGACTGGTTAAAGTCCTGTCAGTATCCGGATATCGGTGTTTCAAACATCAATGAGAGCATTTAAAGCAGGGTTTCTAAATGTCACTCGGTCAATCCTCCAGACCCTTTTATGATGGCAAACGTCTTGTTATGCCAACTACTTGGAGTCTGAGAATGAAGTTTCTTTCATCTTGTGTCATCAGGAATCTTCTTAACTACTCATCTTGGTGGTGTAAAGGATATAATGATCTATGGCAAGGATTTTAATAAAACCAGATGAATAAAGAGTTTCCTTCCCGCTTTCTTAAACATGTTCGAAGAGCGACTATTGTTGGGAATATTACCTAGAGGCAATCATGTATGATGATGTTTCCCATTGTATTCATAAAGATATTAAGTTCTCCTTAGCGTGATGGTTAATCTAATGTTTCCCATTGTATTCATAAAGACCAATGTGAAAGTCGGCTTGATGACTCGGTTCCACTTATCATGGGCATGGAGATGCTATTCCGACTTAAGCAAATTCGTCTAAAGAGTTTAGAGAGTCGGATTGACCCATATTGAGGTACAACGAACAAGTTGTCATTTTTATATCACAATCAATGTAATCCTTAGACCTGAGGTTATTGTACAGTCCGTGTTGAGGATCACCGACTTAGGTTCAGTCAAACGCTGATCCGTAACTAGGCAGTTTTAAAGGCAGAGTTCGGGTTGACTGAGAATCAAGATGCGTGATGTGAATAACCAAGATGGTATTTTTTCCCCTCCAGTTGGAGAGATAATCTCTAGGCCCTCTCGGATGATATGATCCAGAAAGCATGGCCATGCATGAATTGGTTAAGTGTTAACCAAGGCGATCGACTAAGAGTTAGTCGGATGAATCACTTATCTCGTATCGAGAAGAGAGTCGGACAATTTAAGTGTTGGGGGGATGACCCCAGGTAGGGTCAAGATAGCGGAAAGAAGGAAGGAACCTTTCTTACCATAGGCCGAATTATAAGCTAAGTCTGTCGAGTCATGCAAGACTCGGCTGAATAAGCCATGGCTTGGCAAGAATCGGTTGATTAACACCTTACTTGGTCGACGAGTGAGCTAAGTCGGCCGAATAAAATTGATCAGCTCGTACGCAGGTGGGGGCCAAGCCGAGTTATGGGAGACGAGGCCGAGTAATGGGAAACTTGTAGGAGAAGGATCCCAGATTCAAACCCTAGCTACTGGCTAGGAGAAATCTACACAGGGCCAAGCACTAAGGACAAAGAGCAGAGCCGCAGAGGAGCAGACAAGCGTCACAGAGGTGACAGTGGGGAGGCCCGAGGCTCATATGTGGGGGTTTCTGGGTCTTTTCTGCCGATAGAAGGGGGACACAGAAAGGAGTCTGCCGAGTTACCACTTTGGCACAAGAATATTCCAAGAATATGCTTGCCACGTCAGCCCTAGGAGGAACCAAAGGACCACTTTATAAGGAGGGGAGCGGGTTCCTGGAGGGGGATCGATTCATTTTGACACTAGAGGGCTCGCGTAGTAGCTTTCTTCCTCCTCTCTCTGATACAGCTCTCAGAGCACTTGTAACTCGATTGAGGAGAAATACAGACCTATGTTCTAGTCAGTTGTGTGTAGAAATCACTACATCTTCCCTTCCCAGATCCCACTAGCATCCATTGGCCCCATACTTTATCCTACCCATGGCATCTGCCGTGCCACCACCATGACAGTTGGCGCCCACCGTGGGGCTAGCAGCGGTGCTAGCTAGAGTCAAGATCAGGACGGGAAACTTCATTCACACCGGCGAGGGGTTGTTTCTGGCCTATTCCAGAGATTTGATATCTGGGACTATGTCAGCGAAAACGTTGGCAGTTTCAGGAGCAGGGCGCCCCATGCAACAGCATCTTCATCAACCTGGGCACTCACAAGATCTACGTTGGCCTCGACATGTCCTATGTCTACCCGCGCCGAGTCATCAGTGCAGGAGATCCTCCCCTCAATACTGCCAGCGGTCAGCGTGGCGTTTGCCCCGCAGGCAGCGTCGGGGTGATGATGATGGCTCTAGCACCAGCAGCAGGAGCAGGCGCCAGACCAAGCAAGGATCCAGCGGTAGGAGGATGGGTAGCTACAAAGCAAGCAGCTCCAAAGCCAACCGCAGCAGATCCTCCGATGACCAGGGCGACCGAGGTGCAGGAGGTAACTCCAAAAGCAGCAAGGGTAAGGCGGCCACCTCTGGAGAAGCCGAAGAATATCCTCCAGGCAACTATAGATAACTTGACTACACATGTAGCACCGATAGTTGACCCGGAAACGCACAGGCGGAATTAGAAGAAACTAGACTGAAAGTGTTAGAGGAGGCAAAAAAGGTGTCGGCCTTGCAAGAGTCCTTTAACAGGACCTTTTGAGAATATGCTAGGGCAAACAAGCTAGATACAGCCCCTGACCGAGCAGATGATCTATGATTAAGATGAAAGAACCTCATGAATGATATCAACAAATAGCAGGAAGCTCGACTAGATGATTCGGTTGACCAAGGTTTGCTGAGGTATAGTACCCTAGCAAAGAACCTCGGGGCGGCAAATGCAGCAGCCCTGGAACTAGAGGGGTTAAGCGGGGAAGACCGGCAAAAGCAGCAAGAAAGGGTAAATGAGATGGTACGCATTGAGAACCAGCAGAATGAAGAAATGCTTAGGGCTAACCCGGCAAAGCCAAGAGCTTCTCGCATGGTTCATTTGGCAGGAGCCGCCCCCACATTATATGCGGCAGCGGCATCCTCACCCGGAAATAATGCGCGGAAAGACAAACCAGTAACTTCGGGAAAGAGAAACAAGCAAATTGTCCCGTATGACCCGGCGGTAGCTGGGAAGATCAATAAAAATAGAGGAAATGGAAGACGAGGTAACGGGGATAGAAAACCCAGCCATGCAAACAGAGAGCGCAGGAATCACATAAGGGAAAATCATGAGAACAATAACCCGGAGGAAGGAAGGAGGTACCCTCCGCAAGAACATCAGCCGAGGCATGAACCTCGGCAAGAGTGAGAGGCAAGACAAGCTCCACATAATCAGGCAAATGACAGATACAATGATGGTTACTCGGAGATGGAAAATGCAGAGCATGGTGGGCAAAACCATTATTGGGTACATGAGAGAATTATTTATAGAAACTTTCCCTCAACTGACGCAAGATTGAAGCTGGACAGACTGTATCGGTCCGAGCTATTGGAAGAATAGGGTCCGCCCAGCCTGGCGTGCTTTGGACCTCGGATTATGGGCGAACAGCCCGTGCCGAACTTTCAGTTGGCAAGGGGCACGAAAACATACAATGGGAGTATGAACCACAAGATTGGCTGATTGATTATGCCATGGCCGTAACAATAGCCGGGGGAAATTTAAGATGGGTTGTAAGATACGTGCCACAGATGTTGGAAGGGACGGCCAGAGTCTGGCTGAATAATTTACCAACAGGAAGTATCAATTGTTGGTTAGATTTCGAGGAAATGTTTGTCAGTAATTTCACCAGTACATATAAAAGGCCAAACATGCCACAACACCTCGCGATGTGCAAACAGAAGTCAAATGAGACAGATAGAGAGTTCTTGACTCATTGGTGCAACCTCAGAAACTCATGCGAGGGGGTTATCGAGTCTCAAGCAATTGCTTGGTTCGCTCAGGGGTGGTGCAGATATGGAAGTGTATTGTGGCAGAGGCTGCAGAGAGATATGCCAACCATGTTGGCGGAAATGATCAGAGTGGCTGATGCATATGCCTTAGGCGATCCGACTCAACCAGAGCTAATGTCGGCAGAACATCGCGAGCAATAGGATCGTTATACCAGGGATGGTGTCGGATCATCGCAACGCAGTGATTACCGAGGTAGAAGAAGGGATAAGAGGCCGGATTACAGATACAGTACAAATCAAGTGGCAGCGGTTGTGCAGGATCAGCCGAGTCATGGGAACAATCAACGATGGAAGAATGGACCTCAGCAGTGGATGCCGAGCAACGAGGGGAAGAAGTAGTGGACTCCTGAACATAAGAAACAATGGCAAGAAAGGCCGAAGTACATGTTTGAGTCCATGTTGGATTAGCCGTGTAAATTCCACACGCCTAACCCGGCCAAACCATCCAACCACACCACTCGCCAATGCGCCTGGATGAAAAGTGCAATGGGAAACCCGGCGGCCATACAAGCACCACCGCATCCAGCGCATCACCAGCAGCAGCCACATATAACTTGGGGGAATGCGCAGCAGCTGATGTTACCTCCACCTCCTCTGAGGTATGAGAATCCGGATCGGAGGGATGCAGTGCAACAAGTGATAAATCAGAATCAAGATAGAAGGGGAAACCCCGGGAACAATGGACGCAATGATTACAGGGAACAACACCAATCATACTGTGTGTTCACAATAGAACAACAAGATAGACAGAGTGTACAACACCAACATATGGAAGTGAACGCAGTCATGCCGGCAGTTCCGAGATATGTAACATGGTCTGATCAGGAGATAACCTGAAGCATGAGGGATCATCCGAATATAATGCCGAACCCAGGATCGTATCCCTTAGTACTGGATCCGACATTTGTCGGGCCTAGTATCAATGTGAAGTTCTCGAAAGTACTCATAGATAATGGGAGTAGCATCAACATCATGTACAAAGACACGATGCACAAACTCGGAATAACTCCAAATATTCTACAGTCAACAAGGACCACATTCCATGGGATAGTACCAGGGGCTCTCGTGCGATCCCATTGGGAAAGTCCGAGTAGATGTATTATTCAGCACAAGAGAGAATTGTAGAGATGAGAATCTGGAGTTGGAGGTGGTGGATTTGGAAAGTTGCTATCATGCTTTACTTGGACGGCTAGCATTCGCTAAATTTATGAGCAGCTGTCACATCAGTTACTTGAAAATGAAGATGTCAGGTCCTCAGGGCGTGATAACAGTAGCTGGAGATGATAGAAAATCAATGGAATGTGCTTCAGCCGGGTCAAACCTGGCCGAATCATTGGTAATTGCAAGAGAAAAAAGAAGAATTCAGGAAGTGGCAGCTCTGGCTCAGTCGGCATAGCTTAATATGCCATCACTGGCCAACCCGCATGGAAGCGTATCGTTCCAGCCGACTAAAGAGACGAAAAAGATCCGGATTGATGATCCATTCCCAAGGCGCACCATCACAATTGGTGCTGGCCTAAATGACAAATAGGAAAGCGAGCTCACCAACTTCCTCCGTGAGAATCGGGATAACTTTGCATGGTCAACACAGGACCTGCAAGGTGTGCCGAGGGAGTTGGCTGAGCAGTATTTGCACGTAAGGCCTGGAGCAAGGCCGGTGAAGCAACCTCTCTGCCGCTTCGCTGAAGACAGGAGAAAGATAATAGGGATGAGATAGCTCGGCTCCTTGCAGTCGGGTTTATCATGGAAGTACTTCATCTGGATTGGCTATCAAATCCGGTGTTGGTAGAAAAGAAAAAGTATGACCCAAATGTAGCCGTCGTATGGCGAATGTGCATCGATTACACGAACCTTAACAAGGCGTGTCCCAAAGATCCTTTTCTATTACCTAGGATAGTCCAAGTCATTGATTCGACCATAGGCTGTGAGCTTTTATCATTTGTAGAGGCATATTATGGTTTCCACCATATACCGTTAAATCCGGCCTATAAAAAAAGACTGTGTTTATCACCCCGTATGGGGCTTATTGCTATCGCACCATGCCATTCGGACTGCGTAACACAGGAGCCACGTACCAAAGATGCATGCAAAAATGTCTGCATGACCAAATTGGGAAAAATGTGCAAGTATAGGTTGATGATGTGGTTATAAAAACCAAAGAAAGCAACACACTCCTAGAAGATATTCGTCAGACATTCGCGAACCTGAGAAGGTTCCGAATGAAACTTAACCCAGAAAAATGTACCTTTGGTGTGCCGGCTAGATAATTACTTGGTTTCCTCGTATCCAGTCGAGGTATAGAGGTAAATCCGACTAAGATCCGAGCAGTTGAAAGAATGGAACTTCCGAAGTGCCTAAATGATCTACAAAAGTTTACAGGGTGTCTTGCCTCCCTCAGTCGGTTCGCGAGTCGACTAGGGGAAAAAGCATTACCTTTATATCAATTGATGAAAAAATCCGACAAGTTCACCTGGACGCCTCAGGCCAATAGTGCCTTTCATGATTTAAAAAATATGCTGGTCACGGCACCAATTTTGGCTTCCCCATCGTCAAAAGAGCCTATGCTACTCTATGTGGTAGCCACAAACAGAGTGGTAAGTGCAGTAGTTGTTGTGGAATGGAACGAAGAGGGTAAGTCAGTACAAAGGCCGGTATATTACCTAAGAGAGGTATTATCGGCCTCCAAGCAAAACTACCCACTCTACCAGAAGATGGCTTACGGAATATACATGTCGGCGAAGAAACTCAAACATTATTTCGAAGAACACCCAATAAAGGTGATTTGTGGGGAACCCATAGCCGAGATACTAAGCAACAAAGATGCGAGTGGCCGAATAGCAAAATGGGCAATTGAGTTATCGCCTTATGCTCCGCAGTTTGATAGGCGAGATGCAATTCAGTCTCAGGCAATGGCGGACTTCTTTGTAGACTGGGCAGAGGTACAGTACGAGCCCCCATTGCCAGATCTGAATTATTGGACGATGCATTTTGACGGGTCCAAGTTAAGAAATGGGCTAGGAGCAGGAATAGTGCTAACCTCACCGAAAAAATCAGCTGAAATACGTGCTGCATATACATTTCGCTGCATCAAACAATGTAGCCGAATATGAAGCGCTCGTCCATTGCCTAAAAATGGCAAAAGAGATCGGCATACGTCAGATTCTATGTTATGGGGATTCAGACCTTGTAGTACAGCAAGTGTCGGGGAATTGGGACGCACTAGATGCGAATATGGCCCTGTATAGGTTTCATGTGCATAAAATCAGTGGTTATTTTGATGAGTGTGAATTCCATCACATACCTCGAGCAGAAAATGATGCTGCAAATACACTAGCGAAGCTCGGGTCAACCATGCAGTCAATTGCCCTGGCATAGCTCTAGAACACCTAAGAAAACCATCAATTACGCCTTCGCCAGAGTCCGAGACAATTTGTATCTCGGCAGAGCGGATAGAAGAGTGTGTGCCAATGGAAATTGACAAAGAACATGACCCGAATTACTAGGGGATTAATTCACACCCACGTATGGGTTGGTAAAAACCCACATACGTTATGTCGGAGGAAATAATGGAAATTGACAACATAATTTTCCCAGAAAAAGTCGCTCCAACATGGGCACAACCCATATTCTCATTCCTCAAAGAAGAAATCTTGCCGGATGATGAGGTTATGGCCAGGAAGATAGTGAGAAGATCAAAAGCCTACACAATCATAAACAATAAGCTTTATAAGAGAAGTGTGACAAATGTACTGCAACGATGCGTTTACTCGGCAGAAGGGCAGGAAATCCTTTTGGAGATACATCAAGGAGAATGTGGGAATCATGCTTCGTCCAGAGCCCTAGTGGGCAAAGCATTTAGGCATGGATTTTATTGGCCAACTGCGCTGAAGGAAGCAAAGGAATTGGTAACAAAGTGTAATGGCTGCCAGAGATATGCCAGCAAGATACAACTTCCTTCATCCGATTTAAAAACAATACCAATCACTTGGCCATTTTCTGTGTGGTGTTTACATATGGTAGGTCCATTTAAACCAGCTCGCGGCGGAATGACTCATATTCTGGTCATGGTGGACAAATTCACAAAGTGGATAGAAGTAAAGCCAATAAGAAAATGTGACGGGCCCACGGCGGTGAAATTCGTCAAAGATATTATCTTAAGATATGGATACCCACACAGTATCATCACAGATAATGGCACAAACTTCACGGAAGGATCCTTTGCTAGATTCTGCCAAGAGAAGCACATAAGACTCGATGTTTCCTCGGTGGCTCACCTGGCATCGAATGGGTAAGTAGAAAGATCAAATGGACTGGTATTGTCATGGATAAAACCTTGGCTGATTGAACCGCTGTAGAGGTAGGCAGGATGCTGGAATGAGGAACTCCCAGCAGTGCTATGGAGCCTCAGGACCACCCCGAATAGATTGACGGGATACACCCCTTTCTTTCTCGTGTATGGGGCAGAAGCTGTACTTCCAGCCGACATAATGCATGACTCGCCAAGAGTGGCACAATACACAAGTGCCGAAGTAAACGAAATATCACAGCAAGATGATGTGGACTTGCTAGAAGAAGCAAGAGAATTAGCACTCTCAAGATCAGCTATTTATCAGCAAGAACTCAGACGATATCATAGCAAGAAAGTGAGTCCAAGAGTTTTTAAGGAAGGAGATCTGGTTCTTCGGCTAGTGCAGCGCACATCTGGCATGCATAAGCTCTCACCCCCATGGGAGGGCCCATTTATTGTGAGTAAAGCATTACACAACGATTCATACTACTTAATCGACCCTTAGACACCAGAAAAGAACGAGGCAAGCAAGTCCGGAGATGAATCAAAAAGACCGTGGAACGTGGCTTTACTTTGCCCGTTTTACACTTAGAGGAGGTATATTGCATCCAGCAATATGATGTATCAAATTGATGTATTAGACATGTATCAGCAGCAACCCGAGGACTGCCTCATGTTATTGATCTTTTTAACTATGTATGAAAGTTATGCAGCGCGAGCAGTAACCCGGGGACTGCCCCATGTTATTTATCGTTTTTAACTATGTACGAAAATTCAGCAGCCCGAGCAGTAACCCGGGGACTGCCCCATATTATTTGTCATTTTTAATTATGTATGCAAATTCGGCAACCTGAGTAGTAACTCGAGGAATGTCCAGCATTGTTTATCATATTAGGGTATGTTGGAAACTTCGATGACTCAAACAGTAACTCGGGGACTACCCCGTACTGTTTGTCGACTTGGTTATATATGAAACCTCAGTAGCCCAAGCAATGACTCGGAGACTGCCCCAACTATTCCATCATTAGTCACATATGTAACATAAATAATCGCTTTGGCAACCCGAGAAATGACCCGGAAGAGACGACTAAAAATTGGTACTATCATAATCACACGGGTAATGGCATTAGCAACTCACTATGTAACGAGGAAAATACCCTATTTATATTTCACCGATAGATAACTCGGGAAGGTAGTAAATCCTTCAGTTTAAAAGATATATGGACTGAGGACTTATAGTCCTTGAGATAAAATTATAAAGCCAAGTGGTTTTTGCAACTAAGAATAGACGAAAGACACAAGATGGATGCCAAATGAGAATCAGACATGTGGAAACATAATTCGGATATAGAGAGAATAACAACGTTACTACAACATATGATGCTAAAGATAAAACAGTTCACATTGTACCAAAAGGCAGATAATTGTTTTAGGACAGCATACACCTGGCATACCGGGGACTTAAACAAATAAGAGTTGTTGAGCCTAAACATCAGCAGTTGCCGAATCACCCGTAGGGAGAACTGTAGAAACGACAGGAATTTCCGACGTTGGTATCTCATACGCAGTTGGTCCTACCTCGGCCTCGCGAGAAGGAGAACCCTTAGGAACAAGGGCCTCCGTAGTTGTTTGGGTCTCTGCAGAAGTTACCTCGGCATCGACGGAGGTCGCAGCGATGTCTTGGGAAGGCTCTGGCTGCTGAGAGACTCCGCCTTGGGCTTGAGAAGCCTCGGTTCCCTTGGAGGAGGATCGAGCCTCGGCATCCCCACCTGAGCTATCATTGAAATCATCGGTATTTTTGGAACCTTCATCCGATCCTTACTCATTACCAGAATCACCACTGGATTCATCTTCATCCACAGCCTCAGCATCATCCTCGTCCTGGTTAGGAAGGAAACTTGGCCCCTCGATCCAGTGATGCACATCAGCATATTCAATAAGCTGGAAGGCACGGGCTTAGCGACGAGCAACAAAATCCGGATTTTAAATCCAAGGAGAGCCAGTGCACAAGTTCATCAGAGTATCGAGGGAGATATCCTCATACCACGACAAAACAACTGTAAGCGCCATATCAGCTCCAGCTCGTCCAGCAGATTCTCTCCAAAAATTTAATCGAGTTTGGGACTCCATCAACCACGCCACAAGCATTTCTACTTCATCAATCTCCGGCTTATTTGGCCAGAGGACATGGTAGGATCGAATAGCTGCTCGCACCCAATCTTTTCCCATAATTTTCATTGGCCCAATAGCAGCGGCAACGTCAATCAAGAAATCTTCCATGGAATATTCTTGATCCGGAGCAAGGGGAACACCTCGTCGCTCGCAAGCATAAATCACAGCCTTGGAGATCACATGCTTAGCTTCTGTAAAATGATCTACAGGAGAGAAGGTCAGATAAGTCAAGAAAGGCAAGGGGAAAAGAGTAACTTGGCCAATAACAAAAAACTCATGATGGATATATCGCAGCATTTTCTGGAGATCTGTGGTCCAGTTCGCCCTATACTTCGGTCATCGCCTGATTCTATAACTCGGCAGCATCAAGAAGTTCCTTGTTCTTCTGAAGTTGTAAACTTAGTCGGTTCTTCTCCTTAGAAAACTCCTGATCTACCTTCTCTAACTTGGACTTCTGGGCAAGTTTAAGAGATTCGACCTCGGCGCGTAAACGGGCTATCTCGTCATCCTCTTCCTTGAGTTGTGCCGAGTGAGCGGCAACTTGTTCTAAAAAATGCAGCATCATATCAGGCATAGATATGCATTCTTTATGCGAAGGTGCAAGTGTTTGTAACTCGGCTATACCAAAGCCGGGAGGTCGTAAGATAGCCAAGATTTACTTTGAACAAAAGTCGATAAATTAAAAGGCAAAAGGGGTAACTAAACTTCAAGAGCGCCAACCTTCTTGGTAAGACGGGTATTCAGATTGTTGACATTAACTGCACAACAGCAGGTGAGAAATTGGTACAAAAACGGAATTTTTTTTACAAGAATAAAAGACACTAAAAAACCGAGTAGTTTACCATTTTTCTTCACAACAGGGACCATTTGCTCAAACTTATCTTGAAGTTTCTTGTTCCCAAAGAGCAACCTTTGAAATTCGGCCGTTCGCCGATCATGAGCAACCTAAAAATAACAACAAGTTACACAAATTAAAACAGATCCGAATCAAGTAAAACTTGACTCGGATCTAGATGGCTAGATATTCAAAAGTAAAACAGATCTGAATCAAGTAAAACTCGACTCGAATCTAGATGGCTGGATATTCAAAAGTAAAACAGATCCGAATCAAGTAAAACTTGACTTGGATCTATATGGTTGGATATTCAAAAGTAAAACAGATCCGAATCAAGTAAAACTTGACTCGAATCTAGATGGCTGGATATTCAAAAGTAAAACATATCTGAATCAAGTACAACTTGACTCGGATCTAGATGGCTGGATATTCAAAAGTAAAACAGATCCGAATCAAGTAAAACTTGACTCGAATCTAGATGGCTGTATATTCAAAAGTAAAGTAGATCCGAATCAAGTAAAACATTGACTCGGATCTAGATGGCTGGATATTCAAAACTGCAGTAGATCCGAATCATGAAGAAATTTGACTCGGCAAGTAGTTATATTTGAAACAAGTAAAGCTTCCCAACAATAACAAATCATTCAGTTGTAAGCTTTGGGGACTAGGGTGTATATAGTATCATATGGATAATAAACGAAGTATAAATTGAGGTGCTTACCTCATTCATCTTATCACTTTTGAGGACAATCTTAGCAGTCATATGCAAGCGACTGCTGATGTCGGAAAGCTAGAATGGTTGGCTACTCGGATTGCCTTCAAGTTGATCGGCGGCATTCCAATTATTTGCATACTCCACCAACGAGCCGAGGCTATTCCCGCTCTTAGTGCATGTCAACACTTTATGTCGGGCCTGTTGCGTAACTGCCGCTGCCGGACTCTTATGGAGAACCAATTATGTGTCAGCGGCAAGGGCAACACCAGGCTTAACGGTAGAAGCCCCCTGACGAAGCATATCAGCAATGCTGGGGTGAGAAGATCTTGTTGGCCCCTTCTGAGATGGTAAGGATTTAGCGGAAACAACCTTCTTGCTCATGGCGGGAACTTCGGTAGGGGCAACAACCTCAGAACTGGGGGCCATGTCCTTTGCAGCAGGAGGAACAATAGTCTCCAAGGGGGCCGAGTCAGTGGTAACCTCGGTGGAAGTTTGAGCAGAATCTAGAACTGTGGTAGTCGAAGGATCAATGGGGGAAGCCTCGGAGTCTTGAGGGGGACGACTGAGTCGGCCGGGGGATCCGGCATTGGGGTATCTTCGGAAACAACGGGGGTATCAAGGGGCTCATCTCCTTGAGGATATGCGTTAGTCGGCCCTGGAGGAGAACCATCACGAGGAGGACTAGGAACCTAAACATCCTCCGGAGGCGAGGGTGAAGGCGGCCGAGTAGTATGAGATGTCATACTCGGACCGCTTGGCTTTGCGGAAAGTGGAGCTCTGCAAGGATGTAAAAGTTAATTCGGAGATAGAAATAGAGAAACAAGAAACACAAATGAAAATATAACGGGAAACTTACCCAGTAACTCCAGCCATATTCTGATGCCTCAGAATGTGCTGAGAAGAATTCTTGGTTCGCTTCCTAGGGGCAGCATCAGAAGGATCCGTCGAGGCAGTGCGCTTCTTGGAAGCAAGATGAGCCTCGGAATCGAGAGGTTCGACCTCGTGCACCTGACCAGCCTGATTAGCTGGGAAAGAAGGAGCCAGAAATACGTAAGAGATAGGCACCGCGGCAACTACCTCGAGAATTTGTACGTCGTCCGAATCACCTTCATCAGCACAGGCCGAGGTCTTGCTCCGGGCGCGAACAAGAGAAGCTTCCGTCTTAGGAATGAACTCCTCCGGATCAGGTTCTCCATTGTCCGGGGTATTGCGGTCAGCGGTCCAAGGAAGAGCCAAAATCTCGGCGTCTTCTCTTCTCTGCTCCGGAAACCTCTGTGAAAAAAACAGACAGGAGTTAGCGAAAGATTAGTGGAAGAATAACTCAGATGAAACCACCTATGTCCAATTTACCTGAGGAGGAGGATTCTCGCGGGAGAATGTCTTCATTCCCCACTTCCATTCCTCGGGCATCTCAGTCTTGAAGATAGCCCAGACACGCTTGTAGATCTGGTAATCACTAAGCTCAACCGTAGAAACTCGGTTAGGATTCAAAGGACCACTCATGTAGCAAATCTTGTGAGAATGAAGTTCGAAGGGGCAGATTTGGCTGCTAATGAATGCAGTCATCAGATCTTCGCCCCGAAGTCTGGCCCGAGTTAATTCCTTAAGCCGAAGCTCAAATGCCTCGGCAAGAGCATGGGACTTCTTCGGGTTATAAAGCTAGTTCTTCTTCGAGGGAGGACCAATGGAGAAAGTAGGGAGTCGAATCTTGTCTTCTGCTCCGGTATTCTTAACATATAAAAATGATCTATGCCATTTCTTACAAGACTCAAGACCCGTGACATGGGGAAACACGGAGTTTTTCTGAGGAGTAATGGAGGCGGCCCCACATTGGTTAAAGATTTCTCGGAGGGATGGAGAGATTTATTCGGCACAACGTTAGCTCGGATTTGGAAGAATTTAGACCATATGTCTACTGATGGACAAAGGCCGAAGTATCCCTCCGAAGCCAAGAGAGAAGCTACGGCGTTAGCCGGCAGATGATGTGGCTGAAGGCCGAAGTAATTTAAGAAACTCCTAGAGAAATCACTAAGAGGGAGGCCGAATCCTCGGGCCAAGTGAGACATGAAGACTATGTATTCGCCCTCATGTAGTAGAGGGGAAGATTCTTTACAAGGTAAGCGACAGTTTACCTCGGCCAGGATTCGGCGAGTCTTGTGCAGCCTCTCGACCTCTCGGCTAGTGACGATGGAGCTTTGCCAGGAGCCCCGTTCTGCACCCGCCATAAGCTCCTCCTCGCCGACGAGGGAGCCACTGATAGAGATAGACATGGGCTCGTCGGAGGAATCGGGGGAAGAATAACTAGCAGCGGGGAGAGGCCTAGAAGTGAAGGGCCCCGTCGCGACGTCGACGGACACGGTGGCGGAGCAGAGAAAGAACTGCCACGGGAAATCAAAGAAAACAAGAAGAACACCTAGGGCAGAAACCTAGCGGAAGCGCTGCAGAGAGGCCCACCGGCGAAAGCACGAAAGTAGGGGCGCGACGGCAAGTTCGCGAGATACGGAGAGCTGCGTCGTGGCCGTCAAGGAGAAACTACGGAGAGCACTGGGAGGAAGACGAAAGGAGTGGGGAGGGGAAAAGTGAATCGACCCACCCTCACTCTGCTCCTTATAACCGCGTACGATGAGCTGTAGTCGGATCATGGCTGTGCCGCAGTAACTGCATAATCGCGTGAATCACCTAACCGCTAATGGAGAGTGGAGCCACAACGAGGGCCACATGGTGCGGGAGGAGATTAGGCCATTTGATCATCGCGTTTATCAAAGTGTCACTGCACCGACGCGACGGGCGTAGTAAACACTATAGCATGTCAGCAAACACTATAGAGGAACAAAAAACTAGGCAACAATGATGATTGGTACACGTAGGACGAGGCTTACTCAAGAAGCCAAGTAGATACCCCGGAAAAATGAGAAATGACTCGGAAAACGGTTCATACCTCGGTAAGAGAGGATAAACAGAAGAAGGATAACTGAAAAAGAGCGTCAGCTAAGAAATACCTCAGACAAGAAATGAGAAGGAATGAGCGTCAGCTAAGAAACCGCACCAGCTTCGGGGACTAATGTTGGGGGGATGACCCCAGGTAGGGTCAAGATAGCGGAAAGAAGGAAGGAACCTTTCTTACCATAGGCTGAATTATAAGCTAAGTCGCCGAGTCATGCAAGACTCGGCTGAATAAGCCATGGCTTGGCAAGAGTCGAGTGATTAACACCTTACTCGGCCAACGTGTGAGCTAAGTTGGCCAAATAAGATTGATCATCTCGTAAGCAGGTGGGGGCCGAGCCGAGTTATGGGAGACGAGGATGACTAACGGGAAACTTGCAGGAGAAGGATCCCAGAGTGAAACCCTAGCTACTGGCTAGGAGGAATCTACACAGGGCCAAGCACTAAGGACAAAGAGCAGAGCCGCAGAGGAGCAGACAAGCGTAACGGAGGTGACAGTGGGGAGGCCCGAGGCTCACATGTGGGGGTTTCTGGGTCTTTGCCGCCGATAGAAGGGGGACATGGAAAGGAGTTCTCCAAGTTACCACTTTGGGACAAGCATATTCCAATAATATGCTTGCCACATCATCCCTAGGAGGAACCAAAGGACCCCTTTATAAGGAGGGGGCGGGTTCCTGGAGGGGGATCGATTCATTTTGACACTAGAGGGCTCGCGTAGTAGCTTTCTTCCTCCTCTCTTTGATACAGCTCTAGGAGCACTTGTAACTCGATTGAGGAGAAATAAAGTCCTATGTTCTAGTCAGTTGTGTGTAGAAATCACTACATCTTCCCTCCCAGATCCCACTAGCATCCATTGGCCCCATACTTTAGCCTACCCATAGAATCTGCCGTGCTACCACCTCGACATTAAGGAATAAAAAATATTCGCCTATAGTCTGACGAGGTATATTGTGAGGCAAAAGGGATTCAAACACAAGTTGCATTGGAAAGGCAAGTCGTCGTGACTCTTTGGTACTTGTGAGTCGGAATGTTCTACTAGGAGCCGCTACCGACTGACCGATTGAGAAGCGGACTCTAATCGTGTCCAAGTTGCCATGATCCTGCGGGGTCACACACTTAAGAGCGGGAGAAAGTTCGGATTGGATCTGAAACAGAAATCTGGTTGGGTTAGACCCAAGCCGGTTTTGGACTGAGTCAGTGAGTTGGACTCATGGTGACTAATATTATATGGGCTTTAGTGAATGGTCCACGAGTGAGTGGAGCGCACGTTCACTCCCTATATATAGTGGGGTGCAGAAACCTAGGAGGGTTGATCGGTTAGGTCATTCCATGAGCTGGAAACCTCCGCAGTAGTCCAACCGTCGTTACGAACCTAGTAGTTCGCCACTGGTGCTCCTCCTTGTACGTGTGGATACCAGCAGAGTTGTTATACGTCAGCACCAGGACGATCATGATTGGATCGAATCTCGAGGACTACACTTCATCAACTGACATGCTACATCAGTAATCCGCAACCACGCGTCTAGTGGTAAACCTCGTGGACTTCTACCTCATCTAGATCTTGGGAACACCACATTAGAGGGAAAATGTTTTGTTTTGTCTCTGCATGGCCCAACAGTGGTATCAGAGCGATGGATTTTGTTTTTTTGCTCGAGATCTTGCATATGTGATATGCGGTTGGCTATATATTAGATCTATATGATGTTTTGGTGGTCGATCTATGAGATAGATCGGTTTTGTATGATGTTAATTGGATCAACTGTAATCGGGTAATGGTAGATTTGATTTCGGTGATGATACTGCTAAGGTCGTGGAACAACATACCCCTACCGGTCGTTTTCTGCCATCGGGGTAGACTGCGACATGTAAATCCAGAAGCGGTGATCGAAGATAGAAGAGTTTGATCGAATCAGAATAATGGTTAGAATGCATGTCCATGGACCGTCGGCTTCACCCTGTCGTAGCACCATAGATGTCGTTGCGAGTTTCATAATGCCGGTAGATATCGTATCTATGCATAACTTGTTTTTGCAGGAAGTTGTGAATGGTATGGCTTATATGCATGTGATGTGTGTAATCCATACTTGACCTGCGAATCACGGTTTTTGTTAGCCGGCTAGAGCTGTTTGGACCTGTAATCCATACTTCATTTTATTGTATAACGACCTGCGTGTTGAATTCTCTATGTAATTTACTTTACCAAGATAGTGTAGCTGTTTGGAGAATCCGGATGACGTGCAAGTCGATGTACAAGTCGGCGACATGGTGTAAGACGGCAAGTGACAAGAGTTGGCACGAGTCGGATTACAGGCTTTATGGAGATGGAGATCGCCATGAAGAGAGCCATACCATTTCACATTATAATTTCTTTATTTTGTGTTGTTTATGTGTCTCTATTTTAGCTCTATTAGATAGTCGGTAAAATTTAAGAAGGTCTAGTCGGTTTTCCTGCCAGTGTTTGCACCATCACAAGTCGGACTTTTTGGTAATGGGCTCATAAAATTGAGGTGCTGCCAATTCTTTTCGACTAGGTGGGTTCAAGTCGGACTCTTACAGCAGAAACACTCGGTAAACTAGACGGGTCTATCACAACGGTTGTGGGGCTCGGGGTAAAGTCGGACGGGAGCCAGGGCATGTGATGCCACCTGACCAATAGGAGTCGTATGAGATACGATTGACAAGGAGTTGTCTACCTATATGACATGGAGGCTAGTGGTGATGGCTCACTAGACGACTTGCTTATCTAGGATCCTGAATCACTAAGTAACCATCGGAGGGCTGTTGGTTCTAGTGGGAGCATAAAATATTAAAGTGTTTAATATGCTTTCTCTTTTATGAATACATGTCTCAAGTGTTTTTGCATATTTCTATTGTAGATCATGGCACCAAGTAACAGTCACTCTCAGATATCTGGTTTTGCTTTGAGAACCATTCTTGTGAAAGATAAACTGAAAAACACAAATTTATAAACTGGTATTGAAATCTGGGAATTGTTCTCAAACAAGAAAAGAAGGACCATGTCCTAGACAACCCACTTCCAGATGAGCCGAATGAGAATGCGACTGTCGCTGCCACCAATGCGTACCGTCGGGCTAAGGATGAGTCCACAGATATTAGCTGTCTTATGCTTGCTCACATGGAACCTGACTTGCAAAAGAAGTTCGAGAATGTTGAGGCCTACTATATGATTGAAAGCCTCAAAAGTATGTTCTTGGCTCAGGCGAAGACTAAGAGGTATAAAATCTCTCAGGCTTTGCTGAGTTGCAAGCTTAAGGATGGTAATCCACTGAGTCCGCATGGGATCAAAATGGTTGGTTACGTGCAGTCTCTGGAGAGGCTTGGCTACCCCATTAGCGAAAAGTTTGCTATGAAGATAATTCTGAACTCTCTTCCTAGTACGTATGGTCAGTTCATATAGAACTACCACATGCATGGTATGGATAAGAAGCTTACTGAATTGCATGGGATGCTCAAGCAGGCAGAGGCAGATCTCAAGAAGGGCGTCAGTCAAGTGTTGATGGTGCAGAATAAGGCGAAGTTCAAGATGAATTCTTGGACTAATAAGAAGGCTAAGTCGGGAGGGAAGTAGGATCAGGACCAGGTCCCAAGCACTTCCTCAGGGACTAAGCCATCTCCTTCAGACGGATCCACTTGCTTCTACTGCAAGGCAGATGGCCACTAGAAGTGGAATCGCAGCAAGTACTTAGCCGACAAAGCCTAGAGTGGAGGTATGACTTCCGACTCAAGTACACTTGTTTGCAATGTTACAGACATTTATCTTGGTGATGCACCTAATAGTTCTTGGGTGTATGATACCGGATCAGTTATTCACATCTGCAACTTGTTGCAGGGACTGGAAAGAACTAGGAGCGTAGCAAGGGGTGAGGTTGATATTCGAGTCGGCAACAAAGCGAGAGTCGCTGCGTTGGAGTCGGCACAATGCAACTTCATTTACCTTTCGGATTCATTATTGAACCGAATAATTATTATTATGTTCTAGTGCTAAGTCGAAAAATTATTTCCTCTTCATGTTTGATGAGGCAAGGCTATGAGTCGAATATCAAAAATAATGGTTGTTCTTTATATTTGAATTATATGTTTCACGGATTTGCACCCGTCCAGGATGGGTTATTTATTTTTAATCTTGATGGTGAGTCGGTTCATAACATAATGTTAAAAGGTTCAAACCAAATGATCTGAATATGACATACTTTTGGCACTGTCGGCTTGGTCATATAAGTTGGAAACGCATGAAGAAGCTCCATGATTATGGACTCCTAACTTCATTCGACTTGGAGTCATTCGAGACATGCGAATCTTGCCTACTAGGAAAAATGACCAAGACACCTTTTGCAAAGAGTTATGAAAGGTCGTCCGACTTGTTGGGACTAGTACATAGTGATGTATGTGGACCAATGAGAACGACATCCAGGGGTGGGTATGAGTACTTCATTACCTTCACTGATGATTTGAGTAGGTATGTGTAACTACCTCGGTGAATTACGCTCCTAGTACAAGCCTGGATGATCAGAAATGGTTGAAATAGTACGGTGGGGCCCAAATGCCACTCACAGGTAGACCTTTCGACCGTCCCAACCATTTCCAAACATCAGGACAAGAACGGGCGGCGTAATCGGCAGGCGAAGGGATCAACTACATACACAAATGAGTATGTATGCAAGCCACCATACAATAGTACATCAGAGCCATTCCATCTAAAAAGAAAGGAAATATAACGCATACCATAAGATCCAAATATCCTAGATAGATATAATAGTTTGGGATATCTCCTCATACATCAATCAACAGAGTATCAAGCGGAAGCGGAAGACAAAATCCGAGTACGGATAAGAAGCAAATCGGCATAAGATGCCCCATAAATAAGCACATCCCGCCCACAGATCTCACGGATCCCTGTTCCCGGAATCTCTACAATCAATGATCGTTGCCCACATCGTCTGTCTCTTCCACCCAAAGATCCATCTTATGAGTGTACCGCTCATCCGAACCAATAATTTATCGTGAGACCCTAGGGGTACTCAGAAGTCTTTATGCCTCTAAAGGGACACAACCTGGGGTGACGCAATTGCAGCAAAAGATAAACCCTAGCAATTCTATAGATACTCGCTAACCATCCGCCTAACCAGAGATAGACGGATGTCCGTGAATTAAGAACAACAGTTATAACAGTTATAAAGGTAATCTTAACAGATCCATCCTCCTCGCTTACCGACGAGGAAGCGATTTAACACCCCCATCCGCTGGCAGTTTTATTATCCATTCCGTGAGTATTGCACTATTTACTAGTCGTACCTAGTCTAGTCAAATTAGAAGGTACTTTAGTTATGCTTGTCTATGATCGAGAAACTGCTCCAAGTCGCCCATAACATGACACGGCTTTGAAAGTTTTACCGCAGGGTGCACAAATAGCAACACACACCGATATGCCTCGAAAACCAAATCAAAACCCAACGAGGCAGTCACGAAAAAGCAATCACAGGATTCAGAAATATTTCAGGGGGCCACCCCATTGAGCTACCCGCAACGAAGTTAGCTGACTCCGAGACGGTCTCAAGGTTTGTGGAGCCGGCTTTAAACGACTGGGAACCCGAAAGTGTGACTGGGCTTGTCGACAGCGTAAAAACGGGTCACGGACCTAACAAGATAACAGTGCTCCTCGCACAATCTTAAATAAAGCAGTGAAGCATGGCATAGGTACAGGATCGTAAATAAAACCTCAAACTAGTTTGTGGCCCTCAAGAAATAAGAATGAATCAAGCTCGCCTGGGGGTCCATAAGCCTCCCGGATGTGGATAGCGCGAATATTCTTGGAACAGGAATCAAGTACTCGGGGTCTTACGGGACACAAGTGAGCCTGAAAAACCAAATAGCGAATATGGCTCACCGATGCCACTTTCATTAGTTATCCTATTACTACTCAGGTTAAGTTGTTTAGGTACCTCGTTATCCATCAGACACTCACATACCCTACACATGCTGTTCTACGACTCGCATGGCTCAAACAACTCCTATAGTAATGGCTCATGGGATGGAGGAACAAGCTTCGGTGGGGTTTAAATGTAAAGGCTATGCAATACTTGGGATTCAATTTAATGCAATCGCGACTCAATGATGCAAGAATAAGATAGAGGCAATAGGTACTATATGTATGCAAGCATGTGGTAGTGCTTGCCTGGCAGCTCAGTTGAAGTGAGAGAAGGATCTGGGTAGTGCTCCTGGTTCTCTTGATATATCCCCGCCAAATGCCTATTCAAGAAGAACCAAACAAACAAGGGCCAACATAAACAAAGTGCAAAGCATATGAATAAAATGCGACAAGCAAACAATCATGCCATGATGAATGATGCACAATTTGCATGGCATTGAAGTAGCATGGCATGGGTGAGGTGTGAGATGCAAGATTAAATCATTTTATTGAGTTTTGGGCCCATTTTAATCTCATATTAGTTGCTGTATACAATATATTTATATGATGCATGCTCCAAATCAAACCAAGGAATGCATAAACAGAAAGGTCTCGTTGAGCTAATCATTTTAGACATATCATTTGTTAAATTTGGATTTATAAATCAAAAGTTATTAATTATTTAAGAAAAAGGGGCATTTATTGTAATTTTGGTTAACTTGGAAAATAAAGTGTTCAAAATATATTTTGGATTGCATATTTGAAATCCTCACATTTTTCTGATTTCAAAACATATATTATTTGTATTATTTAGATTTGTATTTTAAAAGTTATTTAAAACAGAAACAAATTTGAATTTGAAATTAATTTTGAAAAGATTTGAATTAAAAATGTGGAAAAATACAGTTAAGTCTAGTTCTATAATAGGCCTTCTGGCGGGTGCTCGACCAGACTCACACGCTCACAAAAGGTTTTTTTTACGTGGTCTTTGCCTGCTGAGAGGCAAACCAGGTGAGAACTTTATTTAGTCTCAGCAGTCAGCACGCCACAACTGGAGTAGAGTGGCAGCAGGCTCGGTGCAGAAAGAAGGTTTTTTTGTAGGTGCCGCCACCACAGAGAAGACCGACAGGTGGGCCACGGCGTCTACGGGTCCACGTGCCAGCGGCCGAACGCGCGGAAGCTGACAGGTGGGGTCAAGGCGGAGCGCGGGTTGATGAATCCGAAAGACTGGGTACCTTTTTGCAAAAAGGACTGGGGGGCTGACAGGTGGGGCTGCTGGACCGCGGGTTTAGCCGAAAAAGAAAGCAGGGGGGGTATGCGCAAAAGGGTTGCCCGTACTGTGCTTCTTCTCCGCGCCGCGGACGGATCGGTGCGCGTCTGGCGCGGGGCGGGGGATCGATCTGGCGACCTCACGCACGCGCGCGTTGGCGGCTACCGCTGCGGTGGGCTGGCGTGGTTGTCAGGGAGGGCGGACGGGCCTAGATAGGGCTTGATGCGCGGCAGAAGCGAGCAGACACGCATGCGACGCCGGCGCACAGAGGCCGTTCGACGGATGGTCCGGCGCGACCAGGAAACGGTAGTGGAGAGGAGCATGTCTAGGAGGGTTAGGGGCTCACCGCGAGTTGCTTGACGTGGTCGGATCGGCCTGGGGCGCAGGGAGACGGCGATGACGCAGACGGACGGCCGGCTAGGGTTTCGTGTCGGCCTCGCGGAGTACAGCGGCGTACAGGTCTCCTCCTCCTCGACGGCGGGTACGGGCGGCCTCCTAGGCGTCTCCTCGTTCTTCCTCGACACCTAAAGCTCCTCGCCACCGGCTGCAGGTAAGGGGAACGGAGGGGACCGACGGTGGCCGGCGTTGGGGGGTAGATAGAGACGGTGGAGAAGAGAGAGAGGAGGGCAGGCCTCTGGGTGGATCTGGACGAGCGAGGAGAGGTTGTGGGGGTGGTGGTAGGTAGCAGAGGGAGGGGGAGGTGCCGTGGGCGAGTGGGAGAGGAAAAGGTGGCTCGGCCACCTTTTTCCTCCACCCTCACGTGCTAAAGGGGCAGGCAGGGGCAGCCTGTGTGGGACGGTGAGGCCAGGGAGGTGGTAGGTTCGGTGTGGGGCCGCTAGGGCAGAGGGAGAGCAAGAGAGGGAGAGGGGGTAGCCTCGGGTTGGGTGGTGGTAGCCTCGGCTAGGGTTGGCATTAGGGATGGGGTAGCTAGGTGGGGCCAAGGAGAGAGGGGCCAGGTGGGGCCAGCTGGTAGGGAGAAGAGGGGGCCGAGAGAGGTGAAGGTGGGATTAGGGTTTGGTCATGGTGGGGTTTAAGGAGAGATGAGGGAGGGCACTTAGGGTTTGGTCTAGATTATGGTAGATTAGGGTTTAGGTTTAGATGGGGTATGGTGAGGTTAGATGCTAGAGAGAGAAAAAGAGAGAGGTGTGAGAGCTAGGTTTAGAAGCATGCTTGCTCCAAACATAGATCAAGCAAGATCACACTAGATCAACCCAAAGAGGGAGGAAGAGGTTAGAGATGACCCACTCAAAATGCAACAAAATCCCAAATGACAAGCAAAAGGTGGTACTTGCATGGCCCATGCAAAATATTTATTGCCATGTTGATTCTTGTGAAAACAATATTATCACATGGCATTATTATTATGCATTCCCAAAATTGGAATAAAAGCCAAGCAAAGGAATTTAGAAAGAATTCCAAGTGGAGTATATGGAGATGGTCACATTGGATTATATTTGGGACTTGCTAGTGTGTATATGCCACTAGGTATTTAATAAGCCCACAAAATATCCCAACATGATGATAACCCCAAAAACACACATATGGAAGCTAGGAAAAAGGTTCCACCCACAAGGCATGCAAAGGTGGCCATGTGGCTCTCAAGTATCAATAATGTGAAAACAACATGACACTAAGATGAGAGCATGTGGTAAAGAATTGATCCATCCCAACCCACATGAGCTAGAGATAAACTCAAATAAAGCCAAGCTCATATTTAGTTGGATGGTGGAATTATAAGGTGGTGACAGAGAAAAGGTGGTGGAGTTAATAAGAGATATGCCCCCAACTCCACTTGGGCATCAAACAATATATCAAGAACCAAATACAATATCAAGAGGCAAATACAATTAATAATGCATATGAGATAAGAACCAAAAGGAAAAGAGTTCTATATGATGCTCAAATGCAAGGAGGCATGATGACATGAGCATGATATACTTATGATGCAACAATTATATATTTGAAGGTAGCATTATATAGACTAGGCTAGTTGCATTGCAATTGTTAGACAATTGGGATGCTACAACTCTCCCCCACTAAACAAGAATCTCGCCCCGAGATTCCTAGGAAAAAGAAAACAACACAAGGAGAGGCGGTTGCTCGAACGAAGGTGACCCTCACGTTCCCAAGAAGAAGAAGAACGGAATGGTGCGACCACTACACCTTGCAAAACTTGCTAGACTTGTTGCGAGTCTTGCATTTTGCTGGAGAGACAACGGGTAGAAGAGTTGAAGGATTGTCGTGAGACAAGAAGGATAGGATGGACATAGCTCTTTTCGAGAACAAGATAAAAGACTAGAACCACTTGAAAGAAAAGGAAAAGATGATGGATCATGAATAAGAGAAACACGTTAAGATTAAAGATTTACCGATACAAGAGAGGATGGATCTTTGTGTCGCCGGAAGAAAAGAGCTAGATTGGAGAGGTTTTGAACCACTATGACAATAGCATCGTATCCTCTCTCGGATTAGAGAAATGAAGTTCGGAAACAATATTGCCTTCAAACAATAGAGTCCCTTGATATCGACAGAAAGATTTAGTTAGACCTCGTCGGATTAGATTCTTGTTGCGCCGGTAAGAACCAGAGGATCACGCAATTGAGGTGCGCGGATATAACTTCCAGAGACGGATGTGAAGCCAGATCATGGTGGAATCCTGAGAAGCAAAGAATATGGAGGATCTGGAGTTTATTGAAGAGATACTTATTGCTTTCTTTAGCCTTGAGGCTAACGCAATAGATTTGCAGCTGATGGCATCGACCATAATTGGCTTTACCACAGCAAAAGAATTGATGAAACAAAGGGAGAGATATTTTCCTTTCATCTTGTTTGGGGATGTCGAGCACCGGTAGAAAGACGAGGACCGAAAGAGTTTGCATTTGTTTCCACCAGATAATTGAAGATTTTGCTCCATCTAGAATATGCAGACCACCAACAAGATATTATTGATTACTTTCTTCGAGAGAGCACTCCGGAAAAACAAGGACGGAAGTAAAAGTATCGAGGGATAAAGGCCACTTCTAACTTCCGTGGGATGAGCGAAATCACATGAATTCCCCAATTCATTGTACAAGAGCGAATGATAGGAGTAGTGGTATGGTAGCTACTCCATCCCGCACTCAAAGCATTACTCCGCACATGAATAAGAAAACCATGCAATCCAACTACCGAAACAGACTGAAGGTATTGATAAGAAGAGCTCCTGGAACTCCGTTAGAAAACAAGGAAAGATGCAAACGATTCACCGGATCCAAGACAGATAATGGTGATGATGTTGTCGTCATAACGTAAGTAACCAGCCACCGGAAAGATATGAAGGAAGATCATGGAGACAACTGCAAGATTCCACAGACAAAGAAAAAGATAACACCACTTAAACAGAAGGATTACGAAAGATCTGAAAAGTCTTCATGGCCTCCGGTGGATTGAGCATAGATGGTAGAGCGAGAGGGTTTCACGAGATCACTTGACGAGACTGAGGTGAAAGAACTCCATGTCCTTCTTGAAAAGATTGAGAGAGATTTAGCAGTCTTGAGGAAAAACTTTAGCGGAACGACGATGATAACTTGCCAACAAAGAAAACTCCGGGTTTGATTGAAGATGGCAGATGGAATTAACAATGAACTTGCTGATTCCAGAATTGAAGAAGATGTACTGGAAGAATAGATTATCTGGTCCTTCGGAAGGGAAAGAGATGTCACCTGGTTCACATTGTCGATCGGATCGCCGGTTACAAAGATAAAGAGATCTAGGATAAGAACCGATGATATAGCTTTGCTTATGGTATGAGCTATCAGAGACGAAAAAGATGTGCAGATATGGAGTTCAAAAAGATGTGCAGCATGATAAACAGATGTTAGACCACCGTAGTGCCTTGGGGAAACTCCGGGTTTCTAAGGATGCTTGAATAAGCATAGATAGGACCACGGTGTACTCAAAATCACAGGAGTATCTTTGGCAATCCGGAGTGGTAGCATTTCCCATATTCCAATCGACACTATCATGAGTGGAATATAGCTATGCCGAGAACCAAATTACAATCACCAGCATCGGATCGACACATGTTATGTAATTAGCCCAAGAGAAAAGGAGATGAAAAGAAACTCCAAGATTAAGCGCCGGTGACAAAAGAATGAGTTAGCATGGACATGCTGATAAAAGAGAGATAGATAATGTTTCACACACGACTGAAAAGGAGTGTGGAAACACAGATGGATCAAAGAAAAATTTTCCGCAATTTTCGGCATTAAAATACCGATAGATGCGCAAAATCAGATAACGAAACAAGATTAGCGACTCTACCTCTCTACCTGATAAGTGATTCTGCACAGAAAGCGGAGTTGCTAGAAGGAAGGACACCCTTAAGAAGATGGCACCGGTTAACAAGGAGTCAGATAGATCGCGATGGTTTACAAAAGCCTGTCAGTATGGGATGTACCAACAGTTGATAACCAAAAGGCAGATAAAGATAACATGTTGGATGCAACAGATAGACAAGGAATTACACACACACACACACTTTCTATGGTACTACGGAAACCCAGAACACGTGAATCCTAGTTTGAACTCTTAAGAAGAGGATTGAAAACGTTACACTTCCTTACCAGAAAAGGGTGGTGGGTGGGTGAGAAGAAAAATGGAAGCAGTCCTACTCTCGCGTTTTGTTTTTCCCTAGTATACATAACTACCAAAATATTTGCTAGACAGACAACGACCATTTGGCTGAGACCCTGAAGGTCGGGATGGCTCGATACCAATTGTAACTACCTCGGTGAATTACGCCCTAGTACAAGCCTCGATGATCGAAATGGTTGAAATAGTAATGGGGCCCAAATGCCACTCACAGTAGACCTTTCGCCGTCCCAACCATTTCCAAACATCGGACAAGAACGGCGGCGAATCGGCAAAGCGAAGGGATGAACTACATACACAAATGAGTATGTATGCAAGCCACCATACAATAGTACATCGAGCCATTCCATCTAAAAAGAAAGGAAATATAGCACCGCCGTACGGCAAGATCCAAATATCCTAGATAGATATAATAGTTTGGGATATCTCCTCATACATCAATCAACAGAGTATCACGCGGAAGCGAAGAAAAATCCGAGTACGGATAAGAAGCAAATCGCATAAGATGCCCCATAAATAAGCACATCCCGCCTACAGATCTCACGGATCACCGCTCCGGAATCTCTACACCGAATGATCGTTGCCCACATCGTCTGCCTCTTCCACCCAAAGATCCATCTTGCAGTGTACCTGCTCATCTGAACCAATAATTTATCGTGAGACCCTAGGGTACTCAAAGAAGTCTTTATGCCTCTAAAGGGGACACAACCGGGGTGACGAATTGCAGCAAAAGATAAACCCTAGCAATTCTATAGATACTCGCTAACCATCCGCCTAACCAGAGATAGACGGATGTCCGTGAATTAAGAACAACAGTTATAACAGTTATAAAGGTAATCTTAACAGATCCATCCTCCTCCTCGCTTACCGACGAGGAAGCGGACGAACAACCCCCATCCGTTGGCAGTTTTATTATCCATTCCGTGAGTATTGCACTATTTACTAGTCAGGTACCTAGTCTAGTCAAATTATAAGCGGTACTTTAGTTATGCTTGTCTATGATCGAGAAACTGTGCTCCAAGTCGTCCATAACCATGACACGGCTTTGAAAGTTTTACCATAGGGTGCACAAATAGCAACACACACTCGATATGCCTCGGAAAAACCAAATCAAAACCCAACGAGGCAGTCACGACAAAGCAATCACAGGATTCAGAAATATTTCAGGGGGCCACCCCATTGAGCTACCCGCAACGAAGTTAGCTGACTCCGAGACGGTCTCAAGGTTTGTGGAGCCGGCTGTAAATGACTGGGAACCCGAAAGTGTGACTGGGCTTGTCGATACAGCGTAAGCGGGTCACGGACCTAACAGATGCAGTGTGCTCTCGCACAATCTTAAATAAAGCAAGAAAGCATGGCATAGGTACAGGATCGTAAATAAAACCTCAAACTAGTTTGTGGCCCTCAAGAAATAAGAATGATTCAAGCTCTGGCTCAGGGGGGTCCATAAGCCTCCCGGATGTGGATAGCGCTAATATTCTTGGAACAGGAATCAAGTACTCGGGGTCTTACGGGACACAAGTGAGCCTGAAAAACCAAATAGCGAATATGGCTCACCGATGCCACTTTCATTAGTTATCCCATTACTACTCAGGTTAAGTTGTTTAGGTACCTCGTTATCCATCAGACACTCACATACCCTACACATGCTGTTCTACGACTCGCATGGCTCAAACAACTCCTGTAGTAATGGCTCATGGGATGGAGGAACAAGCTCGTGGGTTTAAATGTAAAGGCTATGCAATACTTGGGATTCAATTTAATGCAATCGCGACTCAATGATGCAAGAATAAGATAGAGGCAATAGGTACTATATGTATGCAAGCATGTGGTAGTGCTTGCCTGGCAGCTCAGTTGAAGTGAGAGAAGGATCAGGTAGTGCTCCGGTTCTCTTGATATATCCCCGCCAGCGTCTATTCGAAGAAGAACCAAACAAACAAGGGCCAACATAAACAAAGTGCGCAAGCATATGAATAAAATGCGACAAGCAAACAATCATGCCATGATGAATGATGCACAATTTGCATGGCATTGAAGTAGCATGGCATGGGTGAGGTGTGAGATGCAAGATTAAATCATTTTATTGAGTTTTGGGCACATTTTAATCTCATATTAGTTGCTGTATACAATATATTTATATGATGCATGCTCCAAATCAAACCAAGGAATCCATAAACAGAAAGGTCTCGTCGAGCTAATCATTTTAGACATATCATTTGTTAAATTTGGATTTATAAATCAAAAGTTATTAATTATTTAAGAAAAAGGGGCATTTATTGTAATTTTGTTTAACTTGGAAAATAAAGTGTTCAAAATATATTTTGGATTGCATATTTGAAATCCTCACATTTTTCTGATTTTAAAACATATATTATTTGTATTATTTAGATTTGTATTTTAAAAGTTATTTAAAACAGAAACAAATTTGAATTTGAAATTAATTTTGAAAAGATTTGAATTAAAACAGAATACAGGAAAATACTTTTGTTACTCAGTCTAGTTCTAGCCACAGACACTGATCAGTGGGCCAGTAGCTGACTCAGCAGCTCACGGTGCAGAAAAGGTTTTTACACCGCGGGTGCTGCCAGCCACGGAGACCGACAGGTGGGCCACGGCGTCTACGGGTCCACGTGCCAGCCAACGCGCTGAAGTTGTGTGGGGTCAAGGCGGAGCGCGGGTTGATGAACTGAAGACCGGGTACCTTTCTGCAAACAGGACTAGGGGGCTGACAGGTGGGGCTGCTGGACCGCGGGTTTAGCCGAAAAAGAAAGCAGGGGGGGTATGCGCAAAAGGGGTTGCCCGTACTGTGCTTCTTCTCCGCGCCGCGGACGGATCGGTGCGCGTCTGGCGCGGGGCGGGGGATCGATCTGGCGACCTCACGCACGCGCGCGTTGGCGGCTACCGCTGCGGTGGGCTGGCGTGGTTGTCAGGGAGGGCGGACGGGCCTAGATAGGGCTTGATGCGTGGCAGACACACACATGCAACCGGCGCATGAGGCCGTTCGACGGATGGTCCAGCCACCAGGAAACGGTAGTGGAGAGGAGCATGTCTAGGAGGGTTAGGGGCTCACCGCGAGTTGCTTGACGTGGTCAGATCGGCCTGGGGCGCAGGGAGACGGCGATGACACAGACGGACGGCCGGCTAGGGTTTCGTGTCGGCCTCGCGGAGTACAGCGGCGTACAGGTCTCCTCCTCCTCGACGGCGGGTACGGGCGGCCTCCTAGGCGTCTCCTCGTTCTTCCTCGACACCTAAAGCTCCTCGCCACCGGCTGCAGGTAAGGGGAACGGAGGGGACCGACGGCAGCGCTGGGGGTAGATAGAGACGGGGGATAAGTGAGAGTGGAGGGCTGGCCTCTGGGTGGATCTGGACGAGCGTGGTGAGGTTATGGGGGTGGTGGTAGGTAGCAGAGGGAGGGGGAGGTGCCGGGCAGTGGGAGAGGAAAAAGGTGGCTCGGCCACCTTTTCTTCCTCCACCCTCACGTGCTCGGGCAGGGCAGGCAGGGCAGGGGCAGCTTCCAGGTTGGAACGGTGAGGCCAGGGAGGTGGTAGGTTCGGTGCGGGGCCCCTAGGGCAGAGGGAGAGCAAGAGAGGGAGAGGGGGTAGCCTCGGGTTGGGTGGTGGTAGCCTCGGCTAGGGTTGGCATTAGGGATGGGGTAGCTAGGCGGGGCCAAGGAGAGAGGGCCGTGGGGCCATGGTAGGGAGAAGAGGGGCCGAGAGGTGAAGGTGGGATTAGGGTTTGTTCATGGTGGGGTTTAAGGAGAGATGAGGAGGGCACTTAGGGTTTGGTCTAGATTATGGTAGATTAGGGTTTAGGTTTAGATGGGGTATGGTGAGGTTAGATGCTAGAGAGAGAAACAGTGTGAGGGGTTAGAGCGAGGGTTAGAAGCATGAGTGCTCCAAACATAGATCAAGCAAGATCACACTAGATCAACCCAAAGAGGGAGGAAGAGGTTAGAGATGACCCACTCAAAATGCAACAAAAATCCAAATGACAAGCAAAAGGTGGTACTTGCATGGCCCATGCAAAATATTTATTGCCATGTTGATTCTTGTGAAAACAATACTATCACATGGCATTATTATTATGCATTCTCAAAATTGGAATAAAAGCCAAGCAAAGGAATTTAGAAAGAATTCCAAGTGGAGTATATGGAGATGGTCACATTGGATTATATTTGGGACTTGCTAGTGTGTATATGCCACTAGGTATTTAATAAGCCCACAAAATATCCCAACATGATGATAACCCCAAAAACACACATATGGAAGCTAGGAAAAAGGTTCCACCCACAAGGCATGCAAAGGTGGCCATGTGGCTCTCAAGTATCAATAATGTGAAAACAACATGACACTAAGATGAGAGCATGTGGTAAAAGAATTGGATCCATCCCAACCCACATGAGCTAGAGATAAACTCAAATAAAGCCAAGCTCATATTTAGTTGGATGGTGGAATTATAAGGTGGTGACAGAGAAAGGTGGTGGAGTTAATAAGAGATATGCCCCCAACTCAACTTGGGCATCAAACAATATATCAAGAACCAAATATAATATCAAGAGGCAAATACAATTAATAATGCATATGAGATAAGAACCAAAAGGAAAAGAGTTTTATATGATGCTCAAATGCAAGGAGGCATGATGACATGAGCATGATATACTTATGATGCAACAATTATATATTTGAAGGTAGCATTATATAGACTAGGCTAGTAGCATTGCAATTGTTAGACAATTGGGATGCTACAGTATGGATATGTCTACTTGATAAAACATAAGTCAGAAGCCTTTCAAAAGTTCAAAGAATTCCAGAATGAAGCACATAATCAACTTGGCAAGAAAATAAAGTTTCTTCGGTCGGACAGAGGAGGCGAGTACATGAGCCATGAGTTTGATGACCATCTGAAAAGTTGCGGAATAGTTCCTCAACTTAGTCCGCGAGGAACGCCGCAAAGGAACGGTGTTTCGTAAAGGCGGAATCAGACCTTGTTGGACATGGTATGATCAATGATGATTCGGACAAATCTGCCTTTGTCATTTTGGGGTTATTGTATAGAAACAATAGCATTCACACTAAGTAGAGTACCATCAAAGTCGTTAGAGAAGACACCGCATGAGATGTGAACAGGCAAAAAGCCGAGTTTCTCTTTTCTTAAGATTTGTGGTTGTGAAGCATTTGTCAAGCGACTTCAGTCGGAAAACTTACGGCCACGTCGGATTTGTTTATTTTCGTGGGATATCCGAGGGAAACGTTGGGATACTACTTCTACAAGCGAGAAGAAGGCAAAGTGTTTGTAGCTCGGAATGGTGTCTTCCTTGAGAAAGAGTTTCTCAGTTGGGGATTCAGTGGGAGCATGGTGGAGCTCGAAGAAATTCGGGAGGAACCAGCTAGTAGCGAGTCGGCAAAAACCTTGTAGGTTGAGCCGGTCATGGTAGCTGAGCCGGCAGCAGCACCTGTACTACGAAGATCGGCGATATTACGAAGTGTTTGTGATGTACTACTATTAGATAGTGATGAGCCATCAAATTATTCGGAAGCGATGGTGGCATCTGATTCCGAGTAATGGCTTGGAGCTATGAGATCTGAGTTAAAGTCCATGGATGAAAATCAAGTTCGGAACTTGGTTGATCTACTAGACGATGCAAATGGGTCTTTAAGAAGATAACTGATATGGATGGGAATGTTTCCGTCTATAAAGCATGCCTTGTCGCAAAGGGGTTCCAACAATTTCAAGGAGTTGATTACGACGATACCATCTCGCCTATAGCGATGCTTAAATCAGTTCGGATCATATTAGCTATAGCGGCCTATTTCGACTATGAGATATGGTAGATGGATTGCAAAACGGCTTTCCTTAATGGAAATTTAACCGAGGACGTGTATATGATATACCCCGATGGTTTTGTTGATCCGGCTAATGTTGACAAGGTGTGCAAACTTCAGAAATCCATTTATGGGTTAAAGCAAGCATCTCGGAGTTGGAATATTCACTTTGATAGGTTAGTCAAATATTTTAGATTCATCAAGAGTGATCATGATTCTTGTTTATACAAGAAGTTTAGTGGGATAAAAGTAAACTTTCTAATCTTATATGTGGCTGAAATATTATTGATTGGAAACGACGTCCAAATGTTGCAAGAAACCAAGGAATCATTGGAAAGAAGTTTCTCAATGAAAGACTTGGGTGAGGCAACATATATTCTCGGAATGCGGATCTATAGAAATAGATCAAGACGGCTCATTGGATTGAGTCAGAGTACTTATTTGCACAAAGTGTTGAAGAAGTTCAACATGGAATCGTCTAATAAAGGGTTCTCACTGATATCCCATGGTGTAAAACTTAGCAAGACTCAGTGTCCTTCGACGACTGATGAGCGAAGTCGGATGAGTGCGATTTTGTATGCGTCGGCAGTCGGATCCGTCATGTATGCCATGACTTGTACTAGGCCAGATGTTTCATATGCTCTAAGTGTTGTGACCAGATACCAGGCCGATCCTAGAGAAATCCACTAGATAGCGGCTAAAAATATCCTAAAGTACTTCAGAAGGACTAAGGATATGTGTTTTGGTTTATGGTGTTGAAGATGAACTTTGTGTAAAGGGTTACACGGATGCGAGTTATCTTACGACTCTGATGATTCTCGTTCGCAATCGGGGTATGTGTTTGTTATAAACAGAGGGGCTATGAGCTGGAAGAGTTCCAAGCAACAGACTGTGTCTGCATCTACAACAAAGGCTGAGTATATTGCCGCCTCGGAGGCAGCAAAGGAAGCTGTTTGGATGAGGAATTTCCTCATGGATCTTGGTGTGGTTTAGGTCTCATCCAATCCGTTAGACATGTATTGTGACAACAATGGTGCTATTGCACAAGACAAGGAACCTAGACAACACCAGAAGAACAAGCACATACTCATGCGGTACCACCTAATTTGCCAATTCATTGATTAAGGTGATATCAAGTTATGCAAGGTACACATGGATGCAAATATTTCGGATCCTATGACAAAGCCGCTACCATAGCCAAAGCATGAGGTGCACCTAAGAGCTACGGGCATTAGATGCCTAGACATGTGTTGTCGGAAGATTGACTCTAGTGCAAGTGGGAGACTGTTGGGAATATGCCCTAGAGGCAATCATGTATGATGATGTTTCCCATTGTATTCATAAAGATATTAAGTTGTCCTTGTATAAACATCTGATGTGTATCATTGAATATGTGATTCATTTGTGGAACTATGCATTCATGTTGTTTATACTAAATATCTTTGGTCATTGAGGTTGTGCTGGACACACAACTTAGACCAATGTGAAAGTCGGCTTGATGACTCGGTTCCACTTGGCATGGGAATAGAGATTCTATTCCGACTTACGTAGATTTGGCTAAAGAGTTCAGAGAGTCGAATTGACCCATATTAAGGTACTCCCTCCGGCCCATATTAATTGAATTCAATTTGTCTAGATTTGAATGAATCTAGACACTATTTAGTATATAGGTTCATCCAAATTTTGACAAATCAAAGTCAATTAATATGGATCGGAGGGAGTACAACGAACAAGTTGTCATTTGTATATTCAATCAATGTAATCCTTACACCTGAGGTTATTCCACAGTCCGAGTTGAGGATCACCTACTTAGGTTCGGTCAAACGTTGATCCGTAAATGGGAAGTTATAAAGGTAGAGTTCGGGTCGACTGAGAATCAAGCTGCGTGATGTGAATAACTAAGATGGGATTTTGCCCCTCTAGATGGAGATATATTCTCTGGGCCCTCTCGCATGATATTATTAGGAAAGCATGGCCATGCATGACTCGGTTAAGTGTTAACCGAGGCGATCGACTAAGAGTTAGTCGGATGAATAACTTATCTCAGATCGAGAAGAGAGTCGAACTATTTAAGGGATGACAAATATTCTCCTATAGTCTGACAAGGTATATCGTGAGGCAAAAGGGACTCAGACACAAGTAGCATTGGAAAGGCAAGTCTTCATGACTCTTTGGTACTTGGGAATCGGCACGTTCTGCTAGGAGCCACTACTGACTGATTGATTGAGAGTTGGACTCCAATCGTGTCCAAGTTTCCATGAGCCTGCGGGGTCACACACTTAAGAGCGGGAGCAAGTTCGGAATGGATCTGAACCAGAAATCTGTTTGGGTTAGACACGAGCCGGATTTGCACTGAGTTAGTGAGTCGGACTCATGGTGACTAATATTATATGGTCTTTAGTGAATGGGCCACGAGTGAATGGATCCCACATTCACTACCTATATATAGTGGGGCGAAGAAACCCAGGAGGGTTGATCGGTTAGGTCATTCCATGAGTTGGAAACCCTAGCTCCACAGAAGTCCAGCCGTCGTTATGAACCTAGTAGTTCGCCGCCGGTGCTCCTCCTTGTACTTGTGGATACGAACAGAGGTGATGTACGATCAGCACCAGGACGATCATGATCAGATCGGATCTCGAGGACCACACTACATCAACTGACGCGCTACATCAGTAATGCACAATTGCGTGTCTAGTGGTAAACCTCGTGGCCTTCGACCTCAGTTAGACCTTGGGAACACCACGTGAGAGGGAAAATGTTTTTTTTGTCTCTGCGTGGCCCAACAACTATGATTTTGGTAATCAATAGTTTCTCTTGTTACATGTTCCTTGTGACTCTTATGAGTACTCTCCATAAAACACCTTGTTGTCTTGACCTTCTGTTGGATGAAAGAGTGACCCTTCCGTGTCAAAAGTAGTTCAACAGCTTGGTTTTGTTGGTATCTATCTCTTCTTCCTGTAAAGCTCTACTTAAGTTATCTAGAAGAGGTTTACCTCTTGAGGTATGTGGTCATGTTCCATCCGTTGGAAGTTCCTTCCCTCTAAAGTTTACCCTCTTCTTAAAGCTCCATGGTCTCAATCCTTATGAAGACCAGTTATCTATCACCCTGAAAACCATCTCCTCTTGTTTCCTCCGTTACCTTGGCGTGTTTCATGTTGTTGGATCCACAAATGTTCGTGAAGCATCTATCCATGAGTAGACCATGAGATACTAAGTTTGTGGTTCCGTGTCATTCCCTCTCTTCCTTAGTGTGAGCAGCCACCTCAAAGATTATGAAGCGCTTCGTCCATTCGTCATGGTGGCATGGATCAACCTCTTCGAGAAGATTGTCGAAGTCTAGTATAACCCCGTTCATTCCATCTTCCTACCTAGGAATCTCAGGACGAGAATCTTTTAAGGGGGATATAATTGTAACAACCCTAGTTTTATTAAATTATAATTAGGGTTTGTATGTGCATTCATGAGCATCATCATTTATAATGTATGCAACAAATGAATCAAAAATCTAACCCTAATTTCCTCTCTCTATTTGAAACATTTCAAATGGTGTTGAAATTTTGAAAAGTGCAAAACTTATGGAACCCAAATGGTTATAAAGGGTCCCTATAGTATTTCAAAATGTTTACAAAAGTTCTTGTAATCTGGAAATATTCAAAATAGATTTCAAATGGATTTACAAAAGAGAGAAAAGAAAACAGAAATAGAAAAATAATTTGCAAATAAAAGCAGTCTCCCTCTCACACTGGGCCGCAGCCCAAACCCTCTCTCCCCTCCCTGACGCCCGCGCAGCCGCCTGCCGCCCAACTGGCCCAAGCATGGCCCACTCACATCATGTACCCCTTTGACCTCTTTTCCATCGTCTTCCTCCTCACCGACAGATGCAGCGAAGCAGCTGCGTGTTGTCTCGCCGCCGGCCGCCGCGCGCCAAGATCAACGCCGCTGCCCCCGAGCATCTACAAGTACAGTTGGTCTTCGCCGAGATGAACCCTAGCTTTCCTTCTTCCCCATTTCCCTCTCCTTGAGCCGAAACCCTAGCCCTAAGCCTCACAGTATACGTTCGCCCCTGCCTACTTCGGCCACCCCGCGCCAAGGCCACCATTGGACGCGCCTTGATGCCCACTTCATCCCAGTTGAAGCTCATAAGCAGGGGAGCCTCCTCCTCGATGGAATCGACCCTGAACCACCATCAATATCAGCTGTTGCCGCCATCAATTCATCATCGTCCGAGCTTGCCTCGCCTCCCCGACCTCACTTTGGTGCTCAGTGTGAGCCACTAGTTCTCCTAGACCTCTCCCTCATGCTCTGATTCGTGCTTCCATCGACCACCACCGAGAGACGCCGCCAGACCTCGTCGGTGCCACCGCTCCGGCGACAATTTTTGGACGGTGCAACCATAGTATGACTCACCCTGCTCCCCTCTCTCCAACGCACGCCTTCTCAATGCCCCGCGAGCCCTCTATCTCTGGCCCCGTGCTCGACCTAGGAGGAGCTCCATGGCTGACGTCATCATGACGTCAACTTGGTGCATTTTCCCTTTTTCTTTTGTTTTTGTTATTTCAGTAAATGATTTCTATAATTATTTAAGTAATGGAAAATACCTGACTTGTGGGTCCCTGTTGTAAGTGATATAAAAATTTTCAGAAATGTTTTCTGTTTAATAAAATGTTAAGAGTAATTTCAAATTCTAAATTATTTTATAATATTCTAAAAATGATTTAAAATGAATTAAAATTGGAGAAATTCATCACTAATTCATTTTAAATCAGAAAAATACAAATAATATATCAAAATGTTCAGAAAAATAAGATCTACATGTCAACACCCGGATTATTAATCCCAGATTCCTATTATGCCATACATCGTAATCCCAGGATTACCATTTTTGCGAGACATAACAGAATTGGATACCATAGTACATCATCCATTACAAACGATACATAAGTTCTTACACAAATAGGGATCTCATGATCCAGTTCTTAATGCAACATCAAGCAGCGGAATAGGTAATCATAACGGTAGCATAGGCGAAGCTCCATCTTCGGGGTCATAGGCAATGCTGACGATGGGAGATGATCCTAGTTGTCGTAACGTTCCTAGGGTCCATCCTCCAGGTACTCCTCTTAATAGTCTGGCCATGGGAATAGCCAGGGACAAAGCCATGAGTACTCTTTAAGTACTCGCAAACTAATACTAACAGGTAAAGGGGTTTTTGGATAATAGAACACTAGGCTCTAGGGTTGTTTTGCAAAAGCCAGATTTATCTCTACTAAGTTTAGAAGCAACGAATGCTCGTCACAATTTTATAACTCCTAAGTGGGAACTTGTATTTCATATCACAACTCTGTTGTGGTCAAGTCAAAGTTTCAAATCATTTCACAAGTCATTTTCAAAAGTCTGACGGGGAACAAGATGGCCATCTAATCGTCCATAATCATGACGCGGCTATTCGAATAGTTTGACACTCTGCAGAGATTGTACACTTTCACCACAACATTTGATACATCCGTCAGGAACAAATCCTGAATTCACCATACTCAGTATGCGGATAATCAATCCTAACCTTTCGATTACACGCCCTAGTATAAGCACCTCTCCTGTGAGTTTGGCCTCCCAACCATGACCAAATGTCATCTTGGGTACTGCACAGGTGGACAATCTTCACAAGGTAGCCCCAGCTCAGACCTTGGCCGTGAGGGAACTAATACTAAGGTATATAAGTTTCCAGTCAAGCCCTACCCAATCTTCAGGTATGTGGGTGTACGATAAAATTGGAATGGTATCGCATCCAGAAAACCATCAGTTTTAGAAAGGGATAAGGCTCATGCCTCATCGTTTTCATCAACAAAATCATCAGGTGTTTGGAAACACATGTCCAAAACATTTCAATAGAATGATCCATCATTCCAAGGTTTTCATAACCATTTTCCCACCAAGTATTCCCATCTAAAGTTGATCAAGTTTTATGCTTAGCACTAGCATCTACAGGTGGGGGTAAGCAATAATGAGGGGTGGTAAACTAGTGGAGTTCTAACTAAGTTCAATCTCATGCCTTAAGATGACATCAAGATTATCTAGCTTAGGCCAAATTTTATGCTCTTTATGCAACTGTCAGATATCTTTCTAGTATCTATAATTCACTTAAGTAAACTCTAAGTAATAGCTTTGATAAAGAAATAAAGTATAAAGCTTGTAAGTAAAAACTAGGATTGGTTGGTCAATTGGGTTGGATCATATATGATTAAGGCATATAGTGGGCAGAGTAACAAGTAGTGGTTTGTGGCATCAGTAGGGTATCTTGCAAGGGTTAGCTTGCATTGGTCCACTTAGTTAATAAAGCTTGCACAATATCAGTATATGCTTGCGAAATTGCAAGTGTTAGCTTGCAAGGTTAATAGCTTGCAAGTATTGGCTTGCCTTGTGCAGGGCAGTGGTTAAAGTTCTCCTCGACTTCTTCTTCGGTACTAGCGTCTATAAATAAATACGAGGTACACAATCACCAAACAATACTTAACTACTTCCAATTATCACACACAAGGGTCCTATAGATGATCTAACATCATCTCTAACATTACAAGATTAAGGCTTGGTTTAATTCCTTTTATTTTTACAAAAGTAATTTCTACTCATTGAAAAACTACTTAAGATTTAATATTCTCCAAACCAAACATGGGATCATGTTGACACATGTCATCACCACATATTTTAGTCGATGGGAATATGATTTAAAGTGGTGTCACAATTTAATAAGGTTTTACCCTTTTATTTTAATTATTTAAAGTGGCTAGAAATGCCTATGTAGCATTCTTTTATTACTTGAACATTATTTCTGAAGGTAAACCTATATATTTTTACATATTCTGAAAGGTATGGTTAAATGTGATTTTTGAGAGTTGGAATCAACTCAAAAGCTATTATGGTTTAAATTTAAAAAATGTTTGAATGCAGAAAAGCTTCTGCCTTGTTATTTTTACCATGGGTGATCTGTAGATCCAAATGACTTGAATCCAACGGGCTTGGATTCAGCATTCTCAGGCCTTTCTAGCAAAATTGGTTTCATTCAATTTGGTGCACTGAATCGATCTGGGTTGATTTTTGAAGGTGGATACATAAGTGAGTTTAAACCAAAATGAAAAAGGTTTAATTCAAATAACTGGGCTGCGCGGGAAAAGTTAACGGGCCGGCCTGCTAAGCACAGTGCTCCCGCGGGCTGCTTAAGTGGGTGTCCCCACTCGTCAGTGAAACAGGGAGGGGCGAAGTGGTATAGGGCGATGTGGATCGTTCGATCTAGTTCTAATCCAATGGCTGAGAGTCATCGTCGACGTTGAGCAACGCCGGTGAGAAAGAAACCTAGCGCGGCCAGTGAGGTGTGCTGGGGGCTCACCGGGGTGCAGGCGAGGGTCGGCGAGGCGGGCGAATGATGAAGTTGACGACGGCGAACTCAGGGGTGGTCGCGGCAGCTCCTAGGGTGGACGAAATCGATGGCGCCCTTCTTCTCCAGAGTCGACTGTGAAATTCCGGCGAGGTGGTGCTCGCCTTGCTCTGGGAATGGTGTGGCACGATCAGTGAGGAGAGGGGAGTGAGATGGTGTGAAGAAATCGAGTGGGGGTGGCCTCTATTTATAGTCGAGCGAGGGGACCGACGGGGCGCATGGTGAGCTCGTCGAGGGCGATGTTACAGGCGGCTATTCGCATGGGCGAAGGTAGGGGGCGGTGCGGTGTTCCCTGGCGATGCTCAACGACATGGTTTTGAGGCGTGGGGCGGTGCGGCTTGGTCTGGAACATGCGACGCTCTGCACGGCAGAGGCGGCGTCTTCGACGGCGAGCGGTGGCTTTGCACCACGGGGCGGCGAACGAGGATGTCTGGTGGTCTCCTGGGTCGGTGGGGATTGTGTATGCACGCAGTGAGGGCGGCGCGCGGTCTGTGGGCGCTGATCGAGGGTGGCGCTCTGGCGCACGCTCGGCATGGTTGCTGGCGAGGTTGGCATGGTTCGTGCGTGTGGTCCAGGGCTTGGCAACGCTCGCGGCTAGGATAGTGAGTGGCGGTGGACGGTGGGCTGCCTCCCAGACATGCTGGCTAGGCTTGTTTTTCTTCCTAGCTTGCTGTCGACATGGGGGTGACATGGGTGTGCTCGGCTGTTCACCATTGATGGCAATGCCAAGCTTACAGTGATGCTAAGGGTTAGTTTAGGTTGTTAGATGATCTACTAAGGCTAGTGGTGTCCAGAGAGGGAACAAGTTAGGCTTCAATCACTGGTCACTATAGTGTTTAGATTTTTTATGATTTGGGTCTGCAAACTGTTTGATGAAATGGCCGCATGAAATCAAGTTTTGAATTTTGAAAATATTTTTGTTGGGTTTGCTAGGTTGGTGCTAGTGAGTCTGCAGATGCTTGGGTTTTGAAAGTTGAGCTTGTTTGAGTGGTTTTTGAAAAAGTGGGATCTTCCCATATGATAAACATTCAATTTTGAATTGTCATTTAAACTATGCATTTGAAAGTTCCTGGATGATCACAAAGTGGGCCTTGATACCTTGTTATGAGTACATTCAAGGGGTGCAAAGATCCAGAAAAGTTTCCATTAGGTTCTGAAAGTTTGAGACAGCCAAAGTAGGCATGGGAGTTAAATTGGTCAAAATGACCATTCCTTTATTTTATTGGTTTTGATTTATTTGTCTTTAGGAAAAGTTTGGGAAATGTTTAGATGATGTTTATTTCACCTAAGAAACATTTTACAAGCAAGGAAACATACAAACAAGGTGGTTCAAAAGAATTTCAAATTAAATGCATACACATATGCATGCCTTCATAATTTTAATTAGAAAAGTTTTTGTTAACCCTAATTTTGATGATTTAATTTTAATATTTTTGGGATGTTACAAACCTTCCCCCCTTAAACAAAATCTCGTCCCGAGATTTGAAAAAGGACGAAAAGATTACCTAGGATTTGAAGAGATCGGGAAACTCTGTCCTGATGTGATCTTCGCGTTCCCAGGTAGCTTCCTCTTCTGTGTGGTTGCTCCACTGAATCTTGAGAAACTTGATGCTTCGGGTTCGGGTAGTTTGAAAAGCTTCTTCCAAAATACGGATGGGTACTTCGGGATAGGTCAGGTCATCGTTGATCTCTATGGTCTGATGATCGATATTCTTGAACACTTCGGTCTTCTCGGGGACTTCGAGACACTTGCGAAGTAATGAGCTATGGAACACATTGTGCACGGCTAACATCTCTTCGGGTAGTTCCAATTCTCCTCGACGATTCAGAATTTTTAAAGGTCCGATATATCTGGGGGCTAACTTTCCTTTGAGTTGGAAACGCTGCATTCCCTTCAATGGCGACACTTTCAGATAAACAAAATCTCCTATGTTGAAGGCGATGTCTCGACGTCTCTTGTCGGCGTAACTCTTCTGTCGGGATTGGGCGTTCTTGAGGTGCTCAAGAATCTTGTGAACCTTCTCTTCTGCTTCTCGTAGGATGTCAGGTCCGAAGATCTGACTCTCTCCTACTTCCGACCAGTTCAAAGGGGTGCAACACTTCCTTCCGTACATGAATTCAAATGGGGCCATTTGCAAACTAGCTTGATAACTGTTGTATGAAAATTATGCAAACGGCAGACGGTCTTCCCACTTGGATCCATATTCTAACACGCATGCTCTCATCATATATTCGAGTATTTGGTTTACTTGCTCTGTTTGTCCATCGGTCTGAGGGTGATACGCGGTGCTGAAATCTAGACGGGTTCCTAAACCTTCTTGGACTTTCTTCCAGAATCTCGAGGTAAACTGAGTTCCTCGATCCGATACTATGTTCTTGGGGACTCCGTGCAAACTGATGATTCTAGCGATGTATAACTCTGCTAGTTTCGAACTCTGATATGTGGTCTTAACGAGCAAGAAATGGGAGAATTTGGACAATCTGTCCACTCTAACACAGATAGAGTCATTTCCCCTACTAGAAGTAGGTAGTCCAGTGATAAAGTCCATTCCTACAGAATCCCATTTCCATTCCGGAATCTGCAAGGGTTGCAACAATCCAGCGGGTCTTTGATGTCCTTCCTTGACTCGCTGACATATATCACACTTGGCGATATAGCTTCCGATTTATCTCTTCATCTTATGCCACCAAAATTGCTCTTTTAAATCTTGATACATCTTAGTTCCTCCGGGATGGATAGAATAAAGAGTATCATGAGCCTCCTTCAAAATAACTCCTTTCAACCCGGAATCTGCTGGTACACAAAGGCGTCCTTTGTACCACAAAACTCCTTCTTTGTCCTCGGTGAATCCGGGTACTTTGCCTGTACCGATACGACGCTTGATTCTGTCAATACTGGCATTTCCCTTATGCGCCTCTTTAATCTGACTGATCAAAGTGGGCTGGAGTTCTATGCTAGCCAGAAATCCTTCACTTACTAATTCCATCCGAAAATCTTCCATCTCTTTGTGCAGACTTGGTTGCTCCTTCAAAATCATGGAGTTCAAGCGGCACGGCAATCTGCTAAGGGCATCAGCTACTACGTTGGCTTTACCAGGGTGATAGTGAATGTCCAGATCGTAATCCTTGATTAGCTCAATCCATCTTCTCTGCCTCATATTCAGCTCCTTCTCAGTGAATATATAATTTAGGCTCTTGTGATCCGAATAAATCTCACAACGGTTTCCCATCAGGTAATGTCTCCATGTCTTCAGGGCTAGAACTACGGCTGCGAGTTCGAGGTCATTGGTTGGGTAGTTTTGCTCATGTTTCTTCAACTGTCGAGATAGATAAGATATAACTTTGCCTTCTTGCATTAGCACACATCTGAGACCAATCTTGGATGCATCACAATACACATCGAAGGGCTTCGTGATATCCGGCATGATCAAGATTGGGGCTGAAATCAATCTCCTCTTGAGTTCTTGAAAACTCGCTTCACACTTGTCGGTCCATTGAAACTTCTTGTCCTTCTTCAGCAATTGGGTCATGGGTCTGGCGATACTCGAGAACCCTTCTACGAATTTGCGGTAATATCCCGCCAATCCGAGAAATGCACGAACTTGGGTTTGAGTGGTTGGGGCTTGCCAATCTTCTACATCTTTCACTTTGGCAGGGTCAACGGCAATTCCTCCGGCTGATACAATGTGACCGAGGAATCCTACCTCCCATAACCAGAATTCACATTTGCTAAACTTTGCATACAGCTAATGCTCTCTAAGGGTTCCAAGAATGGTCCTTAGGTGTAGCTCATGTTCTTCTTCTGATTTGGAATAAATCAGAATTTCATCAATGAAAACAACGACAAACTTATCCAGGAAGTCCATAAAAATCTTATTCATCAGATTCATGAAATAAGCGGGGGAATTGGTTAATCCAAAATACATGACCGTATACTCATACAATCCTTATCTGGTGGTAAAGGCAGTCTTTGGAATATCCTCTACACGAGTTTTGAGTTGATGATAGCCAGTCCTAAGATCAATCTTAGAAAACACTTTGGCACCGGTCAACTGATCAAACAAATCTTCTATCTTGGGCAAGGGGTACTTGTTCTTGATGGTGACATCATTCAATTTCCGATAATCCATACACAAACTGTTACCTCCATCCTTCTTGTCCACAAACAAGACAGGTGATCTCCAAGGTGACGCACTTGGTTGAATCAATCCAATTTACAGCATGGAATCCAGTTGCTTCTTCAGTTCTGCGAGCTCTGACGGGTTCATACTATATGGTCTCTGGGCTATGGGTCCGGTTCTAGGAATTAGTTCAATGATAAACTCGATATCCCGATCTGGGGGCATACCGAGCAAAACATTTGGAAATACATCGGGGTATTCACAGACTATCCGGACTTGGTCAATGGTAGGTTGGGCTATACTCTAGTTGCATTTGAATTGGCGAGGTAAGGTTTCAGATATATGCTCGACTAATATTCCGGCGGTACTGGTCATGGTTATGGGTTTCTTGGCACAGTCAATTAATCCTTTATGTTTGGACATCCAATCCATTCCTAGTACTACTTCCAAACCTTTAGTTCCAAGTACTATCAGATTTGCATAAAAATCTATGCCATGGATTCGGATAGGGACGGCTTTGCAAATTTGCCTAGCCTTGGTGGTTGATCCGAGAATTTGAACAATCATAACATGCTTCAGTTTGGTTGGTTGAATTTTACTAGTGCAGGCAAATTCTTCGGTGACAAATGAGTGCGATGCATCAGAATCAAACAACACTCGTGCAAGTACTGAATTAACAGAAAACATACCCAGCACGACGTCTGGCGCTTCCTGAGCTTCTTCAGCATGCATGAGAAAAAGACGGCCGTTGCGGTTGAGCGAATTCCCTGGGGCAAATCTTCTTCCTGGCTTAACACGACGCTGCTGCTGAGCTGGGACAATGGTATTGGGGGCTGTAGCATTCTTCTTGTTGGGGCACTCGTTGGAATAGTGGCCTTTATTTCCATAGTCATAAAAGGTCACTTGCGACTTGTCCTTGGCTGCTACAGGCACAACATTGCTTCCAGTCCTCGGGGCAGTGTTGGTGTTGGCGGTAACATTGTTGTTGTTGAACTTGGGTGGGGCACGATTGAAATTGCTAGAGTTGCCAGGGTTGTTGTGATTTCCTCCAGGTCTAGGGTTTCCACGGTTGGGATAGGTCGGACGGTTCATCGGGGGTCTGTTGGTCCTTGGGGCAAATCCTGGAGATGGGTTAGGGCGATATGTTGGGGTCTGATGGGTTCCTGGCTGATGCATCATACGACACTTGCGGTTCTCATTGGCTTGGTTGATCTTTCCTTCCATCTGGATAGCAGAGTCGACAAGGGCTTCAATATCCGCAAAGGGGATATTGACTAACACCATCTGCATCTGATCATGCAGACCATTCAGGAATATTTCTTTCTTCTTGGCTTCAGTGTCTATTTCATCCGTTGCATACCTAGCTAATGACAAAAATTTGTCACGGTATTCCACTACAGTCATCCTTCCTTGCTTCAGCTCTCTGAACTCGTCTCTCATTCTCTTGATCAAACCCGGTGGCACATGGGTTCTGCTAAACTTGACCTTGAATTCCTCCCAGGTCATCATCTGGCCTCTGGTTATTCACGAACACTGTTCCACCATGCTCTGGCATCTCCGGCTAGATAGTGGGTGGCGAACAGGAATTTCTCGTTGGCTTCCACTCCGGCTACTTCTAAGTTATTTTCCATGGTTTGCAGCCAATCATCGGCGTCTAGGGGCTCTTCGGAGTTAGTGAAAACAGGTGGGTTGGTATTCTGGAAGTTCTTGAGCTTAGATCCGTGGTTGTCCTGATTTCCATGGCCTTGGTTGTTGTGGGCTAGCTGGGCTATCTGCTGAAGGGTGTCTAGGTTGGCTTGACGTTCCGCTCTTTCAGCTTCACGGTCAGAAGTCAACATTTGCAGTATCTGCAACATCAGATCCGGGGTTGAACCACTTCCTCCACGTGGCATCTGAAGATTTAGATAGATCATGAGAAAAGAGGGAAATTTCTAAAGTTTTGGGTCTTTAAAATTTTTTAATGTTTGACTCAGATTTTCTAGCAACTTGCTTTTTCATTCATTCATTCATTCATTCATAGCACCCGATACAACACACACCACAACAAAGAAAAGCAGATGGTTTTAAGAACCATTATGAGAACTATGATACAATGGGATCGAATACTATTCACTACGCTAGTGCTGAAGTGCTACTACTCCTCGGAATCTGTGGCTTCGTCATCTTCATCATCATCGATGAAGGCGAAATTGTCCTCATCGGTGAAGAAATCCATAGCCTGATCTTCCAGAAAATCATCATCATTGATGAGATAGGAGTAGGGGTCTCCACGAAGATCCTCTCCGGCATTCTCCCTTTCCTCCAACTGCATGTCTCTCTCGTGGATGGTCTCCTCCAGAGATGAGATGCGGTGGCGAAGACGGGCAATAATGCGCTCCTTCTTGTCGAGCTGACGGGGACGGCACTTGCGATCCTTTGCTAGCAGGGCGATGGTCTGGTCCTTCATCTTGATCATGGCAGACTTGTGGTTGCAGTAGTCACGACATTTATCCAACTCCTGCTATCGATCGTACATCATGAAGCTAAGGTGGTCCAATTGAGTCTTCAGTTCGGGGTGGTATGGGGCTTCCAGTGGTTGTCCATTAGCATCATGCCTTGGGCAAAACTCAAAGCGAGTACCCTTGATCTGATTGATGCTCTCCCCACACAGACGAGAAAGAGCTTCCTGCATGGCTCTAGCAAGTCCATCGAGCCAGTTGTTTTCCCTCAAGGAAAACTGAATTCCCTCCGCAGTGGGAAGTTCAATCTTTCCTCGGAGACTTGCAACAATTAGCCACTGCATATCTTCTCCTCCTTGATCATTGAGCTGAGCTCCGAAGAACTCAAAGTGACGCTCGGAAGTTCCGAAAGCTGGTCCAAATCCCTCTCAAAGATCAGGTCTCCTCCATTCCCAAGTTGGTAAAACTTTCTGTATTTCACATCCATCTATAAGAATATAGGATGAGTAAGTTAGTAGAGTGATTAACTGTGTCAAAATTTTATGTATTTTGCAAGAGCTTTTGGAGGAACATGAATTTTCATGAAAGAATCAAAATGATAAGAATGAGAATAAGTTTTTGGTAAATATTTGTTTTCTTTGGTTTTAAAACTAAGTTTTTGATTCAACGTCCAATCTAACTAGGGTCTCCTATGGTCAGTATGGCTCTGATACCAACTTGTCAACACCCGGATTTTTAATCCCAGATGCCTGTTATGCCATACATCGCAATCCCAGGATTACCATATTTGCGAGACATAACAGAATTGGATACCATAGTACATCATCCATTACAAACGATACATAAGTTCTTACACAAATAGGGATCTCATGATCCAGTTCTTAATGCAACATCAAGCAGCGGAATAGGTAATAATAACGGTAGCGTAGGCGAAGCTCCATCTTCAGGGTCACAGGCAATGCTAACGATGGGAGATGATCCTAGTTGTCGTAACCTTCCTGGGGTCCATCCTCTAGGTACTCCTCTTCATAGTCTGTCCATGGGAATAGCCAGGGACAAAGCCATGAGTACTCTTTAAGTACTCGCAAACTAATACTAACAGGTAAAGGGGTTTTTGGATAATAGGACACTAGGCTCTAGGGTTGTTTTGCAAAAGCCATATTTATCTCTACTAAGTTTAGAAGCAACGAATGCTCGTCACAATTTTATAACTCCTAAGTGGGAACTTGTATTTCATGTCACAACTCTGTTGTGGTCAAGTCAAAGTTTCAAATCATTTCACAAGTCATTTTGAAAAGTCTGACGGGGGAACAATATGGCCACTCCAACTGTCCATAACCGCAGAAGCGGCTATTCGAATAGTTTGACACTCTGCAGAGATTGTACACTTTCACCACAACATTCGATACATCCGTCAGGAACAAATCCAGAATTCACCATAATCAGTATGCGGATAATCAATCCTAACCTTTTGATTACACGCCCTAGTATAAGCACCTCTCATGTGAGTTTGGCCTCCCAACCATGACCAACTGTCATCTTGGGTACTGCACAGGTGGACAATCTTCACAAGGTAGCCTGAGCTCAGACCTTTGCCGTGATGGAACTAATACTAACGTATATAAGTTTCCAGTCAAGCCCTACCCAATCTTCGGGTATTGTGGTTATACGATAAAATTGGAATGGTATCGCATCGAGACAACCATCAGTTTTAGAAAGGGCTAAGGCTCATGCCTCATCGTTTTCGTGACCAAAATCATCAGGTGTTTGGAAACACATGTCCAAAACATTTCAATAGAATGATCCATCATTCCAGTGTTTTCATAACCATTTTTCCACCAAGTATTCCCATCTAAAGTTGATCAAGTTTTATTCTTAGGACTAGCATCTACAGGTGGGGGTCAGAAATAATGAGGGGTGGTAAACTAGTGGAGTTCTAACTAAGTTCAATCTCATGCCTTAAGATGACATCAAGATTATCTAGCTTAGGCCAAATTTTATGCTCTTTATGCAACTGTCAGATATCTTTATAGTATCTATAATTCACTTAAGTAAACTCTAAGGAATAGCTTTGATAAAGAAATAAAGTATAAAGCTTGTAAGTAAAAACTAGGATTGGATGGTCAATTGGGTTGGATCATATATGCTTAAGGCATATAGTGGGCAGAGTAACAAGTAGTGGTTTGTGGCATCAGTAGGGTATCTTAAAAGGGTTAGCTTGCATTGGTCCACTTAGTTAATAAAGCTTGCATAGTATTAGTATAAGCTTGCTAAATTGCAAGTGTTAGCTTGCAAGGTTAATAGCTTGCAAGTATTGGCTTGCCTTGTGCAGGGCAGCGGTTGAAGTTCTCCTTGGCTTCTTCTTCGTAGTATCCTCCTTCCTCCTCGTATCCTTGGTTGGTACTAGCGCCTATAAATAAATACGAGGTACACAATCACCAAACAATACTTAACTACTTGCAATCATCACACACAAGGGTCCTATAGATGATCTAACATCATCTCTAACATTACAAGATTATGGCTTGGTTTAATTCCTTTTATTTTTAGAAAAGTAATTTCTACTCATTGAAAAACTACTTAAGATTTAAAGTGGTGTCACAATTTAATAAGGTTTTACCCTTTTATTTTAATTATTTAAAGTGGCTAGAAATGCCTATGTAGCATTATATGATTACTTGAACATTATTTCTGAAGGTAAACCTATATATTTATATATATTCTGAAAGGTATGGTTAAATGTGATTTTTGAGAGTTGGAATCAACTCAAAAGTTATTATGGTTTAAATTTGAAAAATGTTTGAATGCAGAAAAGCTTCTGCCTTGTTATTTTTACCATGGGTGATCTATAGATCCAAATGACTTGAATCCAACGGGCTTGGATTCAGCATTCTCAGACCATTCTAACAAAATTGGTTTCATTCAATTTGGTGCACTGAATCGATCTGGGTTGATTTTTGAAGTTGGGTACAGAAGTGAGTTTGAACCAAAATGAAAAAGGTTTAATTCAAATAACTGGGCTGCGCGGGAAAAGTTAACGGGCCGGCCTGCTAAGCGCAGTGCTCCCGCAGGCTGCTTAAGTGGATGTCCCCACTCGTCAGTGAGACAGGGAGGGGCGAAGTGGTACGGGGCGATGTGGATCGTTCGATCTAGGTTTAATCCAACGGCTGAGAGTCATCGTCGACATTGAGCAATGCCGGCGAGAAAGAAACCTAGCGCGGCCAATGAGGGGTGCCGGGGGCTCACCGGGGTGTAGGCGAGGGTCGGCGAGGCGGGCAAACGACGAAGTCGACGACGGCGAACTCAGGGGTGGTTGCGGCAGCTCCTAGGGTGGACGGAATCGATGGCGCCCTTCTTCTCAGGAGGCGGCGAGCTCCGGTGAAATTCCGGCGAGGTGGTGCTCGCCTTGCTCTAGGAACGGTGTGGAACGATCAGTGAGGAGAGGGGAGTGAGATGGTGTGAATAAATCGAGCGGGGGTGGCCTCTATTTATAGTCGAGCGAGGGGACCGACGGGGCGCACGGTGAGCTCATCGGGGGCGATGTTACAGACGGATATTGGCATGGGCGAAGGTAGGGGGCGGTGCGGTGTTCCCTGGCGATGCTCAACGACATGGTTTTGAGGCGTGGGGCGGTGCGGCTTGGTCTGGAACATGCGACGCTCTGCACGGCAGAGGCGGCGTCTTCGACGGTGAGCGGTGGCTTTGCACCACGGGGCGGCGAACGAGGATGTCTGGTGGTCTCCTGGGTCGGTGGGGATTGTGTATGCACGCAGTGAGGGCGGCGCGCGGTCTGTGGGCGCTGGTCGAGGGTGGCGCTCTGGCGCACGCTCGGCATGGTTGCTGGCGAGGTTGGCATGGTTCGTGCGTGTGGTCCAGGGCTTGGCAACGCTCGCGGCTGGGATAGTGAGTGGCGGTGGACGGTGGGCTGCCTCCCAGACATGCTGGCTAGGCTTGTTTTTCTTCCTAGCTTGCTGTCGACATGGGGGTGACATGGGTGTGCTCGGTTTTTCACCATTGATGGCAATGCCAAGCTTACAGTGATTCTAAGGGTTAGTTTAGGTTGTTAGAGGGAACAAGTTAGGCTTCAATCACTACTCACTATAGTGTTTAGATTTTGTATGATTTGTGTCTACAACCTGTTTGATGAAATGGCCGCATGAAATCAAGTTTTGAATTTTGAAAAGATTTTTGTTGGGTTTGCTAGATTGGTGCTAGTGAGTCTGCAGATGCTTGGGTTTTTAAAGTTGAGCTTGTTTGAGTGGTTTTTGAAAAAGTGGGATCTTCCCATATGATGAAGATTCAATTTTGAATTGTCATTTAAACTATGCATTTGAAAGTTTCTGGATGATCACAAAGTGGGCCTTGATACCTTGTTATGAGTACATTCAAGGGGTGCACAGATCCAGAAAAGTTTCCATTAGGTTCTAAAAGTTTGAGAGAGCCAAAGTAGGCATGGGAGTTAAATTGGTCAAAATAACCATTCCTTTATTTTATTGGTTTTGATTTATTTGTCTCTAGGAAAAGTTTGGGAAATGTTTAGATGATGTTTATTTCACCTAAGAAACATTTTACAAGCAAGGAAACATACAAACAAGGTGGTTCAAAAGAATTTCAAATTAAATGCATACACATATGCATGCCTTTATAATTTTAATTAGAAAAGTTTTTGTTAACCCTAATTTTGATGATTAGAGTTTGATGATTTAAGTTTAATATTTTTGGGATGTTACACTACACAATAGAGCTATAATCATGCATTAATAAACAACTTCAATCGCAAGTTAATTAGATGAACTAAATGCACCTCTCTCATATGAATCTCGAGTTTTCTAGAATTACAGTTTATACCCCTCGGAACCCCGATTAAATTGTCAAGCATGCCTTAGAGGTTTATTTAAATGCAACTTAACTTGTCATACCATCATTCTTAATTGATCATTGCATCGATGCCATGTGTTAATTGTTTCCCCTTTCTTTCCATGTTTGGTTCTTCTCCGGTAGAATACAATATTGGAATCAAGATCAAGTCCAAAACTAAAGACCGAGATCAACACCGTCAAAGATCGAAGATAAATAATTGACCAACTGTGATCAAGTCAAGTACCAGGTGTCCAAAGCTCTGCTTTCTGGGTACCAACAAGCAAAGGCAAGCGAAGCCCCCAAATGAATCCTATGCTTTCAAAGTATTTCAATTGTTTCCATGTGCATGCTATTCTGAAGTCTTTTATTTATAGATAGAGTAATCATATTTGATGCATGTTACGTTTGAAGCCTATATTCCCTAATCCACTGCTCCTAGCATAACTAGGGTTTGGCTTGTGAAGCGTTGCTAGAGCTGTTACATCTCTTGTGCTTAGCCATGCTTAGATGTTACCACTGGTCCATCTGGTTGATGAATCAGAGCTGCGAATGAACCTAGTATGACAGGATGAAGTGGTATGATCAGAGCTGAAAGTTAAACATGCTAAGGTTTGTATGGGAGGCCATGGTGGGTTATGGTTTTTGCAGTCCCATACTTGCCACTACTAGGACCTAGTTCTTGCCTATGGACCAAGATGAGCATATAGCCACACGGGGGCCTGGAAACCCCCTCGACCAAATAACTTGCCTAGTAGATTCCATGAGTCACATAGTTCGGGCTTTCCATTTGACATACGCATTCTAGTTCTTCTCGAAGGAGGTGCATTCATAACAGGTAGGTAAGCATGGCCAGGAACAAGAGATGCACGGCATTCGTAATCTTGAACCCTGCACACATTATTAGGGACCAGCTTTAGGACTCGACCTGTTACGGCAGCATCTCCTTAGTGCATGACTCATGGTCTCGGCGAAAGCAAGGTAAAGGTCGTGGTCAACCACTCTCTGTCGTCCTTCCAAGGAAGAGGGCTTATATCTTGGCATTATGAATCGGTTGGTACGTGTGGATAAAGTTGTACACCCCTGCAGGGTTAAATCTTTTCGAATAGCCGTTTCCACGATTATGGACGACTTGGTGAATATATTCTAAGATCATAGAGAACTTGAACCTAATCTTAAAACTTATTAGATCAATGTGTGCTTAAGGATGCTTCGTCATGGGTACGAGGGGGTGATCCTAGTTGGTAGGTTCAGCTGACAATGGTTCGGTGGATATCAAAATATGATCAAAGCTAGAGTTAATGTTCTCTTATGCCCTTTTAAAATATTCTGATTAGTCGAGATTCTTCTCCCTCTTGTCTTACAAACAAAGATGGCTTTATGCAAAAATAACTACACCAACCATAGTTCTTGCGGAGTACACCTTGTACTCACCCTTTCTTCGTTGATACTTTGGCAACAGAGTAGGTTTTACCATAGAAGATTAGTTCTTTACGGCATCGACATCGAAGAGTACCTTGGGATTGCCGGTGGGCAGCCTGGAATCTATGGATTGGACGCCATCGTTATGCTTCAGGCCTCTTAGGTCATTTGTTAAATTTGCTATACTTAATAGCATAATTTGCCTTCTGTTGTTTGATGTTTCTGGTCAGTGACATCTCCTTGTAATATTTTGGTTCTTTGCTCAGTAATGAGCTTGCTATAATAATTTTTGTGTTGTAGGGTCAATGTTGTGTTATCAATTCTCTCTATGTACGCTTTCGAGATTTAGGTTAGGCTTATATCAGACTAAGGTCTGGGATTTGTCTAGCCCTAATCCCGGGGGTGGCACAGAAAACTTCTTCCAGTATTGTAGGTTTCCGAGGCTTGTTTGAGTCGGATATGCCTTCTTGACTTTAGTCATTTTCCTGCTCGTTTCAAAACTTGAGCCGGATTTAAACAGTGCCGTGTTGTCTGACAACTTTTTCAGGCCAGGTATTATCACTGATAGACATCTCGTCAGCACGAATGTTGGTGGGTTCATACTTTATGGAATAGAACACGGTTTCAATGCCCGCGCAAGAATCGAGGGTGCGGAGGCCTCATGAGGAAGCCACCTATCTATCTCCTATACGAGTGGTGCAAATCGCGCGGATTAACATGAATCTTCGCGCTGAGGTTAATAAAAGAGTAAATCTCTTTCTGCCTTATTCATTCCTCGTCGTTCTTCATTGCCTCCTCGTACTCCTCGAGCGTGCCGCATCTAATCCCATCTTCACACCAAAAAACCCTTAGGGACACCAATAATTGACCTTCTTCCGGCGAGATGGAAACGCCATCCACCTCCAGAGCGGCAGCAGCGACAGGCATGGCGGCGGCGGGCGATAGTAAGATGCGGGACCTTTGGCTCCCAAGATTCATGGACAACGCCGAGCTCCAAGAAATGGAGCACAAGGGTTACCACATTGCCGGCGCGTGGCCGAGTAGCACCGAAGATGATGTTCCCGCATGGCGCGATGGCGAGCGAGTCCTCTTCGGTACACACATCGACCGCAGCCTCAGTCTTCGACCCTCAGAGTTCTTCACCGAAGTTCTCCAACATTACAGTGTGCAACTTCACAATCTCCCTCCCAACTCTCTACTTGATCTTAGTGCTCACGCAAGTATTAGCGAGGAGTTTCTTGGCATTAGGCTGAGTCTCACCCTTTTCCGGTTGTACTACGGTACCCAGAAGAACTACATCAGTGTCGGTGTTCCTTACACCACCGGCACTCTTAGCTTAGTCCTTAGGATAAACCGAGTTTATCCTAGGATTAATTCTAGTGAATCAGTAAAAATATGGGCTAGAACCTTCTTTTATCATAAGGATATTCTGGCTCCAGACAAGGCGAAAGGTCTTCCATCCTTCGTCGACGGTGCCGCTTCCCACCAAGAATCGTGGGACGCAGAAGCGCCGGAATGGTCCGAATACTTTGTCCTCGCCAAAATTCGGATCGAGTTTTTGATGAAGAACAAGGGTCTCCATGGATCCGACTTGATCCACTGCTGGATGGATCGCCGGATTCATCCATTGCAGTATCATGGAGACTGCTTGATGCATATGATCACCGGATACCGAAAAGACTATAAGACCTGGATGCAGTTTTTGATTAAGGAGCGGACGGAGAGGAAGATCCCCGAAGTCTCCATGAGAATGTTCACTGCCTTTCGCTCTTTTCCACCTCATCGTCCGACTTTATTTTTACTGACGTTCTTAATATTTTTACTCCCCGAGTACGAGCTTGCCTTTGTTGAGGGTTATCTCTATGACGACTCGGAAGCAACGGAGGACGACGTGGTGAAAGAAGTTCCTGCCTCTGCTTCCAAGAAGCATAAGGCCAAGGAAACTATTGTTACTGCTCGCAGACAAGTGCTGCCAGTAGTTAAAAAGTAATCACCTTTTGATATTTAGTACTTTGTACATTGTTTATTTTGGAAGCACACCTGACATTCATTCTTGTGTGTTTTAGAGCTAAGTCTATTTTTAAGAGTAAACTAAAGTCGGAAAGCAAGCTAGCCAAGCAACTGCGCCAACAGAAGCTAGCATTATCTCCAGCGATGCCACCTCCAACTCCAAGAAGTACTCAAACCTTAGCACCAGAGGTTTCTGTTTGATGGGGATATACCGAGTAGGGTATACCCATGAAGATGTTCCTTACTGGATCATACTCTCAGCGAGTGGGCCTATGATATATTGGAAACGTATCTATAATTTTTGATGTTCCATGCTTGTTTAGTATCTACTTTGCTTTGCTTTGTCTACACTTTGAGGTGTTTTTATACGTTTTCCGGTACTAACCTATTAACAAGATGCCATAGTGCTAGTTGCCTGTTTTCTTCTGTTTTTGGTTCCAGAAAGGCAGAAAATCAATATTCTTGGAATTGGACAGGACAAAATCCAAAGTCAATATTTTATCGTGAGGAACACGGAGCCAGAGTACGAGACGGAGGGGAGGAACCAGGGGCCACACCACCTGGTGGCGCGGGGTATGGTTAGCCGCACCTAGGGGTGTGACCACCCTGGCCGCCCCTGCCTCGCCTCTTCGCCTATAAAGACCCCCCGATGCCAAAACCCTAAGTACCCGATCAATATTCCACGAAACCGTCTGTAGCCACCGCCACCATCGTCCCTAGATCGGGGGGACCTGAAGCTCTTCCCGGCGCCCTACCAGAGGGGAGATCATCCTGGAGGCCCTCTTCTTCATCATGCCAGCCTCCATTATGAAGCGTGAGTAGTTCCACCTTGTACTACGGGTCCATATAGTAGCTATATGGTTGTATCTCCTCCTTTCTACCGTCATGTTTAGATCTTTTGAGCTCCATTCATGATCAAGATCTCATCTATTTGTAATCATGCATGTTGTGTTTGCGGGGATCCAATGGATATTGAGATCACTATGTCAAATTGATTAATGGTTTTTTCTTATTGATTCTATCATGTTTGTGCTGCTTTTGATCTTGATGCTCTTCATTTCTAGTAGCTATCTTGGCCAAGTAGATGCTAGTGACTCCAAGACGGGGTATTTATGCTCGATAGTGGGTTCGTGCCTCTATTTAATCTAAGGAAAGTGACAGAAATCTCTAAGGTTGTAGATGTGCTATTGCCACTAGGGACAGAACAACAGTCTCTTGTTCATGCAACAAGTGGATTGTTTACGTTACACACTTTGCTTAAAGCATTTGTCTGTTGATTGCAACTTAATACTAGAGGGGGTTCGGATGATAACCCGAAGGTGGATTTCTAGTCATTGATGCAGTTAGATGGTGGTCTATTTATCTTGTTGTATTGCCCAATCGAATCTCATAGGATCATGAATGTCCAGTATTGTATTGTTATGCCTTGCTCAGTCCTGTGAATTGCCCTGCTGTAATTTGTTTACCCAGCATGCCATGTTTCTTTTTCTAAAGAGAACACCTCCGGTGAACTATGGACCCCGGTCCAATGTTTACCATTGATACATCTTCCACTGTTACTTTTTACTTTCTATGAACCACTATTACCTTCCACACCATACAGTTAATCCTTTGTTACGTCAAACCCGTGAGATTGACAACCTCACTGTTTGTTGGGGCAAAGTCTTGAGTTTGTGTTGTGCAGGTCTCCAAGTTGTTAGCAACACCTTTGAGTCTTTTCCTTCCTGCTACTGGTTCGATAACCTTGGTTTCTTACTGAGGGAAAACTTGCTGATGTGCTCATCACACCTTACTCTTGGGGTCTCCTAACGAGGCGTTCACAACAAGCCCATCACAAGCTTTTCTAGAACCATTGCCGGGGAGGCTAAGGACGTCTTCACATGGGGACTCCTTCTCGTCCTTTCTCTTTACTTTGTTTTTGTTTTGCTTAGTTTATTTTGCTTGGTTTTGTTTGCCTCTTCTTATCAAAAACACGAAAAAAATAGTTTAGTTTCGTTTTCTTTCCCTTATCAAAAACACACAAAAATTAGTTCCGTCTCTAGTTGCTGTTGTTGTTGGCTTGCTCCACTTTTCCCAAAATGAACTTTGCTGAGAACACCAAGTTGTGTGACTTCACTAGCACAAACAACAATGATTTCCTAAGTACTCCTATTGCTCCACCTACTCCTGATGCTACCTTTTATGAAATTAAGCCTGCTTTGTTGAATCTTGTGATGAGAGAGCAATTTTTTGGTGTTAGTTTTGATGATAATGTTGCCCACCTCAATAACTTTGTTGAACTTTGTGAGAGGCAAAAATAGAAGGATGTAGATGGAGATATTATTAAGCTCAAGTTGTTTACTTTCTCCTAGAGAGGAAAAGCTAAAGAATGGTTTCTATCCTTTCCTAGAAATAGTATTGATTCTTGGATTAAGTGGAAAGATGCTTTTATTGGAAAGTACTACCCTCCTGCTAAGATTATATCTATGAAAAGCGATATTATGAAATTTAAACAACTTGATAATGAACATGTTGCTCAAGCTTGGTAAAGAATGAAATCTTTGGCTAAGAATTGTCCCACTCATGGACTTACTGCTTGGATGATTATCGAGACTTTTATGCAGGTTTGAACTTCTCTTCAAGAAACCTGTTGGATTCAGCTGCTGGAGGTACCTTTATGACCATAACCATGGGTGCTGCAACAAAACTCCTTGATAATATGATGGTTAATTATTCTGAATGACACACTGAGGGAGCTCCACATGGTAAGAAGGTAAATTTTGTTGAAGAAACCTCCTCTTTGAGTGATAAGATTGATGTTATCATGGCTATGCTTGTTAATGAGAAAGCTCCTTTAGATCCTAATAATGTTCCCTTAGCCTCTTTGGTTGCTAAACAAGAGCAAGTTGATGTGAACTTCATTAGGAATAATAATTGTGGCAACAATACTTATGGTAATAATTATAGGCCTTATCCTCCTAATGATGACAATACTTATCATGGTAGAATGCCTAGTGAAGATAGGATTCTAGCTAGAAATTGCAAGATCCGCTAATTATTTTATGCAAATGCAATATGAGCAAAACAAGATATTCACTAAAACTATGGAAGAACAGTCTGCTATCTTGAAAAATATTAGTCACCAGCTTGAGAATTTGAATAGAGAAATTCCTAGTTTATAGTCCAAAAATTTGAATGCTGAGAAAAATATTTCCTCTTTGTCTGAAGCACAGTCCTCTTTGATTAATAAAATGGCTGCTAAACCTGAAACTTTGGAAAGTACCTTTGCTGCTATACAAGTTACTATTGATGAAAATGTTATACTGTTAGCCCAACTTCATGCTAAGTGGGAAATAGAAGCTGAAATTGCTAGAAACAATAGTGTGTGCACTATGACCACCACCAATATGGATGCCACTAAACCAAAAGAAGTCCCTATTCCTCCTACCACAATGCCTAAGCCCAATGAGCCTACTACTAGTGATGCTAAGTTTGATTTTGATCTTGATGGTTGCAATATTTTTGAAGTTATTATGTTCCTACAAAAGCTTGCTAGAAGTCCTAATGCTAGTGATATGATTGGGGATTTCACCAAACACATTATAGATGCTCTTATTAAAATTAAGGAAGATAAGTTGAGACACAAAGCTTCTATTCCTAGGAAAGTAGAAGATAGTTGGGAACCCATTATTAATATGCAAGTGAATGACTTTGATCTCAAAGCTTCATGTGGGCTCGGTTCTAGTGTCTCTATTGTGCCTAGAAAGATTTATGAAATTCTTGATTTGCCACCTTTGAAAGATTGTTATTTGGATGTCCCACTTAATGATAATGCTAAAAAGAAACTCATGGGGAGTGTTAATTATGTTCTTATTATGGTTAACAATGCTTCTGTCCCTGTTGATTTCTATGTTTTTGGATGTTGAATCCAATGCTTCTTGTCCTATTACTTTGGGAAGACCTTTTCTTAGAACTGTTGGTGCCATCATTGATATGAAAGAAGGCACCATTAAATATCAATTTCTATTCAAGAAAGGTATTGAACACTTCCATATGAGGAGAGATAAGTTGCTTTTTTCTCCTTCTTCGAAAGCAAGGTTTGATATTAATGCTTCTTGATTTGAAAAAACTTGATTCTTGCTTCTTGTGCCTAACTTAAAGGAGCTAAAGAAAAACACTTGTTGGGAGATAACCCAAGAGTTTTATTGAGTCTTGGAAGTTATTAATTCAGTAATGATCTATCCTTATCCTTTTTGTTTGATTTTTGTGCCAAGAATGACCTCTAATGAGAGGGAACTAAGATTTGGGGAGTTGCTGTCCCGAAACAGATTTTTGTTCTCCACCGTAAAATATTGTGAGGAATCTCTGTAAGTCGTATTGAGCTGATATTTTGTGAATAAATCCCCAACTATGTTACACAACTTTTGTTAGTTCAATACATTTTGATTTGAGCAACATAATGTCTTCGAAAAAATCGATTTCTACCTACTGGTCTGTTTTGACAGATTTCTGCCATTATTTGCATTTGCTTCTTATTGATTCCTTTTTGGGTTCTTTTTGGGAAATTGAGATTTTTGGGGGAATTTCTACAGTAGCTTGTGTTTTTAGTGAAATTTTTTCTGTTCTAAAGCTAAACCCAAGGGTCTATTATCTTTTCAATACACTAATGTTGCTAATGAAGATTGTGTGAAGTTTTGTATGAAGGAAAAATTTCAGGGGTAGAGAGAGAATGATGTAATGAGATGAAGAGTGGACAAAATCTCAAGCTTGGGGATGCCACCTTGTGTCACCCCAAGAAATATTCAAGAGGTACAAGCGTCAAAGCTTGGGTATGCCCAAGGCATCCCCTTCTTCATCAATAAAAAGCTTAGGTCTTTCTAGACACTTCGTTTTTATTGTTTCATGCACTATTGTGTTGTTCTTGGAGCGTCTTAGTTTTCGTTTGGTTTCCTTATTTTTCTTAGTTTGCTTGAATAAAGTATTTTGTACCCCCTTCTCGCTATGTTGTTTTAAATAAGTTGATTGGTGTTGGAGAGGAGTAGAAAGTTCTTGCTTGAGTAGTACAAGAGGAGCTTGTTTTGACTGTGACTTAGACTTTATCATGTCATGCTAGGTGTTGTTTTGACCTTATGCTTAGTGATTATTGTTGTAGCATGACTTGTTCCAAACAATTGGGATTGCTTAGGGTGCCTTGAACGAACCATGCGTTGTTTTAGCATACAAAAGCATATTATTGTGGTATTCTCCTTTGATGCTTTGTTTGGGTTGACTTGGCACATGCTCACACCATTTTATGACTATGAACAATTCACCATATCCTCTATGATCATTTAGTCCTTGACTTGTAGTACCACTTTATGCTTTGATTAGTAATGTTTTGTTGCTCTACATGATTATGGCCATTATTACTCTCTAAGTTGGTCGCTCCCAGTCTTTTGCTAGACTCCACTTGTATGAGTAATCTCTACTCATGCATCCAACTCCCAATAAACCAAGTTATTCCAAAGTGTCTAGTATAAATTCCTATGCATGGTGTGTTACACCATTACAAGTATATTCTTGTTTTCATCTATCTTCCAATTAAAAATTATTTTTTTATGTGAAAACTTAGTGATTAAAGATCGCACGAACTTGATGGCACACTTTATTTTTCTTCCCCCTAATAAACTTGAACCATTGTTTCATCTATGTTGTATATGCTTGCACTTATACACTGGAATTAGCAGAACTGTATTGTCACGGGGAACACTTTCAACATTGCACTTGTACTTTTTACACAGTTGATATCATGCTCTTTTGTCTATGGATGTCGTCAGTGTGAAATGAAAGGGGAGCTTGTAAGTCCATGGAGTTATGTATGTGTGTTAGAGAAACACCTGGGCCGCTACACTAATCCATGCCTAATCATGGTGGAAACTTGTAGCATCACTATAGTGACATCTATGAAGTATTTTTCTTATAAAAAAGGGATTGAGAAAAAGAAACAAATGAGAAAAGAGGAAAGAGAGAAAAAAGCACCATATTCCCATGGTAAATAAGAAGAATGCTGAGATGCTCATTGTCTGCTTTCCTTGTCATTTTGGTTATTTCTCTTTGAACATGTACATATATGATTACAAAGTAATATAACTAAGAATATAAGGGACGTAGCTGTGCAATGTTCCATGGACGGTCTAATTCAGCCGGGTCTGTACTACCACCAGCTCTCTTTCTCTTTCGAGTATCCGGTCTTTCCTTGATTGCTCTCATATAGTTAAAATAATATGACCCGTTACACAAAACTCTGCTGATCATAAAAGGTCCTTCCCAAATCGGGGAAATCTTGTGTTGTCTCTTTTGCACGATTCGGTGAACTAAATCGCCTTTCCTGAAAGAACGATTTTGCACTCTTTGACTATGATACTTGCGTAACTTCTGATGATAGGTTGTAGATCTTTGCTCAACAATGACGCTACTTCTTTGACTATGTCGAGATCATCTTGTCATGACACTTCTGGATCTTATTTGATATACGCTTTGACTCGAGGAGACTGGTGAATTAAATCACTTGAAAGAACTGCTTCTGCACTGTAGACTAAGAAGAAATGAGTGTATCCGGTTGGATGTTGTACGTAAGCTCCATATCACATACGGTAATTCTTCCTCCCAAGCCCCCGCGGCACGACGAAGTTTTGTCTCAAGACGAGGTCAGATTCCTTGTAAAATGAGATTGTTTTCTCTTTCAACTTGTCCATTAGCTTGCCGATGTGCGACTAATGCAATATCAAGTCGGATCCCTTTTTCTTCGTAGAATTCTTCTAATTCTCCCATTGAAAAGTTGCTCCCGTTGTCGGTAATAATACTATGCGGATATCCAAATCTGATGCTTACATCCTCGATGAACTTTCTGGCTGTGGCTCCATCGCAATTTGTTATGGTTTTAGCCTTAATCCATTTGGTAAATTTATCCACCATCACTAGTTGTTGAGTAAATCCACACTTTCCCATACGAAACGGTCCTACGATATCAAGACCCCAAACCGCAAATGGCCATGTAATAGGGATTGTTCGCAGCTGATCAGTTGTGAGCCAAAAGAATACGCGTCTAAAAGCTTCTGCCACTAAGGATTTGGTTGTAGCATGGTGACCACACTCGCCTTTGTGGATTTCTTGTAATATTTCCACTCCTTCTTTCGGAGAAATACAGTGCTAGAAAACCCGAGAAACACTCCGCTTATAGAGCTCACCATTGATTATCGTATAGGCTTTTGCTTGTCAAATGATCTGTCGGCCCAGAACTTCACCTTCGGGTAATTTTCCGTCTATCAGGAAATCCAGATAGGGTTTGGTCCAGCTGGGAATTATAGCCAGAACCTCTACTAAAGGTGAGTCAGATAGTCCTCAACAGCTCCTGTGATGGAGGGGACTTTTAGGTGCTATATAAAAGCTCCATCCGGGACTTGTTTCCATGCAGAGCCTATCCTTGACAAGTGTCTGCTTCCTCATTTTCTGCTTGAGGGATGTGTTGAACCTCAAAACAATCGAACGATTTAGATAATTCATCCATAACAGCCTTGTAATCTGCCATGTGTTTGTTTGCATTATAGATATCGGATACTTGCTGAGCAACTAAATTCGAGTCTCCATAACACATGAGTCTAGTTATGCCAATATTTTTGTCCATGCGTATTCCATAGGCTAGCTTTTGGTAATGCGGATACCGTTGCTTCGACTCTATCAGGAGCTCACTCAGGTAGTATGTTGGATGTTGCACCTTATGCTCATAGCCTTCTTCCTCGCGCTCCACTGATGTTACCACACCGATGACTTTGTTAGTCACTGCGATGTAAAGTAACATAGGCTCATGTGGCTCTAGTGCTGCAAGGATTGGTGGATTCTAAAGTAGATCTTTCAAACTTTGTAGGGAAGCATCAGCTTCCTGAGTTCAGACAAATTTGTCAGTTTTCTTCAAGAGTGTGTATAAAGGCGCGGCTCTTTCTCTGAGTCAGCTGACGAACCGACTCACCGCTGCAATGTAACCAGTGAGACGTTGCATGTCCTTCAGGCGAGTCGGCCTGGTAATGTTGAGTATATCCTTGATTTTGTCTTGGTTCACCTCTATGCCTCTTTCAGACACGATAAAAACCTAACAATTTTCCGGCTAGAATTCCAAAGAAACACTTCTTCGGATTTAGAATTATGTTGAGTTTTCGTAGGCTAGCGAATGTTTCCTCTAAGTCGTAAATAAGTGTTTCCTTCTTTTTAGACATCACTGCTATATCATCTACATATACATGGATGTTGCGTCCAATTTGATCGTTAAGGCAACGTTGTATGGTGCGTTCATATGTAGCTCCTGCGTGCTTTAAGCCAAAGGGCATAGTTTTGTAGCAGAAGGTTCCAAAAGGTGTGACAAAATATGTCTTTACTTGATCTGGTTCTTTCATCGGTATTTTGTGATATCCAGAATATGCATCGAGAAAAAGTTTCATAGCTTGACTTTTCAAAAAAATCCCTAAGGCTCTAGGTTGGAGGGAGTACTAGTACAAGAAGATACACACATCTACTAGATGTGGGAACTATATCATAAATTATGATGTCGACATGGTCATGACCTTAGCCGTCCGGGTCGAATCCCAGGAATATTCATACACCGTATGCCAATATTTTGAAGCAGCCAAATTAGTTTTTTCTATTCAAAGTTGTCAACACATGCTTCCCATTTTTCAAAGAAAATACTACAAATAAGAGGAAGCCACAAGAAAGTATTTGGTTTTTCCTTTGTTTTATTTGAATGTTTGCAAAATGGGATCGAATTCGTCGGCATGCATATTTTTAGCACGAAGTTTGTTGGATTTTTCAAAAATCTCGATGGTGCTTCTATACTAACATCGTGGGTACCTTTAGATGGTACTAAATTAAAGAGGAATCTAAAACGCTTACTTGTAGTTCAAATTTGATCTAATTTCTTTAAATCGACATAAAGTCATTTAAGTGGGCACAATTAGTTAGGGAATCTTGAAATGTTCTAAGACTAGGGAATTGTATGAAAACTGGGTGGTGCTAGTTTCTTTTTTAACTAGTGTATGTCCCGAGGGAGCGAGATGTTTCAATTAATTAACATGGTCAGTGGATGTGTACATGTTACACCTAGGACCTCAAAAAGTGAAAATTACATCCAATTCCATACATTTAGCACAAAGGACCCCGAAATCAAGCAATGAAAAGTAGTCGGGTCCTTCTCCTTCTCCACCACAGAGCAGAGCCATGCTCTTCCTAGTAGTAATAGTAAGTTGCATGTGCCTTTCACGTGAGACTCACATAATATACAGAAGTATGACATATCATCACTATATAAAATTATAATAGGTAAATCTCAAAACATTTATAAAAATGCGCCTCATCTATAAAGTATGGATGTATATTTGGTTCTTTCACTTTATATCATGTAGAAATAAACATTTATTAGCTATGTAATAATTTAAAATTCTAATATCATGGTCTAGATAAATGATAGAGAAGATTCTATAATGATGCATAGGTGTGTTTCGAGGTTTCTGCATATATAGCATTAATTGTGCTAAAGACTACCAACAGAATCTTGTAGATGCTAGAATGGAAAATAAGATCCAACGGTTTGCAAGGAATTTTCGAGTCTTGATCCAACGGTGAATATTCATTGTTATTCGTACACTATACAGTGGTAATGGTAAGACTAGTACTTGGTTAACAAAAGAAAACAACGGAGTGCTCACTTTTGGTAGATCTTGTTGACGAAGATGCACGCATCTACTAGATGTGGGAACTCTATCATAAACTATATGTGATTTCGATATTGTCATGAACTTGGCCGTTTAGGTCGAAACTAGCAATGTCCAGACATCATAGGCCAATATATTGTGAAGTAGCTTAAGCATTTTTTCTATTCAGATCTGTGAAAACATGTGCTTTTTTATTTTTCAAGGAAATTAGTACACATAAGAGGACGCTATAGGGAAGTATTTTGTTTTTATTTTTTATTTGAATGTCTTCAAAATAGGATCAAATTCGTCGGCATGCATATTTTTGCATGAAGTTAGTTTTATTTTTCAAAAATCTCGGTGGCGCTTGCTCTATTGACATCTTGGGTACCATTAAACGACATTTGGAAAATTCAATAGGAGTCTATCGCGCTTACTTGGAGTTCAAATTTGACCTAATTTCATTAAATCAGGGTAAAGTCATTTAAGTGGGCATGGTTAGCTAGGGAAGCTTGAAATGTGCTAATATTAGGGGAATTGTAAGAACACATCTTCCACTTTTTCTAAAAATCAGGTGGTGGCACTTTATTTTTTGGACTAGGGTATGTCTAGAGGGAGCGAGATGCTTCAATTAACATAGTTAGGTGATATGTACATATATGTGACACCAAGAACATTGAAAAAATAAAATTACATGCAATTTCATACATTTAGAACAAAGCACCTTGAAATCAAGGAAGAAAAAGTAGTCAGGTCCTGCTCCTTCTCCACCATGGAATTGAGCCATGCTCTTCCTAGTAGTATAAGTTGCACGTGAGACTCACATAATATATAGATGTATGACATATCATTTTTATATAAAATTATAATAGGTGAAGCGAAAAAATAATTATAATTTTGAGCCACATCCATAAAGTATCGGCTGTATATTTGGTTCTTCTACTTTGTATCATCTATAAATCAACCTATTAGCTATCTAACACTCAACATGATCTAGAGAAATAATGAAGAAGATTCTAGAATTATTGAGGAATATGTTTTGAGGTTTGTGTATAGCGGTCATTGTGCTAAATACAATCAATAGAATCTTCTAGCTGCTAGAATGGATATAATTAAGATCCAACGGGTAGCAATGTTGGGATTGTCTATTCTTAATCCAACAGTCAAAGTTCAAAGTCATTGGTGCACTATATAGTGCTAAGATTATATATTAGGTAAAGCTAATCAATTATATTTGATTCTTGTACTCTGTATCATGTAGAAGTCAATGTCTATTTTCTACACCTAATATTTGAAATGTTTGGTAACATGGTCTAGAGAAACGATGGAGAAGATTTTAGAATAATGGAGAAGTGTGTTTGGGGGTTTGTGCATAGCGTTTACTGTGCTAAATACTATTAATAGTATCTTCGAGTAGATGCTAGTATAATGGAAAAGAAGATCCGACAGCTGACAATGTTGGGATTTACGAGCATTGATCCTATGGTCAATATTCAATGTTATTCGTACATTATACAATGGTAATGGTAAGACTAGTACTTGCTTATCAAAAGAAAACGACGGAGTGCTCACTTTCGGTAGATCTTGTGGACGAAGATGCACGCATCTACTAGACGTCGGAACTCTATCATAAATTATATGTGATGTCAATATTTTCATGAACTTGGCAGTTCGGGTCAAAACTAGGAATGTCCATAAATTGTAGGACAATATATTGTGAAGTAGCCAAAGCATTTTTTCTATTCAGATCTGTCAAAACACGTGCTTTTTATTTTTCAAGGAAATTAGTACACAAGAGGACGCCATAGGGAAGTATTTTGTTTTTATTTTTTATTTGAATGTCTTCAAAATAGTATCAAATTCGTCAGCATGCATATTTTTTGCATGATGTTAGTTGCATTTTTAAAAAATCTCGGTGGCACATGCTCTATTGACATCTTGGGTACCTTTAGACGACATTTGGAAAATTCAAGAGGAGTCTATCGCGCTTACTTGGAGTTCAAATTTACCCTAATTTCTTTAAATCGAGGTAAGGTCATTTAAGTGGGCACGGTTAGCTAGGGAAGCTTGAAATGTGCTAATATTAGGGGAATTGTAAGAAAACATCTTCCATTTTTTCTGAAAACCGGGTGGTGACACTTTATTTTTTGGACGAGGGTATGTCTAGAGGGAGCAAGATGCTTCAATTAACATAGTTAGGGGATATGTACATATATGTGACACCAAGGACATTGAAAAATACAAAATTACATCCAAGTCCATATATTTAGAACAAAGGACCTTGAAATCAAGCAAGAAAAAAGTAGTCAGGTCCTGCTCCTTCTACACCATGGAGTTGAGCCATGCTCTTCCTTGTAGTATCAGTAAGTTGCACGTGCATTCCACGTGAGACTGATGTATGACATATCATTTTTTATATAAAATTACAATAGGTGAAGCGCAAAAATAATTATAATTTTGAGCCACATCCATAAATTATCGGCTATATATTTGGTTCTTACAATTTTTATAATGTATAAATGAACCTATTAGCTATCTAATACTCAACATGATCTAGAGAAATAACGAAGAAAAATCTAGAATTATTGAGAAATATGTTTCGAGGTTTGTGCATAGCGATCATTGTGCTAAATACTATCAATAGAATCTTCTAGATTCTAGAATTGATAGAATTAAGATCCAACGGGTAGCAATGTCGGGATTGTCTAGTCTTAATCCAACAGTCAAAGTTCAAAGTTATTCGTGCACTATATAATGCTAAGATTATATAGTAGGTAAAGCTAAAAAATTATATTTAGTTCTTATACTTTTTATCGTTTAGAAGTTAATGTTTATTAGCTACACCTAATACTTGAAATTTTTGGTAACATGGTCTAGAGAAACGATGGAGAAGATTCTAGAATAATAGAGAAATGTGTTTTGGGGTTTGTGCATAGCGTTCAGTGTGCTAAAGACTATTACTAGTATCTTCTAGTAGATGCTAGTATAATGGAAAAGAAGATGCGACGGCTGGTAATATTGGGATTCGTGAGCCTTTATCCAACATTGTTTATTCAAAGTTATTCATACACTATATAGTAATAAGATAAGATAAGGATAGTGGTAAGAAATTGTGGTAAAATAAGATAATATAATATGATAGCTAGACTAGAACGTTGCCTTAAGTATTGTCTCATCGCATGATTTATTTTTATAGCTTTTATTTTCATCCAAATTATAGATAGAATGGAGTATATATATTAATACAAATTTTAAAAAAATGAGATATACCTTTCATAACTGAATACTCCCTGCATTCACAACTACCTCACGTTTTGAGTTTTTTAGAGTGAAAGTTTGCGAAATTTGACTAAGAATACAAAAAATATCAACATTGATGATTCAAAATTCATATAATATAAACATATAGTTCATGAAAATTCAAACGTAGTTGACTTTGAATTATAAATGTTAGTATTTTTTTCTTACATATATAGTCAAAGTTTACAAAGTTTGACCTTAAAAAAATCCATGACGCGAGGTAATTGTGAATGGAGGAAGTACTACTATAGATCGCAGCCATGCCCTAGTAGTGGGCACGTGGCATAGGAGTTGAAGAATTTCAAAAAACACTAAAATCATAAATATAAAAATTAGCATAAAACTCAGTTTATATCCAAAAGACACCGTTCCTAGTGCCAAAAGAGACCCTACCTCTGACTACTAGTATAGTAACTAGTAAAAGAGTGGTACTCACTACAACAAAACTCAGCTTTTACAACGGACAATTTTCGTGGTTGAAGTCTCGTTTTTGGTGGTTGAAAATACTTCAACGACGAATGACCTTCGTGGTAAAAGCCCTGTTATAAATGAATCTACTATGGTTTTTTCTGACCGCGGAGGATCGCACCCTTCATCTACGAAAACTTGTTATGTCGTAGATCTGTTCGCCAGTCGCGTTGACTGCTGACATCATGCAAACAGCCACATGGCGAACACCGTTAATGGCTAGTTACCGCCGTTAACTGCCATGGAAACCATGGTAAAAACCATGTCCATCCAAGGCCTGCTAATTATTAAGTGGGTCGGCTGATACCTTCAATCCGGATTCACGGATGTAGTATAATAGCTTTTTCCCTAGAACACCTAGGTTTAATCGAACCTTGGAAGGCAATTCTAAAAGGAAATAAATAAGGATAATTCAACAAGACTTTGTGTCTTTGTTTTACCTTAGTTTATTGGACCAATCTAATTTACTTTTTATAGTGGGTTGAACCAATGGATGGAGATAGGCCAGGGTTGAAGTTCCACCCATAGCTGCACATCATATGGGATAAAAGATAATAATAATCATAGTCATGTGTAATGTTTGAATGGAGATAATATCTTGTGGGAAACACATCCTAATGTACTAGAGCCCCCATGATGCAGCGGGCATAGCAATAATCTTTTAATCCAACCGAGTGCACGCCGAAGCCACGGGTTAGAAACGATTATTAAGTGTAGAACATAGATTAAAACATTAAGTGGTGACGTTGTTGTGATACCGAATGGGTCACTAAGCGAAGACCGTACTACCATGTCTGTCACTAGGGTTCCTATGAGATCGCCATAAGCCAAGTATCTCACCTCAATACTTTATCAATCTATGGGATCTTGGGTACCTACAAGTCCACATATCGAGATAAAGAGATAAAGAAACAAAAGGTATAAATCTCAATTGCAAACAAAATACAATACTCCCATGATTAGATGCACATAGTTGCTGCGAGGTTTCTCCCCAACCCGCATGCCCTGAGGACTACTCACTCATAACAAATAGATCAAGGATAAAAAACATTGTGCAAAATACTTAGATTGAAATCGAATATTCTTACAACGGATGCCAAATCACAAAGACATCTAACGTACAAAGCAATGTCCATGGCTAGTGGAGGGATGGATGATGGAGTGCATGAACAATGGTGTTGAACTCCTTTGGTGGTGTTGTGATGAGATCTGAGAATGGCGGATCCCTAGGCGACAGCTAGAGCATCAAAATATATAGGGGTCTTCACAAAGTTTATAGGGTTTGACGAGACAAAGCCGTCGGCACCCTGTATGAGTGGGCCGTATGGGAGGGCTCCGCTCGTACCATAGCTAGTTATGCATACTAACACCTAGAATTTGATTCCCATTTATTTGGCCGTGTGGACTTCCTAAAATTTATGCATTATGACTCCTGATTTCGCATTAAAACCCGTGATTTCCTGCACAACATAATTCAAAGCAAGTTTTCGCATATCTTTACAATTATTAGTCATTAGTGGCAAGGATTGATAGTTTCTTGTTAATTGCTTTACTAAAAACAATGTTTAAATGCAGAGAAAGATGGAAAATTTCAAAGCCATCAACTTCCCCAAAGCTCAAACCTAGGTTTCCCTCGAGCAAGAAGAAACAAAAGAACTATAATGAATTCAGCGTTTAAACTTGAAACAAAGAGAAAAAGAATTCACTCACGGTTGGTACTCATATGTGCATAACACTTCATTCATTTTCGAGGCTTATCAAAGTTAGAGAGATGACAAGAGTACTACACAATCTTTGACATTTCAAGACAATCAAAGTAGAGTTCAATATCAATATGAATAACTTGAAGTGTAGCAATCAATCCAATTATTCTAGTTAACTCTTAGCTTGACAAGGCACACTAGGATGTTTAAATGGTATGATTGAGTAAGAGAGTTCCATGTCATAAGTAATATAACAATGAAGTGTCTTATTGACACCAACATCAATAAATCAAGTCGGTCAAAAACACTTCTAATCCAATCATTGTTTTTCAAGAAAAATCATAGAGTAGTAATGAGACCATTCCAAGGACTTGTTATGTGGATCTTCAAAGATATCTTTTTCTTTTCATTCTTTTCAAGGTTTGCTGGCTGTTTCTTTTGCAAGTTCTTGCACAACCTTTGAGAATACCAATACTCTTGCTCATACATTGACACCGATGGCAATCATTTCATGAACTTATCACCGAAATATGGTTTTATACCATAGATAGTTCAAAATCTAGCAGAGTTGTTGGCATCCCAAAGGTGTGCACTAGGAACATAAATTGCAGAATTTATTTTTTCTCTTTTTATGAGCTAGTACGACGGTTTGATCCACAAATTTAGCTTTGGAATGCATCACAATTACCACTATACTTTAAATCAAACAACTCCATTCAAGAGTGTCATCAAGACTATCAAAATATCTATAAGGTTAAGTATCTTCAAGGGTATACTCTCAAGACAATCATTCATCAAACAAGTCATAAATTTCAGACTTTTTCTTATTGTACTTTTTTGGCATTATTATTTCCAAGGCAAGACTCGGTAAGCTAAAAGAACAAGAGCAAGAAATTCAAAAACCAACCATGCATCATACTAATAAAAATATTTACATTAATTAAATTAAATTACTCCCAGAGGAATATCATCTTAGCAAATCGACCAACTAAGATAAATAGCTCAAACTTAAAAAGTGGGAGACATAGGACATACCTCTCATAAAAGACATCATGATTCTCTTCCTTATAGGGATGTGTTCCTTCAAAAACTCAAACACGATTATTCTCATAATAATATAAAAGCAAAGAGGCAAAGTGCGAATCCACATTTACGACAAAAGGAAAAATGGAAAAATATTTTTGTATTTTTGAGGAAAGGGATTAAAGAATAGAAAAGATCTTGCGACCAAGAAAGGGTTCTAAGAAAATTAAAAAACCAAATAAAACAAAAGCAAACTAAAAAGCAAAGGATAAAAGAAAGTGTTGGAACAAGCCAACATGAATGTTTCAAAGATCCCAAGGAGCTAGAGTAAAACATCATTATTACACAAATGAATTTGCAAGGGAACACATCCCCAAGATCAGGCTTTTCCAAGCCCCTTTGTTGCTTATTATGGTGGCAGTGGATAATTTCCCATGTTGCATTGGCCATGGCAAGTTTGGAACTGGGTGGTGAGGCTTGTAGTAGCATCTCGAAGGTTGATGGAGAGGTTGTTCATGTTTTGGATATTTCCTTCAAGTGGAAAGATATCTTCATATTTCGTGTAGTCATTTGGTGGCTGCTCATGTTGTTCGGGTTCTACTTCTTCATCTTCTCCTCCTCCTCCCATGGGTATCTCTTCTTGAGGTAGATCAGCCTCAACTAGCGCTTCATAACACAAACGTCCCTCCTCGATAGAGAAACTACCATTAGGCAAAGGAGCTTGGATCAAGTGATCAGCTCCAGGTATATCAAGGAAATATCTACCATGAGTTTTGGAGACCATTCCACATGCTCTTAGAGTAAGGAGACCGAGATGGTGACTTCCTACCAACGGTTGGATATTACCTAGGTTCATCTGAAGTGCATGTGCAAGGACGATCACAACTCCCCCTCTGCATATGGGTCCACGAGATTGAAGAGCATGTTGCTTAAGGTAAAACACAAGCAAAGTGCCCAAATTTGGCATTAAATTACAAATACAATAGCAGCTTTAGCAAGGATCAACATGTACTCCTCGTTAACTCTAGTAAACTCACCACGTTCCTGCAAGTTGTTAGCAATCACATAAAATAAATAGCGAATAACATGGTGATAAATTTGGTTTCCTTTGGGTGTGTTTGTATGAATTCTCATTAAGTTGAAGTATTTCCAAGGTGTAGGATATAAAATAAAAGTAGTTGTGCGTACATTGGTGGCGTTATTGTGAAACCCAAAACATTGAGCCCATAGGTCGAGTGTTAAGATATACTCACAGTTCATCAGACGGAATTTGATGCGATTAACTCTTGGTCTTTGTTCCTCGTTATAATAGTAATGATCCACCATATGCGTCAACGTGCTAAAGAGCTCAAGTGTCAAGCGGCTATACTTGGCGACATCCTAAAAGACAAAGTCATACAAACCAACATTGTTGCAAAGTAAATCGAAATCAACATGAATGCCAAGTTGGTTCAGGATGTAGGGACACGCCCACTTGGTGGACATGATATCCCAAAGCTTGAGATGGTTGAAACGGCTAAGGTGGAACTCCTAAGTGAACTCGATACCAAGTGACTCGGGGGTCAACGTATCAATGGGTGGTGTGGAAGATGCCACAAATACCGCACATGTACGGCTCCTCGTGTTCATCTAAAACTATTAAGATAGAATAAATAAGAAATAATAAAAATTGCTAATAATAATTTTTATCCAATAGAAACATAGCATATGTGATCCTCTACACTAGTTACAAAAGAATTCTCCTCTAAAATAATAGTAAGCATGCTCAATATCAAGATTGAATCAAAAACAAGACCTATTTCTAGATTGAAAATGGTGAATGATTGTGTGAAGATTTCGCAAAAATAAGTTGAGGAGCGGAGGAGAATCATAACTTAGATCAATTGAGTGCGAGAAATCAAAGAAATATTGAGTAAATTTGAACATCCAATGAAGGTGGTTTGGAAGTTGAAGGAAGAAGAAAGAGAGATTGATATTTGGGGATTTTAGGTTACCTACCTCGAGGTGTTTATGTTGGACGCGTATGTGGTACGAGCGGGCGGAATGGCCGGAGCCTGCCCATAGCAGGTGACTTTCCTTGGGATGAAGACTGCTCCCAGGTGGTGCACTTAGTTCGGGCGTGCGGTACGGTCGCGCATGCACGCCTGTACTACTGGTCGTTATCGGTGTGGTATGATTTTATTGAAAACTTTTGTTTCGTCAAGGATAGAGTATGGGTGCGCCATACGGGCGTGTCCGACCATACCACAGGTCGTTATCGACACTGTTCACTACGGAAAAAATGAAACTTTCTATTTTTCTTCGACTTGAGGTGGTACGGGCGCACGGTACTGTCCCTTCCAACCATACCATAGGTCGTTAAGAAGACTGTGAGGTATAAAAACTTCAAAATTTTGATTAATAGATTCGTGTGCCTTTGCACATCTCATCATAAGTAAAATAACAACAAACATACTACATAAAAATTTAGCAATACTTTAGGCCATGTGTTAGTAAAAACAAAAGATCGAGGATTACCTTATTTTGTATACTCGCTCCAAAGGTATCCTTGAACCCTCTTTATTTAAAACAAAACAAAACAACAAAAACTAATAAGACTAACACAAAAGTAAAATTTTATTTCACATAGGTTGCCTCCCATGAATCGCTTCTAGTTAAGGTCAATTAACTTGACCCTGATGGCAATCACTAAGTTTGAGGAGTGGAATACCCACTCCAAAATAGTTTGCTTTCAAAGTAATTATACCTTCATCATCATTAGGCTTGGCCTTCTTTTTCCTAGGGAAGTGGACTATAAAAGGATCTCTAGATGGTAGCCCAATTCTCACATTCCCTTCATGTAAATTAATAAAAGATTTAATAGTTCTTAGGAATGGCCTTCCCAAAATTATAGGTGATATGGGATCTTTAGGAATTTCTACCATAACAAGATCAATAAGTGCGGGGCTACCTTTAATTTCAACAACTATATTTTCTTTTATCCCAACAACTTGTGTATAGGTTGAATCCGCTAGGTGGAGTATTAATTCAGTAGTAATAATGTCCCCAAGTTTAATTTATCAAATAAGCTTTTAGAAATTGTTGAGACGCTTGCACCAAGATCACAAAGTGCGTATATCTCATTGACTCCCAACTTAACTTTAATAGTAGGCTCAGACATATCACTTAGCTTAGCAGGAAGCTTACTAGCTAGTCTTTTGTACTCCAACTCTAGCTCACGAACTTTAGATGCTACTTCTTGTATAAATTGTTGGTACATACCACTGTTACCTTGTTCTATACCTGGATTCTATAAAGTGATCATCTTCAATAGATCTTCCATGGTATACTCCAATGTCGGTTCATTGCTATGAAATCTAGCTCTTTGGGTTTTTCTTCATTGGTTGCAACCCTCGTCATCTTGAGGTCTTATACTGGATTTGGCTCTGCTTTACCTTGTTGAGCCTCCGCGGTCTTTGTCCTTTCTTGTGGAGCATGCACATCATTTCTAATTGCATTGACCTAGTTAGATAATTTTCCTATACTACTTTCATGGTTCTCCGTGATTTTAATAAGCATATTATTTTGCTCGATTTGAGCTAGTATAAATTTTCTAACAGTTTGTTACAACGAGAGATTTCCATGATTTGCTCCATTATTATTATCATAACTATTACAACCAGAGATTACCTTTTACTATGCTTAGCATCTCATCTAACTTAGATGTAAGATCTTCATTATTTACCTCGGTGATTGAACTTACTCTCTTTGAGGTTCTTTCCACATGACATTGGGCATGGTTATTTTGCATATCATCAAGAAGTTTCTTTGTAACACTTACTTGCTTTCCCATGATTGTTCCTCCTGCTACATTATCTAGCATAGACTTAGACATTGGGTTAAGACCATTATAAAACAAATGTAATATAAGCCATTCTTCCATCCCATGACTAGAACAGTTTATTACGGCTTCTTTCATCCTCTCCCACACAAGCGCTAGTGGATCATGGTCTTCTTGTCTAAGGCTTGTAAAGTTGGATTTTAGCTATATAGTATTAGCTGGCAGAGAAAATTTAGTCATAAACAAATTAGTACATTCCTCCCAAGATTTAATACTTCCCTTTGGTAGATCTAGCAAGCAATCCTTAGCCTTTCCTCTAAGAGAGAAAGGAAACAATTTTAATTTAACATCATTTGAATCTACATCCTTAATACGCATCTTCTCGCAAATTTCAGTAAAAGTGTTTAAGTGCAAACCTAAATCCTTAGAGGTTGAGCCTCCAAATTACTTTTGTTGAACCAATCTTAAAAGGTTAGGCTTAATTTCATAAGTATCCGCATCAACGACGGACTGAGTGATAGGTGCATGAATAAAGTCATCAGTGGGAGTAGCATACTCTCCCAGTCTCTTTTGAGACATGTCTCTTATATTTTTTTGTAATTTTTAAGTAATGAAAACAAATAACAAGTAACTATTTTTTTGGGTTTTCAAACAGATAACAAGAAAGTAAACTAATAACAAGAATAAAACTACAAACTAATAATAAAACTAAAAAAAGATCTCTAGTGACCACACCAGGATAGCGAAATTGCTTCCCCAGCAATGGCGACAGAAAAATAGTTGATACCTTCGATCCGGATTCATGGATGTAGTATAATCGATTTTTCCCTATAAGACCTAGGTTTAATCTAACATTGGAAAGCAATGATAAAAGGAGATAAATAAGGACACGTCTAGAAGACTTTGTTTTTTTGTTTTACCTTAGTTTACCAAACCAATCTAGTTTTACCTACGTCTAGGAGATAAATGATCCGTCGTCGACACGTTCGCTTGCCCCCATCGCTGACCCTAGCTGGAGCCTAGGTGAGCCACCGCGTACCCCCAACATCGTTGTTAGGGTTCAGTCTCGACGGAGCTGTGCGACGGAGATGACGAACCACCACCGTCGATCTTAGTCTAATCATAGGGCTGAGATTAAAACTTACCGTTTCGGTTAGATAGAGCCACTAACGCATGGGACCCCCCTGTTCAAATTTAAGTTTTTCTTTTATTTCAAAACCCTAGTTCAGTTAGTGATTTTGAAACTCAATTCAAAATGATTTACTGAACCAAATTGCATCATTCCAATTTTGTTAGAAAGGTATTCAAATTATCTATCCAAGCCCATTGGATTCAAACCATTTGAAATGATAGATCACCTATAGTAAAAATAACAAGACAACGACCTTTACACATTCAAACATTTTTCAAAAATCAACCATAAGTGCTTTTGAGATGATTCCAACTCTCAAAAATCACATTTGACATGATCTATCTAAATATGTAAAAATATTTAGGTTTACATGCAGTGATCTTGGACTAGTACTAAAAGAATGCGCTATAGGCATTTCTAGTCACTTTAATTGTATAAAATAGTAATTTTAAACTTTATAAAATATGACCAACACTTTAAATCACATTCCCAAGTATTAGAATATGTGGTGATTACATGTGTCAACATGATCCCATATTTTAATTGGAGAATATTAAATCTTAAGTACTTTCAATGAGTATAAATTACTTTTCTAAAATAAGAAAGATAAGACTAGGTCTTTATTTCAGGTGATGATTATGATGATGCTAGATCATCTAGTATGAACCTTTATGTGCAAAATAAAAGTAGTAAGTATTGTTTCGTGATTGTATACCTTGTATTCATTTATAGACGCTAGTACCGACCAAGGCTACGAGGTAGAGGAGTACTACGAGGAACAAGAAGAAAACTTCAACCACTGCATAAATCAAGGCAAGCTAGAACTTTGCATGCTACCTATGCAAGCTATCTAATGCAGGATAACCTATGCAAGATGCATTAGGCATGCTTTGGTTATGCAACTTTGATTACACCAATCCCAATTTTTATTTGCTAGCTTTATTCTTTTATTTTTACCAAAGTACTTTATTTTTAGTTAGTGCGTTGTGAGTTTTGGAAAAATAGTATAGATAGCATAAAGAGTATAAAACTAGGCCTAAGTGGTTATACTTAGATGCCAACAAGAGTATAAAACTAGATTTGGATAGTCACACTTGATTAGCACCCCTTAATAGTGAATACCCTCAACTTTAGTGGCTAGTGCTAAGCATAAAAGTTGATCACTTTATATGGGAATACTTGGTGAAAATGATTATGAAAACCTTGGAATGAAGATTCATTCTATTTAAATGTTTTGACATGAGTTATGAGCACAAAATGATTTGATGTTGAAAATGTTGAGGCATGAGCCTTAGCCCTTTATAAAAAACTGATGGTTGGGTTGGGATGCGATACCATTCCAATTTTACCATACAACCACAATACCTGAATTGGGTAGGGCTTGAATGGAAGTTTATATGTCTTAGTATGGGTTCCCTTGCAGAAGAGGTTGAGCTGAGGCTACCTCGTGATGAATGTACACCTATGCAGTACCAAAGATGACAGATGGTCACGGTTGGGAGGCCAAACTCATAGGGGAAGTGCCTATACTAGGGTGTGTAATTGAAAGGTTAGGATTGATTATACGCATACTATGTATCGAATGTTCTGGTGAAAGTGTACCACCTCTACAGACTGTCTGCGGTTCATTTCACAAGTCATTTTGGAAACATCTGACGACGGAACAGTATGGACAGTCCAACTACACAAGTGTATTCGTGTCATGTCTATACGTATATGAACCTATAGGGTCACACACTTAAGGGGCTGGAAGCCTAATGAGGATTGGATCCGAATTAGACCAGTCTTAGGCTACTAATGGGCTTCTAATGTAGAAGCCCACTAAGGACGTCTATATAAGAGAGGGTGGGGCAAGCTGACCAGGGTTGATCCAATCCACCCAGCCACCACACCTCACGCCTGTGTTGCACGCGCAGACCTAGCAGTCCGGCGTCTGACGCTTCCATCCCGCACGTGTGGATACCTCGGAGGTGCTGCATCTGTGGCACTTGGACGAGCCGCGCAAGGGGAGCTTCTTGTGGGACGAGGACAAGGAGGAGACGTGGAACTTCTGGACTGCCTCGACGCGCTTCATCAATTCCGCAACTGCGTGTCTAGTGGTAATGCCGTGATCTATGACAACAGTAATCCTGGTTTACGCGGTAGAAATTTTTTGATTTGCGCTAGTGTATCCTACCCGTATCCCTTCAAGAAATTTCCCTCTTATCTCACTATCTATCTCAATCTTCAGATGACTCGCAGAAATCCCGGAGTAAGTAGTTCATCTCAGGATCCAATGCTGCAAATCCTACAAATGTTGGTTGCTGACCGTGAAGATGGAAGAGATGAACATCAAGCTAATTTAGCCACCCTTCAACAGATAGCTCAGATGGCCCATAATAATCAAGGCCATGGAAACCAGGATAACCATGGATCCTAGCTCAAGAACTTTCAAAACACCAATCCATCCATATTTAGTAAGTCTGGAGAGCCATTAGATGCTGATGACTGGCTGCAGACCATGTAGAACAACTTAGAGGTCGCAGGAGTGGAGGCCAATAAGAAAGTACTATTTGCCACCCATTATCTGGCAGGTGATGCAAAATCTTGGTGGAATAGCACCCATACCATGAATGGAGGACAAATTATGACTTAGGGATGAACTTAGGGAATTCAAACTCAAGTTTAGCCGAACCCATAATTCAAACTCAAGTTTAGCTGAACCCAAGTGCCACTAGGTTTAATTCTGCGGCCGAGTGATGAACTTAGGGAGCTGAAGCAGGGAAGGATGACTGTGGTAGAGTACCGTGACAGATTTCTGTCTCTGACTAGGAATGCCCCTGATGAGATTGGTACTGAAGCAAATAAGAAGGAGAGATTCTTGAATGGTCCGCATGATGAGATGCAGACAGTGCTTTTCAACATTCCCTTCGCTGACCTTGAAGCCTTAGTGGATTCTACAATCCAGATGGAAGGCAAGATCAACCAAGACAACGAGAATTGCAAGCTTCGAATGATGCATGAACTAGGATTCCACCATACCCCGAAGTATCGCCCAACCCATCTGCAAGATATGCCCCGAGAAACAATAGACCCCCTATGTCCCGTCCTAACTATCCCAACCGTGGGGGAGGAAACCCAAGGCTCGGAGGAAACAACCACAACAACCCCGGCAACTTCAACAATTTCAACCGTGCACCGCCCATGTCCAACAACAACCACAACACCAATAACAATAATACTGTCCGTAGTACTAGAAGCAATGTTGTGCCTATTGCAGGAAAAGACAAGTCTCTCATTACTTGTTTTGAATGCATAGTCAAGGGTCACTACTCCAACGAGTGCCCCCCGAAGCTTGCAGCAACCACCAATGTGAATGCACCAGCTCAATAGCAACGCCTTGTTCAGCCTGGAAGGAGATTCGCCCCAGGGCTTGCTCAACCGCAATAGCCGTCTGTTTCACATGAATGCTGAAGAAGCTCAGGAAGCACCATATGTCATGCTGGGTATGTTTTCTGTTAACTCAGTACTTGCAAGAGTGTTGTTTCATTCTGGAGCATCGCACTCGTTTTTTACAGAATAATTTGCATGCACTAGTAAGATTCAACCAACAAAATTGAAGCATGTTATGATAGTTCAAATTCCTGGTTCAACCACCGAAGCTAGATAAATTTGCAAGGCCGTACCTATCAGAATCCATGGAATAGATTTTATGCTAATCTAATAGTACTTGGAACCAAAGGGTTGTAAGTAGTACTAGGAATGGATTGGATGTCGAAAAATAAAGGATTAATCGACTGTGCCAAGAAAGACATAACCATGACTAGTACCACTGGAGTATCAGTAGATCATGTATCTAAGACTTTGTCCCGTCAATTCAAGTGCAACAAGAGTCTAGCCCAACCAACCATTGACCAAGTCAGAGTAGTCCATGAAAACCTCGACGTATTCCCAGATGAATTGCCCGGTATGCCCCAGGTTGAGATATCGAGTTTATCATTGAACTAATCCCTGGAACTAGACCCATAGCTCAGAGACCTTATAGTATGAACCCGTCTGAATTAGTGAAGGTAAAGAATAAACTGGATGTTATGCTGGAGACAGGTTTGATTAATCAAGTGCGTCGCCATGGAGATCACCTATTTTGTTTGTGTATAAAAAGATGGAGGTAACCGTTTGTGCACGGATTATCGGAAGCTGAATGATGTCACCGTTAATAACAAGTACCCACTGCCAAAGATAGAAGACATGTTTGACTAGTTGACCGGTGCCAAAGTGTTTTCTAAGATTGATCTTAGAACTGGTTATCATCAACTCAATATTCGTGCAGTGGATATTCCAAAGACTTCCTTCACCACCAAATATGGATTGTATGAGTACATTGTCATGTATTTTGGATTAACCAATGCCCCCGCTTATTTCATGAACCTAATGAATAAGAATTTTATGAACTTCCTAGATAAGTTTCTTGTTGTTTTTATCGACGATATTCTGATCTATTCCAACTCAGAAGAAGACCATGAGCTACACCTGAGGACCATCCTTGAAACCCTTAGAAAGAATCAGTTGTATGCCAAGTTTAGATAATGTGAGTTCTGGTTAAAGGAAGTAGGATTCCTAGGACATATCTTGTTGGTACGAGGAATTGCTGTCGATCCCACCAAGATTAAGGATGTTGAAGAATGGAAAGCCCCAACCACTCAAACCCAAGTTCACGCATTTCTCGGATTAGCGGCATAGTACCGCAAGTTCATAGAAGGATTCTCGAGCACCGCAAGACTCATGACCCAGTTGTTGAAGAAAGATAAGAAGTTTGAATGGACGGACAAATGTGAAGCAAGTTTTCAAGAGATCAAGAAGAGATTTATTTCAACCCCAATATTGATTATGCTGGATATCAAGAAGCCTTTTGATGTGTATTGTGATGCATCCTAGATTGGTCTCGGATGTGTGTCATTGAAAGAAGGCAAAGTCATATCCTATCTGTCCGGACAACTGAAGCAACATGAGCAGAATTACCCAACCCATGACCTCGAACTAGCAGCCGTAGTTTTAGCCTTGAAGACATGGTAGCATTACCTCATGGGTAACCGATGTGAGATTTATTCGGATCACAAAAGTCTGAAGTATATTTTCACCCAGAAGGAGCTAAATATGAGGCAAAGGAGATGGATAGACTTAATCAAGGACTATGACCTTGACATTCACTATCACCCCGACAAAGCCAATGTGGTAGTAGATGCTCTTAGCAGATTGTCGTGTCGATTGAACACCATGATAAAAGAAGCCCAGCCAAGTTAGCATGAGGAGATGGAAAATTTCAGAATGGAGCTAGTTAGTGAAAGATTTTTTGCTAGCATAGAACTTCAACCCAATTTGATCAGTTAGATCAAGGAGGCGCAGAAAGGAAATGCTAGTATCGATAGAATTAAACGTCGTATCAATACAGGCAAGGTACTCGGATTTACCGAAGATGAAGAAGGAGTTTTGTGGTACAAAGGACGTATATGTGTACCAGCAGATTCCGAGTTGAAGCAAGTCATTATGTAGGAAGCTCATGATACTCTTTATTCCATCCACCCTTGTAACATCCTAGCATATATGACCTAACGCAGGGTAGATTTAGGAATATGAATTTTTGCATGCATTCATTTGTGAAAATGTGGGTAAAATTTTCGCCAAATAAAACCTTGAGTGATCAATGTTTCTTTCTTACTTTGAGATTAGGTTTAGTCTTAAAGGAGGATTGCTATAAACTTTGATATGATCTTAAAGGAATTATGTGTGTTTTAAAAAAAATGAATTTGAATTTTAAAACTTGATTGTTTGAAAAATAATTTTAATAATTTAGATATAATATTTGAATCTTAAATTAATTAAGAGATAAGTATTATAACCTAAATCTTATCCAAAAACAATATTGAATATGGAATTCATTTCATTAGCACATAAACAAGTTACAAAGAATGTAACTACTGAAGTCATTTCAAAATTCACAATTTATAAAAGAATAAAGAATAAGAATATTCTTTATTAACAATAATACAATATTTATTACAATTAAATCAAATAAAGATTACAAGAAGGATAAAAGAAAAATTACAAAAGAATAAGAAGATTACATTTGAAAATCTACTAACTATCCTATATCTAAAACTACACTAAATCTTCATCTTTATCTTGGTACCTGCAAAACAAAGACTAAAAAGAAACAAAATAAGATGAGTGTTAGTATATTTATCCCAGATATGTCAGTGAAGTGCACTTGACAAACTCATCATTGAGAAATGTTGTAAAAGGGGCAAGTTTCACCAATATGAAAGATTTCATCTTTCATAAATTCAAAGCCAGAATGCAAATGATAGCCAAGAGGGACCAATTCACCAGCCTGGTGAAAGTAATTTGGTAATGGTAAGTTCAAAAATTCTGAACCTATCCACATGTGCATAACAGGCACACAAGCTGGACACACACCAGCATGCAAAGGGTGTGCTGTCGACCTCACAAGCACAACCAATATCACAAAACCACAGCACAGCCGTGGAGGAGCACATCAATGCATCTCTCCAATACACAGCACACCATCACAACCAGGGTAAACAGCAGCCAAACCAAACCACCCAGATCAACCCAAACATCACCAGGATGGTGAGATAAGGAGGGGATGAATCTGGTGGACAGCAAGGTCAAGGCCAGAAGCTAGGAGGAGCAGGCAAGCTCAAGAGACTAGCAAAAGCAGATCACGATCATCATCAATCTACTACATCCACATCAGATTTTGTGGTGAGCCTCATAAAACCATCACATGATTTATTCATATTATCTAAACAAAAGCATGTGTTGCTTTATGAAATGATCTCTCAATAATCACCTAAGAGGGGTGAATCTATCCTAGAGATTTCAACCACAAGCACTAAACTCTCAGACCAACATCACTAAGTTTAGTGTTACTTTTGCAACTTAGATCATTCTTCATTTGATCTTATCAGATTAGGACACATCTCTCAGAGAGAGTAGCACCTCTAATCTTACAAGTTTCAAATAAACTATTTGCTCAACTAACTAGGAATTAAATCCTAGAGTCTCAGACCAACATCATAGGCAGGAAAGTTAATAAAAGCTTTCATATCAACTTGCCAGTATTAATCACAAGAATTATCAAGCTAAGCCCAGAAATAAAACCTCATCACTTGTGTGCCAGATCATATGGTATCACAAGGACAAATTTTATATGAACTAAAACCAATCTTTGCTTAGATTCCACATATAAAAAGGAAAATCTATAAATATCATTTTCCTGAAGCCAAGTGCCAGGAATCAACCTTAAAACAATTTATACATCCACAGAAAATCATTACATGTAATGATTTTATTCAGTGTGTATAATCTCATACAAGCTTACTATTATAATTGCAGTAAGCAACTACTGAGACAAAACTACTGTCAATACAAGTATTCTGACAGTAGAGTAAATTATCAGATCAACAACATAATCCAATCAGGGATTTCATAGAAACACTAGCATAGTATCAGAGTGAATCATCACTAGAATAAATCTGACAGGAAACTAGCATCATCAAGGCCACTACAAATCATTAACCACAGCAGATAATCATTCTTCATGCTCAAGCATGATCATCACTAAATCTAAAGCATCATGGATATGATCAACAGGGGGTTATGAACCCTAATCAGCGCAAGAACCCTAATCCAGAGATGAACTAAATCAGCACATAGTCACTAGGCATGAGAAGCCACTAGATACACGCAGAGAGGATCATGGTAGTAGCAGGAACAAGAACCACAGAAACAAATTTACCCGGGGTCCTCGCTGACGAATCGAAGAGGAAGCAGATTGGCCGACGAACCGCGGCTGACAGGAGCACCTAAGCGGGCTGCTGACAGCACCTTTTCCTAACCCTAGGATTCGGGAACGGGGTGGACCTGGCCACGGGGAAGCCCTAGAGTCAAATCCAAGTGGATAAAACGAACAAGCTCGTCGACAACCCCAACTGGCACCAGGCCGACGAGCAGTGACGGCAATGCGGGGAATCGACGGTGGCGGCGCCGCCTGTGGTCGGGTCAGAAGAGGAGAGGATAAGGTCGAGGGAGAGAGAAGGCAGAGAGAATGGGCTGGGTGGGACAAAACCCTTCGGGGTGATATTTTGACCCTGCCCTATTGGGCCACCCTGGCCCAATAAGCCCAAAAGGCCAGCCCAAGTTGTTTCATAAATTTTTTGATCAATTGGAAAAGACCAAAATGACCATGACCTCAATAAAATTCTATAAAATAAAATAAAAGTCCAAAAATTATAAATAATTTTTTTTGATTCACAATAATCCATGATATCCAAATAAAATAAGATATAAAATTTTGGACATTTAAATTTTTATAAGGATTTTGTAATTTATATATTCTTTATGGAATTTTACAAAATTATTGAAAGGTGATAAAAATAAATAAAAATCACTTTCATTATTTATTAATATTATAGTATTTTTGAAAAATACTAAATAAATATTTAGTAAAAATTTAATGTATAATTAATAATTCCTAAAAGAATTATTAAATCAATAAAAGTCAAATAAGAAGGGAAATAAAATAAAATAATTCAATATATGCAATAAAAATAAAAAGATATTTATAAATGCTTTATTAAAAGGGCACCTTATATAAGGAAAATGCATATAGAATTAAATAATGCATTACATTACTTGCATAATCATTTTGCTTCTTTAAATATTGTCCTTACCGGGCAATAATGATGTTTTTGTAGAACTAGAAGCCCAAGGTCCAGTGCAAGCATCAGACTTCACTACCTTGACATCACAAGGCAAATTCATCACTTGCTCATGTCCTTTGAAGAGTCTTTATCAAATTATTTGCAAATTGTGTGTTATCATATATGCTATAAGAGAAAGAAAATAATATTTTCATAAATAAAAAAATCATAGATATCATCCTAAGTGGTGATATAATTGAGCAATAGGACTTAGGGTTCTATTTGCAACAATGATGATCAAGTAGGGACTTAATAACCCCTGGCATCAGTGATTCTAGCGCCGTATATTACGCGTTAGCGATGAGATTTGGAATGGGATAGAGAAGTCAGTTGTATCTTCTTCCTCTCGCATGAAGCCGGATGTGCAGGTCATGGCTGTTATCCTTGTAGCGTGCATATTAATTGGTAATTCGTAGAGGATATGCAGCATATGGGTGGGAACCCTCATCATCCCACGATAGTTCTGGCATCTAATGGTTTGTACAAACCATTGTCGTAATTCATTATGTGGGAATGGTGTACACCAAGGAGGCATGCAGGGTCATGAAGGGGCAGTGATTGGCTTGAACCAACTACTGGGCCCCACATCATGGAATTGTGGATGGGAAAGTACGCCCGGTTGTACAACAAGGAGTTGGTCTCTCATGGGTAAAGTAACGCACCTCTACAGAGTGTAAGAACTGTAACTTGTTACTCCCTGTTCCGGGAAGGAGCTACGAACGCGGCAGGAAAGGAACTCCATGAAAGTTCTGGTCAACCTGTGAAGAATGATTGTCATAGTGTTTCGTAATAAAATCAATCTTTGAAGAAAGATTTACAAAAGCTGCATAGTGCCGAGGATTTATAATCCGAGGTGGTAGTTAGAGCATCAAACTTCCCACCTTGCATATAATGAACTTGTTGGGTAACGCTGTTACTCATTCTTTCCTTTGATCCCTTGCTTGGACTCTGAGGATCCCGAAGACGTGCCAATGTATGCAGCCGAATGCCAAGAAGACGTGTTCTACGAGGAACCTGATCTATCCGGAGGAGTTGAAGGCATGAATTACGAGATCCTCTATGGTGTTGATGAGAACGAGTCCACTTAAGTATCTAGTTAGTAGTAACTAACGGAGCCGAGCAGCCTGAACTCTATAGAATAAGCTGTTGATCCCCACTCCTAGTCAGAGTTGTTACTTTTAAATTTCCGTTGAACGCTTTATATTTTGGTTCGTAAGTTGGATCTTTTGGAAGTCTTGAACTTCCGGTATTGTAATAATAATAATGTGTGTACTTTTGTAATATGGACCCGTAATGTTTCTGTTGTACCACTCTGAGGGATGTGATATTTACGGAATGGTGTTCTGTGGAAGTCATGTCAACGACTATAGTGTACTACACATGCAGTGGTATGCTGGGTCACCGCAACCCTGGAGGAACCAAGATGTATAAGGATTTGAAGGAGCAATTTTTGTGGCATAAGTTGAAGCGAGAAGTCGGAAGCTACATAGCCAAATGTGATATCTGTCAGAGAGTTAAAGTGGAACATCAGAGACCCGCAGGACTTTTGTAACCTTTGCAGATCGCAGAATGGAAATGGGATTTAGTTGGAATAGATTTCATCACCGGTTTTCCTATATCTAGTAGAGGAAATGATTCTATTTGGGTCATAGTGGATAGACTTTCTAAAGTAGCTCATTTCTTACCGGTCAAGACCACTTATCAGAGCTCGAAGCTAGCAGAGTTGTACATTTCTAGGATAGTCAGTTTGCATGGAATCCCCAAGAACATTGTGTCGGATCGAGGAACCAAGTTTACCTCGATATTTTGGAATAAACCAATAAGGATTATGAACCAAACTGAAATTCAGCACAGCTTATCACCCGTAGACTGATGGACAAACGAAGCGAGTAAACCAAATACCCGAAGATATGTTGAGATCTTGTGTGTTGGAATATGGATCTAAATGGGAGGACTGTCTTCCTTTTGCAGAATTCTCATACAACAACATTTACCAAGCTAGTTTGGAAATGACCCCATTTGAGTTTATGTATGGAAGGAAATGTCATACCCCCACTGAATTGGTCGGAAGTAGAAGAGAGTCAGATTTTCGCACCCGACATCCTAAGAGAACCCGAAGAGAAAGTTCACAAGATCCGTGATCACCTTAAGACCGCCCAATCCAGATAGAAGAGTTATGTCGACAAGATACGTCGATATCTAGCCTTCACTATCGGAGATTTTGTGTATCTAAAAGTATCACCCTTGAAAGGAATCCAAGATTTCCTACTCAAAGGAAATCTTTCCCCCAGATATAATGTACCCTTCAAGATTTTGAACCGCCAAGGAGAAGTATCATATCAACTGGAACTGTTGGAGGAGATGTCATCCGTGCATGATGTGTTCCATATCTCGTTAGTTAGAAAATGCCAAGAAGTTCCGGAGAAGACCGTAGTTTTCAATAATATTGATCAGAGAACCATAGAGATCAACAAGGACCTAACTTATCATGAAGTACCCATTCGTATTTTGGAAGAAGCCTTCGGAACCACTAGAACCCGGAGTAATAAGTTTCTCAAGATCAAGTGGAGTAACCATACTGAAGAAGAAGCTACTTGGGAGCGAGAAGATTACATTAGGACTGAGTTTCCAGATCTCTTTAGTTCCTAGTTTTCTTTTTTTTAATATTGAGACGAGATTTTGTTTAAGGAGGGAAGGTTTGTAACACTTCAAAAATACTAAACAAGATTATCAAGTTCTAATCACCCAAGTTTAGGGTTAACAAAAAATTTTACTATTAAAATTAATATGAATGCATCTATGTGTGCTTAATGCATGAATGATTGCATTTTCCATGTTTGATTGCTATGAATGATAAGGATTGGTTTTAAGATAAAAACAATATCAGCTAGGTCAATTCTAAACAAAACACATCAAAAGGAAATTCAAATAAGAAGGCATATGATCAAATGGTCATTTTGACCAAAGTTAACCACTAGAGCACTTTGGGTGTTCCTAGTAAAGATTTCTTAATGGAAACTTTCTCAATTATTTTCACCCCCTGCTATGCCAAGTGAAAGTGAACCCAAGCCCACTTTACAAACCAATAGAAACAAATTCCAAATATATTTAAAGGACAATTCAAAATTGAATCAAGTGTATGCATTAAGATCACCACTTTTCAAAAACCAACCAAACAAATTCCCCTTGGCAAACCCTAGCAACCACAAACCACCAAGCTTATGACAAGATCACTCACCAAAATTCATCCAAAAATTCAAATTTTGAATTCGTGCGGCCATTTCATCAAACACCCGGTGAGCATAGTACCAGCTGCCAAACTATTACTGTTATTGATCAATGCTTTATCTACCAATTGTCGCCACTACTAGACCTCACTCACCCCTAGTGCCCACAACTGCATTAAAGCAGCTCCCCTTCCATTTCTTGGACTAGTGTCGTGCCACCCGAGCCGTCCTTGCCGGTCGAGCATGGACAACTCATATCAGCCATCCCTGCGCCCATCCACGATGTCTACGAGACAGGCCACCGTCCACTGCCACTCCATTGCCACCCATCAATCGTAGCCCATCCGTTGACCACCCGAGAAATGCCGCGTCCAGTTCTCTGCCGCCATGTCGAGAGCACGCTAGAACACCATAGCCGCCTCGCCCGCACATGCTGTGCCTCGCTCTCTCCACGCGTACCCGCACTCACCGCAACACCAGTGACCCCCAGGACACGACCGTTCGCCGTCGCGTGACACGAGACCACTGTATGCCGTATCGAACACCCGACGTTCCCGCACAGAGCACGGACCGCTCCTGACGATTTGCAACTGCCACTTGTCATGCCATCACGCGAATGAAGACCGCCAGGGAGAAATATGTTGACCAGCACTCTCAGCCATGCCCATAGCTCACTACAATGACGTCGCCGGAGGAGCCAGACCATGCAGCTCTGCCCCTCTCGCTGGTGTATAAATAGAGACCACCCCAGCCCTCATTCTCCACACCATGTCACTCCCCTCTCTCTCAGAACCACCCATGACCCTTCCCCGGAGCAAGGCGAGCACGACATCGCCGGAATTTGGCCAAAGTCCGCCGCTGTAGAGGAGAAGAGGAGCCTTCGATTGGAGCCACCCCAAGAGCCACCACGACCACCGTTCGAACCAACATTGTCGACATGTTCGTTCGCTGCCATCGCCGACTCTAGCTGGAGCCCAGGTGAGCCACCGCGTACCCCCACCGTCGCCGTTAGGGTTCAGTCTCGTCGGAGCAGTGCGACGGAGACGACGAACCACCATCGTTGATCTTAATCTAATTGTAGGGCTGAGATTGAAACTTACCGTTTCAGTTATATAGATCCGCTGATGCATGGTACCCCCTGTCAGTAGCCCGCTGCGCCAGCACAGTGCAGTTGGGCCGGCCCAGTATCATTCCCATGCGAGCCAGCGATTCAAATTTAAGTTTTTCTTTTATTTCAAAACCCTAGTTCTGTCAGTGAATTTGAAATTCAACTCAAACCGATTTACTGAACCAAATTGCATCATTCCAATTCAATTCAAGCCCGTTGGATTCAAACCATTTGAAATTATAGATCACCTATAGTAAAAATAACAAGACAGAGACTTTTACACATTCAATTTTTTTCCAAAACCAACAATAAATTCTTTTGAGTTGATTCCAACTCTCAAAAATCAAATTTGACAAGATCTATCTGAATACATAAAAATATTTATGTTTCCATGCACTGATCTTGGACTAGTACTAAAATAAAGCTCCATAGGCATTTCTAGAAATTTAATTGTATAAAATAGTAATTTTAAACTTTATAAAATATGACCACCACATTAAATCGCATTCCCAAGTATTAGAATATGTGGTGATGACATAGGTTAACATGATCCCATATTTTAATTGACGAATATTAAATCTTAAGTACTTTCAATGAGTCAAAATTACTTTTCTGAAATAAGAAAGATAAGACTAGGTATTTATTTCATGTGATGATTCTTATGATGCTAGATCATCTATTGTGAACCTTTGTGTTCCAAATAGAAGTAGTAATTATTGTTTGGTGATTGTGTACCTTGTATTCATTTATAGACGCTAGTATCGACCAAGGCTACGAGGAAGAGGAGTACTACGAGGAAGAAGAAAACTTCAACCACTACACCAATCAAGGCAAACTAGAACTTTGCATGCTACCTATGCAAGCTATCGAATCCAGGATAACCTATGCAAGATGCATTAGGCATGCTTCGGACATACAACTTTAATTACACCAATCCCAAGTTTTACTTGCAAGCTTTATTCTTTTATTTTTAACGAAGTTCTTTATTTTTAGTTAGTGCATTGTGAGTTTTGGAAAAATAGTATAGATAGCATAAAGAGTATAAAACTAGGCGTAAGTAGTTATACTTACATGCCAACAAGAGTATAAAACTAGATTTGGATAGTCACACTTTATTAGCACCCCTCATTAGCGAATACCCTCAACTTTAGTGGCTAGTGCTAAGCATAAAAGTTGATCACTTTAGATGGTAATACTTGGTGAAAATGATTATGAAAACCTTGGAATGAAGATTCATTCTATTGAAATGTTTTGACATGTGTTATGAGCAAAAGATGATTTGATGATGAAAATGTTGAGGCATGATCCTTAGCCCTTTATAAAAGATGATGGTTGGGTTTGGATGCGATACCATTCCAATTTTCCATACAACCACAATACATGAATTGGGTAGGGCTTGACTAGAAGTTCATATGTCTTAGTATGGATTCCCTTGCGGAAGAGGTTGAGCTGAGGCTACCTCGTGATGACTGTCCACCTATGCAGTACCCAAGATGACAGATGGTCATGGTTGGGAGGCCAAACTTATAGTGGAGGTGCCTATACTAGGGTGTGTAATTGATTATCCTCTTACTAAGTATGATGATTCAGGGTTGTCCTTGATGGATGTATCGAATGTCGTGGTGAAAGTTTACCACCTCTATAGAGTGTCAAACTATTCGAATAGTCGCGTCCGCCTTCATGGACAGTTGGAGTGGCCATACTGTCCCGTCGTCATATACTTTCAAAATGACTTATGAAATTAACTATGACTTTGACTTGACCACAACAGGGTTGTGAACATGGAAACTAAGTTTCCACTTAGGTGTTGTAGAACATTAAACTAGTTTTCTTACTTCTGAACTCAATATGAAATAAACCTGGCTTTTTGCAAATAAACCTAGATCTTAGTATTCCTACTCGAACTACTTTACTTGTTAGTGATAGTTTGCGAGTACTTAAAGAGTGGCTTTGTCCCTGGCTATTCCCATGGCCAGACTATGAGGAGGACTACCAGGATGATGGACAGCAGGAGGTCTATGACAACTAGGATCATCTCCCATCGCTAGCATTGCATGTGACCCTAACGATGAAGCTCCGCTATGTTTAATTTCCGTTGTGTTGATTGTATGAAGACTGGATCATGAGGTCTCTTATTTGTAAGACCATTATTATGGTTTGTAATAGATGATGTACTATGGTACCAATTCTATTATGTCTCACAAAAATGGTAATCCTGGGATTGCGAGGTATGGCATAACATGCATCTAGGATTAAAAATTCGGGTGTTGACACTTGTGAACCTATAGAAGAGGTTGTGCAAACCAACATGTTCAGTGTTCCCTTTTTGAGATCTAAGCAAAGAAAAAGAAAATAGTCAGTGTTGCAGCTTTTAAAGAACCAGATGACAAAAACAAAATTATAATCGAATTAGTACGAAGAGTTCAAATGGGCACTATAGTTTAGCAAAATGATGAAGTGAGAAAATAATAGAAGGAACATAGCTCAGTACAAACCAGATAAATTAAGTAACTGTGGAGCAGGGAATCCACAATAATATTGCCCACTGACTTTACATTTTGCAAGAACTACAAAATAGCGGGCAATTACTATTGGCGGAATCTGTGCACTGCATGGAGGATCTAGTATGGTACGGTTGGGGTCGATGTCGGTGAAAGGGAAGCATATATTGGGTAGTCATTGACGGATTCGGCGCCGTGGACGGGAAAGTGGGGAAATGAAGTCAGGTGCGGTGACATGGATCCGGTGCACTGGACGTCGGAGAAGAGGCAATGGTGCATTGGAGGAGACCGCAGATGATGCAGCTCCGGCATTCTAGTGAGTGAGGAGTGCATGGTGTCGAGTTCCGGCGGGCAAAGCCAACCGGAGAAGTGTTGCGGTAGGTTCCGGCCGCCAGAACCGATGGTCAAAGAGGCAAGAGAGTGTGAGAGGGGCTAGGGTTTTGTCAGATTTTTCTTTATGTGTGTGGGTAAGAATCATTTTTAAAATGTATTGGTAGTAGTACTGACCTGAGAGGTAAGTACTATTAATTAGTATTGTTTGAAACGGAGGAGCGTGTTCAAAGTGTTTGAAATGGAGGGGCGTGAGGGAGTGGGGACCACATGATTTTGTCCGTCTAGTAATCTTGTTCGGCCATACAAAATCAACAGGCCAGAGCGGATACCTTCCTCGCGAAGGCTCTGACACGGACGCTTAGGTAAGAAATCGCTCGGTTTCCGAGAGTAGACTATAGGGGTAGATGTGTAGGCCAAAATATAGTAGTACCACACCATTAATTGGGCTAGTTAGGGGTCAGGTTATGTTGGCACTCCATGAGTTCAAACTTTTAGTGTGCTCCAATTTTAGGAGTGAATGCATGGATCTCAGAAAAACATACTATGTACTAGCATGCATTGTGATTACATGCATGATAGTAGTTGGTTATTGAGTTACATGCATCATGTATTAAATGGATTCTATTGGGTTGATCATATTACTTGTACTCTTCGTATATTCTCTGATATCATCACATTCTAGTTAATGAGTATCATGCATGTGCGCACACGATCCATTTCTTTTGTTGAGTGACATACCATTTTTTGTGCGGTCATTGACCCCGTCCGCTGATGACTCTTGCTAATCAATGCAGCTCACACATATTGTACTTTGCAATCATAACCAGACTTCTAATAAAATAAGACTAGTAACTCATAAGCACATTAACATTGTTGTTTTAGTATTGTATTTTGCGTAGTATTAGTAAACAACCCCCATAAAAAGTATAGTAACAACCTGGGAGACATTGTGTAATATCCCAAGACTAGCACCGAGAAATAGAGAGGACACATGTGTGCACGTTGCATTCATGCAAGAGACAATCTAGGAAATTTTCGCGCAAAACTAAAAGAGTGTAAGGGGATCAAGATATCTGTTGTACTGATGGGAACATTAGAGCAAGTGTTATGGATTTCGACATGACCTCTGTTATATTTTTGTGTCTTAGGAAACAAATCAATTCTTATTCGAAATTGAGAATTGAAATTCAAATTTGAATACTTTGGAATTTAGAATATTCCAATATTAAGTAAAGAATATATATAAACAATAAAATAAATCGAAATACAATAATATTTAATCATACAATAAATGAACATTTAAAATGAAATACCATTAAGACTAAATGATACTAATTTTTTAACAAACAAACAAGAATTGAACTCTTATTGATAAATATTATACAGTAGTTACAAATTCTAGAATACAAAATAGGAAATTACACTTTATTTTATTATAGAAAATTATTACAAGTACAAATAATTTACAAGAGAAATTGACTTTACAAAAAGAGATAAAATTAACTTTATTAAATGAGATATATAATCTTACAATGTCTTTACAATTATCCAATAAAAATAATTCATGACATTAAGAATTAATACAAATAATGAATATAAATAATAGAAGTTCTTATTCTTTTCTTAATCTATTATTTAAAGACAATGAGAATACAAACAAGAATAATTATTACAAAAATGGATAATCACAAATAAATAAAAGAAATACTTTATTGAATCATATAAATGATACATTATTGTTTACAAAATAATAAAAGGAAATTACAAGATAGTAAAATGAAAACCTATACTAACTCCTAAGTAGGCCTTGTAGTTCCAAAATCTGCTCTATAAGCACTTGTATCTACAAGGAAATGGAGGAAATAAAATAATAAAGGAAAAGAGGGGGTTAGTTGGGTTTAGTGCTCTCATACATTACAGTGAAATGCACTGTTTCCATTCCTCACTGAGCAGTAGTTAGGGCAAAGTAGTATATGTTCTTATTCAATGATAGCCCTAAGTACAACCACATTGGCAGGGGCAAGTTTCACCTTGGTAGAATAGCAAAAAATATCAGTTTCACTTGACATCACAAAAAATAAAGGCCAAATCAAGATAATATCGAATCAGCCAAAGCACATCCACACCACCAAGTTTCCACATGTGGGAACTTGCAACCTTTGGGGCCTACTTGCAAGCAACTTACACACATGCATGTACATGTGTTGTCAACACAGGGTGACGCCAGGAAAGGGGATAAAGAGCCTCGTCGTAGAAGTAGAGAGAGAGAGCACTCTGCTAAATACATTCCACAACACCACTCACATAGAAAGAACAACCATCAACACCATAGTCCACCACAAGAACAACATTTGTTCTTGCTGGATCATCACAGATCGCTTCCACATATACTAATCAGCCAACAGATCTAGTCATGGTGACTTGAAGAAGAACAAGTCAGGGCCTTTGTAACATCCCAAATTTCATCAAATGAAAAGTCATATCATTGCATTCATATTATCATAGCATGTTTGTCTTGCACCATAATTTTCAAACCAAAACCCTATTTGAAACCATATTTAAACCCCACTTTATATATCATATATGGGGCATGGTTTTATTTTTATTTTCAAAATACCAAAGTGTTTTTGAGTGAACATATGTGTTTGACAGAATTTTGAATGCTAGGATCATAGTACAAAATTGTGGAAAAGGTTTGAATTCAAACAAGTTTGAATTAGGGTTTCAAATTCATTCCTAAAAATCAAAACAGAATAGAAAAAGGGCAAAGAAAAAAATAAAACATGCACAACCTATTCGGCCCAGCAGCACTAGCGGCCCATTGATACGTTGGAAACGTATCTATAATTTTTGATGCTCCATGCTTGTTTTGTATCTACTTTGCTTTGCTTGTCTAAACTTTGAGGGCTTTTTACATGTTTTCTGGTACTAACCTATTAACAAGTTGCAACAGCGCCAAATGCTTGTTTTCTGCTGTTTTTGGTTTTAGAAAAGTTAGTAAAGAAATATTCTCGAAATTGGACCGGACAAACGCCAAAGCCAATTAATTTCCGTGGGGAACAAGAAGTCTAGAGGAGAGCCGGAGGGGCCAGCCAGGGGGGCGAGACCCACCCCAGGCATGGGGAAAGTGGGCCCGCGCTTAGTAGGGTTTGGTGGCCCTGGCCGCTTCCCGGTCTCGCCCCTTCGCCTATAATAAGCCCCCGATGCAGAAACACTGAGGACCCGATCAGAAATCCACGAAACCGTCTGTAGCCACCGCCACCATCGTCCCTAGATCGGGGGGATCTGAAGCTCTTCCTGGCACCCTGCCGGAGGGGAGATCATCCCGGAGGCCTTCTCTCCGGTATGATGCGTGAGTAGTTCCACCTTGGACTATGGGTCCATGTATTAGCTAGATGGTTGTATCTCCTCCTTTGTGCTTTCATGTGTAGATCTTGTGAGCTCCATTCATGATCAAGATCTAATCTATTTGTAATCATGCATGTTGTGTTTGCGGGGATCCGATGGATATTGAGATTATTATGTTAGTTTGATTAATGGTTTTGTCTTTATGATTCTATCATGTCTGTGTTGTTTGTGATCTTGCATGCTCTCCGTTGCTAGTGGTTATCTTGGCCAAGTAGTTGCTTGTGACTCCAAGAGGGGGTATTTATGCTCGATAGTGGGTTCATGCTTCTAGTTTCCAAGGGAAGTGACAATAATCTCTTCGATTGTAGATGTGCTGTTGCTACCAGGGAGATAACAATGGTCTCTTGTTCATGGAACATGTGGACTATTTACCTTACACACTTTGCTTAAAGTAGTTGTCTGTTGCTTGCAACTTAATACTGGAGGTGGTTCGGATGATAACCTGAAGGTGGACTTCTAGTCATAGATGCAACTGGATGGCGGTCTATGTATATTGTTGTATTGCCCAATCAGCCTCAGAGGATATTTCTAGCTAGTAATTGCAGTGTTATGCCTTGCTCAGTTCCTATCAATTGCCATGTTGTAATTTGTTTCCCTTCATGCCATGTTGTTTATCTAAGGAGAGCACCTCTAGTGAATTATGGACCCCGGTCCAATCTTTACCATGGATACATCTTCCATTGTTACTTGTTTACTTGCTGCAAACCATTACCTTCCACACCATATGTTTAATCCTTTGTTAAAGCAAACCGGTGAGCTTGAAAACCTCACTGATTTTTTGGGGCAAAGTCTTGAGTTTGTATTGTGATTGTCTCCGTGTTGCTTGCAACACCTGTGTGACGTTTCCTTCCTCCTACTGGTTCGATAACCTCGGTCTCAACTGAGGGAAGACTTGCAGCTATGCTCTTCACACCTTTCTCTTGGGGTTACCAACAAGACGCCACATCAAACACCAAGTTCTCTGGCGCCACCAAGGAGTCATCAACAAGTTCCTGGCTCCGTTGCCGCGGGGCTAAGGACGTCTTCACTAGGGGAGTCCTTCACTTCCTTTCTCTTTACTTTGTTTTTAGTTTGCTTCGTTTCTTTTTCTTGGTTTTGTTTGCCTCTTTTCAAAAAAAAAATTGTCTAGCTTGGTTTGCTTGCTTTATTCAAAAACACAAAAAAATAGTTCCTAATCTAGTTGGTGGTCTGTTATTGCCCTGCTTGGTCATGCTTTCTATCAATGGATGGTTTCTTTGAAACTAGTTCTTATTGGCAAGGTGGGTCCAAGGAAAAACAAAAGCATTATTATAAGGAACACCGTTTGTCACAAAAAGGGAAACACTTATGGGAACAAATTGATTAGTTGAATACTATGGGAACAAATTGATAAGTTCAATAAGAGGTGTGCTCCACTTATAATGTTACTTATTGCTTTGTTAAAGCTTGTTGCTGCAGGAGGTGTAAACACCTACCCTTTCAATGTGAGTATAATGATAATGTTACCATATCTTATTATGTTAAAGGAAATTATGACTTTTATGATGTGGAACAAATTGAAGAATTTATTGGCCTCAAGGGTGCATTTGAACTTGCCAGTTTGCTTGAAAATACTGATGATGCACATTATGAATATGAGGTTTATGAGATACTTAAATTTTTCTTTGATAATTACAAGGAAGCAAATGGCTATATGCCTGAATATTTTAATAGATGCTTTCCACACATGGGAGAGACTAATGCTTTGCACGAGCCTATGGAAGAAGAAATTGCTGAAACTGAAAGCTCATTAGATGAAAAAGAGGAGGAGAGTGATGAACGAAGGGAGGAAGAATGGATCTACCCATGTCTACCTTATAGAAGTTTTCACGGTACTAAAACATCTCTCTTTGTGCTGAAAGTTTTTGAAGTTACTATTGTTTTATCTTCCTATGCATGTCACTTTGTTCTTTGTGAATATATTTTCTTATAAGATTGCCATGCATAGCAACTTGGTTAGGCTTAAATGTGTTTTGAATTTGCTTCTTGATGCTCTCTTTGACTTCAATTCATATTTCTTATGTGAGCATCTTCTCAAGCTATCAAGCCTAACTTAAAGGCGTTAAAGAAAAGTACCTGTTGGGAGATAACCCAAAAGTTTCCTTGAGTCTTGGAAGTTATTACTTCAGTAATGACATCTCCTTATCCTTTTTGTTTGATTTTTGTGCCAAGAATGACCTCTAATGAGAGGGAAGTAAGATTTGGGATGTCCCGAAACAGATTTCTGTCCTCCACCAAACAAATTCGTGAGGAGGCTCTACAATTCGGATTAATCTCAAAATTTATGATTAAATCCCCCAGTATGTTATCTAACTTTCGTTAGTTCAAAAGTTTTTGATTTGAGCAACAGAAGATGTTCGAAAAAATCGGTTTCTACCTGCTGGTCTGTTTTGACAGATTTCTGCCATTATTTGCATTTGCTTCTTATTAATTCCTTTTAGAGTTCTCTTCAGGTAAATTGAGCTTTTTGAAGGAGTTACTACAATAGCTTGTGTTTTTAGTGAAACGTCTTGCTGTTCCAAAGCTTTGCCAGTGATCTAATATCTTTTGAATACACTAATGTTGCTAATGAATATTGTGTGAAGTTTTGTATGAAGGAAAAATTCTAGGTGTAGAGAGAGAATGATGCAATGAGATCAAGAATGCACAAAAGCTCAATCTTGGGGATGCCACCATGGTGTCACCCCAAGGAATATCCAAGAGAGCATCCCCTTCTTCATCAATAAAAAACTCAGGTCTGTCTAGACACTTCGTTTTTATTGTTTCATGCACAGTTGTGTTGTTCTTGGAGCGTCTTAGTTTTCGTTTTCTTTGCTTAGGTTGTTTAGTTTTCTCGAATAAAGTAGTTTGGAGCCTCGTTCTCACTGTGTTGGTTTGTAGATAAGGTTGCTTTGTGTTTGGAAAGGAGTAGTAAGTTCTTGCTTGAAGTGCAAGAGGAGCTTGCATTGACTGTGACTTAGACTTTAGCATAACATGCTAGGTGTTGTTTTGACCTTATGCTTAGTGATTATTGTTGTAGCATGTCTTGTTCCAAACAATTGGTATTGCTTAGTGTGCCTTGAAGAAATTATGCGTTGTTTTAGCATGCAAAAGCATAGTATTGTGGTATTCTCCTTCGATGTTTTGCTTGGGTTGACTTGGCACATGATGAGACCATGTTATGACTATGAAAAGTCATCATTAGCCTCTATGATCATTATTCCTTGACTTGTAGTACCACTCTTTGCTTTGATTAGTTTGCTTTGTTGCATTGCATAATTTTGGCCATTATTTCTCTCTTAGTTGGTTGCTCCCAGTCTTGTGCTAGCCTCCACTTGTATGAGTAAGTTCTACTCATGCCTCCAACTCTCAAGAAACCACGTTATTCCAAAGTGTCCACTAAAAATTCCTATGCATGGTGTGTTACACCATTCCAAGTATATTCTTGTTTTCAACTATCTTCCAATTAAAAACTATTTTGTTATGTGAAAACTTAGTGATCAAAGCCCTCGCAAACTTGATGGCACACTTTATTCTTTGCCCCTAATAAACTTGAATCATTGTGACAACTTTTTTGTATACGCTTGCACTTATAAGTTGGAGTTAGCAGAACCGTGCTGTCACGGGGAACGTTTTCAAAATTTCTCACATCCCAAATTTTAGAATTGGTACTGCATAGCATACATGTCATTGCATCATGAACATCATTGCAAAAATTCGGTTTGAAAAGGTTTTGGCAAAACACCTCACTTGTATTTGCATTTTGTCACCTATACTTGAGTGCTCGGTTTCTACCTTGCATCTGCTAGAATGGAATATTTTAGTTGTTTGGAAGGTACAGGTGCGTAGAGGGTTCCAACACGAACCCGTAGCACTTTGAATCGCCTCAATCGGAGCTTTGGAGCAAAATCTACAACAATCTGAATTTTTGCTTATCTATAGACAATTTCAGACACAAAAATTCAGTTAAGTATTGCTCACGAAAAAGAAAAAAGAAAAATCAAAAAAAAGAGAGGAACAAGCCGGTGCAGCCAGCCAGCCCGCGGCCCAGCCGAGGCCTGCCCGGCTTCTTGAGCCATGACCAGATAGCGACAACAGCGAGGCCAGCGCGCGCACAACAAATATTAAACGCCGCCGCCTTACCAGCCCCGCTGATGAGCGGGCCCCGTCCGTCAGCCGCCCGCGTGCCACTGCCAAGTGGGGCCCGCCTGTCATCATCCCCAAATCGGGTTCTTCCCAGACTCTAACTAACAGCGGGAATCCACGACGAAATCGCAATGAATCCAAACTAATCTCTACCTAAGACTTGCCCCATATGAATCCCTACCTTCCCCTCTACGAAACCCCCCCAAAACCGCCTCCTAAGCCACTATCGTCGCTGTGCAATTGCTCGCTGGAGGAAGATGCCGCCGCCGCCATTGAGCTCGGTAAGAGCTCGTACGCCAGGGATTGGTCGCCACCCCCTGCACACCAACGATCCGCCCGTCTCTCCCTCAACCGCCTCTGTCTCCCTGACCACTTTCCCCTTCGCTGCAGGCCGCCAAAACCGCTTCCCGAGCTCGCTGGAGCCAACCGCCAACCGTTGCCGCTCCAGCCGCCCGCGGACGAGAGGCCGCACGCCGTCGCCTCCACGAGCTTTGCCGCCTCGCCCCGCACGCCGTCGCACCAACCACCGCCGGTGACCGCCCGAGCCACCGCCGTCGTTGCTGAGTCGCGCCGCTGCCGTTGACCGCAGGTGAGCACCGCCGCCCTCCCCTTCCCCTCGATCTGGAACGAATGGTCCAGATGGACCGTTGACCAACTGCTCTGGCCGCTGACTAGTCAGCGTGCCATGTCAGCGTGGTCAAAGTCTGACGACTTTGACTGACGATTTTAATTCGAATTATTTTGGCAGAAATTAGATAGATCTTGTAAAATCGATATAAATTAAACTACTGGGACAAAAATGGCAAATAAATATTTACGGATTCAGTGTTTAACTTAGAATATTGCTTTATAATTGTTTCATACTTCTGCAGCAGGGTTTTGCCGTGATTAATTAATTAGTTTAATGTCCTTTTTAGAGTAATAATTTCATAGTAAAAGTTCTACAACTCCAAAAATTGCAAATGAGATGTCCTTGGAATCAGTAGAACAAGAGGAATCGTTTAGTGAATTAAAAAGGTAGACTTACAGTACTGGAATTTGCGGAATCTATAACAAGGCTTACTAGAGTATTTTAATTACCTAGGAAATTCTATAAATCCTTTTTGAGTGATTTCAGTTGGTACTGGTTCTATTTTAGGTTGCCTACACAATGGTTATTTGTCCAAGATTTTACAAACTATTCAATAGCAGTGGCCAAATAATTGGGTTATAGCTCAATTGTTGGTCATTTAAAATTGCATGCCTTGTTTCCTATGCGTTTAAAATGTTTTACATGCATGCATACAGTAGGTATACTGAATAAGATTGTAGAAAGCTACTGTAGCATTGTTCAACTTTTCATGCATGCATCTTGCATTGTCATGTTTATATATGATTGTGTTTGTCTTGTTTATGTGATTGCAATTGTATCGTGTAGATTGTGACGAGTGCAACGCTTGCTCGTGTGAGGATTGTTCGTTCGACCGCTACAGCCAAGGCAAGTAGATGCTACTTTGTTCATGATGTTGTCCTACTATTTTCAATGCATTGTCGTGTATTTTGTAGATGCATGTGTAGGAAATTACTATCGCTATCCTATGTCCTATTATGTGGTAGGGTTTTCCTGTAGATGAGCCACCGTTGGTAGATGTGCTTAGCCATGACATGATGAACGAGGGCTGGGTTACATCACTGAAAGTTTTTTCTAAATGTGTTGGTTTGCGAAAACTAAAAACAACTTAATCAATGAAACTCCTTGGTGTGATGGGATTGAAAATTTTGGTGGTATCATTGCGGAAAGGCACCCAGGTATCAAGAGAAATTGATTGGCTTCTTTATTTTGTAGCTTACGTGTACAACCATGTGCCAATAATGAAATGGGCGGTTGGTTGGACTCAGTAGGTTGTGGTAACTCGATCCCACGTATCCAGAGATGTAGAATTTTGGTAGGTTGGACCGGTGCGTGTTGGGTTTGGGGAGCTACTTCCCGAACGGTCCCTTCTTGGACTTCTCCCTATCATCACCCAATATGATAGTGGTGGTACGAGCTGGGCTGGCCAAGTCACATGGGTAAAGTGTACTAACCCCTACATGGTGTATAAACTAATCGATTAGCCGTGTCCCCGGTTACGGACATCTGAGTTGCTTGATATTTAGTTCATGACATGTTTCTCGCTCATTCTAATTTCCTAATTGCTTTAATGTTGATGGGTTAACTTAATTGGGATCTTTTCAAAGAAAATCAAAAACTGTTTAAGAAAGTAGGACAAAGGTATTCTCAAATGCAAGCTAGCCACATCTCCACTTTCCACATATGCATGTAGACGTTAGCTCTATTGTCTCCTTTAATAGCTCTACTTGCCATACATTCCATGTATTGACCCTTCGGGGCTGCTACGTTTCATGTTGCAGGATATTCAGATTCTGAGTGATCGATTTAGGCCACCGTACTCCACTCGGCACTTGTTCACTTGTGGGCAATTTGAAGAATGGAGGAGTTACTTTATTTATGTTGCTACTTGAATAAGCTGAGATAGCCTTGAGCTAAGCCCTTATTGCAATAATGATACTCTGGTTCTTCGTTATTTATGATGCGCAGTTATTTTGCTATGTTATTCATCTTTATTTTATTGTGGGCCTATGAACCGATCTAGGGATTGGCATGTCACATAGAAGCTACGGTCTTTTCAGAACTGTAGTGTTACAAGATGGTATCAGAGCCCGTGTGTCGACTGTAGGATCGTGACCTAGGTTTGGATTAGGAAGCCATAGAATTATTAAAGCTTATATTAACTCTGTCTTTCATCTTATGCCTTTCACTCTCGTAAATCTTTACCATGTGCTATTCTCACACTTTCCTCTTTTAATTGATAGATGGGAGAAGTCAGAACTGAGTATGCAACGATGGAGTCACCAAGGCCCTTTGCAAGACAGTTGGCACAGCCCTCGCAATCATTGGGATTGCCACTGCCCATGTCCAAGGGAAGAAGGCTATACACCTATGGATATGGCAAGGACGCCTGGGAGATGACCACTTTTATCTTCAGGGATATCGCCTTGCCAAACCCTGTGCATCTGGTCTACACCAAGACATATTCCAACTGGGGCTTGGAATAAACTTGGCTCTGCATGAAGCCCTGTCACGCCAGTGCCATCTTGTTTGACACCTGCTGCCAGAAGACTCACCTTACCGTGATTACGGAAGGCGTGATGACAATGGGAATGTTGTGGTTACCCCGGGCAACAGGAACAACATGCCGCCCCATTGGAGGCACATAGAGGATATGCAGAGGGAGAATGGAGCTCTAGCTGAGAAAGTGATGATGATAAAGGAGATAGAAGATTTTGCCAGCAACAGTATGGTGGTCCAGGGACAGGAGATTGAGACTTTGCATGAAGCTGTGGATGTTCTGAACCATGCACTGATTGGCAGGGACGCAACCATAGCACAGCTGAATGGGACCGTCCATGAGAATAATCAAGCCATAGCACAGCTTAATGGGACCGTGCAGGAAAACAATCAAGCCATACAGCAGCTGCAAGGTTCTGTCTAGGAAAGGGACCAGACTATTGTTGATATGGCAGGCCAGATTGCCGCTCTCCAAGCACAGTTGAATCCACCCCCTGATGACAACAATGGAGATGATGGCAACAATGATGACGATGATGACGGTGGGAACAATGATGATGATGAGGACTAAGATGATGATGATGATAATGGAAACAACGATGGTGGAGGAGATGAAGTTGTTGCTGCAGCAGCAGAGGATGAAGAAGAAGAGGAGGATCCAGAAGAGGTGGAATTTGAGGTTTCAAGTGATGATTCAGGAGAGGTGTATACTCCACAGCCATGGTTGGTTCGTGGACAGAAGCGCCAACGCATGAATGCAAGGACCTACTGCAACCTCTTCATGAAGTAGTTAGATGGCCATCAATTAGTCTTCGTTAGGATACATCGTTAGCTTAAACTCTCGATCAATGTAAAACTTATTTACTATTAGTTTAAAGTGTTTAGTTGCACCTATGTGTACTCCAAAGTTCCAGGACTATTTTGTGCGAATTTTATAAATGATTTATGACAAGTTTTGGTTGATATTCGAGTATCTCCTGATGTAGTTTTCTGCTGACCCTGTTGTACTGTGCGATTTTTCATTTTTTATTGGTAACTGGGAAAAATCTGAAAAAATAGGGCTTGGTTCGAAACTCTCTTTGATGTATACAAAAAAATAACAAAAAATTCCTTACGAGTTTAAGTCAGGTAGAAAAATTTGTGAACATTGCTGGACTGTTCTGGCAGATTCCTGTTTTAATGCTTTATTGGCCAATTTATGTTTATAACTATTGCCAACGCTTCTAAAACTATTTCAGTAGATATATACTGCTAGGATAACCCCTAGAACATTCTTGATTGCTTGCTTGCTAATGTGTTGCTTGCTTGAGATTGTCTGTGATTGTTTTGTTGTTGTTTGAGCATAATGCATGGGTAGAATCCTATTTTCGTAATCGATTCTTTCTAAGCTTACTAGTGTTGAACCGTAGATGCCTCCCCGCCGTCAACCCACTAAGATGGAGCAGCTAATGGCAGCTCAGGCACAGCTAACCCAAGTGATGACCCAGTTCATGGAAGCTCAGAACAACAACAACAACAACAACAACAACAACAATGGGAACAACGGCCCCATGGAGATGCACTTAGAAGGTTCCTGAGGCTAAGGCCAGCGAAGTTCTCTACTGCAATGGAGCCGATGGTTTGTCTCGACTGGTTGCGTTCAGTGAATAAGGATCTGGTAACTGTTGGGTGCACAGATGCTGAGAAGGTGAGATCTGCTGCTCACCTACTCAAGGGACCAGCCGCTTCGTGGTGGGACACTTTTCAGATCACCCACCCGCTGGACACTATGACTTGGGCCATGTTTGAGGAAGGTTTCCGGACCAACCACATTTCTTCAGGAGTTTTGAGCCTGAAGAGGAAGGATTTTTGCAACTTGCGCCAAACCAATCGCACTGTGGCTGAATATATAAAGGAGTTCAACAACCTATCGCGTTATGCCCCTGAGTATGTTGACACTGATGCCAAAAGGAGAGAGAGGTTCCTGGATGGCCTCAGTGATGAGCTTTCAGTACAGATGCTAGTGGTTTATTGTCCCACTTTCCAGGAGCTTATGGACAAGTCCAGAATCTTGGAGGGGAAGCACAAGCAGGTGGAAAACCGCAAGAGAAAGAGCAACAAACACCACTCTGGCTCTCACCACAAGTCTCGCACTTCTTATGATGGATACTCCAAGCATGGGGGAAGTGACCATGGGCGCCATGGAAGCCATGACCGCCACAGCCATGGAAGCGATGGACATCGCCATGAGAGCCACAAGAGCAACAACCACAACCACAAGGGAGGACACACTCACCATTCTGGAGGACACAATGGGCATGACCGCAACCGTGATCGCAACTTTGTGAAGAAGGACCTGAGTGAGGTGACATGTTTCAAGTGCAGCCAGAAAGGGCGTTATGTAGAAAACTATCCGGAGAAGAAGGGACTTAAGCCAGGCAACAACCAGAAGGCCACAGTGAACCACATGAATGTGGAGGAGATCCCGGATGAGCCTGAGCTTGTGGTTGGTAAGTTTTCAATCAACACTCACCCTGTACTTATACTTTTCGATACTGGTGCATCGCATTCATTCATATCAAGGGAATTTGTGGATAAGTATAAGCTACCCATGGAGTCTCTAAAAGGGTATATTAGAGTAAGCTCACCTGGAGGGGATATGATAGCTAGCGCAGGATGCCGCGACTTAACTGTGAGGATTGGAGCACACAATTTTATTGCACATCTGGTAATATTGGAGCACAAGGTTTAGATGTAATATTAGGCATGGATTGGATGTCTATGCATGAGGGCCACATAGATTGTGCACAGCGAGCGGTATCACTCAAAACCCGATGTGTTTCCGGAGGAGCTTCCAGGGATGCCACCTAACAGGGATGTGGAGTTTCTCATCGATCTGATGCCGGGAACATGACCTATAGCAAAGAGACCATATAAGATGGATGTGGACGAGCTGAAGGAATTAAAGAAACAGCTAAAGGAGCAGTTGGACAAGGGATTTATTCATCCCAGTTCGTTGTCATGGGGTGCACCTGTTCTATTTGTGGAGAAGAAGGACAACAGCAAGAGGTTAGTGGTGGACTATCGCTCGCTGAATGAACTGACCATCAAGAACAAATACCCCCTGCCGAACATAAATTATTTGTTTGATCAACTGGAAGGAGCAAAGGTGTTTAGGAAAATTGATCTGCGATCGGGCTATTTCCAATTGAAGATCCGGGAGGAGGACATACCAAAAACTGCTTTCACCACTAGGTATGGTTTATATGAGTATACGGTTATGTCTTTTGGACTAACGAATGCTCTGGCATATTTCATGACCATGATGAACAAGGTGTTTATGGAGTACTTGGACAAGTTCATGGTTGTGTTCATCGATGACATACTGATATATTCCAAGGATGATGCTGAACATGAGAGACATCTACGACTGATTATGGAGAAGCTGAGGGAACATAAGTTGTATGCCAAATTCAGCAAATGTGAATTCTGGCTTAACACTGTTGGATTTCTTGGACACGTGGTGTTAGGGGAAGGAGTCGCTGTTGATCCAAGCAAAGTGACGACAGTGACTGAGTGGGAAGCGCCTAAGAATGTGTGCGATATTCGTAGCTTTTTGGGACTTGCTGGATATTACAGGAGGTGCATCGAGAATTTTTCCAAGATTGCTAAGCCGATGACGGAACTTCTGAAGAAGGAGAAGAAGTTTGAGTGGACAGATGTGTGTGAAGCTAGCTTTCAGGAACCGAAGCGTCGCGTAGTGACCCCACCTGTTCTGTGTTTACCTGATCTTCAGAAGGATTTCCAAGTGTACTGTGATGCATCTCGACAGGGACTTGGAAGTGTACTGATGCAAGATGGGAGAGTGGTGTCATATGCCTCACGGCAACTTAAACACCATGAGAGGAATTACCCCATGCACGACTTGGAATTAACATCGGTTGTACATGCGCTCAAGGTATGGAGGCACTACCTAATGGGAAAACACTGCGATGTGTACACTGACCACAAGAGCCTGAAGTACATATTTACACAAAAGGAACTAAACATGAAGCAAAGGAGATGGTTGGAGCTTATCAAGGATTATGATATGAACTTGCAATACCACCCATGAAAAGCCAATGTAGTCGCGGATGCTCTAAGCCGGAAGGTCTATGCTAGTGGATTGAGTTTTCGGGAATTGCCCGAGGATTTGTGCAGGCAATTCAAGGAGCTTAGACTGGAGGTAGTATTAGAAGGATATTTGGCCGCAATGGAAGTCCAACCAACGCTACAGGACATGATCAGGAAGGCTCAAGTAGGAGACAAGGATATAGAGGAGATAAAGGAAAAGATGAAGGAGGATCGAGCAAAAGAATTCCGTGAGGATGAGCAAGGAACCTTGTGGCATGGAGATCGTTTGTGCGTTCCAAACGATCCGGAGATAAGGAATATGATTCTGTAGGAAGCTCATGACTTGCCGTATTCCATACATCCGGGAAATAAAAAGATGTATATGGATCTAAAGGACAGATTTTGGTGGAGCAACATGAAGGGAGACATCGCCGAGCATATTGCCTTATGTGATGTATACAGCCGAGTGAAGGCGGAACACTAGAAGCCAGCAGGATTTCTATAGCCATTGCCCGTGCCAGATTGGAAGTGGGATAGAGTGTGAATGGATTTTATCACAGGATTGCCCAGGACCAAGTCGGGATACGACTCTATTTGGGTAGTGGTCGACAATTTGACCAAGGTAGCCCACTTTATGACGGTGAATAAAACATACACGAGTGCAAGGTTGGCCAATATTTATATGGACAGGATTGTGTGCCTACATAGAGTTCCCAAGAGCATTGTATCAGATAGAGGCACCCAATTTACGTCGCACTTTTGGCGCCAGCTGCATGAGTCATTGGGAACTAGGTTGGAGTTTAGCACAGGATTCCACCCTCAGACAGATGGACAGACCAAGAGGGTAAATCAGATTTTGGAGCATATGTTGAGAGCTTGCGCTTTGGCTCATGGTTCTAGTTGGGATGAGAATTTGCCATATGCCGAGTTTTCCTAAAACAACAGCTATCAAACCAGCATAAAAGACGTCACCGTTTGATGTACTATATGGGAAAAGGTGCCGGACACCATTTCTATGGGATGGAGTAGGAGAGCGTCAGCTATTTGGACCTGATTTGATCAAGGACGGCGAGGAGAAGGTCACTTTGATTAGGGACAGGCTGAAGGTAGCACAATCGAGACAGAAGAGCTAAGCTGACGCCAAGCGCAGAGAAGTGGTGAATGAGATAGGTGATAAAGCATACCTCAGAGTGTCGCCACTGCGTGAAATTAAGATATTTGGAATCAAGGGTAAGCTAGCACCTCGGTTTATAGGACCATACCGAGTCTTAGCACCTCGGTTTAAAGGAGAGGTTGCATATCGGTTGGACTTTCCAGGGGCTCTGTCCTCCATCCACAATGTGTTCCACGTGTCCCAGATGAAGAAGTGCCATCTGGAGAGTGACTTGACCTATAAGGAGAAGCCGGTCAAGATACTGGAGACAGCGGAGAGGATTACTCGTACCAAGACGATCAGGTTTTTCAAGGTGCAATCGAGTCACCGTACCAAAGAGGAAGCCACTTGGGAGCATGAGTATGACATCCGAGAGTACCACCCACACCTATTTGCTAGCCATGCCGAATCTCGGGGACGATATTCATCTTAAGGGGGTTAGTCTTGTCACATCCCAAATTTTAGAATTGGTATTGCATAGCATACATGTCATTTCATCATGAACATCATTGCAAAAATTCGGTTTGAAAAGGTTTTGACAAAACACCTCACTTGTATTTGCATTTTGTCACCTATACTTGAGTGCTCGGTTTCTACCATGCATCTGCTAGAATGGTATATTTTAGTTGTTTGGAAGGCACAGGTGCGTAGAGGGTTAGGAAACGAACCCGTAGCACTTTGAATCGCCTCAATCGGAGCTTCGGAGCAAAATCTACAACAATCTGAATTTTTGCTTATCTATAGATAGTTTCAGACACAAAAATTCAGTTAAGTATTGCTCAGGAAAAAGGAAAAAGAAAAATCAAAAAAAAGAGGAACAGGCCGGTGCAGCCAGCCAGCAAATATTAAACGCCGCCGCCGCCTTGCCAGCCCCGCTGACGAGCGGGCCCCGTCCGTCAGCCGCCCGCGTGCCACCGCCAAGTGGGGCCCGCCTATCACCATCCCCAAATCGGGTTCTTCCCAGACTCTAACTAACAGCGGGAATCCACGACGAAATCGCAACGAATCCGAACTAATCTCTACCTAAGACTTGCCCCATATGAATCCCTACCTTCCCCTCTACGAAACCCCCCTTCCCAAAAACGCCTCCTAAGTCGCCGTCGTCGCTGCACAATTGCTCGCTGGAGGTAGACGCCACCGCCGCCATTGAGCTCGGTAAGAGCTCGGCCGCTAGGGACCAGTCCCCCCCCCCGCACACCGACGATCCGCCTGTCTCTCCCTTAACCGCCTCCGTCTGCCTAACCACTTTCCCCTTCACTTCAGGCCGCCAAAACCGCTTCCCGAGCTTGCCGGAGCCGCCCGCCAACCGTCGCCTCTCCAGCAGCCCGCGAACAAGAGGCCACACACCATCGCCCTCACGAGCTCCGCCACCTCGCCCCGCACGCCGTCGCACCAACCGCCGCCGCCGGTGACCGCCCGAGCCGCCGCCGCCGTCGTTGCTGAGCCTCGTCGCCGCCGTTGACCGCAGGTGAGCGCCGCCGCTCTCCCCTGCCCCTCGATCTAGAACGAACGGTCCAGATGGACCGTTGACCAACTGCTCTGGCCGCTGACTAGTCAGCGTGGTCAGAGTCTGACGACTTTGACTGACGATTTTAATTCGAATTATTTTGGCAGAAATTAGATAGATGTTGTAAAATCGATAGAAATTAAACTACTAGGCCAAAAATTGCAAATAAAATATGTATGGATTCAGTGTTTCATGTAGAATATTGCTGTATAATTGTTTCATACTTTTGCTTCAGGGTTTTGCCGTAATTAATTAATTAGTTTAATGTCTTTTTAGAGTAATAAATTCATAGTAGAAGTTCTACAACTCCAAAAATTGCAAATGAGATGTCCCTGGAATCAGTAGAATAAGAGGAAGATTTTAGTGAATTACAAAGGTAGACTTACAGTACTAGAATTTGCAGAATCTATAAAAAGGCTTACTGGAGTATTTTAATTACCTAGGAAATTCTATAAATCCTTTTTGAGTGATTTTAGTTGGTACTGGTTCTATTTTAGGTTGCCTACACAGTGGATATTTGTCCAAGATTTTACAAACTATTCAATAGTAGTGGCTAAATAATTGGGTTATAGCTCAATTGTTGGTCATTTAAAATTGCATGCCTTGTTTCCTATGCGTTTAAAATGTTTTCCATGCATGCAATTGTATCGTGTAGATTGTGACAAGTGCAACTCTTGCTCGTGTGAGGATTGTTCGTTCGACCGCTACAGCCAAGGCAAGTAGATGCTACTTTGTTCATGATGTTGTCCTACTATTTTCAATGCATTGTCGTGTATTTTGTAGATGCATGTGTAGGAAATTACTATCGCTATACTATGTCCTATTATGTGGTAGGGTTTTCATGTAGATGAGCCATCGTTGGTAGATGTGCTTAGCCATGCTATGATGAACGAGGGTTGGGTTACATCACTGAAAGTTGTTTCTAAATGTGTTGGTTTGCGAAAACTAAAAACAACTTAATCAATGAAACTCCTGGTCGTGATGGGATTGAAAATTTTGGTGGTATCATTGCGGAAAGGCACCCAGGTATCAAGAGAAAATGATTAGCTTCTTTATTTTGTAGCTTACATGTACAACCATGTGCCAATAATGAAATGGGATGTTCGTTGGACTCAGTAGGTTGTGGTAACTCGAACCCACGTATCTAGAGATGTAGAATTTTGGTAGGTTGGACCGGTGTGTGTTGGTTTTGGGGAGCTACTTACCGAACGGTCCCTTCTTGCACTTTTCCCTATCATCACCCAATATGAGAGTGGTGGTACGAGCTGGGCTGGCCAAGTCACATGGGTAAAGTGTACTAACCCCTGCAAGGTGTATAAACTAATCGATTAGCCGTGTCCCCGGTTATGGACATCTGAGTTGCTTGATATTGAGTTCATGACATGTTTCTCGCTCATTCTAATTTCCTAATTGCTTTAATGTTGATGGGTTAACTTAATTGGGATCTTTTCAAATAAAATCAAAAACTGTTTAAGAAAGTAGGACAAAGGTATTCGCAAATGCAAGCTCTATTGGGATCCAAAACTCCACTTGCCACATATGCATGTAGACGTTAGCTCTATTATCTCCTTTAATAGCTCTACTTGCCATACAGTCTATGTATTGACCCTTCGGGGCTGCTACGTTTCATGTTGCAGGATATGCAAATTCTGAGTGATCGATTTAGGCCACGGTACTCCCCTCGGCACTTGTTCACTTGTGGGCAATTTGAAGAATGGAGGAGTTACTTTCTTTATGTTTCTACTTGAATAAGCTGAGCTACCCTTGGGCTAATCCCCTATTGTAATAATGATACTCTGGATCTTCGTTATTTATGATGCACGGATATTTTGCTATGTTATTCATCTTTATTCTATTGCGGGCCAATGAACCGATCCAGGGATTGGCATGTCACATAGAAACTACGGTCTTGTCAGAACCGTAGTGTTACAACATTGCACTTGTACCTTGTTGTACTCAGTTGATATCATGTTCTTTTGTCTATGGATGTCACCGGTGTGAAATAAAGAGGGAACTTGTAAGTCCATGGAGTTTGTATCCTGTGTTAGAGAACGCCTGGGCCGCTAGCCTAAGCCATCCCTAATCATGGTGGAAACTTGCAGCATCACCATAGTGACATCTATGAAGCATTCTTCTTATAAAAAAAGAGACACATTGAGAAAAGAGGAAAGAGAGAAAAAAGCACCATATTCCCATGGTATATAAGAAGAATTGTTGAGATGCTCATTGTCTGCTTGCCTTGTCATTTTGGTTATGGGAAAGCTCATGTACCATGTGCAAGGGGTACCCCGTTGGCGGTTCTCAATGATATGCAAATACTTATAGTGACCATAACTTACCTGGACCCGAAGTTGAGTATGCATGAAGTGTGGCCCTCGTATTCAAGGGGCATGAGATTGCCAACTTATACTTCGTCAAGCATATACTCCAGCTTTGCCACTTTAACCTTAACCACTTCAAGATGCTTATGATAGGGGCAATGAGGGCTGAAAGCTAACAAGTACCATAATTTTTGGAAGCTCATTTTGAAACTTGTAATCCCTGCTTCCTTTACAAAAAGGTTTTTCTTCCACCACTATTGAGTCTCCACCTTCTACCTTTAGGCACCGTTAAGAGAGCATAGTTGTCATTCTGTGTGCAGTGTTCCAAAGCTTATTAATTGATGCATATTGTGATATTACTTGCTCTTGTGCTACTTGTTTCTAGTCACCCTTGTGAACTTTGAAGGTGTCCTATGCATTATATTGCTACTCTATGAGGGACAAGCTTATTGCCACTATGCTATGTTTTCTGCATGTGAAACAAACAAACGTTTTTCAATGCATATTATTCATGATCTTTGTTTGTAGCTTGCCATGTTGCATGCATAGTTACTATGTCCTATTGTTAGAACTCCATCTTTCATGCACATGTTTAGAGTTCTTTGATCCCAACTTTCAATGTTTGCAAATGGTTGAATCTTTATGTGAGGCTGCATGTCACCTAAAAAATTATTTTGTTTATCACTTAACTACTCGAGGATGAGCAGGAGTTAAGCTTGGGGATGCTGATACGTTGGAAACGTATCTATAATTTTTGATGCTCCATGCTTGTTTTGTATCTAATTTGCTTTGCTTGTCTACAGTTTGAGGTGCTTTTTACATTATTTTTGGTACTAACCTATTAAAAAGTTGCAACAGTGCAAGATGCATGTTTTCTCCTGTTTTTGGTTTCAGAAAAGTTAGTAAAGAAATATTCTTGGAATTAGACGGGACAAATGCCAAAGTCAGTTAATTTCCGTGGGGAACATGAAATCCAGAGGAGAGCCGGAGGGGCTAGCCAGGGGGGCTAGACCAACCCCAGGCGTGGGGGCAGGTGGGCTCGCGCCTGGCTAGGGTTTGGTGGACCTGACCGCCTCCAGGTCTCGCCCCTTCGCCTATAAGAAGCCCCTGGTGCAGTAACCCCGAGGACCAGATCAGAAATCCACGAAACCGTCTGTAGCCGCCGCCACCATCGTCCCTATATCAGGGGGATCTGAATTTCTTCCCGGCACCCTGCCAGAGGGGAGATCATCCCGGAGGCATTATCTCCCGTATGATGCTTGAGTAGTTCCACCTTTCACTATGGGTCCATGTAGTAGCTAGATGGTTGTATCTCCTGCTTTGTGCTTTCATGTATAGATCTTGTGAGCTCCGTTCATGATCAAGATCTAATATATTTGTGATCATGAATGTTGTATTTTCGGGGATCCGATGGATATTGAGATTATTATGTTAGTTTGATTAATGGTTTTGTCTTTATGATTCTATCATGTCTGTGTTGTTTTTGATCTTGCATGCTCTCCGTTGCTAGTGGTTATCTTGGACAAGTAATTGTTAGTGACTCCAAGAGGGGGTATTTATGCTCGATAGTGGGTCCATGCCTCTAGTTTCCAAGGGAAGTGACAATAATATCTTCGATTGTAGATATGCTGTTGCTACTAGGGAGAAAACAACGGTCTCTTATTCATGTAACATGTGGACTGTTTACCTTACACACTTTGCTTAAAGCAGTTGTCTGTTGCTTGCAACTTAATACTAGAGGGGGTTTGGATGATAACTTGAAGGTGGACTTCTAGTCATAGATGCAGCTGGATGGCGGTCGATGTATATTTTTTTATTGCCCAATCAGCCTCATAGGATATTTCTGGCTAGTAATTGCATTGTTATGCCTTGCTCAGTTCCTGTCAGTTGCCCTGCTGTAATTTGTTTATCCTTCATGCCATGTTGTTTATCTAAGGAGAGCACCTCTAGTGAACTATGGACCCCGGTCCAATCTTTACCATTGATACATCTTCCACTCTTACTTGTTTACTTGCTGCAAACCATTACCTTCCACACCATACGTTTAATCCTTTGTTACAGCAAACCGATGAGCTTGACAACCTCACTGATTCGTTGGGGCAAAGTCTTGAGTTTGTGTTATGCAGGTCTCCGTGTTGCTTGCAACACCTGCGTGACGTTTCCTTCCTCCTACTGGTTCGATAACCTCGGTATCAATTGCGGGAAGAATTGCTCTTGTGCTCTTCACACCTCGCTCTTGGGGTTCCCAACAAAACTCCACATCAAGCAGCAAGTTCTCTGGTGCCACCAAGGAGTCATCACCCATCTAGACCACCCGGGTCTCCTCTCTCTTTCTATTCTCACCCGCGCACGCCAGACCCTCACGCGCGACACCCTCGCTGACCACAGGGCCCAGCGGCAACTCCCCCCTTCATCCCCAAACCCCGCGCACAGACGACGCTATCACCACCCATTTCCTTCCCATCACTGCCATGGTGAATTCGCTTCAATTCGTGTTGATTGCTCGCGTAACTGCCGCCCCAGCCCCGGCTACTTAACCCACTTTTCCTCGCGGTCATTTCCCTCACTCGCTACCAGCTAATCGCCACGAGGCTGCCCACAATCAAGCTCGCACCGCTGCTGCCCAACGCACTCCGGCGACCTATTTTGGTGAGTATAGCACACCCCTCTACCTCTAGATCACACGACTGTGTTCCTCATGTTCTTGTGGAGCTAACCAAGCCTCTAGTTTGACCCAATTTTCCCCAGGTCGTCAGCCCCATTAACCCCTGCGAGCACCCGACGCCGACCACGACTCCGACAAGTAATTATGTTCAGGTCTGCACGGCCCTTGTCCTCTGTATCAAACTAGCATGTGCACCGTGACCTTGTGCACCTCCTGATGCCCTTCGCTTGCCTTCTCGTGACCTAGATCGTCGCCTCTGTCACCGTTTGCGAAAGCCCGATGCCAGCAGTAACTCTCACGAGCTCCTATGCCTATGCCCATGCACCCCTGTCCAAGCCCAACTACGCCTTGACCTTCCTCGTGTCCGTGCGAACCTGGTAAGCCTCGCCACCATCCCCGTTACCCCCTAGCACCGCCATAACATCGTCGGCAGTAGTGCTGCCACCGCCAGCGCCATCGGCGCCGCTCAATTTTGGTCGCTTGATCCAGAGACGTTAGATCTAGATCCTGTGGCGCCGAATAGATCACTTACCGAACCGTTTTGTTTAGATATGGCGCATTGGATCTGACTTAATCCAACGGCGTGCAAGGGTGATCCTGAGCGAAATGGTATCAGCCAATAGGAACATGCCGCGTGTCTGGCTGTTTGATTTAAAATCTGTTTTTGAATCTATTAGTGGATTTAACTTGTAAAATTCATAACTTTAGTTCTGTTTGTCCAAAATTTGCAAATAATATATCATTAGATTCAGAAAATTAAGCCCTGCACATCTATGGCCTTGAATCGATCATTTGCTTCTGAAAAAATAGGATTATTTGCAGAAGCATTTGTAGGCCCATTTTGCATATAAAAATTATTTAGAAAATGTTTATAAAGTAAATTTGAGTTTGTTTAGACTTTAGAAATTTTACTTTGTGTTCAGTACTGTTTAGTTTGACTTGTTAGTGTAGAAAAATCATTTCATTGCATTTGCATGCATACATATATATTTTGTTTGAATATTTGAATGTGAATTTGGTGTTATGATTTTATGTGTATATTTTGGTGATTACGGTGATTGTGATCGTGAGGATTGTTGATACTCTCCCAACTATCAAGGGAAGTGGTGCTTCGTATTTTTACCTATTATTTTGACTATGCTCTAGTGATATTTTGAGTAGGACTTGCATGGAATTTTTATAAGTATATATACTATGTTATGCCTTGGGAAATCCTAGTAGATGTAGTCTTAGTAGATTTTTTCCTATGTTAAGAAAACTTGTTATGTTATCATGCCTACACTAGCTAGTAGAAAAAGAGGGTGGAATATTCATGATATGAAATTTTTGCTAAGTCTATGACTTGTGTTTTTGATTAATAAAAGAACTATGTGAATGAATCACTTGGGTGGAATGGTATGGTTAGTTTATGTTGAGTGGTTACACAAGGCCCATGTATATGGTTTACCTTGTGTATCACACTTGTGGATTGCCACCTAGGAAAAAGGGGATTTGAGATGTTTAGTGTTGAGAAGCTTCTAGTGCAACCACATGGCATATGGGATCTGCCTTGACCAACTAGGTTTCAAGAACTTAGCCAGATGGACAGTTGGTGGTAGGGTGATATGATGGTACGCGTCCATGGTGTTCTAAGTGAATTCTTCTAAAAAGTCTCGTCTCGATGCATGTCGAGTCTTGTGGGGAAAGTGCACCACCCCTCGAGAGGGTAAAACCTAAGTACTTAGCCGTGTCCCCGGCAATGGACAATTTGAGCATCAAAGACATTGAAGAAATCAAGGATCTCCTCATCCCAATACAATTCTAGTATGGTATCACTTGGCAATACAATTCCAAATGTATTAACCCACTGTGGCTATAACTTATGATGTTGTAGGTTACTCTGATAGAGATTAGGGTTGTCAGTCTAAACTCAACATGTTTGCCTGTGGCACATGAAGATGAAGACTTATAGTTATATCCTTTATGTTATGAACTCTATGTACTAGCCTTGGGCTATTGAGTTGTAAAGACTATGTTATCTCTAGAATGATGATGTAATAATGACCTTTGTATCTTTGTACTTCATCTTAAACTGTGGATGCTAGCATTTGATCTAGGGACTAGCATTGCAATCACAGGGGCCTTTACCTATAAAAGGTGGGGTCTTATAGATGGTATCAGAGCATTGTGTTGCCTGTAGGATTATGACCCCAAGATGGAGTAGACTAAGGAAACCACAAGGAAGAAAATGCAACTCTTTGCAAAAATTGCACACTTGTATTTTTCTTCTCGTAAACTTCTCCTAATCTTATTTCTCATCTCTATTTGTATATGGACACCATCAAAGAAGCCGTCAAGAAGGGACCACTCATGACCATGAATTTTGAATGTGAGACGGAGTTTCCCAAGGCACTCAAAAACCTTATGGTTAGCTTGGGAATACGTGGTGAATCCGTGTACAAAGGATTTCCAGTGACGGATGAAGGAGAATAATATTGGTGGGTGCAACTACACTTGTACAAAAAGAAGAGGGACAACCACAAAGAGTCGGGATTCTGCATGGTCACCAACTCAGAAATGTATATGTCATTCTTTGACTATGCAAGAAATGCAGCTTGGAATGCTATCAAAGAGCTTGGTGAAAGACTCAAGTGTAGCATGCTCAACACTTAAAATGACCTTAGGGAAGAGAAGAAGTATAGACAAGACTTAGAGATCGCCATAAAACGTCTAAGGGAAGATATCATAGACTTAGCTTATGAGTGAGAATTATGACGTACTCCAATAGTTGGACCACCACACTTGTCGTTTTCTCGCGTTAATGATTTGATCATACCAACCAATGTAATATGGCAAGTTTTTTTCCTAAGTTAAGTTTGAACCTTAGTGCTTGTGGTAGATTTTTGTATGCCATGACTTGTATGTTTTATTGTTGAATGTATGCTTTTGGCTTTTGTTTCACTATCTTGTGTTTTCTCTTTACTTGTGTTGATTTTAAATTTTCTCTATCCTATGCAATAGATGCTTAGATTTGTTGTCAGCACTGCGGAGGAGTTCAAGGAATTCGTTTTGGTTCTTGTGTTGTGGAGCTCACTAGTGTGCTCAATCTCCCACTTCCTAGTATTAAGGGACTTCATCTTAGGAAGTTCGAGAGGAAGGATCTTTGGGGCTTTAGAGTCTCGCAGCTAGGACGCCAGATGGAGCCACTCACTGAGGAGATTACCTTCAAGTTGATGCATGATGACAAGGAGAAGGGACTAGACGTAGTCATGCGAGAGATACTTGGACGCCTCTGCGGGCGTCACTTCACCGAGCTCAAGGGCCTCTACTTCCACCCATTCGGGAGACATGGCGAGCAAGGAGAGGCTGTTGCGTATGACGATGCTACTAGAGAGACTATAGAGGCAGTGCGTCTATATCTCCAGGACCTAGAGAGCCTCGTTAGACACCTCGACAAAGATAGGACCAACATCATGCATAGTAATGATGAGCTTCAGGTTCAGTTGAGGGAAAAGGACAAGCTCTTCGCGGAGCAGGACGAGATCATCAAGGAGATGGAGGCCAGGTTCGAGAGCCAACACAAGAGGTTCAAGAATCAAGAGAAGAGAGTGAAGCATAGAAACAAGAAGATCAAGGACATGAGGGCCGAGATAGAGCTCAAGGACCTTGAGCTAGAGACCCAGCAGGGAGTGATAGAGAGGCTGCGCTCGTAGAAGAGAGACCACTGGGTTAAGGTTGAGACTTTGACCACCAGCGTGGAGGAGTACAAGACAGCCATCAAGACAGCCGGACTTACTCTACTGGACGTGGAGTTCGACATGGAGGAGTAGTGTTGACTACTCGACTATCTATTTATCTATCATCCTTTGATTTATCGAGTCGCAATGATCATCCAACATGTGGATGGCTTGGTAGTGTGTTTACTTTTCTAAAACTTGTTGTTCATGTTGTTTAAACTCTAAGTTTATTTTGTGCTTGATTGTTTGTGATTGTTGCTATGTGATGAATTGTGCTTGTTAGCATATATGGGTTATATCTCATTCCTTATCGTTATTGAAACCACAGATGCCTCCCTGTCGTGCCAATCCCAACCAAAACAATAAGAACAACAATGGCAATGAGATGCAACAGCTGATGACACCTCAAACTCAGTTGATGCAGATGATGACCCAGTTCATGGCAAATCAGAATCAAAACAGCAACAACAATAACAACAACAACAACAACAACAACAACAATCAAAACAACCCATCAGCCTTTGATATGCTTACAAGGTATTTGAGGTTGAGGCTTGCCAAGTTCTTGGGAACCACTGATCCCATGGTAGCCAATGATTGGCTACGTTCTGTGAATAAGGACATGGTCATCGTGGGCTGCACTGATGAAGAAAAGGTCATATTCGCAGCACATCTGCTTGAAGTACCAGCAGCCACATGGTGGGACAACTTTCAAATCACTACTCCTATTGAGGAAGTGTCTTTGGGTATATTTGAGGATGGGAGACGCACTGCTCATACCTCTTCAGGAGTGATGAGTTTGAATAAGAAGGAATTCCACAACCTTATGCAACGTCATAGCAATGTGGCGGAGTATATTGAGGAGTTCAACAATCTGGCACACTGTAGAGGTCCCAACCTGATAAGGTAGAGATCCATGTGTTTACAATGCTAGTCCCTGGATCAATAGCTAGCATCCACAGTTTAAGATGTAATATCAAGAAACAAAGGTCATAGGACAACTTTATAACCAGGAATAAAATAATTCATTACATCTTACATAGCTCATTTGGCTATCTCATTACAATGCATCAGAAATAACTATATAGCATGGAGTCCTTCATCTTCAAAGTTCCACAGGCAATCATGTTGGTTGTAGACTTGTAATCCTAATCAACACACTTCACTAACATCAAACAAACCTGCAACATAATAAGTTATAGCCACAAGGGTCAATACATTTGAATTGTATTGGCAAGCGATACTATGGTAGAATAGTGGTATCTATCATCTATATGCATTTGGCTAAGTGGAGCTTAGGCTTGCTTTGCTCAAAATAGATTTTCCTTATCATTTGAAAACACTAAGTTTTTGTTTGTCAAAATCACCCAAGGCATCTACGAATAGAAATTGGTAATCCTTTAACCCTTGTTCAACCACAAGCTTTTAACTTAGAAATTGGGATGAGGAGATCCTTGATAGCTTCCATGTCTTGATGCTCAAATTTTCCATTGCCGGGGACACGGCTAAGTACTTAGATTTTACTCTCTCGAAAGGTGGTGTACTTTCCCCACAAGACTCGACATGCATCGAGATAAGATCTTTCAGAAGCCTTCCCTTAGAACAAAATGGACGCGTTCCCATACCTATCACCCCCTACCACCAACTATCCATCTGGCTAAGTTATTGTAACCTATATGATACAGGCAGAGCCCATATTGCCATGTGGCTGCACTTGAAGCTTCTGAACATTTGACATCTAAAATCTCTTTGTTCCTGAGTGGCTTTCCACAAGTGACATACACTAGGGTAGGACATGAATATGGGCCCTAGGTAACCACTCAACACAAACCATTCTCACCATTCCACCTAGGTGTTTCATTCACATAGTTGTTTTATTAAACAAAACACAAGTCATTGACTTAGAAATATTTCATAGATGAATATTATCCACCCTTGTTTTCTACTAGCTAAGCTAAGCATGATAGTAGTAGGGAGCTTAACTTAGGGAAAATTCTACTAAGGCATCATCTACTAGGATTTCCCACGGCATAGCATACTTAGTAAAAATTCCATGCAAGTCCTACTCAAAATATCACTAATGCATAGTGAAAATAATGGGACAAAATGTATGAAGCACCACTTGCCTTGTTAGTAGAGAATAAAGATTCACTCCTTGATCTTGAAATGGTCACACTCTTCAAATTTCACTACAATTCGATCAAGGAACACATTCAATCCGGCATTCAAACAATTCACCACATAAAGTAAAGAAAACAAAACAATGCATGGAAGCATGCAAAAGATTGTTATATTTGGAAAGGTGGTTTTTGATAGGCTATAAACATTTTAAAACACCTATTGCTCATTTATAAAAGTGGCAAGGTCATTTTAAAACAAGTTAGTGAAAATGGCCATTTAAATCATTTTTTTTTGCTAGCAATGATTTTAATCAAGGAATAATTTCTAATGTTAGCCAAAATGTTTTTAAACACCAATATTAATGTTTATGGTCAAAGTGTTTTAAAACAAATCTATTTACAAAAGGTTTCACCCAAAATCATTTTTAAATCAAAGCAACATTTTATTTTTCTAGAAATGCCTTTAATCAAAGTAATAATTATCTAGGGTTTAATCAAATACATTTTTTAAAAAATCCAAAACTTAGTGTTTAGGGTCAGAGAGTTTAAATCAAATCATTTTCCAAAGGTTTTACTCAAAAAGCATTTTTAAACCATAATCAACATTTTTATTTAACTAGAATTGCTTTTATTCAAAGATTTATTCCTTAGTATCACAAAATATACTTTTAAATCTAAAAGTTGGTTTTTATGGTCAGTAGGTTGAAAACAAAACATTTGCAAAAGATTTTACTCAAAAATCATTTCTAGAATCAGTTTTATAATCTAAATAATCCTAGAAATGTTTCTGCATAATCAACCAATTTTCCATAAGCAAAACACTAAACAAAGGGCTTGGTTGCAAAGGTTTCAATTTTCTTAATCCAGTGATATAAAATTTGTAAAATTTGGACCTGTAGATTAAAAGTTATGAATTTTTCAAATCTAAACATCTAATATATATGTTTCTGTTTTTAAATCAAAAGGCTGGCCACGTGTCTTGATCTAACTAGAAGATACCGTTTCGCGTCAATCGATCGATATTGGCCGTTATATTTAAGTTGCATCGCACGGTACAGGAGCACATACCCCTTCGATTTAAGTCAATCTATCGCATCGCTCGGATCTAAATCCAACGGTTCACAACACTTAACCTTAGATGGGCGGCGCTGGCGCGATGGCGAGCGGCGGTGGCGCTCTGATTGGCGGTTCTAGAGGAGCAGGAAGCAAGGGAGGAGGAGAGATGGCTCACCAGATTCGCTGAGGCACGAGGAAGTTCAAGGTACTCGTCGTTGGGCAGGGTCACTGGCGATTCCTCGCCAGAGATGTTGCTGACGATGGGTGCGCTCGGGCTGCGATGTTGGCGAGGCTACAAAGCCGAAGGAAGCCAGCAAAGGGTCGCGTTAGAGGCGTAAGGTGAAGGTGAGTACGTGAGCGTCATCCAGGGGGAAAGGAGTGGTCAGTTTTACTAGGAAAAGGTCACCGGAGAGGCGGGGCGGCGGTGCTGCACGCCATGAAGCAGCGAGGAAAACCTTTGGAAGGTGCGCCCGAGGCTGGAGATCAGACTAGTATGGGCTAGGAGGTAGGATATGGTCAGGGCTCACCGGAATTGGCCGGGAAGGTCGTCGGAGCCGTGGTGGTTCGGGGTTGCGATTCTTGCAGCCTGGTGGCAGAGAGGTGCGGGCGGTTGAGGGGAAAGAAAGAGGGGGCAAGGCGATTAAGAGTGCACGATCGCGGGCGAGATTTACTCGAGCATTGAATCGAATTTACGTGAGGCTTTTACGACAGAGAACGACAGCGAGGTGAGGAGAGAAATGGTCGCGAGTGGGAGAGACGATGTCGACATGGCAGAGGGTCCATGGGTGGGCGAGGTTGGGGGGTTAGGTTCGTGCGTGAGAAAAGAATGGCTTGGGGAGAGTGAGAGGATCCGGGTGGGCTGGTTACTAGGCCTGGGGCTTATTGGGCTTGCTGGGATGCTTCTTTTCTATTTTTTTCTTCTCTGAATCTTTTCCCTTTTCTATTTCTATTTTTCTGTTTTGAATTCAAACTCTTATTTTTAAATCAGATTTATTCCTCAAATCTTTCCACTAAGTTTTATACTGTTTATAAATGTGTATTAAAGTCCATTTTAGAATAATTCTTTGATTCATTTATGGTTTATTATTTATTTATAATAGGCACTTGCCTTTATTCAAATAAGATTTTAATTATATTTTCAAACTATTATTTGAATTCTAATTTTCACCAAACCTTTTTAGTAGGTTTTATTTATTCAATAGTGTGTTAAATAATTCATTTTGAATTATTTAAAATATTCTATTATGAATTATTAATCATTTAAATTGGGCAATTGTCTTTATTCAAATCAAATATGGTTTTAATCCCATATAAATTTTATTCAAATAATTCTTTGAACCATCTAAGTTAATTAAGTAACTTCTATTCCTCTTGGGAAAATTCCAATTTATTATGTTCTTATGATTTACATAATCATTTTCATTAGGGATTTGTCTCCATTTAAATATAATTAGAATATGGTTTAATCCTATATGTTTTTATTTGAATAATCTATATCCGTTTATTTTATTTGGATTTGAATTATCTTTATTCCATTTGATTATGGATTTAATTTAAGTTTTAAATTTTCTTCTAAATAATTTTCTTGGGATTTATTCTTTAGGCAATTTATCTTTATTTAAATAAAATTGAATATTGTTCAATCCTTATGATTTTACTTAAATAATCTTTTAATCCTTTTTATTATTCAATAATCTTTCATTTATTTATGAATTTGGCCAAGATTTAATTTGGCTTTTACATATTCCTTATTTATTTATTTTCTTCCTTTGCCTTATAAAATCCATATCTTTTTATTTATAGATCCAAAATTGGTGATTCCAATTTGTATAATTTTATTTAATATTTTTTTTATCTTTTTAAATCCTTTGAGGATTATTTTGTTGAATATTTTGGTATGTATTTTAGTTAGGAGCTTTATTAGCCTTGGAAATTATTTCCTTTTAACTTATTAAATTCAAATGTTTTTATCCATGGCTCCAAATTAAATGAAACCAATATCTATGGTTTTATAATATTTTTTTTATCATTCTTGATCATTTATAAATGTTTGTTGATAAATTTTTATATGGGTCAAATCCATAGTCTTAGAGAGATCTTGGAAAGGATTTCCTTCCATTAGGGTTTTAGGGTTTTGGTTTAACTTTTCCAAGTTTTTAAATTTCAAGATTCATTCATTGATGAATGCATTTCACTTTATTTGAATTTTTTTGGATTCCCTTTTATTCAAAGTTTGTTCAAGAAGGGTTTTGATGTTTCCATTTGGAAACAAAAGTTTCTTTTAACCCTAAATTTCAACAATTATTTATTTTGTTTATTTAGTTTTCACATTTCAAAATTTGGAAAATTTTGGGATGTGATAGACTACCACTCCTAAAAGAAATCTCGTCCCGAGATTTGGGAAGGCTAGAGGTTACAAGCTGGCTTCAAGGCAACTAGGATACTACCACCCTTAAAAGATTTTTGACTAGATTACATCTTGTCTTACTTGGGATCTTGATGTAACTTCTCTGGGCACTTGTTGGCATAATGGCCTAGCTCTTTACATTTGAAACACATAACTTGGCTAATATCCTTATTTTCCTTTGGTATCATTGCCTCTTGTTTGTTTCCTTGGTTCTTCTTCTTTTCTGGCATTCACTGGCATAGTGTCCCATCCCTTTGCAATTGTAACATTGCACTTGAATTTTGTCCTTCTTCTTCTTTTTGGGTCTCTCCAAAGCTAGGAGTTCTTCTAGTTCATGCTCTTCATGTCTCACCACAAATGTGGGAAATATTTCTCTCTTCTTGGGGCAATGACTAGAGATATGACCTTCTTCTCCACATGAATAGCAACACTTTGTGGTCACCTTGCATGTGGCTCTATGAGGCATGGTTCTGACTTTGCCTTCATCCTTCTTGGTAGAAGTTGTTCCCTTATGGAGGTTTCCAAACATTTGATACATTCCATCTTGTTTCATTTGTTGAACTATAGGATAGATGGGGCATTGGATAGGGACATGATCATTTCCTTCACATAGGAAACAAGTCACTTGAGATGTGGGGCATTGTTTAGTTGGATGTTTCTCTTCACAATTAGGGAATTGGTCCACATGTTCTTTGTAAGTGTGTCCTATTTCTCCACAAATATGGAAAGCTTGAGTTCCTTCCATAATATCATCCTTGACATCATTGTTTTCACAATATCCTTGGGAAAAGTTGTCTCTCATGTTGATCATTTGATTGGTCATCCTTTGCAACAATTGGGATTGGATTTCCAAAAACTTTTGTATGGTTGGGTCGAACTCATTGTTGTTGGCTAAAAACTGAGTTGTTACTTGATTCAACTTGGCTTGGGTTGCTAGAAGTTGTTCTCTCATGTGCATCTCTTGTTTGTTGTTGTTGTCACCATTCTTGTTGTTGGAGTTTCTTGGAGAAGTCATCTGTTTGGGTTGGATTGGGATTAGAATAGGCAAAAGATTTCTAGAGGTAGAATTCTAATCACACACAACAATTCACACAAACAATGTGCAAGCAATCACAATCAAACATTCCACTCAAACAATAAGATTCAAGCACATTTTTAGGCAACAAATTAATTTTCCTACACCATATAAGTTGGTGTGATCAGTTGATCTAAACTAAACTCTAGTATGGTGGTCCAACTATAGGCTTCACTTGTGATCATTCCTTTCTTCTTAGTTGATTCTTCATTAGCAAGCTCATGGCATCATAGAAAAATTTCTTGCATCTTGGTCACAATGCTTCAAAGGTGATGATGATTCTTTCTAAGTTGTGTTTCTTTAGTCTTCAAGTCTTTAGTATTACTCTTGTCTCACTTGTAGTCCGTAGTGATGTCCAAGTTGAAGTCCTTGATGAAACTAAAGTTGAAGTCATTTGAGTTGGGGAAGTCCTTTGCTCATGTTGAAGTCTTTTCTCATGGTGGAGGCTTTGTCCATCAAGTTGAAAAAGAAGAGATGTAGAATTAAAACCAAAAAGGTTGAGCAAAAGTTTACAAGATTGTTTGTAAATAATTTTGAACAAATACAATTCCTATTTTTCTAAGGGTTTTTGTCCAATCCTAGGGTTACAATCCTACAGGCAACACAGTGCTCTGATACTATCTGTAGAGGTCAGAACCTGATAAGGTAGAGATCCCTGTCTTTATAATGCTAGTCCCTAGATCAATAGCTAGCATCCACAGTTTAAGATGTAATATCAAGAAACAAAGGTCATAGTATAACTTTATAACCAGGAATAAAATAATTCATTACATAGATCATAGATCATTTGGCTATCTCATTACAGTGCATCAGAAATAACTATATAGCATGGAGTCCTTCATCTTCAAAGTGCCACAGGCAATCATGTTGGTTGTAGACTTGTAATCCTAATCAACACACTTCACTAACATCAAACAAACCTGCAACATAATAAGTTACAGCCACAAGGGTCAATACATTTGAATTGTATTGGAAAGTGATACTATGGTAGAATAGTGGTATCTATCATCTATATGCATTTGGCTAAGTGGAGCTTAGGATTGCTTTGCTCAAAACAGATTTTCCTTATCATTTGAAAACACTAAGTTTTTGTTTGTCAAAATCACCCAAGGCATCTACGAATAGAAATTGGTGATCCTTTAACCCTTTTTCAACCACAAGCTTTTAACTTAGAAAATGGGATGAGGACATCCTTGATAGCTTCCCTGTCCTGATGCTCAAATTGTCCATTGCCGGGGACACGACGAAGTACTTAGATTTTACTCTCTCGAGAGGTGGTGCACTTTCCCCACAAGACTTGACATGCATCGAGACAAGATCTTTCAGAAGCCTTCCCTTAGACCAAAATGGACGCGTTCCCAAACCTATCACCCCCTACCACCAATTGTCCATCTGGCTAAGTTATTGCAACCTATACGATCTAGGCAGAGCCCATATTGCCATGTGGCTGCACTTGAAGCTTCTCAACATTTTACATATCAAATCTCTTTGTTCCTGGGTGGCTTTCCACAAGTGAGATACACTAGGGTAGGCCATGAATATGGGCCCTAGGTAACCACTCAACACAAACCATTCACACCATTCACACCATTCCACCCAGGTGTTTCATTCACATAGTTGTTTTATTAAACAAAACACAAGTCATTGACTTAGAAATATTTAATAGCATGAATTAATCCACCCTTGTTTTCTTCTAGCAAAGCTAAGCATGATAGTAGTAGGGATCTTAACTTAGGGAAAATTCTACTAAGGCATCATCTAATAGGATTTCCCATGACATAGCATACTTAGTAAAAATTCCAGGCAAGTCCTACTCAAAATATCACTAATGCATAGTGAAAATAATGGGACAAAATGTATGAAGCGCCACTTGCCTTTTAGTAGAGAATAAATATTCACTCCTTTATCTTGAAATGGTCACACTCTTCAAATTTCACTACAATTCAATCAAGGCACAAATTCAATCCAGCATTCAAACAATTCACCACATAAAGTAAAGAAAACAAAACAATTCATGCAAGCATGAAAAAGATTGTTTTATTTGGAAAGGTGGTTTTTGATAGGCTATAAACATTTTAAAACATCTATTGGTCATTTAAAAAAGTAGCAAGGTCATTTTAAAAGAAGTTAGTGAAAATGGCCATTTAAATCATTTTTGTTTTGCTAGCAATGATTTTCATCAAGGAATATTTTCTAATGTTAGCCAAAATGTTTTTAAACACCAATATTAATGTTTATGGTCAAAGTGTTTTAAAACAAATATATTTACAAAAGGTTTCACCCAAAATCATTTTTAAATCAAAGAAACATTTTATTTTTCTAGAAATGCCTTTAATCAAAGTAATAATTATCTAGGGTTTAATCCAATACATTTTTTTAAATCCAAAACTTAGTGTTTAGGGTCAGAGAGTATAAATCAAATTATTTTCCAAAGGTTTTACTCAAAAGGCATTTTTAAACCATAATCAGCATTTTTATTTAACTAGAACTGCTTTTATGGTCAGTAGGTTCTAAAAAAAATTTACTCAAAAAGATTTATTATTAGTATCACAAAATATAATTTTAAATCTAAAAATTGGTTTTTATGGTCAGTAGGTTCAAGAAAAACATTTGCAAAATATTTTACTCAAAATCTTTTCTAGAATAAGTTTTATACTAAATATAAGCCTAGAAATGTTTATGCATCATCAACCAATTTCACAGAAGCAAAACACTAAACAAAGGGCATGGTTGGAAAGGTTTAATTTTTCTGAATCCAGTGATAGAAAATTTGTAAAATTTGGACGTGTAGATTAAAAGTTATGATTTTTCAAATCTAAACATCTAATAGATATGTTTCTGTGTTTAAATCGAAAGGCTGGCCACGTGTCTTGATCTAACTGGACAATACTGTTTCGCATGGATGGATCGATACTAGACGTTAGATTTAAGTTGCATCACATGGTACAGGAGAACATACCCCTTCGATTTAAGTCAATCTATTGTGTCGCTTGGATCTAAATCCAACGGTTCACAAAACTTAACCTTAGATGGGCGGCGCTGGCGCGACGGCGAGCGGCGGTGGCGCTCTGCTTGCAGCGGTTCTAGAGGAGCAGGAAGCAAGGGCGGACGAGAGATGGCTCACCAGATTCGCTGAGGCGTGAGGAAGCTCAAGGTACTAAATCGTTGGGCGCATGAGGTCATGGCGATTCCTTGCGGAGATGTTCTTGACGACGGTGCGCTTCGCAACGTTGGAGAGGCTACAAAGTAGAAGGAAGCCAGCAAAGGGTCGCGTTAGAGGCATAAGGTGTAGGTGAGTATGCGAGCGTCATCTAGGAGGAAAGGGGAGGTCAGGTTTATCGGGAAAAGGTCGCCGTAGACGGGCAGACGGCGGCGATGCTCTGTCGAAGATGTTGCCGAGGCTACGGGGCACGCGCGAGTGAGAGGAAGGCACTGGCAGGTGCGCCTGAGGCTGGAGATCAGACTAGCATGGGCTAGGAGGTAGTATAGGGTCTAGGCTCGCCGGAATTGGCCGGGAATGTCATCGGAGCCGTGGTGGTCTAGGCTTGCGATTCTTGCAGCCTGGTGGCAGAGAGGTGCGGCCGATTGAGGGGAAAGAAAGAGGGGGGCAAGGCGATTAAGAGTGCATGGTCGCGGGCGATATTTACTCGAGCATTGAAGTGAATTTACGCGAGGCTTTTATGACAGAGAAAGGCAGCGAGGTGAGGGGAGAAATGGTCGCAAGTGGGAGAGACCATGTCGGCGTGGCAGAGGGTCCACGGGCCAGCGAGGTTGGGGGGGTAGGTTCGCGTGTGAGAAAAGAATGGCTCGGGGAGAGTGAGAGGAGCTGGATGGGCTGGTTACTGGGCCTAGGGATTGTTCGGCTGGCTGGGCTACTTCTTTTCTATTTTTTTTCTTCTCTGAATCTTTTCCTTTTTCTATTTCTATTTTTCTATTTTGAATTCAAACTCTTATTTGAAATCAGATTTATTCCTCAAATCTTTTCAGAACTTTTCATTAAGTTTTATACTGTTTATAAATGTGTATTAAATTCCATTTTAGAATAATTCTTTTATTCATTTATGGTTTATTATTTATTTATAATAGGCACTTGCCTTTATTCAAATAAGATTTTAATTATATTTTCAAACTCTTATTTGAATTCTAATTTTCACCAAACCTTTTTCAGTAGGTTTTATTTATTCAATATTGTGTTAAATAATTCATTTTGAATTATTTAAAATATTTTAATATGTTTTATTAATCATTTAAATTGTGTAATTGTCTTTATTCAAATCAAATATGGTTTTAATCCCATATAAATTTTATTCAAATAATTCTTTGATTCCATTTAAGTTAATTAAGTAACTTTTATTCCTCTTGGGCAAATTCCAATTTATTATTTTCTCATGATTTACTTAATCATTTTCATTATGGATTTGTCTCCATTTAAATATAATTAGAATATGGTTTAATCCTATATGTTTTTATTTGAATATTATTTATCCATTTATTTTATTTGGATTTGAATTATCTTTATTCCATTTTCTTATGGATTTATTTCAAGTTTTAAATTGTCTTCTAAATAATTTTCTTGGGATTTATTCTTTAGGTAGTTTATCTTTATTTAAATAAAATTGAATACTGTTTAATCCTTATGATTTTATTTTAATAATATTTTACTCCTTTTTATTATTCAATAATCTTTCATTTATCTATGATTTTGGTCAAGATTTAATTTGGCTTTTAAATATTCCTTATTTATTCATTTTCTTCCTTTGCCTTATAAAATCCATTTCTTTTTATTTATAGATCCAAAATTGGTGATTCCAATTTGTATAATTTTATTTAATATTTGTTTATCTTTTTAAATCCTTTGAGGCCTATTTTGTTCAAGATTTTGGTATGGATTTTACTTAGGAGATTTATTAGCCTTGGAAATTATTTCCTTTTAACTTATTAAATTCATAAGTTTTTATCCATGGCTCCAAATTAAATGAAACCAATTCATTCTTGATCATTTATAAATGTTTGTTGATAAATTTTTATATGGTTCAAATCCATAGTCTTAGAGAGATCTTGGAAAGGATTTCCTTCCATTGGGGTTTTAGGGTTTTGGTTTAACTTTTCCAAGTTTTTAAATTTCAAGATTCATTAACTGATGAATGCATTTCACTTGATTTGAATTTTTTTGGATTCCCTTTTATTCAAAGTTTGTTCAAGAAGGGTTTTGATGTTTCCATTTTGAAACAAAAAGTTTCTTTTCACGCTAAATTTCAACAATTATTTTTTTTTATTTAATTTTCAAATTTAAAATTTTGGAAAATTTTGGGATGTGACACATGCTATGCACCAGATGAGGTTGACACTGATGATAAGAGGAAGGATAAATTCCTTGAAGGGCTGAATGATGAGATGAACATGCAGCTATCTGTTGCATATGTCCCAACTTATCAATCACGATGTGACAAGGCCACCATCTTGGAAAGCAAGATGAAACAGGTGGAGAATAGGAAAAAGAAGAATCACTTTGATAAGCACAATTATGGATCGTTACACAAGCATTTCGATGGTGATGATAGTGGAGGTTCTGGATCCCACAGGCATGGGAAGTATAATAGCCACCATAACAATAACCGTCACCATGACAACCAGAACCATCGCAGTCATGAAAATGATAGATATAAGAACCACAAGAGTGGACACAAGAGCCATCACAGTGGTAACGGCAGTGGAAGTCAGCCTGCTAAAATGGACATCAATCAGGTTGAGTGCTTCAAGTGTAAGAAAACTGGGCACTATGCAAATGAATGCCTAGAAAACAAGGTTGAGGGAGCCAACAAGCCGAACCCTTTCCAGAAGGGACAAGTGAACCACATCAACGTGGAGGAAATCTATGAGGAATCTGATGCTATGGCTGGTAAGTTCAAGCTTGTTATTTTTGATACCGGCGCATTCATTCATATCAAGAGCATTTGTTGATAAAAATGGACTCCCAACTGAAACTATTAGGTGTCCAATTAAAGTAATCTCTCCCGATGGAGATATGGTAGTGAATTTTGGATATCATGATCTAGTGATAGAATTTGGAAAGTATAAGTTTCTAGTTAGTCTGATAATCCTAGATTCCCAAGAATTGGATGTAATTTTTGGCATGGATTGGATGACTAAATATGAAGGAGTAATAGATTGTGCCAATCATACTGTTACACTCACAACCCTGGATAAGAAACGGATTAGGTTCAAGTCTAATTTTGCATCTAAAGGGAGTAAGCTAAATTCTCTTAAGGGGGTTAGCATAGACAGTGTACCAGTTGTGAAGGAGTATCCGGATGTATTTCTGGAGGAATTACTAGGAATGCCACTAGATAAAGATATGGATTTTCTGATTGACTTACTGCTAGGATCTAGACCAATAGCAAAGAGACCATACAAAATGCCAGTTGATGAGCTGAAAGAACTCAAGAAACAACTTGGAGAACTGTTGCAGAAAGGATTTATCCAACCAAGTTCTTCATCTTGGGGTGCACCAGTTCTGTTCATTGAGAAGAAGCATAGAAGTCAAAGGTTATGCATAGATTATCGTTCACTCAATGAGGTGGCCATAAAGAACAAGTAACCTTTGCCCAGAATCAATGATCTATTTGATCAGCTAGAAGGAGCCCGTGTGTTCTCAAAGATTGATCTCGGATCAGGCTATTTTCCGCTAAAGATTAGAGAGCAAGACATACCTAAGACTGCTTTTACCACTAGATATGGATTGTATGAGTATATCATGATGCCATTTGGATTAACAAATGCACCAGCTTATTTCTGAACATGATGAACAAGGTGTTCATGGAGTTTCTTGACAAGTTTGTTGTCGTATTCATCGACGACATATTGATCTACTCCAAGAGAAAAGAAGAGCATGAAGTACATTTGTGTTTGATACTTGAGAAACGCAGGGAGCACAAGTTATATGCCTAGTTCAATAAGTGCGAATTCTGGTTGAATGAAGTTGGATTTCTTGGACACATTGTGTCCGGAGATGGTATAGCTGTCGATCCCAAAAAGGTGTCAGCTGTAACTGAGTGGGAATCTCCCTAGTCAGTTAAAGAAGTTCGAAGTTTCCTAGGCTTGGCAGGATACTATAGAAGGTTATTGAGAATTGATCAAAAGTATCAAATCCAATGAAGGAGTTACTTAAGAAAGAAAACAAGTTTGATTGGAGTGAAGGATGTGAAATCAGTTTCCAAAAATTGAAGAAGAGACTAGTATCATCACTAGTCTTATGTCTGCTAGATTTCGAGAAAGATTCCCAAGTCTATTGTGATGCATCTCACCAAGTATTGGGTGGAGTTTTGATGCAAGAAGGGAAAGTTGTGGCTTATGCCTCGAGACAACTCAAAACTCATGAAGGTAATTATCCTACTCATGACTTAGAGTTAGCCTCTGTTGTCCATGCACTCAAAACATGGAGACACTATCTTTTGGGAAAACCTTGTGAAGTATTCACGGACCACAAGAGTTTGAAATATATCTTCACCCAGAAGGAACTCAATATGAGACAAAGAAGGTTGCTAGAGCTCATCAAGGATTATGACTTGAGTTTGCAATACCATCCCAATAAAGCAAATGTTGTAGAAGATGCTTTAAGACGTAAGGTTTATGTGAATGGCCTTACCAAAGGAGAACTGCCAGATGATCTATGTGCATAATTCAAAGTTCTCAGATTGGAGACAGTTCCCGAAGGATATCTCATGTCATTGGAAGTTCAACCAACATTGTTGGACAAGATTAAAGAAGCCCAAAAATTGGACAAGGAAATAGAGGATATTAAAGGAAAAATTAGTAAAGGAAAGGCTAAAGGATTCCATGAAGATGAACAAGGTACTTTATGGTATCAAAAACTTATCTGCATTCCGCAAGATCCGAAGCTTCGGAAATTGATTCTGCAAGAAGCACACAACTCACCATATTCCATTCATCCAGGTAACACCAAATTGTACATGGATGTGAAGGAAATATTTTGGTGGAACAATCTCAATAAAGATATCACGGAACATATTACATTGTGTGATGTGTGTAGTCGAGTGAAAGCGGAACATCAGAAACTAGCAGGGTTATTACAACCACTACCTATTCCTAATTGGAAGTGGGATAAGTTTGGTATGGATTTTATCACCGGACTGCCAAGGACCAGATCCGGATATGATTATATCTAGGTTGTTGTGGATCGCCTAACTAAAGTGGCTCATTTCATACCTGTGAAGACTACCTATACAAGTGCTAAGTTATCTAAGATCTATATGAACATGATTGTATCTCTGCATGGAGTACCTAAGAGTATTGTGTCTGATAGAGGAACTCAGTTCACTTCACATTTTTGGCGATAACTGCATGAATCGTTGGGAACAAGATTAGAGTTCAGCACAACTTTTCACCCTTAGACTGATGGACAGACAGAAAGTACCAATCAGATTTTGGAGGACATGTTGAGGGCATGTGCCCTAGACTATGGTGCTAGTTGGGATGAATGCCTGTCTTACATAGAAGTCTCTTACAATAACAGCTATCAAGAAGGCATTGAGATGGCATCATTTGAATTTCTTTATGGAAGGAAGTGTACTACGCATTGCTATGGAGTGGTGTAGGAGAAAGAAATTTGTTCGGACCAGAACTGATTAAGGAAGCTGAAGAGAAAGTTAAATTGGTAAAGGACAGATTGAAGATAGCCCAGTCCTGCCAAAAATGCTAAGCAGATCCAAAGCATAGATAAGTCACCTATGAAGTAGGTGATAGAGCTTATCTTAGAGTCTCACTACTTCGTGGTGTGAAGAGATTTGGAGTCAAAGGAAAATTGGCACCTAGATATGTTGGAACATTCAAGATTTTGAGCCGCAAAGGAAAAGTGGCTTATGAGATTGAATTGCATGAATCACTCTCAGCTGTTCACAGTGTGTTTCATGTGAGTCAGTTGAAGAAGTGTCATCCGGAAATGGAAGAAACTTCATTGAAGGACACTATACCTTTGGAAGAACTACAGTTGGAGAGTAATCTCACCTATGAAGAGAAACCTATCAAGATTCTTGAGACTACAGAAAGAGTTACTCGTACCAAGACTATCAAATTCTATAAAGTACAGTGGAATCATCATACCGAAGAAGAATCAACTTTGGAAAGAGAAGATGACATTCGTAAAGATCACCCTCACCTATTTGCTAGCCAATCCGAATATCGAGGGCGAGATCCATCTTAAGGGGTTTAGATTTGTAACATCCCAAATTTCATCAAATGAAAATTCATATCATTGCATTCATATTATCATAGCATGTTTGTCCTGCACCAAAATTTTCAAACCAAAACCCTATTTGAAACCATATTTAAACCCCACTTTATATATCATATATGGGGCATGGTTTTATTTTTATTTTCAAAAGACAAAAGTTTTTTTGAGTGAATAGATGTGTTTGACACACTTTTGAATGTTAGGATCATAGTACAAAATTGTGGAAAAGGTTTGAATTCGAATAAGTTTGAATTAGTGTTTCAAATTCATTCTTGAAAATCAAAACAGAAAAGAAAAAGGGCAAAGAAAAAATAAGAACCTGTGCAGCCTATTAGGCCCAACAGCACTAGCGGCCCATCTAGCCCACCTGGGTCTCCCCTCTCTCTTTGTTTTCTTACACGTGCATGCCACACCCTCAAGCGCCACACCCTCACTGACCACTGGGCCTGGCGCCAACTCACCCCTTCGTCCCCAAACCCCGCGCGCAGACGACGCGTCCCCGCCCGTTTCCTCCCCATCACTGTCGCGATGAATTTGCTTCAATTCGCGTTGATTGCTTGCGCGACTGCCGCCCCAGCCCTGGCTACTTACCCCCCTCTGGCTCACGGTCATTTCCCCTCACTCGCCATAAGCTAATCGCCACCAGGCTGCCCACAATCAAGCTCGTGCCGCCACTGCCCGACGCACTCCGACGAGCTATTCTGGTGAGTATAGCATGCCTCTCTACCTCTCGATCACACGAGTGTGTTCCTCATGTTCTTGCGCAGCTAACCATCCCTCTGGTTTGACCCAAATTGCCCCAGGTCGTCGCCCTGTTAACCCCTATGAGCACCCGATGTCGACCACGACTCCGGCGAGTAATTCGGTTCAGGTCTGCACGCCCCTTGCCCTCTGTATCAAACTAGCATGTGTGTCGTGACCTTGTGCACCTCCTGATGCCCCTCACTTCCTTTCTCGTGACCTAGGTCGTCGCCTCCGTCGCAGTTTGTGAAAGCCCGATGCCAACAACAACTCCGACAAGCTCCTACGCCTACTCCTGTGCGCCCTAGTCCAAGCCAACTACGCCTTGAGCTTCCTCGTGTCCGTGCGAACCTGGTAAGCCTCGCCACCATCCCCTTCACCCCCTAGCGCCACCAGAACATCATCGGCAGTAGCGCCGCCGCCGCCAGCGCCATCAGCGCCGCTCACTTTTGGTCGCTTGATCCAGAGGCGTTAGATCTAGATCCTACGGTGTAGAATAGATCACTTACCGAACCGTTTTGTTTAGATCTGGCGCTTTGGATCTGACTTTGACATGGTTATACCCCACGGGTACACGATCTCAGCATACCTGGTCTAGTCCTAGGAAGGCCCACGGCAAGTATACACCGGCCCATGAAGACTTTCGGGTGGCCAAGGCCGATGACGCCTTTCGGATCCTTGGAGAGCAAGACTAGTGTAGATAGAAAATTCAAAGGGGTAAACCCTAAAACCTATAACCGACTCGGTCTGTGCCTGGGACCTGCCTAACTCTATATAAAGGCTAGGACGGCATGACCTATATCTCTCACCTCATACTTTCGCATAGACACCTCCACGCCAGATTGCATCTGTGCACCCCTGTAATCTTCGGTTCTGCCGTAATCAAGAGCAGACAAGCAGGAGTAGGGTTTTCCCTCCGGGGGCCTGAACCTGGGTAAACCTCGTGTCCCGTGTTTCTTGTTTTCTAACCGTTCCGCGATCTCCAGCATCCCCATCTTCTCCAAAACCCAAGTCCATAACAATGGGCATTGACGAGATTAAACCTCGTCAGACTTGATCCAACGGTGCAGAAGGGTGATCATGAGCAAATCGGTATTAGCCAATAGGAACGCGTCGCGTGTCTAGCTGTTTGATTTAAAATTTGTTTTTCAATCTATTAGTTGATTTAACTTGTAAAATTCATAACTTTAGTTCTGTTTGTCCAAAATTTGCAAATAATATATCACTGGATTGAGAAAATTAAGCCCTACACATCTATGGCCTTGAATTGATCATTTTATTCTAGAAAAAATAGGATTATTTGCAGAAGCATTTGTAGTCCTATTTTTCACATAAAAATTATTTAGAAAATGTTTATAAAGTAAATTTGAGTTTCTTTAGACTTTAGAATGTTTACTTTCTGTTTAGTACTGTTTAGTTTAACTTGTTAGTGTATACAAATCATTTCATTGCATTTGCATGGATTCATATATATTTTGTTTGAATATTTGATTGTGAATTTGGTGTTATGATTTTACGTGTAGATTTTGGTGATTATGGTGATTGTGATTGTGAGGACTGTTGCTACTCTACCAACTCTCAAGGCAAGTGGTGCTTCATATTTTGACCTATTATTTTGACTATGCACTAGTGATATTTTTAGTAGGACTTGCATGGAATTTTTCTATGTATATATACTATGTTATGCCTTGGGAAATCCTAGAAGTTGCAGTCTTAGTAAATTTTCCCTAAGTTAAGAAAACTTGTTATGTTATCATGATTAGCCTAGCTAGTAGAAAAAAGTGTGGAATATTCATGCTATGAAATTTTTGCTAAGTCTATGACTTGTGTTTTTGATTAATAAAAGAACTATCTGAATGAATCACCTGGGTGGAATGGTATGGTTGGTGTATGTTGAGTGGTTACACAAGGCCCGTGTATATGGTTTACCTTGTGTATCACACTTGTGGATTGCCACCTTGGAACTAAGGGAATTGAGATGTTTAGTGTTGAGAAGCTTCTAGTAGAACCACATGGCATATGGGCTCTGCGTTGACCAACTAGGTTGCAAGAACTTAGCCAGATGGACAGTTGGTGGTAGGGTGATAGGATGGAACGCGTCCATGGTGGTCTAAGGGAATGCTTCTGAAAATTCTCGTCTCGATGCATGTCAATTCTTGTGGGGAAAGTGAACCACCTCTCGAGAGGGTAAAACCTAAGTACTTAGCCGTGTCCCTGGCAACGGACAATTTGAGCATCAAAGACATTGAAGCAATCAAGGATCTTCTCATCCCAATTTTTAAGTTAAAAACTTGTGGTTGAACAAGGGTAAAGGTTCACCAATGTCTATTGGTGGTTCCTTGGGTGTTTTGAAAAACAAAAACTTAATGTTTTCAACTAATAAGTCAAATCCTTATTTTTAGCAAAGCCATCCTAAGCTACACTTAGCCAAATTCATATAGATGTTAGATACTACTATTCTACTATGGTATCACTTGCCAATACAATTCAAATGTATTGACCCACTGTGGCTGTAACTTATGATGTTGTAGGTTACTCTGATGGAGATTAGGGTTGTGAGTCTACACTCAACATCTTTGCTTCCGGCACATGAAGATGAAGACTTATAGTTATTTACTTTATGTTATGAACTCTATGTACTATCCTTGGGCTATTGAGTTGTAAAGACTATGTTATCTCTGGAATGACGATGTAATAACGACCTTTGTATTTGTGTACTTCATCTTAAATTGTGGATGCTAGCTTTTGATCCAGGGACTAGCATTGCAATCAAAGGGGCCTTTACCTTTAAAAGGTGGGGTCTTACAGCCTAAATTTGTTGAGTAGGGAGGAGCAGGTAGCAACCGCAGGAGGTGTAGGTCAGGAGCACCAGAGAGAACATATTAAGAGCACAAGGGAAGGCTAATCAAGTAACTACAAGCTTCAACAAACCCTACATAGATGTAGGATGCCACACCCAGACCATAAGTAAGTGCTTAATACTTCTTGTCCCTGGGAAGTTTGGGAATTGAATACTCTTAGTCCTACATGCAATTGGTATGACATGATCATCACTGAGTATTGTGGGGTGTCTCACAACTATTATTATTAGTAAATCAAAAGCCTCAGACCTTGCATCACTGGCTAGTGGTAATCCCAATTTTTGGACAAGCAATAAAGTAGCGGATCATGTAGATGATCTAGGCTACTATGCATCCTCCAAAGGGGTACCAAAATAGCTAGATAATCTACAGAAGCCACAGGTATTACATACGGAAGATAGTCAACTAATCAAAGAATCAACTTTTTACAACCTTGAATAAGTTAAGTAATTTTCCTAGAATTTAAACTAGAAATCATATGCAGTATTCATTGTCATCCTAGCAGTATCAGTAGCACATGCTAGTTCAATTTATAATGTAAATTCACAACAGATCATCAACAAGGTCAAGTACAAAAGTCAACCAAATTATTTTCCTAACTTATATCAGCTAGGAATCATCTAAATCTGACTGTCATATTGACAGAGTATATAACAACTCAATTTGATAAAAAGAACTACCAGATAAGCCATGTCATTTTTGAGTCATCATAATCTTGCATCACCAGCCTAGCCAACTAATCTTAGCATCAACATGCAGAAAATCATGCTTGCAACTGTTGTACACACTGCAGGAAGTGGAGGCACCACATCAGCAGCCTAGAGGAGCAGATTCCACTAGAACCAACACTTATAGGAGTCAAGCATTGAAATAGGATAAATCAACAATAATGGTTCTATCATCTTCCTAGAAATGAAACTAGGAATCAAAGACATCTATTTTCAACATCAGAGATGGCAAAGAACAGAATCTTTGCCAAATCCAACATCTCTAACAACAGATCATGCTAACCAACCATTTCTATGCACACTCCATCATATAGACAACACCACTAACATAACTCAAATACTACTTGTTCTTACAGATAATATTAAGGCAATGATATAAAGAAAGATCAAGCCATTGAGAAATATTAATAGAATCACTAGAGCTGAACCAGCTAACATCCTAACCATAGCCACATTTGCATCCAGTCACATCATTAGCTAGTCATCATCATCATTCTATGATCACAAGCCATAATCATACACACAAGTTGTAATACCTCGGTTTTCGTAAAACATAGTTGTCAAATAAGACGTACATGTTGACCAAAGTTTGACTTTTTGATTGGTAAACCGTATGGTAAACCTAAGGCCATGGCTGTGTTTGCCATGTTGAGTTGAATAAAAATGATTAAAAGTTTAGGCAAATCGGAGTTTAGATGATTTATTTAGAGAATCATTTAATTTCAGCCTTAGGATACGTTTTCATAGTTTTAGTTGGTTACCCGATTTGCATAAGAACAAAATATGAAAGATTGTCCTTTAAACTGGATCTAGGCCTTCCCTACTGAACCAAACCTAAGTCAGAACCCAATCGATTCCGCCGCCATCTAGGGTTAAGCCTATTGCTTGCCGTCGTCGCGGGAAATCCTCTGGCTGCAACCGCCGTCTGAGGGAAGCCTCCACTGGGCGACCTTGTTTCACCATCGACCAGTTATTGTTGCTGCGTGAGGAGGTACTTTTCTAGTCTAGTAATTGCAGGCTTGTCTTGTTTATAAAGAGTTGCAATTTTTTATCTAAATAGTGCTAGTATCTGTGTTGGTTGTATGATAGAAGCTGGGATCGATTCTAGTTTAATTTCTCCAGGCATCCATCAGCTAGTATAAACAAGAACAAAAACATTGGTTGAGGTATCGTTTATTTTGCTTCAGCTAGGAAGATGCCTGGACAGTTTGATTTATATTTGTTAGGTTACTGTAGCTAACTCAGATCCGTAATGATTTATTCTATATTGAATCTAAAATAATAATAATAAAAGGTTGTGAGTTATGCATCAGGACTTCACGTGTTAGTAAATTTATTATAGTGCTCTGAGCTAGTTGCCGATAATGAAAGGAAGCCTTGTATTAAAGTTGGATTTTGGGATTACTTCCTGACTGCACCAAGCCATCGTTTGTTACAGAAATCTAGTTCTGATAATTCATCGTAGTATATAGTAGTTAATTTGTAGCCTGAGTGAACCTGCATACAAGATTTTATCATGGACATCATTGTTGGCAGTCTGGGTTGTCGAAATTTAAATGTGTATATGCGTGTCATTTTAGTACAGTTGTTTGATGGTGGTTTGAACCACATGTTCTGGAACTTGGGGAGATATAGGCGTCTTGGCTAGTTCTACTATTTGAACATCTGTCCGAGGCAAGTGCATGTTGGATTATTCGATCTTTTGTTGTTGTTGTTGGTTTTCTGTCGTTTCGTATGTTGGGATTTGTCGTTTAGTGCCATGTTGTGTTCAGTTTACCCAAGTCACGGGTTCAACATTGAATTTAGAAATATGTCGATATTTCCGATGACGATCGTTGTGATATAATTTTTATTTCTAATTCAGTCTCTGAAGCTGAGTGACATGGGAATGTGTCCATTCTGGAAGGCCAGAATTGTGAAAAGTATTTAGACTGTTAAAATATCTATGCCTATACAGTATTACATTTTTGTTTGTTCTTGTGAGGTTTTATGGCTATGTTTGTACTTGGCTGAGTATTGTTTACTCACACTTGTTCTCTGGTTGTTGTTTCTATTTGGTTGTTAGGTACTCTAAATAGCGGCATGCATGGGCGGGAGTAGCACATCTTCACTTACACGTCATGTTACTTATTATTACCTAGGAAATAAACATTTATAATCGATCTTGGAGAGTTTTTGCAATATTGACTAGCTAGTTTTTCTTTTATCTCGTAACTCCTAGTGTGAGGCGTTGGTAGCTCAAATATTATAGTTTATATCATGTTGGATGAGTTCATAACTATAAATTTAGTTCTTGGTTTTTGCGAGATATAGATTATTGTTCTTTGTGAATATCCCCTATTTCTGCCTGTTGTGGATGAACCCATAAACAAAGGAGGTGCTGTCTGTTTCTAGCGTTTTCTCCAAACTTGTTTTTTTGCTAGAAAGTAGCATCGCTAGGTAGCCAATACATGGAGTGTCACACCAGTTTAAAGACTAGAGAACCAATGATAAGGTCAAGTATTCCACCACAACTAAATTCAATTACGTAATTTTTTTAGTAAAACTTAGTAGGCTAGATCAGTAGCCACGCTACTATAACATACCCATGAACCGAAAGGGGAAGAAAATCTTAATTAGGATTGTTTCAAGAAATAGAGGCTAAAAGAAGAAGGAAGAACCTACCCGGGGCGAGACTTATCTCGCCGAGGTGTAGCAGTGGCGATGAAGACCAAGGCGGCAGCAGCGGCACAATGACATAGGGAGCACGAAGTGCTACCCCTGCACGGACCTATGACCAGCAGCAATAGGCAATCCCACTAGGACCAGATGACCACCATCACATCATAGGAGCATCACCGACGTAGAGGAGCCATGATGTGGCACCCTAGATTTTACGGGCCGGGAATACCCGTTATGCCTGCAATTCACGTTCCCATGATCAGTGAGTCGTGAGCATAACCGACAAGTATCATTACAACATCCATAATTAATGAGTACAAGTACTTACATTTATGCCCTTATGACGATACAACAATAATAGCGGAAGTCTTCAAGCGCAAAGCCCATGTCATGCCTTAACCTACAGGCGACTTACTGGTAAGACGGCCTAGCTCGCATAGACATCATCAATCTCCTTCACTCCTCTTGCTTCTGAAAGTCTGGCCAAGTAAATAGCCAGGGACAATGCCGGTGAGTACTTTGAATGTACTCGCAAACCACCTTAAGAAGGCAATAATAAAAGGTATGCAATATGGTTGTGGTAGGATGGCTCCAATAGAGGTTCTTTTATAAACTAGTTTCTCTTGTAGATATAGCATGTATCTATATCTTGGTTGAAAAGCTTTTGTAAAACATTTTTGTACCCTTTTTGAAAAGTTTTTCGAAAACATTAGGATTGGGTCACCCATTTGTTTCTCCTTCCGGTCATCTCATGACCAAACTCCTTCCTCCATTTTCCCGACCATCCCATGGTCAAAACATTTTCGAGCCCTTGCTTTTTCCGAAGTCCTTTTTGAAAATCAAAACCATCACCACTGTACAACCACCATCACAACCGTCCATGACCGAGGACTCGGCTATTCGAATAGGTTTACACTCTGCAGAGGTTGTACACTATACCCACACTATCCGATTACCTGTCCCTGATCCACACCGATCGTGGGTCGAATAACCGGTCAAGACCTTCCGAATTCCCTCTCCGATACAAGTGTCTGTCCTATGAGGTTAATCCCCTCAAAACCGGGACGCCCTATATAGTTTACTAGCCAACCGGAGCGCGTTTTGCACCCCTCAGGGTGTGCGCTTTCAATGAGGGGCTCATAGTATCGTCTGGCCGCCATATAGACGGTATTTACCAACCCCAAACCGATGTTTCACATGGGCCTTTACAGGGGAAGGCCCAGCCTCCGGGAATTTGTTCTTCCCCGTAGTAGTTTGAGACACCTATACCGGATTAGACAAACTTCCATCCCAGCCCCGTCCCATTCCATAGTAATGTGGTTGCACGGGTTAATTGCGCTAGCTTTAAAACTGGCCAGCGCGGCTGTTTTCATAAACATTTTTCCTCCATCATTTTGTAAACAAAACCTTTCTCATTTTCCCAAACCACTTGATATGCCAAGCCTCACCAAGGTTTTCTCATAAAACATTTTTTTGAAAGTCTTTTTCCCGGGGTCTTCCCATCCTACACTTTTTCTTAGGCTAAAACGGGGTCTCCAAGGGGTTATGGTGTTAAAAACCATCTACCATACTAAGGGGAAGGTAGGTATTATACCAATGGGTTGTACCTAAAGGTACTAAGGGGTAATTATTGGGAGGAGCCAAACATTCCCCATATAAAACATAGTATAGTAAAACAATGCAATTTGCGGAAATGAGTAGATAAAACATGCATAAGTAAAATAATGGGACCAGGCATATGAGCAAGAAGGTGGCTTTCCTGTGAGCAGGGAGAAGTCCCCTGGACATTGGTATATAATCCATATAACCAATAATAATAATAAAAGAGATACCCCGATCCTTCCCTCTTCTCCGCGCCACACAATCGCAACTAATCGCCGTTATCGAGCATACATGCAAACAAACAACACTACAATCAATACAAGGCATACAAACATCAAACAATTATATAACCAAGATAAACATCAGTGAGATGTTTGGAGATTTGATTGGGGAAACAAGGTAATGCTTTGTGTGCATTAGTGGATTTTCTATTTAGGACTTAAGGTCCAAAATATTCCTAGATAAGGGGTTTAGGAGCAAGTCCCAGTTCTGTATGAGGTCAATGTGAAAACATGATACCCTCAGATAAGTATTGATAAAATGAAGCCAACAAAATTGGTTTCACTATTTTATCAAGTACCAAAGATTTATAAGGGATTTTATATTTCGTAAAGCGGTAGCTTTAGGAAATAATTCACTAGAACTTCTCTGGAGTTCCAAAAATTATTTCCTTGGGTGACTAGGTAGTATTTGATGACTGGTTCAAGAAGAGTTGGAAGCACGTCAAAATAATTACCAGAATGCCCTTGAGAAATTCCCAAAGACAGTTCTGGATGATATTTGTCTTTTTCATCATATTGAATCTACAGAAGATTTTGATGTGATTCCAAAGGTACTTGTTATATAATGATAATACCTTTTTGGAGAAATTGGAAATACTCTTTTTGCAGATACATAATTATTTTGGTGATTTAAATAGTGAAAAACTATGCACAAAATAGTTTAATTCACCATAATTCGATAAAGGCTCAATAAATCTTGGGCTCTTGGATTTTGGTACTTATTGGTATATAGGTTTACTGGGAGTTGGGATTATGGGAAAACCTTATTTGGTTTATTCTAGAGAATTTTCTAAAGGCAGAAAAGGCATGTTTTTGTTATTTTTACTAGATTCAAACGGGGAAGCCACTTTAGGTGGGTCCAGTGGGAAAAACAAGGTATGGCCAATACTATCTAGCTCCAATTGACTTTGCTCCATTTGTAAATACTAAAATGTCTGGAAGATTTTATTGGTGGAAAGTACATATGTGGCTCATTTAAATTCCAGCTTTTATTTATACAATAATTTGGTCGAGCACTAAGTCTGCATGATAGGTTAGGGACTTAAGTACCTAGGAAAAATATTACCAAAAATTATTGGAGTCCTTTCCATTTTTGATTTGAATTAAACCAACAAGTACCTTGCATATCTGGATTTAAAATAAAGAAGAAAAAGGGGCAAGAGCATACTAGGCTAGATCTACAGAGAGATGGGACGCAGAGAGGCGAGCCAGCCTAGCGGTGGCTAGCACACGCGCGGCATGCACTGGAGCAGCGGACCAGCGGGGCCTGAGACCCGGAGGCCTGGGGAGCGAAGGGGTAAGGGGCTCCCTGAGCCGTCCGATTAGGCGGAGATGAACGGCTCGCGCTTGTCCTCTTCCTCTGGATGCCGGTGGCAGAGAGAAACCCTAGGGAGGAGCTGGTGATGCTCGGGGGGGGGGCTTACCGAGCAAGGGGGAGGCTACGACGAGGGTGCAGGGCGAAGCGGTGCATGCCGATGAGCTCGGGGAGGGGCGGCAACAGTGGGTTCAGCGTCGAGAAGATGCTCGCACGAGTGCATCTGCAGGGAGTGCTCGGAAGTCCGCCAGAGCATCGCCTAGGAGCTTTCCTGGGCCAAAATAAGGAGAGGATTAGATGTAGGGAGAAGAGGAGAGCTAGGTAATGGCACATGCACAGAGAGAGAGAGGAGTGGAGAGGGGAGCTCGGGGGTCGTTTTCTTGTGTATGCCTAGGTGTCTTCTCCTCCTTCTCCAGGGCAGCAAAGGGTAGGGGAGCGGTGGAGGAAGCTCTGGGGAGGTGTGGTGGAGTGGTAGGATGCAAATGGAGGCAGTGAGAGGTGTTGGAGAGGCTTGGGCCCTCTAATACCAAGGTCCATGGAATATGTCCATGGGGAGAAAGGGGGAAGGGTAAAACCAGGGGCTGGTTTGCTGTGGGCATGAGAGATGTATATGGGGTTTCTGGTTTGGTTTTGGGAAGAGGGGGAGGGTAGTAACATTTGTAGGTAAGTTTAGTTTCACATGTGGTAACTTTGTAATTCAAACAAGCACTAGAGACAAGGTTTTGAGTGAGATACAATGGTTGTTGCAGGGTTGGTCGACTAGGGGGGGTTGCTGAGTAGTGGAGAGAAGTGCTGGACAAGTTTGGGGGATGATTGGTTTTGGTTTGAGGCAAGGTTTAATTATTTTGCCATATATGATCAAAACATGGGTTGTGAAAGAAGTCCCAAATTTTATATAGTCCAATATGGGGAAATGATATTGGAAGTTAGGTATGGTCATTTTGTATCACCAGGAATTTATTTGGGATTTTTCAGAAGATTGAAAGTGCACTTAAACTCCTTTATTCAAATAGTGCAAAAATATAGTATGGAAGCTAATGTAATATTTTTACATTAGTCAAGGTGGGTTTTTTATGTGAAATGGTTATGAATACCATATTACACATTGGAGAATTTATTTGGAATTTATTGAGAAGGAAAAGTATTTTTAAGGAATTATTTATTGTTTCCGCCATTTAAGAAAAAGGGCAAAAAGGAATAATAAAAAATCTCAAAAATATTTATTTTTGAGTTTGAAATATTGGATATGAAATTTAGGCATCAAATGTTCCTTGAGTTGGCAAGGTGATTTGGAGAGAAACAAACTTGTCTTTATAGACAAGGGTTTAGGGGAAAAGGTGAATAAAGGAAATTAAATAGTTTAATAATCCAAATAATTGGGAGAATTATTTGGGAATGCTTATATTCAAGGTATATGATGTAAACATGATGTAGGCATCAAGGTTCACCTTGGTTTGGAAGAAAAGTGGTGAAAAGAAATGAAACTAGATTTCTGGGGGATCTAGGGTTTTGTTATTCTGATGCCCTCTAAACATGGTTGGTTTAGGGAGCTCAGAGCTCACCTTTGTACAAGGGGTGTATGCATAGGTTGACCATGTCATGTATATGATCATGTAAGCAATAGTTAGGCTTAGTTGTATTTGAGGTGGTTTTGGAGAGCTGGCAAACCTTGTTGAAAATAAGGCTTCCATAGCAGATACATCAGGTAGCCTCCTAATCCATGTGGGTTTAGAAAGCACAAGGCTCCAATGGAAAAAAACTGAAGTGGGAGTTGATAGGCCTTGGTTAGTAGATCACAACCAATCAAAGAGTTGGTCAAGGGGAGGTGGCATGTAGATGTGGGCTTCTGCCAAAGTAGGTAAGTTGGTAAGATTTGCAGGAAAGATTAGTATCTTGACTACAAAATCATCAAGGATAGGTGGGAGGTAGAAGGGATTAACTAGGTTAATAGTGGGCCTTGGTAGTACTAAAGATATACTACAAGATGGTTCAAGTACATTTTTCTAGAATGCTTATAGGTTGGAAGAGGTGGAGCTCCAAACATGGTATCCAGATAAGAAATCCAGACTTAGCTATTTTGGCAGATTTAGGGTTTTAGACTAGAGTGCAAGGGCAGATGATTTTGAGAGGATACTAGGTTCCATACTCAGGATCAAGGAGATGATATTGAGGTACTAACTAGGTAGATGGGACCCAAGCATAGATGGGGTCTCCACTGAGTTGGAAATCATCCAGAGGGATTAGCCATGGATTGAGATAAGCATGAGATGAGATGATCACTAGAGTGACTTAGGATAGATCCAGACTTTGGATGCTTGCTTTGAGATTAATGATCACAAGCAAGGATTGGGTACTAAGAGGTGAGCTACTAGGTTAGCTCAATATAGTTCCTAAGCAAACAAGGCAATCAGCAGATCAAGGCAATTCATCAGACAGCAAATCAAGGCAATTCATCAACCAACAGATCAAGGCAATTCATCTTAATCGTTATACTTTACTATTACTAGGGTTACCATCAATCCTAGATTGAGGTAAGGATGGATATGTGGAAAGGGGTTTTGCTTTTATTTGAGATAAGGATTAACTTGGTATCTCTACCAAGATTGAGGTGAAAATCTTTTCATAAAGGTTTTGGAAAAACTTAAAGATAAGGGTAGTTGAAGTTTCCATCTTGAAAACATAAGGAGAGTATATATAGGTCTCCATAGTTTTATTAATAAAGAATAATAAAATGTTTGGTTTCTTTCAAAGTCATCTTGGCTCAAGTTTTTGAAATGCCAGAACATTTGAGAATATGAAAGATGAGCCAAGACATCTATTTTGTAAAAATAGTTTTTGTAAACTAGGGTTGAGATGAGGAGTACACACTAATCCACAAGAAGTTTCTTGAGCGCAAACAACTAAGCACATATTGCAAGAAAAAAGTTTTTGTTCCCCCTGATTTTTGCCTTCTAGACATTTAATCAGGGTTGCTGAAATTGGGATGTTACACAAGACATCGAAACCCTAGCACCACAGTAATAAGAGGGGCGAAAGAATTAGGGTTAGATCCCCAAATCAAGTTTTGCAGAGAGGTAGAGTGGAGCACGGTGGTTCTTTAACCATGGAATGTGGCGGCTAGAGTGGCCAGGCTCGTCAAAATCTGGTGAGGTCAACATCAGTAGTTGCATCGATGGCGAGAGACATGCGAAGGGGAGAGTACGAGGAGTGAGTGAATCCGGGTGGGCCAACCTAAGCTTAGGGGTTAGGGTTGGTCCAACACTATTGGGCCATTTGGGCCAGATGGGACGGGTTTGAGCCAGGCCAAGCCATAGGTCCAACCCTTCTACATATACATGGAAATATAACTAAAGTTCTAAAATTACATATAGACCCTAATGAATATTTAAATTTAAGAAAAATACAGTTAAATCTAGAAAAATGCTAAAAATACATATAATATATCAAAATAATATATAAAAATAAATATAATACATAAAAATAAAAAATCATTTTTAAGATCTTAGATAAGTATATTTTCACTAGTAAAATAGTAAGTATATTATTCCAAAAGAGCTTAAGGTTCCAAGATAATAAATATTCATGTATCTATTTTATTAAAATGAGATATTTGGTTTGTAATTCTTCAAAATCATTCCTAAGAAAGAAATAATTATATATCTTTATAAAATATTAGAATCTTAAAAAGAATCCTTTAAGTCTAATTACTAAGTTTAACACCATTATTATGGTTCATAATAAAACATAAGTGCAAACTATTAATCTTATAATACTCCTTTGAAACCTTATTACTTAAAATGATTTTAAACCCTAGAAAACTAATAAGATCATCTAATTAAGGTCTCACTAATAAGTTGCATATTATATTCATAATAGAAAAACAAATTTAATCTAATCATTCACTTAAATATAAAGTGAATGATCTCACACCCTTAATCATACTTGTCATATCCCTAAAACTTGGTAATAATTAAGACATAATACCCCTTAAGTTTTATTTATGTTTTAAAGTTAACTTTATCTCAAATCTTATAAACATCTTGTCTAAAGACTATTTATATTTTTATAGTTAACTTTAGTATGTTTCAATTAAGACATAAAGCATCTTATGTACAAACTATTCGAGCAAACACAAATGACAATGATCACATTCTATTAAGCATAAAGGCTGTTTAAACCTTATCAAAGAAACATTTTCTTCAAAAGTTATTCATTTTGTCACTTCAAACAACAAGCCTATAATAAGTCATTCAACTCTTAACAACCCAACACATGGACATTCATCCTAATTACTAGATGATAATTAATTCTAATTTAAAATTATTTATACTCAACTCTTATATGTTGTATGCTAAGAATTAAGTTTCTTGTACATATAATTTATTATGAAGTAAACTTGAAGATAAACCAAATCTTAAAGAAATCACTTAAATTCAATCGCTTATAGTATTAGGGATTCATTTCGGGAATTTTACAAAATGCATAACATTACTTATGCATAAATTCATATCGCTTCTTTAAACATTAGTCCTTATTGGACCAATGATGTTGTTTTCAGATATTGGATCTTATATCGCCTTGAAGGCTGTGATTGCATAATCTTGTAATCACAAAGGCAAGTTCACACTTGCTCATGTCCTTTGGTTATTTTATATTAAATATTTGCACATCCAATGTTATCATTTCGAAAAGGTCAGAAAACTCTATTTTTAGAATTATATGATTATGGGTTATTTACCAAATGGTAATAACCTGCTATTATAGTTCCGGTGGTACAGTAACCTAATACCTAGGACTTAACAACCCATGTCGCCAGTGATTCTTGTGCCGTATAATACATGTTAACCATGAGATTTTGCGGTGACCTAGCATACCACTGTATTATGTAGTACACTATAGTCGTTGATATAACACCAATGAAACACTGTTCCCCTAGTATTACATCCCTTAGAGTCGTACAACAGAAACATAGTAGGTCCAAGACATGACTATAGGTTACAACTCGACTCTTAACAAAAGATCTACACAACATCTAGGTTATAAAGAGACAAATAAACTTCTTACAAAGAATAATAATGAATAACAACTCTTAAATAACATACTAATAGACTAGTATCTAACTAGTTGGTTTGTCATTTCTTCTATTGCAATGCTCTACAGAACAAGGTTCTAGGGCTAGTGGTTTTATCCTATCTAATTAAGAATTTTGTCTTCACTCTGATTGATGTATATCTTGATTCCATTGACTTCATTGAAGAACTAGAAGTTTCAATATTGATTCATTGAGAATAATATGGTGTTGACGTCATCATTATTGACTTCAGAATCTAGAAATGGTTAAGAAGATACGGTTGAGTACGAGCATACTCAGCTAGTTCACTAAAAAGGGGTGTTTGATGCCCTATCTACATCCATAGACCATAGGTTATAGGCTATGCATGTTTTCGTAAACATTTATTCAAAGTTTTCTTTTATTCTAAAAATCTATGTTCGTCAGCCTTCATAGGTTTACCAGAACTTCATGGAGTTCCTTTCCTGTCGTTTTCATAGGTCCTTCCAGGTGTAAGACCCCACCTTTATAAGGTAAAGGTGCCTGGATCAAAAGCTAGCATCCACAGTTTAAGATGAAGTACACAGATACAAAGGTTATCATTACATCGTCATTCCAGAGATAGCATAGTATTTTACAACTCATTAGCCAAAGGCAAGTACAAGAGTTCATAACATAAAGTAAATATCTATAAGTCTTCATCTTCATGTGCCACAGGCAAGCATGTTCAGTGTAGACTCACAACCCTAATCTCCATCAGAATAACCTGCAACATCATAAGTTACAACGATAGTGGGTAAATACATTTGGAATTGTATTGGAAAGTGATACATTAGTAGAATAGTAGTAACTAACATCTATATGAATTTGGCTAAGTGTATCTTAGGCTTGCTTTGCTCAAAATAGGTTTTTCTTATCAGTTGAAACACACTAAGTTTTTGTTTGTCAGAAACACCCAAGGAACCACCAATAGACAATGGTGAACCTTTACCCTTGTTCAACCACAAGTTTTAACTTAGAAATGGGATGAGGCGATGCTTAAATTGTCCGTTGTCGGGGACACGACTAAGTACTTAGGTTTTACCCTCTCGATAGGTGGTGCACTTTCCCCACAATACTCGACATGCATCGAGACAAGACCTTTCAGAAGCTTTCCCTTAGACCTCCATGGACGCGTTCCATCCTATCACCCTACCACCAACTGTCCATCTGGCTAAGTTATTGCAACCTATATGATCAAGGCGGGCCCATATGACATGCGGTTGCACTGGAAGCTTCTAAACACTAAGTATCTCAAATCCCTTTGTTCCTGGGTGGCTTTCCACTAGTGAGATACACAAGGTAAACCATATACATGGGCCTTGTGTAACCACTCAACATAAACCATCATACCATTCCACCCAGGTGATTCATTCACTTAGTTGTTTATTGATCAAAACACAAGTCCAAGTCTTAGCAAAATTTCCATAGCATGAATATATTGCACCCTTTTTTTCTACTAGCTATGCTAAGCATGATAACATAAAAATTACCTTAACTTAGAGAAAATTCTACTATGACTACAACTACTAGGATTTCCCAAGGCATAACATTTATATACTTGGAAAAAATTCCATGCAAGACCTATTCAAAATATCACTAGTGCATAGTCAACATAATAGGACAAAATACATGAAGCACCACTTGCCTTGGTAGTAGTTGGGGGAGTAGCAACAATCCTCACACTCACAATCACCACTAGCACCAAAATCTACACATAATGATAACACGAAATTCACACTCAAATATTCAATCAAAAATAATATGAATGCATGCAAATGCAATAAAATGACTTTTCTATACTAAACAAGTCAATCAAATAGTACTGAACTCAAAGCCATCTATTTAAAGTCTAAACAAACTTAAATTTGTCTCAAAACAATTTTATAAACATTTTATAAAGCCAAAATAAGCCTACAAAGTGTTCTTCAAATAATCCTATTTCTCCAGAAGAAAAATACATATTTATGCCAACAGTAATGTAAGGCTCATTTTTCTGGATCTAATGATATCTTATTTGCATTTTTTGGATAAACAGAACAAAAGATATGAATTTGACAAGTTTGCAAAACTAATAGATTCAAAAACAGATTTTAAATCTAAAATCCAGACACGTGGGCACATCTGATTAGCCCGTACCGCTTCGCGCGAATCGATCAATAAGGGTCGTAGGATTTAAGTTAGATCCTATGGCCCAGATCTGGCGATACCGTTTTGTTAAGTGGATCTATCTGCAGCGTCAGATCTAGATCTAACGGCTCTAACGCACGCGACCAAAGTTGGGCGGCGCAAATAGCCACTGGCGGCGGCGGCGCTACTGGCGGCGGCGGCGCTACTGGCGGCGGTGCTCTGGCAATTCCAGAGGGGCTAGGGGCTATGGTGATGCTTACCAGCGTCGCAAGGTCCCGAGGAAGCTCGACGTGGTCTTGGTTCGGACGGGGGCGAGCTGTTGTGGTCGCTAGGGCTCGTAGGAGTTGCGGGCAGCGTCGGGTTCGTGCAGTCGGCGACGGAGGCAATGACCTGGGCCACCCTAGCCCAAACCAGAGGCATCAGGACGTGCACAAGGTTCAGGTGAACAAGTTAGTTTGGTTCAGAGGCCAAGGGGCGGTCGCATCTTACCGGGATTTCTCGTCGGAGATGGGGACGGTGTCGGATGCTCACGGTATTCGACAAAGCCAACGTTCTAGGTCACGAGCAGATGAACAAAGGGCATGAGAAGAAGCGCAATAAGCAGAGGATCATCATCATATGAACGAGGGATGTGCGCGAGCACAATACTCACCGAAATACCTCGTCGGAGATGCTCGGGCATCGGTAGTGCAAGTCTAATTGCGAGCAGCCTGGCGGCGATTGAGCGTGGTGTTTGGGGGGAAATGACCACAACGGTGTGGGGATTAAGTAGCCAACGGGGGCGAGGGCTTTATGTAGAGAATCAATGGCAATTAAGCCCGGAATCAACGCAGAGGTGATGGAGGAAACGGCGGTGGCGACGTGGTCTGCGCGCGGGGTTTGGGGGACACGATGCTGAGCTGGCTTGGGCCTAGTGGCAGTGTCAGCGGGGTAGGTTGAACGCGGGTGAGAGAGAGAGGGGGGAGGGGGGAAACGGTCGGGTGGGATGTTGGGCTAGATCTGGTGCCGGTCCAAAAGAGCAGCGCCCGTTTTTATTTTTTTCCTTTAGCTTTTCTTTTTCTGTTTGATTTTTCAGGAATGATTTTCAAACCCTTTTCAAACTTGTTTGAATTCAAATCTTTTCTAGATTTTTGTAGGGTGATCCTTGCACTCAAATGTGTGTCAAACACTACTGTTTACACAAACAAACCTTTGTCCTTTGAAAATAAGAACAAAACCATGCCTCATATGAATATAAAGTGGGAATATGAAGGGTTTTGTTTGATTTCAAACTTTGAAATTTTTTGTGCCAACCCTAAATGCTATGACAATAAGAATGAAATGCATGCTTTTACAATTCATGATTTTTGTGATGTTACAAATCTAACCCCCTTAAGATGAATCTCGCCCTCGAGATTCGGATTGGCTAGCAAATAGGTGAGGGTGATCTTTCCGAAGATCATTTTCTATTTCCCAAGTTGCTTTTTCTTTGGAATGATGGTGTAACATCCCAATTTCAGCAACCCTGATTAAATTTCCAAAAGGCAAAAAATCAGGGGGAACAAAAACTTTTTCTTGCATTATTTGCTGACCTGTTTGCTTGTGGTCAAGCAACTGTTTGTGTATTAGTTGTATACTCCTCATATCAACACTAGTTTACCAAAAACTATTTTACAAAAGAGATGTATTGGCTCATCTTTCATATTCTCAAAGGTTCTGGCATTTCAAAAACCTGAGCCAAGATGACTTTGACACAATGAAATACTTTACTAGTTTCTATTGCCAAAACTATGGAGACATATATATACTCCCCTTATGTTTTCAAGACAGAACCTTCAACCACCCTTATCTCTAGGTTTTCCAAAAACCTTTATGAAAACCTTTTGATCTCAATCTTGTTAGAGATACCAAGATGGTGCTTATCCTACTTCAAAACAAAACCCCATTTTTACCACACACCCATACCTCAAGCTAGGCTTGATGGTAACCCTAGTACTAGTTGGATAAGTAATAAGATGAATTGCCTTGATCTGCTAGTTGATGAATTGCCTTGATCTGCTGTCTGATGATTTTCCTTGATCTGATGTTTTCCTTGCTTGCTTAGGATCTAAAATGAGCTAATCAGGTAGCTCATCCCTTAATACCTAATCCTTGCAAGTGATCATCTCCTCTCATGCTTATCTCAATCCAGGGACAATCCTTCTTGATGGTTTCCAACCTAGTGGAGACCCAATCCAAGTTCGGATCCCCTTTCTTCAATCTATACCCAACATCAACCACTTGAGGGAAGGTATAAACCTATCCTCCTCTCAAAATCATCTACACTTGCACTCTAGTCTAAAACCCTAAATCTACCCAAAATGGCGAAGTCTGGATTTCTTATCTGGATACCATCTTTGGAGATATACCTTTTTCAACCTAGATGCATTCTTGAGAATGTACTCGATCCATCTTGTAGTACATATTTAGTACTACCAAATCCCACTCTTACCCTTGTCTAAGACAATTTAATTCCCACTCATCCATGATGGTTTTGTAGTCAAGATAATAATCTTTTCTATAAATCTTATCATCTTGCCTAATTTGGCAGAAGCTCACATCTATATGACACCTCCCCTTGACCAACTCTTTGATTAGTTATGATCTATTAATCATGGCCTATCAACTCCCACATAACTTTCTTCCATTGGAGCCTTGTGCTTCTTAAACCCACATGGTTTAGGAGGCTACCTGATGTATCTGTTATGGCAGCCTTATTTTCAAAAAAGATTGCCATCACTCCAAAACCACCTCAAATCCAACCAAGCCCAACTCTTTCTTCCATGATCATCTATATGACATGGTCTATTCATCCATCTAACCCTTGTACCAAGGTGAGCTATGAGCTCCCTAATCCAACACTGTTTAGGTGGCATCAGAATAACCAAACCCTAGATCCTCCAAGAATCTAGTTTCCACCCTTTTCACCACTTTGTTTCAAAACCAAGGTTGACCCTGATGCCTAAATCAAGTCTACATCATATACCTTGGATATAAGCATCCCCAAATAATTTCCCCAAATTATTTTGATTATTAAGCTATTTTATTTCCTTTACATACCAAATTCTCAAAATCCTTATCTCTAAAGGCAAGTTTGTTTTTCTCCAAATCACCCTGCCAAATCTAGGCACATTTGATGCCTGTATATCATATCCCATCTTTCCGACTAAAAAATAAATATTTTGGAGATTCTTTATTACTTATTTTTATAATTTTCTTAAATGGCAGAAATAAGAAATAATTCCCTAAAAATACTTTTCCACCTCAATAAATCCCAATAAAATCCCCCAATGTGTGTTATCGTATTTAGGACCATATCACATCAAAAACCAATCTTGCCAAATGTAAAGTTATCATTTTAGCTTCGATAATCTACTTCATCACTTTTTGAAGAAGTGCATTTAAATGGGATTATAATATCTAGAAAAATCCCATTATATCATGAAGGGATTATTTGACCTACTCCACCTACCAGTACAATTTCCACACTTTGCCCAATGCAAGTTTATCAACTTCCTTCACAAGCCTCCATTTGATCAATTTGGCCAAATCAAAGCAATCTTGATTCAAACCAACTTCAGACAAAAACCAAACCAGCTCCAATCTTGTCAAGTACTACACCACAGCACCCACTACACCCCTCTGGTCGACAAGCACTGTCGTACTATAGTACCCCACCACCACCCCTCCTATCCTTTGTGTTTGTTTATGAGAGAGACAAAGGCCATGTCCAATCCAACCATTAAAACTTGTGTAGATACAGCACCCCCACCCCCTCTCTGTCCCCTAGCATGACCAGGTCCCCCTCTCTCACCTCCCCACCGCCCCTATTGCCCAATGGACAGCCCACACCTTCCCATGCCCTAATGAACCTTGCCCAACCCCTCTCGTGTTTATAAGTCCACAAGCCACCCCAGCTCACCCCTCTGCCCTCAGTTGCACCTCTCCCATCCACTAATCTTCCCAGAGCTCCCTCTTCTCCCATTGCTCTGCCTGTCTCGAGAGAAGGAGAGAAAGAAGCTTCGGCGTCCTCCACGAAGTCGAGCCTAGATCCTCCTCCTGTGCTCCCCTGGCCCTGCATGTTACCCAACAACACTCCCCTCCTTCTCCTCTACCTAACCCTCCCCTTCTTGTCGACATGCAGGCACCACAGGTACCACCCCGACAAACTCCGGCGAGCCCTTCCTCGGCCATTTTCGCATGAGCTTCCTCCCATCGTCAAACCACCTCGAGCCGACCCTCCCCAGGATCGCCGTCGTCAACCGTGTCTCCCCATCGCCTCCTCGACCTTCCCCAAGTCCCTGGTGATGTCCCCCTGCCCCTGTCTGTCCTGCCTAGGGCTTGCTCTCCGCCGGCAGGCTCCCGCGAGGATGACGACTAGGGACCGTAGATCGCCACTAGATCGGACGGCCCCAGTTGCTCCTTACCTTTTCACCTGGCGGGCCAGTGGTTGGGCCGTAGCGGTTTACATACCGCTAGTGCACAACTATTGCCGCTGGGCCGGCCAGCCCCTGCACGGCCCGTCTGCCTCCCAGATCTGGCCCGAGATCCCCTCCCCCTGCACGGCCCGTCTGCCTCCTAGATCTAAAAACTACCAGCTCAGTTTAAATCCAAATAAAAATGTAAAACGGTTCAAAACCTTCAGATCTAAATTTACTCAAGTACTTGGGTATCTTACCAAATATGCAGACCTAGTTCTGTACCAAAACCTTGTCTAGGGTAAAGATGATAAATCATCTACTCGGATCTGTCCAGAACACTAAATAAATTTTCTATATATTTTCCCTCCTCCAAATGGAGTAAATACAATTGGTGCAGAAAGGTATCACCCATACCCTTCATGCCCCACTATACCCACCCTATTTTGCTTCCTAGATTGCTGTTAGCAAAAATAACAAAACAAAGCCTTTTTCTTCCTTTAGGAAATTCCCTAGGTCAAACCAAATGAGGTTTGGACCTAATTCCAACTTCCCCTTGAACACACATAACCATATATTTCATAGTCCAGCAGCTCATATTTTTATGAGTCTGTGGAATTTTAGTGAAATAAACTCTTTTGTGCATGGTTTATTCACTAACAAAATCACTATAGTAGCTCTTCCACTCCAAAAAGGTTGTTTCCAATTTCTACAGAAAGGTATTCTAAGTACGTAACATGTGTCCTTGGAATCACCTAAAAATCTTTTGTATAATAAATTTGATGAAAAAGACAAATCCCATCCAGTACTACCTTTAGGAATTTCTCAAGGGCATTCTGTTAATTGTTTTGAGGTGATTCCAACTCCTCTTGAATCAGTCCACCAAATTCTACCTAATCACCCAAGAAAATAATTTTTGGAACTACACAGAAGTTCTAGTGAATTAATTCCTAAAACTAGGGTTTTATCCATTATAAAATCCATTATAAATCAACGGAAATTGATAAAATAGTGAAACCACTTTTGTTGGCTTCATTTTATCAATACCTATCTAATGGTATCATTTTTGTACAATGGTATCATACAGATCAGGTCCTTAATCAAAAAACCCTCTCTTAGGTAGTTCCTACACTATAAATCCAAAGGGAGCCTTTTTCCCTAATAACTCCAAATCTTCTCCCAATCCAATCAAATCAAACCTCCAACATCTTACTGATGTTTATCATATATCTATCCTTTGCTTGTTGTATGGTTTGATTCTTGTATGCCTTGTATTGATTGTGATGTTGTTTGTTTGCATGTATGCCCGGTAACGGCGATAGTTGCGTTTGCGAGACGCCGAGAAGAAGAAAGGATCGTTTTTCTCTTATTATTATTTTACTCGGTATTATGGTTATCTAACACCGTCAAGGTACATCCCTCTGGTCACAGGCAAGCCACCATTCCTGAACTCCTATATTAACCACTCCTGAACTTCATGATTAATTACATAGTTTGCTTTCAAATAAAAAGGCATGAGTAGCTTGGCTCCTCCAAGTTATTGATGAGTGTCCATTAGGACATCTACCTTATTGAAACCTATTTTTACCCCTTTAGATCGAGGCTAAGGTGATTAGCATCTTCCCTCTTGGAGCCCACAGATTTTAAATGATAAAACTATTTTGGGTTTTACCCTACTAGAAAGTTTTCAAAATAAAACCCTTGGAAAGAGGCATAGTTTCCGAGTGGAAGTTTTACTAAAGAAGATATGAGGTGGATGAAGAGAAATATAAGTAAGAAAAAGGCAAGTAAGGGAAATAGAAGGGATGTTCTACGCCAATGTCCAGAACAATTTATCTGTGCAACCACATTACCCCAGGCGCTAGGGCTTAGCTCGTAGTTGTTGTCCTTAGCCAGGGCTGCTTATACTTGCTTAATGGGAGAAATCCCTAGAAGCCCGAGTGGATTCTACTCCAGGTCTGCTGATCTAGAGCCTCCATCGCCCGCTACGGCGTAAGTGTCGATGCAACAATTGGGTCTCCTGCGGACGGTATGTTTTAGGCGTAGGGAAGGAAGTGGAGTCAACAATTGTATATTGCCAAGCCGAGGGTTTGGGTATACGGAAGTGCTGCAGGGAGGACTAAGGCCATAGTTCCGCATACTCGTGCCGGGGAGAACAAACCCAAAAGGAAAAGCCGCCTTCGCTAGGGATGGACAAATGAAAAGCTAGGTTTGATTATCTGAACCCCCGTCTAGCGTGTGTAGCGGTCCGTGGTTGTAATCCCGATGGATGTATTGATTCTTGTGGGTAAAGTGCACAAACTCTGCAGAGTCTAATCTATTCGAATAGCCGTGTCCAGTGTCAAGGACGGTTGGAATGGCAAGTGCTAGGAGGACCCTTCAGATAAGTTGAAACAAAGGATGTCACTTGGTCACGAGGAAAGATAAGAATGAGTTTGGTTTTCACCAGAGATGGTCGAAGACGTTTAAAAAGGGTTTTACAACAAAACTATTTTAAATTTTTTTAACAAGTATGTGGAGATGTCTGGATTTTCAAAAAGGAGGCATATTTTCTAAAAACTCTTTTTCAACAAAGATATAGAGATGCCAAGGTTAGATCTTTCAACAACAACTATAGTGTAGAGCTCTCTCGCCACAGCCAAATATGCATGATTCTTATTACCTTGTCTCGGTGGTTTGCGAGTACATTCAAAGTACTCACCGGCATTGTCCCTAGCTATTTACTTGACCAGATTGCAGATCTTAAGAAGTGACGAAGGTGCTGACGTCTATGCGAGCTATGCCGTCTTCCCAGTCAGTTGCCTGTAGGTTAAGGCACGGGCTCTGTGCTGACGACTTCCGCTATTTGTGTTGTAATCACCATAATGGCCCTGATGTATGTTTTGTACTCGTTACTATATGGATGTTGTAATGATACTAGTAGGTTATGCTCACGGCTCAATGATCATGGGAACGTGAATTGTATGCATAACAGGTATTCTCGGACCATAAATCTAGGGTGCCACAGGTGGTTCCACTGAACTTTGCAGAATTTGATAGTCTTAGTCCGAGTAACTCTTTCTGCAGTCTCAAGAATCTTGATAGGTTTCTCCTCATAGGTGAGATCACTCTCCAACTGAATCTCTTCCAAAGGTATAGTATCTTTCAAAGAAGTTTCTTTCATTTCCGGATGGCATTACTTCAACTGACTCACATGAAACACATTGTGAACTTCTCACAGTGATTCAGGTAATTCAATCTCATAAGCCACTTCTCCTTTGCGACTCAATATCTTGAATGGTCCAACAAATCTTGGTGCCAATTTTACTTTGACTCCAATCTCTTCACACCACGAAGTAGTGAGACTCTAAGATAAGCTCTATCACCTACCTCATAGGTGACTTCTCTATGCTTTGGATCTGCGTAGCTCTTTTGTCGGGACTATGCTATCTTCAATCTGTCCTTTACCAATTTAACTTTCTCTTTAGCTTCCTTAATCAGTTCTGGTCCAAACAAATTTCTTTCTCCAACACCACTCCATAGCAATGGCGTAGTACACTTACTTCCATAGAGAAATTCAAATGGTTCCACCTCAATGTTGGCTTGATAGCTGTTATTGTAAGAGAATTCTACGTAAGGCAGTGTAGCATCCCAATTGTCTAACAATTGCAATGCTACTAGCCTAGTCTATATAATGGCTACTTCCTACATATAGTTGTTGCATCATAATTATATCATGCTCATGTCATCATGCCACCTTGCATTTGAGCATCATATAAAACCCTTTTTGTTTTGGTTCTTCCCTCATATGCATTGTAAATTGTATTTGCCTCTTGATATTGTATTTGGTTATTGATATATTGTTTAATGCCCAAGTTGAGTTGGGGGCATATCTTTTATTAACTCCACCACCTTTCTTGTCATCACCCCATCATTCCACCATTCCACCATATGTGAGCTTTGCACTTTATTTGGGTTTTACCTCTAGCTCATGTGGGTTGGGATGGATCCAATTCTATTCTTTCCACATGCTCTCATCTTAGCATCATGATGTTTTCACATTAATGATATATGAGAGCCACATGGCCACCTTTGCATGCCTTGTGAGTGGTACCCCTTTTCCTAGCTTCCATATGGATTACTATGGATTTATGCTCATGTGGGGATATTTTTGGGACTATTAAACATCTAGTGGAATAAACACACTAGCAAGTCCTAATTATAATCAAATGTGATCATCTCCATCTACTCCATCTGGAACTTTCCTTTAAATTCTTTTGCTTGGCTTTATTCCAAATTTTGGGGAATGCATAATAATAATGCCATGTTAATATGACTGTTTTCACAAGATTTTTATCATGGCAATTATCATTTTTGCATGGGCCATGCAAGAGTACCCCACCTTTAGCCTTTGTTTCTCTCCTGGCTTTGTTTGGTTTTATCTTATGGAGCCATGGACATTCACCTTTCTCTACCCCTCTTTTGGCTTGATCTAGATTGGTTTGCCAAAGTCCACCACCACACCTCTCTTGTGGGTCTAGCTAGAAGCATGCAAGTTTCTAAACCAAGCCCCCTCTCTCTCTCCTCTCTCTAGCCTAGTTAAACCCTAACCCTAATCACCTACCCTCTATCACCATCCCCCTACCTAGCTCAACCGAGACCACCCCTACCCTAACCCTAGACCAAACCCCATGCCATCCACCCTTCCCTCTCGGTTCCACTCTCCCTCTCTTGGCTTCCCCCTCTCTCCCCACCAGGCAGGCCCCACCACGTCACCCTCTTCTGCCCCACCTTTTTCTTTGGCTTCAAGACAAGGAGAAACGGAGAGAAGAGAAGCACCTACCCGATCACCTCCTCCCTCACCTTTTTGCAAAGCCACCACCCCCATGTGCTCCTCCCTCCCCTCTCTACCCCAACCACCCAGAACTCCTCTCAGATCCCATCTGGGCAAAGCCAGACCCCTCTCCTTCCTCCCCACCACATCCTTGCCATGGACACACCTCCCCCATGCCAAACCCAAACCCTAGACCGTCTACCTCTGCGCCTCGTCGGCCCGAAGCTTCCCAAGGCGATCCAGGAACACCAGGGGCGTCCTCTGCTTCCTCTTTGACGCCTAGGCCGCGGGGTAGCACCAGGGTCTCGCCGGAGCAGCCTAGCGCCGCCGTGCTCCGCCGCAGCCCGAGCCCGACATCCCCGAGCCCGCCGCCAGATCCCCTCCACCTCCGCGCCAACGACCACGCCGACAAGCTCCTGGTGAGCCCCTCAACCCCCTAGACATGCCCGTCCTCCCCCTAGCAGCCCAGATGCACCGGACGCCCCATCGAGCAGCCTCCGAGCACCGCCAAGACGCCACAGATTGTCGACAAAGGCAACTGCAGCTTTTTCCGCCTGCGTCGTCGTGCCCAGCTGCTGTAGTAGCCCTCCTCCGATGTTGCTCTCTGAACGGAAGTTGTAGCCCGCGGTGTCGTCTTTGTTTTTTGTTTTTGGAGCAACGTGTTCCGCCTAGCGGTTTCGTCGCCACCGTCATCGGAAACGACCGGATCCGCCGCCGCACGACCTCTTCTCTGTCAGCGAGCAACCACAGCCGGAGCCGCTTTGCAGTTGGCCCCCTGTAATTTTTCCCGCCTCAACCCGTGCTCCCTAGTGCCCCACCTGTCATCCCTGGTATCTTTTTGCAAAAGAACCCCGGAAGTTCCTGGCCATAACGGACCAGTCCCTCCCCGCGTCCTGGGATCGCCCACGTGGCGTCTCGCTTGGGCCAGCGCCATGAAATGGACCCGCTGGATGCCGGTCCCATCTGTCATACGCACCAGCTAGCCCACCCCGCGGTGACAAAAGTCCCCACGCCAGGTCCCGCCGCGTCACCTGTGCGGAGTCAGCAGTGAGCCCACCCGTCAGCGTCAGTGGCTGGGTCTGTCTAAGTATAAAAAGTTTTTCCTGTAATCTGTTTTAATTCAAATCTTTTCAAAATTAATTCAAATTTAAATTTAAATCTGTTTTAAATATCTTTTGAAATATAAATCCAAATAATACAAATAAAATATGTTTTGAGATCAGAAAAATATGAGGAATTCAAATATGCCATTCAAAATATATTTTGGACACTTTAAATTTCAAGTTGATTAAAATAACAATAAAATGTCTTTTCCCTTAATTAATTAATAACTTTTGTTTTATAACTCCAAATTTATCAAATAATATGTCTAAAATGATTAGCTCGACGAGACCTTTCTGTTTATGCATTCCATGTTCTGAATTGCAGCATGCATCATGCAAATATAAAGTTTACAGCAACTTAATTGAGGTTAAAAAGTGACCAAAACCCAATAAAATGTTTTATTCTTGTATTCCACACCTCACCCATGCCATGCTACTTTATTGCCATGCAAATTGTGCATCATTCATCATGGCATGATTGTTTGCTTGTCGCATTTAATTCATATGCTTGCGCACTTTATTTATGTTGGCCCTTGTTTGTTTGGTTCTTCTTCGAATAGGCGCTGAGCAGGGGATATATCAAGATACCCAGGAGCACTACCCAGATCCTTCTCTCGCTTCGACTGAGCTGCCAGGCAAGCACTACCACATGCTTGCATACATATAGTACCTACTGCCTCTATCTTATTCTTGCATCATTGAGTCGCGATTGCATTAAACTGAATCCCTAGTATTGCATAGCCTTTACTTTTAAACCCCACCGAAGCTTGTTCCTCCATCCCATGAGCCATTACTACAGGAGTTGTTTGAGCCATGCGAGTCGTAGAACAACATGTGTAGGGTATGTGAGTGTCTGATGGATAACGAGGTACCTAAACAACTTAACCTGAGTAGTAATGGGATAACTAATGAAAGTGGCATCGGTGAGCCATATTCGCTATTTGGTTTTTAGGCTCACTTGTGTCCGTGGGACCCCGAGTACTTGATTCCTATTCCTTGAATATTCGCTATATCCACATCCGGGAGGCTTATGAACCCCCGAGCGAGCTTGATTCATTCTTATTTCTTGGGGCCACAAACTAGTTTGAGGTTTTATTTACTATCATGTACTTATGCCATGCTTTCTTGCTTTATTTAAATTGTGCGAGGTCTTGCACACTTTGTCTTTATTTCGCTGTATCGACAAGCCAGTCACACTTTCGGGTTCCCGATCGTTCTGACCAGCCACATTAAACCTTGAGTCCGTCTAAATGGCCGGCCAGCTTCGTTGGGTAGCTTAATGGGGTGGCCCCTGAAATATTTCTGAATCCTGTGATCGCTTTGTCGTGAATGCCTCGTTGGGTTTTGATTTGGTTTTCCGAGGTTGATCGAGTGTGTGTTGCTATTTGTGCACCTGCGGTAAAACTTTCAAAGCCGTGTCCATGTTATGGACGACTTGGAGCACAGTTTCTCGATCACAGACAAGCATAACTAAAGTACCGCTTCTAATTTGACTAGACTAGGTACCTGACTAGTAAATAGTACAACACTCATGGAATGGATAATAAAACTGCCAACGGATGGGAGGGGTTGTTCGTCCGCTTCCTCGTCGGTAAGCGAGGAGGAGGATCGATCGGTGGATATTACCATTATAACTGTTATAACTGTTGTTATTAATTCACGGACATCCGTCTATCTCTGGTTAGGCGGATGGTTAGCGAGTATCTATAGAATTGTTAGGGTTTATCTTTTGCTGCAACTGTGTCACCCCAGGTTGTGTCCCCTTTAGAGGCATTAAGACTTGCTGAGTACCCCTAGGGTCTCACACGATAAATTATTGGTTCAGATGAACAGGTACACTCGCAAGATGGATACTGGGTGGAAGAGACGGACGATATGGGCAACGATCATTCGGTGTAGAGATTCCGGGAATGGGGATCCGTGAGATCTGTGGGCGGGATGTGTTTATTTATGGGGCATCTTATGCCGATTTGCTTCTTATCCGTACTCGGATTTTGTCTTCCGCTTCCGCTTGATACTCTGATGTTTGATGTATGAGGAGATATCCTAAACTATTATATCTATCTAGGATATTTGGATCTTGCCGTATGGCGTTGCTATATTTCCTTTCTTTTTAGATGGAATGGCTCTGATGTACTGTTGTATGGTGGCTTGCATACATACTCATTTGTGTATGTAGTTGATCCCTTCGCCTGCCGATTACGCCGCCCGTTCTTGTCCCGATGTTTGGAAATGGTTAGGACGGCCGAAAGGTCTACCTGTGAGTGGCATTTGGGCCCCACCGTACTATTTTAACCATTTCCGCTCATCCAGGCTTGTAACTAGGAGCGTAATTCACCGAGGTAGTTACAATTGGTATCAGAGCCATCCCGCCCTTCAGGGTCTCAGCCAAATGGTCGTTGTCAGTCTAGCAAATATTTTTGGTAGTTATGTATACTAGGGAAAAACAAAACGCGAGAGTAGGACTGCTTCCACTTTTCTTCTTACCCACCCACCCTTTTCTGGTAAGGAAGTGTAACGTTTTCAATCCTCTTCTTAAAATTCAAACTAGGATTCACGTGTTCTGGGTTTCCGTAGTACCATAGAAAGTGTGTGTGTGTGTGTGTGTAATTCCTTGTCTATCTGTTGCATCCAATTTGTTATCACAATCTGCCTTTGGTTATCAACTATTGGTATATTCCATACCGACAGGCTTTTGGAAACCGGTGCGATCTATCTGACTCCTTGTTAACCGGTGCCATCTTTTTAAGGGTGTCCTTCCTTCTAGCAACTCCACATTCTGTGTAATCATCAGTTGCTAATCTCTACCTGATAAGTGATTTTGCGCATCTATTGGTATTTTAATGCCGAAAAATGCGGAAAATTTTTCTTTGACACATCTGTGTTTCCACACTCCTTTTCAGTCGTGTGTGAAACATTATCTATCCCCCTTTTATCAGCATGTCCATGCTAACTCATTCTTTTGTCACCGGCGCTTAATCCTGGAGTTTATTTCATCTCTTTTTCTCTTGGGCTAATTACATAACGTGTGTCGATCCGATGCTGGTGATTGTAATTTGGCTCTTGGCATAGCTATATTCCACTCATGATAAGTGACGATTGGAATATGGAAAATGCTATCAACCCTATCCTCCAAATGGTGACGGTTATCTTCTGTGATTTTGAGTACACCGTGATCACATCTATGCATATTCAAGCATCTTTGGCAATCCGGAGTTTCTCAAAGCACTATGGCGGTCGATCATCTGTCCATCATGCTGCATATATTTTTGAACTCCATATCTGCAAAATTCTCTTTGAGACGAGGGAATTGCATCTTTTCGCTTCCGATAGCTTTGCTTAAGGTATGAGCTATCATCGTTTCTTATCCAAGATCTCTTTATCTTTGCAACCGGTGATCCGATCGACAATGTGAATCAGGTGACATCTCTTTTTCTTCCGAAGGACCAGATAATCTATTCTTCCAGTGCATCTTCTTCCACACGAACCCGTGCTCTTAATATTGATCTTTCTAAGAGCGTTGAGCTCAGAAAGTGTTTCGAGCATTTGTTCGTTTCTCCCGCCTCTTGAACTTGGTATTCTGGTAATATCCTGTAAATCCATGGGGGTATATGTTGATAATATGCTTGCCTATTCGATATCAATGGAAGGACATGGAAGATCATCTATGTCTCTTTCTCTCAAGCTTCGAGAACACTGCCTGTGTGCAAAGTTCACAAAGCGTGAATTCTGGCTTCTTGAAGTCACCTATCTCGACCACGTCCTTCTGCTAAATACACTGCTTCAATTCTGGAATTAGCAAGTCCATTGTTAATTCCATCCTCCATCTTCCACCAATCCGGAGTTGTTCCTTGTTGGCAAGTTATCATCGTCGTTTTGCTGAAGATTTTCCTCAAGACTGCTAAATCTCTCTCAATCATTTCAAGAACAACATGGAGTTCCTTTCACCTCTATCTCGTTAAGTAATCTCTTGAACCCTCTCGCTCTATCGTCTATGCTCAATCCACCGGAGGCCATGAAGACCTTTCAGATCTTGTATTCCTCCTGTTCAAGTTGGTGCTATCTTTTCTGTAGCTGTTGAATCTTGCAGTTCTTCTCCGTAATCTTCCTTCATATCTTTCTGGTGGCTTGGTACTTTCGACATGACAACAACATCATCATCTTTATCTATCTATGAATCCGGCGAATCGTTTGCATCTATCCTTGTTTTCTAACGGAGTTCCATGAGCTCTTCTTGTCAATACCGTCAGTCTGTTTCGGTAGTTGGGTTGCATGGTTTTCTTATTCATGTGCGGAGTAATGCTTTGAGTGCGGGATGGAGTAGCTACCATACCACTACTCTTATCATTCGCTCTTCTACATTGAATTGGTGAATTAATGTGATTTCACTCATTCCACGGAAGTTAGAAGTGGCCTTTATCCCTCGATACTTTTACTTCCGTCCTTGTTTTTCCAGAGTGCTCTCTTGAAGAAAGTAATCAATAATATCTTGTTGGTGATCTCGTCTTTTCCTACACGGAGCAAATCTACCATGATCTGGTGGAAACAAACGCAAACTCTTTTCTGTCCTCGTCGTTCTACCGATGCTCGATATCCCCAAACAAGATGAAAGGAAGCTATCTCTCTTTGTTTCATCAATTCTTTTTCTGTGGCAAAGCCAATTATGGTTGAGGCCATCAGTCGCAAATCTATTGCGTTAGCCTCAAGGCTAAAGAAAGCAATAAGTATCTCTACAATAAACTCCAGATCCTCCATATTCTTTGCTTCTCGGGATTCCACCATGATCTAGCTTCACATCCATCTCTGGGAGTTATATCCACGCACCTCAATTGCGTGATCCTTGGTTCTTACCGGCGCAACAAGAATCTAATCCGACGATGTCTAACTAAATCTTTCCGTTGATATCAAGGAACTCTATTGTTTGAAGGCAGTATTGTTTCCGAACTTCATTTCTCAAATCTGAGGGAAGGTACGATGCTATTGTCATAGTGGTTCAAACCTCTCCAACCTAGTCTTCCGGCGACACAAAGATTCATCCTCTCTAGTATCGGTAAATCTTTAATCTTAACGGTGTGCCTTTCTGTATTCATGATGCATCATCTTGTCTTTTCTTTCACAAGTGGTTCTATTCTTTTATCATGTTTCTTGAGAAAACTGGAGCTATGTCCATCCTATCCTTCTTGTCTAACGACAATCCTTCAACTCTTCTAACCCGTTGTTTCTCAAGCAAAACGCAAGACTCGCAACAAGTCTAGTAAGTTTGCAAGGTGTAGTGTTCGCACCATTCCATTGTTCATCAACTTGGGAATGTGAGGGTCACCTTCATTCCGAACACCCGCCTCTCCTTGTGTTGTTTTCTTTTCCCTAGGAATCTCGGGGCGAGATTCTTGTTTAGTGGGGGAGAGTTGTAGCATCCCAATTGTCTAACAATTGCAATGCTACTAGCCTAGTCTATATAATGGCTACTTCCTACATATAGTTGTTGCATCATAATTATATCATGCTCATGTCATCATGCCACCTTGCATTTGAGCATCATATAAAACCCTTTTTGTTTTGGTTCTTCCCTCATATGCATTGTAAATTGTATTTGCCTCTTGATATTGTATTTGGTTATTGATATATTGTTTAATGCCTAAGTTGAGTTGGGGGCATATCTTTTATTAACTCCACCACCTTTCTTGTCATCACCCCATCATTCCACCATTCCACCATATGTGAGCTTTGCACTTTATTTGGGTTTTACCTCTAGCTCATGTGGGTTGGGATGGATCCAATTCTATTCTTTCCACATGCTCTCATCTTAGCATCATGATGTTTTCACATTAATGATATATGAGAGCCACATGGCCACCTTTGCATGCCTTGTGAGTGGTACCCCTTTTCCTAGCTTCCATATGGATTACTATGGATTTATGCTCATGTGGGGATATTTTTGGGACTATTAAACATCTAGTGGAATAAACACACTAGCAAGTCCTAATTATAATCAAATGTGATCATCTCCATCTACTCCATCTGGAACTTTCCTTTAAATTCTTTTGCTTGGCTTTATTCCAAATTTTGGGGAATGCATAATAATAATGCCATGTTAATATGACTGTTTTCACAAGATTTTTATCATGGCAATTATCATTTTTGCATGGGCCATGCAAGAGTACCCCACCTTTAGCCTTTGTTTCTCTCCTGGCTTTGTTTGGTTTTATCTTATGGAGCCATGGACATTCACCTTTCTCTACCCCTCTTCTGGCTTGATCTAGATTGGTTTGCCAAAGTCCACCACCACACCTCTCTTGTGGGTCTAGCTAGAAGCATGCAAGTTTCTAAACCAAGCCCCCTCTCTCTCTCTCCTCTCTCTAGCCTAGTTAAACCCTAACCCTAATCACCTACCCTCTATCACCATCCCCCCTACCTAGCTCAACCGAGACCACCCCTACCCTAACCCTAGACCGAACCCCATGCATTCCACCCTTCCCTCTCGGTTCCCCTCTCCCTCTCTTGGCTTCCCCCTCTCTCCCCACCAGGCAGGCCCCACCACGTCACCCTCTTCTGCCCCACCTTTTTCTTTGGCTTCAAGACAAGGAGAAAGGGAGAGAAGAGAAGCACCTACCGATCACCTCCTCCTCACCTTTTGCAAAGCCACCACCCCATGTGCTCCTCCTCCTCCCTCTCTACCCAAACGACCCAGAAATCCTCTCAGATCCTATCTCTGGCGAGACCCCTCTCCTTCCTCCCCACCACATCCTGGCCATGGACACACCTCCCCCATGCCGAACCCAAACCCTAGACCGTCTACCTCTGCGCCTCGTCGGCCCGAAGCTTCCCAAGGCGATCCAGGAGCACCAGGGGCGTCCTCTGCTTCCTCTTCAACGCCTAGGCCGCGGGGTAGCACCAGGGTCTCGCCGGAGCAGCCTAGCGTCGCCGTGCTCCGCTGCAGCCCGAGCCCGACGTCCCCGAGCCCGTCGCCAGATCCCCTCCACCTCCGCGCCAACGACCATGCCGACAAGCTCCTGGTGAGCCCCTCAACCCCCTAGACATGCCCGTCCTCCCCCTAGCAGCCCAGATGCGCCGGACGCCCCGTCGAGCAGCCTCCGAGCACCGCCGCGCGCCGCGCGTTGTTAGACAGCAGCTTTTTCGCCTCTCGTCGTTCGTGCCCCAGCGCTGTAGCCCTCCTCCGATGTTGCTCTCTGAACGGAAGTTGTAGCCCGCGGTGTCATCTTCGTTTTTCGTTTTTGGAGCAACGTGTTCCGCCCAGCGGTTTCGTCGCCACCGTCGTCGGAAACGACCGGATCCGCCGCTGCACGACCTCTTCTCTGTCAGCGAGCAACCACAGCCGGAGCCGCTTTGCAGTTGGCCCCCTGTAGTTTTTCCCGCCTCAACCCGAGCTCCCTAGTGCCCCACTGTGCCCGGTATCTTTTGCAAAGAACCCGGAAGTTCCTGGCCATCACGGACGGTCCTCCCGCGTCTGGGATCGCCACGTGGCGTCGCTCCCAGCGCTGAGTGGACCCACTGGACGCCGGTCCCATCTGTCATACGCACCGGCTAGCCCACCCCGCGGTGACAAAAGTTCCCACGCCAGATCCCGCGTCACTGTCTTTGAGTCGTGAGTGAGCCCACCGTCGTCACACAAGTGGAGTGCATCTAAGTATAAAAAGTTTTTCCTGTAATCTATTTTAATTCAAATCTTTTCAAAATTAATTCAAATTCAAATTTAAATCTGTTTTTAAATATCTTTTGAAATATAAATCCAAATAATACAAATAATATATGTTTTGAGATCAGAAAAATATGAGGAATTCAAATATGCCATTCAAAATATATTTTGGACACTTTAAATTTCAAGTTGATTAAAATTACAATAAAATGCCTTTTCCCTTAATTAATTAATAACTTTTGTTTTATAACTCCAAATTTATCAAATAATATGTCTAAAATGATTAGCTCGACGAGACCTTTCTGTTTATGCATTCCATGTTCTGAATTGCAGCATGCATCATGCAAATATAAAGTTTACAGCAACTTAATTGAGGTTAAAAAGTGACCAAAACCCAATAAAATGTTTTATTCTTGTATTCCACACCTCACCCATGCCATGCTACTTTATTGCCATGCAAATTGTGCATCATTCATCATGGCATGATTGTTTGCTTGTCGCATTTAATTCATATGCTTGCGCACTTTATTTATGTTGGCCCTTGTTTGTTTGGTTCTTCTTGAATAGGCTTTGAGGGGATATATCAAGATACCCAGAGCACTACCTGATCCTTCTCTCGCTTCATTGAGCTGCCAGGCAAGCACTACCACATGCTTGCATACATATAGTACCTACTGCCTCTATCTTATTCTTGCATCATTGAGTCGTGATTGCATTAAACTGAATCCCTAGTATTGCATAGCCTTTACTTTTAAACCCCACCGAAGCTTGTTCCTCCATCCCATGAGCCATTACTACAGGAGTTGTTTGAGCCATGCGAGTCGTAGAACAGCATGTGTAGGGTATGTGAGTGTCTGATGGATAACGAGGTACCTAAACAACTTAACCTGAGTAGTAATGGGATAACTAATGAAAGTGGCATCGGTGAGCCATATTCGCTATTTGGTTTTCAAGCTCACTTGTGTCGTGGGACCCCGAGTACTTGATTCCTGTTCCTTGAATATTCGCGCTATCCACATCCGGGAGGCTTATGAACCCCCGAGCGAGCTTGATTCATTCTTATTTCTTGGGGCCACAAACTAGTTTGAGGTTTTATTTACTATCTGTACTTATGCCATGCTTTATTGCTTTATTTAAATTGTGCGAGTCGCACCTTTGTCTGTTAGGGCCGTGACCCGTTTTATGTGTCGATAAGCCCAGTCACACTTTCGGGTTCCCGTTTACAGCCGACCACACAAACCTTGAGTCCGCCTCAGAGCCGGCCAGCGTTGTGGGTAGCAATGGGGTGGCCCCTGAAATATTTCTGAATCTGTGATCGCTTTGTCGTGAATGCCTCGTTGGGTTTTGATTTGGTTTTCCGAGGTTGATCGAGTGTGTGTTGCTATTTGTGCACCCTGCGGTAAAACTTTTGAAAGCCGTGTCCATGATTTATGGACGACTTGGAGCACAGTTTCTCGATCATAGACAAGCATAACTAAAGTACCGCTTCTAATTTGACTAGACTAGGTGACTAGTAAATAGTACAACACTCATGGAATGGATAATAAAACGCCAGCGGATGGGAGGGTTGTTCGTCCGCTTCCTCGTCGGTGGCGAGGAGGAGGATGGATCGTGGATATTACCATTATAACTGTTATAACTGTTGTTATTAATTCACGGACATCCGTCTATCTCTGGTTAGGCGGATGGTTAGCGAGTATCTATAGAATTGTTAGGGTTTATCTTTTGCTGCAACTGCGTCACCCCAGGTTGTGTCCCCTTTAGAGGCATTAAGACTTGCTGAGTACCCCTAGGGTCTCACACGATAAATTATTGGTTCAGATGAACAAGTACACTCGCAAGATGGATACTGGGTGGAAGAGACGGACGATATGGGCAACGATCATTCGTTGTAGAGATTCCGGGAACGGGGATCCGTGAGATCTGTGGCAGGATGTGTTTATTTATGGGGCATCTTATGCCGATTTGCTTCTTATCCGTACTCGGATTTTGTCTTCCGCTTCCGCTTGATACTCTGATGTTTGATGTATGAGGAGATATCCTAAACTATTATATCTATCTAGGATATTTGGATCTTGCCGTATGGTGTTGCTATATTTCCTTTCTTTTTAGATGGAATGGCTCTGATGTACTGTTGTATGGTGGCTTGCATACATACTCATTTGTGTATGTAGTTGATCCCTTCGCCTACCGATTACGCCGCCCGTTCTTGTCCCGATGTTTGGAAATGGTTAGGACGGCCGAAAGGTCTACCTGTGAGTGGCATTTGGGCCCCACCGTATTATTTTAACCATTTCCGCTCATCCAGGCTTGTAACTAGGAGCGTAATTCACCGAGGTAGTTACAGGCAAACTTTCATCTCAACATATCCTCCAAAATCTGATTGGTCCTTTCTGTCTGACCATTAGTCCGAGGGTGAAAAGCTGTGTTAAACTCTAATCTTGTTCCCAATGATTCATGCAGTTGTCGCCAAAAATGTGAAGTGAACTGAGTTCCTCTATCAGACAAAATAATCTTAGGTACTCGATGCAGACATACAATCCTGTACATATGGATCTTGGCTAACTTAGCACTTGTATAGGTTGTCTTCACGGGTATGCAATGAGCCACTTTAGTGAGGCGATCTACAACAACCCAAATGGAATCGTATCCAGATCTAGTCCTTGGCAGTCTGGTGATAAAATCCATACCAATCTTATCCCAAAGCAATATGTAGTGGTTGTAATAACCCTACCGGTTTCTGATATTCCGCTTTCACTCGACTACACACATCACACAAAGCAATATGTTCTGCGATGTACTTCTTGAGATTATTCCACCAAAAACTTTCCGTCACATCCATTTACGTTTTGGTGTTACTTGGATGAATGGAATATGGTGAGTTGTGTGCTTCCTATAGAATCAGTTTGCGAAGCTCCGGATCTTGCGGAATGCAGATACGTTTTCCATACCATAATGTACCCTGTTCATCTTCATGGAATCCTTTAGATTTCCCTTTGCTAAATTTACCTTTAATCTCTTCAATCTCTTTGTCCATCTTTTGGGCTTCTTTGATCTTGTCCAACAATGTGGGTTGAACATCTAATGACATGAGATATCCTTCAGGCACTATCTCCAATCTGAGTTCTTTGAATTGGGCACACAGATCATCTGGCAATTCTCCCTTAGTAAGGCCATTCACATAAACCTTACGACTTAAAGCATACGCTACAACATTTGCTTTACCAAGGTGGTATTGCAAACTCAAGTCATAGTCCTTGATGAGCTCTGGCCATCTTCTTTGTATCATATTGATCTCCTTCTAAGTGAAGATATATTTCAAACTCTTGTGATCCGTGAACACCTCACAACGTTTTCCCAAAGGATAATGTCTCCATGTTTTGAGTGCATGGACAATAGAGGCTAACTCCAAGTCATGAGTAGGATAATTCACTTCATGAGTTTTGAGTTGTCTCGAGGCATAAGCCACAACTTTCCCTTCTTGCATCAAAACTCCACCTAGTCCTTTGTGAGATGCATCACAATAAACTTGGAAGTCCTCCAAATCTGGAAGACATAAGACCGGTGCTGTCACTAGTCTCTTCTTCAATTCCTAGAAACTGACTTTACAACCTTCAGTCCAATCAAACTTCTTATCTTTCTTAAGTAACTTCGTAAATGGCTTGGCTACCTTTGAGAAATTTTCAATGAACCTTCCATAGTATCCTGCCAAGCCTAGGAAACTACGAACTTATTTCACTGACTTGGGAGATTACCACTCAGTTATAGCTGACACCTTTGCGGGATCGACAGCTATACAATCTCCTGACACAATATGTCCGAGAAAATCAACTTCATTCAACCAGAATTCACACTTGCTGAACTTGGCATATAGCTTCTGCTCCCTGAGATTCTCCAGTATCAAACACAAATGTTCTTCATGTTCTTCTTTGCTCTTGTAATAGATAAAAATGTCATCGATGAATACGACAACAAACTTGTCAATAAACTCCATCAACACTTTATTCATCATGTTCATGAAATAATCAGTTGTCAATCCAAATGGCATCATAGTATACTCATAGAATCCATACCTAGTGGTGAAAGCAGTCTTAGGTATGTCTTGGTCTCTAATCCTTAGCTAGAAATATCTTGATCGGAGATCAATCTTTGAGAACACTCGGGCTCCTTCTAGCTAATCAAATAGATCATTGATTCTAGGCAAAGGGTACTTGTTCTTTATAGTCACCTCATTGAGTTAACGATAATCTATGCATAACCTTTTGCTTCTATCCTTCTTCTCAACAAACAGAACTGGTGCACCCCAAGTTGAAGAACTTGGTTGAATAAATCCTTTCTGCAACTGTTCTCCAAGTTGTTTCTTGAGTTCCTTTAACTCATCAACTGACATCCTGTAGGGTATCTTTGCTATTGGTCCTGATCCTGGCAGCAAGTTAATCAGAAACTCCACATCTCTATCTGGTGTCATTCCTGGTAATTCTTCCGGAAACACATCCGGATATTCTTTCACAACTGGTATATCATCTATGCTAACCACCTTAAGAGAATTTAGCTTAGTTCCTTTAGATTCAAAGTTAGACTTGAACCTAATCCTTTTCTTATATGGGGTTGTGAGTGTAACAGTACGATTGGAACAATCTAGTACTCCCTCATACTTAGCCATCCATTCCATGCCTAGAATAACATGCCATCCTTGGGAATCTAGGATTATCAAACTAACTGGAAACTTATACTTTCCAAATTCTATCACTAGATCATGACATCCAAAGTTCACTATCATCTCTCCACCGGGAGAGCTTACTTTAATAGGACACCCAATTGTTTCAGTTGTAAGTCCATTTTTATCAACAAATGCTCTTTATATGAATGAATGCGATGCGCCGGTATCAAAAAGAACAAGTGCTGGAAAAGAATTAAGCTTGAAGTTACCGGCCACAACATCAGACTCTTCATATATTTCTTCCAGATTGATGTGGTTCACTTGTCCCTTCTGGAAAAGGTTGGGCTTGTTGGCTCCTTCAACTTTCTTTTCTGGGCATTCATTTGCATAGTGCCCAGTTTTCTTGCATTTGAAGCACTCAACCTGACTGATGTCCCTTTTTGCAGGCTGACATCCATTGCCATTTCCACTTTGGTGGCTCTTGTGTCCACTCTTGTGGTTCTTATACTTATCATTGTCGTGGCTGCGGTGGTGCTTGTTTTCATGGTGACGGTTACTGTTGTGGTGGATGTTATACTTCCCATGCTTGTGGGACCCAGAACCTCCACTATCATCACCATGGGAACGTTTATGAGACGATCTCGAGCTGTTCTTGTCGAAGTGATGTTTCCTCTTCATGTTATCAACATGCTTCATCTTTCTTTCCAAGATGGTGGCCTTGTCACATAGTGATTGATATGTTGGGACATAGGAAACATATAGCTGCAGGTTCATTTCATCATTCAATCCCTCGACGAACTTCTCCTTCCTCTTGGCATCAATATCAACCTCATCCGGCGCATAGCGTTCCAGATTGTTGAACTCCTCAATGTATTCAGCCACACTGCAGTGACGTTGCTTCAGATTGTGGAACTCCTTCTTCAAATTCATCACTCCCGATGAGATATGAGCTGTACGGAATCCATCCTAAAAAATAGCCCAAGTCACATCCTCAAGGGGGTGGTGATCTGGAAGTTGTCCCACCATATTGTTGTTGGTCTTGCAAGAAGATGTGCTGCGAACCTGACTTTTTCCTCATCGGTGCAGCCAACATTGACTAAGTCCTTGTTCATAGAACATAACCAGTGATTGGCTACCATTGGATCAGTGGTTCCCGAGAACTTGGCTGGCCTCAACCTCAAGAAACTTGTAAGCATGTCAAATGTTGGTGGGTTGTTGGGATTGTTGTTGTTGTTATTGTTCTGATTCTTGTTTTGATTGTCCATGAACTGGGTTATCATCTACATCAGTTGAGTTTGAGCTGTCATCAGCTATGCATCTCGGGATTGACGTTATTGTTGTTGTTGTTTGGGTTGGGATTGGCACGACGGGGAGGCATCTGTGCTTTTAATAAGGATAAGTAATGAGATATAGCCCATAGATGCCATGCACAATACATCACATAGCAACAAACACAATAAACAACCACAGACAAAACATAGAGTTTAAACAATGTAAACAACATGTTTTGGAAAAGTAAACATAATAAAGCCATCCACATGTTGGATGATCATTGCGACACGATAAATCAAAGGATGATAGATAAATATATAGTCGAGTAGTCAACACTACTCCTCCATGTCGACCTCCACGTCCACAAGAGTGAGTCCAGCTGTCTCCATAGCTATATTGTACTCCTCCACGCTGGTGGTCAAGGCGTCAATCTTCGCACGAAGGGATCTCTTCTGTGAGCGAAGCCTCTCTATCACTCCATGCTGAGTCTCTAACTCAAAGTCCTTGCCCTCAATCTCGGCCCTCATGTCCTTGATCTTCTTGTTTCTGTCCTGAACTCTCTTCTCCTGATTCTTGAACTTCTTGTCCTGGCTCTCAAATCTAGCCTCCATCTCCTTGAAGATCTCGTCCTGCTCCGCGAAGAGCTTTTCCTTCTTCCTTAGATGAACCTAGAGCTCGTCATTGCTAAGCATGACATTGGTCCTATCTGTGTCGAGGTGCCTAACGAGACTCTCTAAGTCCTGGAGGTAGAGACATACAGGCTCAATCGTCTCTCTAGCAGCGTCATCATACAACACAGCCTCACCCTGCTCGTCACGTCTCCCAAACGGGTGAAAGTAGAGGCCCCGGAGCTCGGTGGAGTGTCATCCACAAAGGCATCCAAGTAACTCCTACATGACTACATCTAGTCCCGTATCCTTGACATCATGCATCAGCTTGAAGGTAATCTCCTCCGTGGGTGGCTCCGTTTGGCGTCCTGGCTGTGAGACTCTAAAGCCCCAAAGATCCTTCCTCTCAAACTTAGTGAGCTGAAGTGCCTTAATACTAGGAAGTGGGAGGTCGAGAACACTAGTTATCTCCATAAGACGAGAACCGAAACGAGTTCCCTTGAACTCCTAGGCAGTGCTGATAAAAATATTAGGCATCTATTTCATAAGATAGAGAAAAATTAGAAACAATACAAGAAGAGAAAATTCACAAGATAACAAAAGCACGATAGCATATTTCCAACAATAAAGACATACAAGTCATGGCATACAATAATCCATTACAAACACTAAGGTTCAAACATAACTTAGACAAATTTTTGCGTGGAAATGACAAGTGTGGTGGTCCAAAGAGGAGTACGTTAAAATTCTCACTCATATCCTAAGTCTATGATATCTTCCCTTAGACGTTTTATGGCGGTCTCTAAGTCTTGGGTATACTTCTTATCCTCCTTAAGGTCATTTTGGGTGTTGAGCATTCTACACTTGAGTCTTTCACCAAGCTCCTTGATTGCATTCCAAGCTGCATTTCTTGTAGGGTCAAAGAATGTCGTATACATTTCTGAGTTGGTGCCCATGTAGAATCCCGACTCTTTGTGGCTATCTCCCTTGTTTTTGTACAAGTGAAGTTGTACACACCAATATTCTTCTCCTTCATCCATAACTGGAAATCCCTTGTACACGGCCTCACCATGTATCCCCAAGCTAACCATAAGGGTTTTGAGTGCTTTGGGAAACTCCGTCTCACATTCTAAAGTCATGGTCATGAGTGGTACCTTCTTGATGGCTTCCTTGATGGCGGCCATCTACAGATATAGATGATAAAGAAGATTAGAAGAGGTTTACGAGAAGAAAAAGAGAAGTGTGGAATTTGCAAAGAGTTGCATTTTTTCCTTCGTGGTTTCCCTAGTCTAATCCAACTTAGGGTCATAATCCTACAGGAAACACAGTGCTCTGATACCATCTGTAAGACCCACCTTTATAAGGTAAAGGTCCCTCTGATTGCTATGCTAGTACCTGGATCAAAAGCTAGCATCCACAGTTTAAGATGAAGTACACAAATACAAAGGTCATCATTACATTGTCATTCCAGAGATAACATAGTCTTTTACAACTCATTATCCAAAGGCTATTACAAGATGTTCATAACATAAAGTAAATAACTATAAGTCTTCATCTTCATGTGCCACAGGCAAGCATGTTGAGTGTAGACTCACAACCCTAATCTCCATCAGAGTAACCTGCAACATCATATGTTACAGCCACAGTGGGTCAATGCATTTGGAATTGTATTGGCAAGTGATACCTTAGTAGAATAGTAGTAACTAACATCTATATGAATTTGGATAAGTGTAGCTAAGGCTTGCTTTGCTCAAAATAGGGTTTTTCTTATCAGTTGAAAAACACTAAGTTTTTGTTTGTCAAAAACTCCAAAGGAACCACCAATAGACATTGGTGAACCTTTACCCTTGTTCAACCACAAGTTTTAACTTAGAAATTGGGATGAGGAGAGCCTTGATAGCTTCAATGTCTTTGATGCTCACATTGTCCGTTGCCGGGGACACAACTAAGTACTTAGGTTTTACCCTCTCGAGAGGTGGTGCACTTTCCCCACAAGACTCGACATGCATCGAGACGAGACCTTTCAGAATCCTTCCCTTAGACCACCATGGACGCGTTCCATCCTATCACCCTACCACCAACTGTCCATCTGGCTAAGTTATTGCAACCTATATGATCAAGGCAGAGCCCATATGCCATGTGGTTGTACTGGAAGCTTCTAAACACTAAGTATCTCAAATCCCTTTGTTCTTGGGTGGCTTTCCACTAGTGATATACACAAGGTAAACCATAGAAATAGGCCTTGCATAACCACTCAACATAAACCATCATACCATTCCACCCAGGTGATTCATTCACTTAGTTGTTTATTGTAAGATCCCTCCTTTGTAAAGGAAAGGATCCCTGTAATTGCAATGCTAGTCCCTGGATCAATGCTAGCATCCACAGTTTAAGATGAAGTACACAGAAACAAAGGTCATTATTACATATCATTCCAAAGACAAACATAGTCTTTTACAAACTCCATGGCCACAGGCCTAAAACAAGAGTTCAAATTATAATAAAATAAATAAGTCTTCATCTTCATGTGCCACAGGCAAGCATGTTGAGTGTAGACTCATGACTCCTAATCATCATCAGAATATCCTGCAACATCACAAGTTACATCCACAGTGGGTCAATACATTGGAATAGTATTGGCAAGTGATACCTTAGTATAATACTGGTGAACTAAATACTGTATGCATTTTGGCTAAGTGTACCTTAGGCTTGCTTTGCTCAAAATAGGTTTTGTCTATCAGTTGAAAACACTAAGTTTTTCTTTGTCAAAAACTTTTCGCAAGGAACCACCAATAGACATTGGGGTCCTTCACCCTTGTTCAACCACAAGTTTTACTTAGAAATTGGGATGAGGAGATTCTTGATAGCTTCCATGTCTTGATGCTCAAGTTGTCCAATACCAGGGACATGGCTAAGTACTTAGATTCTTCCATCTGCAGAGGTTGTGCACTTTCCCCACAAGACTTCATTTTCACCAAGACAGGACCTTTCAAAAGCCTTCCCTTAGACCAAATGGACGCATTCCAACCTATCATCCCACTACCACCAACTGTCCAAATGGCTAAGTTATTTTAAACTATGTGATCCAGGCATAACCCATATTGCTAAGTGGCTGCGCTAGAAGCTTCTTAACATTTGGCCTCTCAAATCCCTTTGTTCCTGGGTGGCTTTCCACAAGTGAGATACATAAGGTAAACCATAGAAATGGGCCTTGTGTAACCACTCAACATAAACCATTCCTTCCATTCCACCCAGGTGTTTCATTCACTTAGTTGTTTTATTAAGCAAAAACATAGTCCAAAGACTTAGAAATATTTATTCATAGCATGAATATATAACCACCCTTGGTTGCTACTAGCTAGGCTAAGCATGGCATAGATAAGAATCTTAACTTAGAAATTTCTAGCAATTCTACAACTACTAGGATTTCCCAAGCATAGCATATAAATTAAAATATATCCATGTAAGACTGGCAAAATATTTCTAATGCATAGTTGAAAAAAAAATAGGGATAAAATCATGAAGCACCACTTTCCTTGGTAGTTTGGAGAGTAGCTACAATCCTCACAATCACAATCACTATTTGCACCAAAATCTACACATAAAATGATAGCACCAAATCACATACAAAATAAATACAAGCAAAAATATATGGATGCATGCAATATGATATGTGAAGATTTTCTATACTCAACAAGACAAGTGCACAGTACTGGTTCATAAAAAAGTTCAAAACTTTCCAAAAAACCTTTATTTGAACATTAAAACATTTCTCAAATAATTAATATACACAAAATAGGCTTACACATGTTTCTGTAAAAATAATCATTTTAACAAAAACAAAACATTAAACACATCGCATATATGGAAAGGGCTTTCTCTCCTAATTCCATTGATATAAAATTTGTCAAATTTGGACGTGGGAATCAAAAGTTATGAATTTATCAAGTTTAAAAATCTAATAGATACAAAATATGATTTTAAATCAAAGAACTGGCCACGCAGCAGCGTCTGATTGGACGATACCGCTTCGCACCGGATCACGCTCGGATACCATTGGATCTAACTAAACTTACCTATTCGTCACAGATCTAGTCTTACACGTTAGATCTAAATCCTACGGCCACAATCTAATTGACCACAGACGGGCGGCGCTAGCGGCGGCGACTGGCGGCGGCGTCTCTGTCAGAGTTGCTGCCGGCGTTCTAGGTCGCGCGGGAGAGGGAGAAGGGGCTTACCGTGCTCGCCGTGTGCTGCTGATGCTCAAGGTGGGCTTCGTTGGCGAAGGGGCGCGCAGAGGTGGTCGCTGGAGCTCGTCGGAGTCGTGCACGGCGTCGGGTCCTTGCAGACGAAGTTGTTGCCGACGCTCTGGACCTTCCTAGTACCAACCAGAGGCATCGGTAGCTGCACAAGGACAAGGTGAACCTATACGTATGCGAGAGGGGTCAAGGGGCGCTCAGTGCTTACAGCAATCGATCACCGGAGAAGAGGAAAGCATCGGGCACTTGCGGTCGTCGTCGTTGGCGAGTCTCCAGACGGTCCTAGCATGCACCAATAGGATGAGAAGATGCGCATGGATGCTGTGATCAGTCTGGCAAACTTAGACGGCAAGGGGCGACGGGGTCTTACCGGAATCGCACGCCGGAGGTCGTCGGAGCTGCGGCGGTGTGGGCAAGACTACGGGCAGCCTGGTGGCGTGGAGAGGAAATTGAGTGAGGGGAAATGTCCGCGGTGGCGAGGTGATTAAGTAGCCAGGAGGGGCGAGGAAATCACGCGGTGGTTCAATGCCAATTAAGCGAGGATTCAATCGCGGCGTTTCTGGAGGAAACGGCGGTGGCGACGGGGTCTGCGCGCGCGGGGGTGGAGAAGAAGGTGCTGACCTGGCTCGGGCCCAGTGGCAGTGGCAGCGGGGCAGAGCGGGTGCGGGTGAGAGAGAGAGAAGGGGAAAACGACTCGGGTGGGCTTAGTGGGTTGGTTCCTCTATTGGGACAAATGACTAGCGCCGGCCCTTTTCCTTTTCTCTAATCATTTTCTATTTCTGAATGAATTTCCAGGAACCTTTTTCAAATGATTTCAAAATCTATTTGAATTCAAACCTTTTCAGGATTTTTGTAGAGTGCAACATTCATATTTCTGGGCATAAAAACATGTGGTCTATCTGTACAAGCTTGGTTCTTTTGATCAAATAAAATAAACAGTGACATTGCACTTGGTTTGATCAAGTTTTAAATTTGGTTTAAAAATCCATATTTGTTTTGTAAATTTTGGTTTAAGTTCTAGCAATCAAGCAAAACAATCTGAGAGAAACTAGGTTTGATTCATGAACAACAATCTCTCATTGGAGAGTAGCATTTGATTTAATGCTGAACACATAAAATAATGAGCTCATATGCTCCTGTTTTTGAATTGATTTTTGAAATGAAACTCTACATGATCATGGATGCATGGATGATATGCATGAGTTTTGAAACATGATTTTAGGGATGTTACAAATCTAACCCCCTTAAGGTGAATCTCGCCCTCGAGATTCGGATTGGCTAGCAAATAGGTGAGGGTGGTCTTTCCGAAGATCATCTTCTCTTTCCCATGTTGCTTCCTCTTCGGAATGGTGGTTCCACTGAACTTTGCAGAATTTGATAGTTTTAGTCCGAGTAACTCTTTCTACAGTTTCAAGAATCCTGCTTGGTTTCTCCTCATAGGTGAGATCACTCTCCAATTGAACCTCTTCCAAAGGTATAATATCCTTTAAAGAAGTCTCTTCCATTTCTGGATGGCATTTCTTAAGCTGACTCACATGAAACACATTATGAACTGCTGACAAACACTCTGGCAATTCAATCTCATAAGCAACTTCTCCTTTACGACTCGGAATCTAGAATGGTCCAACATATCTTGGGGCCAATTTACCTTTGACACCAAACCTTTTCACTCCGCGGAGTGGTGACACTCTAACATAAGCTCTATCACCAACTTCATAGGTGACTTCTCTACGCTTAGGATCCGCATAACTTTTTTGTCAGGACTGTGCTATTTTCAATCTGTCTTTAACCAACTTGAATTTTTCTTCAGCTTCTTTGATTAGTTCTGGTCCGAACAAACTTCTTTCTCCCACACCATTCCATAGCAATGGGGTGGTACACTTTCTCCCATATAGAAACTCAAATGGTGCCATCTCAATACTGGCTTGATAGATGTTATTATAAGAGAATTCTGCGTAAGTCATACTTTCATCCCAACTGGCTCCATAGTCTAGAGCACATGCTCTCAACATATCTTCAAGAATCTGATTAGTCCTTTCTGTTCGTCCATCAGTTTGAGGATGAAATGCAGTGCTGAATTCCAACCTCGTTCCCAATGACTCATGTAATTGCCTCCAAAAATGAGAAGTGAATTGGGTTCCTCTATCTGACACAATACTTTTGAGTACACCATGTAGACACACAATTCTACTCATATAAATCTTGGCTAACTTAGCACTTGTGTAGGTTGTCTTCACGGGTATGAAATGAGCCACTTTAGTTAAGCGATCCACTACTACCCAAATATAATCATATCCTGGCCTGGTCCTCGGCAATCCGGTGATGAAATCCATGCCAATCTTATCCCACTTCCAATCAGGAATAGGTAGTGGTTGAAGCAATCCTGCTGGTTTCTGATGTTCCGCTTTCACTCTACTACATACATCACACAAAGCAATATGTTCGGCGATGTCCTTCTTGAGATTATTCCACCAAAATCTTTCCTTCATATCCATGTACATTTTGGTGTTACCCGGATGAATGGAATACAGTGAGTTGTGTGCTTCTTGTAAAATCAGTTTCCGAAGCTCTGGATCTTGTGGAACACAGATACGTTTTCCATGCCATAAAGTACCCTGTTCGTCTTCATGGAATCCTTTGGCTTTTCCCTTGCCAATCTTTTCCTTAATCTCTTCAATTTCCTTATCAGTCTTCTGGGCTTCTTTGATCTTTTCCAACAAAGTGGGTTGAACATCCAAAGCCATGAGATGTCCTTCAGGCACAATCTCCAATCTAAGATCTCTAAATTGGGTACACAGATCATCTGGCAATTCTCCCTTAGTAAGGCCATTCACAAAAACCTTACGGCTTAGAGCATCCGCTACAACATTTGCTTTACCGGGGTGGTATTGCAAACTTAAGTCATAGTCCTTGATGAGTTCTAGCCATCTTCTTTGTCTCATGTTAATTTCCTTCTTGGTGAAGATATACTTCAAACTCTTGTGATCTGTGAACACTTCACATCGCTTCCCCAAAAGATAATGTCTCCATGTTTTGAGTGCATGGACAACAGAGGCTAACTCTAAATCATGAGTAGGGTAGTTCACTTCATGAGTTTTGAGTTGTCTCGAGGCATATGCCACAACTTTTCCTTCTTGCATAAGTACTGCACCCAATCCATGATGAGATGCATCACAATACACTTGGAAATCCTTCTCCAAATCTGGCAAACACAAGACTGGTGCTGTCACAAGTCTCTTCTTCAATTCTTGAAAGCTGAGTTCACAACCCTCAGACCAAGCAAATTTCTTGTCTTTCTTTAGCAATTCTATCATAGGTTTTGCTACCTTGGAGAAATTCTCAATGAACCTTCTGTAGTAACCTGCTAAGCCAAGGAAACTACAAACTTCTTTCACTGACTTGGGAGATTCCCATTCAGTTACAGCTGAAACTTTAGCAGGATCAACTGCTACTCCATCTCCTGACACAACGTGTCCAAGAAATCCAACTTCATTTAACCAAAATTCACACTTGCTGAATTTGGCATATAACTTATGCTCTCTAAGTTTTTCAAGTATCAAGCGTAGATGTCCTTCATGCTCTTCCTTGCTCTTGGAGTAGATTAGAATGTCGTCGATGAATACGACAACAAACTTGTAAAGGAACTCCATGAACACCTTGTTCATCATATTCATGAAGTATGCTGGTGCATTGGTCAAACCAAATGGCATCACGGTATACTCATACGATCCATACCTTGTGGTGAAAGCTGTCTTGGGTATGTCTTGTTCCCTTATCTTAAGCTAAAAATAACCTGACCGGAGATCAATCTTTGAGAACACACAAGCTCCTTCTAACTGATCAAACAATTCATTGATTCTAGGTAAAGGGTATTTTTTCTTGATAGTCACCTCATTGAGTGAACGGTAATCTATGCATAACCTCTGACTTCTATCTTTCTTTTCCACAAACAACACTGGTGCTCCCCAAGATGAGGAACTTGGTTGGATAAAACCTTTCTGCAATTGTTCTCCAAGTTGTTTCTTGAGTTCTTTCAGTTCATCAACTGACATCTTGTATGGTCTCTTTGTTATTGGTCCAGATCCTGGTAACAAGTCAATAAGAAACTCCACATCTCTATCTGGTGGCATTCCCGGCAATTCTTCCAGAAATACATCTGGATATTCACTCACAATTGGCACACTATCTATGCTAACCCCCTTACGAGAATTTAGCTTACTCCTTTTTGCTTCAAAGTTGGTCTTGAATCTGATCTTTTTGTTTTCTGGAGTTGTGAGTGAGACAGTATGGTTTGCACAATCTATCACTCCCTTGTGCTTAGTCATCTAGTACATTCCCAAAATAACATCCAATCCTTGAGAATATAGGATTATTAGGTTAACAGGAAACTTATACTTCCCAAACTCTATGACTAGATCATGACATCCCAAATTTACTATCATTTCTCAGCCAGGAGAACTTACTTTTATAGGACACCCAATAGTTTCTACTGGTAGTTCATTTCTTTCAACAAATGATCTTGATATGAATGAATGAGATGCACCAGTATCAAACAGAACAAATGCTGGAACATAATTGAGTTTGAACTTACCAGCAACAGCTTCAGGCTTCTCATAAATTTCCTCCACATTGATGTGGTTCACTTGTCCCTTTTGAAAAGGGTTGGGCTTGTTGGGTCCTTCAAATTTCTTTTCTGGGCATTCATTTGCATAATGCCCCATCTTCTTGCACTTGAAACACTCAACCTGACTAAGATCCTTCTTGACAGGCTGGCTTCCACTGCCACTTCCATTTCCACTGTGGTGGCTCTTATATCCACCCTTGTGATTCTTGTACTTGTCACCGTCATGAATACGGTGATTCTTGTTGTCATGATAACGGTTGTGGTTGTGGTGCTTATTGAATTTCCCATGCTTGTGGGATCCTGAACTTCCACTATCATCATAATGGGAACGCTTGTGAGACGATCCCGAGCTGTGCTTGTCAGAATGCTTTCTCTTCCTACTTTCAACTTGCTTCATATTGTTCTCCAAAATAGCAGCCTTGTCACAAAGAGACTGGTATGTGGGAACATATGCCACAACTAACTGTAGGTTCAGTTCATCATTCAACCCTTCAAGGAACTTTTCCTTCCTCTTAGAATCCGTGTCAACTTCATCCGGTGCATAACGCGCCAGATTGTTGAACTCTTCAATATATTCAGCCACGCTGCAGTGGCGTTGCTTCAGGTTATGGAACTCTTTCTTCTTCAGACTCATCACTCTAGATGAGATGTGAGAAGTACGGAACCCATCTTCGAAGATAGCCCATGTCACACCAATGGGAGTGGTGATCTAGAAGTTATCCCACCAAGTAGTTGTTGGTCCTTCCAACAAGTGAGCTGCAAATCTGATGTTCTCTTCATTCGTACAGCCAACATTTACCAAGTCCTTGTTCACAGAGCATAGCCAATCATTGGCCACCATAGGATCAGTAGTTCCTAATAACTTTGCTGGCCTTAGTCTCAAGAACCTGGTAAGCATGTCAAAACCCGGTGGGTTGTTCTGATTGTTGTTGTTGTTATTATTGTTGTTGTTGTTGTTGTTGTTGTTGTTCTGATTCTGGATGAACGTAGTCATCATTTGCATCAGCTGAGTCTGAGCTGTCATCATTTGCTGCATCTCCGGGGTGATGTTGTTATTGCTGGGGTTGGGATTGGCACGTTGGGGAGGCATCTATGGTTTGTTCAACAGAGATAAGAATGAGATACCCATAGATGCTAACATGCACAATACATCATATAAACAATCACCAAACATGCATCATAATAATAATACTTCAACAACATAAACGACAAGTTTGCAAAGTAAACACACCAATAGCAAGCCATCCACATGTTGGATGGTCATTGCGACTCCTTAATCAAAGACATGATAAATAAAGGTAAATGAGTAGTCATCACTACTCCTCGGCATCAACCTCCTCCTCAACAAATGTAAGACCTGCATTCTCCATAGCGGTCTTGTATTCCTCGACATTGGTGGCCAAGGTCTCTACTTTGGCTTTGAGAGCCCTCTTCTGAGAACGAAGCCTCTCAATCACAGTCTGCTGATGCTCAAGCTCGAAGTCCTTGGCCTCCAATTCTGTAGTCATGTCTCGAATCCTCTTGTTCCTATCTTGGACTCGTTTCTCTTGAACTTTCTGTCCTGACTCTCGAACTTGGCCTCCATCTCCTTGACTATCTCATCTTGCTCCGCGAAGAGCTTGTCCTTCTCACGAAGCTGCACCTGGAGTTCGTCATTGCTGAGCATGACGTTGGTCCTATCAATGTCTACGTGCCTAAGAAGAACCTCTAAGTCCTGGAGGTATAGACGAATCGGCTCTGCTGTCTCCCTTGAAGTATCCTCGAAGTCAATGGCCTCACCATCCTCATCACGTCTACCGAAGGTGTGGAAGTGAGTACCTCTAACCTGTCGAGAGTGTCTCCCTAACAGACGTCCAATCAAGTCCTGCATGACTACATCTAGGCCTCTCTCCTTGTCATCGTGCATGAGCTTGAAGATGATTGCCTCCGTGGTAGGCTCAGTCTGGCGTCCGGGCTGATTAACCTTGAAGCCCCAAAGGTCTTTCCTCTCAAACTTGGTGAGGGGAAGCACCATGATGGTAGGAAGAGGGAGATTGAGCAAAACAGTGAGCTCAATAATACGAGGACCAAAACGAGTCCCTTTGAACTCGTCAACCGTGCTGATAGTAACATTAGGCATCTATTTAATAAGATAGAAAAAAGTTAGAATCAACACCATTTAAGACAAGTCACAAGACAAGTCATCACATGCATAACTTTGGAAATCAAAACACTCAAGTCATGGCATACATGGATTCATTACAACAACCAAGGTTCAACTTATTTTTAAACAACATTTGGAAAATAAAATGATAAGTGTGGTGGTCCAACTAACGAAGTACGTTACAATCCCATCGCACTTGCCAAGTTGGCTAACAGGGCATCCCTAGAGGCAATCTGTTTGTCTGGATCACAAGACTCCATTGCTAGGTCTATGATGTCCTTCCTTAGGCTTTGGTTGGTAGCCTCTAACTCTTGGGTATGCTTCTTTTCTTCCCTCAGGTCATTCTGGGTGTTAAGCATTCTGCACTTGATTCTGTCACCAAGTTCTTTGATGGCTCTCCAAGCTGCATCCCTTGCTGAATCAAATAATGTGGTGTGCATCATTGTGTTGGTGACCATGCAGAATCCTGAGTCCTTGTGGTTGTCTTCCTTGTTTTTATACAAGTGAAGTTGCACCCACCAGTACTCAACTCCTTCATCCATCACAGGAAAACCTTTGTACACAGCTGCACCATGTATTCCAATGGCAACCATGAGGTCCTTGAGAGCCTTGGGGAATTCTGTCTCACATTCCAAAGTCATAGTCATCAGTGGTCCCTTCTTCACGGCTTCTTTGATGGAGTTCATCTACAAATAGAGATGAGAAAGAAGATTAGAAAAGTTTACGAGAAGAAAAGACAAGTGTGGAAGTTGTTGAAATTTTTTCCTTAGTGGTTTCCACTCCTAGGTTCATAATCCTACAGGAAACACAGTGTTCTGATACCATCTGTAAGATCCCTCCTTTATAAAGGAAAGGATCCCTATGATTGCAATGCTAGTCCCTGGATCAATGCTAGCATCCACAGTTTAAGATGAAGTACACAGAAACAAAGGTCATTATAACATATCATTCCAGAGACAAACATAGTCTTTTACAAACTCCATGGCCACAGGCCTAATACAAGAGTTCAAATTATAATAAGATAAATAAGTCTTTATCTTCATGTGCCACGGGCAAGCAGGTTGAGTGTAGACTCATGACTCCTAATCATAATCAGAATATCCTGCAACATCACAAGTTACAGCCACAGCGGGTCAATACATTGGAATAGTATTGGCAAGTGATACCTTAGTATAATACTGGTGAATTAAATACTGTATGCATTTTGGCTAAGTGTAGCTTAGGCTTGCTTTGCTCAAAATAGGTTTTGCCTATCAGTTGAAAACACTAAGTTTTTCTTTGTCAAAAACTTTTCCCAAGGAACCAACAATAGACATTGGGGTCCTTCACCCTTGTTCAACCACAAGTTTTACTTAGAAATTGGGATGAGGATATTCTTGATATCTTCCATGTCTTGATGCTCAAGTTGTCCAATACCAGGGACATGGCTAAGTACTTAGATTCTTCCATCTGCAGAGGTTGTGCACTTTCCCCACAAGACTTGATTTTCACCAAGACAGGAACATTCAGAAGCCTTCCCTTGGACCAAATGGACGCGTTCCAACCTATCATCCCACTACCACCAACTGTCCAAATGGCGAACCTATGTGATCCAGGCAGAGCCCATATTGCCAAGTGGCTGCACTAGAAGCTTCTTAACATTTGGCCTCTCAAATCCCTTTGTTCCTGGGTGGATTTCCACAAGTGAGATACACAAGGTAAACCATAGAAATGGGCCTTGTGTAACCACTCAACATAAACCATTCCTTCCATTCCACCCAGGTGTTACATTCACTTAGTTGTTTTATTAAGCAAAAACATAGTCCAAAGACTTAGAAATATTTATTCATAGCATGAATATATAACCACCCTTGGTTGCTACTAGCTAGGCTAATCATTGGATAGATAAGCATCTTAACTTAGAAATTTCTAGCAATTCTACAACTACTAGGATTTCCCAAGCATAGCATATAAATTAAAATATATCCATACAAGACTAGCAAAATATTTCTAAATGCATAGTTGAAAAAAATAGGGATAAAATCATGAAGCACCACTTTCCTTGGTAGTTTGGAGAGTAGCTACAATCCTCACAATCACAATCACTATTTGCACCAAAATCTACACATAAAATGATAGCACCAAATCACATACAAAATAAATACAAGCAAAAATATATGGATGCATGCAATGTGACATGTGATGACTTTCTATACTCAACAAGACAAGTGCACAGTACTGCTTCATAAACAAGTTCAAAACTTGTCAAACAACCTTTATTTGAACATTAAAACATTTCTCAAATAATTAATATACACAAAATAGGCCTACACATGTTTCTGTAAAAATAACCATTTTAACAGAAACAAAATATTAAACACATTGCATATATGGAAAGGGCTTTCTCTCCTGATTCCATCGATATAAAATTTGTCAAATTTGGACGTGGGAATCAAAAGTTATGAATTTATCAAGTTTAAACATCTAATAGATACAAAATCTGATTTTTAATCAAAGAACTGGCCACGCGGAAGCGTCTGATCGGACGATACCACTTCGCACCGGATCATGCTCGGATACCGTTGGATCTAACTAAACATGCACGACTCAGATCTAAACTTACCTCTTCGTCACAGATCTAGTCTTACATGTTACATCTAAATCCTACGGCCACAATCTAATTGACCAAAGACGGGCGGCGCTAGCGGCAAGCGGCCAGCCACCGTCGGAGTTGTCTGCGGCGTTCTAGGTCGCGGGAGAGGAGAGAAGGGCTTCTGGTTTCGCCGTGTGCTGCTGATGCTCAAGGTGGGCTTCGTTGGCGAAGGGGCGCAGAGGTGGTCGCTGGAGCTCGTCGGAGTCGTGCACGGCGTCGGGTCCTTGCAGACGAAGTTGTTGCCGACGCTCTGGACCTTCCTAGTACCAACCAGAGGCATCAGTAGCTGCGCAAGGACAAGGCAAACCTAGTCGTATGCGAGAGGGGTCAAGGCGCCGATGCTTACCGCAATCGATCACCGGAGAGGAGGAAAGCGTCGGGCACTTGTGGTCGTCGTCGTTGGCGAGTCTCCAGACGGTCCTAGCATGCACTAATAGGATGAGAAGATGCGCATGGATGATGTGATCAGTCTGGCAAACTTAGACGGCAAGGGGCGACGGGGTCTTACCGTAATCGCACGCCGGAGGTCGTCGGAGCTGCGGCTGTGTGGGCAAGACTACGGGCAGCTTGGTGGCGTGGAGGGGAAATGTCCGCGGTGGCGAGGTGATTAAGTAGCCAGGAGGGGCGAGGAAATCACGCGGTGGTTCAATGCCAATTAAGTGAGGATTCAATCGCGGCGTTTCTGGAGGAAACGGCGGTGGCGACGGGGTCTGCTGGTGGAGAGAAGGTCGACCTGGCTCGAGCCCAATGGCGATGGGTGAGGCAAGAGTGGGTGCGGGTGAGAGAGAAGGGGAAAACGACCCGGGTGGGCTTAGTGGGCTGGTTCCTCTGTTGGGCCAAATGACTAGCGCCGGCCCTTTTCCTTTTCTCTAATCATTTTCTATTTCTGAATGAATTTCCAGGAACCTTTTTCAAATGATTTCAAAAGCTATTTGAATTCAAACCTTTTCAGGATTTTTGTAGAGTGCAACATTCATATTTCTAGGCATAAAAACATGTGGTCTCTCTGTACATGCTTGGTTCTTTTGATCAAATAAAATAAACAGTGACATTGCACTTGGTTTGATCAAGTTTTGAATTTGGTTTAAAAATCCATATTTGTTTTGTAAATTTTGGTTTAAGTTCTAGCAATCAAGCAAAACAATCTGAGAGAAACTAGGTTTGATTCATGAACAACAATCTCTCATTGGAGAGTAGCATTTGATTTAATGCTGAACACATAAAAAATGAGCTCATATGCTCCTGTTTTTGAAATGAAACTCTACATGATCATGGATGCATGGATGATATGCATGAGTTTTGAAACATGATTTTAGGGATGTTACATTTACTAATCAAAACACAAGTCCAACTCTTAGCAAAATCTCCATAGCATGAATATATTCCAGCCTTGTTTTCTAATAGCTAGGATAAGCATGATAACATAACAAGTATCTTAACTTAGAGAAAATTCTACTATGACTACAACTACTAGGATTTCCGAAGGCATAGCATTTATATACTTTGGAAAAATTCCATGCAAGCCCTATTCAGAATATCACTATTGCATAGTAAAAATAATAAGACAAAATACATGAAACATCACTTGCCTTGGTAGTAGTTGGGGGAGTAGAAACAATCCTCACACTCATAATCACCACTAATACCAAAATCTACACATAAAATGATAACACAAAATTAAAATATTCAAGCAAAAATAATATGAATGCATGCAAATTCAATGAAATGACTTTTCTATACTAAACAAGTCAATCAAACAGTACTGAACTAAAGTCTAAACAAACTTAAATTAGTCTCAAAACAATTTTATAAAGCCAAAATAAGCCTACAAAGTGTTCTGCAAATAATCCTATTTTTCCAAAATACAAATTTAAGACCATAGTAATGTAGGGCTCATTTTTCTGAATCCAATGATATCTTATTTGCATTTTTTTGATAAATAGAACAAAATATATGAATTTTACAAGTTTGCGAAACTAATAGATTCAAAAACAGATTTTAAATCTTAAATCCAGACACGTGAGCTATCTGATTGGCCCGTACCGCTTCACGCATATCGATCAATAAGGGCCGTAGGATTTAAGTCCGATCCTGTGGCGCAGATCTTGCGATACCGTTTCATTAAGTGGATCTATCCACAACGTAATATCTAGATCTAACGACTCTAACGCACGCGAACAAAGTTGGGCGGCGCAAATGTCCACTGGTGGCGGTGCTACTGGCGGCAGTGCTCCGATTCCAAGAGGGGGCTAGGGTCTGTGGTGATGCTTACCAGCATGGCAAGCTCGCGAGGAAGCTCGACGTGGCCTTGGTTCGGATAGGGCGTCAGCTCGTCAGTTGCGATGGAGGCGATGACCTGGGCCACCCTAGCACAAACCAGAGGCATGAGGACATGCGCAAGGTTCAGGCGAACAAGTTAGTTTGGTTTAGAGGCCAAGGGGCGGTCGCATCTTACCGAGATTTCTCGTCGGAGATGGGGACGGCGTCGGATGCTCATGGTGTTCGACGAAGCCGACATTCTGGGTCACGAGAAGATGAACAAAGGACATGAGAAAACATGCAAGAAGCAGAGGATTATCATCTGTAACATCCCAAAAATATTGATCATGATTATCAAATTCTAATCACTAAAATTAGGGTTAATAAAAACTTTTATTAAATAAAAACCAAATGAATGCATGTGTATATGTGATGATTGTATGAATGCATGAATGGTAACCTAAATAGCAAGGAATGGTTTAAAGATGAAAATAACATACATTTCCAAGCAGAAACAAAACAAGAGAAAATCAAAAACAAAACAAACAAAGCAAATTGTCATTTTTTCCAATCTTGCTCACTAGGCCACTTTGAGTGTTTCTAGTCCAAGATTTCAAACAGACACTTTTTCGTTTATTTTCACCCCTTGCAAGACCAAGTAAAAGTGAAGCAAATCCCACCTTTTAAACTTGCAGAAACATTTGGCAAATTGATTCAAATCAAATTTCAAAATTGAATCTGATTCATATGTGAAGATGACACCTTTTCAAAACCCAACCAAACCAGTGCCCCTTGACCAATCCAACTAACCAAAGACTCCCTAGTATGTAACTAGCAAAACCACCAAACACCTTGTATTTAGGAAACAAACAAACATCAAACACTATTAGGAGCAGTGATTTTGGCCAACCTTGTTCCCTCTCTAGCTCACTCTACACTCTCAGTAGATGATCAAACTAAGTTAACTATCCTTAGCACCACTGTGAGAATCCATAGCCATCAATGGTGACCATGTTGAGAGCACCCTTGCCACCCCCATGTCGCCAGCGAGCTAGGAGAAGCTCTATCCTCTCCAACCTTGTTTGGAGCACTAACAACCGTCCACCGCCACCCCTGTCAAACGGTCGAGCCTTGCTAGCCACTGGACCACACGGAAAGATCGCGCCCAGTCTCTCTGTGTGCGTGCCGAGAGCGCGCAAGTGCGCCATCATCGACACAAGCCCACAGACCGCACGCCGCCCTTGTCACTTGCCTGCGTGATCTCCAGCACCCCAGCAACCCGCCAGACAACCCCGTTCGATGCCACACGGACCATGGATGCTGTGTGCCATTAAAATTACCGTCGGACCAGCTTAGAGCGCCGTGACGTTCCGACCGTTCCGCACCGCCCCAGGCCTCGCCATCAAGCCATTGAGCTTCTCCAGGAGGCAACGCACCACCCCTATCATCGCCCATGCGATTATCACGTTGTGCCGACGACCATGATGAGCCCAGCCCGTGCCCGTCGGTCCCCTTCAGGCACTATAAAAGGAGGCCACCCCCGTTTTATTTGAGCACACCATCTCACTCTCCACCTCTCACTGATCACACCCACTCATCCTTGGAGAAAGGCAAGCACCAGGTGGCCGGAATTTCACCGGAGTCCGCCGCTGTAGACGGGAGAGGCGTTGTTGATTGAAGCCGCCCTAGGAGGACCTGTCGGTACCAGGAGAAGCACCGTCGTTTACTTCGTCGTTCGCCCCCATCGCCGACCATCGCCGGAGCCCCATTGAGCCCCCACTGACCCCCACTGGCAGCGCTAGGGTTCGACGTCACCGCGTCCTGTTCAGGCATGGACGATGAGCCACATCCGTAGGATTATAGTTAGATTGCACGGTCTAGATTCCCTCATACCACTTCGCCACTCCGTGTCTCACTGACAAGTGGGGTCGTTCACTTAACCATCCCCCGCACGCGCGCTGTGCATAGTGGGCCGGCCTAGTTAACCTCCCGCGCTTCCCAGCAATTCAAACTTAGGTTTATTCATATAGTTTCAAACTCAGTTATGTATCTAGATTCAAAAATCAACCCAGCTCGATTCATTGAACCAAAATGCATGAAACCAATTTTGTTAGAATGGTACTGGATTTCTTAATCCAAGCCTGCTAGATTCAAACCATTTGGAATTGTATATCACCCATGGTAAAAATAACAAGGCAGAAGCTTTTCTGCATTCAAACATTTTTTAAAATTTAACCACAAAAGCTTTTGAGTTTATTCCAACTCAAAAATCACATTTAACCATACCTTTCAGAATATATAAAAATATACAGGTTTACATGCAAAAATAATGATCAAGTAACAAAATAATGCCTCATAGGCCATTCTAGTCACTTTATTTAATTAAAATAAAAAGGTTAAACCTTATTAAATTGTGACACCACTTTAAATCACATTCCCATGTACTGAAATATGTGGTGATGAAATGTGTCTACATGATCCCATGTTTTACTTCGAGAATATTAAACCTTAAGTAGTTTTCCAATGAGTAGATATTACTTTTCTAAAACAAAGAAAATAAAACTAAGTACTTTAATGATTGTAATGCTTGTGATGATGCTAGATCATCTAGTGAAAACCTTGCTCTGATAAATAGAACTAGTTAAGTATTGTGTGGTGATTGTGTACCTCGTATTTATTTATAGACGTTACTACCGACCAAGGATACGAGGAGGAAGAAGGATACTACGAAGAGGAAGCCGAGGAGAACTTCAACCACTGCTCTGCACAAGTCAAGCCTATACTTGCAACCTTGCAAGCCCATACCTGCAACTTTGCAAGATAACACTTGCAACTTAGAAAGCTTACACCACTTGATACCAAATCCCAGTTTTACCTGCAAGCTTAGTATTTTATTTATTTATCAAATCTTTCTATCAAAAGTTTAGTTAGTAATCGGTAGATTTTAGAAGGATATTTTAAGGTAGCATAAAGAGCATAAAACTTGGCCTAAGTTAGATAATCTTGATGTCATCCTGAGGCATGAGATTGAACTTAGATCATTCACACTTAATTACCACCCCTCATTAGTATTTACCCCCACTTGGAGATTATAGTGCTAAGCATAAAACTTTATCAACATTAGATGGGAATACTTGGTGAAAATGGTTATGAAAACCTTAGAATGATGAGTCATTCTACTGAAATGTTTTGACATGTGTTGTTGAACACCAGATGATTTTGATGATGAAAATGTGAAGGGATGAGCCTTAGCCCTTTACAAAACTGATGGTTGTCTAGATGCCATACCATTCCAATTTTACCGTACAACCACAATACCTGAAATTTGGGTAGGGCTTGACTGGAAATTTATATACCTTATTATGGGTTCCCTTGCAGCCAAGGTTTGAGCTGAGGATACCTTGTGAAGATTGTCCACCTGTGCAGTTCCCAAGATGACAGTTGGTCATGGTTGGGAATCCAAACTCACAGGAGAGGTGCCTATACTAGGGCGTGTAATTGAAAGGTTAGGATTGATTATCCGCATACTGATGTAACATCCCTAAAATCATATTTCAAAGCTCATTCATATCATCCTTGCATCCTTCATCATTTAGGGTTTTTCTCAAAATCATTTCAGAAGCAGAAGCTTGTGCTATGATTTCATGTGAACAAATTTGATTCAAATGGCCATCACCCTTTGAAACTTGAATGTTTAGTAACTTGTTTGCTTGCCTCCATTGTTGGAAAGTTTAGGTGTAAAAGTTTGACCAAAGTTTTCAACTTAGAAATAAATTTCAAAACCCTAATTTGTTTTAAAACATTTGCAAACCAGAGACAAAGTCTCTGATTGTTTTAAGCCCAAGCTTGACCAAGCCCTTGCAGGGTAACTACATGTTTAAATAACTAGTTTTTGAAACCACAGAACCCTGCAAAGGTCCCCAGAACTGTTTAAATTCAATAAGGATTTGAATTCATATCAAAATCATTTCAGAAAATAGAATTAGAAAAAGAAAAGAAGCAATAAAATGAAAAGGGCCGCGCGCTAGGTTTCTGGCCCAGCAACGAATCGACCCCAACTAGCCCACCCGGGGATGTTCTTTTATTCTCTCACGCTGAAAGACGCATTCGATCACCGCAGCAGACCCACCTCCACCTCGCGCACTTCGCTGACGAGCGGGCCTCCTCCATGTCAGCATCGTCTTCCCCCTGAATCCGCGCACGATCTCCGCCGCTGGCCATTGCAGCAGTGATACCCCGAGCTTAATTGGCATTGATGTGACGAGCGTTTCCTGTCGAGCCTCTGGCTATAAGATCCCCTCTACACCGCGTCCATTTCCCCTCACTTAGGACCACCTCTCCGCCACCAGGCTGCACACAATCATCCTCGCACCGCCGCAGACAGAGCTCACTCCGGCGATCGATGCTGGTAAGCCGTCGCGCCTCTTCCCTCGTTCAAACGAGCAGATTCGCAATCTCTTTGCGCACCTCCGACACCTCGATTCATCTGTCTTGCCCAGTCGCTGCTTCCGCCGACGCCGCAAGCATGACGACCACCTCGACTCCGGCGACCAAATTCCGTAAGTCCGTGCGCCTTCACCGACTCACGAGATTGTTCACCACGTTCTTGCGCATCTCCTAAACCCTCTGGCTTGTGTTAGGGCGACGCAGAACCTCGGCAACGACTCCGACAACAACCACCCGACACCGTGCACAACTCCGACGAGGAATCATCACCGTGACAGCACGCCTTCGCCCAGCGCCACCTTGAGCTTGGCTTCCTCGCGAACCTGGTGGTATGACCCTTCTTCCTCTCGCGGACGATGGAATGCTAGCGCCGCCAGAGACCGGCGGCCAGCGCCACGACGCCGCCGCCAGGACATGGTCGCTCTCTCGCGTGCCGTTGGATCTTGATCCAAGCGTTAGGATAGATTCATTAATCAGCGAAGAGGTACGCGATCTGGAGCGTACGATCTGTTTAGATCCTACGGCTGCAGAGCTCGATCCGGTGCGAACCGGTACGCGCCAATCACAACACGACGCGTGGCTAGGAACAGATCTAAAAACAGATTTTAAATCAGAATTGGATCCAATTTTCAATTGCCTATAACTTTTGATTTCCACGTTGGAATTTTGCAAATTTTATACCGTTGGAATCAGTGAATCAAGGCCTTTCTGATTATACAAAGTGTTTGACATATAGTAACCATTAGAATGACTTTATTTGTAGAAACATTTCTAAGGCTATTTTGAGTATGGATTTAGTTTAGTAATTTGTTTTAGGGTTAAATAAGTTTGTTTTGGCAAATTTTGTGTCTTGTTATGTTTATGTAAACATGCACTTGCTTGGTAGAGTTTTTTCAAAATCCCCACTTAGTAAATTCATGCATGCATTCATATTATTTTTGATTGTATATGAATTGTGTGTAATTGTATGCTACAATTTTGTGTAGATTTTGCTAGTGATTGTTACTGTGAAGAGTGCTACTCTCCTCATTACCAAGGCAAGTGATGCTTCATACTTTTGTCCCAATATTTTCACTATGCATTAGTGATATTTCTAAGTAGGACTTGCATGGATTTTTGCAAAGTATAAACTATGCTATGGGAAAACCTAGTAGATGAAACTTTAGTAGAAATTTCCTAAGTTAAGATTCCTATTACTTTCATGCTTAGCTTAGCTAATAGAAAACAAGGGTGGAATATATACTCATGCTATGGAAAATTTCTAAGTCTGTGGACTTATGTTTTGTTTAATAAAACAACTAAGTGAATGAATCACCTGGGTGGAATGGAAGGAATGGTTTGTGTTGAGTGGCTACACAAGGCCAGGGGACTGGTGAACCTTGTGTATCTCACTTGTGGATGGCCACCCAGGAACAAAGAGATTTGAGATGTCAAATGTTGAGAAGCTTCAAGTGCAGCCACATGGCATTATGGCCTCTGCCTGGATCATATAGGTTGCAATAACTTAGCCAAATGGACAGTGGGTGGTAGGGGTTTGATAGGTTGGACCGCGTCCATGTTGGTCTAAGGGAAGGCTTCTGAAAGATCTTGTCTTGGTGAAACCAAGTCTTGTGGGGAAAGTGCACCACCTCTGCAGAGTGTAAAATCTAAGTACTTAGCCATGTCCCTGGAAAAGGACAATTTGAGCATTAAGACATGGAAGCTATCAAGAATCTCCTCATCCCAATTTCTAAGTAATAACTTGTGGTTGAACAAGGGTTAAAGGATCTTCAATCTTTGATTGGTAGATGCCTTGGGTGGTTTGTGCCAAACAAAAAAAAAACTTAGTGTTTTCAAATGATAAGGAAAAATCTATTTTGAGCAATGCAAGCCTAAGATCCACTTAGCCAAATGCATATAGTATTATAGTCCACTTTAAATAAGCTAAGGTATCACTTGCCAATACTATTCCAAAGTATTGACCCTCTATGGTTGTAACTTGTCATGTTGCAGGTTACTCCGATGATGAATAGGAGTCATGAGTCTACACTCAACATGCTTGCCTGTGGCACATGAAGATGAAGACTTATGTTTATTTACTTATTCCATAAACTCTTGTATTAGGCCTTTGGCCCTGAGTTGTAAAAGACTATGTTTTATCTCTGGAATGAATGTAATAAATGACCTTTGTATCTGTGTACTTCATCTTAAACTGTGGATGCTAGCATTGATCCAGGGACTAGCATTGTAATCACAGGGATCTTTTCCTTTATAAAGGAGGGGTCTGACAGATGGTATCAGAGCACTGTGTTGCCTGTAGGATTATGACCCTAGGATTGGAAACCACTAAGGAAAATCTTTAACTACTTCTACACTTGTCTATTCTTCTCGTAAACTTTTCTAATCTTCTCATTCTCATCTCTATTTGTAGATGAACTCCATCAACGAAGCCGTGAAGAAAGGACCACTCATGACCATGACCTTGGAGTGTGAGACTGAGTTTCCCAAGATTCTCAAGGACCTCATGGAGGCAATGGAAACACAGGGTGCAGCTGTGTACAAGGGCTTTCCAGTGATGGAGGAAGGAGTGGAGTATTGGTGGGTGCAACTTCACTTGTACAAAAACAAGGAAGAAAACCACAAAGAAAGAGGCTTCTGCATGTACACCAACACTGTGATGCATACCACATTCTTTGAGTCAGCAAGAGAAGCAGCTTGGAAGACTATCAAAGAACTCAGTGCTAGAGTCAAGTGTAAGATGCTCAACCTCCAAAAAGACTTAGAGAAAGAAAAGGAACTTACCCAAGAGTTGGAAGTCACTAACCAAACCTTAAGGGGAGATATTATAGACTTAGTGATGGAAGCATGTGAACAAGATAGGCTGATTGCCTCTAGGAACATTGTGTTAGCCACCAGATCCAGTGAGATAGGTTTGTAAACGCACTTCGTTAGTTGGACCACCACCTATCACCTTATTTTCCAAATGATACCTTAAATAAGTTTGAACCTTGGTTGATGTAATGGATTCATGTATGCATGACTTGTGTGATTTTGTGTTCCATGGATATGTATGAATGTTTGTCTTGTTTATTTTAAATTGTGTTGTTCTAACTTTTTCAATCTTATAAATAGATGCCTATTACCATCAAAGACTGTTGAGGAGTTCAGGTTACCCGTTTTGGTCCTCGTATCGTAGAGCTTACTACCTTGCTCGATCTCCCTCTTCCCACCATTATGGTGCACCCACTCACCAAGTTTGAGAGGAAGGACCTGCAGGGCATCAAGGTGAACCAGCCAGGGCCTTGAGCCAGCCTACTACGGAGGCCATCGTCTTCAAGCTTATGCACGATGACATGGAGAGAGGCATGGAGGTTGTCATGCAGGACTGATAGGATCTGTTGGGTCGTCACTCCCGACAGGTTAGAGGCACTCACTTCCACACCTTCGGAAGGCGTGATGATGACGGAGAGTCCATCGACTTTGAGGACGACTCGAGGGCCACAGCAGAGCCGATACGCCTGTACCTCCAGGACTTAGAGACTCTTATTAGGAACGTGGATACTGACAGGACCAACGTCATGCTTAGCAATGACGAACTCAGTGCAGCTTGCGAGAAGGACAAGCTCTTCACAAGCGCAGACGAGGTAGTCAAGGAGATGAAGGCGAAGTTCGAGACCCAAGACCATAAGTTCAAGAGTCAGGAGAAACGTGTCCAGGATAGGAACAAGAAGATTCGGGACATGACCGAGGAACTGAAGTCCAAGGACTTCGAGTTAGAGCAGCAGCAGACAGTGATTGAGAGACTTTGTTCCTAGAAGAGGGCTCTCAAGGCGAAGATCGACTCCTTGACCACTACTATCGAGGAGAACAAGACCGCAATGGAGAACGCAGGTCTTACCTTTGTCGAGGAGGAGATTGATGCTGACGAGTAGACTTGACTACTCAGTTATCTCTATTTACCGTACTTGTTATTTGTGAACTTATTATTGGACCATCCGACATGTGGATGGCTTGCCACTTGTGTGTTTTTACTTTGAGACTTTGTTATCTTGTTGTTGAACTTTGATCCTTGTGTTGCATGCTATGTGTTTGCTTGTGTGATGTATTGTGCATGAATCATGTAAGGGTATCTCATTCTTATCTCTATATGAATAAACCATAGATGCCTCCCCGTCGCGCAAACCCCAACCCCAACCCCAACAACATTACCCCGGAAATGCAACAGATGATGAATGCGCAGACACAGCTTATGCAAATGATGACGACATTCATCCAAAACCAGAACAACAACAACCCCAATAACAACAACAACAACAACAACAATAACAACCCTTCGGGTTTTGATATGCTCACCAGATTTCTGCGTCTGAGGCCAGCTAAGTTTTCAGGAACGACTGATCCCATGGTGGCCAATGATTGGCTACGTTCTGTGAACAAAGACTTAGTGACCGTGGGCTGCACGGATGCTGAAAAAGTCAGGTTCGCAGCACATCTATTGGAAGGACCAGCCGCCGCATGGTGGGACAACTTCCAGATCACCACTCCTATCGATGAGGTGACTTGGGCTATCTTTGAAGATGGCTTTCGCACTACACATATCTCACCAGGAATGATGAGCCTGAAAAAGAAGGAGTTTCACAACCTGAAGCAAGCACCACAGCGTGGTGAGTATATAGAAGAGTTCAACAATCGCGCTATATGCGGATGAGGTTGACACAGATGCCAAAAGAAAGGAAAAGTTTCTGGAAGGCTTGAATGATGAGATGAATCTGCAGCTGTCTGTGGCATATGTTCCAAATTATCAGTCGCTGTGTGACAAGGCTGTTATTGTGGAGAATAAAATGAAGCAAGTCGAGAGTAGAAAGAGGAAACACTCCGACAAGCACAGCTCGGGATCGTCTCATAAACGATCTCACTATGATGATAGTGTCAGCTCAGGATCCCACAAGCATGGGAAATTTAACAAGCACCACAACCACAACCGTCATGACAACAAGCATCATCGCAATCATGACAATGATAAGTACAAGAATCACAAGAGTGGACATAAGAGCCACCATAGTGGAAGTGGAAGTGGAAACCAGCCTAAAAAGGACATCAGTCAGGTCGAATGCTACAAATGCAAGAAGCTGGGGCATTATGCTAATGAGTGCCCTGAAAAGAAAGTTGAAGGACCTAACAAACCCAATCCTTTTCAGAAAGGACAGGTCAACCACATCAATGTGGAGGAGGTCTATGAAGAGCACGATCTTTGTTCTGGTAAGTTCAGACTCAATTCCATCTCAGCATTTGTACTCTTTGACACTGGTGCATCCCATTCATTCATATCAAAAGCATTTTTTGATAGAAACGGGTTTGCATCTGAAAACATTGGGTGTCCAATAAAAGTTAGCTCTCCGGGTGGAGATATGATAGTGAGACTTGGATGCCGGGATCTAGTCATAGAGATCGGAAAACATAAGTTTCCAGTGAACCTAATAATCCTAAATTCCCAAGGATTGGATGTGATTTTGGGAATGGATTGGATGGCTAAGTATGAGGGAGTACTAGATTGTGCCAATCGCACCGTTGCACTCACAACCCCTGAAGGTAAGAGGATAAAATTCAAGTCCAATTTTAAATCAAAGGGAAGTAAGCTGAATTCTCTTAAGGGGGTTAGCATGGACACGGTGCCAATTGTGTGTGAATATCCGGATGTGTTTCCGAAAGAGTTACCGGGAATGCCACCAGATAGATATGTAGAGTTTATAATAGATTTGGTACCAGGTTCTGGACCAAGAGAAAAGAGGCCTTATAAAATGTCAGTTGACGAACTTAAGGAACTCAAGAAACAACTTGGAGAACAATTGCAGAAAGGATTCATCCAGCCAAGTTCTTCATCTTGGGGAGCTCCAGTTTTGTTCGTAGAAAAGAAAGATACAACTCAAAGGTTATGCATAGATTACCGTTCTCTCAACGAGGTAACCATCAAGAATAAATATCCTTTGCCAAGAATCAACGACTTGTTTGATCAGCTAGAAGGAGCGTGTGTGTTCTAGAAGATTGATCTTCGGTCAGGCTATTTTCAACTCAAGATAAGAGAGCAAGACATACCTAAAACAGCATTCACCACAAGGTATGGATTGTATGAGTACACTGTGATGCCTTTTGGTTTAACCAACGCTCCAGCATACTTCATGAATATGATGAACAAAGTGTTCATGGAATTTCTCGACAAGTTCGTTGTCGTTTTCATCGATGACATCTTAGTCTACTCCAAGAGCAAGGAAGAGCATGAAAGACATCTACGCTTGATACTTGAGAAACTGAGGGAACATAAGCTTTATGCCAAATTCAGCAAGTGTGAGTTTTGGTTAGAGGAAGTTGGTTTTCTTGGTCATGTTATGACAAAGGATGGTGTAGCAGTTGATCCTGCTAAAGTTTTAGAAAGGATGTAATGGGAATCTCCCAAGAATGTGAAAGAAGTTCGCAGGTTCCTCGGCTTAGCAGGTTATTACAGAAGGTTCATTGAAATTTTTTCAAAGGTTGCCAAACCAATGACAGAATTGTTAAAGAAAGATAAGAAATTTGCTTGGTCTGAAGGTTGTGAACTCAGCTTTCAAGAATTAAAGAAGAGACTTGTGTCAGCACCAGTTCTGTGCCTACCAGACTTGGAAAAGGATTTCCAAGTGTATTGTGATGCTTCTCATCAAGGATTAGGTGCCGTACTTATGCAAGGCGGAAAAGTTGTGGCTTATGCCTCGAGACAACTCAAAACTCATGAAGTAAACTATCCTACTCATGATTTAGAGTTAGCCGCTGTTGTCCATGCACTCAAAACATGGAGACACTACCTTTTGGGAAAGCGTTGTGAAGTATTCACGGATCACAAGAGTCTAAAATATATCTTCACCCAGAAGGAAATCAATATGAGACAAAGGAGATGGCTAGAACTTATCAAGGATTACGACTTAAGTTTGCAATACCACCCCGGTAAAGCAAATGTTGTAGCAGATGCTCTAAGTCGTAAGACGTTTGTAAATGGTCTTACCAAAGGTGAATTGCCAGATGACTTGTGTAAGAAATTCAAGGAACTCAGGTTGGAGATTGTGCCAGAAGGACATCTCATGTCTTTGGATGTTCAACCCACTCTGTTGGATAAGATTAAAGAAGCCCAAAAGACGGATAAAGAAATCGAAGAGATTAAGGAAAGGATTAGCCAAGGGAAAGCTAAAAGTTTCCATATAGACAAACAAGGTACTTTATGGCACGGGAAACGTATTTGTGTTCCACAAGATCCGGAATTGCGGAAACTGATTCTACAAGAAGCCCATAACTCTCCATATTCTATTCACCCGGGAAACACCAAAATGTACATGGATATGAAAGAAAGATTTTGGTGGAACAATCTCAAAAGGGACATCGCCGAACACATTGCTTTGTGTGATGTGTGTAGTAGAGTGAAAGCAGAGCATCAGAAACCAGCAGGTTTGCTTCAACCACTGCCTATTCCTGAATGGAAGTGGGAAAATATTGGTATGGATTTCATTACCGGATTACCAAGGACCAGGTCATGGTATGATTCCATATGGGTAGTAGTGGATCGCCTAACTAAAGTGGCTCATTTTATACCCGTAAAGACAACTTATACCAGTGCCAAGTTAGCCAAAATCTACATGAGCAGAATTGTATGCCTTCACGGTGTGCCTAAGAGTATTGTGTCTGATAGAGGAACTCAGTTCACTTCTCACTTTTGGAGACAGCTTCATGAATCTTTAGGAACGAGGTTGGAATTCAGCACTGCTTTTCATCCTCAAACTGATGGACAAACAGAAAGGACTAATCAAATTCTTGAAGACATGTTGAGGGCATGTGCCCTAGACTATGGAGCAAGTTGGGATGAAAGTCTGCCTTACGCAGAGTTCTCTTACAATAACAGTTACCAATTTAGCATTGGGATGGCACCATTTGAGTTTCTCTACGGAAGAAAGTGTACCACCCCATTTCTATGGAATGGTGTGGGAGAAAGAAGTTTGTTTGGACCAGATCTTATCAAAGACGCCGAAGAAAAGGTCAAATTGGTTAAGGACAGGTTGAAGATAGCACAGTCTCGACAGAAAAGCTACGCAGATTCTAAGCGTAGAGAAGTCACCTACGAAGTTGGGGATAGAGCTTATCTTAGAGTATCACCACTTCGTGGAGTGAAAAGATTTGGAGTCAAAGGAAAGTTGGCACCAAGATATGTTGGGCCATTCAACATTCTAAGTCGCAAGGGAGAAGTTGCATATGAAATCGAATCACAAAGATCTTTATTAGCAGTCCATAATGTTTTTCATGTGAGTCAGCTCAAGAAATGTCACCCAGAAATGGAAGAATCTTCTCTGAAGGATACCATACCTTTGGAAGAAGTCCAACTAGAAAGTGATCTCACCTATGAAGAAAAGCCTGTCAAGATTCTTGAGACCGCAGAAAGAGTCACAAGGACAAAAACTATCAAGTTTTGCAAGGTGCAATGGAATCATCATTCCGAAGAGGAAGCAACATGGGAAAGAGAAGATGATCTTCGGAAAGACCACCCTCACCTATTTGCTAGCCAATCCGAATCTCGAGGGCGAGATTCATCTTAAGGGGGTTAGATTTGTAACATCCCTAAAATCATATTTCAAAGCTCATTCATATCATCCTTGCATCCTTCATCATTTAGGGTTTTTCTCAAAATCATTTCGTATGTAAGCTTGTGCTATGATTTCATGTGAACAAATTTGATTCAAATGGCCATCACCCTTTGAAACTTGAATGTTTAGTAACTTGTTTTCTTGCCTCCATTGTTGGAAAGTTTAGGTGTAAAAGTTTGACCAAAGTTTTCAACTTAGAAATAAATTTCAAAACCCTATTTTGTTTTAAAACATTTGCAAACCAGAGACAAAGTCTCTGATTGTTTTAAGCCCAAGCTTGACCAAGCCCTTGCAGGGTAACTACATGTTTAAATAACTGGTTTTTGAAACCACAGAACCCTGCAAAGGTCCCCAGAACTGTTTAAATTCAAAAAGGATTTGAATTCATATCAAAATCATTTCAGAAAATAGAATTAGAAAAAGAAAAGAAGCAATCAAATGAAAAGGGTCGCACGCCAGGTTTCTGGCCCAGCAATGAATCGAGCCCAACTAGCCCACCCGGGGATGTTCTTTTCTTCTCTCACGCGTGAGCGCACGCATTCGATCAGCATCGATGCAGACCCCACCTCCACCTCAGACTACCGACGAGCGGCCTCCTCCACGCCAAGATCGTCTTCCCCGAATCACAAGACGATCTCCGCCGATGGCCGTTGCAGCAGTGATACCCCGAGCTTAATTGGCATTGATGTGACGAGCGTTTCCTGTCGAGCCTCTGGCTATAAGATCCCCTCTGCACCGCGGCCATTTCCCCTCACTTAGCACCACCTCTCCGCCACCAGGCTGCACACAATCATCCTCGCACCGCCGCAGACAGAGCTCACTCCGGCGATCGATTCCGGTAAGCCCCGTGCGCCCCTTCCCCTCTGGTTCAAACGAGCAGATTCGCAATCTCTTTGCGCACCTCCTGACCTCCCAGTTCATCCTGTACTGCCCAGGTCGCCGTTTCCGCTCGACGCCGCAAGCATCTGACGACCACCTCGACTCCGGCGACCAAATTCCGTAAGTCCCGTGCGCCCCTTCACTTCTGACTCACACGAGATTGTTCACCACGTTCTTGCGCATCTCCTAAACCCTCTGGCTTGTGTTAGGGCGACGCGGAACCTCGGCAACGACTCCGACAACAACCACCCGACGCCGTGCACAACTCCGACGAGGAATCATCACCGTGACAGCACGCCCCTTCGCAAACCGACGCTACCTTGAGCTTCAGCAGCTTCCTGCGAACCTGGTATGACCCTTCTTCCTCTCGCGGACGATCTGGAACGCTAGCGCCAGTAGACCGAAGCGCTCGCCACGACGCCACGCCGCCAGACATGGTCGCTTCGCTACCGTTAGATCTTGATCCAAGCGTTAGGATAGATTCATTAATCGGCGAAGAGGTACGCGATCTGGAGCGTACAATCTGTTTAGATCCTACGGCTGCAGAGCTCGATCCGGTGCGAACCGGTACGCGCCAATCACAACGCGACGCGTGGCTAGGAACAGATCTAAAAACAGATTTTAAATCAGAATTGGATCCAATTTTCAATTGCCTATAACTTTTGATTTCCACATTGGAATTTTGCAAACTTTATACCGTTGGAATCAGTGAATCAAGGCCTTTCTGATTTTACAAAGTGTTTGACATATAGTAACCATTAGAATGACTTTATTCGTAGAAACATGTCTAAGGCTATTTTGAGTATGGATTTAGTTTAGTAATTTGTTTTAGGGTTAAATAAGTTTGTTTTGGAAAATTTTGTGTCTTGTTATGTTTCTGTAAACATGCACTTGCTTGGTAGAGTTTTTTCAAAATCCCCACTTAGTAAATTCATGCATGCATGCATTCATATTATTTTTGATTGTATATGAATTGTGTGTAATTGTATGCTACAATTTTGTGTAGATTTTGCTAGTGATTGTGACTGTGAAGAGTGCTACTCTCCTCATTACCAAGGCAAGTGATGCTTCATACTTTTGTCCCAATATTTTCACTATGCATTAGTGATATTTCTAAGTAGGACTTGCATGGATTTTTGCAAAGTATAAACTATGCTATGGGAAAACCTAGTAGATGAAACCTTAGTAGAAATTTCCTAAGTTAAGATTCCTATTACTTTCATGCTTAGCTTAGCTAATAGAAAACAAGGGTGGAATATATACTCATGCTATGGAAAATTTCTAAGTCTGTGGACTTATGTTTTGTTTAATAAAACAACTAAGTGAATGAATCACCTGGGTGGAATGGAAGGAATTGTTTGTGTTGAGTGGCTACACAAGGCCAGGGGACTGGTGAACCTTGTGTATCTCACTTGTGGATGGCCACCCAGGAACAAAGAGATTTGAGATGTCAAATGTTGAGAAGCTTCAAGTGCAGCCACATGGCATTATGGGCTATGCCTGGATCATATAGGTTGCAATAACTTAGCCAAATGGACAGTGGGTGGTAGGGGTTTGATAGGTTGGAGCGCGTCCATGTTGGTCTAAGGGAAGGCTTCTGAAAGATCTTGTCTTGGTGAAACCAAGTCTTGTGGGGAAAGAGCACCACCTCTGCAGAGTGTAAAATCTAAGTACTTAGCCATGTCCCTAGAAAAGGACAATTTGAGCATTAAGACATGGAAGCTATCAAGAATCTCCTCATCCCAATTTCTAAGTAATAACTTGTGGTTGAACAAGGGTTAAAGGATCTTCAATCTTTGATTGGTAGATGCCTTGGGTGGTTTGTGCCAAACAAAAAAAACCTTAGTGTTTTCAAATGATAAGGAAAAATCTATTTTGAGCAATGGAAGCCTAAGCTCCACTTAGCCAAATGCATATAGTATTATAGTCCACTTTAAATAAGCTAAGGTATCACTTGCCAATACTATTCCAAAGTATTGACCCTCTATGGCTGTAACTTGTAATGTTGCAGGTTACTCCGATGATGAATAGGAGTCATGAGTCTACACTCAACATGCTTGCCTGTGGCACATGAAGATGAAGACTTATGTTTGTTTACTTATTCCATAAACTCTTGTATTAGGCCTTTGGCCCTGAGTTGTAAAAGACTATGTTTTATCTCTGGAATGAATGTAATAAACGACCTTTGTATCTGTGTACTTCATCTTAAACTGTGGATGCTAGCATTGATCCAGGGACTAGCATTGCAATCACAGGGATCTTTTCCTTTATAAAGGAGGGGTCTGACAACTGAGTATGGTGAATTCATGATTTGTTCCTGACGGATGTATCGAATATTGTGGTGAAAGTGTACAATCTCTGCAGAGTGTCAAACTATTCGAATAGCCGTGTCCGCAGTTATGGACAGTTGGAGTGGACATATTGTTCCGTTGTCAGATGTTTTCCAAATGACTTGTGAAATGATTTATCACTTTGAATTTACCACAACAGATTTGTGATCTGAAATTCAAGTTCCCACTTAGGTGATATAAAACTTTCAACTAGCTTTCTTTGCTTCTGATCTCAGTAGAGATAAATATGGCTTTTTGCAAAACAACCTAGAGCTTAGTATTTCCCACCCAAAACCACCTCACTTGTTAGTATTAGTTTGCGAGTACTTAAAGAGTACTCATGGCTTTGTCCCTGGCTATTCCCATGGACAGACTATGAGGAGGACTATCAGGAGGATGGACAGCAGGAAGGTTACAACAACTAGGATCATCTCCCATCGTCAGAATTGCCTGTGACCATGAAGATGGAGCTTCACCTACGCTATAGTTATTATTACGTTATTTCACTGCTTGAATTGTATTAAGACTGGATCATGAGATCCTTATTTGTGTAAGACCTTATGTATGGTTTGTAATGGATGATGTACTGTGATATCCAATCTGTTATGTCTTGCAAAAATGGTAATCCTGGGATTGCGATGTATGGCATAACAGGCATCTGGGATTAAAAATACAAGTGTTGACAATTTAGAATGGACGTTTGAATCAAAAACTTAGTTTCAAAACCAAGGAATTGAGTATTTACGAAAACTTATTCTCATTCTTATCACTTAGACTCTTTCATCAAAATTCATGTTCCTCAAAAATTCTTGCAACCCTACATAAAATTTGACACACTTGATCACTCTACTAACTTACTCATCCTATATTCTGATAGATGGACGTGAAGTATAGCAAGTTTTATCAGTTGGGGAATGGAGGATACCTCATCTTTGAGTGTCACTTGGACCAGTTGTCAGAGATGCTGGAGCGTCCGCACCTCGAGTTCTTCGGAGCTCAGCTCAATGATCAGGAAGGAGAGGATTTGCACTGGCTAGTTGTTGCAAGTCTCCGAGGAAATATTGAAGCCCCCACCTTAGAGGGAATTCAGTTCACCTTGAGAGAGAAAAACTGGCTCGATGGTCTGGCCAGGGTAATGCAGGAAGCTCTTGACCACCTGTGTGGGCAGAATATCAATCAGATCAAGGGTACCCGCTTTGAGTTCTACCCAAAGCGTGATGTTATGGGACAGCCATTGGACGCACCATACCACCATGAGCTGAAGAGTAAATTGGACCATGTAAGCTTCATGATGTATGACGTCAGAAGAGTTGGACAATGCCAGCTCCTACGCCAACCAAAAGTACATCATCGCCGCCAAGAAGGATCAGACTATTGCCATGCTAGTGAAGGATGACCAGTCTCGTCACCGTCAGCTTGACAAGAAGGAGCGCATCATTGCCCATCTGTGCCACAGGATCACGGATCTAGAGGAGACCATCCACGAGAGAGACATGCAGTTGGAGGAGAGGGAGAATGCAGGGGAAGACCATCGTGGAGACCCCAACTCCTATCTCAGTGATGATGATGACTTTTTGGAGGATCAGGCCATGGACTTATTCACCGATGAGGATGAATTTTCTTTCATCGATGATGAGGATGATGAGGACACCGACTCCGAGGATTAGTGGCACTTGAGCACTAGCGTAGTTAGTTGTATTCGGTCCCACTGTATAATAGTTCCCAGAATGGTTCTTAAAACCATCTGTTTTTTTTTGTTGTGGTGTGAGTTTGTATCGTGTGCTATGTGTTGGAGATATGCCCTAGAGGCAATAATAAAAGTGGTTATCATTATATCTTTGTGTTTATGATAAATGTTTACATTCATGCTATAATAGTATAAACCGTAAACATTAATACTTGTGTGATTTGTAAACTAAATTAGAGTCCCTGGTAAAGCCTCTTTATAATACTAGCTTGTTGGTTAATAGATTATTGTGGTTTCTCGATCATGAATATTGATATGTTGTTAAAAATAGTATCATATCATTAGGAGAATGGTATGATGGACATACTCCTATAGATAAGCGTAGCATAAAGATCAAGTCATTTCAATAGTTCATTTGCTATAAGCTTTCTGATACATAGTAACCTAATTCCTTCGACCATGAGCTCATGCTAACCGCCATCATCAAAAGGATGCTTTGATGACATCAAACACCACACTATAACTGGGTGGCTATAAAGGTGGCATTGAGTGTTCGGAAAGTATGTGTTGAGGCACATGGATCAAGAGTGGGATTTGTCCATCCATATGACAGATAGATATACTCTGGTCCCTCTCGGTGGAATGTCATCCAATTGGCTTGCAAGCATGTGACTGGCTCACAAGGGATCACATATCACGGGAACGAGAAAAGAGTACTTATCGGTAACGAGGTTGAACTAGGTATGCAGAGATACCGACGATCAAAACCTCGGATAAGTAAACTATCGTGAGACAAAGGGAAATTGGTATCGTATGTAAGTGGTTCATTCGATCGCAAAGTAATCGTAGAAATATGTGGGGAGCCATATGAATTTCCAGATTCCTCTATTGGTTATTGATCGGAGAAGTGTCTTGGTCATGTCCGCATAATTCACGAACCGTAAGGAGACACACTTAAGGATTCGATGTTGTTTAGTAGATATGTAATGTTAGTAGGGATACCGAATGTTGTTCGGATTCTCGGATGGGATCTGGGATATCACAAGGAGATCCGCAATGGTCCGGAGAATAAGATTCATATAAGGAAAGTCCGATTCCGGAGTTCGGGAATGATTTCGATGTTTTCATCGGAGAGGTTCTAGAAGGGTCTAGAAGGTTCACCGGGCCGGAAGGGGAATGGTCCATGAATGTTTCATGGGTAAGTGGAATGATTGTATCATATCCTAGGTCACATGGTTTGGGCATTTGCGAGAGAAAATTAAAGCTCTAAATTGAAAGTCAAAAGGGAGGTTTGAAAAGTCAAACTAGAACAATGGTTTCCTAGTGGAAGAAGGAAAGAGTCCTTCTTTCAATCCAACTTGGGTTTGTGTTTGGACTCAAACCCTCCCCTCCCAAGGCTGCCCCCTCTCATAAATAGAGGGGGAGGGCTGCCCCAAACACACAAGAGCCAGCCCTCCACCCGTGCCGCGTTGCCGCCGTCTCTCGCCGTCGCCACCGCCCTAGCCGCCGCCGACACCTCCTCCTCCTCCCGACCTTCTAAAACCTAGATTGTCGGGAAACCCTAAATCCACCATAACTCGCACCGGCTTATGCGAAGCCCTGCGAGATCTACCCTGTACTTCCGACACCATGCCGTCGTGCTGCCGGAATCGCGAGGGGAGAACTACAACCTCCGCTGCCTGCTGGAACAAGGGAGAGGAAGGTCTTCATCGAGTACCGAACTTGTGACCGACTGCGGAAGTGCTGCCGAAACGCAGCGCCGGAAGGATCGTCTACGCGATCTTGAGATCGCAAGTGTACGCCTACATCACCCACGAGAATCTGCTCTCGTTAACCGCTTTGGAATCTTCGAGGGTGAGTGCTCCTATCGACTCGTTGCTACAATCTATTAGATAGATCTTGGCTTGTTTGTGTGCATGCGGTAGAAATTTTTTGTTTTCCATGCTACGAACCCCTATAGTGGTATCAGAGCCGTCTCTATATGAGGATATGTTGCACGTGGGCGGTGGTGCTTTTATTATCAATTGCTTTTTGTGTACTTTGCATCTTGCCGTATGATGTGATGAAGCGGCCCGGGCTAACCTTACATGACATCGTTCATGAGACTTGCTCCACGCTTCACATGCAACTTGTATTGCATATGTGGCTTTGCGGGTGTCTGTGTCTCCCATCATAGACGGGCACTTGATAGTTCAAACATCAACGTTGTGGTTCTTGTTCGTAAGTTAGAACGACACTTATTGAAAGCCCCAAACCACGTAAAACATGCAAAGAAAATTAGAGGCGTCTAGCTTTGTTTTGCAGGGGTGTGTTGTGATGTGATATGGCCATGATTGTGATTATATATGATGTATGCAATGTTCCTTATTGTAAGTCAGCAGCCAGCAGGAGCCATATGGTTGTCTTTTAATTCCGTTAAGACCTGTGTGTCTATTCAAAGTAGTTGTAATAGTTGATGATGGTGGACGACAACCATGAAGCGGTGCCATTGACGTTGACGCCATACCGGTGATGATGGAGATCATGTTCATGCTTGAAGATGGAGATTAGAAGCACAAGAAGAAAGGCCATATCATATCACATATTATGAATTGCATGTGATGTTAATCCTTTTATGCATCTTGTATTGCTTAGTTCGCGATGGTAGCATTATAAGATGATCCCTCAAGCACAAAATTTCAAGTTATAAATTGTTCATCGTTAGTAAGCACCTTTGCTAAAGCTTGTTGTTTCGAAGCACCACGTGATGATCGGGTGTGTTAGATTCTGCGAGTGTATACAACGTGAGCAAGCCAGATTTTCTCATGCGGAAGCTAAGGTTTGATCTTGACAAGCCTAGCATGTACAGATATGGTCTCGGGACACGGATCATCGAAAGGTAAAGCATGAGTAATATAGTAGATATGATGAACATGTTGATTGTTCGCCGTTGAAGCTACATCAACTCTCGTGATGATCGGTTTTGATGTGGTGGATTTGGTTCGTGTGATCACTAAAACAATGTGAGGGATATTGTTTTGAGTGGGAGTTCACCTAGATTAATTTAACTATTAATTAGAACTCAATTTGTCATAAACTTAGTCTAAACTATTGCAACTATGTTGTAGATCAATGGCGGCCCCTACCATCAATGTTAATGCGTTCCTAGAGAAAGAAAAGTTGACAAACAATGGAAGCAACTTCGCGGATTGGTTCCGCAATTTGAGGATTGTCCTCAATGCTGGTAATTTGACCTATGTGCAGGATGCACCGCTGGGTGACCCACCTGCAGCTGATGCTACCGATGAGGTAAAGAATGTTTTCCTCGCTCGGAAGAATCAGTAATCCATAGTTCAGTATGCTATCTTGTATGGTTTGGAATCAGAGCTTCAGAAAATGTTTGAGAACCATGACCCACATGATATTTGCGGTGACCCAGCATACCACTGCATGATGTAGTATACTATATTCGTTGACATAACACCAATGAAGCACCGTTCACTAGTATTACATCCCTCAGAATGGCACAACAGAAACACAGCGGGTCCAATACATGGCTTAAAGGTTACAACTCACTCTTTTACATAAGATCCATAGAATACTCTAGGTTAAAGAGAGAGAAATAACTTCTTACGGAGAAGAATCAAAGTTAAACAACACAAGAACAATTCTATTAAGTCTAATATTCAGACTAAGAGGTTAGCATTGCTGCTATTGCAACGCACTACAGAAATAGGTTCTTTGGCTAGAGATAATATTCCTATCTAATCGGTAACTTTCGTCTTCACTTGGGTTGAGGTATATGTTGACTTCCTTGTCTTCATTGAAGAGCTTTAGCTGGTCTTCACAAGTCCTGGAGCATATCTTGATGTAGACATCGTTTTAATGGCTTCAGAATCTAGCAAGGGTTAAGAAGATATTTTGAGTACGAGCGTACTCAGCAAATTCACTAAAAAAGAGTGTTTGATGCACTATATCTACAACCACAGACCATAGGTCGTAGGCAATGCAAGTTTTCATAAACATTTCTTCAAAGGTTGATTTTAATCTGAAAATCTATGTCCGTAAGCCTTCACGGGTTTACCAGAACTTTCATGGAGTTCCTTTCCTGCCGCGTTCATAGCTCCTTCCCGGAACAGGGAGTAACAAGTTATAGTTCTTACACTCTGCAGAGGTGCGTCACTTTACCCATGAGAGATCAACTCTTTGTTGCACAACCGGGCAGCTTATTCCCGTCCACAGTTCCATGATGTGGGGCCCAGAAGATGATCCAAGCCAATCACTGCCCCGTTCGCGACCCCGCATGCCTCCTTGGTGTACACCATGCCCACATAAAGAATTACGGCAATGGTTTGAACAAACCATTATATGTCAGAACTATCTGGGACGTTGAGGGCTCCCACCCATATGCTGCACATCCTCTACGAATTACCAATTAATATGCACGCTACGAGGATAACAACCACGACCTACACATCCAGCTTCATGCGAGAGGAAGAAGATACAGCTGACTTATCCGTCCCATTCCAAATCTCATGGTCAACGCGTAATATACGGTGCAATAGTCACTGGCGACATTGGTTGTTAAGTCGTAGGTGATATAGTTCTGAACAGTGGTATCCCAACTGTCAGATTTAATACATTAGCTGATCACCCTGGATCAGTAATCAATAGTACTCATTATTATTGAAAATAGTGTTTTTTGACCTTTTTCAAATGTAGGTGAAGACAACACTGGATTTGTAAAATACTTTACAGAAAATAAACAGAGGACATGAGCAAGTGTGAACTTGCCTTTTGTGATAGCAAGATTATGCACTCACGGTCTTCGAGTCAGTATAAGATCCAAAATCTGAAATCAGCATCATTGGTCCGGTAAGGACTAAAGTTTAAAGAAGCAATATGTTTTTATGCATAAGTAATGCGATGCACGTCCTAAGCGTAAATCCTAGGAATAACGTTGTCCTAGGGTTTAGATTCTGAAAGTGGTTACCTTGGGATGTGTGGTCCTTTTGGATAAATTTCGTAGTTGTACTTTTATTAGAGTTTATGAGTGGTTGTAAGCAACAAATATGTACGAGTAAAGTATACATACTTATGACATACTAGTTAGGATTACTTATACAAGGTTTCTTATTTAAAGTGGTAAAAAGGATAACCTTCGAAGAAACGGTTCCTCTTCTAAGGTCTAAACAAAATTTATGATTAGTTAGTGGTGGTTGATGTCATTTGTTTCCTCAAATGGTTTGGCTTGAGTTGCTTTATAGTTTAACTACTTTAGACTAAAGTTAACTATAAAACATATAATAAAGCTTATAGTGTTATATTAAGATTTTGTAGACTAAAGTTAACTTTAAAGTATAGATAGTTTTGAAAGTATCGTACTTATACCTTGGTATCTTGTATACCTGAAATGTGTTCTTTAAGTTACTTAAGAATGTTTATTCTGTTACTTGAGTAATGGTTTCTTGATGTGAGTATGGAGTAATATCATTTATCTTTTATCAGTAAGTGGGTATAGTTTATGAACCCAACATAATGTTACTTAACTACTTATGGATTTATATAGTGTTGTAGTAGTTTTTGTAATTTGGTGATTAATATGGCTTAGAAAAGATTTGATTGTTCACAAGTTATTCTTTAAAGATTTTATTATTAGTGGAATTCTTTTTTCGAGATAATCTTTATTTATGGTTAAGGATTTTTCTAAAATAAGAAAATTTATAATGTTTTAAACATTATGCCATTAGATTATTAATTTTTAAGACAAATACTATTTATTAGACTTATTTAACTCATTTTAGGAATATTAATAAATTTTATTGATCTTTATATGAATTATTAATGAAGTAAATAAGTTTAAATTTGAGTTATTAAAATATTCAATTTTTTTATTTAACTCACAAGGAGATTAGTAGATTTTTAACATGTAAATAATATTTTTGTGATCATTTTGGTATATCATATTTATTTTTGTGATATATAAATAATAAGATATGATTTTTATAATTCTTATTACTTTATAATTACTTAATAAATAAGAAATATTTAATTAAGTGTAATAATAATACTTGATTATAGTTTTAAATTGGAATTCTTATTTTTCTAAGATTTTTGATATTTTACTTATATTATAAACATTTATTATTATAGGAATATGAATTATTAATGTTTTATTACTTATAAAACTCTTATTAAATAATATTTATTTAAATAATCATCATAATAATATTTGTTAATAAGTTTAAGTTGTAGATTTTATTTTTCTACAAATTTCCATATACTATACACATTTTTCTGAATTATAAATCAAAAGTTATTAATTAAACAAGATTTAATCATTTATTAAATTTCTAGAATAATATTAATTGGATTATAACATTTTATTTATTTCTAAACAGAAGAATACTTTTTACACCACGACCAGAACTAGCCCTAATCACTGACTAGTGGGCCATTATCCACCTCATCTTTCAGATGAAAGAAATGTTTTTGCTACTGACCTCCTCTCTACTCACTGTCAATGATATGCGGGCCCTAGGCCATGTCATCCACCTCGTAGGCAAAGACCAATCAAACGAGCTGACGTGGCTCAATCATGAGGTAAGCATGGCGTTAGCATCACCACCGCCATCGGTGAGTGGTCACTGGAGACGATCTACAGCGTCCTAGCAAGCGAGATACGACTAGTTCGAACAAGCGCAACCAACTGAACCTAATAGTGGCAGCGCCGCTTGGAAATGGTTATCGGAGGGTCATCGGCGACGAGCTACTGCGGCGGCCAGCGGCGGTGCTAAAGAAAACTAGACCTACGGTGCGAATCCGCAAACGAAACTAGGGTCTAGAGATGCGTATGCTTACCCTGATGAAGATAGAGTGGTCGACGAGGACAGACGCAGTCGGAATCGAGCTCCCCGACGAGGATTCCGACAAACTGCTGTGAAGAGGAATGAACAAATTCACCCGCTCCAGTGCTCCCCTTGATGCAAGCTTCTACCTAGAGGATCTACGGAGGACATCGCTTCTACATGACGACTCAGAATCGTGTGGGGAGACGTGGTTCGACGGCGAGGAGTGGCTCCGGCGAGCTAGGGTTCGGTCTCGCTCGTATCTGAGAGGATAAGGAGGGATTGGGGATAGGGATGGAAGCAATGCATCGCGGTGGCCTTCTTATCCCCTCCTGGCATCGGTGGCGAGTATCTTGGCGCAATGATGGTGATGACGGCATCGGGCGGCGGCGAGCTCCCTGACGATGACGACGATGATTGTTTTGCGGATAAGACCCTGATGTTTTCTTTAGCTCAACCCGCGGTCCTCACCTGACCCCAATTGTCAGACATAGATGGAAAAGGACCTAGGCTGGTTACTGGGCTATTGTGGGCTGCACAGGGCATCAGTTAGGTGCAGAGTTGTTGGGCTGCGGCCAGGTTTGGTTTTTATTTGTTTTATTCTTTTTCTATTTTCTGTTTTCTTATTTAGATTTGAATTTGATTTAAATTTTGAACCTTTTTTTGTATAACTTGTTTCCTGAACATTTACAACAATACAAAAGATATACATAGTCTCATTTGTAATTTCTTATCGTATCCTATTTTTATTTCTTGCATTTACTTAATGTGACCCCCCTGTTAATATTTTATATAAAGTTTTCTTATTATTTTTCTCTCCTTATTTGTGTTAGGGATTTCTTGGTAATATATTCTTATTTATTTATAACTCAACTTTTAGTGAGCTCATTGTTTGAATAGAAACTTTATATATATGTATAATGATTCTATACCATTATTTGATGCATGAAATATAATGACATTGATATGATGATTATTACTCCCATTAAGTTGGAAAATAGCAATGTATGTGATAAAGAAAGTAGTTTAGGGTTTTGAATTATGAGTACTACCCTTGGCTTTAGGGTTTTGTATAATCTTAGATTCCTTTTAAGAGTTAAGATTTAATATCTCAACATAGTGCCATATGTATATATTATTGGATGAAATCTCCCTTTTTAATAGAAGTTATATTTAGAGTGTTTTATAGAAGTGAGCTTATAAACATATACTTAGGCACATATAGTGATGATGGTTGAAATTAACAGAGATATGCTTATGTAATTTGTTATAGGGAAATATTTCTATAAAGTGTTATAGGCATCAGATGATGGATCAATGGTATAAGATGGATATTATGTTTGATTTAAGATTTAGAGTTCATTGCTTACCAAGATTAAATAGGAAAATGCTCTATGACATATAATTATACTTCACAATCTGGAATCTCTAATTAAGGAATTCCTTTCCTAGATATAATACTTCTTTCTATCCATCATCATGGTTAGTTTGATGGACTTACTTCTTAAAATATTCTTATTCATATATCATTCTTCTAACTCATGAATGAATCCAATGAGTTTGATACAAAGACACTTCATAGCTTTCTCAGATCCTTGCTTGGTTGTATTTACTATTTTACTATTGATAATCTTCCATCCAACCAGTAGTTCCTTCAAACTCTACTCCTAATCATCCTTAATCCTCCATCACTAATCTTTCTCTAAAGTAAACTATCCTCAAAGATGAATAACACCATTTTTATGACTCTATGCTATACTAGCTTTAGCTGAGTAACACCATCTTATAATTAATTAACCCTCATGACTTACACTTTAATCCCTGAATTATGCTTATGTGGTTTGCAAAGACTTCTCTAGGATCACTTATCTTTACTAAGATTCCAACCATATACTACCCACCAGTATTACCTATACTAAATATGAGAATTCCATGTTGGTGGCCAAAACATTACCTTTATAATGCTTTAATCATTTATTACTGAAATTCTTAGTTGGCTAAGCAGGGCTTTATCAATCCTACTTTTTATTGCCTGGAGATTATCTTTTTAGTATCTTATATTGGATTAAGGTTATTAATGGACTATGCCCTTATTAGAAGATTTGACTAGATATTCTGATAAGATCAAATAATAGATCAAAGACTGCTAGTTAAAGAAATTGTGAATCAATGGAGAATTATCCAACATTGATGAACAACAGATATTGAGATAAGTTCCATAAAGATTATATAGAAAGAAAGACATATATATATAGTGGATGATCTTGAGTTAATCTCTTTCCAACTCCAACTCATCAAAAGAGTTTTTAGGATTAGGTGTTACTATGAGTCTCAGAATGTATGCAAATGGAATTTTAAGATATAGTGGTTACATTCTTATTATTTGTTTTATATCCTTAACTTGGTATTTATGAATGGTTATAATGAATACTATAATATGATCACCTAATGATCAAATAAAATTTACATTATATTAAGGTTTAAATTATGATACATTTTGATATATCCTTAAATCAAATCTCCCTTACCCAAAATGAGATTTTAACAAAGGTCTTATTGAAACTTATTGCAGTCAACTTGATGATCTACTTCAATTCAAGCTAAGAGAAGCTTCAATCACATTGACAAGTTTTGTTTAAGAGCGCGAAAATTATTTGGATTTTCTATGCATGAATGCAATGCACACATCTGGGTTCAACTTATTTCTAGGCTCCAATGCTGGGATGTTACAGTCTTTCCCCCTTAAAATAAACTTCGTCCTCGAAGTTCGCAAACTCTCATGTTTCGGAGTAAGAAATTATTTTGTATTGGTTACTACACTCTCCACTCCATGATGATCTTCAATGGAATTAATTGGAGTATTCCATAACCTGTTTAGATATCCTCATTCAATTCTTTTTCTTGAATCATCAAACTTCATTACTATATTAAGTACAGTTTGGAGGTTCTCACTACCATAAGTTTTTAAGTTTCTGTATACGCATTTTAATAGTCAACAGACTATCTTACTATTCCTGTCATTATACAGTTGATAATGGTATTCCTTCCAAGATTGGAGTTGACCTCAAATTGGTCCATACCCATTGGAATCCTTATTCTCTTCCTACGTCTAATTGGAAGTTCTCTATTATTTCTTAAGGTTTGCTTAAGAGTTGTTTCTTTTAGAATTGATCAGTTAAATGTATCCTTTATCACCTTCAAACCTTTACCTTATTAAGTTTTAGATAATCTCCCAGTATTACTTATAGTATGTCTTTAACTTTCATTTATAGTGTTTGCTCTCCCCCTTAGGGTTTACTAATAGTCTTGAAACTCCATACATAGAAGCTATTGATTCTTGAACTAAAATGTTGGTTCATGTTCAGTTTATATTTTACTGGTTTAAAGTCCAATGAAAGATAATACGGTGCATCCACATAGTTTTGGATCTCCGAAGCAAATCTTTCAACACTATATATTGTACTTACTATTGGGCATTCTTGCTGAATAAACTGGACCTTGCAAAGCATCTTGCCAAGCAATCATCTTCAAATCTGTTAAACTTTCTTAGTTCTTACTTAACTTAGGCCAAATTTAATGCTCTTTATGCAACTTTTAATAAGATTTGGTTAACTATTTCAACCAAATACCAGCTGTGGACAAAACACCAACTGTGGATAAGTTACTAGCTATGGATCAATTACGAGTTGCTGATTATTACCAGCTGCGAACCGTTTTAGGGTGTGTGTATTACCCTATGGTTTCTCACATACCTCTCACACTCTCTCGGAATTTTCAGAGTTTGAATACCATTCTGGTTCCAAAGCCAACTATTTGTACTTATCCATGATACTTCCATGAACTTGGTACCACTATTCCATTACTTCTTAGTAATATTACCCACTTTGATTGAACTTTAAGTTTATTATTTCTTGTGGCTCCCTACATCTTTTATACCCAACTTCTTTCTTGGGTCTGGCTAGGAATAATTTATGTTCTACCTATTCTCCAAGTGGTGTTAACACTCCTTATATCTTGCTTCTTCCTTCCAGTAAGTCTTCCTTTTTGATTTTTGAATCATCGCTCCCTTACACGAATTCCCATTCCTATCTAGGTCTATATCATCAAGTAATAACTGGGTGTTACATCATGCATTTGCACACCTAATTAAACTTCATGTACAGATCTAGTCAATCAATAAGATCCAATAAAATCCAAAAGTCGATCAAAAACAAAGCATATACCCTGTATTACACATAGGTTTTAACTAATTTACAAATGTACTAGATGTTCCAACGGTTTTCTCCATACCTATTTACACAACTATCTTACAAGAACTTCTTGTTATTGTGGATATATCCTCACTTATTTCCGCAAACCCTGCAAACTACAATACGCATTACCCTGTATGTACATTATTCAAGCCCGCATCCCTTAGGATGTTGTTTCTCTCTCACTTTCATCTTCCTCTAGTGCTTCCTGGAGTTCCGTCCATGATGACGTGAAGTCCTACGACTGCCTTCTAGAGCATAGGAGCATCCAGGAGGTGCGTAATCTTGATTAGAAGTACCGAGACTGAGATTAGTCAATGAAAAATGACTAGAGTTGCGTAATCTTCCACCAAATAGTTCGGGTTTTCTGGCAATGCTTCCTCATAGTAAGTTGGTTCCTTAGCTTTTTCTTGGATCCAGTCATATCTGTTGGTATAGTAGCTATTGGAGTACTCTTCTAAGTTGATTGGATTCATATTACCCCCATATGGTCCATAAGGCTCTCTATGGTTATAATTGGTCTCTTCTTCAATACCTACATCACAAGGTATAGGATTCCCTGTGGTTTTACCTTGAGATTCTATTTCCCATCCATACTTGTTAGGCTCAGGTTTAGTTGGAATAACTTTATTCCATTCCTGTTGTTCGAAATTGTACTTGGTCCATAGGTCTTCAGGTGGCTTGAAGTCATTCTGGTATTAGGCATAATTTTCTGAGTTTGGTTCATCGAACTCAGTTTCCTCAAACACCTCTCCTGAAGGTATGTATTTGGGATGCCTAGCTTCTTTATCTAACTTCTTCCTACGAGCCATTGCTTTATCAGGATTAGTAAAATCCTCATTCACCGTATCCAGCTCCTGAACTAAGACTTGGTGAGTATTATGATAATTGTTTAGCAAAGACCGATAATGATCCATATACTCTACAGCTAGAGTAGGTTCAACTTGGACTAAGGTAGAGTGATCTAACTCATGCTCTGAGTTTGAGGTTTCATGTGGTATAATGGTGTGAGTACTACCTTCTAGAGCTTGGGATTTATGCTCTCGGATCATGGTTATGGCTACTGCTATGGCAATCTGATATGCAGATGCCATGCACCTTGCCTCTCCTGCTGGCATTTCTCCCTTAAGTACTAACTTCTTGGATAACATGATCATGACACGGTATTTAGCTAATAACCGCCCATCATAGTAAGTGTAAATCTTGACCAAACTCCATAGAAGTTGTCAGAGATTGTCTGTCCAATCCCCTCCATAGTCATCCAACGTCCTGTTCATCACTTGAACATTTCGGGGTGGATATCGAGGTGTCATGTGGAACTGTGGATAAGAAATTATCATCAGTCACATAGAGTTAAAACTCTGGGGTAATGATTGGTAATTGCAATCATATAAAAGATTTATCGCACTAGTAACATAATAGGATTATTCTCAAGTGAATATCCCTCATATCACTAGAGAACTCTTTATTATTGCTAGGATGTGTCCTACAGGTTCTACCCATTTACTAGGTTTCCAACCTAAGGTCAAAGCATATGCTCTGATACCCACTGCGGTGACCCAGCATACCACTGCATGATGTAGTATACTATAGTCGTTCACATAACACCAATGAAGTACCGTTCACTAGTATTGCATCCCTCATAATGGCACAACATAAACACAGCGGGTCCAATACATGGCTTAAAGGTTACAACTCACTCTTTTACATAGGATCCAGAGAATACTCTAGGTTAAAGAGAGAGAAAGAACTTCTTACAGAGTAGAATCAAAGTTAAAAAATGCAATAACGATTATACTATTAAGTCTAATATTCAGACTAAGAGGTTGGCATTGCTGCTATTGCAACGCACTACAGAAATAGGTTCTTTGGCTAGAGATAATATTCCTATCTAATCGGTAACTTCCGTCTTCACTTGGGTTGAGGTATATGTTGACTTCCTTGTCTTCATTGAAGAGCTTTAGCTGGTCTTGACAAGTCCTGGAGCATATCTTGATGTATACATTGTTTTAATGGCTTCAGAATCTAGCAAGGGTTAAGAAGATACTTTGAGTACGAGCGTAGTCAGCAAATTCACTAAAAAAAGAGTGTTTGATGCACTATATCTACAGCCACAGACCATAGGTCGTAGGCAATGCAAGTTTTCATAAACATTTCTTCAAAGGTTGCTTTTATTCTGAAAATCTATGTCCGTCAGCCTTCACGGGTTTACCAGAACTTTCATGGAGTTCCTTTCCCGCCGCGTTCGCAGCTCCTTCCCGGAATAGGGAGTAACAAGTTACAGTTCTTACACTCTGCAGAGGTGCGTCACTTTACCCATGAGAGATCAACTCTTTGTTGCACAACCGGGCAGCTTATTCCCGTCCACAATTCCATGATGTGGGGCCCAGAAGATGATCCAAGCCAATCACTTCCCCCTTCGCGACCCCACATGCCTCCTTGGTGTACACCATGCCCACATAAAGAATTACGACATTGGTTTCAACAAACCGTTAGATGTCAGAACTATCGTGGGACGTTGAGGGCTCCCACCCATATGATGCACATCCTCTATGAATTACTAATTAATATGCACGCTACGAGGATAACAGCCACGACTTGCACATCCAGCTTCATGCGAGAGGAAGAAGATACAGCTGACTTCTCCGTCCCATTCCAAATCTCATGGTCAATGCGTAATATACGGCGCAATAATCACTGGCAACATAGGTTGTTAAGTCCTAGGTGATATAGTTCTGAACAGTGGTATCCCAACTGTCAGATTTAATAGATTAGCTAATCACCTTGGATAGGTAATCAATAGTCCTCATTATTATTGAAAATAGTGTTTCTGACCTTTTTCAAATGCAGGTGAAGACAACACTAGATTTGTAATATACTGTACAGAAAATAAACAAATGACATGAGCAAGTGTGAACTTGCCTTTTGTGATAGCAAGATTATGCACTCACGGTCTTTGAGTCAGTATAAGATCCAAAATCTGAAATCAGCATCATTTGTCCGGTAAGGACTAATGTTTAAAGAAGCAATATGTTTTTATGCATAAGTAATGCGATGCACATTCTAAGCGCAAATCCTGGGAATAACGTTGTCCTAGGGTTTAGATTCCGAAAGTGATTACTTTGGGATGTGTGGTCCTTTGGGATAAATTTCGTAGTTGTACTTTTATTAGAGTTTATGAGTGGTTGTAAGCAACACATATGTAGGAGTAAAGTATACATACTTATGACATACTAGTTAGGATTACTTATACAAGGTTTCTTATTTAAAGTGGCAAAAAGGATAACCTTCGAAGAAACGGTTTCTCTTCTAAGGTCTAAACAAACTTTGTGATTAGTTAGTGGTGGTTGATGTCATTTGTTTGCTCAAATGGTTTGGCTTGAGTTGCTTTATAGTTTAACTACTTTAGACTAAAGTTAACTATAAAACATATAATAATTCTTATAGTGTTATATTAAGATTTTGTAGACTAAAGTTAACTTTAAAGTATAGATAGTTTTGAAAGTATCGTACTGATACTTGGTATCTTGTATACCTGAAATGTGTTCTTTAAGTTACTTAAGAATGTTTATTCTGTTACTTGAGTAATGGTTTCTTGATGTGAGTATGGAGTAATATCATTTATCTTTTATCAGTAAGTGGGTATAGTTTATGAACCCAACATAATGTTACTTAACTACTTATGTATTTATATAGTGTTGTAATAGTTTTTGTAATTTGGTGATTAATATGGCTTAGAAAAGATTTGATTGTTCACAAGTTGTTCTTTAAAGATTTTATTATTAGTGGAATTCTTTTTTAGAGATAATCTTTATTTATGGTTGAGGATTTTTCTAAAATAAGAACATTTATAATGTTTTAAACCATTATGGCATTAGATTATTAATTTTTAAGACAAATAATATATATTAGACTTATTTAACTCATTTTAGGAATATTAATAAATTTTATTGATCTTTATATGAATTATTAATGAAGTAAATAAGTTTAAATTTGAGTTATTAAAATATTCAATTTTTTTATTTAACTCACAAGGAGATTAGTAGATTTTTAACATGTAAATAATATTTTTGTGATCATTTTGGTATATCATATTTATTTTTGTGATCTATAAATAATAAGATATGATTTTTATAATTCTTATTACTTTATAATTACTTAATAAATATTAAATATTTAATTAAGTGTAATAATAATACTTGATTATAGTTTTAAATTGGAATTCTTATTTTTCTAAGATTTTTGATATTTTACTTATATTATAAACATTTATTATTATAGGAATATGAATTATTAATGTTTTATTACTTATAAAACTCTTATTAAATAATATTTATTTAAATAATCATCATAATAATATTTGTTAATAAGTTTAAGTTGTAGATTTTATTTTTCTACAAATTTCCATATATTATACACATTTTTCTGAATTATAAATAAAACAAGATTTCATCATTTATTAAATTTCTGGAATAATATTAATTGGATTATAACATTTTATTTATTTCTAAACAGAAGAATACTTTTTACACCACGATCAGTACTAGCCCCAGTCACTGACTAGTGGGCCATTGTCCACCTCAGCTTTCAGATGAAAGAAATGTTTTTGCTACTAACCTCCTCTCTACTCACTGTCAATGACATGTGGGCCCTGGGCCATGTCATCCACCACGCGGGAAAAGAACAGTCAAACGAGCTGACGTGGCTCGATCATGAGGTAAGCATGGCGTCAGCATTACCACCGCCGTCGGTGAGTGGTCACCGGCGACGATCTACGGCGTCCTAGCAAGCGAGATACGACTAGTTCGAACAAGCACAACCAACGAAACCTAATAGTGGTAGTGCCTCTTGGAAATGGTTATCGGACGGTCATCGGCGACGAGCTACTACAGCAGCCAGCGGTGGTGCTCAACAAAACTAGACCTACTGTGCGAATCCGCAAACGAAACTAGGGTCCAGAGATGTGTATGCTTACCCTGATGACAATAGAGTGGTTGACGAGGACAGGAGCGGTCGGAATCGAGCTCCCCGACGAGGATTTCGACGAACTGCTGCGAAGAGGAATGACCAAACTCACCCGCTCCAGTGCTCCCCTTGATGCAAGCTTCTACCCAGAGGATCTACGGAGGACGACGCTTCTCCATGATGGCTCAGAATGGTGTGGGGAGACGTGGTTCGACAACGAGGAGTGGCTCCGGCGAGCTAGGGTTCGGTCTCGTTCGTATCTGAGAGGATAAGGAGGGATTAGGGATAGGGATGGAAGCAATGCGTCGTGGTGGCCTTCTTATCCCCTCCTGGCATCAGCGGCGAGTATCTTGGCACAATGACGGCATCGGGCGGCGGCGAGCTCCGCCAGCGAGCTATCTGTGTGCGTGACGATGACGATGATTGTTTTGCGGATAACCCCCTGACGTTTTCTTTAGCTCAACCCGCGGTCCTCACCTAACCCCACTTGTCAGTCACAGATGGAAAAGGACCTGGGTTGGTTACTGGGCTGTTGTCGGCTGCATAGGGCATCAGTTAGGTGCAGAGTTGTTGGGCTGCGGCCAGGTTTGATTTTTATTTGTTTTATTCCTTTTCAATTTTTCTATTTTCTTATTCAGATTTGAATTTGATTTAAATTTTGAATCTTTCTTTGTATAACTTGTTTCCTGAACATTTACAACAATTCAAAAGATATACATAGTCTCATTTGTAATTTCGTATTGTATCCTCTTTTTGTATTTCTTGCATTTACTTAATGTGATCCCCCTAGTTAATATTTTATATAAACTTTTCTTATTATTTTTCTCTCCTTATTTGTGTTAGGGATTTCTTTGTAATATATTCTTATTTATTTATAACTCAACTTTTAGTGAGCTCATTGTTTGAATAGAAACTTTATATATATGTATAATGATTCTATACCATTATTTGATGCATGAAATATAAAGACATTGATATGATGATTATTACTCCCATTAAGTTGGAAATAGCAATGTATGTGATAAAGAAAGTAGTTTAGGGTTTTGAATTATGAGTACTACCCTTGGCTTTATGGTTTTGTATAAGCTTAGATTCCTTTTAAGAGTTAAGATTTAATAACTCAACATATTGCCATATGTATATATTATTGGATGAAATCTCCCTTTTTAATAGAAGTTATATTTAGAGTGTTTTATAGAAGTGATCTTATAAAAATATACTTAGGAACATATAGTGATGATGGTTGAAATTAACAGAGATATGCTTATGTAATTTGTTATAGGGAAATATTTTTATAAAGTGTTATAGACATCAGATGATGGATCAATGGTATAAGATGGATATTATGTTTGATTTAAGATTTAGAGTTGATTGCTTACCAAGATTAAATAGGAAAATGATCTATAACATATAATTATACTTCACAATCTGGAATCTCTAATTAAGGAATTCCTTTCCTAGATATAATACTTATTTCTATCCATCATCATGGTTAGTTTGATGGACTTACTTCTTAAAATCTTCTTAGTCATATATCATTCTTCTAACTCATGAATGAATCCAATGAGTTTGATACAAAGACACTTCTTAGCTTTCTCAGATCCTTTCTTGGTTGTATTTACTATTCTACTGTGATAATCTTACATCCAACTAGTATTTCCTTCAAACTCTACTCCCAATCTTCCTTAATCCTCCATCACTAATCTTTCTGTAAAGTAAACTATCCTTAAAGATGAATAACACGATTTTTATGACTCTATGCTATACTAGCTTTAGCTGAGTAACACCATCTTATAATTACTTAACCCTCATGACTTACACTTCAATCCCTGAATTATGCTTATGTGGTTTGCAAAGACTTCTCTAGGATCACTTATCTTTACTAAGATTCCAACCATGTACAGCCCACCAGTATTACCTATACTAAATATGAGCATTCCATGTTGGTGGCCAAAACATTACCTTTATAATGCTTTAATCATTTATTACTGAAGTTCTTAGTTGGCTAAGCAGGGCTTTATCAATCCTACTTTTTATTGCCTGGAGATTATCTTTTTAGTATCTTATATTGGATTAAGGTTATTAATGGACTATGCCCTTATTAGAAGATTTGAGTAGATGTTCTGATAAGATCAAATAATAGATCAAAGACTGCTAGTTAAAGAAATTGTGAATCAATGGAGAATTATCCAACATTGATGAACAACAGATATTGAGATAAGTTCCATAAAGATTGTATAGAAAGAAATATATATATATAGTGGATGATCTTGACTTAATCTTTTCCAACTCCAACTCATCAAAAGAGTTTTTAGGATCAGGTGTTACTATGAGTCTCAGAATGTATGCAAATGGAATTTTAAGATATAGTGGTTACATTCTTATTATTTGTTTTATATCCTTAACTTGGTATTTATGAATGGTTATAATGAATACTATAATATGATCGCCTAATGATCAAATAAAATTTACATTATATTAAGGTTTAACTTATGATACATTTTGATATATCCTTAAATCAAATCTCGTTTACCAAAAATGAGATTTTAACAAAGGTCTTATTGAAACTTATTGCAGTCAACTTGGTGATCTACTTCATTTCCATCAAGCTAAGAGAAGCTTCAATCACTTCGACAAGTTTTGTTTAAGAGCACGAAAATTATTCGGATTTTCTATGCATGAATGCAATGCACACTTCTGGGTTCAACTTATTTCTAGGCTCTAATGCTAGGATGTTACAATATTGTTCGTGAACTCAAAATGATATTTGAGGCTCACACGGCAGCTAAGAGTTATGAGGCTTCTGAAAAGTTCTTTAACTGCAACATGGAAGAGGGCAGCTTCGTCAGTGAGCACGTGCTTAAGATGTTTGGGCACGCAAGCAAGCTTCAAAGCATGGGTATAGTGATTCCTAATGCTTTGGGGATTAACCGTGTCCTCCAATCACTACCACCAAGTTACAAGAACTTTGTGATGAACTACAACATGCAAAACATGGACAAGTCGTTGCCTAAACTCTTCTCCATGTTAAAGTCTGCGGAAGTGGAGATCAAGAAAGAGCACCAAGTGTTGATGGTCAATAAGACCACGAAATTCAAGAAGCAAGGCAAGTCTAAGAAAAGGGACACTTCCAGAAGGGCGGTAAGAAAGTTACCGCGCCGATGAAGAAGACTAAGGTCGGACCTAAGCCTGATACTGAGTGCTTTTACTGCAAGGGGGAAGGTCACTGGAAGCGGAATTGCCCTAAGTACTTGGCGGATTTGAAGAACGACAACATCAAGAAGAAAGTTATATCCGATATACATGTTATTGATTTGTATCTCACTAGTACTCGTAGTAGTGCCTGGGTATTTGATATTAGTTCGGTTGCTCATATTTGTAACTCGAAACAGGTGCTGCAGAATAGTCGGAAACTAGCGAAGAACGAGGTGACGATGCGCGTTGGAAATGGATGAAAGGTTGATTTGATCGCGGTCGGCACGCTACCTCTTCATCTACCATCGGGATTAGTTTTATACTTAAATAATTGTTATTTGGTGCATGTGTTGAGCATGAACATTATATCCGGATCATGTTTATTGCGAGATGGTTACTTGTTTAAGTCCGAGAATAATGGTTGTTCGATTTATATGAGTAATATGTTTTATCCACATGCACCTTTGATAGATGGTCTATTCTTATTGAATCTCGATTGTGGAAATACACATATTAATAACATTGAAGCTAAACGCTTGAGATTGAGCGATAACTCGACCTATATGTGGCACTGTCGTCTTGGTCATATTGGAGTGAAGTATATGAAGAAACTCCATTCCGAAGCTTTATCGATCCTAAAGATGCTAACAAGGTATGCAAACTTCAACGGTCCATATATGGATTGAAGCAAGCATCCCGAAGTTGGAATCAACGTTTTGATAAGGTAATCAAAAGCTTTTGTTTTATACAAACTTATGGAGAAGCTTGTATTTACAATAAAGTGAGTGGGAGCTCTATATCATTCTTAATACTATATGTGGATGACATATTGTTGATTGGGAATGATGTAGACCTTCTTAATAGTGTCAAGGATTATTTGAATAATATTTTTTCAATGAAAGATCTTAGCGAAGCAGCTTACGTATTAGTCATAAAGATTTATAGAGATAGATCGAGACGCCTAATATCATTGTCACAGAGTACATATTTGGACAAAGTTCTAAAGAGGTTTGGAATGGAAGATAGCAAGAAAGGGTTCTTTCCCATGTTGTCCTACAATGGCAGAAGATAGAGAAAGGATGAGTAAGACTCCCTATGCCTCAGCCATAGGATCTCTTATGTATGTCATGCTATGTACTAGACCCGACATTGCATATGCTGTTAGTTTGACTAGCAGATATCAAAGTGATCCAGGAGTGGATCATTGGACAGCGGTCAAAAACATCCTTAAGTACTTGAGAAGAACTAAGGATATGGTTCTTTTCTTATGGAGGTGATGAACAACTCGTTGTTAATGGTTACACCGATGCTAGTTGGAACACCGATCCGGATGATTCTAAATCTCAATCTGGATATGTATTTACTTTGAATGGTGCAGCAGTTAGCTGGAGGAGTGCAAAGCAAAGCGTTGTGGAAAGATCTTCAACTGAATCGGAATACATAGCTTCTTAAGAGGCTTCACAAGAGGCGATATGGATGAAGGAGTTCATTACAGAGCTCGGTGTGGTTCCAAGTGCGCTGGACCCAATGTCTATCTACTGTGATAACATGGGAGCCATAACCAATGTGCAAGAACCAAGGTCACACAAGAAGCTGAAGCATATCACGCTACGTTTTCACGCTATTCGAGAGCATGTCCAGGATGGTGACATAAAGATTTGCAAAGTACACACAGAACTGAATGTGGTGTATCCGTTGACTAAACCTCTCCCGAGGGCAAAACATGACCAGCACCAAACCGCCATGGGTGTTCGGTACATTACCATGTAATCTAGATTAGTTGACTCTAGTGCAAGTGGGAGACTGTTGGAGATATGCCCTAGAGGCAATAATAAAAGTGGTTATTATTATATCTTTGTGTTTGTGATAAATGTTTACATTCATGCTACAATAGTATTAACCGGAAACATTAATACTTGTGTGATTTGTAAACTAAATTAGAGTCCCTTGTAAAGCCTCTGTATAATACTAGCTTGTTGGTTAATAGATGATTGTGGTTTCTCGATCATGAACATTGAGATGTTGTTAACAACAAGATCATATCATTAGGAGAATGGTATGATGGACATACTCCTATAGATAAGAGTAGCATAAAGATCAAGTCATTTCAATAGTTCATTTGCTATAAGCTTTATGATACATAGTAACCTAATTCCTTCGACCATGATATCATGCTAATCACCATCACCAGAAGGATGCTTTGAAGACATCAAACACCACACCGTAACTGGGTGGCTATAAAGGTGGCATTGAGTGTTCAGAAAGTATGTGTTAAGGCACATGGATCAAGAGTGGGATTTGTCCATCCATATGACAGATAGATATACTCTGGGCCCTCTCGGTGGAATGTAATCCAATTGGCATGCAAGCATGTGACTGGCTCACAAGCGATCACATATCACGGGAACGAGAAGAGAGTACTTATCGATAACGAGGTTGAACTAGGTATGCAGAGATACCGACGATCAAAACCTCGGATAAGTAAACTATCATGAGACAAAGGGAAATTGGTATCGTATGTAAGTGGTTCATTCGATCGCAAAGTAATCGTATAAATATGTTTGAGCCATATGAATTTCCAGATTCCTCTATTGGTTATTGATCAGAAAAGTGTCTCGGTCATGTCCGCATAATTCACGAACCGTAGGGAGACACACTTAAGGATTCAATGTTCTTTAGTAGATATGGAATGTTAGTAGGGATAACGAATGTTGTTCGGAGTCTTGGTTGGGATCCGGGATATCACGAGGAGATCCGGAATGGTCCGGAGAATAAGATTGATATAAGGAAAGTCCGATTTCGGAGTTCGGGAATGATTTCGATGTTTTCATCGGAGAGGTTCTAGAAGGGTCTAGAAGTTTCACCGGACCGGAAGGGGAATGGTCCATGAATGTGTCATGGGTAAGTGGAATGATTGGATCATATCCTAGGTCACATGGTTTGGGCATTTGCGATAGAGATTTAAATCTCTAAATTGAAAGTCAAAAGGGAGGTTTGAAAAGTCAAACTAGAACAATGGTTTCCTAGTGGAAGAAGGAAAGAGTCCTTCTTTCAATCCAACTTAGGTTTGGGTTTGGATTCAAACCCTCCCCTCCCAAGGTTGCCCCCTCCTCTCATAAATAGAGGGGGAGGGCTTCCCCAAACACACAAGAGCTAGCCCTCCACCCGTGCCGCGCCGCCTCGCGCCATCGCCGCCTCTTTGCCGCCACCCTATCCGCCGCTGACACCTCCTCCTCCTCTTGGCCTTCTAAAATCTAGTTCGCAGGGAAACCCTAAATCCACCATAATTCGCACCGGCTTAGGCGAAGCCCTGTGGGATCTTCCCTCTACTTCTGACACCACGTCGTCGTGCTGCCGAAATCGCGAGGAGAGAACTATAACCTCCGCTGCCTGCTGGAAGAAGGGAGAGGAAGGTGTTCATCGAGTACCGAACGTGTGACCGACTTTGTAAGCGCTGCCGGAACGCAGCGCCGGAAGGATCGTCTACATGATCTTGAGATCGGCAAGTGTACGACTACATCACCCACGAGAATCTGCTCTCGTTAACCGCATTGGAATCTTCGAGGGTGAGTGCTCCTATCGACTCGTTTCTACAATCTAGTATATAGATCTTGGCTTGTTTGTGTGCATGCGGTTGATTTTTTTTGCTTTCCATGCTACGAACCCCTACACTATGAATGAATCAAAAGCATGTTGCTAGAAAAATCCGAGTCAAACGTTAAAAACTTTCCAAAACCCCTGAACCTTAGAAATTTCCCTCTTTTCTCATGATCTATCTCAATCTTCAGATGCCTCGCGGAGGAAGCACTTCATCCCCGGACCCAATATTGAAACTCTTGCAAATGTTGGTTTCTGACCGCGACGCCGAAAGAGCCGAACGTCAATCCAACTTAGCTACCCTTCAACAGATAGCTCAGATTTCCAACAACAACCAGGGCCAGGGATCCAAGCTCAAGAATTTCCAGAACACCAACCCACCCATCTTTAGTAAGTCTGAAGAGCCATTAGACGCCGATGATTGGCTGCAAACCATGGAGAACAACCTGGAAGTAGTAGGAGTGGAAGCTAACGAGAAAGTACTGTTCGCCACCCACTACCTGGTCGGAGATGCAAGAGCATGGTGGAACAGCGTTCGCACCATGAATGGAGGACAAAAAATGGCTTGGGATGAATTCAAACTCAAGTTCAGCCGAACCCATGTGCCACCAGTTTTGATTCTACGGATGAGAGATGAATTCAAAGAGCTTAAGCAAGGAAGAATGACTGTGGTAGAGTACCATGACAGATTCCTATCTCTGTCAAGGTATGCCCCTGATGAGATCATCACTGAGGCCAAGAAGAAGGAGAGATTCCTAAATGGTCTGCATGATGAGATGCAGACAGTGTTGGTCAATATCCCATTTGCTGATATGGAAGCCTTAGTGGACTCTGCCATTCAAATGGGAGGCAAGATTAACCAAGTTAATGAGAACCACAAGCGTCGCATGATGCATCAACCAGGAACCCACCATACACCCAAGTATCGCCCCAACCCATCTCCAGGATTTGCCCCGGGAAACAACAGAACCCCGATGAACCATCCAACCTATCCCAATCGTGGAAACCCAAGGCCCGGAGGAAACCACAAAAACCCCGGCAACCCTAGCAATTTCAACCGTGCTCTGCCTACAATGTCGCCACCAACACTTCCCCAAGGAATGGAAGTAAGGATGTGCCTATTGCAGCAAAGGACAAGTCTCAGGTGACTTGTTATGAATGTGGAACCAAGGGCCACTATTCCAATAAGTGCCCCAATAAGATTGCCGCAACCCCCAATGCAAATGCCCCAGCTCAGCAGCAGCGTCGTGTTCAGCCCGGAAGAAGGTTTGCCCCAGGGAATTCGCTCAACCGCAACGGTCGTCTCTTTCTCATGCATGCTGAAGAAGCCCAAAAAGCACCAGATGCCGTGCTGGGTATGTTTTCTGTTAACTCAGTATTTGCAAGAGTGTTGTTTGATTCTGGAGCATCACACTCATTTGTTGCTGAAGGATTTGCATGCACTAGTAAGGTCCAACCCACCAAATTGAAGCATGTTATGATTGCTCAAATACCTGGTTCAACCACCAAAGCTAGACAGATTTGCAAGGTCGTGCCTATCCGAATCCATGGCATATAAATTTTATGCTAATCTAATAGTACTCAGAACTAAAGGTTTGGAAGTAGTACTAGGAATGGATTGGATGTCCAAACATAAAGGATCAATCGACTGTGCCAAGAAATCCATAACCATGACCAGTACAGCCGGATTATCAGTAGAGCATGTATCAGAAAACTTGCCCCATCAATTCAAGTACAACAAGAGTCTATCCCAACCAACCCTTGATCAAGTTTGGATAGTCTGTGAATACCCCGATGTATTTCCATATTTTTTGCCCAGTATGCCCCGGATCGGGATATCGAGTTTATCATTGAACTAATACCTGGAACCAGACCCATAGCCCAGAGACCATATAGTATGAACCCGTTTGAATTAGTGGAGCTGAAGAAGCAACTGGATGCTATGCTGGAAATAGGATTGATTCAACCAAGTGCGTCGCCATGGAGATAAACTGTCTTGTTTGTGGACAAGAAGGATGGAGGTAACCGTTTGTGTACGGATTATCGGAAGCTGAATGATGTCAGCATCAAGAACAAGTACCCGTTGCCAAAGATAGAAGACATGTTTGACCAGTTGACTGGTGCCAAAGTGTTTTCTAAGATTGACCTTAGAACTGGCTATCACCAACTCAAGATTCACATAGAGGATATTCCAAAGACTGCCTTTACCACCAGATATGGATTATATGAGTATACTGTCATGTCTTTTGGATTAACCAATGCCCCCGCTTATTTCGTGAACCTCATGAATAAGATTTTTATGTACTTACTGGATAAGTTTGTCGTTGTTTTCATCAATGACATTCTTATCTATTCCAAATCAGAAGAAGAACATGAGCTACACCTGAGGACCATCCTTAGAACCCTTAGGGAGCATCAGTTGTATGCCAAGTTTAGCAAATGTGAAATTTGGTTATAGGAGGTAAGATTCCTCGGACATATCGTATCAGCCGGAGGAATTGTCGTTGACCCTGCAAAGGTGAAGGATGTTGAAGATTGGCAAGCCCCAACCACTTAAACCCAAGTTCGTGCATTTCTCGGATTAGCGGGATACTACCGCAAGTTCGTAGAAGAATTCTCGAGCATCACAAGACCCATGACCCAATTGTTGAAAAGGGATAAGAAGTTCGAATGGACAGACAAATGTGAAGCGAGTTTTCAAGAACTCAAGAGGAGATTGATTTCGGCCCCAATCTTGATCATGCCGGATATCACGAAGCCCTTTGATGTGTATTGTGACGCATCCAAGATCGGTCGTGGATGTGTGCTAACGCAAGAAGGCAAAGTTATATCTTATCTATCCCGACAATTGAAGCAGCATGAATAGAATTATCGTACCCATGATCTTGAACTAACAGCTGTAGTTTTAGTCCTGAAGACATGGAGGCATTATCTTATGGGAAATCGTTGTGAGATTTATTCGGATCACAAGACCCTGAATTATATATTCACTTAGAAGGAGATGAATATGAGGCAAAGAAGATGGATTGAGCTAATCAAGGACTATGATCTGGACATCCACTATCACCCCGGTAAAGCCAATGTGGTAGCTGATGCCCTTAGCAGATTGTGGTGCCACTTGAACTCCGTGATTTTGAAGGAGCAACCAAGTTTGCACAAGGAGATGGAAGATTTCAGAATGGAATTAGTAAGTGAAGGATTTTTTGGCTAGCATAGAACTTCAACCCACTTTGATCAGTCAGATCAAGTAGGCGCAGAAAGGAAATGCTAGTATCGATGGAATCAAACGTCGTATTGGTACATGCAAAGTACCCAGATTCACCGAAGATGAAGAAGGAGTGTTGTGGTACAAAGGACGTCTCTGTGTACCAGCAAATTTAGAGTCGAAGGAAACCATTCTGAAAGAAGCCCATGATACTCTTTATTCTATCCACCCAGGAGGAACGAGGATGTATAAGGATTTGAAGGAGCAATTTTGGTGGCATAAGATGAAGAGAGAAATCGAAAGCTATATCACCATGTGTGATACTTGCCAGAGATTCAAGGCGGGACATCAAAGACCCGCAGGACTGTTGCAACCATTGCAGATTCTGGAATGGAAATGGGATTCAGTTGGAATGGACTTTATCACCAGATTGCCTACTTCTAGTAGGGAAAATGACTCTATTTGGGTCATAGTTGATAGATTGTCCAAAGTAGCCCATTTCCTACCAGTCAAGACTACCTACCAGAGTTTGAAGCTAGCGGAGTTATACATCACTAGGATCATCAGTTTGCACGGTGTCCACAAGAACATTGTATCGGATCGAGGAACTCAGTTTACCTCGTGATTCTGGAATAAAGTCCAAGAAGGTTTGGGAACCCGACTAGATTTCAGCATAGAGTATCACCCTCATACCGATGGACAAACGGAGCGAGTAAATCAAATACTCGAAGATATGTTGAGAGCATGTGTGCTAGAGTATTGATCTAAATGGGAAGACTGTCTACCGTTCACAGAATTTTCTTACAACAACAGTTATCAAGCTAGTTTGCAAATGGCCCCATTTGAATTCATGTATGGAAGAAAGTGTCATACCCCTTTGAATTGGTCGAAAGTAGGAGAGAGTCAAATTTTCGGACCCGGCATCCTACGAGAAGCAGAAGAGAAAGTTCACAAGATCCGTGAGCACCTCAAGACTGCCCAGTCAAGACAAAAGAGTTACACAGACGAGAGACATCGAGACCTCACTTTCAATATCGGAGATTTTGTTAATCTCAAATTGTCGCCTTTGAAAGGAATGCAGCGTTTCCAGCTCAAAGGAAAGGTAGCCCCCAGATATATCAGACCTTTCAAGATTCTGAATTGTCAAGGAGAAGTATCGTGTCAACTGGAAATGCAGAGGAGTGTCAGTAGTGCATAATGTGTTCCATATATCGTTGCTTCGCAAATGCCTTGAAGTCACGGAGAAGACTAAAGTCTTCAAGAAAATTGATCACCGCACCATAGAGATCAACGATGAACTGACATATCCCGAAGTACCCATTCGTATTTTGGAGGAAGCTTTCAGGACCACCAGGACCCGAAGCAAAGAGTTTCTCAAGATCTAGTGGAGCAACGACACTGAAGAAGAAGCTACAAGGGAACGAGAATATCACATCAAGATAGAGTTTTCCGATCTCTTTAAATCCTGGGTAATATTTTTTCTTCTTTTCAAAATCTCGGGACGAGATTTTTTTAAGGAGGGAAGGTTTGTAACATCCATAAAATATTGATCATGATTATCAACTTCTAATCACTAAAATTAGGGTTAACAAAAACTTTTATTAACTAAAAACCAAATGAATGCATGTGTGTATGTGATGATTGTATGAATGCATGAATGGACTTGTGTGACTAACCTAAATAGCAAGGAATGGTTTAAATATGAAAATAACATCATCTAGAACATTTCCAAGAAGAAACAAATCAAGAGAAAATCAAAAACAAAACAAATAAAACAAATGGTCATTTTTGCCAATCTTGATCACTAGGCCACTTTGGGTGTTTCTAGTCCAAGATTTCAAACATAAACTTTTTCATTTCTTTTCACCCCTTGCAAGACCAAGTAAAAGTGAAGCAAAGCCCACCTTTCAAACTTGCAAAAACATTTGGCAACTTGATTCAAATCACATTTCCAAATTGAATCTGATTCATATGTGAAGATCACACCTTTTCAAAACCCAACCAAACCAGTGCCCTTGACCAATCCAACTAACCAAAGACTCCCTAGTATGTAACTAGAAAACCCACCAAGTTGAATACAAAATTCAAATTTGAATTTCTTTCGGCCATTTCATAAAACACCTTGTATTCAGCAAACAAACAAACATCAAACACTATTAGGAGGAGTGATTTTCGCCAACCTTGTTCCCTCTCTAGCTCACTCTACACTCTCGGTAGATGATCAAACTAAGTTAACTAGCCTTAGCACCACTATGAGCATGCATATCCATTAATGGTGACCATGCCGAGAGTACCCTTGCCACCCCCATGTCGCCAGTGAGCTAGGAGAAGCTCTAGCCTTGCCAACCTTGTTTGGAGAACTAACCACCGTCCACTGCCACCCCTTGTCCAACGCTCGAGCCTTGCCAGCCACTAGACCACATGGAAAGATTGCGCCTAGTTTCTCTGCGTGCGTGCCGAGAGCGCGCCAGTGCGAAATCAGCGACACAAGCCAATAGACCGAGGGCCGCTCTCGCCGCTTGCGTGTGTGATCACCAGCAACCCAGCAACCTACTAGACAACCCTGTTCTCTTCCGCACGTACCATGGACGTTTTGCGCCATTAAAATTGCCGTCGGACCCGCTCAGAGCGCCACGACATTCCGATCGTTCCGCACCGCCCCATGCCTCGCCATCAAGCCATTGAGCTTCGCCAGGAGGCAAAGCACCGCCCCCTATCGTCGCCCATGCCATTAGCACGCTGTGACAATGACCACGACGAGCCCAGCCCATGCCCGTCGGTCCCCTTCAAGCACTATAAAAGGAGGCCACCCCTGTTCGATTTGAGCATACCATCTCACTTCCCACTTGTCACTGATCACACCCACATCCCCAGAGCAAGGCGAGCACCAGGTGGCCATAATTTCACCAGAGTCCGCCGCTGCAGAGGAGGAGAGGCGTCGTTGATTGAAGCCGCCCCAGGAAGAGCTGCCGGTACCAGGAGAAACATCGTCGTCGACTTCTTCGTTCTCCCCCATAGCCGACCATCACCAGAGCCCAGGTGAGCCCCCACTGACCCTCACTGGCCGCGCTAGGGTTCAACCTCGCCACGTCCTCCTTAGGCGTCGACGATGAGCCACAGCCGTAGGATTAGAGTTAGATCGCACTGTCTAGATTCCCCCATACCGCTTCGCCACTCCCTGTCTCACTGACGAGTGGGGTCATTCACTTAACCAGCCCGCGCGCGCTGCGCGTAGTGGGCCGGCCCAGTTAACCTCCCGCGCGACCCAACAATTCAAACTCAATTCTGTATCTAGATTCAAAAATCAACCCAGCTCGATTCACTGAACCAAAATGCATGAAACCAATTTTGTTAGAAAGGTATTGGAGTGCTTAATCCAAGCACGTTGGATTCAAAAATTTTGATATTATAGATCATCCATGGAAAAAATAACAAGGCAGAAGCTTTTCTGCATTCAAACATTTTTCAAAATTCAACCAAAAAATCTTTTGAGTTGATTCCAACTCTCAAAAATCACATTTAACCATACCTTTCAGAATATATAAAAATATGTACGTTTACTTGCAGAAATAATGATCAAGTAATAAAAGAATGCCTCATGGGCCATTCTAGTCACTTTATTTAATTAAAATAAAAAGGTTAAACCTTATTAAATTGTGACACCACTTTAAATCACATTACCATGTACTGAAGTATGTGGTGATGACATGTGTCCACATGATCCCATGTTTTAGTTGGAGAATATTAAACCTTAAGTAGTTCTTCAATGAGTAGAAATTACTTTTCTAAAACAAAGAAAATAAAACTAAGTACTTTAATGATTGTAATGCTTTTGATGATGCTAGATCATCTAGTGAAAGCCTTGATGTGATAAATTGAACTAGTTAAGTATTGTGTGGTGATTGTGTACCTCGTATTTATTTATAGACATTAGTACCGACCAAGGATACGAGGAGGAAGAAGGATACTACGAAGAGGAAGCCGAGGAGAACTTCAACCACTGATCTGCACAAGGCAAGCCTATACTTGCAACCTTGCAAGCCCATACCTGCAACTTTGCAAGATAACACTTGCAACTTATCAAGATTACACCACTTGATACCAAATCCCAAATTTACCTGCAAGCTTAGTATTTTATTTATTTATCAAAGCTTTCTATCAAAAGTTTACTTAGTAATTGGTAGATTTTAGAAGGATATTTTAAGGTAGCATAAAGAGCATAAAACTTGGCATAAGTTAGATAATCTTGATGTCATCCTGAGGCATGAGATTGAACTTAGATCATTCACACTTGATTACCACCCCTCATTAGTATTTACCCCCACTTGTAGATGCTAGTGCTAAGCATAAAACTTGATCAAATTTAGATGGGAATACTTGGTGAAAATGGTTATGAAAACCTTAGAATGATGAGTCATTCTACTGAAATGTTTTTACATGTGTTCTTGAACACCAGATGATTTTGATGATGAAAATATTAAGGTATGAGCCTTAGCCCTTTACAAACTGATGGTTGTCTAGATGCGATACCATTACAATTTTACGTACAACCACAATACCCGAAATTTGGGTAGGGCTTGACTGGAAATTTATATACCTTAGTATGGGTTCCCTTGCGGCCAAGGTTTAAGCTGAGGCTACCTCGTGAAGATTATCCACCTGTGCAGTTCCCAAGATGACAGTTGGTCATGTTTGGGAGGCCAAACTCACAGGAGAGGTGCCTATACTAGGGCGTTTAATTGAAAGGTTAGGATTTAGTATCCGCATACTGAGTATGGTGAATTCAGGATTTGTTCCTGATGGATGTATCGAATATTGTGGTGAAAGTGTACAATCTCTGCAGAGTGTCAAACTATACGAATAGCCACGTCCGAGGTTATGGACAGTTGGAGTGGCCATACTGTTCCATCGTCAGATGTTTTCCAAATGACTTGTGAAATGATTGATGACTTTTACTTGACCACAACAAAGTTGTGATATGAAATTCAAGTTCCCACTTAGGTGATATAAAACTTTCAACTAGCTTTCTTTGCTTCTGAACTCAGTAGAGATAAATCTGGCTTTTTGAAAAACAACCTAGATCTTAGTATTTTCCACCCAAAACCACCTCTCTTGTTAGTATTATTTTGCGAATAATTAAAGAGTACTCATTGATTTTTCCCTGGCTATTGCCGTGGACAGACTATGAAGAGGACTATCAGGAGGACGGACAACAGGAAGGTTACGATAACTAGGATCATCTCCCATTGTCAACATTTCCTATGACCATGAAGATGGAGCTTCACCTACGGTATCGTTATTATTATGTTATTCCGCTTCTTGAATTATATTAAGACTAGATCATGAGATCCGTATTTGTGTAAGACCTTATGTATGGTTTGTAATGGATGATGTACTGTGATCTCCAATCTGTTATGTCTCACGAAAATGGTAATCCTAGGATTGCGATGTATGGCATAACATCCATCTAGGATTAAAAATCCGGGTGTTGACATCATCGTATGAACGAGGGATGGGCGCGAGCACAACACTCACCGGAATTCCTCGTCGGAGATGCTCGGGGTCTATGCGCGGGGTTTGGGGGAGATAATGGTGATCTAGCTTGGGCCGAGTGGCAGTGTCAGCGGGGTAGGTTGAGGGCGGGTGAGAGAGAGAGGGGGATGGGGAAACGGCCGGGTGGGCTGTTGGGCTGGATCTGGTGCTGGGCTGAAAGAGCAGCGCCAATTTTTATTTTTTATTTTGGCTTTTCTTTTTCTGTTTGATTTTTCAGGAATGATTTTCAAACCCTTTTCAAACTTGTTTGAATTCAAAACTTTTCTAGATTTTTATAGGATGATCCTTGCACTCAAATGTGTGTCAAACACTACTGTTTACACAAACAAACCTTGGTCCTTTGAAAATAAGAAGAAAACCATGCCTCATATGAATATAAAGTGGGCATATAAATGGTTTTGTTTGATTTCAAACTTTGAATTTTTTTTTGCCAACCCTAAATGCTATGACAATAAGAATGCAATGCATGCTTTTACGACTCATGATTTTTGGGATGTTACACCCGGAACAAGGAGTAATACATCACATTTCTTACACCTGCAGAGCGGTGTTACTTTACCCATAATAGACCTTATCTTTGTTGCACAATCGAGTTGCAGGTTCATGACCCACAAGTATAGGGGGTGTATCATAGTACTTTCGATAAATCGGACTGTCGATCCCAATGAGGAGCAGAAGGTGCTGACTATTGGTATGGAGCAGGAAATCTCTATAAATATTTCGCAAACAGATTTTTAGGGGTTTTTGATAAAGCAAGTAAATAAAGTGCAAGTAAATAAAGACAACAAATAATTGCAGCAAGTGGCCCAATCCTTTCTTATCAAAGGAAAATCTGGTTGAAATACTTATGAGGACCAAACGTTCTCGAGGACACATGGGAATACTGTCAAGTGCTTTCGTTTCATATAGTTGATTAATCTTCTTTGGTTTTATAAGTGTTGTGTGGGTGATCATGTGCTAATGTACTGACCTTAATTGGACTAATACATGTTGGAGATATGCCCTAGAGGCATTAATAAAAGTGGTTATTATTATATCTTTGTGTTTATGATAAATATTCACATTCATGCTATAATAGTATTAACCGGAAACATTAATACTTGTGTGATTTTTAAACTAAATTAGAGTCCCTAGGAAAGCCTCTTTATAATAATAGCTTGTTGGTTAATAGATGATTGTGGTTTCTCGATCATGAACATTGAGATGTTATTAACAACAAGATCATATCATTAGGAGAATGGTGTGATGGACATACTCCTATAGATAAGCGTAGCATAAAGATCAAGTCATTTCAATAGTTCATTTGCTATAAGCTTTCTAATACATAGTAACCTAATTCCTTTGACCATGAGATCATGCTAATCACCATCACTAGAAGGATGCTTTGACGACATCAAACACCACACCGTAACTGGGTGTATATAAAAGTGGCATTGAGTGTTCGGAAAGTATGTGTTGAGGCACATGGATCAAGAGTGGGACTTGTCCATCCATATGACGGATATATATACTCTGGGTCCTCTCGGTGGAATGTCATCCAATTAGCTTGCAAGCATGTGACTGGCTCACAAGGGATCACAAATCACGGGAATGCAAAAAGAGTACTTATCGTAACGAGGTTGAACTAGGTATGCAGAGATACCGACCTTCAAACCTCGGATAAGTAAACTATCGCGAGACAAAAGGAAATTGGTTTCATATGTAAGTGGTTCATTCGATTGCAAAGTAATCGTAGAAATATGTGGGAGCCATATGAATTTCCAGATTCCATGATTGGTTATTGATCGAAGAAGTGTCTTGGTCATGTCAGCAGAATTCACGAACCGTAGGGAGACACACTTAAGTATTCGATGTTGTTTAGTAGATATGGAATGTAAGTAGGGAGACCGAATGTTGTTCGGAGTCTCGGATGGGATCCGGGATATCACTAGGAGATCTGGAATGGTACGGAGAATAAGATTCATATAAGGAAAGTCCGATTCCGAAGTTTGGGAATGATTCTGATGTTTTCATCGGAGAGGTTTTAGAAGGGTCTAGAAGGTTCACTGGACCGGAAGGGGAATGGTTCATGAATGTTTCATGGTTAAGTGAAATGATTGGATCATGTCCTAGGTCACTTGGTTGGGCATTTGCAAGAGAGAAATAAAGCTCTAAATTGAAAGTGAAAAGGGATGTTTGAAAAGTCAAACTGGAACAATAGTTTCCTAGTGGAAGAAGGAAAGAGTCCTTCCTTCTATCCAACTTGGGTTTGGGGAAGGATTCAAACTCCCCTCTCCCAAGCTGCCTTCCCTCTCATAAATAGAGGGGAGGGGCTGCCCCAAAGCACTACAACCAGCCCTCCCCACCTCCAAAACGTGTCGCCGCCAGTTGCCGCCGCCGACACCACCTCCTCCTCTCTGGCCTTAAAAACCTAGATCGCTAGAAACCCTAGATCCACCATAACATGCTCCGGCTTAGTCGAAGCCCTGGAGGATCTTTCGTCTACTTCCGACACCACGCCGTCATGCTGCCGGAATCGCGAGGGGAGAACTACAACCTCCGTTGCCTGCTGTTACAAGGGAGAGGAAGGTCTTCATCGAGTATCAAATGTGTGACCGACTGCGGAAGCACTGCCGGAATGCAACAACGGAAGGGTCGTCTACACGATCTTGAGATCGGCAAGTGTACAACTACATCACCCACGAGAACCTGCTCTCGTTAACCGCTTTGGAATCTTCGAAGGTGAGTACTCTAATCGAGTCGTTGCTACAATCTAGTAGATAGATATTGGCTTGTTTGTGTGCATGCGGTAGATTTTTTTTGTTTTCCATGCTATGAACCCCTATAGTGGTATCAAAGCCGTCTCTATATGTAGATCTGTTGCATGAGTAGAACACCACCCGCCTCCCGGAAGATGAAGATGAAGCCAAAGAGAAGTCTTCTGAAGAACCCGCAAGCGGCAACTAGCCTAGTGTAGTACCTATATAACGCCCAGAACCTATTTTGTAAAACTCTAATTGCCTTGCTTCCTCGCGGCACATACCCGATTTGTAACCCCCTTAATTACCTCCGCCACCGACCGGCTTGAACCAGCTAAATTCATGAATATTATGCAAGCAAGATATCCTTATTTTCGTGTTTTACCCAAGACGTTGCATCAGATCCAAACCCCGTAGTTCTGCTCTAAGGGGGAAAGATTGCGTCTTTCCCGTCCAAACTCCGTCAGACCCCTGGAGTCGACCACGAATTATCATTAAGTGATGACCACACACCAAACCCGAAATTCTCTACTTTACAAGAAGAACGACAACCTGCACTTCTCTAGATTCCGAGAATACTTCAAAAAAGTCCTCCACTCCAAGGACGACCGTCAAGCCAACCCCCCGGAATATCAAGACCCTGAAGGAAGGAACGTCGACCCCAAAGCGAAAGAATATAGAAGACTCAACTCACCGTCCCGTATCAAGAAGGAAGTATACGGTTGACGCTAAACCTACCTAAATTTTTCCTAAGGGGCAAAGACTGCATCTTTTCCACTCATTCCACCCAAACACCCCAAACCCGAAGCCCCTTAGCTCTGATCCGTACCTAACCACGTCAACTATTTGCAAAGTTATTAGCGCCTAATAATTTCCACCACTGAAATTGTTAAGCGGATGTTATCACCCCAACCCTACTCCTCCCTAATCTCGGGACGAGATTATTTTGAGGGGGAAAGGTCTGTAACATCCCAATTTCAGCAACCTTGATTAAATGTCAAAAAGGCAAAAATCAGGGGAACAAAAACTTTGTCTTGCAATGTGTGCTTGTGCTCAAGCAACTTCTTGTGAATTAGTTGTGTACTCCTCATCTCAACCCTAGTTTACAAAAAACTATTTTTTTCAAAAGAGATGTCTTGGCTCATCTTGCATATTCTCAAATGTTCTGGCATTTCAAAAACCTGAGCTAAGATGACTTTGACACAACCAAATACTTTACTAGTTTCTATTAACAAAACTATGGAGACCTATATATTATCTTCTTATGTTTTCAAGACAGAACCTTCAACTACTCTTATCCCTAGGTTTTCCAAAACCTTACTAAAACCTTTTTCATCTCAATCTTGGTATAGATACCAAGATAGTACTTATACTATTTCAAAGATAAACCCCTGCTCAACATACCCATCTTTACCCCAAGCTAGGCTTTATGGTAACCCTAGTACTAGTTGGATAAGTAATACGATGAATTACCTTGATCTGTTGGTTGATGAATTTCCTTGATCTACTGGTTGAAGAATGGCCTTGTTCTACTGTCTGATTAATTGCCTTGATCTGCTAATTGCCTTGTTTGTTTAGGAACTAGAGTGAGCTAATCTAGTAGCTCATCCCTTAGGACCTAATCCTTGTTTGTGATCATCAATCTCTAGGAAGCACCCAAGTCTGGATCTATCCTAAGCCAGTCAAGTGCCCTTCTCATCTCTTGCTCAGATCAATCCAAGGATAATCCCTCTGGATCGTTTCTAACTCAGTGGAGACCCAACCTGAGCATGAATCCTATCTACCTAGTTATTATGTCAACATCATCTCCTTGATCTTGAGCTTGAAACCTGGCATCCTCTCAAAATCATCCACATTTGCACACTAGTCAGAATCTCCAAAACTGCCAAAATGGCTAAGTCTGGATTTCCTTACCTGGATCCAATCCTTGGAGCTCTACCCCTCTCAACCTATGTGCATTCCTAAAAATGTACTTGAACATATTTTAGTACATCTTTAGTACTACCAAGGCCCACTCTTGCCCTTGGCTAAGCCATTCTAATTCCCACTCATCCCTGATGGTTTTGTAGTCAAGATAATAATCTTTTCTGCATTCTTATCATATTGCCTACTTTGGCAGAAGCTCACATCTATATGCCACCTCCCCTTGACCAACTCTTTGCTTGGTTATGATCTAATAATCATGCCCTATCAACTCCCACTTCACTTGTTTCCATTGGATCCTTGTGCTTCTTAAACCCACATGGTTTAGGAGGCTACCTGATGTATCTGCTATGGCAGCCTTATTTTCAACAAAGTTGGCCATCTTACCTAGATCACCTCAATTTTAACCAAGCCCAACTCTTGCTTCCATGATCATATATATGACATGGTCTAACCATCCATATACCCCTTGTACCTAGGTGAGATCTGAGCTCCCTAACCCAACCGTGTTTAGGTGGCATCATAATAACCAAACCTTAGATCCTCCAAGAATCTAGTTTCCACCCTTTTCATCACTTATCTTCAAAACCAAGGTTGACCTTGATGCCCACATCAAGTTTACATCCTATAACTTGGATATAAGCATCCCCCAAATAATTCCCACAATTATTGGACTATTAAACATTTTATTTCCTTTACTCACCAAATTCCCAAAATCCTTGTCTATAAAGACAAGTTTGTTTTTATCCAAATCACCTTGCCAAATCAAGGAACATTTCATACCTATATCTAATATCCCATCTTCCAAACTCAAAAATAAATATTTTTGAGATTCTTTATTATTTCCTTTTGCCCTTTTTCTTAAATGGCAGAAACAAGAAATAATACCCAAAAATACTTTTCCACCTCAATAAATCCCAATAAAATCCTCCAAAGTGTGTTATGGTATATAGAACCATATAACATCAAAAACCAAGCTTGCCCAATATAAAATTTTTACCTTAGCTTCCATAATATGTTTCTGCACTCTTTGAAGAAGTGCATTTAAATGGGACTATATTCATCAGAAAAATCCCATTTAAATCATGGAGAGATTTTATGACCCACTCTACCTACCAGTACCATTTCCACACTTTGTCCAATACAATTTTTGCAACTTCCTTCACAAGACTCCCTTTCATCAAATTTACAAAACCAATCAAGTATGGTTTCAAACAAACTTCAATCATCACCAAATCTTGTCAAACACTACTTCTCCAGCACTACTACCTGGCAGCACACACCCCTCTGGTCGACCAACACTGTAGCACCTCTTGTCCTTTAGCCCTTGAAACTTGAGAGAGAGAGGAAATCTTGCCGATATCTTTGTAATAAAAGGGACATCAGCCACCCCACTCCCTCCCACCACCTCGCTGCCCACCTTTGACAATAGCACCACCCAGCACCGCCCTTAGCAACCAATGAGAAGCCCTCACCCCATGTACATTTTGGACATTTCATCTAAACCCATGAGGTTGAAATAAAAGGTCTAGAGGCAACCCCACTGCATCCCTTGACCTCATTTGCCCCCAGAGCACTCCCCTCACCTCCCCCACGAGCTCTCCTTCCTCTCCCTTGCTCTGCCTTGCCCTGGAGAAGAAAATCTTGAAGCTTCGGCCTCGAGCCAAAAACCGAGCGTAGCCTCTTCCCCATGCTCCATCTCTCCCTGCATGTCACAACAACCGAATCTCTTTGCTCTCCTGCATCTACTTATGCCCGTTTCTTTGTCTTCCAGCAACCAGAAGCGTCTCCTCGGCGAGCAACCGAGCAAATGCCGACAGGCGTTCTTGCGCGAGCCATCCCCCGACGTCAAGACCGACGTTGCGTCCCATCCCTAGACTCCCCGCGGTGCGCCACGTCCCCTCCGACGCCTCCTAGCCTTCCCCGAGCCCTCAGGTGAGCTCCCCGGCACTCCCCACCCTCGGTTAGGGTTTCCTCCTCCCTGCTCACGATGGAGGAAGGAGAAGAAGCCCTGTCGTCGGATCCGCGTCGGTCGGACGGCCTGGATCCCTTGATACCTCTTCGTTTCCCCTCCTCCCGCTGGCAGGCCTGCCCAACCAGGCCGGCAGCTTCTCGTCCCTCGTGCGGGCGCAGCCCCGGGTGAGCCGGGAGACCCCTGCGGCCCACTTCCCCGTGGATCTGGCCCGAAGTCTCATGTTTCCTTTTTCTTTTATTAGTTTTGCTGGATCTGAAAACTAGGATCTGGTTCTTTTCCAAATAAAAATGGAAAGCACTCCCAAATGACCAGATCTAAATTTGGTTAGATACACAAAGGTTTTCCCTAGTATGCAGAGGCATTGATTAGTCATTTTGAGGATTAAAATAAATACAATAAATCCCCTACCAAGATCTGTCCTGACCATTAAATAATTTATCCAGAGGATTTTACAAGTCCAAATGGAGTAAGCCCAATTGTCTATGGTAGGTACTGACCATAGCTAAATCTGGAACTGGATCAACGTCCACATCCATTAAGCTGATGTCGAACTAATGTCCATACTAAAGTTATCCATTCCAACTCAAGTCCATGTTTGATTTTGTTGTATCCAAGTCTATCCAAATCCAAGTTGCGCTGATATTGGACATCGAAGTCCAAATGGACCTCAGTGGGAAATAGATAGACTGCATGCCCGCATGCACATCGGCCAACAAGGAAGCAATACACACATGCAAAATTAACAGCACCTGGGTACCACAAGTACCACCGTACCGGCAAGGAGGCAATACACACAGGCCAAATTAATATATGTGAGAACCTATGTAAATAAGCAGTGTCAGTAGCTAAAGTAAACCCATAAATCAGTCATAACACGGTCCAGATTATTCTCACCCATAGAACCACACGTTTGCATTTTCCTAAGTCCTCATGCATTTTCTACATTATTCTTGGTAGAAGAAGAAACACAATTCTCTTTAACAAGTAACTGAAAGCCCGTCGCTGATCCACCCTTCTTGACACTCTAAGATTTCATTTCTGCAAGAAATAACAGAACGTTAGTACTGAACATGCATAGATATAATAGGTTAATACTGAAGTATAGTGCACAGGTAACATGTAACTCGAAGAATCCTCGACGAGACGCGACGAGGACGGGACCATTCGTGATACGGCCAAGCTACTACGTTCCATTGCCGACATGGTCGCAAATAAGAAACGACTAGTACCAGAAAATGGTTTCTGGCCAAACGGCCCCATTCTGCCGCTTTCTGACCAGTGCCATGGAAGAGAGCATTCCCATTACTGTTTTCCCGCGAGGTGGATAAAGCTCTATTTTGTAAGTTCATCGATTTTGCTACGTGTTGAGATCTCAGATGATATATTGAAAAATTAATGCATTCAAAATTAATAGAGGTCATCAAACTTCTACTCTAATTTCAAACAAACGTGTCTAGGTTGAGCATAAAAGAAAGAAAAAATCGTGAGAATGTCAGGCAAGTTGACTCAGAATCCAGTGTGCCGGTTGTCTTAGGTTCTGTCACAACAAACTAAGTAGTAACCATTTTGGACTGCTCATCCATGACCAATTTCCAGCCTAGAACGCACGGGGATAGATGCAACCAAATACATGTGTACAAAACTAGATGTAGCTAGATGGAGCTGAAAAATCATAAGAAAAATATCAGCAGTCGGCCGGATGCAGTTTGAGGACACAAGGAATGGTCGTGCTGGAAGATGGTTAAATGGAAGTAATTAGAACTGTAGATCAAGAAAAGGCCCTAGACCTATTTTGTTACTGTAATGCTCCAGTAATCCATTAGGCACTATTCAAGTATTGATATGTGATTGGGTTTTACTGATTTTCAAAATTAATAGGAAGAAAAATCAAATAGTCAACCAGTGGTTGCAGTTTCTCTAGTGACCTCGGATCAAGTAAGATCCTAAGTCCCTGTGAATAACATGCTAGTCCCTGGATCAATAGCTAGCACTCACAGTCGATGAAATATCATGTAAAACACAAGTCTTTATTACATGAATCGAATAATCCAGAGTTTACATTATTACAACAGAAACGATATAAATACAACTTGGAGTCCCATCAATGCCACAGGCAGGTTGAGTGAAGACCCGCAATCCTAGCGCACCTTTCAAAGATCTCTGAAATTCTGCACATGAAACGTGCAGCCAACAAGTTGGGTCAATACTTTGAATGTATTGGCAAATTACACCAAGGAAGGAAAGACTAACTCTACATGCAGGGCTAGTTTAGGCTTTGGAGTTCATTTGCATAAAGCTAATTTTCTCTAAGTATGGAGAAAAGAGAGGGAGAGTTTTACCCTACTTTGTAAACATTTGCTTAGATAAAATAGGGTCGAATAGAACACGAGGATATTACGCACCAAGTGTCCAAACAACCAAACACTTGGATATTATGCACCAAGCGTCACTTGGATATTACACACCAAGTTCCCAAATTCCCACCCATTAGCGATATTACGCACGCCATGGGGTTTCAAAACTTTGTTTTAGAAAAGAGAGAGGAAGATCCTTCAGAGGCTCCATCCTTCAGATACTCAATGTTGTTATGTTTCCGTGAACACGGCTGATCGATCAGATTGCAATACTCTCGAGAGTTTGTGCACTTTACCCACAATCCACGATCAAGTCCTTTTACAGACGAGACCATGGCGAGGCTTTCCCTTAGTAGCCCCTCTACCTTCCGGATCCAACCGTGCCAAGAACCTCCAAATGTTGGTACCCAGGTGAGGTTTTCCACTAAGTACTAGGACAAGACAGAGCCCATAATGTATTGTGGTTGCACTGGAAGCTTCTGAATTCTGAAACATGACAGACTTCTTTGATTCCTGGGCGGCCGTCCTCCACCAAAATCTCACTCGTTGACCCGACAACCATTCCGCCCAGAAGAAAACTTAGTTTTATTTTGAAGTGGATTTGAGAAGAAAAGTTTGCTCTAGAGAGCCTTTATACTTAGAAAAATCCTTTGTCTTTCGAACCCCCCAACGGTACTTTGTATATATAGCATAGCAAGCAATACTTAGCAAAAACAGGGGTAACCTATTAGGAGGAATCCTAAGTATAGAGCTACTCATGGCATACTACAAAATCATCGCACTTGCAACATAATACTAAGGAAAAATTCTACTAGAACATCCTACACATGCATACTACAGAATTTTGAAGATCACATGCATAGAATTAAAACTGAGACAAAATTATGAACAAGTGGTGTAACTTGCCTTATGTTGATAATATGGGTGTGGATTGTATTTCTCCGCAGCAATCGCACTCTCCGAACAATCTAATACGAGGACAAGGTAGTTCCAATCAAAACAATTGCAAACATAGCAAACACAACAAGGATGATCGAAAATATGCATGATGATTTAACATTACACAATGGGTATAATTAGTTTTATGAATATTAATATATCATATGATGCATGTATGAGTTCATTTAATGCAATAGGGTACTTGTTATTAATAATTACTTGCCAATATAAGGGTTTTGATAGTTCTGTTGTAACGCATGTTCTAACTGTAGAATTAAATTTGTTTCTTGGGTTTACTGGATAGAGGACGTTAATACAAACCAGTAGGCGTTGGATTCACCCTAATCGGAGTTATAGATCTTTTTGTATGATTTAAATAGTGTTTAATGGGTTTTAAATGATTCATACAGTTTGTTTTGCCTAAAAATCAAACTAAAATTATATCTGTAATCTCCACGGAATTGTGATTTCAGGGACATATTATTTGTAATTTTCTGAATAGTATTTATTTTCTTATGAATTTATTACTCTAAATAATCCATTAAACCATTTATTTAATTGCTGCCAAACCTTATAGTATTTTACTGAACCATTTGCAGATTGATGATCTACATGGAACCAGCTTTCTATCGGTATATTATTTATATTTTGTGATATGCAAATAATTTTCTACGAATTTAATGATTTCTAAAGCCATTAAAACTAATTAAATTTCTACGGGGTAAATATTTCGCAAAGTCTATATCCAACCAGATATTATTAAAGTACATTACAGTAGCTTCAAATTGATATATTATTCATATTTTTCGGAGTTACAGATAATTTCTTATGAATTTATTAACCTAAAAGACCATTAAAACTAATTAAATTACTGCAGTAACCACGTACAGTAAAAGTTGGATCTATTCTGATAAGATGATTCTACGTGAAATTATCTTCAATTTGATATATTATACGCAATTTTTGGACGTGGTATGAATTTCTAATAAATTTTACAAGTTAGATCTATAATGTGCAATTTTAAATTCGAACGGAATATTCCAGGGAATATTCCGCTGACTGGACATGTTGACTTTGCATGCTGACTGGGAATAGATGTTGACCTTATGTTGACGCGGCGTTGATAAGGAAGATGACCGGGATGACGACATGGCACGCACCGGTTTGATTGGATCTCGACCGTCTGGATAGGATCCGGTGGCTAGAAGAAGAGATTGACCCGATTTTGGCTCAGAATAGACAAGAAATAGATCTGTGTTAGAGAGACAAATCCGTAGGTAAAATTGAAAAACTCAGAACATGAAAGTTGTGGGGAATCATTATTCCTACCTTCTCACAAAAGGAATTTGGATTTGAAGAAACGAGCGCGAGTAGATCTTGGATTTATACCGTAAGATCTGAAATATTGCGATACGAAATTCTGCGGATGTGGTGGATGAAAAGAGGTGAGGTTTGTCGGGATTGAAAGATTTCGACGATTCCTACAACTTTCGTTTTTTGACTGAAGGCAAACGACGAAGTCTAGATGGGTTAAAAAGCGAAATAAGATTCAGGAATATGTAGATTCGGGATTTCGAGAATAGAAACTCGTACAGCCGTGGCTCCACGAGTTTATATGGAGATTTAGGATGGTGTAGAGATAGGTCTTGGATTAGAGAACAAGTAGAAACAAAGGGAAGTCGATTCGGAGTTGTAGATAAAAAGTTATAAGAGTTTGAGTAGAGATAGGTCTAGAAAACATATTTTTGCACGGAAATTAAAGCACTAGGATCGATCGTTCTCTGTACCCGGTTGCTCTGGCTGGTTCGTCGGTCCTTGCTGGGCCGGCCTGTTAGATTTTTTTCTTTTTCTTTTTCTAATTACTTGTTTCCCTCATATCTTTTGCATACGAACTCCAAATGACACGATTCTTGTTTCTAAATTTTTATAAAATCGAATAGATCATTATAGGATCAAATTTGTAATCTTTTTACTAGTTTGGAAGTAGTGGGTTTATAAATCCTTGTATATTTCATTTTATTTATATCTTTATGTGTTTGTATTTGTTCCATAACTTTTTCATACTACCTCCAAATGAGCTCAATTTTGTTTCTAAAATTTTGTAGTATTAATTGGATCTCTTTAGGCTATAATTATCAATAATTTATGCCTTAGCAATAGTGGGTTTTAATAAGTCAATTTAATTACCCTTAGGAACATTTGGGCGAATCAACTATAGGATTTTAGATACCAGGATTTGGATTCATTTTGTGAGAACTTTGCATGGATGAAATGCTTATGAATGATTCATGATTTTCATTTTGAAATCTTGCACACCAATTCTACAATCCATAATCAATCCATGCCCTTTTGCCTATATGGCTACTTAGGTCTTAACAAAAGAATATAAGATTTTGAATTCATGATTGAGAGGATTTTCTATTCAAAAAGTTTCTTCTCTTTGAGAATTTTCAACATAGTCAAACAATCAATCAAACTTATTTATTTTTTTCACATTCCAAAAATTAGGAGAATTTTGGGATGTGGCAGTTTCTAAAGCTCATTTAGCACAATTTCATGCATAAAGATAAATATAAATTCATTAGTTCATAAATAGTTGAGTAAGAACATAGCAGTACCAGTGCACATTAACACAGCTTCTGAAGCTCTTGAGTCAATCTATGAAACAGAAACATAAACCATTAACATCATGTAAAACCAAGTTTAAGGAAAACAATGCATCAATTTTTTTACCATTGTCGATGTCATCGTTGTCGTCATCGGACAAGTATTCTTTTAGCCAATATTTTGAGCATATTAGACCTTCAGCTGTATCTGGGTTTAGAGAACTACGCTGTTTATCAATTACCATGCCAGCTATATTAAATGTTGATTCAGAAGTCACAGATGATAATGGAATAGCTAGAAAGTCTCGAGCCATCTTGTCTAGCATAGGATATTGCTCTGTATTTTTTTCCACCACTTCAACACGTCGAAACTTTCACCTTCCCTAAGAGGAACCAATGGATCTTCTAGATACATATCAGCCTCTGACCTTCTAGAACTACTGGGGCCATGTCGTTGTTTGAACAAAGCAAATCCCAACTCCAATTTGCACTTTCTTGATAGCCTTCGGAGCATATTTGCTGACCCTCCCACCTCAGGTGATGAATGAATATTAGTTTTTTTTGAAGAATTTCGGACAGTGCACTTGTAATACTCATAATATTCTTTAAACCACATACGAGCATCATTTACTGTTAGTTCAGCCACATCATCTCCATGCGCTTCAGTGCAACAAAATTTCAAAAGAACTATTTTGTATCGTGGATCCAATAAGGAGGCAACTAGTAGTACTTTGTTAGGTTTATCCCAATATTTATCAAACTTTTCCTTCATATAGTTGCACAACCCTTTCAAGAAATCATCTTTTGATATTTCTCATCATCAAGAAGCTCTCGAATGCCCCAAATCTCTTCCAAGTATCGATGTGCTGTTGGGAAGTTGTACATGGAAAACACTTTTGTTGCATCAACAAAGTTTTTTAGCAAGTTGCAATCTCTCTCAGCCAGGCTCCATTGCTCAACAGTGGGCCCTTGAAAGTTCTGGATATCAGCATAGCTATTGAGGGCAGCCTTAAACTCTAGAGCTTCTTGAATCATTGTATATGTAGAGTTCCATCTTGTGGAAACATCTAACTTAAATCCTTTCTTTCGTTTATGGCCAGTAATTTTTGGAAGCGAGTTAAAAGTCTGCAAGCGAGGCCCGAATGAGTTTACATGTTTAAGAACATGTCTCATAGGGTCAACTGCGACCTTCATTATATCAAACCCTTCTTGGACAACTAAATTTAAGATATGTGTTGAGCATCTCACATGGATATCATCGCCTTCAAATGGCATATATGCCCAAAGTTTGGCCTTTAACTTATTCACTACAGCAGTATTTGACGTGGCATTATCCAGAGTAAAAGCAAAAGCTCTGTTGGACAGATCCCAATCATAGAAACAATCCATAATTGTTCTATGGATTGCAGTAGCATTGTGTGGGTATGGGACACTTTTAAAACTGATCGTGTGCATATGCAGATTGAATTCCTCATTGATATAATGTGCAGTCAAGCAAATATATCCAAGTTCCTGGATTGATGTCCACATGTCAGTTGTGAAACTAACATGAGAGCCAGAATTAGCCAAGCTGTTTTCAGTCTTCTTCTTCTCTTCTTCATAAACAGAACCACAATCCTTTTTGAGAGTTTTTCGACCATGAACATGAAGACTTGGGTGTGCTGACTTCATCATTTTCTTGAAAAACCCATTTTCAATTTTCCTGAAAGAAATATTTGCACTGATCCAAAACTTAGTCTTGTAATCTCTTGTTACAATTGGATCCACCACAAAACCACTTGCATCTACTATTGGGTCACTCACGGGAAATATAGCTTGGCGATCAATATCTGCTGGGAAGTCTGGGCAGCCGGACAATATATGACGCTTTAAATGAGACACGCCACCCCCTTGAGCATATGATAGTTTGGCTTCACAATAAACGCAAATAGTTTTTCCTTCACCCGGTAACTCGTTGAAAAATTGCCAAGCTCTAGACCTTTTCTTGCTTTTGCGGTTGGCTAACTGAATTACTTCATCCCCTCCTCCACCAAGTACTTGCTCTACTGTCTGACTAGTTGACATTTTGACAAATCAACTGCAAATAGTACTTGCTTTGCAGTAAAAATAAATCAAAGAATATAAATACGAGTACATGAACACAAGTAAGTGTATTTAACTGGTAACATACATCTCAAACATGATTTAACTGGAAAATAGGCAAACATGTAGAAATGAAATTGATTTAACAGGAAAATAATAATCACACTCATAGCACAAGTCTGATCCTATTCTACTCTGCAAATGGACAAGAGAAGACATGTATGTACTGATGACTCTGAAAACTAGCACCATGAATCTCTATAATAAAGACATCTGCATACATTTTAGTACATTTTCTGAATTTTTCTGAAAACTAGCACCATGAATCACTCTAATAATGGCATCTGCATACATTTCAGTACATTTTCTGATTTTTTTTGAAAACTAGCACCCTGAATCACTCTAATAAAGGTATCTGCATACATTTCACTCTAAACTAGCATACATTTCACTCTAAACTAGCACCATGAATCAGAAGTCTGATCCTATTTCACTCTAATAAAGGCATCTGAATTTTCAGTACAAGAGCAGACATGTATGTTCTACATTTTTTCTGATTTTTTTCTGAAACGTATATATCTAGACCCGTTTTAGTACATACATATATACCACACACGAATTTGTTCCATTACACGAACAAGGAGTTCTGAACAACCGTCGAGTTTTCGGTCTGAAACATGAGCTGGTAGTCTGATACTGCTATGCTGGTAATATTGACGCAGCTCTTCTTCTACCCTCTACTTATAATTTGACCCCATCAAGTATTCTGACACGAGCTTAGAAAAAAAAAGGATGATTAGACTACCTGGTATAATCACAGAGTACACTACCTTGTATAAAAAGAGCAATAGCATGCAGGTTTTACTTTTTCAATGGGTGGTAAAATCACAGATACACTACTTGGTATAAAAAGATATTTTCTTAGAACCAACGTATCTGCATCTTAATTGTGCACAACAATTTGGTTTCACATCCAAGAGAGAGGTAGGGAAAGGAGATGTCACCTTGCATTAGGTAAAGAGTTGGTCATCAGGTCACCTAGGAAGACGATGTAGCTACGACATCGGTGAGCGGCCCGGATGGCGGTGGCGGCGAGCGGAAAGGCTGGGGCCATCCGCAAGCGGCACAACTAGGAGCATCGACGAGTGGCACGGCTGGGGGCGTCGCCGATCGGCACAGCTGGGGACAACGGTGACCTGGGACAATGGTGTAGCAGCTAACGGGGAGGGAGAGGGAAGCTATGTTGATCTGATGGGGGAGCTCATACTTGAGGGTCTGGAGGCGAGGGGGAGGAGGGGATGTCCGGCTAGGGGAGACAAGACGGCGGAGGGGCGTGCCGGCGGTGACGGAGGGGCTGGGATTCGGGGGAGAGAGAGGACGGATAGGCATCGAGGAAGAGACGGTGGCGGCGGCCGATACGTGTGGACTATGGAGCGGTGTCTGTCCACTGGATATTGGACTATCCATTTTTCTGAATCCAAATCCGTCCAGTATTATTGGACCTCATGTGCGGTTAGCTCCAAGTCCAGAAAGGCCCGGTCCAATAAGGTCCAAGTTAATAGAAGTCCAAAGTCCATTGGACTATGTCAATCCAATTCTAGATTTAACCATAGCTTTCAACTCCCACTGGCCCCATCTTATTTTGCTTCCTAGTTTGCTGATAACAAAAATAACAAAAACAGACACTTTCTGCCTTTAGAAAATTCCCTAGGAAAAACCAAAAATGGTTTTGACCTAATTCCAACTACCAGTAAACCTAAATACCCATATATCTCAAAACACAGGAGCCCCAGATCTATTGATCCTTTATGGAATTATGGTGAATTAAACATTAATGTGCATTGTTTGATCACCAATAAATTCACCATTTGAGTTCTGTGAATCCAAAAAGGGTACTTCCAATTTCTACAGTAAGGTATTCTCAGTACCTAGCATGTGCCCTTGGAATCAAGTAAAAAGCTTCTGTAAATTAAATCTTATGAAAAGGACAAATCCTAGTCAGAACTGACTTTGGGAATTACTCAAGGGCATTCTGGTAATTGTTTTGAAGAGATTCCAACTCCTCTTGATTCAGTCCATCAAATACTATGTAATCACCTAAGGAAATAATTTTTGGAACTCCAGAGAAGTTCTGGTGAATTATTTCCTAAAACTAGAGTTTTAATTACTATAAAATCCTTTAAAAATCCAGGGAAATCGATAAAATAGTAAAACCACTTTTATTGGCTTCATTTTATCAATACCTATCTGATGATATCATTTTTACACAATGGTATCATACAGATCAAATCCTTGGTCAAAACCCCCCTCTTAGGTAGTTCCTAGACATTAAATCCAAATGGAAGCCTTTTTCCCTAATGTCTCCTAATCATCCCCCAATCCAATCAACATCAAACCTCCAACATTCTACTGATGTTTATCCTGTACCTATCCTTTACTTTGATGCTTGTATTCTTCATATTGATTGGTGTATTGTTTGTTTGTATGTATGCTCAATAACGGCGATAGTTGCGATTGTGTGACACCGAGAAGAAGGAAGTATCGGGTTTCTCTTATTATTATTATTGGTTATATGGTTATTTAACGCCATCAAGGGACTTCTCGCTGGTCATAGGCAAGCCAACATTCCTGAACTCCTGTATTAACCCATTTCTGTTTATCAACTGTTTTATATCTCGTTTATAAATTGCATCACAGACATGGTTTACTTCAAATAAACAGACGTGAGTAACTTGGCTCCTCCAAGTTATGAATGAGTGTATCTTGGACACCTACCCTATTTACACCTACTTTTACCCCTTAGAATGAGGCTAAGATGATTAGCATCTTCCCTCTTGGAACACCATGGATTTTTAATGATAAAACTATTTTGGGTTATACCCTACTACAAGGTTCTAAAATCAAAACCCTTGGAAAGAGGCATCCTTTCCGGTGGAAGTTTACTAAAATAAAATATGAGGTGGATGAAGAGAAAGTTAGGTAATAGAAAGGAAGGGATGTTCTAAGCCAATGTCCGGAACAATTTTACCCGTGCAACCACATTACCCTAGTCGCTGGGGCTTAACTTGTAGTTTCTGGTCTTTAGCCAGGGCTGCTCTTACTCGCTAAAGGGGAGAAATCCCCTGAAATCCGGGCTACCTGTAGGGTAAAGCACTAGTGCAACAATTGGGTCTCTCGAGGACTGTATGCTTTTAGGTAGTACGGATGGAAGATTGTCACTATTGCTACCGGTCAGACTTCGGTATGGAGGTAGGGGTCAGTACGGATGGAATGACCAGGGTCGTCGTACCCCATACTCGTACCGGAGAGATAAACCCAAAAGGAAAAGCCGCCATTGCTAGGGATCGACAAATGAAAGGTTCAAGTTTGATTATCTGAGCCCCTGTCTACCGTGTGTAGAAGGCCGTGGTTTTATCCCGGCGGATGTATTGATTCTTGTGGGTAAAGTGCACAAACTCTGCAGAGTGTAATCTATTCGAATATCCGCGTCCACGAACAAGGAAGGTTGGAATGGAAAGAGCTAGGAGTACCCTTCGGATATATTGAGATGAACTAAAGCAAGTGACTTGGTCACGAGGAAAGATAACAATGAAAATGGTTTTGGCCAGAGATGGTCGATAAGGTTTTAAAATGGGTTTTACAACAAAACATTTTCTAAATCTTTTTAACAAGGATGTGTAGATGTCGGGATTTTCTAAAAGGAGACATATTTTCCTAAAAACTCTTTTTCAACAAAGATATAGAGATGCCAAGGTTAGGTCTTTCGAAAACAACTATAGTATAGAGCTATCTCGCCATAGCCAGATATGCATTATCTTATTACCTTGTCTCGGTGGTTTGCGAGTACATTCAAAGTACTCACCGGCATTGTCCCTGGCTATTTACTTGGCCAGATTGCAGACGTTAAAATGGAACGAAGGTGCTGATGTCTATGCGAGCTAGGCCATCTTCTCAGTCAGTTGCCTGTAGGTTAAGGCATGGGCTCTGCGATGAAGACTTCCGCTACTTGTGTTGTAACTGCCATAATGGCCCCTTTGTAAGTTTTGTACTCGTTAATGAAAGGATGATGTAATGATACTAGTCGGTTATGCTCACGGCTCACTGATCATGGGAACGTGAATTGTATGCATAACGGGTATTATCGGACCGTAAATCCGGGGTGCCACATTAATTATGTCAGCAAGCATGAGGATATTGAGGATAAATCTATAGCAGAGCTTGCTCCTAATTGAAATTGCTTAGGATTCTTTAGTCCATATGTTGGAGGCTAGGTTTGTTAGCCTTAATCCCTTCATGCAATTTTTATTCCTAAAACTAAAAGAAGAGAAGAATGTTGAAAAAAGGGAATTCATCCTTGAAACTTTATCAAAAGAATTCCATGATGTTGCTAGGGAAGCCAAAAAGGTTTTTGAATGTTTCAATATGCTAGGTTCAAGTGTAGATGTTGTGGGTATTTCTGATAAAACTAAGCCTAGAGAGGAATTCAATATACCCATACCCTATAAGCTTGTTGGAATGCATGAAACCTTTGAAAATAACTTCGATTGGATTTCCCCTAGAAATCTTTTTGATGAAGGTAGTAGACCAAAGAGAGATGAGAAAGGATCCTCCAAAACCCATTTGTATGAGATACCTTTCATAGTTGAAGAATTTGCAAGATTTGATGTTAATGCTTCTTCATTTGAAAATACATGATTCTTCTTGTTCTTGTGCCTAACTTAAAGGCGTTAAAGAAAAGTACTTGTTGGGAGATAACCCAAGAGCTTCCTTGAGTCTTGGAAGTTATTACTACTGTAATGACCTCTCCTTATCCTTTTTGTTTGCTTTTTGTGCCAAGAATGACCTCTAATGAGAGGGAACTAAGATTTGGGGAGTTGCTGTCCCGAAACAGATTTCTGTCCTCCACCAAAAAAATTCGTGAGGAACCTATATAACTCGGATTGATCTCAAAATTTCGTTAGATCAACACTTTTTGATTTAAGCAAAATAAGATATTCGAAAAAATTCGTTTCTACATGCTGGTTTGTTTTGACAGATTTCTTCCATTATTTGCATTTGCTTCTTATTGATTCCTTTTGGAGCCCTCTTCAGGTAAATTGAGTTTATTTGAAGGAGTTACTTCAGTAGCTTGTGTTTTTAGTGAATAGCCTTTCTGTTCTAAAGCTTTGCCAGTGGTCTAATATCTTTTGAATAAGCTAATGTTGCTGATGAAGATTGTGTGAACTTTTATATGAAAGAAAAAATTTAGGTGTAGAGAGAGAATGATGCAATGAGATGAAGAATGGACAAAATCTCAAGCTTGGGGATGCCACCATGGTGTCACCCCAAGAAATATCCAAGAGGTACAAGCGTCAAAGCTTGGGGATGCCCAAGGCATCCCCTTCTTCATCAATAAAAAGTTCAGGTCTGTCTAGCCACTTCACTTTTATTGTTTCATGCACAGTTGTGTTGTTGTTGGAGCGTCTTAGTTTTCGTTTACTTTGCTTAGTTTGTTTAGTTTTCTGTAGTAGTTTGGACCCCCAGTCTCGCTGTGTTGTTTTGCAAATAAGTTTCCTTGGTGTTTGGAAAGGAGTAGTAAGTTCTTGCTTGAAGTGCAAGAGGAGCTTGCATTGACTGTGACTTAACCTTTAGCATGACATGCTAGGTGTTGTTTTAGCATTATGCTTAGTGATTATTGTTGTAGCATGTCTTCTTCCAAACAATTGGGATTGCTTAGTGTGCCTTGAAGAAATTATGCATTGTTTTAGCATGCAAAAGCATAGTATTGTGGTATTCTCCTTTGATGTTTTGCTTGGGTTGACTTGGCACATGGTTACACCATGTTATGACTATGACAAGTCACCATTAGCCTCTATGATCGTTTAGTCCTTGACTTGCAGTACCACTCTTTGCTTTGATTAGTTTGCTTTATTGCATTGCATAATTATGGCCATTATTGCTCTCTTAGTTGGTTGCTCCTAGTCTTTTGCTAGCCTCCACTTGTATGAGTAAGCTCTACTCATGCCTCCAACCTCCAAGAAACCAAGTTATTCCAAAGTGTCCACTATAAACTCCTATGCATGGTGTGTTACACCATTCCAAGTATATTCTTGTTTTCAACTATCTTCCTATTAAAAACTATTTTGTTATGTGAAAACTTAGTGATTAAATCTCTCACGAACTTGATGGCACATTTTATTCTTTGCCCCTGATAAACTTGAACCATTGAGGCAAATTTGTTGTATATGCTTGCACTTATAAGTTGGAATTAGTAGAACCATGCTGTCACGAGGAACGTTTTCAAAATTGCACTTGTACTTTTTGTACTCCGTTGATATCATGCTCTTTTGTCTATGGATGTTACCGGTGTGAAATGAAGTGGGAACATGTAAGTCCATGGAGTTTGTATTCTGTGTTACAGAAACGCCTGAGCCGCTAGCCTAAGCCATGCCTAATATTGGTGGAAACTTGCAGCATCACCATAGTGACATCTATGAAGCATTCTTCTTATAAAAAAAGAGAGACACATTGAGAAAAGAGGAAAGAGAGAAAAAAGCACCATATTCCCATGGTACATAAGAAGAATTGCTGAGATGATCATTGTCTGCTTGCCTTGTCATTTTGGTTATGGGAAATCTCCTGTACCATGTGCAAGGGGTACCCCATTGGCGGTTCTCAATGATATGCAAATACTTATAGTGACAAGCACTTGCCTGGGCCCTAAGTTGAGTATCCATGAGGTGTAGCCCTCATAGTCAAGGGACTTGAGATTACCAACTTATACTTTGTCAAGCATATACTCCAGCTTTGCCACTTTAACCTTAACCACTTCAAGATGCTTATGATAGGGGCAATGAGGGCTGAAAGCTAATAAGTACCATAATTTTTGGAAGCTCTTTTTGAATCTTGTAATCCTTGCTTCCTTTACAAAAAGGCCTTTCTTCCACCATTACTGAGTCTCCACCTTCTACCTTTAGGCACCATTAAGAGAGCATAGTTGAAATTCTGTGTGCAGTGTTCCAAAGCTTATTAATTGATGCACATTGTGTTATTACTTGCTCTTGTGCTATTTCTTTCTAGTCACCCTTGTGAACTTTGCAGGTATCCTATGCATTATATTGCTACTCTATGAGGGACAGACTAATTGCCACTATGCTATGTTTTCTGCATGTGAAACAAACAAACGTTTTTGAATGCATGTAATTCATGATCTTTGTTTGAAGCTTGCCATGTTGCATGCATAATTACTATGTCGTATTGTTAGAACTCCATCTTTCATGCACATTTTTAGAGTTCTTTGATCCCAACTTTCAATGTTTGCAAATGGTTGGATCTTTATTGTGAGGGTGCATGTCACCTCAAAAATTATTCGGTTTATCACTTACCTACTCTAGGACGAGCAGGAGTTAAGCTTGGGGATGCTAATACGTTGGGTACGTATCTATAATTTTTGATGCTCCATGCTTGTTTAGTATCTACTAAGATTTACTCATCTACACTTTGAGGTTCTTTTTACATGTTTTCTGGTACTAACCTATTAACAAGTTGCAACAGTGCTAGATGCCTGTTTTCTGCTGTTTTTGGTTTCAGAAAAGTTAGTAAAGAAATATTCTCGGAATTGGACGGGATAAACGTCAAAGTCAATTACTTTCCGTGGGGAAAAAGAAGTCTAGAGGAGGGCCGGAGGGGCTGGCCAGGGGGGCCAGACCCACTCTAGGCGCGGGGTCAGGTGGGCCCGCGCCTTGCTAGGGATTGGCGGCCCAGGTCGCCTCCCGGACTCGCCCCTTCACCTATATGAAGCCCCTGATGCAGAAACTCTCAGTACCCGATCAGAAATCCACGAAACCGTCTGTAGCCGTCGCCACCATCGTCGCTAGATCGGGGGGATCTGAAGTTCTTCACGGCACCCTGCCGGAGGGGAGATCATCCCGGAGGCCTTCTCTCCGGTATGATTTGTGAGTAGTTCCACCTTGGACTATGGGTCCATGTAGTAGATAGATGGTTGTATCTCCTCCTTTGTGCTTTCATGTATAGATCTTGTGAGCTCTGTTCATGATCAAGATCTAATCTATTTGTAATCATCCATGTTGTGTTTGCGGGGATCCGATGGATATTGAGATTATTATGTTGGTTTGATTAATGGTTTTATCTTTATGATTCTATCATGTTTATGTTTTTTGTGATCTTGCATGCTCTCCGTTGCTAGTGGTTATCTTGGACAAGTAATTGTTAGTGACTCCAAGAGGGGGTATTTATGCTCGATAGTGGGTCCATGCCTCTAGTTTCCAAGGGAAGTAACAATAATATCTTCGATTGTAGATGTGCTGTTGCTACTAGGGAGAAAACAACGGTCTCTTATTCATGTAACATGTGGACTGTTTACCTTACACACTTTGCTTAAAGCAGTTGTCTGTTGCTTGCAACTTAATACTAGAGGGGGTTTGGATGATAACTTGAAGGTGGACTTCTAGTCATAGATGCAGCTGGATGGCGGTCGATGTATATTTTTTTATTGCCCAATCAGCCTCATAGGATATTTCTGGCTAGTAATTGCATTGTTATGCCTTGCTCAGTTCCTGTCAGTTGCCCTGCTGTAATTTGTTTATCCTTCATGCCATGTTGTTTATCTAAGGAGAGCACCTCTAGTGAACTATGGACCCCGGTCCAATCTTTACCATTGATACATCTTCCACTCTTACTTGTTTACTTGCTACAAACCATTACCTTCCACACCATACGTTTAATCCTTTGTTACAGCAAACCGATGAGCTTGACAACCTCACTGATTCGTTGGGGCAAAGTCTTGAGTTTGTGGTGTGCAGGTCTCCACGTTGCTAGCAACACCTGTGTGACGTTTCATTCCTCCTACTGGTTCGATAACCTGGGTTTCTTATTGAGGGAAACTTGTTGTTGTGCTGCTTCATACCTTGCTCTTGGGGTTTCCAACAAAGCGTTCCAAAACAAGTATTGGGCGCCATCACCCTATGCAGGAAATGATGTTTGATGATGGGAATCACAACATTAAAGTTGAATATACAATAAAATTCCAGCCGTATAGTTTCCACTAACACCGCTAGGTCAAACAGATACACTTTCGGGAAAGGACCCCTATATAAAGATACCTCTCGTGACGAGAATCGGGAGACGAAGAGGATAAGGACATCAGAAAACACAACACCAAAGAGCCACCGGAGGAATAGATCTAGATCCAATCTCACAACCCATCTCCACCACTATAGCCATAGTCCAGCACTTGTAATAGTAGATCTCATCTCCAACTGGCAACATTGTAATACTATTACTATCAATCTCATGATTTCCATTACAATGTTTATGATTGTTGATCTCATCTCTATGTGTGAGTAATTCTCCCTGGGCTAAGGGCTTCGACCAAGCCATGTAGTTTATGCATGTTATTTATCATAAATGGGATCGTGTATTAGTTTGTATGACATGATGATTATTGTATCATCTTTTGCCTCAATCTAAGGACTTGTCAGGTACCCCAAGACCCCGAGGATTGATCCAGGTATAGAGAGTATGAGTAATGACTAATCTGCAGGATGTGAACCCTAGTGGTAGAAAGGGTAGTACGGGTGTATGTGAGTGATTTACTTGGGATTAACGGTGATGTCATTGCGTATATCATTAGTTCTATTTCTTCTATTGATGAGACTAATAGGCTATTGTTATAAGCGGTTGAGGAGGCGATGGCAGTTATGGATGCACTGCCCACATATAATTAGTTTGCTCTAACGATTACATGCATACGTATTATTATCTTTTATTCCCATCAGATGTTTTGCACAGCTATAGGTGAAACCGAACGCCCGAGGCCCTCTATCTCCATCATCGACAACAACAAAATATTGCAAACACTTGGTCCAGTAAAACAGTAAAAGGATTCTAAAACTCCCGAAGGTCCGTTAAAGTAACCTCACCATGCTTTCTGCTTCCCGATGATTTGATAACCTAGGTCTACTAGGGAAAAAGAGCTATACTACATCTGTAATCCGGATCGAAAGTGTCACTAGTCTAGATAGTGTTGTACAGATACACATGCATAAAGTTCGGAACAAAATAAGAGGGAGACAATGGAGAAGGAGTGTTTTATAAGGTCTTTTGTTTGTTTCAAAGCTTGCTGGCAAGGGTTTCTGGATGGTTGCAGGCCTTATTTGGCCGTGGATGCAACAACTCTTCATGGAAGATTTAAAGTACAACTCGTAGCTGCTACTATAGTTGATGTCCACAATTGGATTTCCCTTGTTGCTTATGGAGTTTTGGAGATTGCGTCAGAGGAAAGTTAGACTTGGTTTTTGGAGAATTTGCACGATCTTATAGGTCATCCACCAGGACTTACTATCAACACAGACTCTTGCAAAGGTTTGGAGAAAGCTATAGAAGCAGTATTCCCCAAAATGGATCATAGGGAATGTATGCGACACTTAGTGCAAAAATTTATAAAGAAATTCAAGGGTAAAGTGTATAATGAAAACCTATGGTCAGCTTCATACACATATAGTTTGAGGAAGCATTTGTATCATTTGGAAGTGTTGTATAAACAAAACCCTGCGGTGAAGGTGTACTTAGATGCACATTATGGAATGGTGTGGTCAAGAAGCCAATTCAATGAAATTTGCAAGATAGACTATGTAACAAGTATGTTTGCAGAGAGTTTCAATGCAAGATAGAATATGTAACAAGCAACAAGAAAATCATTGAAAGGGCTTATGTTGTGGAAAATATTTGATAAGATTAGGGAGATGATCATGATAAATATCAATTTGGGTCAAAAAATTGCATTAACAATATATGTTGTCCATCTCATCCTCCCTTCTTTGATTAAGGCTTTGCATGCTAGGGAAAAATAATTGAAGATGAAATGCATTAGAAGAGGAATGGTGGATGAGGTAACGTACACTAACAGTAAAGATTTGCAACAGAGGTATCAAGTGAGTTTGGTTAATAGGACATGCCATTGCAGGCAATGGCAGCTCCGTGGGAAACCCTCCATACATGCATTGTTTGTTTCTCATGCGTGTTTTAGGAGGTGAAGAGCCACATATCGCCTCTCTGGAGAATAAGAATGTGGCGTCAAGATGAATGGGAAATGGATGTTGTCTCCAACGCTGCAAGTCTACATGGCAGCCATGATGGTAGCGACAGAACGGTCAAAACTGATAGGACCCCAACTTGACCATCTAAGCATTTGGCATGCCAACTATCGGCAGCTAGATCCAATAGCAAGCAACTCGGGCCCTACAATGCATTCTCTCGACAACTTTGGGACCGCAAAGTGACTACATTAGCAGGAAATCACAACGATTCATTGAATAATAACTCTACTCTCTAAATTAGCTATCTATTCAACTAATCATTACACGTGCCACCATTCTCCACAATCGCATACTGTAACTCCTAGGACGGGGATGACAACTACTAAAACTGCCAACATGAATCTACTATTCTCCTCCCCTTTCACTTGAAGTTCATGTTTTAGATTTTCTACCACTTGATCAGATACGGAAAAATCAGCCTCAAGTGTCAACTTTTCTTTGCGAATAAGCTCTGAATTCTTCTTTTTGTCCTCGATAGTATGCTTCAGATTGAATATCAATAGGTTTTTATGGGTTAATTCATCACCTAAATTGGCAACCATCTCCTCCAAATATGATTCATCTTGGTATCCAATGCACCATGGATCATCGTCCTGGATAGCACACTGCAATAATCCCAAAACAAACCCAATTGAAATCAGTCCAACAGGCCATGGCGGCACTTCAAATTCAACGGTATTACAAAGAGAAGGAGCTACCTACACTTCCGACGTGGTAGGAGAAGGATAATGTGGCCACAACATGATCGAATCCACACCCTCACCGGTGTACCCGCTATGAACAGACATTCAGGACTAATTTGCACATGCAAGATCAAGGAAATTACGGGAACCGAATCGATTAGGGTGTGCAGAGCAGGAGCAAAGGTCTTACCAAGCACTACTAGCAATTGATGTGCCTGTTCATCGAGCTATAGCAGCGGAATAAAATCCCGGTCGTCATGGGCGGCGGACATGCATGCGGTCGATACTGCCTCAACATATAATGCGTACGAAAGAAATAGGTGTTGGAGCCGTGGTTAAGGTGTAGCGCGGCAGTTTGTCCGAAGGTGTCGTAGGACAAAGCCGGCGATGCGCCGACACGTTGACGATGGCTGCTCTATCCGTCGGTGGGATAGGAGCTTCTCGGGACTAGGGGCTAGGAGACGATAAGAGAGAGCCGACCTCACGTGTCATACACGACCCCACCTGTCAATGTTTTGGGGAGTAGATGCTCCGGGATTTTTGCATATCTGCCAAATGTTTTTTTGAAATTTTCATATTTGCCTCATGATCACGGCATGTCAGTGACACACAAAATGGCAAATATGCAAGTTGCAAAGTAAAACATGACAAATATGCAAATCCCCCTCTAGCCCCACATGACAGCCCCATTAGTCATTGGCTTTGACGGCCCCATAGAACGGTCCCACATGAAACCCCATCATTCATTGGCTTCGACAGCCCCACAAAAAAACCCCATTTGTCAATGGTTGCACCGGCCACACAACCAGGAAAATTGCGGCCCACAAGTCAGCGAGAGATGGATGGTTGGTCCAACGTGTATCGTGGCCACACCCGTCAGGATGTAATGGCCATGGCAGGACCCATGCCAACACGGTCCCACGAATCAGCATGTAACGGTCAAGCCTTCTACTTGACGGCATCGATCCATCCGAGCGCCTGCAAGGGTTTCATAATAGAGGGAGGGGAAAAGTGAGGAAAAGTTAAGCGGCTAGGGAGAAGTGAGTACAACTAACGAACCAGGGGCACAAAAATAGAAACCTATTTTTACTTACAATAAGGATTTTCATCCAGGCTATTGAGCTGAAACATGTACCTACTAATATGAGATGAATAAAAGCTAAGTTCCATGGCCACTTTGTTTTTTCCTCTGCAAATTTAAACAAACAAGCTATACACGGGGTCTTCGCCCCACCGAATGACCTCGTCGGTTCCTTAATTATTGGATCCACCTGAGTAGCTCACTATGTAATCGAACCCTTGAAAACTCCAGCTAGTTGCAACCCAACTGACAGGTTGACAAGAAGGAGAGATTGATAGAGCATCAGGCTAACAAAAAGGACATGCATATTCACAATAAAGACTAACATGCACTGTTTTATAGAAACTTTACAAGGAAAACAATGGTCCAATCGAAATTATACAAGCTTTACATTGTTTTACATGGCACTCGTAGGAAAAACTCGTCAATACTAATGCTGAAGCATTATGTTGGTGCACTCATCGAACAAGCAAAAAATATCTTTGTCATGTTGGGCAACCGCCCGGTAGTGTGGGTGCATATTACACACCATGCCGTTAGGGGGAATAGGCGGCCTCGGTGCTCTCTACGCCAGATCGACATCTGGGCGATGCAGCCGAACAAGGGCCAGCGCTGCCTTGGCACCCGCGATGAGCTGCTACCGCACACACTCCTTTACCGCACCAACGCTCTAAAACTTCTACAGAAACCCTAGGAAGCTGGCAGGAGCTTCATCTAGGGGGAACATGGCGGTGAAAATTGTGGCGAATGCCCATCTTGCGCGCTTCAATACTCCAAGCAGCTGATGGACGCGATCCTGCACCGTGGCCACCACGACCGTTCGATTGCGGTTCATCTAGAAGAAACCCCTAGCCTCTAGCTCCTACTGGGTGCGGCAGTTCAGTAAAATATCGACACGTTCTTTCTCTTCCTGTAGAATGAGATTAAAAATTACAAAGGGCAACAACACGTCAGCCAAGGACAGAGTAAATAGTGCAGCAAAATGACAATTGACTACTACTCACATTGTAGTTGCTCTCTAATCTGCTAAAATTCTCCATGGAGAGACTTCTCCCTTTCAACAGCACGCTCCGCCATCGACTTCCACACGTCGGTGTAGCCACGGATGATGAAAACTTAATTCTCCAGGCTTCTAATCATAACATATATTTACATCAAAAGCTAATACATAGCAGTTCATCGTCTGGTACAAGGCATCACATGCTAGCACTACTTCGGGATAACTACAACAACTAAACGGGCGACTAAGCAGAAGCACCCTAGGGCTTCGCGGCACTTGCAGCACCTTCCGTCTTCCCGCTGTTTGGAGAGCTCTTCTATTTCTCAGTAAGGGAAGGCATCATCTCCTCCACCTTTAAATCCTGCAACCTAGAAGTAAACCGTGTCAGATTCAAACACATCAAGGACCTGCAATATCAAAAGATACATTACATGCAAGTAATAAAAACTAACCTGAGGAACCTCCTTTAGTGTGCTGAAGGGGGCAACTGACGACTCCGCTATCAAGGCCTCATCGGCTCTGAAGCTCAGCAATGGCCCGCGGGCCCTATCGAGGTACGACGGGGACAGCTCGTCGGATGATACCCTCGTAGGTTCGTTGACACCAGCATATAAAAACATCACATACACCTGGATTGGAGGGACTATAACTGACGCTTGATGAAGGTGCACATGATGTCGATGCTGCTAACTTTTTGGCCGTGCTTCAGCTGCAAGGCCTCCACGTGATTTTACAGCACGTCGACAACCTCGGTTTCACCCAACAGAACGTCATTCTTCCACGAGCGTTTCCTGAAGATCTCCGCGCCCGCATAGAAGGGAGGAAGACCGTGGAGCTGGCTAGTCAGCTTCTTGTCGTGGATGTAGAACCACTTGTTCCTCCATCCTTGCATGGACTCGAAGAGATTGAAGGAGAAGTATTGTTGGTTGGGATAGATATATTTTTTGCATCAGCCAAGCTCGTAGACTGCGCCTCCCAAGCCGGACTGCCTCTTCAGGCATAGAGCTTCTTGAAGAGGCCAAAGTGCAGCTCAATTCCGAGCCAGCACTCATTGGAGCTTGTCCCTCTTGGGTTCTTGGAACCCTAGACGGTTTGTGGCCTTGGTGGCGTTTGTTGGGAGCCTCCAATTAAGTTGTGCCGAAGTGCCCAAACCTTGTGAGAGGTTCCGGTTGCCACCGACAATTGCACCCGTAGTGGAAGCGTGGATCGATCCCGTTGGGGTGAGATTCACTGGAGAATAAGGGAGGCCTTTTGTGGCGTACGTGGTTAGATACTACCCCCTCTCCAAATGAGATTTACTCCATGTTGGGAGGAACTCGGTAAAATATCGTCGTCCCCGCGTGCCTCGGTTATCTCTGTACCCGAGATCTTTAGTTATGCACTTTACATTGTGATAGCCTTCGTGTTTGAAGTAATATATATGTTGCTATCACATTGTTTCTTGTATTGCTTAGCATATGTGGTTGATTCACATAGGTGAACTGTAGTTGTTCTAGGTTGTGCTTAACAAAGTAAACGCTAGTTTTATTCCGCCTTTGTCGAGCCACTCTCGGAAAAGTTTTAATCGCCTATTCACCCCCCCTCTAGGCGACATCTGTATCATTTCAATTGGTATCAGAGCCCGGTTTCTCATTTTAGGGTTCACCTCCTTGAGAGTAAAGATGTCAGCTAGGGGATTAGTGCACAAGGACACACTCACATTCGATGGCACAAATTATGATGTTTGGAAAATTCGCATGCTTAATTTATTTCGGGAAATTCACCCAATTATCGAGGTATATCTATATATGGGTTTCTCTTCTCCCGTGGATCCCCAAAACGAAACTTTAGAGGAGAAGTTGAACTCTGATATAGATTCTCTAGCTACTAAAATTCTTTTGCATGTTGTGAGCAATGTAGTTCTTTATTCTATCATGCCGTATTCAAGTGCTCGTGAGATAAGGACCAAGCTTCAAGATAAATATATCAAGTCCAACATTATTAATGATGATTGTGTTGCTTCCACTTCCGGTCGAGATGAGTTCTCATCGTCTACCACCTCATCAACATGTGATTTTTCACAAGGTAATGATATGGTGAGTGGTGATAGAAATTTCAATGTGGATAGTGTGCTTACTATTTGTAATCCTTCATCCCTATCTAGTTGCAATGATCTATCTTCGGACATTAACACTTCTAGCACTCAAAACTCCTTACAAGCTAGTGTTGATAGTCCTTTCATATCATGTAGAAATGACTTGAATAAATCTCATGATGATATGCTTGTGTTGTCTTGTTGCCATGATAAAAATGCTTCCATTTCCTCTAGTGCTTGTGTTGCTAACCATGTAGAGGAAACCGAAGATTCTATGGGACAAGACATGGTTTTTAATGAAGCCACAAATGCAATCTCATCTTCATATTCTTCCGGTACCCACCTATGCCCTATGGCTAGGGATTCTAAGTTAACTCCTACTTTGGAACCCATTACCTCTTGTGATGAGGAGGATGTGGATAATGTGGAAGAAGAGCTTGATATTGATGATTTATATGAAAAGGGTGAGATTGTTTATCGTGCCCTTGTTAAAAAGGATATTGCTTGCTCAAAATTTGTTGAAATCTTGGACTTTTGTATTAAGAGCAAAGAACATAATGATAAGTTAGAAACACAAATTGAGGTGCATGATAACAACTTTGATAAAATAGGTAGTATTGAACGTGAGTATGCTAATATAATTGCAAACCTAAATAAATCTCTTGAAGAGGAACAAACCACTAAGGAATCTCTTGAGGAGACCTTTGCTTTAGAATGGTCTAGAGTAAAGGAATCTCATGATAGAGATCTTGAGGTGGCAAGTGAACTCAAAAGTAAAAATGATGAGATTCAAGTTGCTTATGCTAAACTCCGTGAGGATTTTGAGCACCTCAAAAATGGCTCTAGGGTCATAAAGGGTGAGCTCATCAAACTTACCGAGTCAATGAGAAACTTAAAGCTTCATATTCAAAAGAGATAGCCAAGTTGCCCTCACCTCTTGCTAATAATGATGATGCTTGTGCTATTAACTCTATGTCTTGTGAAGCATCTATTTTGAAGGAGAATGTTGAGCTAAAGGATCAACTTGCGTTGCTAACTAGCAACTATGGGAAATTAGAAGAAAGTCATGTTAAGCTCTCAAGCTCGCATGAGGATCTTCTAGTCTCCCATGGTAGGCTAAAGTTAGCTCATGAGGCCATCGTGTCAAAGGTAACATCTAGTGGGACTCATGTGGACATTAGCACTATATCTACTCCAAATGTTATATTGCCATGTGCTAGTACTTGTAATTCATCATCTCACAACCATGTTATATCTCCTGATGAATTACATTTCGTGCCTTGTTTCTCTAAAAATGTAGCATCTACTTCCTATAGTACTTTTTTTGAAACTAACCATGTAGAGGAAATCAAAGAGCTCATGGCTCAAGTCACTTCTTTGAAGAATGACTTGAAAAGGGGTCATCAAGGGAAGGCCGCACTCAACAAAATCTTGAGTGTGCAAAAATCCCCCAATGACAAGAGTGGGATTTGGATTCAACTCCAATGTCAAGAACAAGTCCACTATCAAGTTGAAGCACAAGGACAACAAGAAGAATGGCCAAGATCAAGTCAAGAATCCGGCCAACATTGTTTGCTTCAAGTGCAAGGAAGAAGGGCACCATGTTAGATCTTGCCCATTGAAGAAAAAGCCTCTTAGTGTGAAGCAACAAGCGAAGCGGCCTTAAGCTCCACCTCAAGTCATTGATGGGCCTCTTCCTAAGAGGACAACCCGAGCTCTTCCTCGAGTCATGGCTTCACCTAAGAAGAAAGATGGCAAGAGAAGAACTTGCTACATATGTCGTGCAAAGGGGCACATTTCTTCCTCGTGCACTATTGATATCTCCTCATCCCATCCTATCTTGATTGATGATTCTTATTCTCTTTGTAAGGATGAGGTTGGCAATGTGTTTGCCAAATTTGCTGGTTCTCAATGTGGTGTCAATAAAAGAACCATTTTGCTTGCCAAGCCTATTGTGACTAACCTCTAAGGAATCAACTTGGTTGGGGACCAACAAGCCAAAACTTGATCAATAGGTGTGTTTTGGAGGGCATTGGAGTCGTGGCTACATTATGAAGAATTGAGGGATATTCATCAACTTTTATTATCAAGCCAAGCCATTTGGATGATCGTGATGATATTATATTTCGAATGTTCCTCCTTGCGGTAACATATGCTAAACTCTTTACATTGAAAGTTACTCGCCCCCTTGTGCACGTGTTGGTTTTGTATCTTCCATGATTTTGTACATGTTGTGCTTTCCACTTAATTATCTTTAGGTATCAAGCTTATTTGTGTTGTGTATGATTAGGTGGCACACCATGTATGTGTGTTTATTGTGTTGAGCCTTACTTGATTATATTTGGTATCTTATTTGGCTCTTGTGAGAGATTAATGGACTATCCCATTTTGGGGGAGTGTTATGCTTAGGCATTCCACAATCCTAAAAATGTGTGTACATGAGGAATACCACCTAGCATTTATATTGGGATATTATATAGCCTCTATGTGGTATAATTCTCACGAGAAATTTAAGTTTTATAATGTCCATTAATTATATCTATTTGTATCTTTTTGCCTCGGGTTGGTTTTATGGTAGTATCACATTATGGGGGAGTCATATGCTTAGTTCATATTACAATCCTAGAAAATGTGAACATTCGAGGTTGTGCCACTTAGAATTGATATTGATAATTATCTAGCTCCTATGTGACACATTTGCTCATACAAGTTCCAATTTGCTTGAGTGTCTTTATTGCTCATATTTTGGATCTTGTATGCGAGAGTGCTCCTTGGTATGTGTTTCCTCATATTTAGATATATATATCCGCATGGAAACTATTTTCTTCAAGTTACTGTAATCACTAGTGATTGTTTGACTATTGGAAGCTACCAAGAATATTGTTTGAAGTATCATGCTCATTTCCTGTATTTAGTTATATGCTTCTTGTTGTGACTATTATCTTGGATATCCATGCAAGCTACCTTGGGAAAATTATTCCCAACATTTCTTGTCCTTGGACAATGGGTACTAAATTTATGGTAAAATTTATTGATCATATTCACTTTGGCCTTCGCTTAATCTTGTCCTATCTTTGGCCAAGTAAATGTTTTGTGTTCTCCCATGTATTCCTTGCTACTTTTGGATCTTCTTATTTTAGTGGTATCCTCTTGTGCTTTATTAATGTAGGTAGTAGTGATGATCTCATTTGTGTGCATTTTGCATTCAAAAGAAAAATTCTATATAATGTACTACTTATCGGTGATCTCTCCTATATTATCTAGAACAATCCTTTTATGCTTCCTTGTTTGATCCATATCGGGTTTTATGTGCTTGGAACCTCAATCTTTTCGTTTTGGTATTTTGTGCCATCATGAGAAGTTTGGGGAGTTTGGTTTCTTGTTGGAACCTTTCTTTTCTTGGGAGTTGGTTTTGTCTCATTCCTTGTTTCAAGATTTGACCACTTTAGAATGAGATAAATCCTTGAGCATGTTTATTTCTATCTATCTGTTGCTCTTTTGGCTTTATCCTAGTTCATTTGTTGAACTTGTGACCTTTCATGTGTTGAATTGGTTCTTTGATGCAATTTGGACATCGTTTGTCATGTCACACTCTTGTGTGTGCAATATCGATTTAAGTGGTGTTTCTGTTCAAATTGTATCTCCTTTTTGGTTGTTGGGAGCATCCAATTAAGTTGTGGAGAAGTGCCCCAACCTTGTGAGAGGTTCTGGCTGTCACCGACAAGTGCACCGATAGTGGAAGCGTGGATTGATCCCGTTGGGGTGAGATTCACCAAAGAATAAGGGAGGCCTTTTGTGGCATAGGTGGTTAGATACCACCCCCTCTCCAAACGAGATGTACTCCATGTTGGGAGGAACTCGGTAAAATATCGTCGTCCTTGCGTTCATCGGTTATCTCTCTACCCGAGCTCTTTACTTATGCACTTTACATTGTGATAGCCTTCGTGCTTGAAATAATATATATTTTTCTATCACATTGTTGCTTGTATTGCATAGAATAAGTGGTTGGTGCACATAGGTGAACCCTAGTTGTTCTAGGTTGTGCTTGACAAAGTAAATGCTAGTTTAATTCCACCTATGTCGACCCACTCTAGGAACAGTTTTAATCGCCAATTCACCCTCCCTCTAGGGGACATCTATATCCTTTTAGCCTCCCTCTTTGCCAATAAGAATCCCCCGATACCAAAAACCTAAGTACCCGATCAATCTTCCACGAAACAGTCCGTAGCCGCCGCCACCATCGTGCCTAGATCGGGGGGATCTGAAGCTCTTCCCGGCACCCTGCCAGAGGGGAGAGATCATCCCGGAGGCCTTCTTCATCACCATGCCAGGCTCCGGTATGAAGCGCAAGTAGTTCCACCTTGGACTACGGGTCCATGTAGTATCTAGATGGTTGTTTCTCCTCCTTTGTGCTACCATGTTTAGATCTTGTGAGCTCCGTTCATGATCAAGATCATCTAATTGTAATCATGCATGTTGTGTTTGCGGGAATCCGATGGATATTGCGATTACTATGTCAGATTGGTTAATGATTCTATCTTATTGTTTCTATCATGTCTGTGTTGTTTGTGATCTTGCATGCTCTCTGTTTCTAGTAGCTATCTTGGCCAAGTAGATGCTAGTGACTCCAAGAGGGAGTATTTATGCTCGATAGTGGGTTCATGCCTCTATTTAATCTAGGGAAGTGATAGAAATATCTAAGGTTGTAGATGTGATGTTGCTAATAGGGAGAAAACAACGATCTCTTGTTCATGGAACAAGTGGATTGTTTACCTTACACACTTTGCTTAAAGCAATTATCCGTTGCTTGCAACTTAATACTAGAGGGTGTTCGGATGATAATCTGAAGGTGGATTACTAGTCATAGATGCAGTTGGATGGCGGTCTATGTATCTTGTTGTATTGCCTAATCAAATCTCATAGGATCATGAATGTCTAGTATTGCATTGTTATGCCTTGCTCTGTCATGTCAATTGCCTCGGTGCAATTTGTTTACCTAGCATGCCATGTTGTTTATCTTAAGTAGAACACCTCTAGTGAACTATGGACCCCAGTCCAATATTTACCATTTATACATGTTCCACCGTTACTGTTTACTTTCTACAAACCACCATTACCTTCCACACCATACAGTTAATCCTTTGTTCTCACCAAACCAGTGAGATTTGACAACCTCACTGTTTGTTGTGGAAAAGTCTTGAGTTTGTGTTGTGCAGGTTTCCAGTTGTTAGCAACACCTTTGAGTCGTTTCCTTCCTCCTACTGGTTCAATAACCTTGGTTTCTTACTGAGGAAAAAACTTGGTGTTGTACTCATCATACCGTCCTCTTGGAATCTCCCAACGAAGCTCTATAGTGATCTGAGCTGCAACAAGCCTTTTTCTGGCGCCGTTGCCGGGGAGGCTAAGGACAACATCACAAGGGGAGTCCTTCACAACCTTTCTATTCACTTTGTTTTTGTTTTGCTTAGTTTCTTTTGCCTTGTTTCGTTTGCTTCTTTTTATAAAAAACTCCAAAAAATATTAGTTTCGTTTGGTTTTATTTCTATTATCAAAAACACAAAAAATAGTTCATACTCTAACTGCTGCTGCTGTTGGTTTGCTCCACCATTGCAAAAATGAACTCTGCTGAGAACACCAAGTTGTGTGACTTCACTAGCACAAGCAACAATGATTTCCTAAGTACTCCTATTGCTGCACCTGATGATCCTAGTTCTGATGATGCTGCTGTCCACCTCAATAACTTTTTTGAACTTTGTGAGATGCAAAAATATAAGGATGTAAATGGAGATATTATTAATCTCAAATTGTTTCATTTCTCCTTTAGAGGAAAACCTAAAGAATGGTTGCTATCCTTGCCTAGAAATAGTATTGATTCTTAGATTAAGTGCAAAGAGGCTTTTATTGGAAAATACTATCCTCCTGCTAAGATTATATCTATGAGAAGTGTTATAATGAAGTATAAACAACTTGGGTGGAGTTGCAACGGTCTTCGACTATGGCAACTGGACTATCCAGAAGATCACTGCGCTCCGAGATCTAACGGTCGAAGAATAGGCCAGTTGCCTCTGCAAAAACAAGGGCTTTTCAAGCCAAGGAAACCAAAAACAAAGAGAGCAAAGAAGAAAACTCTCATGACATCAAAAACTTACCAGACAGGGCCTGAGTAGCAGCCATGAGCTAGTCAGAAAGTGCCTTCTCCCCCTCAGCTACGTTCGCTTCCCACTTATTCTCGAGCTCCTTAGCCTTTAGCTTGAAAGGTTCGAGAGCCTACACAACATACTTTTTGCTTTGGTATCTGCCTGGCTCCGGTTCTTCTCGAGTGAGTCAAGCTGACGGAGTGCATCATTGTTCTCCTCTACAAACCAAGGCAAGAAGGTCAATCAAAGATCCTAAAAAATGCACCCAAGGAGCATTGGCAGTAAGGCACTCACCATAAAGCTGCCAAAACTCTACCTCCAAGCTTATATGCTGCTGCCCAAGGCGGTTCCGCTCCCGCATGAAAGCTACACCAGAAAAGTCTAAGTTAGAAACAAAGAGGACTCGAGGGCTCGACAAACACAACTCAAGATCACTTACATGTACACTCGAAGACTCTGAAGGCTGGAAATTTGTCATCCGCACAACAATCTTGCGAGTCCTCAACTTAGAGGAAATTGAAGAGTTGCTGCCGGAGTTGGCTACTATCTTCGGGGAAGGTGCTGCAGCTTTGGAGCTTGCCGCCTTCAACTCCATGGTGACCTCCTTAGTTTCGTCCTTGACGGACTCATCCGGTGAGGACCTCCTAACCCAAGAACAACAAAAACAATCATCAGTCGCAAAACTTAGTGGAACACATCCAAGGAAAACACAGAAGATACGGAGAGGTCAAAGACCGGTGTTGGCTTCTTCTTCTTCTTGGCCAGGAGCCATGGCCCGAATAGGCACTACTGGAATTGGCACGGTAGCACCCCAGCTGGCGCGTGCTACTCCAGAAAGGCAGGCCCTCTCGGTGTCGAGGCATCCGAGCCTTCACTTTGGCTCCTCTTACACGAGGTACCATTGCTATGCTCGGGGGCTTCTTCTAGGGGCGACTGAGCAGCGGGGACGGTGGACTCTGACTTGTCCATCTCCCCGCTGTTTGGAGAGCTCTTCTATTGCTCAGTAAGGGAAGGCATCATCTCCTCCACCTTTAAATCTTGCAACCTAGAAGTAAACCGTGTCAGATTCAAACACATCAAGGACCTCCAATATCAAAAGATACATTACATGCAAGTAATAAAAACTAACCTGCGGAACCTCCTTTAGTGTGCTGAAGGGGGCAGCCGACGTCTCCGCTAGCAAGGCCTCATCGGCTCTGAAGCTCAGCAATGGCCCGCGGGCCCTATCGAGGTACGACGGGGACAGCTCGTCGGATGATACCCTCGTAGGATCGTTGACACCAGCATATAAAAACATCATGTACACATAGATTGGAGGGACTATACCTGACGCTTGATGAAGGTGCACATGATGTCGATGCTGATAACTTTTTGTCCGTGCTTCAGCTGCAAGGCCTCCACGTGATTTTACAGCACCTCGACAACCTCGGTTTCACCCGACAGAACGTCATTCTTCCACGAGCGTTTCCTGAAGATCTCCGCACCCGCATAGATGGGAGGAAGGCCGTGGAGCTGGCTAGTCAGCTTCTCGTCGTGGATGTAGAACCACTTGTTCCTCCATTCTTGCATGGACTCGAAGAGATTTAAGGAGAAGTATTGTCGGTTGGGATATATATATTTTTTGCATCAGCCAAGCTCGTAGACTGCGCCGCCCAAGCCGGACTGCCTCTTCAGGCATAGAGCTTCTTGAAGAGGCCAAAGTGCAGCTCAATTCCGAGCCAGCACTCGCAGAGGGTTATGAAGAAAGCAATGTGGAGAATAGAATTGGGCATCAACTGATGCAGTTGAAGCCCGTAAAGGAAGATAAACCCACGAACAAAATCGTGGGCATGAAGAGAAATGCCCCGAAGGACAAAGGCAAGGAACATCACCCAAAATCCAGTAGGAGGGTCGGTGTTACCTCAGGACCAGGGATTTTGGAGTCTCCCTCCTTGGAAGAAATCAAATGGGCCTCGCTCAGGTGGTGCAAGTCCACTGGCCTAATCATCGACCGCTTCCTACCGCTATTGGTGATGCGGCATCGGGTGGTATTCTTGGTGGCGCCAGCGGCGCTATCCCAGCCCTAGTGCTCTTTTCGGCTTGCCCATTCTAGTGCGTGCAGTATGCTTTGCGCTGCGCTCGGATGAGTGAGGAGGGAAACAAGTGGAAGGCTTACAGGGCAAGGCATAGAAATGGAGGCAAGAGCGCCCAAGAAGAATAAGGAAAAAAAGATTCAAGGTAGAGATAAAGGAAAAAATTTACCAGGGCCTTTGGACGTATTAAATGACGAAGATGATGAAACAGAACCATTGATATACAAAGATCAACAAGTGTCACACATCACAGCGCACAAGTGGCAGTTGCCGCCCAAACCATCGTGAGCATGCTCCACTATGCACAAAAATCAAGGAGACACAGTCAAAATCACGTAATATACGCGTGGCTAGTCAAATTGTGGTCAGAATGTGGGACCCACAATCGTATCGTCCCATCATCACTGCTACAGCAGGTGGATGAGGTTATCAATTGTCATCAGTGAAATCATTATCCACTGTAAAGAAAAAGCGATGCAATGACTCTATATTATTGGCATAAAAGTACTTACTCGAGTCTACGACTCGACCAAATACGAGGGGACTACTCCTATTAGGAGCGCCGATCGCGCACCTGAGGAATTGGCCAGATCCCTGAAGCACTCGAAGATAACTTTTAGCTAAACTTCACGACTCGACCTCTTCTTCGAGTCCACGAATCGATTATGGACTCGGGAGATACTCCCATAGGGAGCGCCGGTTATTATTCAGTTAATTTGAGTCATAAATGGCATTCACAAGATTCAAGTCTCTGCTCGAGTATATGACTCGAACAGATACTCAAGGGCTACTCCCATAGGGAGCGCTGACTGTGCACCCTATGAATTAGTTAATTATGATTCTTTCGATCCTCTATAATCAATATGTCATAAAACTGAAATACAGTCGAAAAATTCGGTGACTCCGCCCAAAAATTATGCTAAGAGATGATGTCTCCTTGGCTACCCGAAGCGTCTCGTGAAGATAAAAAATCAGATGTTATGATGTGTCTGCGACACAAAGATAAGTCCTATAGATACAGTCTGATGGGCTGGTAACGCATCTAAATGCGCTCTGCCAGTAGTATTCCATGTCAACAGGCACGATGAAAAATCCTAACGGACGCATTGGGTCATACTTAAAAACAATGGAATTCGAATCCTGTAAGACCTCCGCGGCCTAAGTCGAATTATGCCAGCAATTTTCTGCATTAGAGTCCGGGAACTCAAGATAGAGTTGTTTTGCCCAAAGGTAGTTAATTGACCCCGATCCTTCGGCTGAGTCAGACATGCGTATCAACTATCTCTATGAACTAATACTATGACCAGAAAGATTATTCAGATGAAGTCACTCGAAGTCTTAAGAGTCTCCAATCGAATCTATGATTCGACTGAACACTCGGAAGTTACTGATATGGGTATGCCCTACGGGTGTCTAATGTTAGCCTATCTAGTCTGGATCAGCAGAATCTCATGTAATGATAAACGCCTGATGAAAATGTCTAGTAGGGATTCGGGTGTCCCGGGCCCATAAAGGATGCGACTCCTAGGAGAACACAACTTGTTTTAGATAGAAAATTTAAAGGGTAAAACCCTAATCTGTAACCAAATCGATCTACCCTGAGACCTGTCCTCCCCATATAAAGGCCAGGAGGGCACAACGAGTAGGAAATTCAGAACCCTAGCATAATCACCCACTAGATCTCATCTGCGCAGCTCTGTAACTTTCGACTTCGCCATTAATCAAGAACATACAAGAAGTTGTAAGGTTTCCCTCCGGGGGGCCGAACCTGGGTAAATCCCGTGTCCAACATTTCTTTTTTTGTTAGCCATTCCTAATCTCTAACGTTCCCCTCTTCTTAAAACCCAATCCCTAACAATGGGCATTGACGAGTCGAACCCTCGTCAGAGGGAGTAACTATAATTACAACGCAATTCTGATTCTTCCTAATATGCACATATCACAAATACGTTTATATCTTCGACTGAAAACACAACCATTAGTATTTAAAGAGCCCTAATTGATGAGCTAACTATAGGTACCTATTGCAAAAATACAACATAAAACAATCAAAATTTCCATTGATTTTTGTTTGATATGCTTCAATTCATTTAATAACTTATCCTTCTTGCTAGTTCCGAAAAAAGAAGTGACTAGAGAGAAATTAGGGGCCATCGTACCTTAAATCAAAGCCCACAGGCGGCTCTGCCGCGGTGGATGGACCTATAGTACTGCCAAGGCTTCCCACTGTTGAGCAATATTTCCTATAGATACTTGCTCACTTTCTCCAAGTCTACGCAACATTTCCTTTAAATACTTTCTCTGTCTCCAAGTCCTTTGCATACATCTTCTTCCGTCCCTCAATTTCTTCTCAAATTACTAAAAATGTTAATACTCATGAGGCACAAACAAGGATTCTTAAAGATTACACTTCGGATACATGCAAGAATTCTTGTAAAAGCTAACTAGTGAATGAACTTAGAATTCACATATTCGTTTATCCCATATTTCTCACAAAGTATATCCCTGCTATAGCACCAATTCCAACTCAGGCGTTAAAACAAAAAACGATGTGATAGTAATATTATTACTGAAAAGCATATTCCCATCATCCTAGCTAGAATCCCATGAATACTCACCAAAATAGCACATTCATATCTCGTTTATGTTATAGAAAACTAACAAGCAATCACCTGAATAGACAAAAAAAAATTCGTATCATATATTAGTACTTGTTTGAGGGCAAGTTAAATCAAAGATTCAGCAAAACTCACAGGCTTGGGTGAGTATTGCGACATAAAATGAGCTAAATATGACAAATGGCAACGATTACAATAACTTAGAGATAATTATGTCATGGAGAAGGATACATATAACATGTAAGAACATAATTGGTGTATAAAAACCCAAAAAATTATACACATAGTATCCCAATATTGCCTAAAGAGTACATAGTAAAGAAAAACACTTTGGTCCTTAGCGGAAAAAATTCAAATTTTTCCGGTTTCTAAATTCTAATATTCACCATTGGATCAAGAATGGCAAATCCAAACATTGGCTAACTGTTGGATCTTCTTTTCCATTCTGAGCATCTACTCTGCTGGAGTAGAATATTCTATTGATAATGTTTAGAAAAATGAACGCTAGTATGCGCAAACCTCAAAACACACTTCATTGTTTAGTTTCAAGGACCTTGTGCTAAATGCATGGAACTGGATGTAATTTTAATTTTTTACGAGGTCCTTCTAATAACTTGTACTTCCACCTACCGTGTTAACTAAAGCACCTCGCTCCTATGGGACCTACCAGAGTTAGAATAAAACGCAACACTCCCAATTATCACACAAAGTGGTCCACATTTTCTTATATAATTCCATTTTCAAGCTTCCTAGATAACTTCACTAACTTCTTGCCGATCTAACAAAATTAGGTCAAATTTGAGCTACAAGTAAGCGCGGTAGATTTATCTTAATTAAATGTAAGCGCGGTATTTGAGCTACAAGTAAGCGCGGTAGATCTAACAAATTTGAACGAACATTCTCAATTTCCCGAGTGATGACAAGATTTTTCTTTGCCATACAAAAAGACCAAAGCATATGGATCTGAGTGCCACAAGCCAAGCTTACACACATATTAACTAGACCAACATGTTGTACTTAATTAATATTTCCATGTTTTATGAGTTTCAAACTCCCTAGCTAACTCTGCCCACTTGAATGAATTTATGCCCATTTAGCGAAATTATGTAAAATTTGAACACACTATGTGTAAATTATAGGTTTCTTCAGATGTTTTATGAAAAAACTTTTGCAGGTACCCATCGAGGGGTCAATTAATATATAAGAGACCACCGAGAGTTTTGACAATAGGTTCAAATTCTTGCTAAGATTTTGCATCTTGACATTTTAACGAAATTAGTTCAAACTTGAGCTACAAGTAGGCACGGTAGATTTCTCTTGAATTAAATGTCTTTTCAGAGGTTGATGGGTGCATCTTCTTGTAGTAAACAATGTCGTTTGTGTGAGTTTCCAACTATAAGGAAAGACCATTCTCAAATTTTCCGAGTGATAACCAGATTGTTCTTTTCCGTAAATAAATTACAAAGAATTTATTGCAATTTCCACCACTTGGTCATCTAATTACCTATTTAGATCTACTGACAACATAACAGATAGCTGGGCTCACATTGTCAGTAATCCCATTAATTTACAAACGTCAATAATTCATCCAATATTTATCTTGTTGGTTTATCTAAATTAGGTCAAACTTTTTCTATATGAGTAAGCGTGATAGATTGATGTTGAATTAATTGTACGTTCGAAGGTAGATGGGTGCATATTCTTGTAGTAAACAATGCCGTTAGTGTGAGCTTACAACTATCAGGAAAGAACATTCAACTCTAAATTTTTCGAGTCATACTGAGATTGTTCTTTTTCGTAAGGAAGGTCTGAAGAATATGGATCTTAATACCACAAGCGAAGTTTTAAGACATGTATAGTGGGCCAACATGCTGTACCGATGATACCCATATTTTATGAGTTTTCAAACTTCCTAGCTAACTCTACCAACCTGAATGACTTTATGCCAATTTATCGAGTATAGGTCAAAATTGAACTACAAGTAAATTGTAGGTTGCTTTGAAATTTTTATAAAAAATCTTTTGTAGGTACCCATGGGGGGTCAATTAATGTATCGTAAACCAATGAGAGTTTTGATGCAGGTTCAACTTCTTGCTAAGATTATGCATCTTGACAGTTTAACAAAATTAGGTCAATCTCGAGCTACAAGTAAGCGGGATAGAATGCTCTTGAATTTAAATGTAATTTTAGAGGTAGATGGGTTCATCTTCTTATAGTAATCAATGTCGTAGGTGTGGGTTTCCAACTATATCTGTAAAGAACATTCTCAAATTATCACTGATGACGAGATTGTTCTTTTTCGTAAAGATAAGTCTGAAGAATATTGGATCACAATGCCACAAGCCAAAATTCCAGACATATATAGTGGACCAACATGTTGTACTTGCAATTCCCATGTTTTATGATTTTTTCAAATTTCCTTGCTAACTCTGCCCACTTGAATGAATAAATGTTGATTTAACGAAATTAGGTCAAATTTGAAACTATAAGTAAATTGTAGGTTTCTTAGAAAGTTAATGAAAAAGCTTTTGGAGGTACCTTTTCGAAATTAGGTCACAATTAATATATAATAAATGATGAGTCCAAAATTTAAGCATATTTACCTTTTTATTTTACATAAATAGAGTAGGGATCTTTGTATTTCACTGCGTTCGCGCGCACCTTTTATCTTTATTTCAACAGGATTCCAAATTACTATGTCTATTATGAATATATCAATTAAAATTGTCATACTATACTATAATATGATATTTTTAAGTGATAAAAGTCATTTTGTGGAATTACCTTCGCTCCTAAAAATACCAAGCAAGGAGAGGCAATCGGTGCCGGTAACGACCAGCGGTATGATCGGGTCCCGCCCGTACCGTCCGACCATACCATGAGCCACCGAGTCTGAATCATCAAATACTTTCTCCTAGAGAAGACGGTAGGGGATCCGATATTCACATCCACAAGAAACCACGAAAAACACATCTAAAAGGGATCTAAAGGAGGAATTTGGATGGGGAGAAATCCCTGCTGATCCACAGATCATTGGAGTACAACACATCATCCCTTTCATCATCAACCGTTGCATCTACATCACCAGTACTCTCATCCTTCATCCATTAGATCTTGTTGTAATTCTAGATTCAATTATGGTTTGCACTAGATCTATTTCATTACTTTCATCCATCCATTTTGATTATGATGGTGTTGTTGATTGCTTCCATGTGTGAGTAGTTCCTTTGTTCTCCGGGAGATGGAGAAGCCCTAGCACTACTATGAATTTGCAATAAAGATGATATATTCTTGTGTTCGTATGACTTGTCAGTCTATGATAGATTTATGATTTGTGTTTGATCTCTCTCTTTAGATGGTATGTGAAAGTCGACCACATACAGTTTTCCCTTGGGACTAAAGGGAGGTAGAAAGCCTTTGGACGTGCTTTGGGATCGTACCCAAAATATCCCCATGACATATTGGCGCCGGGTCATGAACTACGTAGTCAAAGGAGGAATAAAGAGGGACTCCCTAAGCTAATTACGATATCTACGGGGAAACCCTTAATTGCGGTGGCCTGTATGAGTGACTACTCTCAGGCATCGTAGTGGTTATTTAGAGGTAACCTCACTATTGGCTCAACAAAGTGGCTTCCTATGAGCCTTGTAGTGAATATTTTATTATGGAGCTCTACCACATCCCAAAATTTTCCAAATTTTGTAATATGAAAAATAAAAAAATAAAATAAATAATTGTTGAAATTTAGGGTGAAAAGAAACTTTTTGATTCCAAATGGAAACTTAAAATCCCATCTTGAACAAACTTGAGTAAAGTTTGAATCCAACTAAATTCAAATCAATTGAAATGCATTCTACATAATTGCATCTGGAAATTTAAACACTTGAGAAATAAAACAAAACCCTAAAAACCTTAATGGAATAAAATCATTTCCAAGATATCTCTAAGACCATGGTTTTGGTCCATATAAAATTTTGTCAACAAACATTTATAAATGATCAAGAATGACAAATAGAAATATTATAAAACCATATGAATTGGTTTCACTTAATTTGGAACCATAGATAAAATCTTATGAATTTAATAAGATAAGGAAATTGAATTTCCAAAGCTAATAAAGCACATATCTAAAAATCCATACCAAATGGTGAGAAAATAATCCTAAAGATACCTAAAAGGATAAACAAATATTAAATAAGATTTTACAAATTGAAATCACCAAGTTTGGATCTTTAAATAAAAAGATATGGATTTTATAAGATAAAGAAAGAAATATTAAATGAGGAATATTTAAAGACCAAATTAAATCTTGGCCTAATCCATAAGCAAATGAAATGATTATAATCCAAATCCAAGTAAAATAAATGGATAAAGAAATTTTCCAAAATAAAATGGCATTAACCAAATTCTATTTCTATTGGAATAAAGACAAATCCCTAATAAGATTGATTAATTAAATCATGGGAAAATAGAATTTGGAATTTACCCAAGTGAAATAAAAAGTTATTTAATTAACTTAATTGGGATCAAAGAAATCTTCCAAATAAAATTTATTGATTTAAAACTATATTTAATTTCATTGGAATAAAGACAAATACCCAATTTAAAATAATTAATAAATCATATTAAAAATATTCCAAATAATTCAAAGCGAATTATTTGACACCCTAATAAATGAATAAAACTTACTAGAAAGGTTTTGTGAAAATTGAAATTAAATATGGACTAAAAATATATTTGACACCCTAAAAAGAATACAAGAAATATCCTAAATTTAACTTTAAAATGTATTAATAAACAATATTTGAATATACTTAAAGTTTGGTTGAAGTGTGAATTCAAATGGTTGTTTGAAAAGTTTAAACAAAATCAAAACAGATAAATAGAAAAAGAAAAGGGAAAAAGTTTCTGTATAAAAAAAGTGAAACGGACCCCAGCCCAGCCAGTAGGCCCAACTAGCCCAGCAAGCCCATCTCCCCCCACGCAGTGAATCGTTTTTCATCCACAAATTGACCCACAACATCGCTGACTAGCAGGCCCCATCTCCCCTCTCCCTCTCTCGCTGACACCAGTACCCACTGCCCCGTCATCACCTTCAACCTCGCGCTGACCCCGCCCTCTCTCCTCGCTGCAGTTTCTGGCCGCGTTTTAATTCGTTAAATTTGTGTTGATGGTGCAGTAACCCAGCCACGCAACCACGCCTTATTAACCGCCACTCCCTCCTCTCCAATTCCCCTCAGACCCCATGCCTCCGGAGCCACCAGGCTGCCTCGAATCCACTCTGCACCGCCGCGGCCCCGACAACCTTCCGGTGAGAAATCCGGCCATCCGCCGTCGCCCCTCGCCCCCTCGACCACACGAGCGTGTTCCCCAGACCCCTATGAACCTCCCAGTACCGCTTGTTTAGCCGCACGCGCCTCAGACGCTCGGCAACAACGACGCTCTCTCGCCACCGTCTACTGCCTCTACTCTGGCGAGTGCCCCAGGTAGCATCTGACCACTCCCTTTCCTCTCGTTGATGCACACATGATCGCCAACCCCGTACGCATCTCACGCCGTTGTTATCTTGCCTTCGGTTGGCCTGTAGCCTCGCCAACTACGATGACCAGAGCGTGCCCGACGTTGTGCAGACTCCGACGAGCAATCGTCAACGTCTCCGTGCTCCCCTTGGCCAACCAAAGCATCAACGAGAACCAGCGCTTCATGGCGAAAACGATGAGCACATCCACCCTCCCCCTTTCTTCCTGGAATAGCCAGAATGCAATCGTAATCGCCAATACGCCGCCAAAGACCACCAATTCTTGGCAAAGCAATAGGAGCCGTCCGATCTAGATCCGAGTGATGCGATTGATCATAAGTCAAAGGGGTAAGTTCGATTCTGTGCCATGCGATCTCACTTAAATCCAATGGCCTTTATCTGTTGATCCACGCGAACCGTTTTTGCCCAATAGAAAGCAGCCACGTGGCTAGCCTTTTGTTTTAAAAACAGAAACTATTCTATTAGATACTCAAACTTGAAAAATTCATAACTTTCAAACCACACGTCCAAATTTTGCAAATTTTATATCAATGGAATAACCAAGACAAACTCTATCCAACCGTGCACTTTGTTTAGTAAATTTCTTCTGTTAAATTGATTGTTTTTGCAGAAACTTGTGTAGGCATATTTTGGATATAAAATTTGTTCTAAAATTATTTTAGTGATAAGACCTTTGGAAAATGGATTGTTTTGAACCTACTGAACATATAAATCAACTCATGGATTCAAAAATATATTTTGTGAGGCAAGTTAATAAATCTTTGAATTAAAGCATTTCTAGTCAAATAAAAATGTTGTTTATATGTTAAAAATACCTTTTGGAGAAAATCATTGGAAAATGATTTGGATTAAACTCTCTGACTCCAAACACCAAGTTTTTAGAATAAAAAATGTATTCGGTGAACCCTATAAATATCATTGCTTTGCTAAAAGTATTTTCAACCACATAAAATATTGATTTGGTTTAAAAATGGTTTATAAGTAAAATCTTTTGCAAATGATTTTTCCTCTTATATAAAATGACCAATAGGTGTTTTATAATGTTTATAACATGTTAGAAACCACTTTTCCAAATAAAACAATCTTTAGCATGCTTGCATGCATTGCTTTGTTTCTATTATTTTATGTGATATTTGCTTGAATGGTAGATTGAAATTGTGCCCTGCTTGATTGAATTGTAGTGATTTGAAGAGTGTGATTATTGCAAAAAAGGCAAGTGATGCTTCATACTTTTGTCCCATTATTTTCACTATGCATTAGTGATATTTCTAAGTAGGACTTGCATGGAATTTTTGATAAGTATAAACTATGCCATGGGAAATCCTAGTAGATGAAACCTTAGTAGAAATTTCCTAAGTTAAGATTCCTACTACCATCACGCTTAGCTTAGCTAGTACAAAACAAGGGTTGATTATATTCATGCTATAGAATATTTCTAAGTCAAGGACTTGTGTTTTGTTTAATAAAACAACTAAGTGAATGAATCACCTGGGTGGGATGGAAGGAATGGTTTGTGTTGAGTGGTTATACAAGGCCCATTTATATGGTTTACCTTGTGTATCTCACTTGTGGATGGCCACCTAGGAACAAAGAGATTTGAGATGTCAAATGTTCAGAAGCTTCAAGTGCAGCCACATGGCATTATGGGCTCTGCCTGGATCATATAGGTTGCAATAACTTAGCCAAATGGACAGTTGGTGGTAGGGGATTGATAGGTTGGAGCGCGTCCATTCTGGTCTAAGGGAAGGCTTCTGAAAGATCTTGTCTTGGTGAAACCAAGTCTTGTGGGGAAAGTGCACCACCTCTACAGAGTGTAAAAATCTAAGTACTTAGCCATGTCCCTGGCAAAGGACAATTTGAGCATCAAGACATGGAAGCTATCAAGAATCTCCTCATCCCAATTTCTAAGTTAAAAACTTGTGGTTGAAAAAGGGTTGAAGGATCACCAATTTCTATTGGGAGATGCCTTGGGTGATTTTTTCAAGCAAAAACTTAGTGTTTTCAAAAGATAAGGAAAATTTATTTTAAGCAAATCAAGCCTAAGCTCCACTTAGCCAAATGCATATAGATGATAGATACTACTATACTACCATAGTATCACTTGCCAATACAATCCAAATGTATTGACCCTTGTGGCTATAACTTATTATGTTGCAGGTTTGTTTGATGTTAGTGAAGTGTGTTGATTAGGATTACAAGTCTACAACCAACATGTTTGCCTGTGGCACTTTGAAGATGAAGGACCCCATGCTATTGTTATTTCTGCTGCATTGTAATGAGATAGCCAAATGACCTATGTAAGATGTAATAAATTATTTTATTCCTGGTTATAAAGTTGTATTATGACCTTTGTTTCTTGATATTACATCTTAATTGTGGATGCTAGCTATTGATCCAGGGACTAGCATTGTAAACACAGGGATCCTCACCTTTATAAAGGGAGGGATCTTACAAGCTCTCTCCACATATCTCATGATACAAGAAGTATATTATATTAAATATTAATAATGACAACACCATGCTAGAGTATCCTAAATCCTCGATAATGTTTAGCCCTATTGCATTCCACCACACTTTTATACCAACTTGTTACTTGTTGTCTTTTAATCATTTTAATTATCTGCACACAACCAAAAACCTTTCAAACACTCTTTACTTGAGATCAAAGGCAACTTACAAGTATCCTTTGGTAGATAGTGATGAGGGGAATAAAGACCTCTACCAATAGCTCTCCGTGGGTTTGTTATCTTTACTTTGAAAATAGCTACAATTGATCTGTGCACTTGCAATCATCAATAAACCACCGAGAGTTTTGATGACAAGTTCAACATCTTACTAATATTTTGCATCCTGACAGTTTAACGAAATTAGGTAAAATTTAGCTACAAGTAAGCGCGGTAGATTTATCTTTAATTAAATATTTTAGGAGGTAGATGGGTGAATTTTATTGAAGTAAACAATCTTGTAAGTGTGTGAGTTTCCATCTATACGGAAATAACATTCTCAATTTTACAAGTGATGACGAGATTGTTTTATTTCCCGTAAAGAAAGTCCAAAGAATATGGATATGAATGCCACAAAGCCTTGTTTTCAGACAGATATAGAGGAATAACATGTTATACTTACGATTTCCCATGTTTTATGAGTTCTCAAACTTCCTAGCTAACTCCACCCACTTGAATGGCTTTATGCTGATTTATCAAAATTAGGTCAAATTTGAACTACTTCAAGTAAATAATGGGCTTATTTGAAATCTTACGAAAAAGCTTTTGGAGGTACCCATAGGGGTCATAATTAATATATCAAACCACCGATTGTTTTGACGACAGGTTCAACTTATTGCCAAGATTTTGCACATTGACAATTTAATAAAATCAGGTCAAACTTGTGCTACAAGTAAGCGCGATAGATTGCTCTTGAATTACTAATTGTCTTTTCGAACGTAGATGGGTGCATCTTCTTTTTAGTAAACAATACCGTCAGTGTTAGTATCCAACTATCAGCAAAGAATATTCTTAATTTTCCAAATGAAGACGAGATTGTTCCTTTGCATATAGGATGTTTGAAGAATATGGATCTGTATGCCACATGTAGACCTTTTAAATATTTATAGTGGACTGACATTCTGTACTTGCGATTCCCATGTTTTATTATTTTTAAACTTTGTCCAAGCTAACTCTGTTCACTTGAATGACTTTATGCCGATTTATTGAAATTCGATCAATCTTGAACTACAGGAAAATTATAGGTTGCTTTGAAAGTTTTGTGATTTTTTTGAGGTAACCATTAGGGGGTAATTTAATATATCACAAGCCACCGTCGAGAGTTTTGAAAATAGGTTCAACTTCTTTCTAAGATATTTCATCTTGAAAACTTAACGAAATTAGGTCAAACTTGAGGTATCATGGGTTGCTCTCGAATTAAATATCATTTCAGAGGTAGATGGGTACATCTTGTTTTAGTAAAAAATCTCGTCGGTGTGAGTTCCCAACTATCAGGAAAGAACATTCTAAATTTTCCAAGTTATGGACTTGGATGTCATTTTTAATTTCTATAAGGTCCTTGATGCAACCTGTACTTCCACTGACCGTGTTAACTAAAGCTCACTTCTCCCACAGGACCTTGCTTTCTTACAATTCCGAATTTTTTAGATGGATTTTTCAATATTACTAGCTAACTTGGTACACTTAAATGACTTTAAAGATATTTAATCAAATTAGGTCAAATTGTTTTTCTATATAAATAATATAGCTCAAAATAGAGGGGAAAATCAAAGAACAAGAATATATTATGCATGTTAATTGTTGAGGAAATACGGCATGTAAGAACAACTTCATTTGGGTCTCTTTTTATGGTTGTTGATCATTAATAATATATCAGTGGAATTTCGCAAAACAAAATTGAGTCTAGAGCAGTGCTGAGAGGAGTACAAGGCACATATGTCTAAAGGAAAAATAAAATAATGGGCCACACTTGGCAGTGTATGACCAAGATGTAAAACTACTATGCAAAAGTTAGCATCTTCAGTCCAGTAGGTCCCACGAATCGTCTCATATAGACACTGTCTAAACGGTACTCGTAGTAGTATTTCTTTTCTTAGAAATATACTCACCTCTATCCACGCGCTGTACATGGAGAGATAATAAAACATAGGCAGGGGAAGAGGGAAGGAGCGAAGATCAAAGTTATGATCAGTTCCTGACATGAGGTACTCATGCCGCCTTACAATTATAGTGTACACTTTACTAGTAGTAAATATCAGGACCTATGCACAAAAAAGCGTGTGTTTTCTATCTCCTTCAATGCCTCTCAAAGGATGTGTTTTCTATCTCCTTCAATGCCTCTCAAAGGATGTGTTTTCTATCTCCTTCAATGCCTCTCATGTCTCTACCCTTGCGCACCAGCATGGCTGATCTCTCCTTCGTCCACAGCATGGTGCTGCGCACGTGTGCCTTGGTACGACGGCTCTGTTTCTTTTTCTTTTTTTAGAGGGTGGCTCTGTTTCTCTAGCATTTTCGGAATTCGTGTTGGTGTGGAGTTGGAGGAGCAGTACAGATGAAGGAAACCACTTTGGTCCTCGGTGGCAAAAAAATCAAATTTTTTTGGCTTCGAAGTATTCACCTTCTTCCCATACATCGGGAGGGAAGGTTATTCAAAAGATAGGCAATTCACAGTAGTACTTCTTATCTTATCTTTATCTTCTCTTATCTCTTACAATACCATAGACCAATATATAGTGTATGGATAACTTTGAACATTGACCATTGGATCAAGAGTGGAAAATCCAAACATTGCTAAGCATTCGATCTTATTTTCCATTCTTAGCATCTAGAAGATTCTATTTTGATAGACTTTAGCACAATGAACGCTAGTATGGGAAAAACTGAAAAACACACTTCATTGCTTAGTTCCAGGGACATTGTTCTAAATGCATTGACTTGGATGTAATTTTCATTTTTATGAGGTCCTCAATGTAACTTGTACTTCCATCGACCGTGTTAACTAAAGAACCTCGCTCCTACGTGGCCTACCACGGTTATAAGAAAATGGAACCCTACTTATTATCAAACAAAGTTGACCATGGTTTCTTCTATAATTCCATTTTCAAGCTTCCTCGCTAACTTCACACACTTTAATGACTTCTTGCCGATTTAACGAAATTAGGTCAAACTTGAGCTACAAGTAAGCGAGGTACATTGCTCTTGAATTATATGTCTTTTTGTAGGTACATGGGTGCATCTTCTTGTAGTAAACAATGTCGTTGGTGTGAGTTTCCAACTATCCGGAAAGAACATTCTCAATTTCCCGAGTAATGACAAGATTGTTATTTTTCGTAAAGAAAGGCCGAAGAATATGGATCTGAATGCCACAAGCCAAGCTTCCAGACATATTAAGTGCACCAACATATTTGACTTACGATTCTTGTGTTTAATTTTATGAGTTTTCAAAGTTTGTCCTAGCTAACTCTGCTCACTTGAATGACTTTATGTCAGCTTATTAAAATTAGGTCAAATTTTAACTACAAGAAAATTTAAGGTTTGGTTTGAAAGTTTTGCATTTTTTTTGGGGTAACCATCGGGGGGGCATTGAATATATCTATCAAAAACCACCACCGAGAGTTTGGAAAATAGGTTCATCTTGACAATTTAACTTAATTAAGTCAAACTCGACCTACTAGTAAGCGCGGTAGATTGCTCTTGAATTACTAATTGTATTTTCGAAGGTAGATGGGTGCACCTTATTTTTAGAAAACAATGCCATCAGTGTGAGTATCCAACTATCATGAAAGAACAATCTTAATTTTTCGAGTGATGATGAGATTGTTCCTTTCTATAAAGAAAGTCTGAAGAATATTCGATCTTAATATTCCACAAGCCAAGCTTTCATACATATATGGACCGGCATGTTGTACTACTTATGATTCCCATATTTCATGAGCTTTCAAACTTCGTCCTTGCTAACTCTGCCAACTTGAATGGCTTTATGCCGATTTATAAAAATTATATCAAATTTGAACTATAGGAAAATTGTAGGTTGCTTTGAAAGTTTTGTGATTTTTTGGAGGTAACCATCGGGGTTTCATTTAATATATCACAAAACAACACTGAGAGTTTTGAAACCAGGTTCAACTTCTTGCTAAGATTTTGCATGACAATTTAACGAAATTAGGTCAAACTTGAGCTACAGTAAGCGCGATAGATTGCTCATGAATTAAATATCATTTCAGAGGTAGAAGGGTACATCTTATTTTAGTAATCAATGCTATCGGTCTGAGTTTCCAACTATCAGGAAATAACATTCTCAATTTTCCAAAGAAATGTACTTGGTTGTCATTTTCATTTTCTATAAGGTCCTTGATGCAACCAGTACTTCCACCGACTGTATTAACAAAAGCTCAGTGCTCCCACGGGACCCGTGTTAGTTAAAATAAAAAGGCACCGCCCCAATTTTCATACAAAGTGGACCTTTCTTTCTTACAATTCCCAAGTTTTTAGATGGATTTTTCAAGATTACTAGCGAACTTGGTACACTTAAATGACTTTATATAGATTTAATGAAATTAGGTCAAATTGTTCTTCTATGTATATGATATAGCTCAAAATATAGGGGATAATTGAATACGAAGAATAGATTATGTATGCAAATTGTTGAGGAAATACGACGTGTAAGAGCAACTTATTTTTGGGTCTCTTTATATGGTTGTTGATCATTATTAATAGATTGGTAGAATTTCGCAAAAAAAATCGAGTCTAGCGCGGTGACGAGGGGAGTACAAGGAACATGTGTATAAAGGAAAAAACAAATAATGGGCCCCACATGGAAGTGTATGACCAAGAGCATGGAGACGAAGAGGCCACCTCTCATGGACTGGTCCTTCTTCCTCCTCTCTTCGCGACTGTAGTTCTTCATTGCCAGATTTGTTTGCCTGTTTTCATTCCTTTTTCCTCTGTTACTTCACCCGCATGACCAGGAACAAGTCCCACCACAGAAGGGCTTGTGCCGCGATGGAGAAGCTGGCTGAAGACAAGAAGTCGGCTTGCCATTCTGACAAGATCAATGGGTCCTAGTCGAATCCCTTGGCTGCATGCGAGCGATCTTAAACTCAAGGTTCTTCAAAGATGCCGTAGCCAAGGACAAATACCTTCAGGTAAATCTCCGTGCTTGCGCAACGTTCCACATCTTTGACTATTTATTGGTTCGCCCATTTACTTACTAGCGCATTCTTCCTCAATATGGCATTTTTAGGTCGGGTTGTCTTCGAATTCCCTTAGCACTCCTGCCTGCAGAAAAATCTTCACCGTCGCCAATGGACGGAAATACCTTCAGGTAAATCTCCGTGCTTGGGCAACTTTCCATGTCTTTGGCCATTTCTTGATTCGCTCATTTTCCCTACTACTAGTACATTATTTCTCAATGTTCTTTTAGGTCGGGAAGTCTTCGCATTCCCACGGCACTCCTGCCTGCAGAATCATCTTCTTTTTCGCCAATGGAGGCCGATCGGTACAGCTGCGAGGTAGAAAACCATTTCATTTGTGATTTCATGTCCATCTTTCTTGATAGTTTTGTGGGTACACTTTTGAGTTTTGGCTCCCTGTTCATCTAACAATATAATGGCTTCGAGATCGAGTTTATGGTGAAAAAGGTGACTGGCGATTTTCCCGCCATTGCAGCGGATAGAAGCGCCCTCGTCAAGGAGTTGTAGCACCCCGGGTAAAACCACTACTAGAAAATCGCTATTATTTTTATTATGCGCCTCACCATGACATCATCATGCATCTGTTTGATAAAAACTATTTTACAAAGGTCTATTTTGTTTTTGCAAACACCCCCGTCTTAATTCAAATCAAACTTCGGTTGTCCAGATATTTTGTTTTGACTAAATGATTTACAAAAGTTCTTTGAAATAAATGTATAAATAAAACCCTAAATATTTTAATTGAGGAAGGCAGCCAAACCAGGCCAAACCCGGCCCAGCCAGCCACCTCCATTCTAGCCTAGACCAAACCCTAGCCCATGTACCCAACTAGTCAAACCCTAACCTACCCTATCCCCAACCCCACTCCCTCCCCACAGCCGCCGCCGCACACCACACACGCCACGCACGCTTCCACCGCACGCGCCCTCCCAAACCGCTCCTGGCCCCACCCCTTGTCGCATCCTCCTCCACCTGCCCCGGGACGAGCCCCGCACCCTGGACTGATCCTTGCTGCCAAGACTCCCCTCGCCCTCGACGCGGTACCCCTCTCCCTCGCCGGCCCTGCCTCCAAGGCCGACGCCCTTCCCCGCCGTCACTCCTGGCCCAGGCTCCCCAGGCTCCTCTTCCGTCCGCCATGGGTAGTGCTGCCGCCCTCCTCTGTTTCCCCCTTCCCCCGTCGAGCTAAGCGCTGCTCTGGACGTGGCCCTGCCACCGACTTGTGATGCGGCGTCTTCTGCCCAGCGCCGAGGCCGCGCCCCGTGTACCTCGCATCGGCTCCTTTGCCGCCTCCCTGCTACAGAGCAACGCTGGTCCCTGCCTCTCGAGCTCCCTCGCCTCTGCCTCAACCACCACCCTCCTCCGAGCACTGCCGACCGCCGTCGTCGCGTCTGGCCATGCCCCTCCGCCTCGCGTCACCTCGACCTCGACCCGGGGCGTCGTCTTCATCCTCCATTCGCAGAGCGCCTGCCGCCCTCCTCCCTGCAGAACCACCGTCGCCTCAGGCCACAAGCACCGCAGCAGCGGACCACCGTTGCCGCCCATCGACCCTGTCCTCGCGCCATCGCTGACGGCAGTGAGCCCGTCGCCCGAGGACGCCCTTCTCTGGCCCGACCCTCCTTCCGAGCTCCCGTCGCGCGGCCCCGTCCTTGTGCTTCCTTTCTGGCCGCAACCAGAAGCTCCACCCGTGTGTCATGGCCACATCATCATCGCGTTGTGCTGCTGTTCGGGGACCTCATGCCCTGTTCCCCGCTGCTGTGCCTATCACGAAAAAGAACCCCTGCCTCGACCGCATTTGTTGATGTGGTGATACTTGTCTTGAAGAAATTGTGGTGTCCCCTAAAGAACCAACCTACATGGGTGTCTCTGACGATCGATGCGAGAAGACAAACCCAAAGGTAGCTAGAAGAACCATCGACAAGATCTGCTACCAGGACACCAAGATCCCCCGAATCCGATGGTCAAGCCTCAAGACCGATCCCGTAGATCGAACTTCTGAACCCCGGACCCCAAGATCGTCGAACCCTAATGTGTGATTCCCTTCCCGAGCCCTATTTTATAAAATGAAATATAAACTTGTTGCATATTAAATTATTATGCTTGCACACATATCTTGTGGTTTGGGGGCATTATGCCGATTCACCTCATAATTAAATATGGAGGCCATATGCGGGCTTTTCAAGTCTTATGTTGGCTCCATTTAAATTTGTGTAGCGAACCGATGCCATGTTTTGACTTGTTAAGACAACATTTAAATTGCGGGTATCTAAACAACTTGAACCATCTAAGTAAATGTCGGGACCCTAGTTCCGCTTAATAATGCCTAATTGCATCGCATTCTTGCCATGTCATACATCATACATGCATCATGCCCGATCTTTTGCCGTAGTATTAAATAGTGCATCCGGTGTTTCTACTAGTGCCTTGCTTCTTCACGGATTAGGCCGATGAGTTGATGCGAGTGTCGACCTAATCTTCGAATGAACTTTTGGCAATGTTTTCAAGCGAGCATTCTCCCCCTTTCTACCTATTTTACCTTTATAGTCTTTATTCCTTCCTGTTGATCTATTGCTATCTGTGTTGCGATGTTCTAGTTTTCGTACCCGTGATATCCCTTGCAGCCTTATATTGCCTTGGACACATCCTATTACCTGTTGCTTGGTAGATAGTTGGACTTGTGTGTCGTAGTCGCTTGCTCAAGTGTTGTTGCGTGTCGTCAAGTACCACAGTTGTTGGAAGACTGCCATATGCTTTATGTTGGAGTTGATCATGACTTTAATTACCGTTTAATAACTAAAATTGAAGTAAGTAAATAATGCAGAGGCACAGGTGGGCAATAGATGTTATTTGGTTTTAATCATCCACTTGTGTCCTGTAGGACCCCGAGTACTTGATACCTGTTCTTTGAATATTCGCACTATCCGCATGTGGGACCATGAATCCCCCTAGCCAGAGCTTGAGTCAAATTTATTTCTTGGCGCCACAAAGTAGTTTGGGGCTTTATTACTATCCTGTACTTATGCCATAATTCTCCTATTCATATACAGAGTAATGCTTTGAGTGCGGGATGAAGTCGCGACCATACCACTACTCTTATCATTCGCTTTTGTACATTGAATGGTGTATCGATGCAATCCTTACTCGTTCCATGTAAGTTAGAGGTGGCCTTACCTTTAACTCCTCTATTGTTTGTCCGGAGTGCTCCTTCGACGAACGTGAGCAACGACCTCTTGTTGGTGGTGTTGCCAATTTCAAGATGAAGGAGGAACTCTCGTTAGTGGTGTCGCAAGGATCTACACGAAGCGAGAAGATTCAGGTCATCGGCTTTCTTCCCCGTACTAGGAGGCGGATCTCGAGGGCGAGATCCATTGTTAGTGGTGTCGAATTGTAGCACCCCGGGTAAAACCACTACTAGAAAATCGCTATTATTTTTATTATGCGCCTCACCATGACATCATCATGCATCTGTTTGATAAAAACTATTTTACAAAGGTCTATTTTGTTTTTGCAAACACCCCCGTATTAATTCAAATCAAACTTCAGTTGTCCAGATATTTTGTTTTGACTAAATGATTTACAAAAGTTCTTTGAAATAAATGTATAAATAAAACCCTAAATATTTTAATTGGGGAAGGCAGCCAAACCAGGCCAAACCCGGCCCAGCCGGCCACCTCCATTCTAGCCTAGACCAAACCCTAGCCCATCTACCCAACTAGTCAAACCCTAACCTACCCTATCCCCAACCCCACTCCCTCCCCACAGCCGCCGCCGCACACCACACACGCCACGCACGCTTCCACCCCACGTGCCCTCCCAAACCGCTCCTGGCCCCACCCCTTGTCGCATCCTCCTCCACCTGCCCTGGACCAGCCCCAAGACTCTGGACCGATCTCGCCGCCAGACTCTCGCCGACGCTGCCCTCTCCTCACTGCCCTGCCTCCAAGGCTGACGCCCTTCCCCGCCGTCACTCCCGGCCCAGGCTCCCCAGGCTCCTCTTCCATCCGCCATGGGCAGTGCTGCCGCCCTCCTCTGTTTCCCCCTTCCCCCGTCGAGCTAAGCGCTGCTCTGGACACGGCCCTGCCACCGACTTGAGATGCGGCGTCTTCTGCCCAGCGCCGAGGCCGCGCCCCGTGTACCTCGCATCGGCTCCTTCGCCGCCTCCCTGCTACAGAGCAACGCTGGTCCCTGCCTCTCGAGCTCCCTCGCCTCTGCCTCAACCACCACCCTCCTCCGAGCACTGTCGACCGCCGCCGTCGCGTCTGGCCGTGCCCCTCCGCCTCGCGTCACCTCGACCTCGACCCGGGGCGTCATCTTCGTCCTCCATTCGCAGAGCGCCTGCCGCCCTCCTCCCTGCAGAACCACCGTCGCCTCAGGCCACAAGCACCGCAGCAGCGGGCCACCGTCGCCGCCCATCGACCCTGTCCTCGCGCCATCGCTGACGGCAGTGAGCCCGTCGCCCGAGGCCGCCCTCCTCTGGCCCGACCCTCCTTCCGAGCTCCCGTCGCGCGGCCCCATCCTTGTGCTTCCTTTCTGGCCACAACCAGAAGCTCCACCCGTGTGTCATGGCCACATCATCATCGCGTTGTGCTGCTGTTCGGGGACCTTATGCCCTATTCCCCGCTGCTGTGCCTATCACGGAAAAGAACCCCTGCCTCGACCGCATTTGTTGATGTGGTGATACTTGTCTTGAATAAATTGTGGTGTCCCCTAAAGAACCAACCTACATGGGTGTCTCTGACGATCGATGCGAGAAGACAAACCCAAAGGTAGCTAGAAGGACCATCGACAAGATCTGCTACCAGGACACCAAGATCCCCCGAATCCGATGGCCGAAGCCCCTAAGACCGATCCCGGCGAGATCGAACTCGTCGAACCCCCGGACCCCAAGATCGTCGAACCCTAATGTGTGATTCCCTTCCCGAGCCCTATTTTATAAAATGAAATATAAACTTGTTGCATATTAAATTATTATGCTTGCACACATATCTTGTGGTTTGGGGGCATTATGCCGATTCACCTCATAATTAAATATGGAGGCCATATGCGGGCTTTTCAAGTCTTATGTTGGCTCCATTTAAATTTGTGTAGCGAACCGATGCCATGTTTTGACTTGTTAAGACAACATTTAAATTGCGGGTATCTAAACAACTTGAACCATCTAAGTAAATGTCGGGACCCCGGTTCCGCTTAATAATGCCTAATTGTATCGCATTCTTGCCATGTCATACATCATACATGCATCATGCCCGATCTTTTGCCGTAGTATTAAATAGTGCATCCGGTGTTTCTGCTAGTGCCTTGCTTCTTCACGGATTAGGCCGATGAGTTGATGAGAGTGTCGACCTGATCTTCAAATGAACTTTCGGTAATGTTTTCAGGCGAGCATTCTCCCCCTTTCTACCTATTTTACCTTTATAGTCTTTATTCCTTCCTGTTGATCTATTGCTATCTGTGTTGCGATGTTCTAGTTTTCGTACCCGTGATATCCCTTGCAGCCTTATATTGCCTTGGACACATCCTATTACCTGTTGCTTGGTAGATAGTTGGACTTGTGTGTCGTAGTCGCTTGCTCAAGTGTTGTTGCGTGTCGTCAAGTACCACAGTTGTTGGAAGACTGCCATATGCTTTATGTTGGAGTTGATCATGACTTTAATTACCGTTTAATAACTAAAATTGAAGTAAGTAAATAATGCAGAGGCACAGGTGGGCAATAGATGTTATTTGGTTTTTAACCGTCCACTTGTGTCCCGTAGGACCCCGAGTACTTGATACCTGTTCTTTGAATATTCGCACTATCCGCATGTGGGACCATGAATCCCCCTAGCCAGAGCTTGAGTCAAATTTATTTCTTGGCGCCACAAAGTAGTTTGGGGCTTTATTACTATCCTGTACTTATGCCATAATTCTCCTATTCATATACAGAGTAATGCTTTGAGTGCGGGATGAAGTCGCGACCATACCACTACTCTTATCATTCGCTTTTGTACATTGAATGGTGTATCGATGCAATCCTTACTCGTTCCATGTAAGTTAGAGGTGGCCTTACCTTTAACTCCTCTATTGTTTGTCCGGAGTGCTCCTTCGACGAACGTGAGCAACGACCTCTTGTTGGTGGTGTTGCCAATTTCAAGATGAAGGAGGAACTCTCGTTAGTGGTGTCGCAAGGATCTACACGAAGCGAGAAGATTCAGGTCATCGGCTTTCTTCCCCGTACTAGGAGGCGGATCTCGAGGGCGAGATCCATTGTTAGTGGTGTCGAATTGTAGCACCCCGGGTAAAACCACTACTAGAAAATCGCTATTATTTTTATTATGCGCCTCACCATGACATCATCATGCATCTGTTTGATAAAAACTATTTTACAAAGGTCTATTTTGTTTTTGCAAACACCCCCGTATTAATTCAAATCAAACTTCAGTTGTCCAGATATTTTGTTTTGACTAAATGATTTACAAAAGTTCTTTGAAATAAATGTATAAATAAAACCCTAAATATTTTAATTGGGGAAGGCAGCCAAACCAGGCCAAACCTGCCCAGCCACCTCCATTCTAGCCTAGACCAAACCCTAGCCCATCTACCCAACTAGTCAAACCCTAACCTACCCTATCCCCAACCCCACTCCCTCCCCACACCATGCAAGACACCACACACGCCACGACGCTCCACCCCACGTGCCCTCCCAAACCGCCTCGGCCCCACCCCTTGTCGATCCTCCTCCACCTGCCCCGCCTGGAGCCAGCCTGGACCGATCCTCGCCGCCAGGACTCCCCTCGCCCTCGACGCGGTACCCCTCTCCCTCGCCGGCCCTGCCTCCAAGGCTGACGCCTTCCCGCCACACCCCGGCCCAGCTCCCTGTGCTCCTCTTCCATCCGCCATGGGCAATCTGCCGCCTCCTCTTTCCCCTTCCCGTCCGAGCTAAGCGCTGCCTCGACACGGCCCTGCCACCGACTTGAGATGCGTCTTCGCCCAGCGCCGAGGCGCGCCTGTACCTCAGATCGGCTCCTTCGCCTCCCCTCGCCACAGAGCAACGCTGGTCCCCGCCTCTCGAGCTCCTCGCCTCGCCTCAACCACCACCTCCTCCGAAAGACCGCCGACCGCCGCGTCTGCCGTGCCCCCTCCGCCACACCTCGACCTCGACCAGGCGCCGCCTTCGCCTCCTCCATTCGCAGAGCGCCCGCCCTCCTCCTCGCAGAACCACCGTCGCCTCAGCCACAAGCACTGCAGCAGCGGGCCACCGCCGCCGCCATCGACTGCCCTCGCGCCATCACTGACGGCAAGGAGCCCACGCCGAGGTCGCCTCCTCCGCCCGACCTCCTTCCGAGCTCCGTCATGCCCCATCCTTGTGCGTCCTTTCTGGCCACAACCAGAAGCTCCACCCGTGTGTCATGGCCACATCATCATCGCACAGTTGCTGTTCGGGACCTTATGCCCTATTCCCCGCTGCTGTGCCTATCACGGAAAAGAACCCCTGCCTCGACCGCATTTGTTGATGTGGTGATACTTGTCTTGAATAAATTGTGGTGTCCCCTAAAGAACCAACCTACATGGGTGTCTCTGACGATCGATGCGAGAAGACAAACCCAAAGGTAGCTAGAAGGACCATCGACAAGATCTGCTACAGACACCAAGATCCCCGAATCCGATGGCGAAGCCCCTAAGACCGATCCCATGAGATCGAACTCGAACCCCGGACCCCAAGATCGTCGAACCCTAATGTGTGATTCCTTCGAGCCCTATTTTATAAAATGAAATATAAACTTGTTGCATATTAAATTATTATGCTTGCACACATATCTTGTGGTTTGGGGGCATTATGCCGATTCACCTCATAATTAAATATGGAGGCCATATGCGGGCTTTTCAAGTCTTATGTTGGCTCCATTTAAATTTGTGTAGCGAACCGATGCCATGTTTTGACTTGTTAAGACAACATTTAAATTGCGGGTATCTAAACAACTTGAACCATCTAAGTAAATGTCGGGACCGTTCCCGCTTAATAATGCCTAATTGTATCGCATTCTTGCCATGTCATACATCATACATGCATCATGCCCGATCTTTTGCCGTAGTATTAAATAGTGCATCCGTGTTTCTGCTAGTGCCTTGCTTCTTCACGGATTAGGCCGATGAGTTGATGAGAGTGTCGACCTGATCTTCAAATGAACTTTCGGTAATGTTTTCAGGCGAGCATTCTCCCCCTTTCTACCTATTTTACCTTTATAGTCTTTATTCCTTCCTGTTGATCTATTGCTATCTGTGTTGCGATGTTCTAGTTTTCGTACCCGTGATATCCCTTGCAGCCTTATATTGCCTTGGACACATCCTATTACCTGTTGCTTGGTAGATAGTTGGACTTGTGTGTCGTAGTCGCTTGCTCAAGTGTTGTTGCGTGTCGTCAAGTACCACAGTTGTTGGAAGACTGCCATATGCTTTATGTTGGAGTTGATCATGACTTTAATTACCGTTTAATAACTAAAATTGAAGTAAGTAAATAATGCAGAGGCACAGTGGGGCAATAGATGTTATTTGGTTTTTAATCGTCCACTTGTGTCCGTAGGACCCCGAGTACTTGATACTGTTCTTTGAATATTCGCACTATCCGCATGTGGGACCATGAATCCCCTAGCGAGCTTGAGTCATATTTATTTCTTGGGGCCACAAAGTAGTTTGGGGCTTTATTACTATCCTGTACTTATGCCATGCTTTACTGCTTATTTACGATTGCGTGGAGCGCTATCTGTTAGGAACAAATGTGGAATGTTTTGGGTATCGACAAGCCCATCCACACTTTCGGGTTCCCGTCGTTTACAGCCATTGGCACAAACCTCCGAGTCCGTCTCGAGCCGGCCAACTTCGTCATGGGTAGCTTGGTGGGGTGGCCCCCTGAAATTTATATGAATCTTGCAATTGCTCTGCCGTGATGCCTCGTTGGGTTTTTATTGGTTTTTCTCGAGGTTGATCGTGCGTGTGTTGCTATTTGTGCCCCCCTGCAGGGTAAAACTTTCTGAAAGCCATGTCCGCGGTTATGGACGACTTGGAGCACAGTATCTCGATCATAGATAACTATAACTAAAGTAGTGCTATAAATTTGACTTTATAATGACTAGTAATCAGCTTCACTATAATGGAATGGCTAAATAAAAGTGCCAACAATTGCTTATTTGGGTTGTCGCCTGCTACCATTGTATCTGACTAGTAAGTATTGCAACTATAACGGAATGGCTAAATAAAAGTACCAACAACTGCTGGGTTTTGGGATATCTCATGCTATATGTATCTGCCTAGTAAGTACTACAACCACAACGGAATGGTTAATTAAAACTGCCCACTGCCTATTATATCAGGATGACTCATGCTATCTATATCTGACTAGTAATTGCCGCAACTATAACGAAATGAATAAAACTGCCAACTGTGTGAGTTCCTCGGTTGACTTCCTCGTTTGGTCTCGAGGGGGAAATACCAGGATGGGTATGCTTGGTGATAGTTTCAGGTTGGATCCGAATAGGTCGTTCTTATCCCTATCTGATAGCCGCCAGTTGTATTGAGTCTCTATAGGTTGTTTAGTGCATGTCTGCCGCTTGATCCACCATACCTATGTAGGCGAGGACCGTCAATTCTAGTCTCATTGTCTTGGCCTCAAGATCGACCGCTCTCTTTTTCCTTCGCCCTTTGTCGGCACCCCTGTTGTTAAGCAGGTTTTGAGATCGACGTCGTTAGCAGGGTTACCCTTCCGGCTTGGCCTAGGCAGGGTTATGGACGCCATTGGTTATTCTTCAGGGCTCTTAGCTCAATTTGCATCTTGTTCGTACTCGGACGCTGTATCATTTTAAAGGTGATTTGGATCTTTGTATTATATATCTATATTCTTGACTCATGGAGTCGTTGCAATATATATCTGTTCTGTGGGTTCCATCGTGGACTATTGTGTAATGGTATTACTTCGTTTTCCACCCGCACAAAAGTGCCTGGTGGGCACCTTTGAATCGTTTCTATGCGGGTTTGGCGGGAATCGCTGAAACTTGCATAGGGCCGATTCTGAGGGTGTTACAGGAGTGTACTAGACTTTACTCACAACTCGCCGCTGACAAGGTCGGGCTTAGCCTCCTCAGGAATATCGCCATGGAATACTTGATTGAGCGTGACGAGCTGAAGCGGCGGAACATCAGCATGGTGGAGATGTTGGGCATAAGCTTCGAATGGATCCAGGACGTCGAGGACGAGAATCACAAACTCCTAGCCGAGCTGGCAAAGCTGAAGCACGAATCTATGGTCGATCTCCATCAATGAGCCGGCACGTGGAAGACCTTAAGTTAGTACTCCATCTGTTTTCACAATATAAGCATATACAGTGCTAAAACAGCTTACTAAATAGGCATATATTATGGAACACATGGAGTCGTTCATGATCTAATAATATAGATTGAAAAATGGCCCTAGTAAATTGGAAAACCTTTATTTAGTAGTATGAATGTATGATCATATACTTGCTGGTAAAGTATTTGGTTGTTTGGTGAATGTCACATGCATCAACAACCAGAATGTTGCCAGAGCCAAATTTGGTGTGATCATCTTTCCTGCTATATTATATTTCGTAGTTAGTTATTACTATCACTTCCATCCCCAGTGGTATAGTTAACCAAATTTACGGTCAAATTATTTTCTTGGACTATGTATTTTCCTAAATAAATAGGAATGGATGTAGTATACTAGTACTCCTAGTTTTTTTCTTTTAAAAAGGGGAGTATAACTAGAGTACGAGTGCTTGAAGCAGAGGCTATGCTCGGGACTGCGCATAACTTTTTCGTAGTACAGAGTATGGCACATATGGTGCATAGTCCCTCCTTGATATCTACGGTACGCCTTGTTTGCTTGTCACCTGCTAGCATGATGCGTGTATTGTGTTGCTTGTTTGTCCTGGAGCGTTCGATCCTACCGATTAGACATCCCCAACTAAAAAACCTCATTGGTGTATCCTGATGCAGCGTTGAGTAGATATAGGAGCACTTCGTTGGGAACCCCAAGAGCAAGGTGTGAAGCAGCACAGCAGCAAGTTTTCCCTCAGTTAGAAACCGAGGTTATCAAACTAGTAGGAGGAAGGAAATGTCACACAGGTGTTGCAAGCAAAGCAGAGACCTGCACAACACAAACTCAAGACTTTGCCCCAACTAACAGTGAGGTTGTCAATCTCACCGGTTGTTGTAACAAAGGATTAAACATATTGTGTGGAAAGTAATGGTTTGCGCAAGTAAACAAGTAACAGTGGAAGATGTATCAATGGTAAAGATTGGACCGGGGTCCATAGTTCACTAGAGTTGCTCTCCTTAGATAAACAACATGGCATGAAGGGTAAAAAAATTACAGCAGGGCAATTGACATGAACTGAGAAAGGCATAACACTGCAATTACTAGTCATCAAGATCCTATGAGATTCGATTGGGCAAGATACATAGACCGCCATCCAACTTCATCTATGACTAGAAGTCCACCATCAGGTTATCATCCGAACCCCCTCCAGTATTAAGTTGCAAGCAACAGACAACTGCCTTAAGCAAAATGTGTAAGGTAAACAGTCCACATGTTCCATGAACAAGAGACCGTTGTTTTCTCCCAAGTAGCTACAGCACATCTACAACCGAAGAGATTTCCATCACTTCCCTTGAAAACTAGAGGCATGAACCCACTATCGAGCATAAATACCCCCTCTTGGAGTCACTAACAACAACTTGGCCAAGATAGCTACTAACAACGGAGAGCATGCAATATCGCAAACAACACAGACATGGTAGAATCATAAAGACAAAACCATTAATCAAACCAACATAATAATCTCAATATCCATTGGATCCCCGCAAACACAACATGCATGATTACAAATAGATTAGATCTTGATCATGAACGGAGCTCACAAGATCTATACATGAAAGCACAAGGAGGAGATATAACCATCTACCTACTACATGGACCCATAGTCCAAGGTGGAACTACTCACGCATCATACTGGAGAGAAGGCCTTCGGGGTGATCTCCCCTCCGGCAGGGTGCCAGGAAGAACTTCAGATCCCCCTCCCGATCTAGGGACGACGGTGGCGGCGGGTATAGAAGGTTTCATGGAATATGGATCGGGTACTTAGGGTTTCTGCATCGGGGTCTTCTTATAGGCGAAGGGGGAGGCCGAGGCGATGGCCAGGCGCCCCACACCCTGCCTAGGCGCGGGGCAGGGCCCACCCACAGCTAGGGGGTGTGGCTGCCCTGGCATGCCTCTCCGTCTCCCCTCTGGACTTCTTGCTGGCCACGGAAAGTTATTGACTTTGACGTTTGTCCCGTCCAATTCCGAGAATATTTCCTTACTAGCTTTTCTGGAACCAAAAACAGCAGAAAACATGCAACTAGCACTATGGCAACTTGTTAATAGGTTAGTACCAGAAAACATGTAAAAAGCACCCCAAAGTGTAGACAAAGCAAAGAAAAGTAGATACTAAACAAGCATGGAGCATCAAAAATTATAGATATGTTTCCGATGTATCATATCCCGACAACAACACACATAATCCTCTAATCCGAGACCTCTCCTTAGTAGGATGACCACATATGAAATCTAAACACCCTACCCGTGCATGATACAAACCTAACACACTGATAAACCTACTTCTCTATGCCTAACCTCACGTCTAACCCACAACCCCTGCAGATAGCCCCTTCCCTCTCTGAGAGCATCCGTAGTCCCCCACCCAAGATCGAAGGAATAGAACTTCCTCGCAGCAACACAAGCATAGCTCAATGGGTCATTAAGGCCACCATTCCAGCTCGTGAGACCGACCTTGAGCCCATAATCTCCACATTCATTGAAAACAGCTGGGTAGATGGAGTCGTGCAAGCTATACAACAAATCATGGCACGCCTTTGCAAGATCCATCAAGACGAGGTGCCCTTACCACCTGTTTGGGAAGAGCGACAATGATGGACTCCCACCGAGTCTTTTCTCACTTGTTGCATTGGAAATCAGCTGCGGAATATGAAGTATCTACTACAGCGCCATCAAGAAGACCTCGACAAGACTCGTCGTCAGAATATCCTCATGAGTATGGATCTCGCGATCCTCCGTACCCACGAGAAGAGTTTGCGGGCCGCAAATGCCCGCCTAGAAAAGAAAGTAGCCGCGCTAGGACCCTCAACTTCTAGAGTTGTTATCCCTGATATGGAGAATGAAGAGCTATCCTTCTACGAGTATCAACCCATCTTTATGTCCCCACCTCCGGAATAACCACCCGCTGAAGCAGCAACTGGAGAGGGCACGACTCTCACCCTTACTACTGAAGAACTGAATGTCCCTCAAACCCCCAGGACCTATAGTAACCAGAGAGAGAGTACACAACCCCAATATGGCAACAAGATTCCTAAAGCACTCCTCAAGAATCCATCATACCTCTCACTCACCCGACCAGTCTAGGGTAGAGCTATGTATCGTCCCAAAACCTATTTTGTAAAACTCTAAGTGCTCCAATGCTCGGTAGCATCGCCATTGTTTGTAATGATTTAAGGACCCTCGCCACTGGCTGGCACAAACCTGCTAAGTTATGTATGAACCTTACTCTTTGTTATGCTAGCTAGAGTTTCCCTTTCTCGTGTTTTAACCATGATGTTGCACCAGAACCGACCCCATCCTAAAGGACACCATTCTTAGATTGACAACCACAAACCAGTATCTTCCCAACTTGTTTAACACCCAAATCAGCTCAGACGCCTCCTAAGAAGTAACCTTTATGAGGTCAACAGAAGATACCCATTTCCAGACGAAGGATGCAGCGCTCCTCCAGCGTCAACCTGCGACTCCACTAAAGAAGGTCGGGTACTTCACATAACCTTGTAGTGTCGCCCTAAGTGGGAAAGACTTTGTCTTCCCCGCAAAACCGGAATAAACCCGAGAGAGTCGACCCCTAGACATCGTTAGGAGATGCCCATCCCCTAAACCAGAATCATGGACCCAACAAGAGAACAATAATCGGCACTCCTCTAGAATGAGAAGATACTCTGGAAAAGTTTTTCATCGCAATATTGACCATATAGCCAACACTCCTGGCGTTTCAAGACCTAGAAGGCCGAAGAGCTAACTTCAACTATAAAGATCGAACAAGGCTCAACTTGTTGTCTCGCCCCAAGAAGAAAGGACCCTTTTGACGTTAAACCTACCTAGCATCACCCGAAGGGGAAATACTGCATCTTTTCAACTAGCTTAATCCAAACCGCTCAACCCGCAGCCACTCAGCCCCGACCCATAGCTAACCAAACTTGTTCGTAGTAAACCTTTTATCATCTAAATAATTCCACTACTGAAAATTGTTAAGCTGATGTTCTTACGTAACCCTACTCCTCCCAAATCTTGGGATGAGATTATTTTAAGGGGGAAATGTCTGTAACATCCCAATTTCAGCAACCCTGATTTTTTGTCAAAAAGGAAAAAATCAGGGGGAACAAAAATGTTTTCTTGTTAAGTGTTGCTATGCTTGTTTCTTGTGTTCATACATCTGATTTTTATATTATATCATATACCCCTTACCTCAACCTCAGTTGACCAAAACTATTTTACAAAAGGGATGTCCTGGCTTATCTTTCATATTCGCAAATGTTCTGGCATTTCAAACTTGAGCCAAGATGAGTTTTCCACAACAAAATGTTTTATTAGTTTATATCTTAGAAAACTATGGAGACCTACATATAATTTTCTTATGTTTTCAAGACAGAGCATTCAACTACTTCTTATCTCTAGGTTTTCCAAAATCTTTCCTAAAACCTCTACATTCCAGTCTTCGTAGAAATACCAAGAGGTCCTTGCCTTAATTCAAAACACAACCTATTCAAAATACCCATGCTTACCTCAAGATATACCTGAGGGTAACCTTAGGTGTTGATAAGTTCAAATAGATGAATTGCCTTGATTTGTCGTCTGATGATTGCCCTAATCTGATGATTTCCTTGTTTGCCTAGGAAATAGAGTGAGCTAATCTAGTAGCTCATCCCTTAGGACTAGATCAATGTTGAGATCCCAAAATCTTGAACCAAGCTCCCTAATATGGCTCTATCACGAGTTACACAAGTGAACCTCTAAACTACTTAACAAGATCAATCCTAAGCTAATCATTTGTATTATCACCGAACACATCAAAGACCAACTACAAGCATGAAATCTTATCTACACAATCCATACATCCATAGCATCCACTTTATAATAACTTTGGAACATTACATCCTTTCCAATTCCTTCCATACTTCCTACTTGTTCAAATCCAGAAATCGGCCAAATCGGCTAAGTCTGAAATCCTTATCTGGATTCAATATTTGAGACTCCCCCTACTCCAAGTTGTGTGCATTATTGAGAATGTACATGAACCATCTTGTAGTACATCATCATTACTATCCAAGCACACTCTTTCCCTTGGGTAAACCCTTATGGTACTCACTCATACATGATGGTTTTATAGTCAAGAAAATAACCTCTTCTACTAATCTTACCATCTTGCCTACTTTGGAAGAAGCTCACATCCTTATTCCACATACCCTTGACCAACCCCTTGCATTGTTATGACCTACTAACCATGTTCTAACAATCCATACTTCACTTGTTTCCATTGGAATATTGTGCTTCTTAAACCCACATGGATTATGAGGCATCATGACTCATCTGTTATGGGAGCCCTGTTTTCAACAAAGTTTGATATCACTCCTAGATCACCTCATTTACAACTAAGCCAAACTATTGTTTCCATGATCCTCTATATAACTTGGTCTAATGATCCATCTCTCCATTGTACCAAGGTGAGATCTGAAACTATACAAACACTCCTAAAAACTATTGTTGCCATGATCCTCTCTATCACTCCTAAAAATATACAAACACTACATCCATCAACATCTAGTTTCTTTCCTTTTCAAGATAGAACTTAAAACCCAAGGTTTCAAATTATGGATACATCAATTTCACATCATCATCTTTGGATATAAACATTTCCCAAATAATTCCCATAATTATTTGGAACCTAAAACTATTTAATTTCCATTCTTGGCAAAACCAACCATTATATTCTTTCTTTTTGCCCCTTTTCTTAAATGGCAGAAACAAGAAATAATAACTTAAAAATACTTGTATTTCCAAATAAATTCCAATAAAAATTCCCCAATGGGTGATATTCTATTTAGGAACATTTCACATAAAAAACCAACCTTCAACAGATAAAAATATCGCATTAGCTTCTATAAATAATTTCTGAACTTTTTGATTAAAGGATAATATGTGTTCCTATAGTCTTTGGAAAAATCCCAAACAATTCCTAGGGTAATGTATTGCCATCATGTCTAATTCAAGTTTCTAGAATTCCCTCATAACCCTATCCTTGATCATAGTTGAAAAAGTGAGAAAAACCACTAATCAAAAATTATGAAACCCACACCAAGTTGGTAAACCAAGCTTGCACAACACACCACTTACCCTACTGGTCATGCTACACTATAAGCATGACATGGTAGCACCCCTCTCTTCCTTGTCCCATGTGCTTAATTGAGATAGAGGGAGAGACACACATGGCAAAATTCTTGGGCACACCCTACCCCACTAGCAGCTCCCTTGCCTCTCTCTAGCCGAGCTACTAGCCCCACACCCCCCTCTCCACCGCCCCTGTCATCCAATGGCAAGGCCATGGACTTGCCGTGGCCCACTCATGGACATAGTCCATCAAACACCACCTCCCCTTGGTTTATATACCCACAATCCACCCCAGCACCTCCCCTGCTTCTCATTTTCCCCCTCTCCGCTGCCCCAACAACCTCTCTTCCTCCCCTGCTTTGCACTGCTCGAGAGAGAGAGAAGAGCTTCGGCCTCCCTCAAGAAAACGAGCAAGGATTCTCCCTCACTCCCCTTTCCCCTCTGCATGTCCCTTTACCGAACTCCCCTTGCTCTCCTAGTGCTTACCCTACCCTCTTTGTTGACCTACATCCACCCCAGGTGCCGCACCAGCAAAATCCTAAAGCTTCCCTCCCTGCCGTCATCAAGCGAGCTCCCTCCCGATGAAGAACCTGCCCATGCCACCCACCGTCCGGCTCGACGTCGGTCGTGTCTTCCCATTGCCTCCAAGGTCGCCCATGAGCCCCCGGTGAGCCTCCTCGTTCCCCTCCACCTCCGACTAGGGTTTCATCCCCGCGCTTCACTATGATGTAGGAGACGATCTCCTTCCCATCGATCTGTTTCTAATCGAGCGGCTAGGGGCATCCTATACCCCTTCGCCTCGCCGTGTGACTAACGAGCGGGCCCCCCGTGCCATGGTGAGCCGCGCGCGCTCGCATGACCTTGCTTTGGGCCGGTCCTCCTCCTGCGGCCCAGCAACACTCAGATCTGGCCCACGACGCCCGTTTTTCTTTTTCTATTTTCTGTATTTCTAGATCTGAATAGATGTAGTTTGGTTTAAACTGTTTTGAAAATGGAAAAGAAATCCAAATGACCAGATCTAAATTTCCTACGGTTTCTAGAGGTTTTCTTAAACATATAGTACAAACCACTATCCTAGACTTATCCCCTGTATTTTATGGTATTTAAATTACAAGAAAGTATATAAAACACTTAATAAATTCTCCAGGGAGTTTCACAACCCCAAACTGTACAAAACCAATTTGTACTACAAGCTATCAGTGATACCTTGCATTTCTAACTGGCCATATATATTTTGGCTTCCTAGTTTGCCATTGGTCAAAATAACAAAAATAGCCCTAACTTGCCTTTATGATTTTCTCCAGGTCAACACAATTTTGGTACTGACCTAATTCCAGCTCCTAGTAGACCTGCATACCTATATCGTCCAAAACACAGGAGCCCAATATGTATTGAGGTCTGTTTGATTTTTGGTGAATTAAACATTTCTGTGCATAGTTTTATTAACTAATAAAATCATCACAGTAGTACTGTAAATCCAAAGGGAGTGATTCCAATTTCTAGAGAAAGGTATTCTAAATACCCAACATGTGTCCTTGGAATAAAATGAAAAGCTCTTGTATATTTAATCTGGTTAAAAAGACAAAAACACTCAAGTACTGTCTTTGGAAATTTCTTGGGGGTATTCTGGTAAATATTTTGGGATGATTCTAACTCTCTGTGAATAAGTCCCTAAAAAAACTTAACCATCCAAGGAAATAATTTTTGGAACTACAGAACTCTTCTGGTGATTTATTTCCTAAAACTAGGGGTTTATCCACTAGAAAAAAATAGTAAATCAATAGAAATTGATAAATTAGTGAAACCACTTTGGTTGGTTTCATTTTGTCAATACCTACTTGATGATATCTTTTTTGCATATTTATACCTTATAGAACCAATCTTTGATCTTAGACTCTATAATCAAGTCATTTATGCCACATAAATCTTGATGGAAACTCCACTAATGCAACCAAAGCCTTTCCTTTGCTTCCATAACCATATTATCAATACCTACTAAAGTAAATACAATCTTGGGTACTGGTTTGATGTAGTGTAGTTGTGTTACATGATTTATGATTGATTGTGCCTATGGTTTGATTGCATGTATGATCCTCGATGGTGATAGTTGCGATTGTCTGACGACGAGAAGAAGTGGTCTTATTATTATATGGATATTATGGTATTATAATGAGAAGTCCAGGGATATATATTCCATATTTTTGATCACAGGCAAGTCACCTTCTTGCTCATAAGTCATCTTCCTACTTTTATACTTATGCATGTTTTAACAACTGGTTTATGTAAATTGCATGGGTTTATTATGTTATATTTTATATGAGGGAATGTTTGGATCCTCCAAACTATTAACCATATGTACTACCAAGTACAGCCCCCTTGTCGACACCTACTTGACCCTAGTATGGTAGATGGTGTTTAACACCATAACCCCTTGGAAACCCTGTTTTAGCCAACCTAAAAGTATAGGATGGGAAGACCCCGGGAAAATGTTTACGAAACTTTTGATGAGAAAACCTTGTTGAGGATCAACCTACAAAGAGAGGTTTGAAAAATGAAAAAAGTTTTTTTTACAAAAATGTGGGATAAAGGACGGAGGAAAAATGTTTACAAAAAAGGCACCCGGTTCTTTACAGTTTTGCTAGAACAATTAACCCGTGCAACGACATTACCTTGGAGTGGGACAGGGCTGGATTTAATGTTTGCTACTCCGGTGTGGGAATTCTCACAACTACTTGTAAGGAATCAACTCCCTCGAATACCGGGCTTCCTTTACAAAAAGGGTCAACTGCTAGGAAGTCACCTGGAGGAAGCAGGACCACCCATGTGAGTGGTCAGGCGATACTATGAGCCTCTCATTGAATGTGTCAGCTCTGGAGGACTTGGGAGCCAATGTACCGGTGTTGAGAGGAACAACTCATAGGGTAGGGCACATGCTAGAGTGTCATCCGGAGAGTATTGATCGGTTCCTTGACCCACGATCAGTAAGGATCAGGGCAGGGTACCCATTTGGTGTGGGTAAAATGTACAACCTCTGCAGAGTGAAAGTCTATTCGAATAGGTGAGTCCTCGGTCATGGACGGTTGGGAAGGTTGCTGTAAAGTGGTGCTGATGTTTCCCAGACAAGATTTCGAAAAAGTAAGTGTTTTCTATAACCCGGTGGTCTGGGGGACACCAAAGAAGATAGGTGATGTTGAGGATCAAGGAAGAGGATAACCCGGTCAGTTGAGGACCATGGATATGTAATAGGGTTCCAAATTGTTTTACAAAAGATTTTAATAAAGCCTTTTAGATGTTATATCTACAAGAGAAACTATTTTGGAAAAGAACCTCTCATGGAGCCCTCCCACTATCATAGTCATATTGCATATCCTTTTATTGTGATTTTCTTAAGGTGGTTTGCAAGTACATTCAAAGTACTCACTGGCATTGTTCCTGGCTATTTAATTGGCCATATTTTCCGAAGCATGAGGAACGAAGGAGATGGTGACATCTATGTGAGCTAGGCCGTCTTCCCAGTCAGTCGCCTATAGGTTAAGGCATGACATGCACTGCATGTTCAAAGACTTCTTATATTGATGTATGTAATCGCCATAATAGAAAATATTGTAAGTGTTGTACTCGCTACTTATGGATGATGTAATGATACTCGTCGGTTATGCACACGGCTCACTGATCAAGGGAACATGAATTGCAGGCATCATGGGGATTCCCGAACTATAAATCCAGGGTCCCACAGGAGAGATCATCATCTTGTACCTCGATCCACCCAAGATAATCCACCAAAGTAGGAAGTAGGGTTGTTATCCAAAGGGCGGCCTGATCCTAGGTAAAAATGACCGTGTGTGCTCTATGTGTGTTGTGTGCTTGTATCAGTAGGTTCCTACATCAACGTTGAGGTCGAAACGCCTTCATGACCACTACCGAACAAATAGGGGGTGCCTAGCATCCTCGATGTCCGTGTTGGCGAGACGCGACATCTAGCACACCAGGTAGGGGGCGCTCAAATTTTCGTCTTTAGGAATCAGCTTCAACGTCAACAACTTCGTGATCTTGTCATCATCGTCTTCACCGGCTTCCATTTTGTCTTCGTGTTCAACACCGACATCGACCACGTCATAGTTATCCATGATTCCAAGGAGAGGTGCTAGCACCGGGACCGGCCCTGCCACGGTAGCCTCGTCCGCTGCACGGACTCGCTCCCACGCCCTTACCATGACTATAGTCTTAGACGTCGAGCCTCATGCATGGATCTCGGTTAGCGTCGCAGGATCCAACCCGCGTACAGGGCCAAACGCAGCTGCACCGTCTCCACCGCAGTTGCAACCACACCTGACGGTTCAGGAAGGCGATCATGCTGGTGGGGGTGCTGCTGCGCGAGAGGTACCACCACCAGGCGACGCAGGAGGCGTCACACTCGAAGATCCCTTCGTCGGCGACACAGTAGGCACTTCCAGTGGGGTGGTTCTCCTCGGTGGCATACGAGATGCCACTAGAGGTGGCCATTTGCCAGAAGGAGTTGCTGGTCAGGGCCAGAGCATCCAACGCTGAACCTATCATCAAGCGTAGGCCCAGCACGTGACGAACCCAGCTCGCGTAACGTCTCTCCTCACTGTACTGAGTTCTAGCCGCCAACCCCATTCTCATCGCTCTAGGAACCGGACTATGGGGGAAGTAATCGCTCCTGGTGAAGGGAATATGCCCAATAGGTAATAATAAAGTTGTTATTATTGTATTCCACGTATATGATATATGTTTATTTTACATGATATAATTATATTAAATGGAAACATTAATACATCTGTGTTTAATAAACAAATAAAGTGTTCCTAGTTATCCCTCTCATATAAACTAGCTTGTTGATTAACAATATGATCAATGTTTACTGATCGTGGACATTGGATGTTGTTAATAACTAGGTCACAACAATGGTGGAATGATATGATGAACATTTATCCAAAGTATAGTAATACAATCAAAGTCATTATGTTTAAATTTCTATAACATCATTACAAAGTAACTTTATTACTTAGACCATGAGATCATGTCAATCACTAACACATGAAGAGTATCTTGATAACATCAAACGTCACACCATCACAGGGTGACTATAAAGATGGGTTTAGATACTCCAAAAGTGCTACGTAGTGGCTCTTAGATAAAGAGTGAGATTTGTTCATACAAATTATGGAGATATATACTATGGGACCTCTCGGTGATACCACATTGATATAGCTTGCAAGCAAGTGATGGGGATCACTAGAATGTTTAACACGGGAACGAGAAAAGAGTACATGTCGGTAACGGGATCAAACTAGGTATGAGTATACGGATGATCGAATATCGGACATGTAAAATATCGCGAGACAAAATAATTTAGTTACAATGTTAAAAGTTCATACAATCACAAGCAATCGTCATTGAATGTGTGGGAGTCAGTACGGATCTCCAGGTCCCGCTTCTGATAATTGATCGGAGAGGGGTCTCGATCATGTTTGCATTATTCGCGAAATGTAGGGTGACACACTTAAGGGATACCTACACCATTTGGAGCAAATTATATGCCAGAGAAAAAATATCAAAGCACTGGAATTATTTTAATGGACACCAGAATTGTTTCGGGTGAAATTGCTGAAATTGGTTCTGCATGTGAAATTGAAATGTAGTAAGGGGTTTTATGTGAATGTTTGTTAATTAATGTACTGCAATAAATTCTGAATAAAATAAATAAAAGAAGTTTTATTAAATGAGAGATTGCATTAAATTTGGTGGAAATTTAATGGTTTTTGAGTGGGATTTTGATTGGAGAAAATGGAGGGGTTTTTGTGTGAGTGGGAGATCCACTCACATGAATGAGGGAAGAGGTGGGGGCACCATCTTTCCCGCCATCCGTGGGAGGGGTTGCCCCTCCCACTTTGAAAGGCACCCCTCCTCTCACATATCACTCACACCTTCTCGTGAAGGATATCTCCCCCCTCTAGTACTATTCCCCCATGGTGTCGGCTTAGAAAAATATATGTTCCCGGTGGCTTTTTCTAGAGCAACGATTTACTGCTTCTACTGCATTGCTGGAGCGAGGTCACGGAGGTTCTCGGAGGACCGTACGTATGTGCGATCATGGATGCTCTGCTAATTTTTGGTGTTGCCGGACTTCTACTCGATCTTGAGATCGGCACGGGAACGACTACACCATCCATGAGTGCAACCTCGTAGAGCTTTCTCGTTCTTCAAGGGTACATATTTTATGGATGTATATCCACCCTTTGATTGTATCTAGATAGATGGATCGTGGTGCTTAGTTGTTCCCATCGTAGATTTTTTTGTTTTCTATGCTCCGAACCCAACTGTGGTATCAGAGCTAGATCTATGCGTAGATACTTTGCACGGGTGGTACACATATGGTTATGTGGGAGCTAATGGTCATGTTATTGCTTCTTATGTGTATTTTGGATATTGGTGGCATAGTGGGATGAAGTGGCCCGGAAAAACTTTACATGTAATCGCACATGATACCTATTCCATGTTTGACATGCAACTATTTTTGCATAAGTGGCTTGTGTGTCTCTGTCTCTTCTACTATAGTCAATATCTGATTTACAATGAGTTGCCAATAATTTTATTATCATCATTTTAGTTCCATGTTCGTAGGTAAGAATGGTTCTATCTATAAAAGCCCTCAGCCATGTAAAACATGCAAAATATATATTATAGTCGTCTAGTTTTTTGGTTTTACCGGGCAAGTACTATGATATGGAAATATTATAATTTGTAGTATGGATTGATACTATTGGAAATTAAAATATGCGAAAGTGTAAGTTCCATAAACCTTGGCCTTACACATATATGAATGATAAAGATCATACCACGATGCACAAGATAGTGATCAAGTGCAAGAACCATATCATATCACTTTTTAGCATATGATGTTTGTTGGCATCTTATATTGCTTGTTTGGCGCTTTAGTAGCATTATAAGATGATCCCTCATTTAAATATCAAGATAAAATGTGTTCTTCCTTTAGTATGCACCGTTGAGAAAGTTCGTCATTTCGAGACACCACGTGATGATCGAGTGTGATAGACTCAACATTCACATACAATGGGTGTAAGACAGTTTTACACATGCGAGTACAAAGGTTCTTACTTGGAGAGCCTAGCATGTACAGACATGGCCTCGAAACATGAACCGAAAGGTAAAGCATGAGTCATATGGTTGATATTATGACCATGTAGATGCTCGCCTTTGAAACTTCAACAACTCACATGATGATCGGTCTTGTTTTAGTGGATCTGGTTCATGTAATCACCAAAAATACACATGGGATGTTGTTTTTTAGTGAGAGTTCATTTGTAATTTGGATTAGTTGAAGTCAAATGTATCATAAACTTAGTCTAAATAAAATTTACAAAATCTGTTGTAGATGGCACAACCTTCTTTTAATTTCAGTGTGTTAATGGAGAAAGAGTAACTCGCAACGAATGTAGCAACTTTACCAATTGGGCCATTAATTTGAGAATTCTCCTCACTGCTACACAAAAGCAATATGTGCTAGAAGAGTCGCTAAGCCACCCACCACTTGATGGTGCTCCTGACGAAGTAAAGAATTTTTACTTGAGTCGTCAGGAGGACCACAACATGGTTCATTGCGGCATGGTTTATGGGCTAGAGCCGGAACTCCGAAAGAGTTTCAAGAATGGCAATTCCTTTGATACCATAGGTGAATTGAAAATGATTTTCGATACCTATGTTGTTGTGGAGAGTTATGATGCTTCAAAAATGTTCTTTAGCTGCATGATGGAGGAGAACAACTCCGTTAGTGCGAACATACTAAAAATGTATAGGTACGCTGATAATCTTGTTTCCTTGGGAATAACGATTCCCCTTGACTTACGGGTGTTTGGAATATGCCCTAGAGGTAATCATGTATGATGATATTTCCCATTGTATTCATAAAGTTATTAAGTTGTCCTTGTATAAACATCTGATGTGTATCATTGAATATGTGATTAGGTTGTGGAACTATACATTCATGTTGTTTGTTCTAAATATCCTTGGTCATTGAGGTTGTGCTAGACACACAACTTAGACCAATGTGAAAGTCGGCTTGATGACTCGGTTCCACTTGTCATGGGCATGGTGTTGCTATTCCGACTTACACAGATTCGGCTAAAGAGTTTAGCTAGTCGGATTGACCCATATTGAGATACAACAAACAAGTTGTCATTTGTATATCTCAATCAATGTAATACTTAGACCTGATGTTATTGCATAGTCCGAGTTGAGGATCACCGACTTAGGTTCTGTCAAACACTGATACGTAACTGGGCAGTTATAAAGGAAGAGTTCGGGTCGACTGAGAATCAAGCTGCATGATGTGAATAACAAAGATGGGATTTTGCCCCTCCACTTGGAGAGATATTCTCGGGGCCCTCTCCGAAGATATGATTCAGAAAGCATGGGCATGCACGACTCAGTTAAGTGTTAACCAAGGCAATCGACTAAGAGTTAGTCGGGTGAATCACTTATCTCAGATCAAGAAGAGAGTCGGACTATTTAAGGGATGACAAATATTCGCCTATAGTTTGACAAGGTATATCATGAGGCAAAAGGGACTCGGACGCAATTCACATTGGAAAGGCAAGTCGTCATGACTCTTTGGTACTTGGGAGTTGGCACGTTCTGCTAGGAGCCGCTACCGAATGATCGATTGAGAGTCAGACTCTAATCCTGTCCAAGTTGCCAAGAGCCTACGGGGTCACACACTTAAGAGCGGGAGAAAATTAAGATTGGATCTGAACCAGAAATCTGGTTGGGTTCAACCCAAGCCAGATTTGGACTGAGTTAGTGAGTCGGACTCACGGTGACTGGTTTTATATGGGCTTTAGTGAATGGGCCACGAGAGTGGAGCCCACATTCACTCCCTATATATAGTGGAGCACAGTAACCCAGAGTGGTTAATCGTTGATTGATTAGGTCATTCCATGTGTTGGAAACCCTAGCTCCACAGCAGTCCTGCCGTCATATCGAACCTAGCAGTTCGCCGCCGGTGCTCCCCCTTGTATGTGTGGATACCAGCAGAGGTGTTGTACGATCAGCACCAGGACGATCAGATCGTAAGGACTGCACTGCATCAACTGACGCGCTACATCAGTAATCCGCAATTGCGCGTCTAGTGGTAAACCTCGTGGCCTTCTATCTTAGCTGGATCTTGGGATCACCACGATTAGAGGGAAAAAGTTTTGTTTTATCTCTACGTGGCCTAACAAGGGGTTCGTAGCTTGGAACACACACAAGCCAGGATCTAATCTACGAGATCGGTGCAACGAGTTGATAGAGTACTAACCCTCATAGATCCAAAGCGTTTAACGAGATCGGATTCTCGTTGTTGATGTAGTAGTACACTTGTCGATCTCAAGATCGTGAAGACGATCCTTCCAGCGCTGTGATCCAGCAGCGCTTCTGCAGTCGGTCACACGTTTGGTACTCGATGAAGACCTTCCTCTCCCTTCTTCCAGCATGCTACGGAGGTTGTAGATCTCCTCTCAATTTAACAGCACGACGACGTGGTGGTGAAATAGACGAGTAGATCCCGAAGGGCTTCGACTAAGCCGGTGAGATTTATGATGGAGTGGAGAGACCCTGATAACTAGGATTTATAGGCTTAGGGGTGGAGGTAGCCGGCGGCGGCTAGGGTGGCGGCAACGCACGGGCAGCGGCGGCTTGGGAGGCGGTGTCTTGGGGCTAGGGTTTGGGTTTAGGGTAGAGGGGGTGCCCCCTCCCCTCCTTTTATGAGACGAAGAGGCTGTTTGGGGAGGGGGAGGACGAGTCCTCCCCCAAATCCCTCTCCTTGTTCGGTGGTGTAGGGAGAGGAGGTTTCCTCTCCTCCCTCCACTGGGATTTGACTTTCATGTTGGGATTTGATTTTTTCAGACTAGTGTTTCACTATTCAAACTATAGTTTGATTTATCTCTTCCCATCGCCCAACCAAGTGACCTAGGGTATGAACTATTCATCCCATTAGGGTTTAGTACATTCCATGTACCCCTTCCCTACAAAGCAGTGGACCTTCTAGATCATTCTATAAGCTTCCGGTCAAAATACCGAAAAAATTTCCGAACCCTGGAAAACGACTTTCCTAAAATTAATCTTATTCACCGGACCATTCTGGATCTCCTCGTGATGTCCTGGATCCAATCCGACACTCCGAACAACATTCGGTCTCCAACATACATTACATATCTACTAAACAACATTGAATCCTTAAATGTGTCTCCCCACGGTTCGTGAATTATGCAGACATGATCGAGACACTTCTCATGATCAATAACCAATAGAGTAATATGGAAATTCATATCGCTCCCACATATTTCTGTGATTATTTCGTGATCGGATGAACCATTTATACGATACCAATTTCCCTTTGTCTCACGATACTTTACTTTTCCGAGGTTTGATCGTCGGTATCTCAGCATACCTAGTTTAACCCTTTTAATGATAATTACCCTTTACTCATTCCGTGATATGTGATCCCTTGTGATCCAGTCACATGTTTGCAAGCCAATTGGATGACATTCTTCCGATAGGGCCCAGAGTATATCTATCTGTCATATGGATGGAGAAATCTCACTCTTGATCCATGTTCCTCAACACATACTTTTAGAATACTCAATGCCACCTTTATAACCACCCAGTTACGAAGTGGTGTTTGGTGTTATCAAAGAATTCGTCCAGTGATGGTGATTAACATGATCTCATGGTCGAATGATTTAGGTTACTATGTATTTGAAAGGTTATAGCAAACAAACTACTTAATGGCTTGATCTTATGCTATGCTTATCTATAGGAGTGTGTCCATCACATCATTCTCCTAATGACATGATGTTGTTATGAATAACATCCAATGTTCATGATTAGGAAATCATAATCATCTATTAATCAACAAGCTAGTATTACAAGAGGCTTACTAGGGACTCTTACATGTTTACAAATCACACAAGTGTTAATGTTTCCGGTTAATACAATTATAGCATGGTATGTAAACATTTATCATAAACACAAAGATATAATAATAAGTACTTTTATTATTGCCTCTTGGGCATATCTCCAACATCTACAAGATCTTGATGATGAACTATAACATGCAGGGCATGAAGAAGACTCTTCCCGAGCTTTTGTCTATGCTTAAGGCAGCTGAAGTGGAGATCAAGAAAGAAAATAAAGTGATGATGACCAATAAGACCACTGGTTTCAAAAAGGACAAGCAGGGAAAAGAGAAGGGTAACTTCAAGAAGGGCAGAAAATTTGTTGCTGCGCCCGATAAGAAGACCCAAGCTGGCCTCAGTCTAATACCAAGTGCTACTATTGTATGAGGAGTGGCCATTGGAAACACAACTGCCCCAAGTATTTGGCTGACAAGAAGGCCGACAAGATGAACAAAGGTATATATGATATACATGTTATTGATGTGTACTTGACTAGTACTCGCTGTAGCACCTGGTTATTTGATAATAGATCGGTTGCTAATATATGTAACTCAAATTAGGGGCTACGAAACAAGTGACCACTAGCAAAGGATGAGGTCAAGATGCATGTCGACAATGGATCAAAAGTTGATGTGATCACCGTCAGAATGCTACCTCTCCATCTACAGTCGGGATTAGTTTTAAACCTAAATAAATGTTATTTGGTGCCTATGTTGAGCATGAACATTATATATGGATCGTGTTTTTTGCAAGATAGTTATTCCTTAAAATCTGAAGACAATGGTTGTTCAATTTATATGAATAATATTTTTTATGGCCATGCGCCTATGATGAACGTCTTATTTATTTTGAATCTCGATAATAGTGACACACATATTCATAATGTAGATGCCAAAAGGATTAAACTAGATGATGATATATCCGCATATCTGTGGCACTACCGTCTAGGTCATATTGGCGTAAAATGCATGAAGGAACTCCATTCTGATGGACTTTTAGAATCACTTGATACATGTGAGCCATGTCTTATGGGCAAGATGACTAGAACCCCTTTTTCCAGTATAATGGGGTGGGCGACAGATTTATTGGAAATCATACATACTTGTGTATGTGGTCCAATGAGTGTGTCAAGACAAGATGGATATCGTTATTTTGTTACTTTTATGGATGATTTGAGAAAATATGGGTATATCTATATGATGAAACACAAGTCTGAAAACCTTTGAAAAGTTCAAGGAATATTAGAATGAACTGGAAAATCATCGTAATAGAAAGATTAAATTTTTCTGCGATCAGATCGTGGGGGTGAATATATAAGTTACAAGTTTGGCACACACATGAGAGTGTGGGGAATAGTTTCACAACGCACGTTAGCCGGAACACTACTGCATAATGGTCTATCGAAGCGGCGTAATCGTACCTTATTAGATATGGTCCGATCTATGATGTCTCTATCTGACTTGCCACTTTCATTTTGGGGTTATGCACTGGAAACCGTTGCATTGACTTTAAATACGGCACCATCTAAATTCATTGAAATGACACCATATGAATTTTGTTTGGAACAAACCTAAGTTGTCATTTCTTAAAGTTTGGGGATGCGATGTTTATGTGAAGAAACTTCAGCCGTATAACCTCGAAACCAAAGTGCAAAAATGTGTCTTCATAGGATACCCTAAAGAAACAATTGGATATTCCTTCTATCACGGATCCGAGGGCAAGGTTTTTGTTGCCAAGAATGGATCCTTGGAGTTTCTTGCGAAAGGTGTGAGTAGTTGGAAGGTAGAACTCGAAGAGATTATTGAGCCATATCTTCATGAAACAGCGATTGGCGCAGCATCAGATATTGTTCCGGAGTTGACTTCAACGAATGAAAAAGGAACTAATGATAAAGATAATGAAACTCATAAAGAGGACACTACCGAACCTCGCAGGTCAAGAAGGATACGTGCAGCTCCTGAACTGTACGCAAATCTGATACGTCCAAAACGTATGTACTTTCCCGAATAATTTTGCTATTGTTTCTCCTCTAAACTTGTGTGATTTGGATACAAATAAGATGGACTGACGTTGTTTTCAGCAGAATTACCTTGGTGTCTAGTTTTTGTGCAGAAAATCAACTATCAGGAAAAATCCTGGAAAATATGCTAAAAATCCTATTTCACCAGAAGACTCGCGGAGCTAGAAGATGAGACGGAGGAGGGCCATGAGGGGGCCACACCCCCTGGCAGCGCGGGCCAGGCCTGGCCACGCCTGGGAGGGGTGTGGCCACCTCGGGCACCCCCTCGGCCTCAATCTTCGCCTATAAGATGCCTCTTGACCTAAAAACTCAGCGGGGTTCGATGTTTTTCCAAAAAGAGTTCCTCTACGCTGCCACCACCAGAAACCGTGATTCGGAACCAGAAACTCCATTCTGGCACCCTGCCGAGACGAGGAATTTGGAGGGGATCATCGCCATCATCATCACCGATGCCTCTCCATCAATCATCCATGTTTGCCCCATCCATGAGTGAGTAATCCCCTGCTATAGGCTATAGGGATGGTAGGGATTGGATGAGTTCTATCATGTAATCGTATAAGATTGTTAGGGCATGGTGCCTAGTATCTCTATTACTGTTATTTGACTTTGTTGCAACTTTTTGTGCTTAATGCTTGTCACTAGGGCCCTTGTGCGATGATCTCACATCTGAAGTTGTTGATTCATGATGATAGTATTGTTTGTGATCTTATCTGCAAGTTGTGTACACATATCATTGTCCGGATCCAAAGGCCCTGAAGTGACAGAAATTGGAATAGCCGGAGGGGATGGCTATGATATAAGGATCACATGTGTTCAAGAGTGTTAATGCTTTGCTCCGGGCTGAGGCCCCGCCGCAACGGGCTAGCAGGACAAAATATGATGCGCAAGTTCTCATTGCGAGCACGTATGACTATATATGGAACACATGCCTATCATTGTTTAGTACTTGGATGCTTTATCTTATTTATCTACAAATGCCCTATATATTGAAGTTACATGAATAGTCTCGTCCATGCAACGCCCGTCCATCCATCCCTATGCCTACCGCACTCATATCCTACTGTTTTCTACTATTGTTACTACTGCCTTTGTTTTACTGCTGCTACTTTGCTATTGCTCCTACAAAATTGTTGCTACTGATAAACTATTATGAGCAAGGCTATTTCCAGGTGCAGCTGAATTGACAATTCAATTGTTAAGGCTTATAAGTATTCTTTGGCTCCCCTTGTGTCGAATAAATAAATTGGGTAATACTACCCTCGAAGGCTGTTGCGATCCCCTATACTTGTGGGTCATCAAGACTATTTTCTTGCGCCATTGCCGGGGAGCATATCTTTATTTGTAAGTTCACTTGGATCTATTATTGTTCACTGCTATTCCTTTCGTCACGGGGAAGTCTCGTGATGCAAAGTTTTCTATTTTACCATCCACTACAAGAAGAGGTATAGTCCTAAACACCTCCGTTGCTCTTGATTCACCGTCTGTTATAAGTAAACTTGTTACACCACCACCACATAGACATGCTACACACACTGATGAATGAAAAAGTTGTGGCACATATGAGAGAGATATGATATTAATGATGGTTACATTGAAATGACTGATGAATTGATTGTAGAGTACCAAAACACACATGGTGCTAGTGCTATTAGGAGTCTCCTTGAGAGACGTACTATTATACCTAAACTATCTCCTGATGCTAAGTTTGCTAATTCTCCCATAGGTATTAAAGATAAATATTATGATTTCTATCTTGATTTATCCTATATAAGCATTATAGATAAAGAACCTTTTTGTGGGACTGAGAATGAAAAATTTGTGGCACATATGAATGAGATCTTCACTATGAGTGCCTTATTCTCTGATGATGTTAATATGCACAAGTACTTTGTTACTAAAATCTTTCCTTTTTCACTAAAAGGAGAACCTAAATCTTGGTTTAATATATTACCTCCTGGATCCTCTGATACCCGTGATTGCTTGATTGCTACTTTCTTTCATAAATATTTTCCTCCCAATGCTAGACATGCTGCTTTACAAAAACTTATTGATTTTAAGCAGGGAGAAGAAGAGAAATTTCCTGAGTCATGGACAAGGTTTTGTTCCTTGATTCATGCACATCATGGATCTCCATTACCTAAAAATGAGCTTCTTGATATTTATTATAATGGACTAACTGATGATTCTAGGACATACCCAGATAGTTTTGCTAATTGTGTTTTTAGGAAAAGAACTCCTGTAGAAGCTGAAGAATTAAGGGCTAAAATAAGCAATAATTATGATGATTGGACTTCAACTGAGCTAATTACACATGAGCCTACTACATCTGAACCAATTGTGCGTGAACCAACTTCAACACCAACACCAAAGAAGAGGGGAGTGATTGCATTAAATGATGAAGTGACGAAAGAAGCTAAAAATGTCTTTAGGAGAAAGGTATTAGATCTGAATATGTGAAGAATTTACCTCCTATATAAGAATTATGTAAGCCAATTCCCCACTCATCCACTATTGAGGTACACTCTCTCCAACACTTTGATGAAGGTGATATTCGTGATGGAAAATCTCTTGATCAATGCCTAGAGGAACTTGACACTTTTATTGTTAAAGAAGGTAATTTTAATAAAAAAGTTCAGAATCATTTATTGGAATACTCTAGATCTATTAATGAGTTGAAATATATTGTGGAAAGAACTGCTAATGATGTTAAAATTCTTGTTAAACACTTCCAAATGGGTCAAACCCAAATTGATCAACTTGTTAGGGTGCAAAAAGATATGCTAGTTAATGCTTTAGGAGATAAATATGCTTATGGAATTAGAAATAGGAGTGGTACAGCCACTCAGGATCCCTTATATCTTGAGGGACATCTATAATAGAATTGAGCAGGATTCTCAACAAGCAGAAAATAGTGGTAGTCCTCATAAGAGAAAGAAAAAGAAATATAAAACAGTTGAGGAACCCTCTGAACCTGCTGTAGATCCTAATAGTGTATCTGTCTCTGATGCTGAAACTGAGAGTGGTAATAATAACAATGATGCTCCTGATAAGGAAGAAATTGAAGAAGAACTTGAGAAGCACACTAAGAACACTAGGTACACTAAAGAAGATTTTATTGCTAATAAACATGGTAGTGAAAGCGAACCTTGGGTGTAGAAACCTATGCCTTTTCCTAATAAGAAACACAAGTCAAAGGAGGAAGAACAATATAACAAGTTTTGTGAGTGGATGAAACCTTTGTTTTTGCAAATTCCTTTGACTGATGCTATTAAGTTGCCTCCTTATTCAAAGTATATGAAGGATATTGTCTCTAATAAAAGGAAGATTCCTAATTAGGAAATTTCTACTTTGCTTGCTAATTATTCCTTCAATGGTAAGGTTCCAAAGAAACTTGGTGATACAGGTATTCCAACTATTCCTTGCTCTATTAAAAATAATTATTTTAGAACTGCTTTGTGTGATTTGGGAGCAGGAGTTAGTGTTATGCCTTTTTCTCTCTACAAGGGACTCTAGCTAGAAAAGTTGATACCATCTGATATATCCTTGCAAATGGCTGATAAGTTAACTAGTATTCATGTTGGTATATGTGAGGATGTTCCTGTTCAAGTGGATGATAATTGCTTGGTTTCAACTGATTTTGTTGTCCTTGAGATGCCTGAAGATGATAATATGTCTATTATTCTCGGGAGACCTTTTCTTAATACTGCAGGTGTTGTCATAAATTGTAATCAAGGAAAAGTAATTTTAATATTAATGACAAAGAGCATACTGTCTATTTCCCCAAGAAGATTGATAAGAGCTATTGCCTGCATTAAATTGAAAATATTGAGAGCATCAAAGTTGGAGAAATATATTATCCCATTCCACAAGCAAGTTTTGAAACTATTATGATTGGGACTATTTCTATCAAGTTTGAGGTAACATAATCATTTTGTGAAATGCAAAGTTTTGTTTCATGTTAAATTATTTTGGTAACAAGACTTGATCAACCTTGTTAACAAAGGGATTTTAATGAACAAAACAATCCTTTCACAATGGTTATACTTGCTCACCTTTATTTTTATCCATTCCTTTCTTTGCTCTTCCTCTTGTTATCTTTAGTTTTGCTAGTTGTTTTCTTGTTAGAGTGTCTTAGAACTTCTATAGTTTTAGTTTTGGTTTTCTTTTTGCTTCTTAAAAAAAATATTTTTCTGCGAGAAAATCAATTTCCATAACCTGGAATTGCCAAAAATAAAGTTTTCCAAAAAATTCCAGAAAATTCATATTAAATTTTTCATCAAAAAAGGGGTCGAGGGACACCTGGAATGGCCCAGGGGGACCCACTGGCCAGCACACCCCCTGGTGGCATTGCCAGCCCCAGGGCGCGGCTGGCCTGGGTGGGGCCCACCTATGGCCCTCCAAGGTTTATTCTCCTAGCCACTTCTTTCTCTCGCCCAAAAAACACCGGAAAACTTTCTCAAGCTCGAGTTCCTGCTGTTCTTGCTCACGATTTTTGATCTCCTTGCTCAGCCCATCTTTGTTGCTGATTTTTGGAGGGATTGCTCTCTGGTATGTGCCTCCTTCGTTTGTCCAATTAGATTTTGATTGGTAGATTGTATCTTTAGTATTTTGCTAATGTAGGTGACAGGTTGTGTGAGCTTGCATGCTTGTTCTATACTTAGAGATTTCATTTTGATGCATGTTTTGCCCTGTAGAAAGTTCCTATAGTATTTCCTCGTCATTTATCAACATGGAAATCACTCGGTTTGATGTTGGTCTAAAAATTTCATAAGAAAGGTCATGGACAACCACACCTTTGCAGAAGTGTTCGAGATTGCTGCACCTAGGGGACAAGGCCTTCTAGATCATCCTCCCGAGCTAGGCCATCTTACAATGAGGATCTTATTACGCTATGCTTTGGCAACGAGGGAGATAAGGGGGATGCGCACCCTTCTACCTTCCCTTCTTTTACCTTTTTGCAGGCTGCAGGGATTCTCAATGATTTCAAAACTCTTGTTCGGAGGGTTGGATTAACTGATTATATGTAGGATGAGAGTGAGCAATATGCTATGCTGACCAAAACTTTTGTGGAGAGTTTCTCTTTCACTAACAACCCTTTCAGGACAAATGTGTCATTCAAAATCTATGATAGGCCTATTACCATGGCATTGACGAAATTTTGCGACATTTTGGGTATTGGCATGGCGGGGATGGTGAAGAACATTCCAGCTCAACCCACTAATTTGTTGGAGCTCTACCGCGGGGTAACTAATGATGATGACCGCAGAGCCTAGCGCAGGAAGATAAGAAATATTCAACTCCCAGCTATCATATATTTTGCTTATTATCTTGCCACTAGTATTCTTGGTAGGGAGAACACTAGCAATATTTCCAAATATCATTTGTCCTTTCTATATGCTACACTCAACAATAAAACCAGGTATAATCTTGGTTCTCTCATTTCTCGTCGCTTCGCTGCTAGAGGACCCATTTATGGGGGTATTATTGCTGCACGTGTAGTTGCTGCCTTAGAACTTTTTGTTGATCCAAATGATACAATTTTGGCTCCTCGGAGGCTTGATCTTTCTGCCATGAAAGCGCATTACTTGGTCACTGCTAGCTCTACCCTTGAGAGTTTGGTTTACAAGATGATGTCTACTGATGGGGAAGAGAGGGAAATTCCTTTGCCACAAACCACTTTGTTCAGTATTTGCAGAGGACCTTGGTCATGCTCCAATGGGGAGATGGACGATCAGCTGCTCATTCTTGGCTTCCACAAACACTACTAGGGGGACGCGCCCTCTTACGACCACTCTGTGCACTACATAGGGGCGTCCTCAAGTACGTACCAGGACGAAGGGGCCTCTTCATCACATTACGGAGGTGTAGCTTCTTGGTCAGGCTGGGATTGAGCCCCACTTAGGCCAAAACCCTAAGCTTGGCGGGAGGTACACCGACATCACACTCATGTATATATCATGTTTCGTCGGTTCTTTGTATATCCATGTTTTGTTTTCTTTTTGGTTTTTGTTTCTGTTTTTCCCAAAACACAAAAAGACCAAAAATATTTTCATTGTTTCTCTTGGTTTGTTTCTTTGATTTTTAGCTTTGGTTTTCCTAAAGAAGATTTAAAAAGATTTTGCTTTGTTTGTTTCTGTTTTTAGTGCTTGCTTCAAAAAATCAAAAATACCAAAAATATTTGTTGTTCTTCTTTGGTTTTGTGAAGTTCGTTGCAGGTTTCAGCAGTCCCCAGTGGATTTTGGTTTCATGTTATTATTCAAGCCACACAAGTAAAGGGCAATAATGAAGGGTAATGACAACTTGAGGTATGGTAAGAGGCTGGTAATGAACTCTATTTGTTTTTATTTTTGTATATATACTCATCATCGTGGGCATGCTTATTCTGTTCATGTAAGGTGTATGTTATTTATGGATGCTTAGTAGTTCTTGCTCTCTTATGATTATCTCCAGCTTGGTAATAGTTTGTAGCATGTCATATGAATGTTTGCTTGCATTATTCTATTCATAACATGGTATGACATTGTGGTATCCTCCTCTGAATGTTTCATTTGAATTGACTGTCACATGCTCGCGCATGCATATGACTGAACAATAGTCAGTAAGCCTTGATGATTTATTTTTCCTCAGAGTTCTTGTATCACTTTCATGCCATAATTAGTTCTGTTTTGTTGCAAGCATGATTATGACAGTTATTTCTCTCTCATTTGTCGCTCGCTCTCATTTGCTAGCCTTCACTTGCACTAAGTATGAGCTCTACTTGTGCTTCCAACTCCCCAAAGCCAATATTGTCAAAAGTGTCCACCATACCTACCTACTAGCACCATTTGCTATTCCGTGCATATTCATTATGCCTTGTTTTCTGCCAAATAAAATGTTTTCTTGTTATGAGAAAGTTAGTTAGTAAACCTCTCACGAACTTGATGGCACACTTTATTTCTTACACTTAATAAACTTGAACCATTGTGATTGTCCATGAAAGTTATATGCTTGCAAATTATAGGCTGGGAGTTAGCAGAACCGTGCTGTCATGGGGAACGCTTTCAACACCTGCAAATATTATACCCAGTTTATATCATGCTCTTTTGTTTACGGATGTCGTCGGTGTAAAATAAAAGGGGAGCTTGTAAGTCCATGGAGTTATGTATATGTGTTAGAGAAATGTTTGGGCCGCTAGCCGAAGCCATGCTTAATCATGGTGGAAACTTGCATCATCACCATAGTGAGCAGTCTATGAAGCATTATTCTTATAAAAAAGAGAGATTGAGATTGAGAAAAAGAAAAAACAAGAGACATATTGAAAAGAGTAAAGAGAGAAAACGCACCATTTTCCCATGGTAAATAAGAAGATAGATGAGATGCTCATTGTCTGCTTGCCTTGTCATTTTGATTATGGGATAGCTCCTGTATCATGTGCAAGGGTACCCCGTTGGCGGTTCTCTATGATACGCATGTATTTACTATGACAAGAACTTACCGGTAACTAAAGTTTAGTAGCACTAGGAGTGGCCCTCATACTCAAGGGACATGAGATTTACAGTTTATGGTCTGTCAAGCATATAACTCATATTGGACCTTACTTTCACCTTAACCATTTAAAGATTCCTATGATAGGGGCAATGAGAGCTCAAAACTAATGAGTACCATACTTTCAGCATTTGGAAGCCTTTCAAACTTTTGAAAACCTTTTCCTTCCTTGTTGAGTCACCACTTATTCTATGAGAACCTTCTTGAGAGCATAGTTGTCATTATTAGTGTAATGTGCTTGTTTCAAAACTTGGTTAATTATGTCATGACTTTGATGCTTGTATCTTTGATATATTTACTTCTAGTCTTCACTTGAACTTCAGAGGTGCCTTGGCATTTAATCAAAGGCAAGCGAGATACCACTCTATCATACCTTTTTATGAGAATTGCAATGTTGCTTATGTTTATGTTTCATGCTACTTATTATTATTGAGTTGGAATATCTATAGGGTTCGCAGCATAGAAAACAAAAAATTTCCTACGATGGGAACAACTAAGTACCAAGATATATCCACTATATACAAGAAATGGGTGGATATACATCACTAGAATACATACCCTCGAAGACCGAATAGCGTTAAAAAGGTTGTACTCATGGATGATGTAGTCGAACGCTTGCCGATCTCAAGATCGAGAAGAAGTCCATCCGGTCCAGCAGGTCCAACACCATCCACTCCAGCACCGCAAAGGAGTGGTGCCTCCGTGATCGCACACACGTCTAGGTACGCCAACAACCTCCACGCCGTCGCTCCAGCGAAGCAGCGGAAGCAACAAATCCATCCTGAAAAATCCACCGGGAACATGTATCTTGCTGATCCGAGACCATGAGGAAATTCTAAAGGGGGGAGAGAGATCCTTCGCGAGGAGGTGTGTTGTGAGAGGAGGAGAGCGGGGCCTTTTATAGGGAGAGGGGGGCACCCCAAGGGGCATGGAGCCCATCCATGGTGGATTCCCCCACCTCTTCCACATTCATGTGGGTGGAGCTCCTACTCAAAATGAAAAGCCTCCACTCCCATAAAAATGCTTCCACTCAAAAATCCACTCACCGCCAAATTTAATGCAATCTCTCATTTAAAAAAACTCTTTTATTTATTTATTCATAATTTTGTTAATTACTCTAATTAACAAACATTCACATAAAACACCTTATGCCATTTCAATTTCACATGTAGAATCAGTTTCAGCAATTTCAACCAAAACAGTTACAGTGTCTAGTGAAATAAATTCCTGCGCTTTCGTTTTTCTTTCTCTGGCATATTATTTGCTCCAAATGGTGTCGGTATCCCTTAAGTGTGTCACCCTATGGTTCGCGAATAATGTATACATGATCAAGACCCCTCTCGGATCAATAATCAGCAGCGAGTCCTGGAGATCCGTACTGACTCCCACATATTCAATGATAACTTATGTGATCATGCGAACCTTATACGCATGTAACTCAATCCCTTTGTCTCGCAATATATTACATGTTCGAGATTCGATCATCGGTATCTCCATACCTAGTTTGATCTCATTACCGACATGTACTGTTTTCTTGTTCCCGTGATATAACATTCTAGTGATCAAATCACTTGCTTGCAAGCAAACTAATGTGATATCACCGAGAGGGCCCAGAGTATATCTCTTGATCCATGAGCCTCAACATAACACCTTCGTAGTACTGAACCCATCTTTATAGTCACCCTATTATGGTGTGACGTTTGATATTATCAAGATACTCTTCCGGTGTTAGTGATTGACATGATCTCATGGTCTAAGGACTAAGATTACTTCGTATGATGTTATAGAAATATAAGCATAATGACCTTGATCGTAATTCTATACTTCGGATGAATGTTCATCACATCATTCCAACAATGTTGTGACCTCGTTATTACCAACATCCTATATCCATGATCAGGAAACCTTTGATCATCTTGGTAATCAACGAGCTAGTTTATAAGAGAGGCATAGATAGGAACCTTCTTTTTGTTTATTAAACACACATGTATTAACTTTTCCGTATTAATACAATTATAGCATTCAAAATAAACATTTATCATAAATAAGTAATACGATAATAACCACTTTATTATTGCCTCTCAGGCATATTCCCTTCAATATCTTCATAGCTGGAAATGACTATTAAGTAGACTTAGTTGCATACTCTTTATTATGAACTGTCTAAGTATCTACTCATGTGCTGAGAATATATACATCATATGAAGCAAATGTGTTCATGAAATTTCTTTTATTGCACTCAGTTTTCAACTGAATTGCTTGAGGACAAGGAATAAGCTAAGCTTGGGGGGAGTTAATATGTCCAAAAAATATCTACTTTCCCGAACACTTTTGCTATTGTTTCTCCTCTATGTGATTTGGATACAACTAACACAGACTGATGCTGTTTTCAGCAGAGTTACCTTGGTGTCTACTTTTTGTGCACAAAATCAACTATCAGGAAAAATCCTGGAAAATATGACAAAACTCCTATTTCACCAGAAGACTCACAAAGCCAGGAGACGAGACGAAGGAGGGACACGAGGGGCCCACACCCCCTCGGCCTCCCTCTTCGCCTATAAGATGCCTCTTTACCTCAAAACTCAGGAGGGTTCGACATTTTTCCAAAAAGAGTTCTGCTGCGTCGCCACCACCAAAAACCATGATTTGGAACCAGAAACTCCGTTCTGGCACCCTGCCGGGACGGGGAATTTGGAGGGGATGATCGCCATCATCATCACCGACGCCTCTCCATCAACCATCCATGTTTCCCCCATCCATGAGTGAGTAATCCCCCACTCTATGCTATTGGGATGGTAGGGATTGGGTGAGTTCTATCATGTAACATAATAAGATTATTAGGGGATGGTGCCTAGTATCTCTATTAGTGCTATTTTACTTTGTTGCAACTTGTTGTGCTTAATGCTTGTAACTAGGGACCAAGTGCCATGATCTCAGATATGAACTTATTGTTAATTCATGATGATAGTATTGTTTGTGATCTTACCCACAAGTTGTGTACACATATCATTGTCCGGATCTAAAGGCCCCAAAGTGACAGAAATTGGGACATCTAGAGGGGATGGCTGTGATATGAGGATCACATGTGTTCACGGAGTGTTAATGCTTTGCTCCGGTGCTCTATTAAATGGAGCACCTTAATTTCCAGTATATTCCCTTGAGGCCCCATTGCAACGGGCTGGCAGGACAAAAGATATTGTGCAAGTTCTAATTGCGAGCACGTATGACTGTATATGGAACACATGCCTATGGTTGTTTAGTACTTGGATGCTTTATGTCATTTATCTGCAAATGCCCTAGATCTTGAAGTTACATGAATATTCTTGTCCATGCAACGCCCGTCCATCCATCCCTGTGCCTACCGCACTCATATCCTACTGGTGGCTACTATTGTTACTACTGCCTTTGTTTTACTGCTGCTGTTACTTTGCTATTGCTACTACAAAACTGTTGCTACTGATAAACTACTGTGAGCAAGGATATTTCCAAGTGCAGCTGAATTGACAAATCAGTTGTTAAGCCTTATAAGTATTCTTTGGATCCCCTTGTGTCAAATCAATAAATTGGGTAATACTACCCTCGAAGACTGTTGCGATCCCCTATACTTGTGGGTCATCAAAATCCTATCATCAATTTCATGGTTGATGGAAATGATGACCCTGCCACGTATGAACAAGTAATGATGATCCCGGATTCCAACAAATGGCTAGAAGCCATGCAATCCGAGGTGGAATCCATGTACAAAAACGAGGTTTGGACCTTGGTGGACTTACCTGACAACTGAAGGGCCATTGAGAATAAATGGATTTTCAAGAAGAAAACTGATGTTGATGGTAATCTGACCATCTATAAAGCTCGACTTGTCACAAAGGGGTTTCTGAAAATTCACGGAATTAACTATGATGAGACAGTCTCTCCTGTAGCAATGCTAAAGTTGGTTAGGATTATGTTATCAATTGCCATATTTTTCGATTATGAAATTTTGCAGATGGATGTTAAAACGGCGTTCCTCTATGGTAATATTGAGGAATAGTTGTATATGGTACAACCAAATGGTTTTGTTGATCCTAAGGATGCTAGCAAGGTGTGCAAACTTCAGTGATCCATATATGGACTAAAGCAAGCATCCCGGAGTTGGAATCTCCGCTTTGATGAGGTGATCAAAGGGTGTGGATTTGCCCAAACTTACGAAGAAGATTGTATTTATAAGAAAGTGAGTGGGAGATATGTGGAATTTCTCATATTATATTTGGATGAAATATTATTGATTGGAAATGATATAGATCTTTTAAATTAGGTTAAAAGTTATCTAAATAGCAAATTTTCGATGAAGGACCTTGATGAAGAATCATACATATTGGGTATCAAGATCTATAGAGATAGATCAAGACGTCTGATTGGGCTATCACAAAGTACATACCTTGATAATATTTTAAAGAAGTTTAAGATGGACTTAAGTAATAAAGGGTTCTTTCCTATTTTACAAGGTAAGATGTTGATTAAGACTCAAAGTCCGGCTATGACGGAAGAAAGAGAGATAATGGATAAGATCCCTTATGCCTCAGCCATAGGCTCTATAATGTATGCCATGCTATGTAAAAGACTCGATGTGGCACATGCTATTAGTTTGACTAGCAGGTACCAATCTGATCTAGGTTCGGAACACTATATAGCGGTCAAGAATATCTTTAAGTACTTAACAAGGACTAATGATATGTTTCTCGTGTACGAAAGTGAAGAAGATCTCGTTGCTAAGTGTTATGTTGACGCTAGATTCGAAACCGATCCGGATGAATCTAAGTCTCAATACGGGTATGTGTTTCTCATGAATGGAGCAGCAGTTAGTTGGAGGAGCTCCAAACAACCTATGGTGGAGGGATCAACATCGGAGGCGGAATATGTTGCTGCTTCGGAAGCAGCGCAGGAAGCAGTTTGGATGAGGGAGTTCATAACTGAACTAGGTGTGGTTCCTAGCGCATTAGACCCAATAGTGATCTATTTTGACAATAATGGATCTATAGACAACGCCAAGGAACCAAGATCTCACAAGAATTCCAAGCATATCAAGCGCCAGTTTCACTCCACCCGTGAGCATGTCAAGGATGGAGATATAAAGATTTGTAAAATTCACATAGATCTGAATGTGGTAGATCCGTTGACTAAAACTCTCCATAGAGAAAAACATGATCAACACCAGAACTCCATGGGTGTTAGATTTATCACTATGTAAACTAGATTATTGTCTCTAGTGCAAGTGGAAGACTGAAGGGAATATGCCCGAGTGGCAACAATAAAATTGTTATTATCATATTCCAATTATATGATAGATGTTTATTATACATGCTATAATTGTATTAAAAGGAAACATTAATACATGTGTGTTCAATAAACAAATAAAGTGTTCCTATTTATGCCTCTCATATAAACTAGCTCATTGATTAACAAGATGATCAAGGTTTCCTGATCATGGGCGTTTTATGTTGTTAATAACAAGGTCACAACATTGGTGGAATGATGTGATGAACATTCATCCGAAGTATAGCAATACGATCAAAGTAATTATGTTTAAATTGCTATAATATCATTACAAAGTAAGTTTAGTCCTTCTACCATGAGATCATGTCAATCACTAACACAGGAAGAGTAGCTTTATAACATGAAACGTCACACCATAACAGGGTGACTATAAAGGTGGGTTCAGATACTCCAATAGTGTTATGTAGAGGCTAATGGATCAAGAGTGGGATTTTTCCATCCAAATGATGGAGATATATACTCTGGACCCTCTCGGTGATATCACATTGATATAGCTTACAAGTAGGTGATGGAGATCACTAGAATGTTATATCACGAGAACGAGAAAATAATACATGTTGATAACGAGATCAAACTAGGTATGCGATACAAATCATCGAATCTCGGACATGTAAAATATTGGAGACAAAAGGATTTAGTTACAATGTTAAAAGTTCACACGATCACAAGAATTCATCGTTGAATGAGAGAGTTAGTACGGATCTCCAGGTCTCGCTGCTGACTATTGATCAGATAGGGGTCTTGATCATGCATGTATTATTCGCGAAGCGTAGGGTGACACACTTAAGCGATACCGACATCATTTGGAGCAAATGATATGTCAGAGAAAGAACATCAAAGCGCTGGATTTATTTCAATGGACACTGAAATTGTTTCAGGAGAAATTTCTGAAATTAGTTCTACATGTGAAATTGAAATGTAGTAAGGGTTTTTATGTGAATTCTTGTTAATTTTTGTAATTAACAAAATTCTGAATAAATAAATAAAAGAAGTTTTATTAAATGAGAGATTGCATTCAATTTGATGGAAATTTAATCGTTTTTTAGTGAGATTTTGAGTGGAGAAAATGAAGGGGCATTTGTGTGAGTGGGAGATCCACTCACATGAATGAGGGAAGAGGTGGGGCACCACCTTGGACACCGGCACATGGGAGGGGCTTCCCGCTACCCCTATAAAGGGAACCCCTCCTCTCACATCCCACTCAAAATCTCCTCGTGAAGGATCTCTCCCCCCTCTAGTACTATTCCCCTATGGTCTCGGCTTAGCGAGATACATGTTCCTGGTGGCCTTTTCTGGAGCAAGGATTTGCTGCTTCTGCTGCATTGCTGGAGATAGGTCGCGGAGGTTGTCGGAGGACCAGACATGTGTGCGATCATGGATGCTCCACTAAGTTGTGGTGCTGCCAGACATCTAGTCGATCTTGAGATTGGCAAGCGAACGATTTGTTGCTCTTCAAGGTTATGTATTATATGGATGTATATCGACATGTCGATTGTATGTAGATAGATGGATCTTGGTGCTTAGTAGTTCCCATCATAGAATTTTGTTTTATTTTCTATGATGCGAACCCAACACCTGGGACAACAAAGTTGCGACATGGAGGGACGACCTCGACGCACAACTAGAGTTCATTAGGATGCACCGGGAGTCCGCCCATGCTCGTTCCTAGTCCAACCTAGGGCCGAGGCATGAGATAGAGCGTGCACACACCGCCGCTGTAGGGCCCATGAAAAACCCTTCCCCGAGTCCATGTTCCAGGGCCAAGGGTTGTTGGACCCTGCGATGATGGAAGGAGAACCTATATCCACATTGCAGGCCACTTGGGGGCTGGAGCCCCGAGACCTACGGAGCAAGATCACGTTTCTTTGGGATCATCTGCTAACCCCATGCATAGGCGTCTTACCGAAGGGACCCGAGGTGATTCCGCCGTGTCGAACAAGGCGCTAGTTCAAGATTACCTACTGCAGCTGCGTCAACAGGCTATGGGTGCAGCTGAGGCATGGAACATGGCTTTGGGATACGGAAGCAGCTGCCTTGCCTTCTCTCCTGCCTTACGGCAGGTGGCATGGCCGCCAAAATTCCGTCCCATTGTCCCCATCAAGTTTTACGGCAATTGCAACCCGAAGGAGTTTCTGTCCATCTACTACACAGCGATGGTGGTTGCGGGTGCTGATGAGAAGGTCATGGCCAATTGGTTTCCAATGGCCCTGAAGGGCACGACCTTGTCCTAGCTCATGAATCTACCTAAGGTGTCCATTCTATCATGTGTCGAGCTATGTACTCTCTCTGTGAGCGCATTTCAGGGATCCTTTAAGCTTCCATGAAAACTCATTCAGCTCCACACAGTTCTCCAGGGGAATGGAAAGCGGCTAAGAGACTTCATGGTACGATTCTTGCAGATCGCACACACTATCCCGGAGGCAAAGGACGCCAGCGTTATTGGCACATTCACTATGAATGTGCATGACCAGAAGATGCACAAAGAGCTTATGCATACCGTCAAGAGTACCCACGAGTTACGGGCATTGGCTGGAAGGACGCTTGGCTCCCGAGGACACTCCCCAGGAAGCCGCGGGAGAGGCATGCTGGTGAAGCATTGCTGCAAATAAGAATGTCTCGCGTAAGTAGGGCCTTTGACAAGCTTTGGCTACAGAGCCTAGTGCTCCCACTGGTGCTGAGAATAAGACCAAACCGGAGGAAGAAGTGGCTGGTGCCAAGACCGCCACGGGGAAGTAGTGCCATGTGCACATGTCCGACGAGCATGACACTCGGAACTACCGCTCCATCCTCGATTATGACGAGGGATGGAAGATGCGCATCACGGAGAAGGGTACTAATGGTACCTTCAGGAACTGTTACCGCTGCAACAAGGCTGGCCATCATGTGAAGGATTGCCCAGCCTAGCCTGGTCCAGGCGCTCCCAAGGCTGCAACGTGTGCGCTGAACAAGGAGGAGATGGGGGCGATGGAGCAAGAGCGGGGCACGGAGGGGGCGCAAAAACGTAGCCCCTCAACCGCGCGGCAACGAACTTTCTGGCAACCAAGACGGTGACAATGACAGGTGCGAACAGTACCCACAACTATAGTACTATGTGTGCGCACACGGAGGAGCCTACAACATGACTTCCCACAGGGAGTTTACGCATTTCTTCCATGAACTGTGCATCGTACATCCTAGCCCAGAGGCGCAGTGGCCACTTTAGTGGTGTCATGTACTAATTACCTTTTATGAGGGAGATCACCCGAACAAAATCGTCGGGGTCGGCACGCTACCCCTGGTGGTCTCCCCCATCATAAAGAATGTCAAGGTCACGAAGATGATGGTGGATAGAGGGGCTGGCCTCAACATCCTCTCGGCAAAGATGCTGGATAAGCTCCAGATCACGGAGGATCAATTAGCCCCTACGTGGTCTTTTCTAGGGATAATACTCGGAGCTACCTAGCCCTGGGGTAAGATCAAACTGCTAGTCACATTTGGTACTCAAGATAACTACAACACTGAGAACATCATATTTTATTTTACGGACATTGCCCTGCCGTATAATGGCATAATAGGGAGGCCTGCCTTGGCAAAGTTCATGGTGGTCTCCCACCATGCGTACAACTCACTCAAGCTTCCCTCCTCGTGGGGGACTGTGATCATCAAAGGTCATATTAGGGACGTCATGTTCTGCTCTGAACAAATGTTCAAACTGGTAGCCACCTCTTTCCCCGTGACTCGGACTGACGCTTTGTCCAACTCGGATAAACCTTTCGCCCCGATTCCCGCCTCACCCAGGAAGAGGCTACGACTCTTTCCGGAACCTTGTTCCGATGACATTTCTGGTACTGGTGGCTCTCCGAGTAAGCCAAAAGCTTCTCGCATCCACTCTACCATTTGAAAATCCCGGAAGCGTGTGTGGTGCTCCCGGCAAACAAAAATCTTGGTTGTGAGTGGAGGTTCCCCCGACAACTGAAAGCCCGGGAGTGTGCGTGGTGCTCCTAGCAAACTAAAATCCTAGGTGTGAGTGTAGGTTCCACCGGAAACTGTAATCCTGGGAGAATGCGTGGTGCTCCCGGCAAACTAAAATACCGGGTGTGAGTGGAGGTTCCCCCGACAACTGAAAGCCCGGGACCGTGCGTGGTGCTCCTGGCAAACTAAAAGAATGGGTGTGAGTGGAGGTTCCCCCGGCAACTGAAATCTCGGGAGCGTGTGTGGTGCTCCCAGCAAACCAAAAGCCTGGGAGTGAGTGTAGTACTCCCAGCAAATGCGATGAATACTAGAGTATCTAGGCAGGGTCGCGTATGTGTAAACCGCTTGTAACCCGGGGGCTGCCCTCATCTTGGAATGAAAAATCCCGTTGCTCTCATTTTGACACCCATTTTCATTTGTCGAGCCTTTTTTTGGGATTTTGCATTCCTTTGGATCATTCTCAAGGGCAGGATGTGGGTAACGAGACTGTCTGGCGAGGAAACATCATACTCTCATGAGATTTGTGCTCTAGGCATTACCGACGTGCACTAAATCGTGAATACACACCTCCCATGTTGGGCCCTCGAGTTGGCAACACCGTGCGCCCTGATCAAGCGCACGATACCCTTGTTTAAACACGAGTCATGGGTAAGATGACGTAAGGTGTGTTCTTTGTAAGGAGAGGCCAAGGCAAGTTCTCGGCGAGGGTGTAAGGATCGTCACTAGATGGGAGTAGCAGCGACCACACAGATTCTAGGGATGATTGGCCCCGCAAGCAATGAACGTATCGACTACAAGGTTGGAACCCCGGAAGCAAAAGCGAAGCGCCTGAGGATATGGGCAACGCCCCCATGGGCTGCGCGGTGGTATGAGAACGATAAAGGACAACACGTCAAGGGCATGCTTTCACAACCCAGCATTAGAGCTTAGTAATAAGCTGAGCTCTGGTGTGTGCATTTCATTCATGCATAGACAATCATAATAATTTTTATGCTTTTGAATAAAACTTGTCAAAGTGATTGAAGCTTCTCTTAACTTGGTGGAACTAAAGTACATCATCAAGTAAATTTCGATAAGTTTAAATATGACCTTTGCTAAAACCTTATTTTGGGTAAAGATGATTTGATCTAAGGGCACATCAAATGTAATAAAATTAAACCACAACACATTACTTAATGATTAATACCAGATCCTAAAGAGATCATATCATGGAATTCATTACAACATCTCTTGGATACCAAGTTAAGTATATAACTCAAGTAACAATAATTCAATAACTAAATCTTGATCTATCTTATTCTTATTTATTTCTACGATGAGCATCCTGGTAATACTTAAACCTAACACTTTAGTTGTATTGAGTAGGAAATAAGCCAAGTCAAGACCATTCACCATATATATTTCTTTCTATACTAATTCTTATCATCTCTTTTGAACCATGTTCTAATATCTGTTGAACATCAATGTTGAGTAATCAACTATTGATTAATCAATCTTTAGCCAATCATTTCTTGATCTATGAACTCTTGTCCTTATCATGGCATTCACAATAAAGCCTTTAGAGAAAGAAGGAAGAAGAGGTAAGTATTAATGCTAGTTTTAGATATCAATTATAGGATGAGAATGTTTGAAGAGAATTAATTCAATAAGATAGTTGGTGGAGTTATTTTAAATAAACATATATATGGTAACAAAGATAATTATAAGGATGAATTTTGAAGATAAGTTACCAAGGATTATACTTATTGGATCAAGTAGGCATGGTCATTGAATACTATCTCCTAGTAAAATAGAGATATTAAGAAGATAATTATAATATAACTGTAACGTTGTATTGATGAAAGCCTTGGTTAGCCGACTGGAAACCAAAGCCATAAATGATCAAAGGATTAAAATGCTCATGCTTAAGGTTGAGCACGACTAGCGGAAGAGCGCCCTCTAGGAAGTGCACGTTTCAGCCACAGTGCACATTTCCGGCCACTCGACAGCGTGCGTGTTTCCGGCCACACGGCAGCCTGACACGTGGCTTGTGGAAATTTACCCGCGTTGGCTAGCTGCTCATGAAGTGCACGCGAACAACTTTGTTTACCTCGCTAGATAGTGCAAGATATCTTCTCCCTAGCTGCTCGCTCGTGTGTTCTTTTTTTCACATAAAACACGAGTAGAAAATACATTGCGAAAAAGAGAAAAATGCACCTAAAAGGAAATTTTTTACAGTGAGGCATTGCAACGTAGTACCAACAATGCAGTGCATGGACCGTGTACTACCAGGACACCATGCAATGCACTACAAACGAAGGAAGTGCAACACAGTATAACAAGGAAGTGCATGGACTATACACTGCCAAGACACCGTGCAATGCACTGCGACCTTAGGCAGTGCAAAGAAGTACAACGAGGCAGTACACTATGTGCACGGGTAGTGCACTACCAGGACACCGCGCAGTGCATTGCGAACTAAGGCAGTGCAATACAGTACAATGAGGTGTGTTGTACACCGCCTGCAAAGGCAGTGCACTGCCAGGACACCGCGCGGTGCACTACGACCTAAGGCAGTGCAAAGCAGAACAACAAGGCAGTACACCTCCTTCATGGATAGTGTACTGCCAGGACATCGCGCAGTGCACTACGACCTTAGGCAGTGCAACACAGTACAACAAGGCAGTGCACGGGCGATGCAATGCCAGGACAATGTGTCGTGCATTGCAAATCGAAGGCACCATGCACTAGACTAAAAGGCAGTGCAACCTACACATCAAAGGAAGTACGAGAAAAGAATTCGTCGAAACATATCAACAATGGATCTAGTTCTGAAGATCTGGACGTGAGTAGCAAGACTGTAAAAACGGATATCGATTTGCACGCTCTTTTTGAAAGATATCGCATTTGTTGTGTTCATATCTACAATGTGTCGCACGAGAAAAGGCCAGGACAGCGCATGAGGCATTCCACGCCCGCCATGTGCAAGCAACAACAATGATGCAGGGCGACCTCCTTGGAGCACGCCCTTTTTCTAGCCTTTTCGAAGGTGATCCTCACGTTCCCACGATGATTACCAATGGAATGCTGCAATCACTACACCTTGCAAAACTTTCTAGACTTGTTGCGAATCTTGCATTTTTCTTATAGGAAACAAAGACTTTACGAAAAGAAGGATTTGGCAAAATAAGGAAGGTAGGATGGATATAGATCAGGTGCTCTCGAGGAACACGATAAAGAATATAACCACTTCTTCAAAGAACTTGAGAAGATGATTAATCGAGAAGAGAAAGGAAAAACACATCATCAGTATTAAAGAATAAAAAATGCATGTGAAGATGATTCTTTCCATCGTCAGAAGAAAAGAACAATTTTGGAGAATTGATCAACCACTATGAAAATGGCATTGTTTCTTCCCTTAGATTCAATAAATGAAGACTGGAGAAACATTATTGCCTTCAAACAATAAAGTTCCTTGATGTTGACATAAAGATTTGGGTTGTTCGGATCAGATTCTTCTTATGTAGGTAGAGACCAAAGGACTACACAATTGAGGTGCTCGGATTATCTTCAAGAGAAGGGAGTGATCCAGGTTTACGATCGAATCTTAATGAAGTAGCGGAATATTATCGATTTGGAAATTATTATACATCTGTTTATTGCTTTCCTTAACCATGAGGTTATTGAAATTTATTTTGCGAATGATGGCATCAACCATAAATGGATTTACCAAGATCAAAAGAATTTACAGATCAAAGTTAGAGATATCTTATATCCATCTCATTTGATGATGTCGAGCTCCGCTAGAATGAAGAGTATCAGGGGATGATTTTTCATTTGTTTCCGCCCGTTTGTCGAAGATTTTTTCTTCATATAGAAATAACGAGATCACCAACAAGAGGTCATTAATTACGTTCCTGAGAGAACACTCTGGAGAAACGAGGAGAAAAGTAAATGTATCAAGAGATAAAGGCAACTTATGACTTCCGTGGGATGAATGAAATCGCATTAATACACCAATTAAATGTACAAGAGCGAATGATAAGAGTAGTGGCATGGTAGCTACTCCATCCTGCACCCAAAGCATTACTCCATACATGAATAAGAAAACTATGCAATCTAACTCCCAAAAATATACCGAAGATCTCGACAAGGAGAAAACACATGAAGCTCCATAAGGAAACAAGGATTTGATGCAAACGATTCGTCGGATCCAGAGTATATAAGGATGATATTGTCTTTGTATCGTAAGTCACAAGCCATCGGACAAGTATGAATGAAGATCATGGAGAAACATGAAAGATTAAACAGACGGATTAAGGATAACAACCAATACTTGATTAGAAGAATTGTGAAAGATCTAGAGGGTCTTTGTGGCATCCGATGGATTGACGATAGATGATAGAGTGAGAGGGTTTCAAAAGGTTTCTTGATGAGCAGAAGACCAACAGATTTCTTGTCCTTCTTGAGAAGATCTGAGCAAGATTTATCCATCTTGAGAAAATCTTCAGCAGAACGACGATGATACTTGCCAAAACAAGGAAAAGCTCCGAAGTTGTTGAAATCTGATGATGGGTGAAGATTAACAATTGATTTGATGATTCCAGACTTGTGGCAATGTATTTAGTAGAATGACGTGGTCGACATAGGTGACTTTAAAAGTCGGGATTTCCACTTTGATAACTTTGCACAGATGTAGTGTTCTTGAATCTTGAGAGATTGAAAGGAACATGTTCTTAATGTTCTCCCATTGATAAAGAATAGGCGCGAATATCGTCAAGATATACCACCACGAAATATAAATATAAAGAGCAAGGATTGGTCTTTAGAATGATGCATTGAAAGAATAGATTATCTTTCCCATCGGATAGAAAAATAGATATTGACTCGTTCACCTTGTTGATCGGATCACCGGTTGACAAGAGGAAAGATTTGGATAAGAACCGATGATAACTCATACATTTAAGCAAATCTATCATAGATAAAAATTTCAAAAATATGTGGAGCATGATAAACGTATGATAAACCAACATGGTGCTTGAAGAAACCTCCATATTACCAAAGATACTTGAATATGATAAAGATATGATCACGGTAACTCAAAATCATAAGAGACAACCGACATCATTAGGAGGATTAGATTTATAGCATTGACCATATTCCACTCATAATAAGTATCATATAGCTATACTGAGAACCAAATTACAATCACAAGTGTCGGCTTGACACACGTTATGTATTTATTCCAAAAGAATTTGATGAAGTAAAAAATCCACATTAGAGTGTCGGTTGAAAAATATCGCGTTAGCATGGACATTGCAATGAAAGAAGGTGAAAAGTGTATCACACATGACTAGAAAGGAGTATGTAATCTATTTTTATTGTTGCTTCATAAGAGTGAATCGAATAGATTAAAGTCGCGTTATAAGAGTAATAATTCCGCGGGTCCTTTCCGCTCTAATCAGATAAAGGGGGTAAGGACCCGCTAAGCTCCTACTTTTTCATGTTTACAATCTGGTCCCTCCAATTACTATAGAGATGAACCCAATCCAGAACAAATGTATCAAGAAATGTTTTCCACATTTTTAGTATTAAAATAACAATAGATGCGAAAACAACTTAACATATATAGATTAGCAACTCCACATTCTATGAAAGCATGTAGGAAGAACGAACACCCTTAACAAGATCGTGTCGGTTTACAAAGAGTCGAATAGATGTAACATCCCAAAAATATTAAACTAGAATCATCAAACTCTAATCATCAAAATTAGGGTTAACAAAAACTTTTCTAAATAAAAATATGAAAGCATGCATGTGGGTATGCATTCCAATTTGAATTCTTTTGAATTACCTTGCTTGTGTGTTTCTTTGCTTGTAAAATGATTCTTAGGTGAAATAAAAATCATCTAAACATTTCCCAAACTTCTCCCAAAGACAAATAAATCAAAACAAACAAATTAAGTGAATGGTCACTTTTGCCAAATTAACTCCCATGCCTACTTTGGCTATCTCTAACTTTCAGAACTTAACAGAAACTTGTTTGGATCTTTACACCCCTTGATAGTACTCATAACAAAGTATCAAGGCCCACCTTGTGATCATCCAGAAACATTCAAATGCATAGTTTAAATGACAGTTTAAAATTGAATCTATATCATATGGGAAGATCCCATTTTTTCAAAAACCACTCAAACAAGCTCAACTTTCAAAACCCAAGCATCTACAGACTCACCAGCACATGCCTAGCACACCCACCAAAAATCTTTTCAAAATTCAAAACTTGAATTCATGCGGCCATTTCATCAAACACCATGCTGATTCAAATCAACAAAATCACAAACACTATAGTGTGCAGTGATTCTGGCCTAACTTGTTCCCTCTCTGGCACCACTAGCCTTAGTAGATCATCTAACAACCTAAACTAATCTCTAGAACCACTGCAAGCTGGACATTGTCATCAATGGTGAGCAGGCCGAGCCTCACCTTGCCACCCACATGTCGACAGCGATCTAGGAGAAGCACCAAGCCTAGCCAGCATGTCTGGGAGATAGCCCATGCCTCACCGCCCCCTCTCGACCAGCCCTGCCTCGCAGACAATGCCCAGAACCGCCAGGAACGACGCGCCCGTGCCGCTGTCGACCATGCTGACGTGCGCTGCAGAGCACGCACCGTTCCCACGCAACCCGACCACCTCGATCCCTCGCCGCCCGCCAACATGCTCCCCACCGTCCCAGGAGACCGCCAGACAATGCCCATTTCACCGCCCGTGCCCCGTAGCCACCGCTCACCGCAGAGTTCGCCGCCTCTGCCTCGCAGAACGTCGAGCGTTCCAGACCGTTTGCCACCGCCTCTACACACGCATTAAAGCCATAGAGCATCGCCAGGAGACCATTGATCGATCGCCACCCTCGGCCATGCCTCTAGCATCCCGTAGCCATGTCGCCACCATCGCCTGCCCATCCCGTTCGGTCTAACCGTCGGGCCTATAAAAGGAGATGACCCCCAGCCGAATTGAGCACACCATCTCACTCCCCTCTACTCACTGATCGTTCCACCCTGTTCGCGGAGCAAGGCGCGCAGCGCATCGCCGGAATTTAGCCGGAGCCCGCCGCTGCTGAAGAAGAAGGGAGCCAGCGATTGGAGCCTGGCATGGTTATACCCTACGGGTATGTATCTTCAGCATACCTAGTCCAGCCCAAGGAAGGCCCACGGCAGACATACGCTGGCCCATGAAGATTTTCGGGTGGCCAAGGCCCATAACGTCTTCGGATCCTTGGAGAGCAAGACTAGAGGAGATAGGAAATTCAAAGGGGTAAAACCCTAGAACTTGTCACCGACTAGGACTACGCCCGGAACCTGCCTAAGTCTATATAAAGGCCAGGAGGGCACGTCCTAGGCAGACTCGACTCATACTTTTGCACACGCATCCACGCCAGATAGAATCTGCGCACCCTGTAACCTTCGGTTCCGCCGTAATCAAAGAGCAGACAAGCAGGAGTAGGGTTTTTCCCTCCGGGGGCCTGAACCTGGGTAAATCTCGTGTCCCCTGGTTGCTTGTCTGCTAACCGTGCCACGATCTCCAGCATCCCCATCTTCTCCAAAACCCAAGTCCATAACAATGGGCATTGACGAGATTAAACCTCGTCAATTGGCGCCGTCTGTGGGACTCGGGGCTGCTGATTGTGCGGTCGTGACGGTTCCGACCCGATCGATCTACAACTCCGCGGCGACGGAGAATCACCTCCTCTTCGGCGCTTTCGACTTCACCGCCCACTCGCCGGATACCATGAAGGATTTCGAGCCCGTAGGCGATGACTCAAATCTTGTTCGAGCTTCGCTTGTGGGACAACCGGCACCCTCCGCCTCCACGGCGGGTGCCCGTGCCGTCAATCAGGCCCGCTTCATGGGCTCCACACCGTGCTACGACGTCACCATCAGATGAGTTCTACAGCAGCATGCTGCAACTCCGATCTGGCGATCCACCTTCGGATGAAGGACCCACGATTCCGGATCCGAAAGTTGCGGCAAATAACCAATCTGCAGGCGCTATCTGTGCGCCGCAGTCATCCAAACCGACGAGGAAACGCCTAACCCGCCGCCCAACCCCAACCCGCAGGACAGAAACGGCGAAAACAGTGGAAACGGCGAAAACGGGGACAACGGGGGCCACCTCATCCAACTTAGCAAAGAAGGATGGGTCGAAGAACGCCGCGCCGTCGCAGGCGAAATAGTCCTACCTCTGGACTCCCCACGTGATCTGCTGAGGGCATACCACTACCTCCTCATCGAGGAGCACAAGAAGCAAGTCAAGATGCAGGAGACGCTCGACAAACGCAAGCAAGCAGCCTCTGAGTCCAGTGCGCGACGAGCTGCGCTCTCCGCCATAGGACCCGGCTCTAGCACAAACGGAAACCAGGGAAACAAGCACCGCTCTCGGGTGGAAAACATGGACCCGAAGGAGCGGCGTGACGTGACCCGAACTCTCCACACATCGTTCATGGATATGGACGCCGACGGCAACATCATCCCGAAGACGCCACAAGCTGCGATCATGGCAGCCACTGCGTATCTCGCGGCTCACCCACCTCCGGAGGAGGATCTGAAAAGGGCCATGCATAGGTCCGCACTCACGGGACTAGGACTAATCGGAGTTGCGCTCCACGAAGACGCTCCTACGGAGCCGAAGAAGAAAGCTCCGGCCAGGCGCGACCGGAGCCCCACTCCCTCATCCGAAGATGAAGAAGAACACGATCTTCCTCGAAGGAAGAAGAGCTCGCACCGCCGTAAACACGACTACGACGCCAGAGACAAGCTTACACAGCGCAAGATCGACAAAGCACGCGCCAAACGCGCATGCTCGTCTGAATCTGAGATGGATGAAGACGAAGGAGAACTCTGCGGGGCTCGATGCTTCAGTAGATCCATCCGGCGAACACAGATGCCACGCAACTTCAAGCTTCCTTCGGATACTCCGAAGTTCAACGGCACGCAAGATCCAAAGTCCTGGCTCAGTGACCATCTGTCATCCGTTAAGCTTCACGGAGGCAACAAAGAAACCGCCATGCAATGCCTTCAGCTGCAGCTGACAGGCGCGGCGCGGGTCTGGCTTAGCAGCCTATCATCAGGATCCATCCGAAGCTGGGAGGAGCTCGCTTATAGCTTCATCCGAAATTTCAAAGGCACCAGCAAGAGGCCCGCCTCAATTGAAGAATTGCGAGCCTGCACTCAGAGAACGGGTGAATCTATTCGCTCGTACATACTACGCTGGTCTACAACCAAGAACTCCACAGCACACATCTCCGAAGAGCGGGCCATCGACGCCTTCAGGGACGGCGTCAAACGCCCAGACTTCAAGGAGAAACTTGGACGTGTAAAGCCCAAGACACTCGACCAGCTCATGGAAATCGCCAACAGTTGGGCAGACGGCGAAGATTGCATCCAATGGGCGCAATCGAGATGAAGAGGACGACCACGGCAAGACGTGAACGCCGCAGCAAGAGGAGATCGCGTCACGAGGACCAGACGGACCCGACATCGCCGCAGCTCGCCGACCGCCGTAACGACAACAGCCGCACAATGCGGAGGATACCGCAGCGGAAACTTGCGATAACGGACGACCAACGCAGTAGCAGCGCCCGAACGCGACAACGGACCCTCAGCATTCGACAAACTTTCGGGTCCATGCACCATCCACTTCTACATCGACAAACAAGATGGCAAAAAGAAAGCTAGCCACATGCTCAAGGACTGCCGCGAGTTCCAGAAACTCAGCGAAGGCATGGTGCAGATGAGGCAACAAGCTCCAATTCCTGCGTTCGGAAACGCACCTGTGCCAGGTGAAATAGCACACGGAGCTCCTCCACCGCCGCCTATTGGAGGCCCAAATCAACCAGTCGCACCAGCGCAAAACAACGTCGGGGTCGCATACCCCCCACCAAAGGGAGCACTAAATATGATCCAGAAGGGACGCCCAACCAACAGGGTGCAGAAGAAAATCACCCGACAAATCAATTTGGCCGTGGCAACTCCGCCTGCAATCCCTGAGTACCTCAGCGGATCGAGTCCGCATCACATTCACATTCACTCGCGTGGATCACCCTTGTCGATCCTCGCCAGGTCATGCCGCCTGGTGCTGGAGGCGCAGATCGGAGGTTTCGAGATGAGTCGCGTCTTCATGGACGGCGGCAGCGGCATCAACCTAATGTTCGCAAGCACTCTAGCAGCTATGCGGATCCCGCAATGCAGCCTGGAACAATCAGACACAACGTTCCACGGCATTGTCCCAGGGAAGGGCATCTTCCCCCTAGGCAAAATAGGGCTCGACGTCATCTTCGGGAAGCCGGACAACTTTCGGCAGGAGCGCCTAGAATTCGAAGTGGTGGACTGGCCGTCGCAATACCACGCCATCCTGGGACGTGTAGCATTCGCAAGGTTCCTGGCCGTCCCACACTACGCATACCTACTACTCAAGATGCCAGGACCATGGGGCGTCATCACAGTCCACGGGAGCTTCACCCGATCGGACCAATGCGACAGGGATTTCAACAAAATCTCCCAGTCTTTCGGCATGCAAGACGAGCTTGTAAGGCTCCGCGAGGTGACGGACAATGGGCTACCCCCAGTCACAAAGCAGAACGCACCTGACATGTCTTTCGACTCCACCATCAACAACAAGAAGGTACAGGTCCATCCAACGGATGCCTCCAAGACGGCTCGATCGCCGACCTCAGCATCAAGATAGGAAGGCGCCGTCGAATTCCTCCGTGAGCTGGAAATCTTCGCCTGGTGTCCTGCGGACATGCCAGGAGTTCCCAGGGAATTCGCCGAGCAAGCACTCAATGTCTTCCCAGACACCAAGCCAGTCAAGCAGTCCATCCGAAGACTGTCGGAGCCACAAGCCAAAGCTATCGGCAAGGAGATCAACAGATTACTCGCAGCAGACTTCATCCGGGAAATCAAGGAAAGCGAGTGGCTGGCAAACACGGTGATGGTCCCGAAGAAGGACACGGACATCCTGCGGATGTGCGTGGACTTCACGTCACTAAATAAACACTGCCCTAAGGACCACTTCCCTCTTCCTCGGATCGACCAGATCATCGATTCGACTGCAGGTTGTGGGAAACTCTCCTTCCTCGACGCCTACTCAGGCTATAACCAGATTCGACTCAAGGTCGAAGATCAAGAGAAAACGGCGTTCATCACACCGTTCGGAGTATACTGCTACAAGACAATGCCCTTCGGGCTAAAGAACGCGGTGCCACGCATCAGCGATGCATGCAGCTGCCTCAAGGACCAGATCGGTCACAACGTCCAAGTCTATGTCGACGACATAGTCATAAAAACCAAGGAGGCAAGAACACTTATCGACGATCTCCGCGAGACGTTCGACAACCTTGATCGCTACAGGATCAAGCTCAATCCAGAAAAGTGCGCCTTCGGCGTCCCCTCGGGTCAGCTGCTCGGGTACTTCATCTCTCAACGAGGGATCGAAGCGAACCCGAAGAAAATCAAAGCTATCATGACAATGGAGAAGCCGAAAAACCTCAAGGGCGTTCAGCAGCTCGCAGGGCGAGTAGCGGCACTAAGCAGGTTCATCAGCCGCATGGGCGAGAAGGCCCTACCATTTTACCAGCTGCTGCGCAAGGCAGACAAGTTCGAGTGGACACCAGAAGCCAACGACGCATTCGAAAGCCTCAAGCGGCTCCTCTCCACCTCGCCAGTTTTGGTCACGCCAAAAGAGCGCGAGCCCCTGTTGCTGTACATAGCAGCCACACACCAGGTGGTCAGCATAGTACTTGTGGTCGAACGACCCGAAGAAGGCAAGACCCACGGGGTACAACGCCCAATTTACTACCTCAGCGAGGTTCTCACTCCAACAAAACAGCGGTACCCGCACTACCAGAAGCTGGCCTACGGCGTGTTCATGACGGCTCGACGACTGAGCCACTACTTCCAGGAGCATCAGGTGATGGTCATCAACGAGGCACCCCTAAACAGCATCCTGAATAACCCAGAGGCCACAGGACGCGTGGCCCTATGGGGCATTGAACTATCACCCCTGGACATCATCTACGAGAAGCGACACGCAATCAAATCTCAGGTCCTTCCGGACTTCCTGGTGCACTAGATGGAGCTGCAGCTGCCTGACACCCCAGACATGTCGCAGTCCTGGACAATGCATTTTGACGGCTCCAAACGCGAAGCCGGAGCAGGGGCAGGAGTCATACTGACCTCCCCATAAGGTGACAAGATGAAGTACGCCCGGATGAAATTGAGCCTCCAACAACGAGGCGAATCTGAAGCCCTCATCCATGGCATGAAGATGGCAAAATATGCGGAACGCGCCTGGTCATCTACGGTGACTCCAACCTTGTCGCAGCAGACGATGAATGAATGAGTGTGACGCACACGCCGCACACATGATCACGTCTGCAAGGCTATACGCACTCGAAGGAGAATTCGACGGCTGCGAACTTCGGCACGTTGGAAGAGAGAGCAACGAGGAGGCCGATAGACTCGCCAACATCGGCTCCACTTGTGCAAAGGTACCACCAGGTGTGTTCCTCGAACAGATCTGCGTGCCATCCATCAAGCGAAAATTCCCCAAGGGATCACCCGAAGAAGCAGAACACTCGGGGGCTACGCTACCCGAAGGTCATGAAGGACCCGAAAAGTTGGATACCGAAGTCGACATGGTCAACCTGATGCAGGTCATGGCAGTCGAAGAAACTTGGACACGTCCATACCTCCAGTTCCTGATAAACGGAGAATTGCCAGACAGCCCGACAGATGCCCGTACAGATCTCGTCGGTCAAAAGCCTTCACCATCATCAACGGCGAGCTGTACAAATGCATCATTACGGGCGTACTACAACGGTGCGTCACCATCAACGACGGCAAAGGCATACTCCAAGATATCCACGAGGGCATCTGCGGCCACCACGCAGGTAGCCGCTCCCTCGTCGCCAAAGCTCTGCGAGCAGGATTCTACTGGCCAATGGCCATGAGCGACGCGAAAGACATCGTCCGAAGATGCAACGGGTGCCAACGGTTCGCCGACAAACTGCACGCACTGGTCGAATCTCGACCCATACCCATAGCCTGGCCTTTTGCCCAATGGGGCCTCGACATGATCGGCAAACTGCCAAAATCTTCGAAAGGAGGACACATCTTCCTCCTAGTCGCAGTCGACAAATTCACCAAGTGGATCGAAGCCATGCCAGTCACCAACCAGAAGGGCAAAACCGCCGTCAAGTTCTTCGAATCCATTGTCTACAGGTTTGGCGTACCGCACAGCATCATCACCGACAACGGATCGAACTTCATCTCCGAAGAATTCCAGGACTTCTGCGAAGGCCTCGGGATCAATATCACGTATGCCTCAGTGGCACACCCGCAAACAAACGGGCAAGTGGAAAAGGCCAACGGCCTAATCGGCGCTGGCATCAAGAAGCGCCTCATGAGCTCACTCGAGCACAAAGCTGGAAACTGGACGAAAGAGCTACCGTCTGTCCTGTGGAGCTTACGTACTACGCCAAACAGCTCCACCGGCTACACACCGTTCTTCATGGTGCACGGAGCTGAGGCCGTGCTACCAGCCGAAGTACGCCACCAGGCTCCACGAGTCGTTGCTTACAGCGAAGCCAAATCCACGGCTGCACTCGAAGACGCCGTCGACACACTCGATGAAGCGCGGGATATAGCAGCCCCTCGATCAGCGGTGTACCAGCAGAGTCTCCGCAACTATCACAGCCGCCGGCTGCGCCCAAGGTCCTTCGACGAAGGAGACCTCGTATTGCGACTCAAGCAAAAGCAACCGAACAAACTCGATTCACCATGGGAAGGACCCTATGTCATCACCGAAGTCATCCCAGGTGGCGCCTATCGCCTCAAGCACGTGGAGTCTGGAGTCGCATACTCCAACCCGTGGAACGTCTCGCACCTGCGACGATTCTACCCGTAGCAACCTACCCCCTTTTTACTTTCAATAAGGCTTTCAGCCAAGGCTACTCAGCCGAATCATGTACCTCCTCCATTACGATATAACTAAAGCTAAGTACCTCGCCCCCAACCCTCGGTTGACTATTTTCTGCAACTTTACTACATGCTACATACGCACTCGAGGGCTCCCCCCACCTCACGATTTCATCGACTGAGGACAAAACGTGTACACCTGAGTAGCTGACCACGTCAGGCAAACGAAAAGGGCACGTACTAAATCAAAGCACTGCGTGCTCGCAAACAAGCGAACCTTTACAACAAAGGGCACATACACGCCCAGCCGCAATATACAAATTTTACATCTATCTGTTTATTTTCAGGTCCTACCTATTCTGAAGAATAACCTGAGCACGCTGCTCAAACAAATCTACAATCTGTTCGGCATACTGCCTTACAGCCGCATAATGTTGATGCATATTCCACTCGCCACCATCTGGTCGAGGAGGTGGCCCAGTCGCCACAGCAGCCAAATCTACATCAGGGCGATGCACCCTCACAAGAGATAAGGCAGCCTTCACCCCTGCGACGAGCTGCTGCCGCACCAGCTCCTTGACATTGCTGGCACTCCGAAACTTTGTCAGAAGACCTGCAAGGGTCGTTGGCACGGCATCCAACGGAAACATGACGTGCAGCACCGAGGAAAGCGATGTTTGCACCTGGCGGAGCACCCGCGAAACCTGGTAGACACGATCCTGCATCGTCGCCAGAACTATGGCGCGATCACGATCCATCCAGAAGAAGCCGCCGGCCTCCATGTCCTGTTGAGTCAAGCAATTGACTCGAACAGCAATACGCTCCTTTTCTTCCCTCAGAGCAAGATTGGCACCTGCGACAACCGCAGAAAACAAGAGTAAGGCCAGCAGGCTCACCCGAAGAACTGAGCTACAGCCCGAAAGAAGGATCAACTTACATTGCAGCTGCTCGGACAGCCGACCTAGCTCCGCCATCAAATACTCCTCTCTGGCTGCACCACGGTCTGCTTTGGACTTCCAAACGCCAGGTAGCGATCGCAACCAAGCAAATCTCTCTCCAAGCTGCGCACGCGATCTCGAAGAAAAGCGAGCTGCGAGGAATCATCCAATGATGCTCGCAAGGGCCTTACGGATGAAGTGTCAACTAGGTCAGCACCCGAAGGAACCTATAGCAGAAGAAAAAAGAAGGCACACAGACATTCAGCCAAGGATAGAGCACAACTCGGAGAAATTCATTAAAGTATATAAGGCCACAACGACGCACAAGGATGGTACTACAAAAGATATTTACAACAAAAATAGACCACAAGCTACCCTATGTCTACTACGCCTAAGGCGGAGGGCACTGAGTCGCCTCAGAACCAGACTGCCTAGCTTTGGACTCGCTACCGCCTGCATCAAGACAGTGCAAGTCAATGAGCTTGGGCCCATATCGTCTGCAGCGAGCGGAGTAGGCGGCGAAGGCTACCTCGAATCCATCTGCAGCCGTCGGCATCAGAGAAGTTATCTGGGGCAGGTCCAGCTCAGCCCCAGCCGCCATGGCCATCGCCCGACGACGCCAGCCGATGCCTTTACGCTTGCGCTTCGCTGCAGGCGCTTGCTGATAGATCCTGCCAGGCATCCACGTCTTCAAGAGACGCCCTTCGGAAGAGCTCTGGTAGAAGCGACCAAGGACCTCTTCGCCTTGGCAAGGGAGTTGGCGGCGGTGCTAGCCGGTCTTCGACCGCCACGGTGGCATCATCTAGAGCACTCCGTGCTCCAGAGCATCATGATCAAACTCGATACTGCGGCATCCGAGACAAAAAGAAAACATGAAGAAAGGCAACATAGAAGAAGATCCGTGAAAAGAAGCAAGTACAAAGCTAGCGCTCACCGAAATAGCCTTGGCGACCATGAGCTTCTCCGCCACCCCTTTTCACGAGCAGCATAACGGTGGCCAGCTGCTCCTCACGACCTGCGGCCTCCTGCTGCAGACGCTCTTCGCTTGGCTGCCTTCGTCGGCTCCAACTCAAGCGCTCTCTTCGCCCGGCAGCCCGCCTTGGCCAAGGCTCTTCTTGAGCATCGACCTCACGGAGAGTCGTTATGCTCCTCTGCATTTACAACAAGCAAGTGTCAAAGAACAGGACCAGGATAAGCAAGAGAAGTACTACAAGGCAGACGAATACCTTGAAGCTGCCGCAGTTTCACCTCCAGCGTCAGGCGTTCCTCCACCAGCCGCTTGGCCTCTTGGACAAAAGGCTGCAGCAACAGGCAATAGTAGTAAGAGCAGGACTTGGGGGCTACGCCCAACACAAAGAAGCATAAACAACATCAGCATACGAAGACACTCGGGGGCTCCCCCCGTAACATCAAGCAGAAAAACTTACGTGCTCCGAAGGCGAACCCACAAGCCCGCCTGCGAAATCCTGAGGCGCAACCACCAACATCTCCTGCACAGGAGGAACTGGCGCAGCATCACCAGAAGTCGCCACCGTCTGAGGAGGAGGCGACGCAATGATCGACTCCCCCATCATCTCGCGCGCACCATCACTAGAGCCGTCGGAGGATTGCCTGCATACGAACCAATCAACACAGGTGCAAAAATAACAAGGGAACAAAGGACAACAGTGGCAACAAGAAAACTTACGAGCCCAACGCGCTCAGGTCGAAGATAGGAGAAGCCCTTCGGGCCCTCTTCTCCTCCTTCTTTTCTTCCCTCTTCTCCTCCTTCTTTTCTTCCTTCTTCCGCTTTGCTGGCGGGTGCGGAGCAACAGCCCGCACAGGAATGGCAGGAAGGGGAGAGGAAGAACCCCCATGAACATCATCATGACGCTCAAGGCCCAGAGGATTTCTGGGAGTCGGAGGAGTCGAGGCATCTGACGACTCGCTAGAGCTCCGTGATTGCTTGCGCGAATGGTCCTCACTCGATTCGTCGGCATCCTCCGCTGGGGATCGCGCTGACGGTAGCTCGGACACGGAATCCACCACTTCATTATCCGGGGCATTCGGATACCTTTCGGGCAACGGTGGTGCCATGCCCGGCACTTTGAAGCTCTGCAAAAGGAAAAAGAACTTTGTTAGCAAACAAAGGAAAAAGTACACAGCTGACAAAAACAAAAGGGAAGCACTACGTGCGCAAATCTACACCTTGATGCGACCAACGTCGAAGAAAGGGAGGAGCCGACTTCCGGGATTTCTTCGTCGCCTTGAACTTCAACAGCGAAGAGCCTTGTCAAGTTCCACCTCGGAGATTTTCTCACTCGAAACCCTCGTCGGATCACGGCGCGAGTAAAGAAACATCGGTGCGCTCTCGCTTGGGCTGCACCGACGCTCAAGAAACGTCCGGATGATGTCGACACCGTTCACCTCCTTCTCAGGAATCAATTGGACATCCTCCACCCGACGGTACAGGGCCTCTATCTCCGCCACTTCACCGTCTAAGATTTGGTTTTTCCAGGATCTTTTCTTCTCAATCAATTGGGAGGGATCAAAAGGAACGAGACCAAAATCTTGCCTGGAAGTCTGGAATCACGGATGTAAAACCATTTCCTCCGGCCAAGATCTTGGACAGATTCGGACATGGAAAAGGAAAAGAATTGCACATTGGGACCGAGGGAGATGATGAAACCCCAATGGGATACACACCATCCGAACGGCCTCTTCACGGAATAAAGCTTAGAAGAGGCCAAAGTGACTCAATGCCAAGCCAACACTCGCAAAGTGTGATAAAACACGCAATGTGGAGAAGGGAGTTGGGAGACAGATGATGGAGTTGAACCCCATAGAAAAAAGCAGTCCACGAAGGAAGTCATGGACCGGAAAAGAAAACCCGCGAATCATGAAGGCAACAAACATAACCCGATACCCAGATGGGGGACGGGGGATTACCTCATTGCCGAGGAGTCTCATGGCCGTCGTGTCTTGCGGGATCAGGCTCCGCTCGTGCAGTTTGCGGAGATCGTTCTCCCGCGTTTCTGATCGCCGCCAGCCACCGTCGGTGACGCGAGCAGTGGCGGTGCCCTTCTTGCCTCCGGCGGCGCTGGTCCCAACTGCAGATGAGGACTTCTTTGTTTTCTCCATGGCGCTACGGCGGTGGTGGCGTTGCCAACGAAGAAAGACAAAGGAAATGTGGAGGAAACTCTCAGCGCGCAGCAAGAATAGCTCAAACGAGGCGGTGAATAGATGAACTGCTGCGGTGAAAAACAAACCACGATTTCACCAGGGATTATAACAGCGAAGACGACGCACGCCGGCCGTCCATCGAGAAGACCTAACGCCAACGGTAGATCTGGCCGTACACGTGTCAGCACCAAAACGAACCATCGTTACCACGCCGTCCACTACGTGCGGAAATCGAGGAGACGCCGAAATCATCTCCACGCCGCGCGTGACCGGTCAATTCAAAGTCAGCAAGTGGGACCCACGCTTCGTCCAGTCAAGTCATCTCTGGTGTAGCAGACGCTTGAGGTCATCGATCGTAAGCACTGACGTCATCAAAAGCTATACTAGCACCACTTCGGCTCCACAGCTAAAAGTACTCACTCGAATCTACGATTCGACTAAATACTTGGGGGCTACTCCTATCGGGAAGCTGGCGCACCGGCAGCACAAATGAGGACAAAATTACTTATCTGAGTCCTACGTCGAGTCTACGACTCCACTACGGACTCGGGGGCTACTCCCATAGGGAGGATGGATTTAAGCATCCGAAAATTTTCGATTCCTGCGGACCTAATGATTGAAACAATGCTTGAACTGAAAGTCTCCGTTCGAGTCTACGACTCGAACAGACACTTGGGGGCTACTCCCATAGGGAGCGCTGGTCGCGCACCCTATGAAATCTTCGACTGCGATCTTCCGGATCCGCATGCAAAAACTTTTTTGGCAACTCTGCCCCAACAAAATGCTGAGTGAGCGACAATCTCCTCGGCCACCCGAAACACCTCCGAGGTGATAAATGTTCGGATGCTACGTCTGCGACGCAAAGATAAGACCTACAGAATCATCTGATGGCTTGGCAACGCACCTGACTGCGCTCTGCTAGTATGAATCCGTAGCAGCAGGTACGATGAAAAATCCCGACGGATGCGTTGGGTACACCAATTAAAATCACTGGAATTCCACTCCTATAAGTCCTCCGCGGCCTGAGTTGAATTACGCCAACATATGTTCCAGGCCCGGGTTAAGGGACCCGAACCTGAAGAAGATCGTGTTGTTTCGTCCTAAGACAGTTAACTGACCCTGATCCGTCGGGTGAGTCAGGCACACGCATCAACAATCCCTACACACATATACTATTAACATATAACTGCTACCGAAGGATGGAAGAGTCCTCAGCCGAATCTACGATTCGACTGATCACTCGGGGGCTACTGACATGGTTATACCCTACGGGTATGTAACTTCAGCATACCTAGTCCATCCCAAGAAAGGCCCACGGCAGACATACGCTGGCCCATGAAGATTTTCGGGTGGCCAAGGCCCATAACGTCTTCGGATCCTTGGAGAGCAAGACTAGAGGAGATAAGAAATTCAAAGGGGTAAAACCCTAGAACTTGTAACCGACTAGGACTACGCCCGGGACCTGCCTAAGTCTATATAAAGGCCAGGAGGGCACGTCCTAGGTAGACTCGACTCATACTTTCGCACACGCATCCACGCCAGATCGAATCTGTGCACCCTGTAACCTTCGGTTCCGCCGTAATCAAAGAGCAGACAAGTAGGAGTAGGGTTTTTCCCTCCGGGGGCCTGAACCTGGGTAAATCTCATGTCCCCTGGTTGCTTGTCCATGCAATGCATCTCCACGATCTCCAGCATCCCCATCTTCTCCAAAACCCAAGTCCATAACAATGGGCATTGACGAGATTAAACCTCGTCAGAGCCGCCCTAGGAGAAGCCACCGGTACTAGGAGGTTCGCTGTCGTCGACTTTGTCGTTCGCCTGCCTCGCCGACCCTCGCCTGAGCCCCGGTGAGACCCCGACGACCCCCACCTGCCGTGTTAGAGTTCTGTCTCGCCGGCGCTACCTGACGTGGACGATGAACCACAGTCGTTGGATTAGAACTAGATCCAACGCACCACGTTGCCCCGTACCGCTTCGCACCCCCCGTCTCACTGACTCGTGGGGACAGCAACTTAACTAGCCCACGTAAGCGCTGTGCATAGCAGGCCGGCCCATTAGAAGTTCCCGCGCATCCCACTCGTTTGAATTTAACTTTTTCCATTTTAATTCAAACACAGTTTTGTACCTAGTTTCAAAAATCAACCCAGCTCGATTCAGTGAACCAAATGGAATGAAACCAATTTTGTTAGAAAGGTTTTGAAATGCTTAACAGAAGCCCGTTGGATTAAAATCATTTGAATCTATAGATCAACCTTGGTAAAAATAATAAGGCAGAAACTTTTCTGCATTCAAACATTTTTCAAATTTAAAACATAATAGCTTTTGAGTTGATTCCAACTCTCAAAAATCACATTTGATCATACCTTTCAGAATATATAAAAATATATGGGTTTACTTACAGAAATAATGTTCAAGTAATAAAAGGATGCCACATAGGCATTTCTAGTCACTTTTTTAATTAAAAATAAAAGGTTAAACCTTATTCAATTGTGACACCACTTTAAATCACATTCCCATGTACTAAAATATGTGGTGATGACATGTGTTAACATGATCCCATGTTTGGTTTGGAGAATATTAAGTCTTAAGTAGTTTTTCAATGAGTAGAAATTACTTTTCTAAAAATAAAATAAATAAGACAAATGCTTTATTCTTGTAATGTTAGTGATGATGCTAGATCATATATAGGACCCCTTTTGTGTGATGATTGAAAGTTAAGTATTGTTTGGTGATTGTGTACCTCGTATTTATTCATAGATGCTAGTACCGACCAAGGATACGAGGAGGAAGGAGGATACTACGAAGAAGAAGCCGAGGAGAACTTCAACCACTGCTCTGCACAAGGCAAGATAACACTTGCAATTTAGCAAGCTTATACTGATAATGATGCAAGCCAATACTTGCAAGCTATTAACTTAGCAAGCCTAATACTACTAGTTGAATGAGCAAGCTAACACTTGCAATTTAGCAAGCTTATACTGATAATGATGCAGGCCAATACTTGCAAGCTATTAACTTAGCAAACCTAATACTACTAGTTGAATGAGCAAGATAACACTTGCAATTTAGCAAGCTTATACTGATAATGATGCAAGCCAATACTTGCAAGCTATTAACTTAGCAAGACTAATACTACTAGTTGAATGTGCAAGCTAACACTTGCAAGATACTCTACTTTAGCAAGCCTTACTAATCAAGTTGACCTATGCAAGCAAATACTTGCTTGTTACCATGCCAACTATATACCTTAAGCATATGTGATCATACCCACTTGATAACCCCATTCCTAGTTTTACTTACAAGCTTTATATTTTATTTCTTTAGCAAAGCTAGTACTTAGAGTTTACTGGAATAAATTGTAGATATTAGAAAGATAATTGAAGGTTGCATAAAGAGCATAAAACTTGGCATGGGCTAGATAATCTTTATGTCATCTTAAGGCATGAGATTGAACTTAGTAAAACTCCACTAGTTTACCACCCCTCATTAGTACTTACCCCCACTTGGAGATGCTAGTGCTAATCATAAAACTTGATCAACTTTAGATGGGAATACTTGGTCGAAAATGGTTATGAAAACCTTGGAATGATGGATCATTCTATTGAGATGTTTGACACGTGTTTCCCAACACCAGATGATTTTGGTGATGAAAATGTTGAGGCATGAACCTTAGCCCTTTATAAAACTGATGGTTGTCTGGATGCGATACCATTCCAATTTTACCGTACAACCACAATACCCGAGAATTGGGTAGGGCTTGATTGGAAACTTATATACCTTAGTATTGGTTCCCTCACGGCCAAGGTCTGAGCTGAAGCTACCTTGTGAAGATTGTCCACCTGTGCAGTACCCAAGATGACAGTTGGTGATGGTTGGGAGGCCAAAATCATAGGAGACGTGCCTATACTAGGGCATGTAATTGAAAGGTTAGGATTGATTATCCGCATACTGAGTATGGTAAATTCAGGATTTGTTCCTGACGGATGTATCGAATGCTGTGGTGAAAGTGTACAATCTCTGCAGAGTGTCAAACTATTCGAATAGCCGCGTCCATGATTATGGACAGATTAGTGGCCATACTGTTCCCACGTCAGATGTTTTCAAAATGACTTGTGAAATGAATTGAGATTTTGACTTGACCACAACAGAGTTGTGATATGAAATACAAGTTCCCACTTAGGTGTTATAAAACTTCAACTAGCTTTCTGGCTTCTGAACTCAGTAGAGGTAAATCTGGCTTTTTGCAAAATAACCCTAGAGCTTAGTGTCCTACTACAAAAACCCCCTTCACTTGTTAGTATTAGTTTGCGAGTACTTAAAGAGTACTCATGGCTTTTTCCCTGGCTATTCTCATCGCCAGACTATGAATAGGAATACCAGGAGGATGGACCCCAGGAAGGTTACGACAACTAGGATCATCTCCCATCGTCAGTATTGCCTGTGATCTCGAAGATGGATCTTCGCCTACGCTACCGTTATTATTACGTATTCCGCTGCTTGAGTTGTATTAAGAACTGGATCATGAGATCCTTATTTGTGTAAGACCTTATGTATGGTTTGTAATGGATGATGTACTGTGGTATCCAAATCTGTTATGTCTCGCAAAAATGATAATCCTGGGATTGCGATGTATGGCATAACAAGCATCTGGGATTAAAAATCTGGGTGTTGAAAATAGATCATGTCGGTCTACACAAAGCCTGTCAGTATGGAATGTACCAATAGCTGATAACCCAAGACAGACCATTAAGAAAAGTTGGATGCAACAGGTAGACAAAGGAATTAACACACACATCCTATGTTACTACGAAAACCCCAAATACGTGAATCCTAGTTTTAATTTTTAGATGAGGATTTATAAACATTACACTTCCTTGCCATAAAAGGGGTGGTGGGAGGGTAAGAAGAGAAAGGGAAGAAGTCCTACTCTCACGTTTAGTTTTTCCCTAATATACATAACTACAAAAAATATTTTCTAGACTAACAATGACCATCTTGGCTGAGACCCTAAAGGGTGGAATGAATCTAATACCAGATGTACTCCCCTGGACCCTACGCTCCAAATCACAAGCCGGTATAACCCAAAAGTGGATAAGGTATCCTACCGAGGAGGTCCAAAGGCCACCCACATGTAGGTCCCATCTAAGAGGAATAGGGCACGGTACCGTCCAACCACCGTACCCACTTCTCGTGGTTATAGCATCAAGTGCGAGAGACGTAGATGGTTGGACTGCGAGTAAAGCATACACAAAATGAGTATGTTTGCCAACAACATAAAAGAGTACATTAGAGCCAAACCATCTAGAAGAAATATATATATTCAACGCCATATGACAAAATCCAAATTACTAGAGAGTTCTAATAGTTTAGGATACATCCTCATACATCACACATCAGAGTATCAAGTGGAAGTAGAAGACAAGATCCGAGTACGGATAAGAATAAAATTGGCATAACAAACCCAAAAAATAAGCACATCTCGCCCACATTATCTCATGGATCTCCAAGCCCTAGAATCTCTACACCTGACGGTCATTGCTACCATCATCGGTAGCCTTCCTGCGGATATAACTGTCCATCTGAACCAATATATAATCGTGTGAGGCCCTAAGGGACTCGTCAAGTCTTTATGCATCTAAAGGAAACAACCTGGGGGTGACACGATTGCAATGAAAATAAAGCCTAGAAGTTCTATAAAGACACGCTACAACATCCTCCTAACCAATGATAGATGGATGCTCGTCAATTAAACAAAGTTAATTACCCAACAGATATATATCAACATAAATAAACATCGCTCGCCCACCTCCCCATTCCTGAATGAGAAGGCGGAAGAACATCCCATATGTTGGCAGTTTATTAATCATTCCACGAATATTGTACTATTACATGTCAAGTTTTATTCAAGTTAAAAGTGACACTTTAGTTATGCTTGTCTATGATCGAGAAATGGTGGTCCATGTCGTCATAACCGCGGACACGGCTTTCAGAAATATTTACCCTGTAGGGGTGCACAAATAGAAACACATGCACGATCAACCTTGGAAAAACTAAATAAAAATCCAACGAGGCATGACGACAAAGCATTCGCAAGATTCATAAATGATTTCAGGGGCCACCGCGCTAAGCTACCCGCTACGAATTTGTCCGACTCCAAGATGGACCGAGGGGTTTGTGACAATGGCTATAAACAACTAGGAACCCAAAACTGTGACTAGGCTTGTCTATAACGCGTAAACATTCCTCGTTTGTTCCAAAACTAGATAATAGTAAACACTCTCCATGAGCAATAGTAGTAACTAAAGCAGTAAAGCATAGCATAGGTACAGGATAGTAAAAACGCCCCAAACTACTAATGGCCCTAGGAAATTAAATATGACTCAATCTAGGACTAAGGGGATTCTTGGTCCCACATGTGGATAGTGCGATAGTCAAGGAACAAGAATCAAGTATTCGGGGTCCTACGGGACACAAGTGAGCATAAAGAACCAAATAGGAGATATTGCCCACCAGTGCCTCTTTCTTAGGTATCCCATTACTACTCAATTCAGTTGTTTAGGTACCTCATTATTCAAATTCTCTTCACAAACCCTACACATACAATTCTATGACTCGTATTTCTTAAACAACTCATGTAATAATGGCACATAGGATTGTGGGAACAAGCTTCGGTGCGGTTTAAAAGTAAAGTCTATGCAATACTTGGGATTCAATTTTATTCAGATTGCAGCATATGATGAAAGAATAAGATAGATGCAATAGGTGCTATATGTAGTGCAAGCATGGGGAGATGCTTGCTTGGAAGCAAGTTGCAGAATAAGAAGGATCCGAGTAATACTCCTGAGGCTCTTGAAATTGTCTTTGCTCAGCGTCTATCTGGATAAAAACCAAACACACAAGGGGCAAAAATAAATACATTTCACAAACATATAAATCATATGAAACAAGCAAACTAGTATTCCATGATGGAATGATGCACAATTTTCATGGCATAACATAGCAGGACAAGGGTGAAGTGTGGGATACAAGAATAAATCATTTTATTAAGTATCTAGTCATGTTTTGCTCCCATAAACATTATTGTATACTTAATATTTATAAATTCATATGATGGAATGCATAGTTAGAACGAAATCGTCAAGCTAATCAATTTAGACATATCATTTGTCAAATTCGGAGTTACGGAATTAAATTTATTCAATTCGGAAAAAGATGGCATTTATTATCATTTAATAATTCGAAAATTTTAAATTGATCAAATTATATTATAAATAGCATAAACAGATTCATCGTGTTTTTCTAATTCAAAAACATATCTTATTTGTATTTTTTGAAAATATGAATTTTAAAACATTATTAAATGCAACATAATTTAAATATGTTCAAATGTTAGAGGTTTAACTAGATAGAGTAAACTCAAGTTAAATTTGAATATAAGGTTGATTTGATAGTTGTAAAATATTCATATTTTATTTTATAAGCTTGTGTGAATTCAAATTCATTTGAGAGATACAAATTATTTGAGATATATTTCATATTCCTGGTTTTTTATTTGAATTTAGAAGTCATATCCGATTTTTCTTACCCAAGCCAGAGCTACTCACAAATACCAACTTGTGGGCTAGAGGTTCAAAGGGGCCACATGCATGCGGGGTCAACGGGGATGCCACACAGCGAGCTCAGAGACTACGGGTTGGAAAAGGGAAAAGGGAGGGACCTAAATATAAAACCTTTCGGTGCTGAGTCTGAAGAAAGTGAAGAAAAAACGTCGATTTTCAGTAGCTCAGCGAAACTTCGAATGAGGATGGCGAGCGTTAGAATTGGAATTTGATGTCGCCGTAAAAACAAGAAATGCAGAGGGACCTTCGATCTACGAGTTTGGTTCAGGAGGTTTCGCCGGAAGAGGGATAGAGGCACCGGAATCTGAAGAGGAACCGAGGAGCTATGAAGAGGAACTAAGGAGCATGAGCTGCCACTGTCGGATGCTGGTGCTGCTACTACTGTCAGCAATCTGTGGCGAGCGAGCGCGCGTAGGAGAAAATGGCGACATCGGCTATAGCTAGACGACAGAGGAAGACACAGGGAGGAGGGGAACGGAGGAGGTAGGTAACCTGGGCCGATTCCCATCAAAACTGGGGCGGAAGGTGGTCAGAGGTGATGGTTCATGGCGGGCAAGGCGATGGCGCTTGGCTCCTATAGAGAGGAAGAAGCGGCAGCAACCATAGAGACGGCTCGCGCGCCCACCTCGGCTCGAAGGAGGCCATGGTGGTGGTGCTGCGGGGAACAGCTTTGGCCCTCTCTCTCTCGATGGGAACCTCACGGAGAAGGGAGGGAGGATTATAGAAACGCAGGGGCAGTGGCACTGAGATGCAGATGGAAGGGGTTTGGGTTGCTGGGACCTCTCCTTGGTGCAGATAAGAAGGGCAGCGGTGCTGACGAGGATGATGGGGGACAGTCACCTGCTCCGTCTCCGTTTGTAGAGCAAAGAGAGGAGGTGGATGGGAGGAATAAAAACCGTGACGGGAGCCTTCCCATCTATGTGAAGGGGTATGGTTCGAGCGGGGGGGGGGGGGGTTGGGATAGCCCAGGAAGAGGAAGGGAAGGGCGTTGAGGTGGTAATGGGCTGCTGCGAGTGCAGGCTTCTCTCTCTTTTTTTTTCTGTTGTTACCCTTTTCTTTATTTGTTGTTTGTTTGAAATTGTTTGTTTCAAATTTAATCAGTTGTTTAACATAAGGAAACGTCCAGAACCAAGTTAAGTAGCAAGGGTTGCTGACTCTAATAAGAAGTTTGAAAAGGAAGAGAAGAAAAAGAACTTGATATATGGGTTTGATAGATGGGTAGTTAGCTAGTTAGGTTCAGATGAATGGATGGAGAATTTCCAAAAATAAATTTCATCACGTGGTAGAAACAGAGGATCAAAAGATAAGATGCATACAGAATGCACAACATCAATTACATACTAATACTAGTACAAAACAATAGGTCCATACCAATTGGTAGATATTCCCAATTATGTTGCAGGATCCTATACGACTTATTAATCGTACTTTATTATGGGTAGAATAGTTCCTTTGGGCGATGGCCTACAAAAAAGGAGACTTGTAAGACACATGCATCAATAGGAATTGACAATGCGATCTAGTCTCACAATCTTCTCAAATCATATCTCATTCTTTCGATCAAGCAATTGGTGGGAAGATCACCCTACTGATCATCAATCATGTGATAAACAGGAGAAGTTCTTGTAACATGCTGAAAACACTTGCCAGAGAAGTGTTGCTTCTTTAGCCTGTAGCGCCACTAGCGCAAACATGCGGAGAATATGCTTTTCATAATAACCTTTACATCCTCGCTATTCTCATCGAACATGAATAATCTCTATAGGCAACAATAATTAGCATATATAACAAACGATAACCTAAGAAAAAGAGGGACAAAGTAAAAGAGTATGTATAAGTGACAGATGACTTACATGTAACTTCTTTTTTTTGAACATCTCCATGTAACTTCTTCAGTAAACCCTCGAAATTCTCAGGGGTATTTCAGTGGTTTTTCCATGAAGGAAAGCTGGGAATATCATTCCACACGAAATCACATGTGATCAATACTATATAAGCAGATTCAGGTGGATGCAGTGGCCGCCTGAATCCTTCTATAGATGTGATTGGAGTCTTGATTTAGATATTTCAAGCATAGTTTCAAGATTTTTTCAATCGTCGGCCCCCTTGTTCATCTTTGTCGTGGTGCTACTAACACTACAATAATCTGGGCGGTCCATGATGTTTCTTTTCTGACGCGCAGTAAAAACATCGTGGATCCCTGACGTTCATGCCTGTTTTGTCACAACTCTCTCGAAGGCCCTCCATCCCGGATTTCCATGACGTTCCTTGGTTCGTCGCTGCAGATTTCATCATAGTTTTCATCCCGGGCCCTAAAGCCAGTTCGACATTTTATCTGCTGCTTCATTCTTAATGGATTTCTTCACGGCCCATGGTCGACTTTTTTTTACCAAGCCCGTTATTTGTGGGTAAATCCCACGTGTCAGATCGGTCTACACGATACTCTCTCACGATAGCTCTGGTTTGATGGTGCTTGCTGACGTTTTTGGCTGTCCCCAGCTATCAGTGCGCGTGTTGTTAATGCATTTAGAAAGTGGAGATCATGCACTAGCCACGAACGGTCCCGCATCCCCACCCACAGACGTCCACGCCCACACATTTCCACTCAGGACTACGAATGGTCCCGCATATATAAACCCACTCGGCCTTCTTCTTCCACAAGCTCGTGTGTAGAGGACCGAACCTAATAAGGAACAAGTCCCTGTGTTTACAGTGCTAGTCTCTGGAGCGATTAGCTAGCACCCACAGTGAAGATGTATTATCAAGAAACAAAGGTCACATTACATTGCATATCAAGGAATAAAATAGTTCATTACAACCTACATAGCTCATATGGCTATCTTATTACAAAGCATCAGATATAACAATAAAGCATGGATTCCTTCATCTTCATGTGCAATAGGCAATCATGTTTGTTGCAGACTCATAATCCCTACTCATCAAACATCACTATCATCATGTAATCCTGCAACATGATAAGTTCTAGCCACAAGGGTCAAAATATTTGAATTTTATTGGCAAGTGATACCATATTGTTATAGAGAACCTAACATCTACATGAATATATGGCTAAGTGGAGTTTTGGCTGGCCTTTGCATGAAGTAAGTTTTGCCTATCCTTTGTAAAATAGTTTTTCTCTTTTTCAACAACACTTCACCAAACATGGCACTCTGGATACCCTCCAGGTGCTTCCCTTGTTCACCCAACAAGTTTTAACTTAGAGAAATTAGAATGATGAGATTCTTGATTCTGCTTCATTGTCTTGATGCTCAAATATTGTCCATAACCACGGACACGGCTAAGTACTTAGATTTACCCTCTCGAGAGGTGGTGCACTTTCTCCACAAGACTCGACATGCATCAAGACAAGACTTTTCAAAAGAAATCCCTCAGACCACCACATACGCATTCCATCATATCATCACTACCACCTTCTGTCCTTCTAGCCAAAATGACCATTAGCTCATATGGTCTAGTGGTTAACTTTGGTCAAAATGACCATTATCTCATATGGTTTGTTTTTGAATTTCTCATCATTTGATTCTGCTTGAAAAGGATTTAGATGATGTTGTTTTCATCTTTAAATCAATCCTTTCCATTCATAACAATCAAACAAGTCCATCCAAGTATTCATGCATTCATCACACACATGCATTCATATTGATTTTAATTAACAAAAGTTTTTGTTAACCCTAAATTTGGGTGATTGGAATTTGATAACCTTGATTAATATTTTTGGGATGTTACATTCTCGTCACAATTAGGGAACTCATCAATATGCTCTTTATAAGTATGTCCTATGTCTCCACAAATTTTGCAGGCTCGTGTTCTTTCCATAATATCATCCTTGAAATCATTGTTTACATAATTTCTTTGGGAAGGGTTATCATCTGATTGGTCATCCTTTGCAACAATTGGGATCGGGATCCCAAGAACTTCAGCATGGCCGGGTCTAACTCAATGTTGTTGCGGTTATTGGCTAAAAACTGGGTTGTCACTTGATTTAACTTTGTTTGGGTTGCTAGCACTTGCACTGTCATGTGCAACTCGTGGTTGTTGTCACCATCATTGATGTTGGAGTTGTGGTCTCTTGGAGAAGTCATCTACTTGGGTTTGGTTGGAATTATAATAGACAAAAGATTTCTAGGGAAAGATTTCTACTCGTACACAAAAATTAACAAAAAAAAATAACAATCATGCATTCTACTCAATCAACAAGGTTCAAGAATATCTTAGGCAAACAAAATATTATTGTCATACCACATAGGTTTGTTTGACCAATAAATGATCATCAAGTCGATTTAAACGAAACACTAGTATGGTGGTCCAACTATAGGGTATCACATGAGATCATTCAATCCTTCTTCATAGCTATTACATCAGGAACATGATCATGGTATCCTTGGAAGAAATTATGTCATCTTGTCACAAGGTTCAAAGGCGATGTCTATAATGGTTTCTCCTAAGTTGAGTTTCCTTAGTCTCTAGGTCTTGACTATTATTCTTAATTTACTTGAAGTCCTTAGTGATGTCAAAGTTGAAGTCCTTAGCGATGATGAAGCCGAAGTCCTTGGTGAAACTGAAGCTAAAATCCTTTGTGATGCTGAAGCTAAAGTCATCTGTGATGTTGAAGTCCTTAGTCATGTTGAAGTCTTTGTCTATCAAGTAAAAAAGAGAGAGATATAGAAACAAAACAGAGTACTGAGGAAAGAGTTTACAAGATTGTTTGTAAATAAGTTAGAACAAATATAACTCCTATTTATAAGGGGTTGTCCAAATCCTAGGGTGAAGAATCTACAGGCAACACAGTGCTCTTATACCATCTGTAGAGGACCGAACCCAATAAGGCACAAGTCCCTGTCTTTAAAGTGCTAGTCCCTGGATCGATTAGCTAGCACCCAGAGTAAAGATGTAATATCGAGAAACAAAGGTCATATTACATCGCATATCCAGGAATAAAATAGTTCATTACAACTAACATAGCTCATATGGCTATCTTATTACAGAGCAGCAGATATAACTATAAAGCATGGAGTCCTTCATCTTCATGTGTCATAGGCAAACATGTTGGTTGCAGACTCATAATCCCTACTCATCAAACTTCACTATAATTAAGTAATCCTGCAACATGATAAGTTACAGCCACAAGAGTCAATACATTTGAATTGTATTGGCAAGTGATACCATATTGTTATAGAGAACCTAACATCTACATGAATATATGGCTAAGTGGAGTTTTGGTTGGCCTTTGCATTAAGTACGTTTTCCCTATCCTTTGTAAAATAGTTATCTTTTTCAACAACACTTCATCAAACATGGCACTCTGGATACCCTCCAGGTGCTTCCCTTGTTCACCCAACAAGTTTTAACTTAGAGAAATTAGAATGATGAGATTCTTGATTCTGCTTCATTGTCTTGATGCTCAAAAATTATCCACAACCACGGACACGGCTAAGTACTCAGATTTACCCTCTCGAGAGGAGACTTTTCAGAAGAAATCCCTCAGACCACCACAGATGCATTCCATCCTATCATCACTACCACCTTCTGTCCTTCTGGCTGAGTTGTTGCAACTTAGTTGGTCAAGGCAGAGCCCATATGCCATGTGGCTGCACCAGAAGCTTCCGCGACAAGAATGTCTCCAATCTCTTTGTCCCTAGGTGGCCATTGTCACATCCAAAAAATTTCCAAATTTTGAAATGTGAAAAATAAATAAACAAAAGAAACAATTGTTGAAATTTATGGGGAAAAGAAACTTTTTGCTTCTAATTGGAAACATTAAAACCTTTTAAACTATTACAAAAGTTTTCCCCCAAATAAAGGTACTCCTTAAAATAAAAATAGCATTTAACAAAAACCCTAAGATCAATGCATCAAGATTATCCATATATCTCCTGTACTTCAAAATTATAATTTGCAAGGTTCCCCTTCAAAATCTTTTTCACAAACTCCCTGTATTTGAAAATCTATTTTTAATCTTGAGGAATGTTCTCAACCAAAAACCATCTATACATCTGAACTACTTCATTTACATTTTTCAAACAACCTTTGTTTTGTTTTGAACCAAAAATAAAAGCAAAGAGTATCGTTTTAAAATAAGCACCATAGCTTATGTGAGATATTTTAAGATTTTATAAAATTATCCACTCATATTTTGAAACTTTAATTCATGGGTTATCCATGAAAGGTGGAACTAAATCGAATCAAATTCAAATAAGGAAAGAATCCAAGTCATTCTAAATATATTGCCTTATAACTAGGCCAATATCGCACACATGCAATCGTACAATAATTAACTATTTAATAATTGAGAAAATTAAATATTTCTAAATACATCAAATTTATGTCCTAAAATGTTGCCCATAAATTTACAAACTCGCAGAAATTTGAATCAATAAATTCGGAGCTCTAAATCAAAAGTTATAAAAGAATTAAGAAATAGAAAAAAAATTATAAAACGAAAATAAAAGTGGATGGCCAGGCCAGCCAAAACGGGCCGGCCCAACCAGGCCGATCGGCCATGAGAGCACGTACATACCTGTGAAGGAGGGAGCACTTGGTCTTCATATTTGTATCTAATGCTCCTAAATGACTCTCAATTGCCCTCCTAAATTACACTAAATACCCCCTAATTCCTCTCCCTCTTTGATCTCCTTTAATCCAGCCCCTACCCCCGTCCTATATAAACCCCACTCGAGGAAAGTTCACAAGTTTTCAACTCATCTTAGCTCTATTTTCGTCCAAAATTCTCCCCAATCTTCTCCACCCAAATAGACCTTCAAGACGACCTCGGATCGCGGAGGCTTGAAGACGGAAGTTGTTCCCCTTGTCTAGACGGTTCCATTCCCGCTGGTTTCACCTTGTTTCGTTCATCGAGCAGAGAGAAAAACACGGTCAAAGATTCAGATCTTAGAAGGTATAATCCATTTTGTGCCCACCTCGTTGCTCCAAACTCAATTTCCTTTGAACAGTAAATAGATCTAGTTGTTATCTACAACTTTCATGTAAAAAGTTTTTCCATCCGAGTAACTTTTTCTGTAGTCAATTCTGACATCATCATGACATCAGCATAGTCAACAGTCAACTCACTCAGATTGGTCAAAGTCAATTTTAGTCAATTCCCGAGTTTGACTTTTCCATATTTTAGTACGAACTCGTATAATTCATAGAAAAAGATTTAGAAGTCCAAAAATTATAAATTTGGTATCCCTGAAAAGTTGAGATTCTGTAGAATCCATTTCTGCAATAATGTTACTTATTATCTGCACAAAATTTGTTTTATGAATTAAATGGTTTAATTGGTCATTTTCACCATAAAAATTATATCTTTAGTTATATATATCCAAATTTAGCAAATAATTTGTCTATGGATTCACAAAAACGAGTAGAACATGGTGGAGCCATAATTAGGTATTTTTGAGTCTGTTAAAATCACGTTTTATACAGAACCATTTGTCGAGTATTTTGAGTATAAAAATTGTTGTGTAAATTATTTTTAAGTGAATCCTTTTGCAAATGGTTGTAAATTGAACCCTCTGTACAGTAAGACCAAAATATAATTTTATTCTAGTATAAATAAGACCATGGCAATTATTTAGTGAGAATGGCCTTTCCAACTGTTAGAAAATGCTGCTAATTGCTACAATTGCACAAATGGTTGCATTTGTAATCTTGAAAATATAAAATTTCCATAAATCACTTAGTAACGTTCAGAACCTTGTTATAAAAATTTGTACAATAAAAATTGCCATCTTGCATGTTTGCATACTTTGCATGATTTTTGTGTTTCCATTAGTGTTGATCTTGTGTATGTTTTGTCTTGGTTGTTTTGCTTGATAGACTGTGTTGATTGTCAAGTGTGTTATTGCGAAGAGTGTACCAACACCACCAACTACTAAGGCAAGTGACACTATCATCCATGTCCTACTATTTTCATTACACTTAGTGGATTTTTGTAACATGTATGATAGGACTACTATATTTCTATGCTATGATATATCCTATTAGGATATCCTTATATCTTCCTTAGTAAAAACATTGTAGTTGTAGTATGCTTAGCCCTGCTATATATTTGGGATGGGATACATGATATGATTATATGAAGTGTTGGAAAAATATATGTTTTATATAATAAAACAAGTACTCAATGAACCACCTGGGTGGAAAGAGGATACTTAAGTTTTGGACAAGGTGGCAACAAAGGGAACCATGTTTATATGGCTATATTTTTGGATGTGCACTAGAAGAAACCCACCCAGGGACTTAGATATTGAACATGTTTCTCGTACAGTGGCTTCCGTGTACAGCCACATGCTAAATGGGCTCTGGCTTAGTCAACTACATAGTGGGAGACCCATGCATTGGCATCTTCAGGTTAACTAGAATTGTGTATGGAAATATATCCCTACATTGGTGCCTTGTAGACAAGCTAGCATTGTGTATTGGGAGGACTTATATGGAAAGACTTTGTCACATTCTCGATCTGCCGATACTCCATTTGGTGAGTACTTATCCAGCGGCCACTGGTGGCGTCAAAACGATATTGTGTCATGTGGGTAAAGTGTACAACTTCTGCAGAAGATCAAATTCTAAGTACTTAGCCGTGTCCACGGTTACGGACAACTCTGAGGAACTAAGGCCTGAAGCTATGGAAGATCTCGACATTCCAATTTCTCAAAGTAAAACTTGATGGTGACAACAAGGGGTTTGAAGCACTTGGAGTTTTCCAAGGAGTTCAGAAAGATTTTCAAAAGATCAAAACTATTTTGAAAAGATAGGACAAAACTATATTGCTTTCTGCAAATGAGCCTAAATCCTACTTAGCCAAATATGCATGTAATGATAGGATCCACTTATTTCTACATAGTAGTGAAACTTGCCAATACAATTCAAATGTCACTACTAGGAAACAGGCTGTTAGTGGCGCACCCGAAATGCCCATCCGTGGCGCACTAGCAGTGCGCCACGGGCCTTGCCCTACGGCTATCTCTCAGCCGTGGCGCACTGCCTAGTGCGCCACGGTTGTGTAGAGATAGGCGTAGCGCACCTCCTAGTGCGCCACAGAAGTTTGGGATGGTGCGCTACCCCTAGTATCTTCTGTGGCGCACTGGTAGTGCGCCACTAAACTTCCATAGTGCGCTTTAGGTATAGTGCGCCACAGAAGGTAGACCATGTGCCCCACAGATGTATTTTTTGTTTTTTTTTAATTTCCGAGCCAGATTATATGAAATACAGATTATATACAATATTACAGCAGATATACACACACAGATACAAGATATACAATTAAATATGAAAAACAAGATTGAAACAAATACATATAGATAAGTCTCATACATGAATACATAGTCTAAGTTAATTACATTGTTTCGATCATGTTACAAAGTAGTAGTTGGTGACATGCGAATACATGTGTCAATCGAACAAGTTAGAGCTCGGAAGCTCGCCTAGACATCTAAACTAGCTAGCTAGACACAAACGCGGGATAAATAACCAAAGAAGATAAGCATGATCACCGCTTGACGAAGGTGTAGGTCTTCATCCGGTTCCTTGTCCTAACTCCTCTAGATAGCGCGTGTATCTAGCTTCCGCCTCCGCCATAGTGTTGTACCCTTTGTAGCTATTGCGCTGAAGCTGAAACGGTGCACTGTCTCCGGCGATCTTCCCAATCATCGTGAACTCGGGAACCCGTCCCTTGTATACGACGTACCACGTCATCTATAAGTTGACAATAATAATTAACCGACTATTGAAAAAAACATATATAATTAAAGTCGCATATGAAGATACACTTATAGAAAGTACTCCTAAATCAAAAAGACCAAACTCAAAAAGCATGCCTCATATATAACTAGGTTGTTCGACACAGGAATATGCTACGATGGAACTGTTCGCCAAGTAGGATGCACAACACCTGGACCTATGCATAGCACAAGGCGAACAATCCCATCGCAGCACATTCACATATAGTGTGCCACGATATTTCAATCATCGGCATTATTCTCGAAAAAGATCAAAGTAACTCAGAAAGCATGCCTCATATATATACATAGGTCGTTCGACACAAGAATATGCTACGATGGAACCGTACGCCAAGTAGGATGCACAACACCTGGACTTGTGCATAGCACAAGGCGTACAATCTCATCGTAGCACATTCACATATATAGTGTGCCACGACATTTCAATCATCGGCATTATTCTCGAAAAAGACCAAAGTAGCTCGAAAAGAATGTCTCATATATATACATAGGTCGTTGGACACAGGAATATGCTACGATGGAACGGTGAGCCAAGTAGGATGCACAAGACCTGGACTTGTGCATATCACAAGGCTCACAGTCCCATCGTAGCACATTCACATATATAGTGTGCCACGACATTTCAATCATCGGCATTATTCTCGAAAAAAGAGTAAGGAAAAAAAGAAGGACCAAATTGAGCAAAGGACCAAAGAGTAAGCAAAAAAACCAAGCATTGATTGATATATAATAATAAGCAAAATAAGTTCACTTGTCGTCCACACACACACACAAAGGTCATCTATAGTTTGTAACTACAACTAGGCCAACATCAAGCCTTCTGGCTCGGCTTAGGGAACGGGAGGGCATACATCTCGTCATGAACTTCCTATAGTCACCCTGCATCTCTAGGCGATCTTCTATGTCACGGTTATTCGGGATATTTCCTCCGTAGAAGATCCCCCCCGAAGTCATGACATCACGAAAGATGATTGCCCCAAACTGCTGCTGGATGCGATACATCTCTTGTCTAATATCCGAATCATTGATCTTGGCCTTTGCTTCATTGCTTTGAGATGATCTGGCAGCGTAGAATTTTGCTGGTCAAGTAGGAAGCCCTCATGTGATGGAGTGCGTAGTAGGCTTCCTTCTTCTTGTTTCGGCTGCTTCACGCAGGAACTCCGTTACGTGGTTGAAGACGTGCTGCCGAACTTGACCTTCGTCGCGAAGGTGGTGCCTTCCGTCGAGGCAAAGCCGGTGAGAGCATCATCCGAACTTCCTTGATCTTGTCGTAGTTTTCTTCTTTTCTAGACTCCCGAGTCGAAATAAATGGCGTGGGAATGCTTGGTGATAAGGAGATGAGCGTCGTGTTCATCTCTGCGCAAAAAATTCAAATGGAATGTGTTGGAAAAAGAATGATGATGATCTAATAAAGCCAATCGACGGTGGCGAGTGAATAACGACTTACTCGGGAAAGTAAGGCACGAGAATGTATTCCTTTGTCTTGTTCGCCACGAGGATTCTTTTTAGGTACGAGGCCACGATACATCGTTCGGCGGGGAAGCAGCCGTCACGCATGTAGTAGGGGTCCACTATAGCGATGCCGGTGTGTTCTCTCTAATGATCTGCATGGCGGTGAGAGAAAGCAGACGGACCATGGTATAGTGCAGCGGGTATAGGTGGAACATATTGAAGATGTCGTCGAACCGCAGGAAGAACAGATCCGCAGGGGCATTGTCGATGAAGCCCAAGCCTGGTGGCACCTTAACCACGAATACCGGGTGCGAGGGATCTTTCTCCGATAGAAGGCATCTCTTTATCATCAGCACGCCGTCATGCACACTCTTCAGTTCCGAACTGGCGAGCTTCCGCAAATTCTTAGGTAGCATGGGCTCACCCGCCACATGAATCCTCCACATAATTCCCTCTGGTCTTGGTGGCCCGTCCCGAAACCTGATCGGATTCACAGTTGTTGACGCCACCGGCTGGCTCGAGCTGCTAGATTTTCTTTTCCTGCCCTTTTTTCCTTTTGGAGAGCGGGCGACACATAATCTGAGCACCGGCCGCCCTATGTAGTGTGTCGGGGCTTAGAATAAAGGCGCTTGGTTGTATCAGCTGGCTCAGTAAAGCGCAAAGCTGGAGGCGTCTCGAGAACCAAGCAGGCGCTTGGTGATAGTGGCTTTCTGTGGGGCCACCAGCTAGGTCTTCTTCGTTGCCAAACTGAGTGCTGAAGAAGTGATCATTCCAGTCTTCGTCGTCCTCGGCCGGATCCTGCACCATGTGCATATCATCAACATGATCATCCGACCCACCGCGTGGAGGTGACGGCGAGGGCGGTAAGGGGGCCTTGCCACCCCTTGTCACTGGCACGACAGGCGGTGTTGTTGTCTGTGGCGTGATGGCCCCCGCCGTCCCCAAACGGATCATGCTCTTTGGCCATAGCAAGAATAAGCCGAAGCAACTTCTGAGGACAGACGGCTCTTCTTCATCCGCTCCTGGGGGTTGAATGGGAGGTTCCAGGTCGTCGCAGCCCCTTAGCACCCGACTAATTTTAACCACATGCGCTTATCGGCATCGGCTTTGAGTGGAACGTCGGCGCAAGGTTGAACGATGGTACCCTTGGCAACATCCTCATTTCGTTGTTCACGTAGCATAAGAGAGTGCAAGGAACATCCGTCTGCGGAAAACATGTCTGGCGTCGTCGGGCGAGATGCCATAAGAGTAATAGATGGCATGAAAGCGGTAATTAAAGCAATTTGTTTACCGTGATGGCGTCGAGATCGGCTAATGTTGACGCACCGCATACGGCAGGCGTGCAAAGAGCGGAAGGGCTGCTTGATGGCGCGGTCTGGCCGCGGTGTATTCTCCTACCGACGGGTGCTTGGAGCTCCGGTGCCGCCAAGAGCGATGGCGGTGGGCACCAACATGTACTCGGCGCCCGGTGATGGCGAAGTCACCAACACTTGCGGCGCCGCGGTGCTGGCGGGCGATCACGAACACGTAGTTCGCTCGATTAAATCGGCGCCGCGTTGTTCGGTGGCTCTGACCATGCTTGGAATCGGCACGTCCCTACTCGACCACCGCACTCCAGTTCGCTATTGACTCCACCAAGGTAGGCGGGAAGGGCGTGAGGTGATTGCCGGTTGTCTTGGACGATCTGCGGGATCCGCGCCACTTGTGCCTTAAGTTCTTGAACCTCTCGGTTTTCCTCCTCGCTCCTTCCGACGGCGCCACATGCTCCTCGGCGGTGGACCAAAATGATCCACCAATTCTTACCCCGAGGCGGCAGACGACCAGCCGGCGACGGCTTCTTAAATCGGCTCTATTTTCTTGGCGGTTCATCGCCATACGTTAAAGGTTATCCACGGGTGGCCGTCGACCCACAGGATGAGGAACCACAGGATCCATGACTAGCAACAATTTCCTCCTCCTGCGGAAGAAGTAACAGTGAATCATTTAGATCATCAATTAGATTGCAATCGTGTTGATCCATGAATTAGATTATACTTACCACAATTTCCTCGAATTCCTTCACCGCAGGATCCGCGGTGAGTTGTTTCAGTTTTGGGTCCACATGGTAACGGGCCTGATGAAGTTCGAACCTGCGGGTTCAAATTTAGCAAAGGGTTTTCTATCCTTGGATCTATACTCTTCGTCCTCCTTATTCCATTTGGCCTTGGCGGTTCAGTATCCACCAGATCCGAGATGGTGATGACCTATATTCATCGCTGCGGCACCTTTCCTCGATTACTATTGGCGGGCTCTTCGATTCACACCTCTCCTTGAACTCCGAACTGATCTTGGTGATCTGGGTCAATCTTCTGGATCTCCTAGAGACTTTTGCCTTCTTTATAGATCTTCTTCTTTATCTGGGTTCTCCGGCTGGCGGCGGTGCTCATCTTTGTGAGGCGGATTTGTTTACCGTTCCCATGATAATTTGTGTTCGATACTTAGCGGGAACTTGTATCTTGCGTGCGCTTCTCGAAGAGTGCGTAAGTGGCCATTATCTTTATGCCGGAGATTCTCGGTGTTGATCGAGATGGTTGTCCGGTGATCGCCTCCACTTGCCGTGCCCTTTGGCGACAAGGCGGGCTCCAAAGGAACCCTGATGGGATCACTTGGTAATTTCCTCCTGACCGTGCCGACCGTGTTGGCGCCCGGTCCTTGGCTTCTTCTTCTTCTTAGGAGGTTGCTACCACTCCTATGCCCTCGCCGCCATCGTGGTTTCATCGTCCGTTCCTTGGCTTCTTCCTCCGCGTCTTCCATCTCATCATCCTCGCTCTCCTGGGGATGGTATTCTTCATCGTCTTCTAGACGCTGGGCCGCCTCCCAGAATGTCAATTGTTTATTCGGAGGTCTGAGTTCTCCTTCAGCGCTGATGCGCTTAGAACATCCAGCCTCGTCATTGTCACACATCTTTGCACTAATAAAAAACAAATAATTGGTTAAATGCACGGAAAAATCCGGCATGACCTTTGCTAATTTTCTTAAACTAGGAGTGCCCGATTTCTGCCGAAATGCAAGTTAATCAACATTCCGGCAAAAATCGGGACTCATTTCATTCAAGAACCTGCATACACGACATAATAAAGTGCTTCATATACAAGCACAAACCATTTCACAACCACATCCATCCAGTCCCAGCACAGTGCCACAACCATATATACTTTTGTTATCAATTTAAGCAAGTGACAGCAAGCAAATGAGAATACAACAAATGACCAAGTTCTATACTAGAAGATCATTATATCAAGTGACAGCAAGCGAATGACCAAGTGATGACAGCATTCCTATGAGGTGTAACTAAAAACCATTCCTTGCATGATCATTACTGCATTTGAAATAACCAAGTGATGACAACAAGATCATTACTGCATTTGAAATGACCAAGTGATGACAGCCAGGTTTTCTTTTACTACTTCATTTTGTCATGACAACAGCAATTGACAGCAATTGACAGCAACTAAAACCCAAGCATAAATATTTTCTCATGGTTGCATTCCATAGTGCTCTGTTATCTGGTCATTAAGTTTGGTTAAATTCCGAATATATGATAACTCTGCCTGTTGATTCTACAGAATCTTGTTCAGATCCCTACTGTTTCAAGATGTATTGAAGTCTGGCCTACTGTTTCAAGCTGTATTGAAGTCTGGGATTTTCTAAGTGTTGATTCACAGGTTCTATCAAGCAATTGACAGCAACTAAAACCTAAGCTGTATTGAAGTCTGGCCTATATGCTGATTTCATGAAGTCAATTTAGATGTAAGATCAAATGAGAAGGGTGCAAAATATATGCTGATTGTTTCTGCAATTCATGCAGTCAATTCATGCAGTCAATTTCATGAAGTCTGGCCTATATGCTGATTGTTTCTGCAATTCTTACCATCAATTTTTCATATCTGCTCAAGCTATATTTTTTTTTGCAAACAATTTTCCAATTTGGTGTTCTTTTACTTCAATTGTATGTGATGTAGCAGCTACCTGGTTGACAACTTTATACCTATTTTAATGAAGTGGATGGCTCCAAATGTTAGTGCCCCCATATTTCATCTGGTTGATGTGATTTTTCAGCTCCAAGATGGAAAATTCCAACACTTATGTTTCTAGAGGAAAATTCCAACACTTGTTCCTGGCATTGCATTCACACTTGTTCTTGCTGTAACTTGTCTCTGATAATTAAGACCTACCTAACGGATGCTGTAATCATGAAGGAAAAAATAACTAGATGGAATCTTGCTCTTTCTGCATCTTCTTCAGTAAAATTCTCATGGAGAGAGAGATAGGCTTGAATAACTAAGGCCAAATATGGATTTTTGTGGTGAATACCATGATATTGACCTTGTCATGTTGAATTTGGTGAGCATTGTGACCTGGCCTTTGTCATTTTGCCGCACTAGTTAATTGGTTTTGCATGCATTACTCTAGAAAAAATTTAGTTGCTAAAATCCCTAGTAATACATGCTATATCACAACCATAAGTGTTCAACTAAGGCCAAATATGAAATTATCAGTAAAATTCTCAGTACAATAACTAAGGCCAAATATGAAATTATCATGGCCAACTAGAGGAGATAGGGTTGAATCAAGAGAGCAGGACATGGAGAGAGAGGGAGAGAGGGAGAGAGGGAGAGAGGGGAGAGGCTACTGAACCCTAACCATGGCCTGCAGAACCCTAACCATGGCCTGCAGATAGAGGGGAGAGAGGGAGAGAGAGGGAGAGAGGGAGAGAGAGGGAGAGAGGGGAGAGGCGACGCTCACCTCTGACGGGCGGACGACGGCGGCCTCCACCTCCTGAGACGCGGCGGCTGCTCCTCCTCGGACATGGGCCTCCTCCTGAGACGCGGGCGGACCTCCTCCTCGGACACGTACGGGCGGTCCTCCTCCTCCTCGGGCGCGGGCAGGCCTCGTCCTCCTCGGGCCTTGCCGGCGGATCGAGAGCCCGGCGTGGCGGTCCTTCGGCTTTGGGCTGAGAGATGGAGAGATGGGGATGAGAGAGGGGGTCGGGCGCCACGTGTGGATAAAGCCACTTAGGCGTAGCGCACTGAGCCATAGTGCGCTACGGATATCTGCACCGCACTATGGGCTAGTGCGCTACGCCTATCGGCTTCTAACTACTGCATAAGAGAACTACAGCCCCACTAGCTCACAACTATACTAGCCTATCCCTTTGGTTACGCCTACTCTATTCTAAACCTGAGAGCACCCAGGTTCGAATCCTGGTGCCCCAATTTTTTGTTTTGATTTTAAAAATACTTTTAAATATTCCAAAAAATGCTCAAAAGTGGTGATATATGCCATAGAAGTTTTATTTTGATTTTAAAATACTTTTAAATATTCCAAAAATGCCCAAAAGTAATAATATTCCAAAAATGCCCAAAAATATGATTTAAAGTATAACTAAATTTCATAATACTTTGTCCATGAATATTACAATCTTTTTCGACCATGCGTTTACAATATTTTTTGAGCTAGAGTTTTACAATCTTTTTTCCCTTCTTTGTCGCGGTTGAATAATTTAGCCCCGGCACTTTAATGTTTCTTCTTTCGAACGGGCTACCTTTTTTGGGTAGGGTTGTCCTTTTTCTTCTTGTGATGTATGTTGCTGCATCGTAGTCGTCGTCATCTTCAATCTTTGGATTGCCATACTGGTCGAAGTCTTGCTCGTTGGCGACTCCATCCATTCCGATGATGTTTCTTTTTCCTCTCCTCACGACAACACGGCTAGGTTTTGTCGGGTCGGTAATGAAAAAACATTGGTCCACTTTGGTAGCCAGTACTCACGGTTCATTTTTCGCGGCCACGTTTGCACCGGCGGCCTTGGATTTGGCTGCTTCGGGTATAACCATGGTTGTGAAATACCGGTCTTCTCTTTCGATGCTCTTTGCCCATCTGACACGGAACATCGGCACCTTTTCTCCACAGTAGTCGAGCTCCCAGATCTCCTCGATTCTTCCGTAGAATCTTTCCTTCATGTTGTCATCGGTGTAGAATTCCGACGTTACGCCTGAGTTCTGATAATCACACTTGTTGTCCTTTTCCTCCGTGTAGAATGTGTAGCCGTTGATATCATACACCTGATAGGTCACCAGGTTTTGCATCGGTCCCTGCGACAAGGTGAATATGATCTTTTCCGTGTCAGAAGAATGCGAGCGCGGGGGATTATCAAGGAGCGTCTGCCTAAACCAACGCGTGAAATCTGAATTGTGCTCTTTGATTATTTCTCCCTGCGTCCTCTGTATGCCCCGGTCACTGTACCTCTTCTCGATTAACCTTTTGTGCTTCTGTACCCCAGGATCGACCAGTTCTAAATGCTGTAGCGCGACGAGGTTTGCTCGATCAAAGTCTGCGCGTCGAAAATCGAATGCGCATGCGATGACGACCCTCTCGGTGACCAGATCCGTCGAGCTTGCCAAGGTGTCTGTTGACGGGAAGACCGACAGGGTTCTCGATGTCTAGATAATTCATGCAGAAAGAGATGCACTCTTCGGCCAGAAAGCCCTTGGCTATGCTTCCATCTGGACGGGACCTGTTGCGAACGTATCCTTTGATGTGTCCGTTCATCCTTTCGAACGCCATCATGCTGCGGAGGAACATCGGCCCGAGTTGTACGATGTCCTCCATGACATGGACCAGCAGATGCACCATAATGTCGAAGAATGCGGGTGGGAAGTAGACCTCAAGCTCACATAGTATCACCACGATCTCCTCCTGTAGCCTTCCGAGCTGATTCAAGACAATCGACTTCCTCGAGATGACATCGAAAAACTTGCATAGGCCAAATAATGTTTCACGGACGTGCTCGTCCATTATCCCTCTTAGTGCGACCGGAAGTACCTGCGCCATTAGCACGGCACAGTCGTGAGACTTCATGCCACTGAACCTCTGCTTCGCCTCGTCTAGGTATCTGCTTATCTTGCCCGCGTAGCCGTAAGGAAATTTGACTCCTAGAAGGCACTTGAAAAACTGTTTGATCTCATCCTGGCTTAGAGTGAAGCAAGAAGGAGGGCAGTAATATTCGTTCTTCTTGAACTTTTTACCCTTCTGACGACCTTGTGTCGTCTCCGACTCATGATCATTGTCATCTTCCTGATCATCAGGAGTAGTGCGTCCTCCGTGAAGCTCCTTCCGAATACCCAAGCATATCAGGTCGTGCCTTGCTTTCGGACCATCTTTCGTCCTATCTGGCATGTTGATTATGGTGGCGACCAGACTCTCGCACACGTTTTTCGTGATATGCATGATGTCGAGGCTATGAGGCGTGCGGAGAAACTTCCAGTATGGCAACTCCCGGAAAACAGACCTTGTTTTCCATACCTTCATCGGAGCTTGTCTTGTTGCTGCCTCTTTCGCTTCTTTCCTGGCTTAGGACAATCTTTCCAGTTTTTCAGCAACTCTTCCACTTCTTTGCTGCTCCTACGCTCTGGGATTCCTCGGGTCTCTGATTTTCCATCGAACAGGTCTCCACATTTTCTCCATGGATTATTCTTGCCGAGCCACCTCCGGTGCGCCATGAACACGGTTTTCGATGACCCTGGATCTTTCTCTAGTTGGAGATAGCTTGTGTTATCCATGCACCTAACGCATGCGCAGAATCCTTGGATAACCTGCCCCAAGATATACCATAACCTGGATAGTCTTGCACCGTAGTGACCAACGGCTCTCATAGTGAAATAATCTTGTGCGTGGCGTCGTAAGTATTGGCTCAGATTCCCATAACGTGGCTAGCTCCTCTTTCAACAGCCGAGATACTGATTGATGTCGGTACAGGTTGTTTGCCCTTGAATTAGCATACTCATTTGTATGTACTTCTTATTCATGCACAACCATGGAGGTAGGTTGTACATCCATACAAACACGGGCCAAGTCTGTGCGTCTGCTCGCTGCTACCGAGCGGATTGAGTCCATCGGTGCTCGCACCAAGCCTGATGTTCCTCGAATCTCCACGAATTCGAATTCGAGGTCCAATGCTTTCCAGCAGCTAGCATCCGAAGGGTGCGTCGACAGCTCATCCTTTTCGGTCATCATCATCTCCTGGCTTCTTCCTTTCCGCATGCCATCGCATGAGCTTCGCTTCCTTAGGGTCCGCGAAATAGCGCTGCAGACGAGGAGTGATAGGAAAGTACCATACCACTTTTCGAGGTGCTTTCTTCCCTTTCTTGTATCGACTCACGCCGCACGGACATGTGGTTTTCTCCGTCCTCGCCCGATAAATGATGCAATCGTTGATGCATACGTGATATCTAACGTGCGGTAGATCGAGAGGACAGACGATTTTCTTGGCATCCTCGATACTAGTTGGACATGTGTTCCCCTCCGGGAGACGATCGTGCCAGAATGCCATCATATCGTCGAAGCTTGCGTCGCTCAATTTGTGCTTTGCCTTCATCTCCATAGCCTTGAGCGTTACATTCAACCAGGTATCATCGGGCCTGCATCCTTCATACAATGGAGTAACCGCGTCTTTCTCAAGTTGCGCAAGCTTGGCTTTCTCTCTAGCGGCAGCCCTGGCGTTACTAAATGCGCTTGAAGCAGCTCTTGCACATAAGGGTCCTGCACCCAGCGGCGTTGTTCCATAGTAAATACGCTCCTCGGCATCTAGATCACCATCATCCCGGTCTGCTTCCGCACCTTCACCATCTCCAGGAGACTCTTCATCATCTCGCCCGTTCTCGCCGTGATGATGATCATCGTCATGTTGGCCACCTTCACCGTCTCCATCATCTACGTCATCGCTTATCCAACGAGTGTATCCATCCATGAAACCATGGCGGAGCAGGTGCGCCTGCAGATTCCCGAAATCTGAGTCGATCACCCAGTTGAGTTTGCATCTTCTGCACGGACATCTTATATCTGTCTTGTTATTTCGTATCATGTCGACCGTCGCACATTTCAAAAATCTAGCCACAATGCCTTCGCTCATTATGCGGACCATTTTTTCCTGCACGGTGTACACGGTACAATTTTGAAGTCTATTAGAACCACATAATGAATGCATGCATGCAATGGTCGATAGAAAATTTCGGCATGACCTATCCTAAAATTAGGACCTTTGCGAAATGCCAAAGTGGAAATGAATCAACATTTTGGCAAAACAAATGGCAACTTGTTCACATACAAACACAAGAGAGAGAGATCGAGACCGATCCATACACACATGAACATATCATTATCCTCTCCATACGCACATGCATGAGCATCATCGATACTCTCCATATACACACACACACATATGACCATCCTCTCCACATACACACATCATGAGCATCGATCATCTACATACATATGAGCACATCATCCATATACACATGAACACATCCTTACATGGACAACTTACCGAGATGAGAGACCGATCGCGAGAAAACATGGAAAGGAGAGGTGCGCGCGTCGACCGGAGAAGGAGATGAGAGACCGGAGACCTCTATTACTTATGTAACATCCAAAGCAAGTTTTACATGCTAAAAATGGTGAATGGGTGGAGAAATTAAGGTGGGAAGGATAAGATCCCGACTAGATCTAAGGAGGAAGAAGAAGGGGAAAGTGAAGTGTGGGGTGGTGGATGTGTGGTCACACATGTGCACATAAAGTGCTGTCCTAAAAAAATCGACACATCCGTGGCGCACACGGCCCTAGTGCGCCACAGGGAGTAGACACAACTGTGGCGCACTAGGCCATGTGCGCCACAGATGTTCCTACTCCCAGCGGCGCACTAGGCGGAGTGCGCTTAGGCGTAGCGCACCCCCCATGTGCGCCACAGATGTTCCTACTCCCAGTGGCGCACTAGGCCGAGTGCGCCACAGATGAGACTAACAACCGTGGCGCACATGAACCTAGTGCGCTACAGATGTTTGGCGTGCGGCCAACAGGCCCCTGGCCCACACACATCTGTGGCGCACTATAGTCATGTGCGCCACGGTTATTCTAGTTACTAGTAGGGCCGCCTGGTGAGCCACGCCTGTTTTAGCCGTGGGGCACTTCAACCATGTGAGCCACGGATGTGCTGATTACCTATAGCTGTTTTCCTAGTAGTGTGTATTGAACCTTATGGCCGTAACTTATAATGTTGCAGGTTTGTTTGATGTTAGTGAAGTGTATTGATTAGGATTACAAGTCTACAACCAACATGATTGCCTGTGGCACTTTGAAGATGAAGGACTCCATGCTATAGTTATTCCTGCCGCATTGTAATGAGATAGCCAAATGAGCTATGTAAGATGTAATGAATTATTTTATTCCTGGTTATAAAGTTGTATTATGATCTTTGTTTCTTGATATTACATCTTAACTGTGAATGCTAGCTATTGATCCAGGGAATAGCATTGTAAACACAGGGATCTCTACCTTATTAAAGGTTGGGGCCTCTACAGCCATCCACAAGTGTGATACACCAGGGTAAACAATAGAATTGGGCCCTGAGTAACCACTCAATAGAATCCATACAAGTCCCAATCCACGCAGGTGTTTCATTAACAATGGTTGTTTTTCTTAGTCAAAAATATACAAGTATATAAACTTTCCATACCATCATAATATGAATATCCACCCACGAATTCTAATAGAAACACTAAGCATTCTAGCATATGATGTCTCCTAACTTAGGAAAATACTACCATGATATAATCTATAGGATTTCTATAGCATAGAAATATAATTAAAACTATCATGCAAGTCCTACTAAAATAACACTAATGCAGTAGGTAAAATAATAGTACATGTGATGAAATATCACTTTCTTTTATAGAAGAATATTTAGGTACTCTCCTTTATCTTGCAAATGTCACACTCCTCAAAGTCTACAACAATTAATCAAAAATCACACTCTCAAAACTACAACACAAAACAATCACAAGAATACAATGAAATGCATGCAAGCATGCAACAAGATCATTTCATTTTATAAATTGTTATAGCAAATTTCTAAACACTACAAACATCTACTGGTCCTTCTAAAAATGTGGAATTCCAATTGGAACCAAGTTAATGCCATTATGTTATTTAAATTATTTTTTGTTTACTAGAAAAGCTTTTATTCAATGGGATATATTCTAGTGCCAACAAATTATATGTTTAATTTCAAATGTTAATGTTGATGGTCAGAGGGTTCAATACACAACCAATTTCAAAAGGACACTCAAAAATAATATTCACAACAATTTTTATACTCAAAATACTCCACAAATGGTTCTGCCTAAAAATAAGTTTCCAGATGCTAATGAACAAAATGAGTTCACTGAAGTGAATCTCTCATTTTTCTCAATCCATGGACACCAAATTTGCATTTTTTCTGAAATGTGGATCAAAAGTTATTGAATTTCTAAGTTTACTCAACTATTTAATCAAATTTGGATTTAATCAGAAAAGTCTGGCCACATGGCCTAATCTTACTGGACGGTATCGCTTCGGCTGGATCAGCAATGCGGGCCATTCGATTTAAGTGAGATCGCACGGGCCAGATCACCTGATACCCCTACAGTAACTAATATAATCTTGATCCTAGGATACGGATGCGATGGACCACGATGCTTGACCACGAACTGGCGGCACTGACAGTGGTGTGCGGCGGCGGCACGTCGGGTGACGGTGGTCCGGTGGTTCTAGGAGGTAAGGGGAAGGGCGCAAGGTGTTATCAAGGTCGCGGGGTCGAGGCGGTTGCAGTGGAGGTCGCGGTCAGGGAAGGGGCGCACGAGCTCGTCCCGGATTCCTCGTCGGAGTTGAGGTCGTCGTCGGTGGCTTGCAGATGATGATGGAGCCGAGCACCTGGGGCACGATAAATCAAATGGAGTGGTTGAACAGTTGCGCCCGAGGATGGAGAAGATCGTAGGGAAGGCAAGGGGGGCATGGTGAGGTAGGTTCTCACCGGAATTTTTGCCGGAGCTCGTCGGTGGCCGCGGCGGTGCGAGCTCGAAATCAAACAGTCTGGTGCCTCTCTGGATGTGGGGTTTGAGGTGAAATGGAGAGGGGACAGTGACGATTAAGAGGATGGGGTCGGGGGAGGGAATTACTCCAGCAGTCGCGAGAATTTACTCAAATTAAAATTGTCCAGAAATGGCAGAGAGGGGAGTGGTTCTTCCGTCGAGGGTTGAATACGACGATGACGTAGCAGTGTGGTCGGGCAGACATTGAGGGGGTATGGAGATGGGGTCGGTGAGAAAAGGGTCTAGCGGGGGAGATAGGTGCTGGGTGGGCTTAGTGGGCTGGGATGCTGGGCTGAATCAGTTAGCTGCTGCTCTTTTTTTTATTCCTGTTCTTCTTCTTTTCTATATTCTGTTTTTTTTCAAATCAATTGATTCAAACTCCAAATCGATTCAAATCTTCACCAAACCTTTTTAGAAGATTTTATACAAAATATAAGTTGGTTATTTAGTCCAATTAGAGAATTTCAAATATTTTTATAAATTATTAATCATTTAAAAAAATGAGTGTGGCCAATTGGCACTGTTTTAATAAAATTTGAATATGGTATCTAATCCCATATAATTTTATTAAATAAACATTTATCCTTTTATATTATTTTAACATACTTTTATTCCATTCACTAATGGATTTTAGCCATGGCTTAACTTGACTTTGCAATATGTCTTATTTATTTTTCTTCTTGTCTTATATAATTCATATCTTTTTATCCATGGCTCCAAATAGAGTGAAAACAATTCGCATGGTTTTGTAATATTTTTTTGTACCATTACTGATTATTTAGGAATGATGTTGCTAAATTTTTATATGGAACATAACCATATTATTGCATTGAACTTGATGATCATTTCTCTTATTAGGGTTTAGGTTTATTTTTTCCAAGTGCTCAATATCAAGATACATTCCATGCATGAATGCATTGATCTGTTTGAAAATTTGTTTGTTGCTTTCCCATTCAAATTTTTGTTCAAGTAAGGTTTTGATGTTTCCATTTAGAAATAAAAAGTTCTTTTCCCCCAAATTTCATCATTTATTTCTTTTGTTTGTTTATTTTTCACATTTCAAAATTTGGAAAATTTTGGGATGTGATAGGCTACCACCCTTAAAAGGAATCTTGTCCCGAGATTCGGGGAGGCTAGAAACAACAGGTTGGTTTCAGGACAACTAGGGTACTACCACCCTTTAAAGGATTTAACTGGATTGCATCTTGGCTTACTTGGTGTCTCTATGTAGTTTCTCTGGGAAGTTGTTTGCATAGTGCCCCTTATTACCACATTTGAAACATGTGACAAGGTTGAGGCATTTCCTTACCAAACACTCTTCACCTTGGTAGTCAAGACTTTTCTCCACCAGACACTCATTGGCATAGTGTCCAAGATTGTGATAGTTGAAACAGTGAACTTGACTGTCATCCTTACAACATCTGTTGATATTATCTTTAATAGTGGTCATTATATTCCTATCATGATTCTCAGCATAATTCTTTTTCTCAGGGCAGTCCCTTGCATAGTATGCCAACTTTTTGCTCTAATCCTTCTTTACTTTAGGCTATCTTTTACTACTTTGGGTTCCTTTTTTTTGTTCTTCTCCTTTTCTGGAAAATTTGATGCATAATGCCCTAGTTCCTTGCAATTGTAACACTGTAGTTTGCTGATGTCCATCTTTTTGGGTCTCTCCAAGGCTAGGAGGTCTCTTAGTTCATGTTCTTCATATTTCACCACAAATTTAGGAAACCTTTCTCGGTTCTTAGAACGGTTCCAAGGATAACATACATGTTTCCTCTTTTTTTCACCAAAGTTGGTTACATTGTATGGAGGTGCACACTGAGGTTTGACTTCGTCTTCATCATTCTTGGTGGAAATTGTACTTCCATGGGTGTTTCCAAAGACTTCATGTATTCCATCCTTAGCTTGATGTTTCATATGTTGAACTATATGATAGATGTGGCATTGGATAGGGACATGATCAGTTCATTCACATAGGAAACATGTAACTTGAGATGTGGGGTGTCCAGCTGGATGGTTCTCTGTCAACACCCCGATTTTTAATCCCAGATGCCTGTTATGCCATACATCGCAATCCCAGGATTACCATTTTTGCGAGACATAACATATTGGTCCCATAGTTCATCATCCATTACAAACCATAATAAAAGTCTTACAAATAAAGGATCTCATGATCCAGTCTTAATACAATCAACGTAGTGGAATAATATAATAACGGTGGCATGGGCGAAGCTCCATCTTCAGGGTCACAAGCAATGCTGACGATGGGAGATAATCCTAGTTGTTGTAGACTTCCTGTTGTCCATCATCCTGGTAGTCCTCCTCATAGTTTGGCCACGGGAATAGCCAGGGACAAAGCCATGAGTACTCATTAAGTACTCGCAAACTATCACTAATAGGTAAAGAGTTTCAAGTAGGAATCCTAAGCTCTAGGTTGTTTGGAAAAAAGCCAGGTTGATCTCTAGCTAAGTTCAGAAGTAAATAAAACTTGTTTAATGTTTTATAACACCTAAGTGGGAACTTAGTTTTCATGTTCACAACCCTGTTGTGGTCAAGTCAAAGTCATGATTCATTTCACAAGTCATTTTGAAAACATCTGACGACGGAACTGTATGGCCACTCCAACTGTCCATAACCGTGGACGCGGCTATTCTAATAGTTTGACACTCTGCAGAGGTGGTACACTTTCACCACAATATTCGATACATCCGTCAGGAACAATCCTGAATCACCATACTCATTATGCGGATAATCAATCCTAACATTCCAATTACACACCCTAGTATAGGCACCTCCCGTATAAGTTTGGCCTCCCAACCAGGACCATCTGTCATCTTGGGAACTGCATAGGTGGACAATCATCACGAGGTAGCCTCAGCTCAAACCTCGGCCACAAGGGAACCCATACTAAGATATATAAATTTCCAGTCAACCCCTACCCAAATTTGGGTATTTTGGTTCTATGGTAACATTGGAATGGTATCGCATCCGAACACAACCATCAGTTTTTATAAAGGGGGCTTTGGCTCATGCCTCAACATTTTCATCATCAAGTCATCTGGTGTTCATAACACATATCAAAACATTTCATTAGAATGATTCATCATTCTAAGGTTTTGATAACCATTTTCACCAAGTATTCCCATCTAAAGTGATCAATTTTTATGCTTAGCACTAGCCACTATAGTTGGGGGTAATCTCTAATGAGGAGTGATAATCAAGTGTGACTTATCTAAATCTTTTCTCATGCCTCAGGATGACATCAAGTTCTACCTAACTTATGCCAAGTTTTATGCTCTTTATGCTACCTCCAATATCTTTCCAAAATTTTCAAGTCACTAACTAAACTTAAATAAAAAGCTTTAATAAAGAAATAAAAAATAACCAAGCTTGCAAGTAAAACTGGGATTTGGTATAATCAAGTGGTATAACCAAATATGCCTAAGGCATCTAGTTTGCATAGTTATCATACAAGTGTTACCTTGCAAGGTAAACTTGTAGTGTTAGGCTTGCCTTGAGCAGTGCACTGGTTGAATTTCTCCTCTACTTCCTCTTCGTAGTAGTCTCCTTCCTCTTCGTATACATGGTAGGTACTAGCATCTATAAATAAATACGAAATACACAATCACCAAACAATACTTAATTACTTCTATTTGGCACACAAGGGTTTACACTAGATGATCTAGCATCATCCAATCATCACATGGATTAAGGCATTAGCCTTATTCATTTTATTTTAGAAAAGTAATTTCTACTCATTGAAAACCTACTTAAGATTTAATATTCTCCAATTAAAATATGGTATCATGTTGCCACATGTCAGCACCACATATTTTAATACTTGGAAATCTGATTTAAAGTGGTGTCACGATTTAATAAGGTTTAACCTTATTATTTTAATTAATAAAAGTGACTACAAATGCCTATGTGGCATTCTTTTATTACTTGTCTAGTATTACTGCAAGTAAACCTAGATATTTTTATATATTCAGCAAGGTGTTGTCAAATGTGATTTTTGTGAGTTGGAATCAACTCAAAAGCATTTATGGTTGAATTTTGAAAAATGTTTGAATACAAAAAAGTCTCTGCCTTGTTATTTTTACTATACGTGATCCATAATTACAAATGGTTTGAATCCAACGGGCTTGGATTAATAATTTCCACATCTTTCCAACAAAATTGGTTTCATGCTATTTGGTTCAGTAAAACTCTCTGAATTGATTTTTCAATCAATAGATAGAACTAGGTTTGAAACTAAAATGAAAAATCTAAATTTAAATTAACTGGGTCACGCGGGAGAGTTACTGGGCCGACCCACTGCGCACAGCGCACGCGGGATGCTGACTGATGTGGTCCACTAGTCAGCGGAACTATGTAAATGAAATGGTATCTACGAATCTGAACCTTACGATCTAATTCTAATCCAACGGTTGAGAGTCATCGTCGACTACGAGCTACTCCGGCGAGGTACTAACCCTAACATGGCGGTGGGGGTCTGTAGGGGCTCACCTAGGCTCCAGCTAGGGTCGGGAAAGGGGCAAATGAGGTCGGGGACGACGACGGTTCTCCTGGTACTAGTGGCTTCTCATGGGGTGGCCGTAATCGATGACGCCCTTCTCCTCCAGCAGCGGCAGACTCCGGCCAAATTCCGGTGAGGGAGAGCTCGCCTTGCTCCAGGAAGAAGTGGGAAGGATTAGTGAAAGGCGGGGAGTGAGATGGTGTGAAGAAATTGTGTGGGGGAGGCCTCTATTTATACTGCTTCAAGGGGACCAAACGGTGAAGGTGCAATCTCGTCGGTGACGATCCTACAGGTGGCATGGCTCGAGTGCTAGGACGGTGGGCGGTCTCCTGGCGGTGCTCAATGACTTGATGACGCGGAAAGGGGCAGTGTGGTTTGGTTGAGAGCGTGCGGTGCTCTTCATGGGCGCAGAGGTGTTTGTGACGGCGTGTGGGTCATGTGGCGGGGTGATTATGGGTTGCTTTGTGATCATGTGCGTGTCTTGGCGTGCGCGGAGATGGCGAGGTGTGAATGCGGCGGTGGCTACTGGCGAGATGGCGCGCTCTAGATATGGCACAAAGTTATAGGGCGCGACGGTGCTAGCGTGGTCTAGGGTTCTTCTGCGGTCGAGGCTGGGACAGGCGGTGGCGATGGAGTGCGGCGTGTATGGTGCGTGTCGTGGGCGACGGCGACGATACTCCTGGCGTGCTGTCCACTGTCGGCCGGCGACGACCAAAAATGGGCGCCGCTGCACTGTGCCCGCGGCTAAGAAGGGTTTGGTCTGGGGAATTGGCTAGGCTCAGGAGTGACAAGAGAGTTAAGAGGGGACCAAATGGTCGAAGATCACTACTCACAATAGTGTAGTTAGGCCAGGGTTTATTTGTGTCTGCAAGGTGTTTGACAAAATGGCCGCAAGAAATTTAGATTTGATTTTTTGGATGAAAATTGTTGGGTCCATTGGTAACACGCTGGATAGTATCTGGTTGTTTGGATTTGTCAAGGTGAACTGTTTGGTTGGGTTTTGAGAAATGGTGATCTTACCATATGAACTCGATTCAATTTTGAATTGTCCTTGGCATAGATTTGCAAATTGTTTCTGTTGATTTGCAAGGTGGGCTTGGGTTCACTTTTACTTGGTCTAGCAAGGGGTGAAAATAATTGGATTTGTTTATGTTATAAATCTTGGACTAGAAACACTCAAAGTGGTCTAGTGGTTAACTTTGGTCAAAATGACCATTAGATCATATGGTTTGTTTTTGAATTTCTCTTCATTTGATTCTTCTTCGAAATGATTTAGATGATGTTGTTTTCATCTTTAAACCAATCCTTTACATTCTTAACAATCAAACAAGTCCATCCAAGTTTTCATGCATTCATCACACACACACACACATGCATTCATATTGATTTTAAATAACAAAAGTTTTTGTTAACCCTAAATTTGGGTGATTGAAATTTGATAACCTTGATTAATATTTCTGGGATGTTACATTCTCGTCACAATTAGGGCACTAGTCAATATGCTCTTTATAAGTATGTCCTATGTCTCCTATATTTTGCAGGCTCGTGTTCTTTCCATAATATCATCCTAGAAATCATTGTTTTCATAATTTCTTTGGGAAGGGTTGTTGACCATGTTGATCATCTGACTGGTCATCCTTTGCAACAATTGGGATTGGGATTCCAAGAACTTTAGCATGGCCAGGTCTAACTTAGTGTTGTTGCGGTTATTGGCTAAAAAATGGGTTGTCACTTGATTTAACTTAGTCTGGGTTGCTAGCACTTGCACTGTCATGTGCAACTCGGGGTTGTTGTTGTCACCATCGTTGATGTTGGAGTTGGGGTCTCTTGGAGAAGTCATCTTCTTGGGTTGGGTTGGAATTATAATACAAAAGATTTCTAGGGAATGAATTCTACTCATACACAACAATTCACACAAAACAATATACAAGCAATAACAATCATGCATTCTACTCAATCAACAAGGTTCAATAAATAGGTTTGTTTGACCAATAAATCATGCAAACAAAATTTTGTTGTCATACCACATAGGTTTGTTTGACCAATAAATGATTATCAAGTCGATTTAAATGAAACACTAGTATGGTGGTCCAACTATAGGGTATCACATGAGATCATTCAATACTTCTTCATAGCTATTACATCTGGAACAAGATCATGGTATCCTTGGAAGAAATTATGTCATCTTGTCACCAGGTTCAAAGGTGATGTCTATAACGGTTTCTCCTAAGTTGATTTTCCTTAGTCTCCAGGTCTTGAGTATTATTCTTATCTTACTTGAAGCCCTTAGTGATGTCGAAGTTGAAGTCCTTAGTGATGATGAAGCCGAAGTCCTTGGTGAAACTGAAGCTAAAGTCCTTTGTGATGCTGAAGCTAAAGTCATTTGTGATGTTGAATTCCTTAGTCATGTTGAAGTATTTGTCCATCAAGTTCAACAACAGAGAGATATAGAAACAAAACAAAGTACCGAGGAAAGACTTTACAAGATTGTTTGTAAATAAGTTAGAACAAATACAACTCCTATTTCTAAGGGGTTGTCCAAATCCTATGGTTACAAATCTATAGGCAACACAGTGCTCTGATACCATCTGTAGAGGACCAAACCCAATAAGGCACTAGTCCCTGTGTTTACAGTGCTAGTCCCTGGATCGATTATCTAGCACCCACAGTAAAGATTTAATATCAGGAAACAAAGGTCATATTACATAGCATATCCAGGGATAAAATAGTTCATTATAACTTACATAGCTCATATGGCTATCTTATTACAGAGCAGCAGATATAACTATAAAGCATGGAGTCCTTCATCTTCATGTGCCACAGGCAAACATGTTGGTTGCAGACTCATAATCCCTACTCATCAAACTTCACTATCATCAAGTAATCCTGCAACATGATAAGTTACAGCCACAAGGGTCAATACATTTGAATTGTATTGGCAAGTGATACCATATTGTTATAGAGAACCTAACATCTACATGAATATATGGCTAAGTGGAGTTTTAGCTAGACTTTGCTTTAAGTAAGTTTTCCCTATCCTTTGTAAAATAGTTTTTCTCTTTTTCAACAACACTTAAACAAACATGGCACTCTTGATACCCTCCAGGTGCTTCCTGCAGTCACCCAACATACCACTGGATGATGTAGTACAGGGATATCTAGAGGAATATATTGGTTGAGGTAGTCATTGCTATACCTAGCTGAAAAGTACTGGAGGTGGTGAATAAAGTTAGTTGCTAACTACAGTTCAATGTGCATAAGTAAATCTAAAGAGTAAAATATCAAAAGTTTACCATCTTGGCCTTCCCAGGGATGACATTTGACTTTTTCATATTGCACACATAGAGTGGTATTGCTGACTGGTGTTATGAAACAGCTCTATGATACATAGCTTGGTTTGAAGTCAATTCCATATCGTTTCCAAACATGCAGTAATCGTCAAAGTCCTCGATGCCCTTTGTCGAGGGACCTATACAAACAGTATTAGAAAGTAATCTATAGAGGCGTCAAAATGACTGTAATATTAATCCAATGTATATTACTCTAACCTTTAGTAAGGTCCCTCGGTTTCTTAGCTTTCTTGGTTGAAGGTTGCTTCACATCATCATCAGATGGAGGATTGTAGCGTTGCTTTTTAGCCTAAAATAGACATTGTACTAATTAGAATGTTTTGTTTTGATGGTATACATTAGGTTTCACTACTATGTTAGTGCCGGTAGAAACAATTTTATAACCTTCTCATGTATGTTGCTAGCCTTCATACCGCAGAAACTGCGATCCTCACAGTTCATCCTACCTGCCTTAGTGACTAATACTTTGTGAGACCTAGACCTAGATTGAGTGTTTATCGGGGACCTAGACCTTGATCGACATTGCGGACCTAGACCCGTTGCCAGTGACCTAGAGCTAGGAAGCATTGCCGCTGTGGTGACCTAGATTGAGCACAGACACACAGTCGTGGAACATGGAGGAGATGTGTTGAGATAGGTCGGGGGCACTTACCCATGAGCGTGCAGCCACCGCTGCCGCCGTCGTTGCCAGGGAGGGGAGAGGATATTGTGGACGCCGGGCAGGGGAGCAAATTTTCTAGTTGCCTTGGAGGGGACCTAATTTTGTCCCGTATGTGGTGGTCACCAGGGAGAGCGGAGTGTTGGGTTCACAACATAGAAAACAAAAAGTTTCCTATGATATGAACAATTGAGAACCAAGTCTATCAATCTATATACATGCAACGGGTGGATATACATCCATAGAGAACTTACCCTCAAAGACCGAAAAGCGGTAGGAGATTGGTTCTCGTGGATGATGTAGTAGTTCACTTGGATCTCAAGATCGTCATGAAGTCTAGCCGGTCCAGCACCAGCAAGTCCATCACTAGAAAGCAGTGGTGCATCCGTGATCACACAGACGTCCAGGTACCCCCCCATAACCTCCGCAACTTCACTCTAGCAATGCAGAGGAAGAAGCAAATCCTTGCTACAGAAAAATGAACCAGGAACATGTATCTCGTTGATCCAAGACCATGGGTATATTCTAGAGGGGGGGAAAGATCCTTAAAGTGGAGGTGTATTGTGAGAGTAGGAGAGGGGTGCCTTTTATAGGGAGAGGGGAGGCATCCAAGGGCCATGGTGTGGTGGCCATGGTGGCTGCCCTACCTCTTCCACATTCATGTGGGTGGAGCTCCCACTCACATAAATATGCCTCCACTCACATACAAATTCCTCCACTCAATATTCCACTCACATTCATTAAATTTCCAACAAATTTAATGCAAGATCTCATTTAATAGAAGTCTTTTATTTATTTTACTATGAATTTTTTAATTACATTTATTAACAAACATTCACATAAAACCCTGGCAACATTTCAATTTCAAATGCAGAACCAGTTTCAGCAATTTCACCCGAACCAATTCCGGTTTCCATTGAAATAATTCTAGCACTTTATTTTTATTTCGCTAGCATCTTATTTGCTCCAAATTGTGTCGGTAACCTTTAAGTGTTTCACCCTACAGTTTGCGAATAATGCAGACATGATCGAGACCCCTTTCTGATCAATAATTAGCAGTGGGACCTCGAGATCCGTATTGACTCCCACATATTAAATGATGACTTCTTGTGATCGTGAGAACCTTAACAATGTAACTAAATCCCTTTGTCTCACAATATTTTACATGTCCGAGATTCAATCATCGGTATCCCCATAACTAGTTTAATCTTGTTACCGACATGTACTCTTTTCTTGTTCCTGTGATATAACATTCTAGTGATCCCCATCAGTTACTTGCAAGCTATATCAATGTGATATCACCGAGAGGGCATAGAGTATATCTCCCCATAATTTGTATGGAAAAATTCCACTCTTGATCCATGAGCCTCTACATAACACTATCGGAGTATCTGAACCCACCTTTATAGTCACCCTGTTACAGTATGATGTTTGATGTTATCAAGCTACTCTTCCTGTGTTAGTAATTGACATGATCTCATGGTCTAAGGACTAAAGTTACTTGTAATGATGTTATAGCAATCTAAACATAATGACTTCGATCGTATTACTATACTTAGGATGAATGATCATCATATCATTCCAGCAATGTTGTCAACTCGTTATTAACAACATCCAATGTCCATGATCAGGAAACCTTGATCATCATGTTAATCAACGAGCTAGTTTACACGAGAGGCATAACTAAGAACACTTTATTTGTTTAGTAAACTCACATGTATTAACTTTTCCAATTAATACAGTATTGCATGATAAGTAAACATTTATCGTAATAACCATTTTATTATTGCCTCTCGGGCATATTCCCTTCAGTCTCCCACTTGCACTAGAGTCAATAATCTAGTTTAAAAAACTTGCGCATTCAACACTTATGGCTTTCTGGTGTTGTATATACGCGTTTGATAGTGGTAAACATAATATCTGGATCTGACACTTTTAGGTCTGTGTAAATTTTCATTTCTTTGCGTCTCTATGCATCATTCCTTCCCCAATGAGATGGCATTGCATAAATTTGGTCCTTTGCTGAGACCTATAGTTCCTTAGGGTTAAATAATGCTGATACTATTGTCGTACAATATATATTCATAGTGTTAGCCCACCGTGAACCACACCATTTTGATAACAAACTACTTGACACAAATTCCCTCTTCACTGCTATAGTAGCAGTCATATACTTAGCTTTTTTTTGTAGTATCCGCCACAATGTCTTAATGTTGGAATTCATCCAAATCCATCATGGAACCTCCTTTCCATTACATTGTGCCACCGATAGTTTAAATTGAGATAAACTTAATCTTGTGATAAAACTAGTATCAATGTAACACTTCCAATGAACTATCTATAACAGTTTGTCACCTCTATATATTCTTAGTTCTTCCAAATATCATAAGAATATCCTTACTATTGTCCAATGAGCATTTTACGAGTTATTCTGGTATATGCACATAACATTTAGAGCATAGGACATATCTAGATGTGTACATATGATGGTATGATCGATCAAAATATTCTTGTGATTTCACTCACCAAGTGTCAAAAACACATGAATCTCGTTTCACTTAACAAGTGTCAATAACAAGCCATTCTGTGTGACAAGAACCTTTCTTGATGTTTCCATATTGAACTTATTCAATATCTCATCTTTGTACATATGGCACAACCATATTATCTTATCAATCTATCCATATAGACATAGATGCCTAATATTCAGGTTTTGCCTAAGTCTTTCATCGAAATGAAATTCTTAATCTGTGTCAATAAAATATACATCATTTTCAATCAACAATATGTCCTCCAGATAATGTATTAGAAATATTTATAAGTGCTCCCACTTAATTTCTTTCAAATGCAAGCATGTTCATCGTCTATGATGAAATTAACCCTTTTAAAAATTTCATCACAGTGAAGATTCTAACTCCGCTATGCTTACTTCAACCATTGAAGTTTCATGCCCTTTTAGCATCCTTTGAATTAACAAAACCATTTGTATCGTCTCATGTACACGTCCTAGGTAACCATTGTATTATAAGAACATTGTTTTGTTTGTTTAACTACCATATACTAAAATTATTTGTAGTGGTTGCTACATTAATCCGTCCAGACTAAATATCGCTATGAAAGATCAAATACTGTCATAGTCAACTTCTTGAACATTGTCATAAACTCTTTATTGACATGTCGACTATTTCATAGATGTGAAACATCCTAGTCTATTTATTTGTAGATCCAAATACGACTAATAGGTTTTATACCTTTCTGGAGGGTCTTCCAAGTTCAAAACTTGATTTCTCGTGCATGGAACTATCACAGATTTTATGGCTTCAAGCCATTTGACGAAATTAGGGCCCATCATCAGTTCTTTGCATATAGTTGGTTCATCATTGTCAAACAATAATGATTTACTCGCAAATCTTAGTATATTGTTTACCAGACCTACTCGGTTCAATAGGAACTTAGACCTCCGTGGCCACAACCTTTGAGGCACGTGAGCCATGAGCATTGTGGATGCCTCCGGGACTCTTTTCGGCACTATGGAACTCAGCAAATATAGCTAAGGTTCAATAACCTTATCAAAGTTCTATTGTCCTCCGACTTAACTTTTCACGAAAAATTCCTTCTCAAGAAACTTTACGTTCTAAGCGACAAACACTTTTGTCGTTGGTGTTATGGAGGAATACCCAACGGTTATTCGAAATAAACTACAAAGACATGCTCATCCGACTTTGGTTGTAGACATTTTACTTATGCCTAGCATACCAAAATTTAAGAATGGAAAACTTGGGTTTTATCCTAGACCATAACTTATATGGTGTCATTTCAGCGGATCATGATGGAGCTCTTTTCAGTGTAAAAGCGGTAGTCACTAAAGCCTTAATCTTTAAAATACAATAGCAATTTTATAACTGAAACCTTTCATCTCGCCATGTCAAACAAGGTTTCATTACATATCTCGAACACTCCATATTGCTATGGTGTTTCAAAAAATGCAAATCTATGGAACAATTCCTTAAATCTTAGGTGTTTTGCTAAACTTGTAACTCAAATATCTTCCTTTATGATCAAATCATAAATTTTTATTTTCTTGATACAATGATTTTTCACTTCATCTTGAAAGTGTTTGAACGTTTTCAAATATTTCACAGTTCCTCCTTATTAAGTAAATATAAACATTTATTCACTCAAATTTTCGGTGAAAGCATATGAAGTTGAAATCCATCTCTCACGACTACACATAATGAACTACATACATCAATATGTACAAATTCCAATAATTTAGTCATTCGTTCTTCTTTGGCCTTTGAACGAAATATTAACTATCTCCAGGAAAGTCTCACAAGTGTCATTTGATGAAAATCAAAAGACTCCAAAATTCCATCAACATGGAGTTTCTTCATGTTTTCTTTCGGATATAATTTAAACGGCGATGTCACTTCGTAAGTGATTTTTCAATCATTTGTCTTACGACATTTTTAGCATTTAGTTTTATGGACGTTATTTTCCCAAATGGATTTGTAAATCATCCATCTTATATGTAATATGTTAATTATTTTCACAACCTTTTGTCCTCATAATAGCTTAACAGAATAAGAATTATTAAGAAAAATCTTGAAGGTAACCTTTGATGTCAACGAGAAACACAATAACACTTTGTTTGTGTTTGATGAACATCATCAGATATTATGTTGTTGGTTACTTAGGCCATTGCACTTCATGAATTGTGTTGTCCTGTATGAAATTTCATACCAACCAATTCGGTATCCAATACCCAAGAACCACATTGTTTAACATGTATATCATCTATATACTTAAGTTTCACATTTCTAGTCTTTTCTTTTTCTTCCAAATATTTATGAGATTCTCTTTTAGCATGTCCTTTCCTTTTAAAAGAATCTATCAACATCAAAAGTGGCGCCATACACATGACACATAGTCCAAAGCGTGTATTGTCAAATACTAATACCTTTGGACTTGCACTTTGAAGTATATCACCATCATCAAATGTTTGTCGCTCTTTTAAAATCCATTTTTAATAATCTTTTAGTGTAGTAAACATTTTACCTACATCTTCTATTCATCCTTATCATGATAACTCTCATGATCAAGTTACTATAGCTTATAAAGGCGAATCACGAGTATAATGTTACTTTCCAAAACCTTTTTGTAGGATTAGGACGTCTAGTGCCTCCAATATTTGCAAATTATCATCCAATATAAGAACATATATTTTGATAAATTATAGTTTATCATATTGCAACCAAAATATTGTTTCAGATATCGCAATATCTTCCACAGATGATGGTTTCTAAAACAATCATTTCAGCTCATAGATAACCTTTATACTAAATCATCTTTTGAATATCAAGTATCACGAAGGCAAACATGATATTTATATACTAACACTGGAATTTTTACTCCCGATTTAATACCTTTTTATTAAATTTCATGGATTATGTTGAAAGTTTGCAATAGGACTTTAAACTTTATATTGACACACAAAACAATATGATACCAGTTTGTAAAGTAAATATGTATAATTCTATAGTTCTATTATCTCAATTATAAGTATGCTCAAGGTAGTAAATGGATGCCAATGACTACAAAAAAATATGAAAATTCAATTTAATTTAATTTATGATAAATTGAACTCAACTTTAATCATATTACTGTTTGAACTCCCACTCAAAACAAACATACCTCAAGTTGTTTTGGTGATTACATGAACCAGATCCACTACACCAAGACCGATCATCACGTGAATTGGCCTAGCTTAAAAGGTGATCATCAATATGGGCATAATATCAACTATATGATTCATTCTTTACCTTTCGGTTTGTGTTCCGACGCCATTTACGTACATGCTAGGCCCACCAAGTAAGTACCTTAGTACCCGCATGTGTAAAGTTGACTTACACCCGTCGTATGCGAACATAGAGTCTAGCACACCCGATCATCATTTGGTATCTCGAAACAACGAACTTTCTCAACAGTCCATACTAAAGGAAGAACACATATTTGTCTTCATAATTAAACGAGAGAACATCTTATAATGCTACTAATGCGCCAAACAAGCAATATAAGATGCAAACAAACATCATATGCTAAAAGTGATATGATATGCTTCTTGCACTTGATCACAATCTTGTGCATCGTGGTATGATCTTTACCATTCCTATATGTCTAAGGCCATGGTCTATGGAACTTACACTTTTCCATATTATAATTTATAGTAGTATCAATCCACACTACAAATTATTATTCTACCATATCATATTACTTGCCTGGCAAAACCGAAAACTAGACGCCTCTAATTTATCTTTTACATGTTTTACGTGGCTAAGGGATTTCGGAGATAGAAACGTTCTTACCTATGAACATGGAACCACAACAATGATACTAAAATTATTGGCATCTTGTTGTAAATCACATATTGACTATAGTAGAAGAGGCATACACCCGCAATCCACTTATGCAAAACTAGTTGCATGTTAAGAGTGGAACAGGTCTCATCTGCGAGGACATGTAAAGTTTGTCTGCGCCGCCTCATCCCACTAAGCCACCAATATCCAAAATACACATAAGAAGGAATAACGTGACCATCAGCACCCACATAACAATATGTGTACTATCCGTGCAAAGCGTCTACGCATAGATCCGACTCTGATACCACTATTGGGTTTGCAGCATAGAAAACAAAAAAATTCCTACGATATGAACTACACCAATATATATCTACTTAGATAAAAGCAACCGGTGGATATACATCCATAGGGAACTTACCCTTGAAGACCGACAAAGCATTACGATATTGGTTCTCATGGATGATGTAGTCGTTCACTTGGCGATCTCAAGATCGTGATGAAGTCCAGCCGGTCTAGCACCAGCAAGTCTAGCACCACAAAGCAGTGTGCATCCGTGATCGCACGCACGTCTGGGAACCATGGCAAACTTTGCGACCTTGCTTCAGCAATGCAGCGGAAGCAGCAAATCCTTGCTCGAGAAAAAACCACATGGTGTATCTCGCTGATCCAAGTCCATGGGGATATCCTTCACGAGGAGGTGTGGTGACACGATGAGAGTGGGGCCTTTTATAGGGAGAGGGGAGCATACAAAGGCCATGGCATGGTGGCCATCGTGGTTTCCCCCACCTCTTACACATTCATGTGGGTGGAGCTCCCATTCACATAAACATGCCCCCACTCACATAAAATTCCTCCAGTCAAAATTCCACTCACATCCATTAAATTTCCACCAAATTTAATGTCAAGCTCTCATTTAATAAAACTCATTTATTTATTTCATTCAAAATTTTGTTAATTACATTAATTAACAAAAAATCACATAAAACCCCTTGCAATATTTCAATTTCACATGCAGAACCAATTTCAGCAATTTCACCTAAAATAATTCCGGTTTCTATTGAAATAATTCCAGCGCTTTCTTTTTCTTTCTCTGGCATCTTATTTGCTCCAAATGGTGTCGGTATCCCTTAAGTGTGTTAACTATGGTTCGCGAATAATGCAGACATGATCGAGACCCCTCTCCGATCAATAATCAGCAGCGGGACCTGGAGATCCGTACTGACTCCCACATATTCAACAATGAATTCTTGTGATCGTGAGAACCTTAACAATGTAACTAAATCCCTTTGTCTCGTGATATTTTACATGTCCGAGATTCGATCCTCGGTATACCCATACCTAGTTTAATCTCATCACCAACATGTACTCTTTTGTCGTTCCCGTGATATAACATTCAAGTGATCCCCATCACTTTCTTGCAAGCTATATGTATGTGATATCACCGAGAGGGCCCAGAGTATATCTCTCCGTCATTTGGCTGGACAATTCCCACTCTTCATCCGAGCCTCTACATAACACTATCGGAGTATCTGAAACCACCTTTATAGTCACCCTGTTACGGTGTGACAGTTGATGTTATCAAGCTACTCTTCCTATGTTAGTGATTGACATGATGTCATGGTCTAAGGACTAAATTTACTTATAATGTTGTTTTAGAAATCTAAACATAATGAATTTGATCGTATTACTATACTTTGGATGAATGTTCATCACCACATTCCACCAATGTGGTGACCCCGTTATTAACAACATCCAATGTCCATGATCAGGAAACCTTGAGCATCAGGTTAATCAACGAGCTAGTTTATATGATAGGCATAACTAGGAACACTTTATTTGTTTATTAAACACACATGTATGAACATTTCCAATTAATATAATTATAGCATGAGAAATAACCATTTATCATAAACAAGGAATAAGATAATAACCATTTTATTATTGCCTCTCGGGCATATTCCCTTCACGGAGTGGTGGGGACTAAGGAGGATCAAGAAAGCAACACAATGTCGAGCGGGTCCCATGCAAGAATAGATTTTAGTCCAACGCTAAGCGGTCTCGCCCGAATTTCAAAACCGGGCACAAAAATATAAAAAATGTGAAGCAGCCACCAAGGAAGTGATGTGAAAATGCATCACCCCCTTTTTAATAAATACTATAGGGAATTTAGTGGCCAAATCACCAAGTGGGAATCGATCGGCGCAACCCCCGCGATATAAACAAGTTTATGTCGGTCTTGTTGGAGGGGTCCAAATTTAGCCTGGACCTACCTCGTAGATATCTCGGGATTTTTCCAAAAAATTATTTCCAGGTACAAAACATGGCATTTCTTTAGAGATCCAAAGAGAGATTAGCAAGATCCGACACATACCCAGGAACCCTAATGACCGCGGTATCGGCCGAATTTCGAACCGGCCTAAAAAATTCAAAACAAAATAAAAAAATGTGAAACCTTCGCACATTACGATTTCATGTTGCCTAGTTTCATGTAAATATAGCGAAGATGGAATATGCGGGTTATTCTAAAAAAGTGTTCATGGAAATGACATACCGCCTTCGGGGATTCATGGCTTTCTGGGCAAATTATCTAGGTCATGACCACAACCATGGCCTAGTTTTCCTTAATGCGCCCATTTTCCACGCATGGGTGTATATTGTGATGCCAAACAATGTTGCTTCGTGAAGTTTTCACATTCTCTACACGGAAAATCCATTTTCCCGGTGCCGAAAAGCGCAAATTTTGTGAAGCAGCCACCAAGGAAGTGATGTGAAAATTCATCACCCCATTTTTAATAAATACTATAGATCATTTAGTGGACAAATCATCAATTGGCTCTAGCTAGAACCTCTCTGCGCAACTCTCACAATATAAACAAGTTTCTGCCGGTCATGGTGGAGGGGGCGCAAATTTATCCTAGAGCTACCTCGTAGCTATCTCGGTAATTTTACAAAAAATGATTTCCAGGTACAAAACATGGCATTTATTCAGAGATCCAATAAGAGATTAGCAAGACCCGGCACATAGCCAAGAACCCTAACTTCAGCGATATTGGTCGAATTTCGAAACTGGCCTCAAAAATTCAAAAATACAATCAAAAAATGTGAAACCTTCACACATTGCCATTTCATGTTTCCTATTTTCATATAAAAATAGCAAACATGGAATATGGGGGTTATTCTAAAAAAAGTGTTCACAGAAATTACCTACTGCCCTCGGGGATTCATGGCTTTCAGGGAAAATGAGCTAGGTCATGACCACAGCCATGTCATATTTTGCTGTAATGTGCCCATATTTTGCACATGGGTGTATATTGTGATGGAAAACAAAGTCGCTTCAAGAATTTTTCACATTCTACACACGAAAACTGAATTTTCCATTTTCCCGGTGCCGAAAAGGGCTCATTTTCTGAAGCAGCCATGAAGGAAGTGATGTGAAAATGCATCACCCCATTTTTAATAAATACTATAGAGAATTTAGTGGCCAAATCACCAATTGGCTCCAACTATAACGTCTCGGAGCAATCCCCGTGATATAAACAAGTTTATGCTGGTTTTGTTGGAGGGTGCCCAAATTTAGCCTATAGCTACCTCGTAGCTATCTCGGTAATTTTGCAAAAAATCATTTCCAGGTACAAAACATGGCATTTCTTCAGAGATCCAACGAGAGATTAGCAAAAACCGACACATAGCAAGGAACCCTAACTGCCGTGGTATCTCCCCAATTTCAAAACTGGCCTAAAAACTTCAAAAAATGTGAAACATTCGCACATTACCATTTAATGTTGTTTAGTTGCATGCAAAAATAGAAAACCTAGAATATGGGAGTTATTCTAAAACAAGTGTTCATGGAAATGACCTACCGCCTTCGGGGATTCATGGCTTTCAGGGCAAATGAGCTAGGTCATGACCACATGCACGGCGTAGTTTGCCTTAATACGCCCATATTCCGCTCATGGGTGTATATTGTGATGCCAAACAATGTTGGTTCATGATGTTTTCTCATTCTCCGCACATAAAATCCATTTTCGATTTTCTCGTTGCCGAAAAGGGCTTATTTTGTGAAGCAGCCACCAAGGAAGTGATGTGAAAATGCATCACCCCATTTTTAATAAATACTATAGAGAATTTAGTGGCCAAATAACCAATTGTCTCCAGCTAGAACCTCTCTGTGCAACCCCTGTGATATAAACAAGTTTCTACCGGTCTTGCTGGAGGCGGACCAAATTTAGCCTAGAGCTACCTCCTAGATATCTCGGTAATTTTCCAAAAAATAATTTCTAGGTACAAAACATGGCATTTCTTGAGGGATCCAACTAGAGATTAGCAAGACCCGGCACATAGACAGGAACCCTAACTGCAGCGATATCAGCCAAATTTCTAAACCGGCCTCAAAAATTCAAAACATGTGAAACCTTCACACATTGACATTTCATGTTGCCTAGTTGCATGCAAAAATAGGAAACATGGAATATGGGGTTTATTCTAAAAAAGTGTTCATACAAATGACCTATTGCCTTCGGGGATTCATGGCTTTCAGGGAAAATTAGCTAGGTAATGACCATAGCCATGGCATAGTTTGCCTTAATGCGCCCATATTTCGCGCATGGGTGTATATTGTGATGCCAAACAATGTTTCTCATGAAGTTTTCACATTCTTCGCATGGAAAATCCATTTTCCTGTTGCCGAAAAGGGCTCATTATTGTGAAGCAGCCACCAAGGAAGTGATGTGAAAATGCATCACCCCATTTTTAATAAATTTATAGAGCATTTAGTGGACCATTCGCCAATTGGCTCCAGCTCGAACTTCTCGGCACAACCCCCACAATATAAAAAAGGTTTTGTCGGTCTTGCTGGAGGGGGCGCAAATTTAGACTGGAGTTGCCTCGTAGCTATCTCGGTAACTTTCCAAAAAAAATCATTTCCAGGTACAAAACATGCCATTTCTTCAAAGATCTTAGCAAGACCCATCACATATCCGGTAACCCTAACTACCGTGGTATTGGCCAAATTTCAAAACCGGCCTAAAAATTCAAAAGAAATTCAAAAAATGTGAAACCTTCGCACAATGCCATTTCATGTTGCCTAGTTGCGTCCAAAAATATCAAAAAATGAAATATGGGGGTGATGCTAAAAAAGTGTTTAGAGAAATGACCTACCACCATCGGCATGGCAAGTTAGGTCATGACCATAGGCATGGCATAGTTTGCCTTAATGTGCCCCATATTCGATGCATGGGTGTATATCTTGATACCAAACAATGTTGCTTAATGAAGTGTTCATATTCTCCGCATGGAAAATCTATTTTCCATTTTCCCGGTGCCAAAAGGGGCTCAATGTGTGCAGCAGCCACGAAGGAAGTGATGTGAAAATGCATCACCCCATTTTTAATAAATACTATATAGCATTTAGTGGGCAAATAACCAATTGGCTCCAACTAGAACCTCTCGGCGCAACCCCCGTGATATAAACAATTTTCTGCCGGTCTTGCTAGAGGGGGCCCAAATTTAACCTGGAGCTACCTCGTAGCTATCTTAGTAATTTTACAAAAAATCTTTTCCAGGTACAAAACATGGCATTTCTTCAGAGATCCAACAAGAGAACAGCAAGACCAGGCACATAGCCAAGAACCCTAACTGCCACGGTATCGGCCGAATTTCGAAATCAGCCTCAAAATTTCTTTCAGCCACACATCATGCATCCAACGGACAAATTCGGTCCTCCCCTCGCGCCATAGAGTGAATTCTGGCAACCAAAACTTTATCGGATGGGCGTGCAAATTCTTGCGCTATAGAGAAAAATGAAACTTTCGCGCGCTGATATTACCATTCAGCCCTCCCGAACAATGCAACCGAAGGATTCGTGCAGAGGGCATGTATGTAATCTATACAAAAACCTCCTTTATCCCCTCACCAAGAGGAGACAAATCCAATCCCCCAACCACCCCCACCCCACCCATCCACCCCCGTCGCCGCCGCCCGTCGAAGCCTCCAACCCTCATCGTCGTCCATCCGACGAGTAGTCATTTAGACGTCGCCCTATCCCGTCCTCACATTTCTGGTTTCCCTCCATGTCGTCAAGCTCACAGAGTTGTTGCCTCACTGTGAAGGACCTATCTCTCCATCAGCCTCACCGACGAAGTCTTCCAACTCGCCAACAAGGTCTTCACCCTCTCCGTCAACCTAGGCATGAAGGTCTTCTACGTCGCCGTCCTTATCGCCAATAATGTATGTCTGCTTGCCGTACACCTCGCCGTCAAATTCTGCCACTTCGCCTCTCACAATGCCATCAAGGCAGGCTAGATCATCGTACACCTCTCCAAAAAGGTCTTCCACCAAGGTTCCCGGCAAGAAGCGCACAAAGAAAACGGCCCTACTGCATGTAGGCAAGGAAACAACCACATTGTTTTTCTGCTCTTTTAAGGCTGCTCGATGCTCATGTGTGTTTTCCAGTTTGGGGCAATAATTTTTTTGCCTATGAAATTGCTTGTCTGAAAGGCTGTTCATTTCCTGATCATGTTTGCTCTAGGACAATCAACACCATACGTTATATTTTGTTTAATTGCCTGTTTAATTTGTATCTTACATATATTTCTTTATAAATTTTAGATCCTGAAATGCATCCCATGGTAGAATGTCGGCTGAAAAACATCATGAGAAACAATGAGCGATTGCAAGAACTGGGTGTTAGGCCCTTTTCAAGTATTTTTGCATCTCCAACTTTATTCTCTCCTAAAAAGAGGAAAAATGAAGGCCCTGGATCTGATTATTTGACCTGAAGAGGAGGAATATGCCACTGAACAATACTCAGATGATGTCAGTGAGGAGGATGAGATGCATGCCAACCCCTTAATTACCCATATTGTGTTGAATTGTTTGCTAACTGATTTATCCATATATATGTTGCATTGACTAATACATATGAAATTTGTATCCCGAGAAGATGAAATGCAAGAAGACATCTACCATCAGGACAAAGTTGGCTCTTGCTAGTTTAGCAACTGCTCGGAAGCGCATCTTGGTAGTCCTAGGTGTCGATGAATTGACAGGGCAAGGTTTCATATACATGCTCTACTGATATTCCGCATGTACTGGTCATGGTTATGGCTTTCTTGGCACAGTCGATTAATCCTTTATGTTTCGACATCCAATCCATTCCTAGTACTAGTTAAGATGTAATATCAAGAAACAAAGGTCATAATACAACTTTATAACCATGAATCAAATAATTCATTACATCTTGCATAGCTCTTTTGGCTATCATATTACATTGCAGCAGAAATAACTATATAGCATGGAGTCCTTCATCTTCAAAGTGCCATAGGCAATCATGTTGGTTGTAGACTTGTAATCCTAATCAACACACTTCACTAACATCAAACAAACCTGCAACATAATAAGTTACAGCCACAAGGGTCAATACATTTGAATTGTATTGGCAAGTGATACTATGGTAGTACAGTGATGACTATCATCTATATGCATTTGGCTAAGTGGAGCTTAGGCTTGCTTTTCTCAAAATAGATTTTCCTTATCTTTTGAAAACAGTAAGTTTTTCTTTGTCAAATCACCCAAATCATCTACCTGTTGGAATTATGCCCTAGAGGCAATAATAAAGATGTTATTATTATAATTCTTGTTCATGATAAAGTTTATATTCCATGCTAGAATTGTATTAAGCAGAAACTTTAATACTTGTGTGGTTTGTGAACAACACCGTGTCCCTAGTATGCCTCTATGGACTAGCTCATTGATTAATGATGGTTAAGGTTTCCTATCCATAGACATGAGTTGTCAATTGATAATGAGATCATATCATTGGGAGAATGATATGATGGACAGACCCAACTAAGCGGAGCAATTAGATCGTGTCATCGTGTTCATCTTTGTGAAGCTTTTCTTATGTCAAATATTGTATTCCTTAGACCATGAGATAATACAACTCCCTGGTATCGGAAGAAAGCTTTGAGGTCATCAAGCGTCATCCTATGAGAGGGTGATCATAAAGGTGTCTCTCAGGTGATCGGAAGCTACCTGTTGGGTTGTATGTATCGAGATGGGATTTGTCCCTCCCAAGTCGGAGAGATATACTTCGGGCCCACTCGGTAATCGATATTAACACCGCTTGCAAGCATGTGGTTAAGGAGTTAATCACAAAGTGATATCGGATCACGGAACGAGTAAAATACTTGCTGCGAACGAGATTGAACTAGGTATGACGGTACCGACGATCAAATCTCGGGCAAGTAAAATACCGCGAGACGAAGGGAATATATCTATATGGGATTGATTGAATCCTGGCATCATGGCTCATCTGATATGATCATCGATGAATGTGTGGGAGTCAATATGGGTTTCCAGACCCCGCTGTTGATTATTGATAGAAGATCATGTCTGCATATTCTCGAACCTGCTGTAGAAACTCTCCACCACTTGCACCGCGCCGTCGCGTTGTAGATCCAATCCGTCTCTCCACCATACTTGCTGGACCGAGGAAGGAGTATACGTCGAGGTGCTGCACGTGTGCATCTCCCGGAGGCATCGCCACTTGCGGTGCTAGATCGGATCGGGTCGTGAGGAGGAGAAGCGAGTACGACTACATCACCCACGTTCCGACGAACGTTCCGCTATGCGAATATTCAAGGGTATGAAGATCTCATCAAATCTCTCTTGTTGTTTGCATCTCCTAGATTAGATCTTAGCTTTCTCGTTCGCATCCGTAGAAATTTTTTGATTTACTATGCTGCGAAACCCTTCAGTGGTATCAGAGCTAGATCTATGCGTAGATGTGTTTCACGAGTAGAACGCAACATGGTTGTTGCGGGCGTTGATGTTTTCTGTTGCAAGCCTCATGTTTGTGTTCTTCTTATGACGCGGGATAGTGAGATTGAAGCGGTCCAGGCCAACCTTCTTGACGTCGTCATGAGACCGGCTCCGCACTTGACGTGTGGCTTGTTCCACACATGCGGCTGGTGGATGCCAGTTTCTCTCACTATAGTTGTCATGGGATTTACACCGGAGTTTGGCAACCATAATATCACCGTTGTGGCTTTCCATAGGTAAGAATCGTTCTTAGCTTGATACTTCCATAAGCCACGTAAAACATGCAACAACAAAGTAGAGGCGTCTAACTTGTTTTTGCAGGGAGTGTTTTCTGTGATATGGTATGGCCCAAGATGTGATGTGTATATTGTATGCGATGATCATGTTTTGTAATGTTTCATGACTTGCATGTCGATGAGTACACAACCGGCAGGATCCATATGTTTGTCTTTATAATTGTGTATGACCTGTGTGTCAACTTCTTATATGCCATGTGATAGTTTCACTTTATCGCTAAGTAGTTAGCAATAGTTGTAGTTGCTATTCGTGGTGGAGGCAATCATGGTGGAGTGATGGAGATCATGCCGACATGCACAAGAGGGAGATCATTGCGCGAAGATTGGCTATACCATGTCACATAAAGTTATATGCATGTGATGTTTATCCTTTTATGTATCTTATTATGCTTAGATCGCGACGGTAGCATTATAAGATGATTCCTCACTTAAAGATCAAGATAAAATTGTGTTCTCCCCATGTATGCACCGGTGCGAAAGTTCATCGTGTCCAAGCATCACGTGATGATCGGGTGCTATAGACTCTACGTTCACATACAACGGGTGCAAGCCAGTTTTGCACACGCGGAAATACTTGGGTTTAACTTGATGAGCCTAGCATGTACAGACATGGCCTCGGAACACATGAACCGAAAGGTTAAACATGAGTCATATGAATGATATGATCGACACTTCGTTGTCAACCATTGAAACCACATCTCTTCTCGTGAAGATCGGATTAGGTGTGGTGAATTTAGATCGTGTTCACTAAACAACTTGAGGGATGTTGAATTTAGTGGGATTTAATCTAGTAATTTGATTAAAAGTTGAACTAGTTATCATGAACATAGTCTAATTTGTACTTGCAAACATTATAGATCAAATGGATAAGTCCAACTTCAACTTCAACGTTTTTGCTGAGAAGGAAAAGCTTAAAACTAATGGGTCTAACTTCACCAACTGGTTCCGCAATCTGAGAATCATTCTCCCTGGCGGTCAAAAGGACTATGTCCTTGAGAATGCGTTAGGTGACGCCCCTTCTGTAGATGCGCCGGCTGATGAGAAAGCTGTCTATCAGTCGCGCAAAGATGATTATGGTGTGATTAAGAGCACCATGTTGTGTGCTATGGAATCGGACCTTCAGAATCGTTTTGAAGACTTTCCCGGGCCCTTTGAGATTCTTGAGGAGCTGAAAACCATGTTTTAGACTTAGGCCCGTTCTGAGAGATATGAGATCTCTGAGAAATTCTTTAACTGCAAGATGGAGGAAGGGAGTTCCGTTAGTGAGCACGCCATTAAGATGTCGGGCTACACTCAACGCCTTGAGCAACTGGACTGCAAGATTCCAGAGGAGCTCAAGATTGACAGGGTTCTGCAATCACTCCCTCCCAGCTACAAAAGTTTTGTAGTGACTCATAATCAGATTGGTTCCACTGATACGATCACCGAGCTCTTTGTAAAGCTGAAGGCTGCGGAGGTGGACATCAAAAAGGATAATCATGTGTTGATGGTCAACAAGCCCCCCACCTTCAAGAAAGGTAAGGGTGCAAAGAAGCCCTTCAAGAAAGGCGGCGGCAAGCGTGTTGCCCCTGCTGAGAAGAAGCTCAAGTCTGGGCCCAAGCCAGACACTGAGTGCTTCTATTGCAAGGACAAGGGTCACTGGAAGCGCAACTGTCCGAAGTACTTAGCGGACAAGAAGGCTGGCACCATCAAAGGTATATTCGAAATACATGTTATTGATGTTTTCCTTACTAGCCCTCGTTGTAGTGCCTGGGTATTTGATACTGGTTCAGTTGCTAATATTTGTAACTCGAAACAAGAGCTACGGAATAGACGGCGGCTTGTGAGGGATGAGGTGACGATGCGCGTTGGCAACGAATCAAGAGTTGATGTGATGGCCGTCAGCACGCTCTCCTTAGTTTTACCTTCGGGATTAGTTTTAAACCTCAATAAATGTTATTATGTGCATGCGTTGAGCATGAACATTATTTCTGGATCTTGTTTATTGCAAGACGGTTATTCATTTAAATCGGAGAATAATGGTTGTTCTATTTATATGAGTAACATCTTTTATGGTCATGCACCTATTGTGAATGGTTTATTTCTTCTAAATCTCGAAAGGGATGAAACACACATCCATAACATTGAGGCTAAGAGATGCAAAGTAGATAGTGATAATACTACTTATTTGTGGCACTATCGTCTAGGTCATATTGGTGTAAAGCGCATGAAGAAACTCCATTCTGATGGACTTTTGGAGTCTCTTGATTTTGAATCATTTGACACATAACCATGCCTCATGGGCAAGATGATCAAAACCCGTTCTCGGTATGATGGAGCGAGCAACGGACTTGTTGGAAATCATACATACCGATGTATGCGACCGATGAGTGTTTCACTCGCGTGGATATCGCTATTTTCTCACTTTTACCGATGACTTAAGTAGATATGGGTATATCTATTTAATGAAACATAAATCTGAAACATTTGAAAAGTTCAAGGAATTTCAGAATGAAGTGGAGAACCATCGTAACAGAAAGATTAAGTTTCTATGATCCGATCGTGGAGGTGAATATTTGAGTTATGATTTTCTCACGCATCTTAAAGCGAGCGGAATCGCTTTCAAACTCACGCCACCCTAACACCACGCAATGGTGTGTCTGAACGCCGGAATCGAACCCTATTAGATATGGTCCGATCGATGATGTCTCTCACTGATTTGCCGTTATCATTTTGGGGTTATGCATTAGAAACCGCTGCATTCACTTTAAATAGGGAACCATCTAAATCCGTTGAGACGACACCGTATGAACTGTGGCTTGGTGCTAAACCTAAGTTGTCATTTCTTAAAGTTTGGGGATGCGAAGCTTACGTCAAGAAGTTGATGCCGTACAAGCTCGAACCCAAAGCGGAGAAATGCGTCTTCATAGGATACCCTAAGGAAACTATTGGGTATACCTTCTATCACAGAACCGAAGGCAAAGTGTTTGTCGCAAAGAACGGTTCCTTTCTTGAGAAGGAGTTTCTCTCGAAAGAAGTGAGTGGGAGGAAAGTAGAGCTAGACGAGGTTGTTGAACCTTCTCTTGAATTGGAGAGTAGCGCAGCATCTGCAATCGTTCCAGTGCCGCCTGCACCAACAATAGAGGAAGCTAATGACAAGGATGCCTCTATGGACTAGCTTATTGATTAATGATGGTTAAGGTTTCCTAACCATAGACATGAGTTGTCAATTGATAATGAGATCATATCATTGGGAGAATGATATGATGGACAAACCCAAACTAAGCGGAGCAATTAGATCGTGTCATCGTGTTCATCTTTGCGAAGCTTTTCTTATGTCAAATATTGTATTCCTTAGACCATGAGATAATACAACTCCCTGGTATCGGAAGAAAGCTTTGAGGTCATCAAACTTCATCCTATGAGAGGGTGATCATAAAGGTGTCTCTCAGGTGATCGGAAGGTACCTGTTGGGTTGTATGTATCGAGATGGGATTTGTCCCTCCCAAGTCGGAGAGATATACTTTGGGCCCACTCGGTAATCGATATTAACACCGCTTGCAAGCATATGGTTAAGGAGTTAATCATAGAGTGATATCGGATTACGGAACGAGTAAAGTACTTGCTGTGAACGAGATTGAACTAGGTATGATGGTACCGACGATCAAATCTCGGGCAAGTAAAATATCGCGAGACGAAGGGAATATATATATATGGGATTTGTTGAATCCTGGCATCGTGGTTCATCCGATATGATCATCTATGAATGTGTGGGAGTCAATATGGGTTTCCAGACCCCGCTATTGATTATTGATAGAAGATCATGTCTACATGTTCTCGAACCCGAAGGGTCACACACTTAACGTGTCTCGACGCTAGGATAGATTGGATAATTGGTTTATGAGTTTTTGTTCGGAGTCTCGGATGGGATCCGGGACATCACGAGAGGTTCCGGAGAATAAGATTCATATAAGGCAATGCAGTTTTTGGAGTTCGGAATTGTTTCGGGTTAATCGGTATTATACCGGAAGCTTCTAGAACCTTCCGGAGGGGGACCAACGTGGCCCCACCTGCCGGGAGGGGGCATGGGCCTATGAGGGAGTGCCCTGGCCCCATTGCGCCAGGGACACAAGGCCCCATAGGGCCCAGCCGGCCAAACAAGGGGAAACCCTAATTGGAGCTTCTAGAAGGAGGGGAGGGGGAAACTTGCCCCCCACTCCTCCCTCCTTTGGCCGCCGGCCTAGGACTTGGGGGAGGGGTTAGGGCTGGCGCCCACCCCTCTATATATAGAGGGCTGGGGCGCACCACCCCCCCACACCTTCCCCTCAAGCCTAGCCGCCCTGCTGCCCTCCTCTCTCTCTCCCTCCCGACTGCGTGTAGGCGAAGCCCTGCTGCAGAAACTCTCCACCACTTGCACCGCGCCGTCGCGTTGTAGATCCAATCCGTCTCTCCACCATACTTGCTGGACCGAGGAAGGAGGAGACGTCGAGGTGCTGCACGTGTGCATCTCCCGGAGGCATCACCACTTGCGGTGCTAGATTGGATCGGATCGCGAGGAGGAGAAGCGAGTACGACTACATCACCCACGTTCCAACGAACGTTCCGCTGTGCGACTCTTCAAGGGTATGAAGATCTCATCTAATCTCTCTCGTTGTTTGCATCTCCTAGATTAGATCTTGGCTTTCTCGTTCGCATCCGTAGAATTTTTTTGATTTACTATACTGCAAAACCCTTCACTACCAATAGACATTGGTGATCCTTTACCCTTGTGCAACCACAATTTTTTAACTTAGAAATTGGGATGAGGAGATCCTTGATAACTTCCATGTCTTATTGCTCAAATTGTCCATTGTCCGGGACACGGCTAAGTACTTAGATTTTACTCTCTCGAGAGGTGGTGCACTTTCCCCATAAGACTCGACATGCATCGAGACAATACCTTTCAGAAGCCTTCCCTTATACCAAAATGGACGCGTTCCAAGCCTATCACCCCTACCACCAACTGTCAATTTGGCTAAGTTATTGCAACCTATATGATCCAGGCAGAGCCTATAATGCCAAGTGGCTACACTAGAAGCTTCTTAACATATGGCATCTCAAATCCCTTTGTTCCTGGGTGGCATTCCACAAGTGAGATACACAGGGTAGACCATTGAAAAATGGGCCCTGGTAACCACTCAAAAAAAATCCAACCAAGCTATTACCATTCCACCCAGGTGTTTCATTCACTTAGTTGTTTTATTAAGCAAAAACATAAGTCAAAGACTTAGCAATATTTTTCCATAGCATGTATATAATCCACCCTTGGTTGCTACTAGCTAGGCTAAGCATGGCAATAGCAAGTATCTTATCTTAGAGAAAATTCTACAACTACTAGGATTTCCCAAGCATAGCATATAGATACTTGGCAAAAATTATCATGCAAGCCCTATACAAAATATCACTAATGCATAGTAAAAATGTTGGGACAAAAATATGAAGCACCACTTGCCTTTTTGGTAGATAATATAATTTCACTCCTAGTTCTTGCAATAGTCACACTCTTCAAATTTCACTACAATTCAATCAAGGCAGAAATTCAATCTAGCAGTCAAACAATTTCACCACATAAAATAATGAAAACAAAATAATTCATGCAAGCATGTAAAAGTTTGTTTTATTTGTAAAGGTGGTTTCTAATTGTCTATAAACATTTTAAAATACCTATTGTTCATTTATAAAAGTGGTAAGGTCATTTGTAAACAAGTTAGTGAAAATGGCCACTTTAAATCATTTTTGTTTTGCTAGGAATGATTAAAATCAAAGGAATAATTTCTAATGTTTGCCAAATATATTTTTAAACACAAATGTTAGTGTTTATGGTCAAAGTGTTTTAAAACAAAATTATTTACAAAAGGTTTCACTCAAAAACCATTTTTAAATCAAAGCAATATTTTATTTTGTTGGAAATGCCTTTAAGCAAAGTAATAATTTAATAGGGTTCACCAAATATATTTTTAAATCCAAAAACTTGGTGTTTAGGGTCAGAGAGTTTAAATTAAATCATTTCCAAAGGTTTTACTCAGAAAGCATTTTTAAAACATAAACAATATTTTTATTTAACTAGAAATGCTTTTATTCAAATATTTATTCTTTAGCTTCACAAAATATACTTTTAAATCTACAAGTTGGTATCTACGGTCAGTAGGTTCAAAACACTCCATTTACAAAAGGTTTTACCCTAAAAATAATTTTCGAATGAATTTTATACACAAAATATGCCTACACATGTTTCTGCAAAAACAACAAATTTTACAGAAGCAATTCACTAAAAAAGGGGATGGCTGGAAAGTATACTTTTTCCTGATTCCAATGATATAAAATTTACAAATTTTTGACGTGTGGATCAAAAGTTATGGAATTTACAAATTCAAACATCTAATAGGATAGGTTCTGTTTTTAAATCAAAGCCTGAGCCACGTGTCAAAATTTTACTAGCTGATACCGTTTCGGCAGGATCGTGCGATACACGCCATAGGATTTAAGTTGATCTGTACGGCTCAGATGGATTCATACCCCTTCGGGTTAATTCTAATCTCACGCATCCGAGCTAGATCTAATGGCCCGAATCATTTTGACCATAGGTAGGCGGCGCTACGGCGGTGGCTGGCGGCGGAGCGGTCTAGCAGTGGCATCGCCGACGATACATGAAGCGAGAGAAGGAGGGGAGAAGCTCACCGAGTTCGCCGTGGAGTGGGGATGCTCGAGGTGTCCTTGGTTCACGAAGGGGCGTACGGGGATGATGAAAATTCCTTGTTGAAGTTGCACACTGGCTCCGACACGTGCTGTCGTTGTCGGGGACGAGCTCCTGAGGCGTAAGAAGGCAAGGCAACATGTCAGGGAGGTGCACACAATTGTAGAGGTTGCGAAGGGACCTACCAGAGGGCAAGGAGTGTGCTCGTTTGTCGGCTACTGCTCGCCGGAGAAGTGGCAGGCGACGGCGGCGTTCTGTCGAGTTCATTGCCAGCGTTATGGAGCACGCGCAGCCAAGCGAGCGATACTGGGAGGTGCAGGGAACAATGGGAATCATGCTCGTGTGAATCAGGGACTATGGGGAGGTTCGTGCTTGCCAGAATAGACCGGAAAACTCGTCGGAGGCAGTGGTTGCGTAAGCAAACATCAGGGCAGCCCTATGGCCAAGAGGGACGGGCGATCGAGGGGAAAGAGAGGGGAGTCATATGCGATTAATAACGCGTGATCATGGTGATTAATAGCCGCGGCATTAAGGCGAATTAGTCAGTCGAAATCAAGCTAGAAACAGAGATGAGGGGGGAAGAAATGGTCGCGGCGGGTGAGAACGATGACTGACAAATGGGGTCGTGTCGACAACGAGAGAGAGGGGAGAACGGTGGGGTCCAGGTGTCAGTGATGGCGCGGGTAAGTGCTGCGGTGTGAAATGTTTTTCTGCGGGAGAGAAGAAATGGGCTAGCTGGGCTAGATGGGCCAGGTTGGGCTGGGCTGTTTCTATTTCATTTTTTTCTTTCCTATTTCTTTTTCTGTTTTCATTTTCTGTTTTGAATTTATTCAAATGATTTGAAACCCTTTTTCACTTCAAATCTTTTCAAACTTTTCAGTGAGTTTTCTATACTGTTTTAAACATCTATTTAAAGACCATTTTTAGAATAATTATTTCATTCACACATGGTTTGTTATTTATTTTAAATAAACATTTTGTCTTTATTAAATAGGATTTTAAATATGGTTCTAATCCATATTATTTATTCAAATGATTTAACTTTCTGTTTTAAATTCAAATGTTTTTCAAAACCCTTTTTAGTAACTTTTATTTATTCAATAGGGTGTTAAATAATTCACTTTGAATTATTTTAAATATTTTAATATGTTTTATTAATCATTTAAATTGGGCATTTCCCTTTATTAAAATAAAATCAAATATCGTTTTAATCCCATATAAGTTTTATTTAAATAATTCTTTTATTCCATTTAAGTTAATTAAATAACTTTTATTCCACTTGGGCAAATTCCAATTATTATCTTTCCATGATTTAATCAATCATTTACTTTAGGGATTTTATCTTTATTCAAATATAACTAGAATATGGTTTAATCCTATATGTTTTTATTTGGATATTCTTCACCCATTTATTTTACTTGGATTTGGATTATATTATTCCATTTGCTTATGGATTTAACTCAATATTTAAATTGTCTTCTAAATAATTCCTTTGGAATTTATTATTTAGTTTAGGCAATTCATCTTTATTTAAATAAAATTGTATATTGTTCAATCCTTATGATTTTGTTTAAATAATATTTTAATCCTTTTTATAAATTCTTATTCCATTTGTTTATGGATTTGGCCAAGATTTAATTTGGCTTTTAAATATTCCTTATTTATTTATTTGTTTCTTTCTTTCTTTGTCATATAAAATCCATATCTTTTTATTTAAAGATCCAAAATTGGTGATTCCAATTTGTATATTTTTATTTGATATTTGTTTATCTTTTTAAACCTCTTTAGTATTATTTGCTCATAATTTTGGTATGGATTTTAGATAAGAGTTTCATTAGTCTTGGAAATTATTTCCATTTAACTTATTAAATTCATAAGTTTTTATCCATGGTTCCAAATTGAATGAAACCAATTTCTATGGTTTTATAATTTTTTTATTTATTAGTCTTGATCATTTATAAATGTTTGTTGATAAATTTTTATATGGATCAAATTCATAGTATTAGGGAGATCTTTGAAATGATTTTCTTCCATCAGGGTTTCTGGGATTTTGATTTAACTTTTCCAAGTGTTCATTCATTGATGAATACATTTCACTTGATTTGAAATTTGTTGGATTCCATTTTCATTTAAAGTTTGTTCAAGATGGGTTTTAATGTTTCCATTTGAAATCAAAAAGTTTCTTTTCACCCTAAATTTCAAGAATTATTTATTTTGTTTATTTATTTTTCACATTTCAAAATTTGGAAAATTTTGGGATGTGACAGGCTACCACCCTTAAAAGAAATCTCGTCCCGAGATTTGGGAAGGCTAGAGGTTACAAGTTTGGCTTTAACACAGCTAGGGTACGAACACCCTTAAAAAGGTTTTCAACTAGATTACATATTGGCTTACTTGGGATCATGATGAAACTTTTCTGGACAATTGCTTGCATAATGTCCTTTGTCACCACACTTGTAACATGTGACAAGGTTGAGTTCTTCATGTATATTCTCTGGATAAAGTTGATATATAATGGCCTAGCTCTTTGAAGTTGTTGCACCACATTTGGCTAATTCCCTTAATCTGCTTCTTCTTGGGTTTCTCCAAAGCTAGGAGTTCTTCTAGTTCATGCTCTTCATACTTCACCTGAAATGTGGGAAAGCATCCTCGGTTCCTTGAACAATTCCTTGGATAATACCTATGTTTCCTCTTTTGTCCACCAAGGTGATTCCCAATGTATGGAGGTGCAATCTGAGGTTTGCCTTTGTCTTCATCCTTCTTGATAGAAGTTGTTTCCTCATGGGGGTTTCCATACTTTTGATGCATTCCACCTTGTTCCATTTGTTGAACTATAGGATAGATGGGGAATTAGATAGGGACATGATTATTTCCTTCACATAGGAAACAAGTAATTTGAGATCTAGGGCATTGTTTAGTTGGATGTTTCTCTTCACAATTAGGGCATTGGTCCACATGCTCCTTAGAAGTGTGTTCTATGTATCCACAAATATTGCAAGCTTGAGTTCCTTCTACAATATCATCCTTGACATCATTCTTATCACAATATCCTTGGGGAGAGTTGCTTATCATGTTGATCATTTGATTGGTCATCCTTTGCAACAATTGGGATTGGGTTTCCAAAAACTTTTGCATGGTTGGGTCTAACTCATTGCTGTTGGCTAAAAACTGAGTTGTCACTTGATTCAATTGGGCTTAGGTTTCTAGAAGCATCTCTTGGTTGTTGTTGTCACCATTCTTGATGTTGGAGTTTCTTGGAGAAGTCATCTGTTTGGGTTGGATTGGGATTAGCATAGGCAAAAGATTTCTAAGGAAGAAGTCTAATCACACACAACAATTCATACAAGCAATTTGCAAGCAATCAAAAACAAACATTCCATTCAAACAACAAAGTTCAAGCACATTTTTGGGCAACAAGATATTTTCCCTACACCACATAAGTTGTTGTGATTGGTCTAACTAAGCACTAATATGGTGGTCAAACTATATGGTTTTCTTGAGATCATTCCATTCTTCTTAGTTGTTCCTTCATGAATAAGATCATGGTTTCCTTGGGAAAATTCTTGCATCTTAGTCACAAACTTCAAAGGTGATGATTGTTCCTTCTAAGTTGTGTTTCTGTAGTCTTCAAGTCTTGAGTAAAATTCTTGTCTCACTAGTAGTCCTTAGTGATATCCAAGTTGAAGTCCTTGGTGAAACTAAAGTTAAAGTATTTGATGATGTTGAAGTTGAAGTCATTTGAGTTGGTGAAGTCCTTTGCTCATGTTGAAGTCTTTGCTCATGGTTGAGGTTTTATCCATCAAGTTGAAATAGAAGATGTAGAATCAAAATTAAAATGTTGAGGAAAGAGTTTACAAGATTGTTTGTAAATAATTTTGAACAAATACAACTCCTATTTTTCTAAGGGGTTTTGTCCAATCCTAGGGTTACAATCCTACAGGAAACACAATGCTCTGATACCATTTGTAAGAGGTCCCAACCTTTAATAAGGTAGAGATCCCTGTGTTTACAATGCTAGTCCCTGGATCAATATCTAGCATCCACAGTTAAGATGTAATATCAAGAAACAAAGGTCATAATACAAATTTATAACCAGGAATAAAATAATTCCTTACATCTTGCATAGCTCTTTTTGCTATCATATTACAATACAGCAGAAATAACTATATAACATGGAGTCCTTCATCTTCAAAGTGCCACAGGCAATCATGTTGGTTGTAGACTTGTAATCCTAATCAACACACTTCACTAACATCAAACAAAACTGCAACATAATACGTTACAGCCACAAGGGTCAATACATTTGAATTGTATTGGAAAGTGATACTATGGTAGTATAGTGATGACTATCATCTATATGCATTTGGCTAAGTGGAGCTTAGGCTTGCTTTGCTCAAAATAGATTTTCCTTATCTTTTGAAAACACTAAGTATTTTTTGTCAAATCACCCAAAGCATCTACCAATAGACATTGGTGATCCTTTACCCTTGTTCAACCATAAGTTTTTAACTTAGAAATTGGGATGAGGAGATCCTTGATAACTTCCATGTCTTGATGCTCAAATTGTCCATTGCCGGGGACACGGCTAAGTACTTAGATTTTACTCTCTCGAGAGGTGGTGCACTTTCCCCACAAGACTTGACATGCATCGAGACAGGACCTTTCAGAAGCCTTCCCTTAGACCAAAATGGACGCGTTCCAAACCTATCACCCCTACCTCCAACTATCCATTTGGCTAAGTTATTGCAACCTATATGATCCAGGCAGAGCCCATATGTCAACACCCGGATTTTTAATCCCAGATGCCTGTTATGCCATACATGGCAATCCCAGGATTACCATTTTTGCGAGACATAACAGATTTGGATACCACAATACATCATCCACTACAAACCATACATAAAGTCTTACACAAATAAGGATCTCATGATCCAGTTCTTAATACAACTCAGGTAGCGGAATAATGTAATAATAAAAGTAGTGTAGGCGAAGCTCCATCTTCGGGGTCACAGGCAATGCTGACGATGGGAGATGATCCTAGTTGTCGTAACCTTCCTAGGGTCCTTCGTCCTGGTAGTCCTCTTCATAGTCTGGCCATGGGAATAGACAGGGACAAATCCATGAGTACTCTTTAAGTACTTGCAAACTAATAGTAACAAGTGAAGAGGGTTTTTGTAGTAGGACACTAAGCTCTAGGGTTGTTTTGCAAAAAGCCAGATTTACCTCTACTAAGTTCAGAAGCAAGAAAATCTAGTTGAACTTTTATAACACCTAAGTGGGAACTTGTATTTCATATCACAACTCTGTTGTAGTCAAGTCAAAATCTCAATTCATTTCATAAGTCATTTTGAAAACATCTGACGGGGGAACAGTATGGCCACTCAAACTGTCCATAACCGCGGACGCGGCTATTCGAAAGTTTGACACTCTGCAGAGATTGTAAACTTTCACCACAACATTCGATACATCCATCAGGAACAAATCCTAACCTTTCAATTACATGCCCTAGTATAAGCACCTATCCTATGAGTTTGGCCTCCCAACCATGACCAACTGTCATCTTGGGTACTGCACAGGTGGACAATCTTCACAAGGTAGCCTCATCTCAGACCTTGGCCGTGAGGGAACCCATACTAAGGTATATAAGTTTCCAGTCAAGCCCTACCCAAATTTCGGGTATTGTGGTTGTATGGTAAAATTGGAATGGTATCGCATCTAGACAACCATCAGTTTTATAAAGGGCTAAGGCTCATGCCTTAACATTTTCATCATCCAAATCATCTGGTGTTCGGAAACACATGTCAAAACATCTCAGTAGAATGACTCATCATTCTAAGGTTTTCATAACCATTTTCCACCAAGTATTCACATCTAAAGTTGGTCAAGTTTTATGCTTAGCACTAGCATCTACAAGTGGGGGTGAGTACTAATGAGGGTTGGTAAACAAGTGGAGTTTAACTAAGTTCAATCTCATGCCTTATGGTGACATCAAGATTATCTATCTTAGGCCAAATTTAATTCTCTTTATGCAACCTTCTATTATCTTCCTAGAATCTACATGTCACTTAAGTAGACTCTAAGTAATAGCTTTGATAAAGAAATAAAGTATAAAGCTTGCAAGTAAAACTAGGAGGGGTATCAAGTGGGTATGATCACATATGATTAAGTCATCTAGTGGTCATGGTAACAAGCAAGTATTAGCTTGCACAGTATCATATAGGCTTGCCTTGTGCAGAGTAGTGGTTGAAGTTCTCCTCGGCTTCTTCTTTGTAGTATCCTCCTTCCTCCTCGTATCCTTGGTCGATACTAGCATCTATAAATAAATACGAGGTACACAATCACCAAACAATACTTAAATACTTTCAATCATCACACAAAAGGGTTCTATAGATGATCTAGCATCATCACTAACATTCAAGATTAAAGCATTTGCATTATTTATTTATTTTTAGAAAAGTAATTTCTACTTAGTGAAAAACTACTTAAGATTTAATATTCTCCAAACAAAACATGGGATCATGTTGACACATGTCATCACCACATATTTCAGTACATGATAATGTGATTTAAAGTGGTGTCACAATTTAATAAGGTTTACCCTTTTATTTTAAATAAAATAAAGTGACTAGAAATGCCTATGTGGCATTCTTTTATTATTTGAACATTATTTCTGTAAGTAAACCCATATGTTTTTATATATTCTGAAAGGTATGATCAAATGTGATTTTTGAGAGTTGGAATCAACTCAAAAGCTATTATGGTGGAAATTTGAAAAATGTTTGAATGCAGAAAATCTTCTGACTTGTTATTTTTACCAGGGTTGATCTACACATCCAAATGATTTGAATCCAACGGGCTTGGATTAATCATTTCAACACCTTTCTAACAAAATTGGTTTCATGCAATTTGGTTTAGTGAATCGAGCTGGGTTGATTTTTGAAACTAGGTAAAGAACTGAGTTTGAATATAAATAGAAAAAGCTAAATTCAAACGAGTGGGTTGCGCGGGAAGGGTTATTGGGCCGGCCTAGTGTCACCCTGCAGCGCGGGGCTCAACTGACAGGGGGGGTCTACTGGTCAATGGCTTATCAAACACGAAGAGGTACGGGGCGATGTGGTGCGTTGGATTAGAAGTGAGATCAACGGCTGAGGGTCGTCGTCGACGATGAACAAGTCACCGGCAAGCTCGAACCCTAGCGGCTTGGTGGGGGTGCATAGGGGGCATACCGGGGCTCCAGTGACGACGGCGAGGCAGGCAAACGAAGAAGTCGACGACGGCGAACTCAGGGATGGTCATGGCAGCTCCAGGGGTGGTCGAAATCAACGGCTCCCTTCTTCTCTAGAGGCGGCCTGCTCCGGCGCAATTCGGGCGAACTGCTGCTCCTCGTACTCCAGCTAAGGGGTGGAATGATCAGTGAGATGAGGGGAGTGAGATGGTGTGAAGAAATCGAGTGGGGGTCGTCTCCTTTTATAGGCTCTATGGCGAGACCGAGAGGGATGGGCAGGCGACGGTGGCGACACGGCTACGGTCGGCTAGAGGCATGGCCGAGGTTGGCGATCGACGGGTGGTCTCCTGGCGATGCTCTAGAGCTTAAATGCGCGTGTAGGGACGGTGGCAAATGGTCAGGAACGCGCGGTGCTCTGCAAGGCAGAGGCAGTGAACTCCGCGGCGAGCGTTGGCTACAGGGTACGGGCAGTGAAACGAGCATGTCTGGTGGTCTCCTGGGACGGTGGGGTGCATGCTGGTGGGCGGCAAGGGCTCGAGGTGGTCAGGTTGCGTGGGAACGGCGCGTGCTCTGCGGTGCGCATCGGCATGGTCGACAGCGGCACGGGCGCGGTGTTCCTGGCGGTTCTGGTCGCTATCTCCGAGCTAGGGCTGGTCGAGAGGGGGCGGTGAGGCATGGGCTGCATGCTAGACAAGGTTGGCATGACTAGTTCTTCTCCTAGCTTGCTATCCACACTGGGGTGACATGGGTGCTCTCGGCATGCTCACCATTGATGATAATGGCCAGCTTACAGTGGTGCTAGAGGTTAGTTAAGGTTGCTAGATGATCTACTAAGGCTAGTTGTAACCAGAGAGGGAACAAGGTTGGCCCAAAACACTGCTCAACATAGTGTTTTTGTTTTTTTGATTTGAATCTGCAACCTGTTTGATGAAATGGCCGCATAAACTTAAGTTTTGAATTTTGAAAAGATTTTCGGTGGGTGTGCTAGGCATGTGTTGAGGGTTCTGTGGATGCTTGGGTTTTGAAAATTGAGCTTGTTTGAGTGGTTTTTGAAATAGTGGGATCTTCCCATATGAATTAGATTCAATTTTAAATTGGCATTTAAACTAAGAATTTGAATGTTTTTGGATGATCACAAAGTGGGCCTTGGTACCTTATTATGAGTACTATCAAGGGGTGCAAAGATCCATACATGTTTCTGTTAAGTTTTGAAAGTTAGAGATAGCCAAATTAGGCATGGGAGTTAATTTGGCCAAAGTGACCATTCACCTAATTTGTTTATGTTGACTTGTTTGTCTTTGGGAAAAGTTTGGGGATTGTTTAGATGATGTTTATTTCACCTAAGAATCATTTTACAAGCAAAGAAACACAGACCATGGCAATTCAAAAGAATCCAAATTTTAATACACACACATATGAATGCTTTCATATTTTATTTAGAAAAGTATTTTAATACCCTAAATTTGATGATTAGAGTTTGATGATCCAAGTTTAGTATTTTTGGGATGTTACAAACCTTCCCCCCTTAAACAAAATCTCATCCCGAGATTTGAAAAAGGACGAAAAATATTACCTAGAATTCGAAGAGATCGGGAAACTCCGTCCTGATGTGATCTTCGCGCTCCCAGGTAGCTTCTTCTTCTGTGTGGTTGCTCCACTGAATTTTGAGAAACTTGATGCTTCGGGTTCTGGTAGTTCTGAAGGCTTCTTACAAAATACGGATGGGTACTTCGTGATAGGTCAGGTCATCGTTGATTTCTATGGTCCGGTGATCAATATTCTTGAACACTTCAGTCTTCTCCAGGACTTCGAGGCACTTGAGAAGTAATGAGATATGGAACACATTGTGCACGGCTGACATCTCTTCGGGCAGTTCCAATTGATACGACACTTGTCCTCGACGGTTCAGAATCTTGAAGGGGCCGATATATCTGGGGGCTAACTTTCCTTTTAGCTGGAAATGCTGCATTCCTTTCAATGGCGACACTTTCAGATACACAAAATCTCCTATGTTGAAGGCGAGGTCTCGACGTCTCTTGTCGGCGTAACTCTTCTGCCTTGACTAGGCTATCTTGAGGTCTCACGGATCTTGTGAATCTTCTCTTCTGCTTCTCGTAGGATGTCGGGTCCGAAAATCTGACTCTCTCCTACTTCCGACTAATTCAAAGGGGTGCGACACTTCCTTCCATACATGAATTCAAATGGGGCAATTTGCAAACTGGCTTGAAAACTCTTGTTGTATGAAAATTCGGCAAATGGCAGACAGTCTTCCCACTTAGACCCATACTCTAACACACAGGATCTCAGCATATCTTCGAGTATTTGATTTACTCGCTCCGTTTGTCCATCGGTCTGAGGGTGATACGGGGTGCTGAAATCTAGTCGGGTTCCTAAACCTTCTTGGACTTTCTTCCAGAATCTCGAGGTAAACTAAGTTCCTCGATCTGATACGATGTTCTTGGGGACTCCATGCCAACTGACGATTCTAGCGATGTATAACTCCGCTAGTTTCGAACTATGATATGTGGTCTTGACTGGTAAGAAATGGGCGACTTTGGACAATCTGTCCACTGTGACCCAGATAGAGTCATTTCCCCTACTAGAAGTAGGCAATACGGTGATAAAGTCCATTCCAACGGAATCCCATTTCCATTCCGGAATCTGCAATAGTTGCAACAATCCTACGGGTCGTTGATGTCCCGCCTTGACTCGCTGACATATATCACACTTGGCGATATAGATTCCGATTTCTCTCTTCATCTTATGCCACCAAAATTGCTCCTTCAAATCTTGATACATCTTCGTTCCTCCGGGGTGGATAGAATAAAGAGTATCATGAGCTTCCTTCAGAATAACTTCTTTCAACTCAGAATCTACTGGTACACAAAGGCGTCCTTTGTACCAAAGAACTCCTTCTTCGTCTTCGGTAAATCCGGGTACTTTGCCTGTACCGATACGATGCTTGATTCCATCAATACTAGCATTTCCTTTCTGCGCCTCTTTTATCTGGATGATCAAAGTGGGTTGAAGTTCTATGCTAGCCAAAAATTCTTCACTCACTAATTCCATTCGGAAATCTTCCATCTCTTTGTGAAAGCTTGGTTGCTCCTTCAAAATCATGGAGTTCAAGCGGCACGACAATCTGCTAAGGGCATCTGCTACCACGTTGGCTTCACTGGGGTGATAGTGAATGTCCAGATCGTAATCCTTGATTAGCTCAATCCATCTTCTCTGTCTCATATTCAGCTCCTTCTGAGTGAATATATACTTTAGGATCTTGTGATCCCAATATATCTCACAACTATTTCCCATCAGTTAATGCCTCCATGTCTTCAGGGCTAGAACTACGGCTGCGAGTTCGAGGTCATGGGTTGGCTAATTTTTCTCATGTTGTTTCAGTTGTCGAGATAGATAATATATAACTTTTCCTTCTTGCATTAGCACACATCCGAGACCGATCTTGGATGCGTCAGAATACACGTCAAAGGGCTTCGTGATATCTGGCATGATTAAGATTGGGGCTGAAATCAATCTCCTCTTGAGTTCTTGAAAACTCGCTTCACATTTGTCCGTCCATTCAAACTTCTTGTCCTTCTTCGGTAATTGGGTCATGGGTCTGGCGATACTCGAGACTCCTTCTACAAACTTGCGTTAGTATCCCGCCAATCCTAGAAATGCATGAACTTGGGTTTGAGTGGTTGGGGCTTGCCAATCTTCGACATCTTTCACTTTTGTAGGGTCAACGACAATTCCTCTGGATGATACAATGTGACCGAGGAATCCTACCTTCTATAACCATAATTCACATTTGCTAAACTTGGCATACAACTGATGCTCTCTAAGGGTTCCAAGAATGGTCCTTAGGTGTAACTCATGTTCTTCTTTTGATTTGGAATAAATCAGAATGTCATCGATGAAAACAACGACAAACTTATCCAGGAAGTCCATAAAAATCTTATTCATGAGATTCATGAAATAAGCGAGGGCATTGGTTAATCCAAAAGACATGACAGTATACTCGTATAATCCATATCTGGTGGTAAAGGCAGTCTTGGGAATATCCTCTGCGCGAATCTTGAGTTGATGATAGCCTGTTCTAAGATCAATCTTAGAAAACACTTTGGCACCGGTCAACTGATCAAACAGATCTTCTATCTTAGGCAATGGGTACTTGTTCTTGATAGTGACATCATTCAACTTCCGGTAATCCGTACACAGACGATTACCTCCATCCTTCTTGTTCACGAACAAAACAGGTGATCTCCATGGTTACGCACTTCGTTGAATCAATCCAATTTCCAACATGGCATCTAATTTCTTCTTCAGTTCTGCTAGTTCAGACGGGTTCATACTATATGGTCTCTGGGCTATGGGTCCGGTTCTGGGGATTAGTTCAATGATAAACTCGATATCCTGATCTAGGGGCATATCGGGCAAAACATCTGGAAATACATCGGGGTATTCACAGACTATACGGACGTGGTCAATGGTAGGTTGGGCTAGACTCTTGTTGCACTTGAATTGACGAGGTAGGTTTCAGATATATGCTCGACTGATATTCCGGCTGTACTGGTCATGGTTATGGCTTTCTTGGTACAGTTAATCAATCCTTTATGTTTGGACATCCAATCCATTCCTAGTACTACTTCCAAACATTTAGTTCCAAGTACTATCAGATTAGCATAAAAATCTATGCCATGGATTCGGATGGGGACGGATTTGCAAATTTGCCTAGCTTTGGTGGTTGAACCAGGGATTTGAACAATCATAACATGCTTCAGTTTGGTTGGTTGAATCTTACTAGTGCATGCAAATTCTTCGGTGACAAATGAGTGCGATGCACCAGAATCAAACAACACTCTAGCAAGTACTGAATTTACAGAAAACATACCCAACACGACATCGGGCGCTTCCTGGGCTTCTTCAGCATGCATGAGAAAAAGACGGCCGTTGCGGTTGAGCGAGTTCCCTGGGGAAAACCTTCTTCTGGGCTGAACACGATGCTGTTGCTGAGCTAGGGCATTGGCATTGCAGGCTGCGGCATTCTTCTTGGGGCACTCATTGGAGTAGTGGACTTTATTTCCACAGTCATAACAAGTCACTTGCGACTTGTCCTTTGCTGCAACAGGAACAACATTGCTTCTAGTCCTCGGGGCAGTGTTGGTGTTGGCGGCAGCATTATTGTTGTTGAACTTGGGTGGTGCACGGTTGAAATTATTAGAGTTGCCGGGGTTGTTGTGATTTCCTCCGGGCCTTGGGTTTCCACGGTTGGGATAGGTCGGACGGTTCATCGGGGGTCTGTTGGTTCTGGGGGGCAAATCCTGGAGATGGGTTAGGGCGATACTTTGGGGTCTGATGGGTTCCTTGCTGATGCATCATGCGACGCTTGCGGTTCTCATTGGCCTGGTTGATCTTTCCTTCCATCTGGATGGCAGAGTCGACAAGAGCTTCAATATCAGCAAAGGGGATATTGACCAATACTGTATGCATCTCATCGTGCAGACTATTCATGAATCCTTCTTTCTTCTTGGCTTCAGTGTCGATCTCATCCGGGGCATACCTAGATGATGACAAGAATTTGTCACGGTATTCCACTACGGTCATCCTTCCTTGCTTCTGTTCTCTGAACACATCTCTCATCCTCTTTATCAAACCCGGGGGCACATGGGTTTGGCTGAACTTGACCTTGAATTCTTCCCAGGTCATCATGTGTCCTTCGGTCATTGCACGAACGCTGTTCCACCATGCTCTTGCATCTCCGGCTAGATAGTGGGAGGCGAACAGAACATTCTCGTTAGCTTCCACTCCGGCGACTTCCAGGTTGTTTTCCATGGTTTGCAGCCAATCATCGGCGTCTAAGGGCTCTTCTGACTTAGTGAAAACGGGTGGGTTGGTGTTCTGGAAATTCTTGAGCTTAGATCCATGGTTGTCCTGATTTCTTTTGCCTTGATTGTTGTGGGCTAGCTGGGCTATCTGTTGAAGGGTGGCTAGGTTGGCTTGACGTTCGGCTCTTTCAGCTTCACTGTCAGAAAACAACATTTGCAGGATCTGCAACATCGGGTCCGGGGATGAACCACTTCCTCCGCGTGGCATCTGAAGATTGAGATAGATCATGAGAAAAGAGGGAAATTTCTAAGGATCAGGGACTTCGAAAAGTTTTTAAAGTTTGACTCAGATTTTCTAGCAACTTGCTTTTCATTCATTCATAGCACCCGATACAAACACACACCACGAAACAAGAAAAACATATGGTTTTAAGAACCATTTTGGAAACTATGATACAGTGGGACCGAATAAAACTCACTACGCTAGTGCTCAAGTGCTACTACTCCTCGGAGTCAGTGTAGCCTTAATTCTCATTGTCATCGATGAAGGAGAAATCATCCTCATCGGTGAAGAAGTCCATAGCCTAATCCTCCAGAAAATCATCATCATCACTGAGATAGGAGTAGGGGTCTCCATGAAGATCCTCTCTGGCATTCTCTCTTTCCTCCAACTGCATGTCTCTATCGTGGATGGTCTCCCCCAAATCCGAGATACGGTGGCGAAGACGGGCAATGATGCGCTCCTTCTTGTCAAGCTGTCGGCGGCTAGAGTTGCGATCCTTCGCTAGCATAGCGATCGTTTGATCCTTCGTCTTGATGATGGCAGACTTGTGGTTGGAGTAGTCACAGCAATTATCCAATTCCTGTTGATGATCATACATCATGAAACTGAGGTGGTCCAACTGATCTTCAGCTCATGGTGGTATGGGTCTTCTTGTGGCTGTCCCATAGCATCACACCTTGGACAAAACTCAAAGCGGGTACCCTTGATCTGGTTGATACTCTGCCCACACAGACAGGCAAGAGCTTCCTGCATGGCCCTGGCAAGTCCATCGAGCCAATTGTTCTCTCTTAAGGTGAACTGAATTCCCTCGGCAGTGGGAGGTTCAATCTTTCCTCGGAGACTTGCAACAATTAGCCACTGTAGATCTTCTCCTCCTTGATCATTGAGCTGAGATCCTAAGAACTTGGGGTGCGGACGCTCTAGAAGTTCTGAAAGCTGGTTCAAATCCCGCTCAAAGATAAGGTCTACTCCATTTCCCAACTGATAAAACTTGATGTACTTCACGTCCATCTATAATAATATAGGATGAGTAAGTTAGTAGAGTGATCAAGTGTGTCAAATTTTAGGTATTTTGCAGGAGTTTTTTTTTAGGATCATGAATTTTTATGAAAGAAACAAGGTGATAAGAATGGGAATAAGTTTTTGTAAATATTTGCTTCCTTTGGTTTTGAAACTAAGTTTTTGATTCAAACGGCTAGTCTAACTAGGGTCTCCTATGGTCAGGATGGCTCTGATACCAACTTGCCAACACCCGGATTTTTAATCCCAGATGCATGTTATGCCATACATCGCAATCCCAGGATTACCATTTTTACGAGACATAACAGATTTGGATACCACAGTACATCATCCATTACAAACCATACATAAAGTCTTACACAAATAAGGATCTCATGATCCAGTTCTTAATACAACTCAGGCAGCGGAATAACGTAATAATAAAAGTAGCATAGGCTAAGCTCCATCTTCGGGGTCACAGGCAATGCTGACGATGGGAGATGATCCTAGTTGTCATAACCTTCCTGGGTCCTTCGTCCTGGTACTCCTCTTCATAGTCTGGCCATGGCAATAGCCAGGGACAAAGCCATGAGTACTCTTTAAGTACTCGCAAACTAATACTAACAAGTGAAGGGGTTTTTCGTAGTAGGACACCAAGCTCTAGGGTTGTATTGCAAAAAGGCAGATTTACCTCTACTAAGTTTAGAAGCAAGAAAAGCTAGTTGAAATTTCATAACACCTAAGTGGGAACTTGTATTTCATATCACAACTCTGTTGTGGTCAAGTCAAAATCTCAATTCATTTCATATGTCATTTTGAAAACATCTGACGGGGGAACATTATGGCCACTCAAACTGTCCATAACCGCGGACGCGGCTATTCGAATAGTTTGACACTCTGCAGAGATTGTACACTTTCACCACAACATTCGATACATCTGTCATGAACAAATCCTGAATTCACCATACTCAGTATGCGGATAATCAATCCTAACCTTTCAATTACACGCCCTAGTATAAGCACCTCTCCTGTGAGTTTGGCCTCCCAACCATGACCAACTGTCATCTTGGCATCGCATGGTGGACAATCTTCACAAGGTAGCCTCAGCTCAGACCTTGGCCGTGAGGGAACCCATACTAAGGTATATAAGTTTCCAGTCAAGCCCTACCCAAATTTCAGGTATTGTGGTTGTACGGTGAAATTGGAATGGTATCGCATCTAGACAACCATTAGTTTTATAAAGGGCTAATGCTCATGCCTTAACATTTTCATCATCCAAATCATCTGGTGTTCGGAAACACATGTCAAAACATCTCAGTAGAATGACTCATCATTCTAAGGTTTTCATAACCATTTTCCACCAAGTATTCCCATCTAAAGTTGGTCAAGTTTTATGCTTAGCACTAGCATCTACAAGTGGGGGTGAGTACTAATGAGGGGTGGTAAACAAGTGGAGTTTAACTAAGTCATTCCACTGGAATCATTTTTGTTTAAATCCACTTTAAATCATTTTTTTTGGTAGGAATAATTTCTAGTGTTTGCCAAATATATTTTTAAACACAAATGTTTGTGTTTATGGCCAAATATATATTTAAACACAAAAGGTTTCACTCAAAAACCATTTTTAAATCAAAGCAATATTTTATTTTGTTGGAAATGCCATTAAGCAAAGTAATAATTTTATAAGGTTCACCAAATATATTTTTAAATCCAAAAACTTGGTGTTTAGGGTCAGAGAGTTTAAATTAAATCATTTCCAAAGGTTTTACTCAAAAAGCATTTTTAAAACATAATTTTTTTTATTTAACTAGAAATGCTTTTATTGAAAGATTTCTTCTTTAGCTTCACAAAATATAATTTTAAATCTACAAGTTGGTTTCTATGGTCAGTAGGTTCAAAACAAACCATTTACAAAATATTTTACCCTAAAAATAATTTTAGAATGAATTTTATACACAAAATATGCCTACACATGTTTCTGCAAAAACAACAAATTTTACAGAAGCAATTCACTAAACAAAGGGCATGGTTGGAAAGTATTCTTTTTCATGATTCCAATGATATAAAATTTACAAATTTTCGACCTGTGGATCAAAGGTTATGGAATTTACAAATTCAAACATCTAATAGGATAGTTTCTGTTTTTAAATCAAAGCCTGAGCCACATGTCAAAATTTTACTGGCTGATACCATTTCGGCAGGATCGTGCGATACACGCCGTAGGATTTAAGTTGATCTGTGCGGCTTAGATGGATTCGTACCCCTTCGGGTTAATTCTAATCTCACGCATCCGATCTAGATCTAACGGCCCCAATCATTTTGACCATAGGTGGGCGGCGCTGCAGCGGTGGCTGGCGGCGGAGAGGTCTGGCAGTGGAATCACCGGTGATATAGGAAGCGAGAGAAGGAGGGGAGAAGCTCACCGAGTTCGCCGTGGCGTCGGGATGCTTGAGGTGTCCTTGGTTGGCGAAGGGGCGTACGGGGACGATGAAAATTCCTCGCCGGAGTTGCTCACTGGCTCGGGCACGTGCTGTCGTTGTCGGGGACAAGCTCCTGGGGCGTAAGAAGGCAAGGAAGCATGTCAGGGAGGTGAACACAGTTGTAGAGGTTGCGAAGGGACCTACCAGAGGGCAAGGGGTGTGTTGGTTTGTCGGCTACTGCTCGCCAGAGAAGTGGCAGACGACGGCGGCATTCTGTCGAGTTTGTTGCTGGCGTTCTGGGGCACGCGCGGCCAAGCGAGCGATACTGGGAGGTGCAGGGAACAATGGGGATCACGCTCGTGTGAAGCAGGGACTGTGGGGAGGTTCATGCTTGCCGGAATCAACCGGAAAACTCGTCGGAGGGAGTGGTGGCGAGCGAGGGGAAAGAGAGGGGAGTCATATGCGATTAAGAGGGCATGATCATGGTGAGTAATAGCCGCGGCGTTAAGGCGAATTACTCAGCGGAAATCAAGCCAGAAACAGCGACGAGGGGGGATGAAATGGTCGCGGCAAGTGAGAACGATGACGTACAAATGGGGTCGTGTCGACAGCAAAAGAGAGGGGAGAACGGTGGGGTCCAGGCGTCAGTGAGGGTGCGGGTAAGTGCTGTGGTGCGAAACGTTTTTCCGCGGGAGAGAAGAAATGGGCTAGCTCGGCTAGATGGGCCAGGTTGGGCTAGGCTATTTGTATTTCATTTTTTTCTTTCCTGTTTCTTTTTCTTTTTCTGTTTTGAATTTATTCAAATGATTTCAAACCCTTTTTCTTTTCAAATCTTTTCAAACTTTTCAGTAAGTTTTCTATACTGTTTTAAACATGTATTTAAAGTCCATTTTTAGAATAATTATTTCATTCACACATGGTTTGTTATTTATTTTAAATAAACATATTGTCTTTATTAAATAGGATTTAAAATATGGTTCTAATCCATATTATTTATTCAAATGATTTAACTTCCTGTTTTAAATTCAAATGTTTTTTCAAAACCCTTTTTAGTAAGTTTTAATTATTCAATAGGGTGTTAAATAATTCACTTTGAATTATTTGAAATATTTTTAATGTGTTTTATTAATCATTTAAATTGGGCATTTCCCTTTATTCAAATAAAATCAAATATGGTTTTAATCCCATATAAGTTTTATTCAAATAGTTATTTTATTCCATTTAAGTTAATTAAATAACTTTTATTCCACTTGGGCAAATTCCAATTATTATCTTTCCATGAATTAATCAATCATTTACTTTAGGGATTTTATCTTTATTCAAATATAATTAGATTTGGTTTAATACTATGTATTTTATATGAATATTCTTTATCCATTTATTTTATTAGGATTTGGATTATATTTATTCCATTTGCTTATGGATTTAACTCAAGATTTAAATTGTCTTCTAAATAATTCCTTTGGAATTTATTATTTAGTTTAGGCAATTAATCTTTATTTAAATAAAATTGGATATTGTTCAATCCTTATGATTTTGTTTAAATAATCTTTCAATACTTTTTATAAATTCTTATTCCATTTGTTTATGGATTTGGCCAAGATTTATTTTGGCTTTTATATATTCCTTATTTATTTCTTTCTTTGCCTTATAAATCCATATCTTTTTATTTAAAGATCCAAAATTGGTGATTCCAATTTGTATATTTTTATTTGATATTTGTTTATCTTTTTAAACCTCTTTAGGATTATTTGCTCATAATTTTGGTATGGATTTTAGATAGGAGTTTCATTAGTCTTGGAAATTATATCCTTTTAACTTATTAAATTCATAAGTTTTTATCCATGGTTCCAAATTGAATGAAACCAATTTCTATGGTTTTATAATTTTTTTATTTATAAATCTCGATCATTTATAAATGTTTGTTGATAAATTTTTTTATGGATCAAATCCATAGTCTTAGGGAGATCTTTGAAATGATTTTCTTCCATCAGGGTTTTTTGGGATTTTGATTTAACTTTTCCAAGTGTTTAAATTTCAAGGTTCATTCATTGATGAATGCATTTCACTTGATTTGAAATTTGTTGGATTCCATTTTCATTTAAAGTTTGTTCAAGATGGGTTTTAATGTTTCCATTTGAAATCAAAAAGTTTATTTTCACCCTAAATTTCAACAATTATTTATTTTGTTTATTTATTTTTCACATTTCAAAATTTGGAAAATTTTAGGATGTGACAGTGCCAACCACATGAGGTGAATAGGAACCCCTATGAGCTTATTATCTGATTTTAAACTACTGTTCTAGGGCCACAAACTAGTTTGGGATTTATACGTTACCCACTATACTAATTCCATGTATGCCATGTATGGGATGTTTATTACCTGATGCTCGATGATCGTTTATTACTATTCCATAGGTGTGGCACTCTGTCACGGGAATATATTGTCTATGGACTATGCTCGCGTGATAAGTTCATGCAACCTTAGGGTCTGTACGAGGATTAGCTATACCTCGTATGGGTAGGTGTTTGGGATATACTTTCCGGGTATACCCACATGACTCGCTAACCAGGATGGCCCACCAACGGGTTAGAGCTTTTCTCCATGGGCGGACCAGTCAAAGAAAGAGGAGGAGTCACTTTAGGCTTCGACAAGGCCCATAATATTTACCAACTTAGGCATGTTTTATTACTTGTAGTCCAAGTTGTATCTAGTTACTGACTCTGTAACACAGACGGATAGGTCTCTCCTATAACCCTAGGTCCCTTGACTATATAAACCGGACCTGAGGGAGCCTTTAGGGCACCAGATCATAGATCAACAAACTCACACAGGCGACCTCTCTTGTAATCCGCTGTAACATCCGGCTCTCGCCAATATATTATTGGGTTGCTAGCAGAAGTAGGATCCGATCACCATAGTTGGATGTAAACCTGGGTAAACTTGTGCTCACCGCTCCCGAAACAACGTACGACTCACAACCCATCTTCTCAACGCCTTCAGGACCCCCTATGGCATACTTGTCGACAATCCGATGACCGTTGGCACCCACCGTGGGGCAGGTGACATTTGGAGCTTCGTTCCGAGCGAATCTGCGCGTGCAGTAATCGGAAAAACAATCGGCATCAGTCGTGTGGTTTATGCCAGTGATATCCCTCTCGTTCTTCTAGACGTGACCCGGAATCCAAATGAGGAGACTGTGACGAACTTCACAATCATGCCAATTGGCGAGATTGATATCTATCTCGGTTGCGCTAATCCCGCCCAACCCACCCCTGAGGTGATTACCATGGCGGAAGGAAATTCCGGATCTGCTCTTTCTAGAGAGGCATAAGAGTTCACGATCCCGAAAAAACCTGAACCCACGGATGATGAGTATATTCGCTTCAGATCTGGTCCTACTGATGTTGGAGAAGAAAAACACTCTTAAGGCACAGGATAAACCAGATGGTGAAGCGCCCCTACATTTATTACAAAGATATCGTCAAGATCAAGCAGAGCTTTGATATGGTAGAGGCGAAACCCAACTGTCCCGCTACCTTGAATCCATTAAGAACAAGAACTTGACACCGGCAAAGCCGGTTGAGGAAGCCAACAAGGAAGAAGTTGACGAAGAGCTTAGACAGTAGATAGACAACAATCCTACCCTGTACCAGTCAAAATTCAAGCGACTGGCAAACAAGACAAGAGGAGGTCTGATTCATGCTAATAGGACCCTGGATACCTCGGAAGATAAACGTGATCCAGAAAACGCAGCCGTTAATGCGACATTCGATTCGGAGGACGAGGAGGGCGCGTAGGCGGCTGGGGACGAGGTCGCGGAACTTCCTGAGTCTAGGGTAGAGAGATCAGCAGCTCGGAAAATCATCCTCCTATGCCAACATTTCCAACAACCCTTGTGTACATCACCCAGACGGGAATGGAGGTTCTACCTATACCAATGTTGAGTGTCGTTTTAATGATGACACCATGAAATACGAATCCGCTGGCTACAGGGCAAAGCGAGGCAAAGGAAAGAAAATTTCCAAAAAAGGCAAGGAGGATAAGGAAGATTCTAACATGGAAGAAGCGGATGCCGCACAACCCAAGTGAGATGGAAAGAAATATTATCCCACAAAGAAAGACACTTATGTATGCTTCCTTGGAACTCAGCCAGCTAAGGTTAGAAAAGGCGGTTCTCCATAAGCTCAACGCCACGGTTCTGGCTATCCCCTAGTATTTGTATTGGTTAGACGTAATTATCACCTTTGACTAAAGCGATCACCCGAAGAAAACACATCATCGAGGAAAGTACCCTCTGGTCGTCAATCCTCTTATTGATGGCTATGAGTTCTCTAAAACTCTCATAGACGGTGTCATCAGAATCAACATCCTCTACATTTAAATGCTCAATCGCATGTCTACGAAAGCCAGTTAAACCACAACAATGTTACGTTTCATGGCATTGTACCAGGAAAATAGGCGGAATCTTTGGGTGACATCACACTAGACATGACATTCGGAACTCCGGATATCTACTGGACCATGCCACTCTCCTTCGAGGTGGTACCGTTCAAAAGTGCTTACCACGCCATCTTTGTACGTCTGGATTACTGGGTGTTCATGGTTCGTCCCTTCTACATATACAACATAATGAAGCTTCCAGGTCCCAATAGCATCATCACTATCCGGGGATACCCGAAGAAAGCACAAGATTGCAAGGAAGGATCTGCCGCCTTCGCTAAAGCCGTGCTACATGCCCAAAAGTACCAGGAGATCAAGAAGAACACTCATCCGTCCGAGATGCTTGCTATGAAGAACGAGGTGCTGAAGCTGAGTCTGTAGTTCAAGGCATCAGAAGATACAAAGAAGACGTCACTAAAGGAAGATGATCCCTCCAAGTAGACAAACATAGGGGTAGGTTTAGACCTTGCATAGGAAAGTGCACTCGTCGAGTTCCTTAAAGCTAATAAAGATATCCTCGCATGGCAACCTTCTGACATGACTGGAGTACTTAGGGAACTTGTCGAGCACTCTCTTAATGTGTACCATAACGTTAAAGCCATTAAACAATCCGTATGATGGTTTGATGATGAAAAGCGCAAAGCTATAGCAAAGGAATTAGCCAGATTTATCATAGAGGTCATCCATGCTGAATGGGTGGCAAATCATGTACTTGTACCTAAAAAGGACACTATTGATTTAAGGATGTGCATTGATTATGCCGCCTTGAACAAGGCTTGTCCTAAAGATATGTTCCCTTGCCAAGAATCGATCAAGTTATCGGCTCCATGACAGTGTCGGAATTACTCTATTTTATCGACGCATATTACGGATATCACCAAATACCGATGTAATAATCGGATCAATTAAAGACGTCGTCACACCTTTCGAAACCTTCTTCTACAAAACTATGCATTTCTTCTTAAAGAATGCAGGAGCTACATATCAACACACTTTGCAGCGTTGCCTTAAGGACCAAATCGGATGCAATGTCCACGTATACATAGATGATATAGCAGTGATGTCTAAAAATAAGGAAACACTTATTTCTGACTTAGAGGAAACATTTGCTATCCTATGAAAATTCAATATAATGCTAAATCCGAAGAAGTGTTTATTTGGAATCCCAGCCGGAAGGTTTCATCGTATCTGAAAGAGGCATAGAGGTGAACCGAAACAAAATCAAGGCTATACTAAATATTACCAGGACGAATCGCCTAAAGGACGTGCACCGACTCATTGGTTGCATCACAACAGTGAGCCGGTTCATCAGCCGGCTCAAAGTAAGAGCCACACCTTTATACAAGCTCTTGGAGAAAACCCGACAAATTTGTCTGGACCAAGGAAGCCGACGTTTCTCTACAGAGCTTGAAATACCTACTTTCAAATCCACCAATTCTCATAGCACTAGATCCACAAGAGCCTATTTTACTTTACATCATAGGGACTCACAAGTTCGTAAGTGTGGTAATGTCAGTGGAGCATGAGGAAGAAAATCATGAGCATAAGGTGCACCATCCAACTTATTACCCGAGCGAGGTCCTAAAAGAGTAGTAGAACATGTATCCATATTACCAAAAGATAGCCTATGGAGTATTCTTTGCTGCCAGAAAGCTATGATATTGTTTTTAAGAGCACAAGATCACAGTGGTGAGTACTGCCCCCCCCCACGAGATATTATCAATAATCCGATTTCATAGGACATGTCACAAATTTGGGAATTGAGCTTGTAGATTTTGACATCGAGTACAAGCTACGAATAGCAATCATATCCCAAATACTTATAGATTTCGTCACTGATTGGACAGAGCCGTCAGAAAGCACAAGTCATCCAGACTCGAAATTTTGGACCCTTCATTTTGATGGATCAAAAGCACGAGGAGGATCGGGGGCTAGCGTGGGGCTCAAGTCACCCCAAGGAGATACAGTGTTCTATGTATTACTGATACACTTCACGGTAACCAATAATATTGCCAAGTATGAAGCACTGTTAAATGGAATACGCATGGCCAAAAACATTGACTTAACTCTACTCCTGTGTTATGGAGACTCAGATTTAGTGGCCCAACAAGTATCCGATATATGCAATGTAAAAAAGCACATGACATCATACAAAGCTGGTGTGGATGAATTATCTAAATCGTTCGAGGGTTTTGAGGTCCAACAGATCCCTCGAGAAGAAAATGAGGAAGAATATGCTCCATCAAGAATAGGCTCTTCTTCGAAACAAGTCCCGGATGGTGCTTTCATAGAGCACCTAAGAGTTCCCTCTATCACAGGAGTTGATGAGGAGTATCCTACGAAATCCGACTCACCTTTAGTAGCTGTTTTAGCTGTAATTTCCAGCTAGACAACACCCTATCTGGATTTCCTGATAGATGGAAAATTACCCGAAGACGAATTTCTGGGCTGGTAGATCGTCCGACGAGCAAAATCCTATACGATAATTAATGGTGAGCTCTATAAGCGGAGTGTTTCTGGGGTTTTCCAGCGCTATATTTCTCCAGAAGAATGAGTGGAAATATTATGAGAAATCCACGACGGAGAATGCGATTAACATGTTGCAGCCAAATCCTTAGTGGAAAAATCTTTTTGACACGGATTCTTTTGGCTCACAGCTAAGGCGGATGTCGATAAACTAGTTAAAACTTGCAAAGGCTTCCAAAAGTATGCCCGTCAAGCACATGTTCCGGATAATTAGCTGTGAACAATCCCTATTACATGGCCATTTTCGATCTTGGGGCTTGATATGGTAGGTCCGTTTCGAACAGAAAAGTGTGGATTTACTCACGTATTATTTATGGTGGAGAAATTTACCAAGTGGACTGAGGCTAAACCCATAACAAATTTTGATGGACCCACATCTAGAAAGTTCGTATAGGACGTGATTATCAGATTCAGATATCCGCATAGTATCACTACTAACAATGGGAGCAACTTCTCCATGGTATAATTAGCCGAATTCTGCGAAGAACAAGGGATCCGACTCGATATTGCATCAGTCGCACATCCACAAGCCAACAGACAAGTCAAAAGAGCAAATGGTCTCATTTTACAAGGACTCCGACCTCGTCTCGGGGCACCACTTTGTCATGTCGCGGGGGCTAGGGCGGACCGGATACAGTCATTTCTTCTTGGTCTACGGCGCAGAAGCAGTTCTTCCGAGTGATTTATTTCATCAGTCTCCATGATTCAAAGCGTATATCAAATAAGATGCCAAAATTTCTCTACAAGATGATCTCGACATAGTCAAAGATGTTCATGTCGTTGCTGAGCAGAGATTTATAGACTATCAGTAGAAGTTACGCAATTATCATAGTCAAAGAGTGCAAAATTGTTCTTTCAGTAAGGGTGATTTGGTTCTCTGACTCTTGCAATAGAGAAAGCACAAACTTTCCCCTATCTGGGAAGGACCTTTTATGATCAGCCGTGTTCTGCATAATGGGTAGTATTATTTATCTGATATGAGACCAATCAAGGAAATACCTAACAATCGAAAACGGAAGAGAGCTGGTGGTAGCATAGACCTAGATGAATTAGACCGTCCCTGAAATATTGCACAACTACATCTTTTCCATTCTTAGTTAAATTTCCTTGTAATCATGTATGTACATGTTCAAAGAGAAATAATTATTGGTTTCTTCATATATTTTTTTAAGAAGTTTTTACCATGTTATTTCTGAAAGAGCATGTTAATTTCAAAAATCCCAAGATGCTTGAAAGTACTTTATGCCCATGTTCATTTTGGTTATAATTTTTGAATATCTATAAATTTTTTACCTTAGGGTGTAAATCTCATTTTGTGTTTTATACTTTGGTTTTTTATCTGATTGCTTAGATACATGCATTTTCCAAGTAATGAATTGTTGGTACTGGAAGACGGCTTTGTTTTTGAGTTTAAACTGGTTTAGCAACTGCGATCCATTGACTCGGCAAAGTTTCGGTGCTAAAGGTTGGTCGGGTCATGAAACGGACGAGGTAGAGAGCCAGATAAAACGAAAAGTAAAAACACAAAGTGCTTAAGGAATTTTGACCAAACACATCAAATATATACAAAAAAGTGCTAAGTAGTAAAGCATAAGTTCTTACATACCAATACATTCAAACACAAAATATAGTGTTCACCATTACAGACCAAATGAAATGTATCAGGAAAATGCATCAAGTGTTTCATGCTGTAGATATAGGAGGTGGTGGTGGAGACCTTGGAGCACTAGAGTCGATATTGTCGACTTGCTCCGGAGACTCGGAAGTTTCTTCAACTTCAATAAGGCTATCTTCTGGCTCTTTGGGTGAAAGAGACGCAGCGACAGACTAGAAGGATCGTGTCGTGTAGTTCAGCATCTCCGACATGCGACAAGCGTAACCAGCACAAGATTCTTGGATAGCCTTGATGTCTTGTGGCTGGCCTTCATCGTCCTCGGTGGTAATGCCATAGTGATGGGAGTCTGCAAAGCGGTCCAAGCGTAGGAAATCTTCCAATCCGCGATAAGCTTCAGGATTTCCTTCTCTCTGTCCCTCATTTCGAGCACTGACAAGTTGTGCAAGTCAGAAAGTTTCACCAACTCGCCAGCCTCTTCAAGAGTCTGGTGGAAGTCGAAGAGGACATCTCTAACTGACTTTATGCGCTTAGAACGAGGGTTAGACCTATGAGAATTGGAAAGGTGCAGAGGATCTGGGAAAGAACCAAAAAAATCAAAAATATGATCAAAGAAACATCGGAAATTAAAAGAGGAATAGAAATGTGGGAAAAGTTACCTAGCATGAAGTGGTTCCAATGGGATTTCTCCTATCGAAGATTCCTCAGCTTTGCTTCGGAGGCTTGGGCTAGATCTTTCTGAATATTGAAGTCCTTCAAATCTTCAAGTTGTTTATCCTAGAGGGCCAGAAGTTTTTGAGCCTCTCCATCTACATATTTTTCGACTCAAGGATGTTGTTCACAGATTTATCGTGTTCAATCTTAAAAATTTTAAGCTCCTCGCACAGCTCGGCATTTTCCAACTACCGGACCTTGTAGTTCTCGGCCTCCTCCACTATCTTGCTGGATTGCTGCAACAATTCTACAAAGGACAAAATATCAGTCGGAAGAAATATTCGACTATGACAATAACTATGGTTGACAGTCGGAAATGTTTACCTTCCACCTCATCCTTCTCAACCTGTAACTTGGAATTTTCAAGAAGAAAAGCTTTAATTTCTTTGCGATTGTTGCATATGTGCTTGATCAATTCCTAGTTGTAAGATGTAACTTTTTTTAAGTTAAAGACGGAATACCATCAGACGGCTACTAAGACTCAGGCTATAACTTCAACTAAGTTCTAATCCAGCACGAGCCTTGGGACTAGACTATATCGTTCTTTTGCATCCTATAAGCATACTCGGATCTTATGCTACGATCTTTACCTGTCTTCAATCTTGGGGGCTAGAGGATATGTTAATAAATACTCCAAACAATAGTAGGAAAACTTACAATGTGCTCTAGGCGCATCTTCTCGAATCTAATATTCGTGATGTGGAATACCTTCTCGGAAAGGGAGATGGGAGTAGCAGTTGTCGCTGGAAGCTCTTCGGCTTCGATATTTTGATCCCAAACCAAAATTTGGTCTTGGAGGCTCTCCAGCTTGACATCTTCTGTCTCCTGGCTTGCTGCTTCCGGAGTAAGGATTTGCTTCGCAAGACTAGTCTGAGACAACTTGAGAATCTCCTCCTTCTATTTTTTCTTCAAGCCGGATGCAGTGGAGCCAGCGATTTTATCCATCTTCACTGGTGACATTACCATTGGATCATTACCCTTGGCTGGTTCACCCTTGTCAGATGCCTGGCTACCAGTATTTACCAGGGCTTGCGAGGTCATTGTTGCTTCAGGGATGATGGAGCTAGCGCCCAGAGAGGAGCAATCCTCAGGTGCTGAAGTTTGGGTGCTAATCAGAGTTGTAGGGGCACAACTGGAGACAATTTAATATTTTGTTGACGCAGCTGCTTAACCGGCTTGCTCTTCGGCTTGGACTTGCTTTTCAAGATAGATTTAGATTTGAATCACATAAAATAACATGTGTTAGATGTGATTCGAAAAGAACAAATAAACAAGTACGGAAGATACAATGTTCTTACCTTTTAACCACTAGAAGCACTTGTGCGCTAGTAGTAAGAAAAACTTCTTTCAAAAAGGCTAGAAAAAGGGCACGCTTCTAGAAGGTCACGCCGCGTCGCTGCTTCTGCCTGCACGTGGCGGACGCGAAGTGCCTCACACGCTGTCGTGGCCTTCTCCTGTGCGAATGTGGTGGATGCGGAGAGGGTTGCGGTCCTTTTTCCTTTTCTTTTTGTAGATTTGAACACGAAAACTCCGATATCTATCAAACAAAGAGTCCAAATCGACATCCGCTTTCATAGCCTTGATAGTCATGTCCAGATCTTCAAAACTAGATCCATTGTTGATATGTTTCGACGAACTTTTATCTCGTACTGCCTTTGATGCATAGGTTGCACTGCCTTTTGTTCCAATGCATGGTGCCTTTGGTAGCAATGCACGACACAGTGTCCTGGCAGTGCACTGCCCTGTTGTACCGTGTTGCACTTCCTAAGGTCGCAAGTGCACTGCGCGATGTGCTAGGAGTACAACGTCCACACACTTCCCTATTGTAATATGCTGCACTGCCTAAGGTTGCAGTGCACTGCATGATATTCTGGCAGTGCACCGCTGACACACTGCCTTATTGTTCTGTGTTGCACTGCCTTAGTTCACAGTGCACTGCGTGGTGTCCTGGCAGTGTACAGCCTATTGCCTTGCACCGCTTTCGTCGCAGCAGCACGCGCGGTGTTCAGCAATATCAAGACACTATCCAGGAAGTGCACCCTTCATGCACTTCCTTATTGTACTACATTGCACTGCCTAATGTCGTAGGGAACTGTGTGGTATTTTGGCAGTGCACGGTCCATGCACTACCTTGTTGTACTGTGTTGCACTGCTTTAGGTTGATAGTGCACGAGTTGCATCGCTCATGCACTGCGTTATTGCACTGCGTTGAACTTCCTTTGGTCGCGTGCACTACATGATCACCTGCCGTGCGGCCATAAATATGCGCGCTTTCGAGCGACCGAAAATACGTGTGCTTCTATGCGGCTAAAAACGTGCGAGATGCGGCCGAAATGCATGCTTCCTGAAGAGCGCACTCCCGCTAGTCGTGCTCAACTTATTTCTCCTTACTCTTCTTGGAAGTAGGGGCGGGATCTTCTTTCACCTTATCATCCTCCATCTCTTTGGATTCTTCTGTGGGATAACCTTCAAGAGGGGCAAGCTCAGACTCTTGAAGATCTTTCAGCTGATAAGTCAAAATGCATCAGCGCAAACCAAAGTCGGATGATGAGATGAAAAAGCAAAAGTAGAAGACAAAGTCAAAATGTTTACCAGAGTCAGAGGACGGTTGGCTGTATACATTTTCATGCAGACTTCGGGGATCTTCTTTTTCACCGTCTCCTTGATCAGGTATTGCATTCGGGTCTTGTAGTCTTTCACATGGATGTGAGTCGAACAAACCTTCATGATGTCCTTCCGGTCTCCAATAACCATGTGCATCAGGCGGTCGCCATGATACTGATTGGCTGAATCCGACGATCCAGCCAGTAGTGGATTAAGTCGTATCGACGGAGTCCCTGATTCTTCATCAATAACTCAATCCGCCTTTTGGCGAGGATCAAGTCTTCGGATAATTCTGGCACCTCCGTATCCCATGACTCATTGTGGGGAGTGGCGCTGTCGAGAAAGCTGGAAGACCTTCCATCTTCTGAGGAGCCAGAATATATTTGAGATAAAAGAATGTTCCAGCCCATCTTTTAACCGACTCACTAGCATTGATCCTAGGATAGATTCGGTCTCTCCTAAGAACTAAGCTAAGAGTTATAGTAGTATATGGAATGTCATCACTGATGGAATTCTTCTGAGTACCATAGTAGTACGGAAAAAGTTAAGATTCTGCCTAATACCGAGGAATCCCTCTCTAAGAGCTACGTGAGTGCTAGACTCGAGCAAGGAATTAGGGGAGGTTATGAAGTTGCACGCCATAGTATTGGAGCGCCTCGGTGAGGAACTCCGATGATGGAAGACTGAGACCGCGATCAACGTGCGTGCCAACGATAACGCATTCGTCGTCGCGCGGTGCGGGAATGGCATCTCCACAGCCACTCTACCACGCACTGGTGATGAGGTATCCCTCTTCCTCCATGGTCTGTATCTTCGCGTTGTCCATGATGTTGGGGACCCAAAGGCCCCGCGACCCTCTGTTGTCCGCCGCCGTTGTAGCCACCGCCCTAGACCTTGACCTCGCTTCCTCCATCTCGCTGCTAGGGTATTCTTGGGTGCGGTGGAAGGAGAGAGAGAGAGATGTAGAGAGCTCGAGGTCTACGAGAAGGCAATGAAGAACGGTGAGGAATGAATCTGGGAGAAAGAAATATCTAACTTATTAACCTCCGTGCCAAGATTTGTGCTGGATCCGCATGATTTGCACCACTTATGTAGGATAGAGATAGGAGGCATACTCCTGATGCCTCTGCCCCCTCGATTCTCGTGCTAGAATTGAAACGTTGCTCTGGTTCTGTGTAACACGGACCCACCAATGGTCGGGCTGATAGGATAATTGTCAATGACAAGATGTGACCTGAAAGTTTGTTAGTTAGATGTCACCAGTTAAATCTGGCTCATGTTTGAATCGATCAAGGAAATGATTGAAGTCAAGGAGACATATCCGACTCAGATGAGACTCAAAATCCAACATTACTAGATGATGTTTTCAGGAACCCTTCAAGATTATCAAGATGAAGAAACCATCAAGCTAGACAATTTATCTGGCTTTGGGTCTTGGAGACTTCCGGGGGCTACTATTGGGGATATACTTTCCGGGTATACCCACGGGACTCGCTGACCAGGGTGGCCCACCAATGGGTTAGAGCTTTGCTCCACAGGCAGCCCATTCAGAGAAAGAGGAGGAGCCACTTCCGGCTATGATAAGGCCTAGTAGACTTACTGACTTAGGCCTATAGTAGTACTTGTAGTCCAAGCTATATCTAGTAACCAACTCTGTAACATAGTCGGATAGGTCTCTCCTTTAACCCTAGATCCCGGTGACTATATAAACTGGACCTGAGGGAGCCTTTAGGTCATTAGATCATAGATCAACCACAACCAACTTGCACATGCGAACCTCTCTTGTAATCCACTGTAACATCCGGCTCTTACGATATAATACTGGGTTACTAACAGGAATTGGATCCGATCACCACAGTAGGATCTGAACCAAGGTAAACTGTTCTCACCTCTCCCGGAACACCGTACGACTCACACCCCATCTTGTCAATGCCTTCAGGACCCTCTATGGCGTACTTGTTGACAATCCGATGACAATAGCTCTTTTGGGTTGCCCCCATGTACTTGCTTTGGATCTAGGAAAGCGTCATGTTCGAAGACCTACCGACGTACTGATGGATGTATGTTAATTATTCTGGCAAAAAGGGTGGAAGTGTGTGTGGGTACTTTAGTGCACCCCTGCAGGGTTAAAACTTTTTGAAAAGCCGTGTCCACGATTATGGACGACTTGTAGCATAGTTTCTCGATCATAGACAACTATAAATAAATTTTATTATTATAATTTGACTTGTACCTGATATGCCTACTAAGTTGGATAACCACCATGCAAAGAATGAATAAAATGCCAATCGTGTGAGTTTCCTTGGCAGGACTTCCTCGTTTAATCTCTAGGGGGAAATACCAGGACGGGTATGTTTGGTGGTAGTATTAGGTTGGTTCCACATAGGTCTTTCTTATCTCTCTCTATCTGATAGTCGATAGTTGTATCGAGTCTCTATAGTTTGTTTAGTGCATGCAGCGCAGCTGCTTCATTCCACCATACCTATGTAGGCGATAGCTGCCGAATTCTAAGTCTCGTTGTGTACTGGCCTCAGTACTAACCACTCTCTTTTTCCTTTTGCCCTTTGCTAACACCCCTTTTTTAGGAGGTTTGAGATCGATGTTGTTAGCATGGTCTCCCTGATGTCTTGGCATGGGCAGGGTTATAGGCGCCATTGGTTATTCTTTAGGGCTCTTATCCTCATTTGCATCTTATGCGTAATCGAATGTTGTATTGTTTCCTAGTGTTTTGGATATTTGTACTGTATATCTGTATTATTGACACATTGAGTCATTTTTGTATATGTATGTCCTGTGGGTTCCATCGTGGAATATTGTGTAATTATATTACTTTGTTTTCCACCTGCACTTAAGTGCCTGGTGGGCATCTTTGGGTCGTTTCTATGCGGGTTTGACAGGAATTGCTAAAACTTGCATAAGGCGAGGGTGTTACAAAGTGGTATCAGAGCTCAGAAGTTGTGATATCCCAATGGTCGAGCCTGTAGGATAAGCTAGCTAACGGACATTATAGAGTGTCAAAACTACTTTTGAAAATTCGATTGGATAGATCTGATTAGGTATGCTTTTACGCCTTCCCCCTGTGATATTCTCTTCTTACCTATGCGTGTTTACAATATATCCTCTTATCTATTATTTGGATCTAGGAATTCTCATGGTTGCGTTTCCATCGTACTTTCAGGGTTTCGCTTTCTTCCTCTTGTAATGGTGCTTCGACATCAGGTCATCCTTCTATCAGAGGAATCTTCCTCTATGTACCTTTTAGTGGACCAAAATTCACTAAAAAATTTCTTTGTATATTCTAGTGTTTCCAAGACAACGACATCATCATCTGCATCAGATCTGATAAATATCCTGCTTTACTCCGAAAAGGCTAGAAAAAGTGCTTGCATTTTTGAACGCGCTCTGCAATTGCTGATGTTGCTGCATGTGGCGTTTGGAGAGTTCTTGGTGCATTGTCCCTAGCCTTCCCCGCGAGACACGTGGTGCTTGCAGAGAGAGGGGTGGCGGTCCTTTTTCCCTTTCTTTTTTAGATTCAAACATGCAAAATGCGATATATTTTAAACGAATCATCCAAACTGAGATCCATTTTCACAATTGTGCTAGTCGCGTCGAGATCTATAAAACTAGATCCCATATTGATAGGTTTTGGATAAATTATTTTTTGCACTGCCCTTGGACCCTACGTTGCAATACCTTCGATTGTGGTGCATGGCATGATGTCCGGGCAGTGCACGATAGGTACATTGTCTTTTTCTTATACATTACACTGCCTTTGGTCGTGGTGTACGAAACGATGTCCTGGCAGTGCACTGTCTGCGCACTGTGTTTTTGTATTATATTGCACTGCCTTCAGACACAGTGCACGACGAGATATACTCATAGTGCACTACTCGTGCACTTCCTTTTGTGTTGTGTTGCACTGCGTTCGGTCGAAGTGCACGTGATGATGTCCTGACAGTGCATCGGCTATGCACTACTCATTTATATTGTGTTGCACTTCCTTCGAGCGGAGTGCACGACAAGGTATCCTGGCAGTGCACTCGTGCACTGCCTTGTTGTGTTGCGTTGCACTGCATTCGGTCACAATGCACGAGACGATGTCCTGTCAATGCACCGGCCGTGCACTGCCTGTTTATATTGTGTTGTACTGCCTTCGATCGCAGTGCACGTGATGATCCAGTGGTAGCTTACAATTTTTTTCTCTTTTTTTCACAGTTCACTTCTCTTTTTACATATAGTGCTGCTCACGTATTTTTTACCACACACGTCTAATAGCAGAATCAGTACACAAAGAAAATACCACCATGGCCACGTGGTGATCAGGGAGAGCAGGACGGGACTGTTGCGTGCACGCTCGTCCGGCCGTGCGTCGCCACCCTCCCAGAGCGCGCGTGTGTGCTAGTCTTCCCAGCATTACTTCATTGTTTTCCAAATGCTGTTTGTTAGGATCTTCAGTATAAACTCTGAGAGTTTGCTATATAATTCACCTATTCTTGTGCAGAGTAATGCTTTGGGTGTATGATGGACTAATCCCAATCGGACTACTCTTATCATTCTCTTTTGTACACTGAATTTGTGGATGAATGCAATTGTACTCCTTTTCCACCAAAGTTAGAGGTGGCCTTACCTTTTGAGACCTCTCCCTTCATATGTGTTTCACCGGAGTGTTCTCTCGACAAACGTGAGGAACAACCCATGTTGGTGGTGTCGCCGATTTCAAGACGGAGAAGGAATCTTTGTTAGTGGTTCCACGAGGATCTGCACAAAGCAAGAAGATTCATATTGTCGGCCTTCTTCCCCGTACCATGAGGCGCATCTCGAGGGCAGGATCCATTGTTCGTGGTTTTGAAATGTAGCCGCCGAGCTCTCCCTCCCAGAACCCAAAGACCGAACCTCGGTGTTTTCTTTCCTCGTTGATCCGGATCCAAAGACCGTAATCTCGGAGACCGAAAACCTGACCCTCAAACCCCAAGATCTTCGTACCTTGATGTCTGACCCTCTTTTCGAGACCCCTATTTTGATGAATATAATATACCTTGTTGCATTAACTATTCATGATTGCATACATATTTGGTGGTTTTGGGGCGTTATGTTGATTCACCTCATAATTAAATATGAAGACCATATGCGGGCTAATCTGGTCTTATGTTGGCTCTATTTAAATTTGTGTAGAAAACCGATGACATGTTTTGACTTGTTAAGATAACATTTAAATTGTGGGTTATCTAAACAACTTGAACCATGTAAGAAATTGTTGGGACCCTGGATCCGCTTAATAATGCATAGTTGCATCGCACCTTTGCCATGTCACACATCATACATGCATCATGCCCAATCTTCTATCGTAGTATTAAATAGTGGCTTTGGTGTTTCTTTTAGTGATTTGATTCTTCGCGGATTAGGCTGATGAGTTGATGCGAGCTTCGACCTGTCCTCTGGATGAATCTCTGGCAATGTTTCCCAGGAGAGCATTCTCACCCCTTTTTATCTATTTTACATTTATAGTCTTTACTTCCTCCTATTGATCTATTGCTACCCCTGTTGCAATGCTTTAGTTTCCGTACACAATTTATATTCCTTGTAGCCTCTATATTACCTTGGACACCTACTATTATATGTTGCTTGGTAGATAGTCGACCTTTCGAGTCGTAGTTTCTTGCTCAGGTGCTGCTTCGTGTCGTAGATGTTCCATTGATGTTTGGGATTGGCACATGCTTAATACTGGAGTTGATCATGGATTTAATTACAACTTGGTAATTAAATGTTTGGATTAGATATAATGAATGCAAAGGCACATGTGGGTAATAATTGAGATATGGTTATTATCCTCTCCCCATGTGTCCACCTAGTACCCGAGTTCTTGACACCTATTCCGAGATTGAGCGGGCTAACAACATGTGGGGTGAATGGGAGCCCTTATTGGCGTATTACCTTATTTCAAAGTACTGTTCTGGGGGACATAAACTAGTTCGAGCTTTATACGTTACCTAATGTACTTATGCCATGTATGAGATGTTTATTACCTGTTGCTCGATGAGCGGTTTAGTATTATTGCTTAGGTGCGGTACTCTATCACGGGAAAATATTGTCTATGGCATCTGCTCGCATGACAAGTGCATGCAACCTCAGGGTCCGTACGAGGATTAGATATACTTCGTATAGGTAGTTCTTTCGAGTGGCCCCCATGTACTTGCTTTGGGTCTAGGAAAGCGTCGTGTCTAAAGCCCCGTCGACATATTGATGGGTGTATGTTAATTTATCTGGCAAAATGTTTGGAAGTGCGTGTGGGTACTTTGGCGCACCCCTGTAGGGTTAATTTTTTTTGAAAAGTCGTGTCTGTTGTTATAGACAACTTGGAGCACAGTTTACTGTTATATTTTGATTTGTACCTAATATGACTAGTAAGTTGGATAACCACCATGGATAGAATGAATAAAACTGCCAACCATGTGAGTTTCCTCGATACGACTTCCTCGTTTGGTCTTGAGGGGGAAATACCAGGATGTGTAAGTTTGGTGGAAATATCAGGTTGGTTCTGCATAGGTCTTTCTTATCTCCCTATGATAGCCGACAGTTGTATCGAGTCTCTATAGGTTGTTTTGTGCAAGATGTGTTGCCGATTTAGTCCACCATACCTATGCAGGCGAGAGCCGCTGAATTCTAAGTCTCGCCGTTTACTAGCCTCAGTACTGACCGCTGTGTTTTTCCTTTTCCCTTTGTTGGCACCCCTTTTGTTTAGCAGGTTTGAGATCGACATCGTTAGCAGGGTTACCCTTTCGGCTTGGCTAGGCAGGGTTATGCACACGATTGGTTATTATTTAGGGCTCTTAGCCTCATTTGCATCTTATCCGTACTCGGATGTTGTATCGTTTCAAGGTGATTTGGATCTTTGTACTATATATCTGTATTCTTGACTCATTGAGTCGTTGTTGTATATGTATATTCTATTGGTTCCATCATGGACTATTATATAATGATATTACTTTGTTTTCCACCTGCACCCAAGGGCCTGGTGGGCATATTTGGATTGTTACAATGTGGGTTTTGCGGGAATCACTAAAACTTGAATACAGCCAATTAGAGGGTGTTAAAACGTTGTACTAAAGCTTAATCAATGTAGCCATAATGGCATTAAGGTATGACTCGTATTCGCTTAATTAATAGATGTTTACTTTGATTTCTACATTTCTAGTTAATTAGTGGATCGTGGTTATATTTATAACACGGATTCTCGAAGGATAAATCCAGGAGGGCCCATTTAGGATTAGAGACTAAGAGGTATCTTCCATTTAGCAAAAATTTCATTTCTCTTGGGCATGTAGATAGGAGGCGGCGGCGCTTTCAATTTCGGCACCGCTAGATTTTTTGTTGCTTTTGGTTTCGATACCACGGGTGGTGTTTTCAGTTTCAAGCCCGGGCACGAATATACAAAGGAAGAAATCAGTGACATTTTTCATGATGAATTGTCCGTGTCATCACAGTAATTTGGGATTTTTAGGGCCTCCATCGGGTTGTGGCGCATCCCTGATGAAAAATAAAAACGTCACAGAAAAAACGTAATGTAACGCTCAAATTGTTGAAGTGTGTTATGGATCTCCTTCATTGGGTAATGGATGATATTTGGGAAGGCGACTCTGTTCTGCGGTGGATGGTGTCTCGAATGATCTTGCTCCCTTCACACAAGGGGTTTTGTTTGACCTAAGGGAGGAACCGATAGGTGGTATAGGTGGGCCTCTCCATACTGATGCTCGTTATGGCTCGTGGAACCGCCTTTTCGTCCCTAGTTGACTTTTCTATATTGGAAACAACATATTCTTTAGTAATTGCTCCTGATTTCGTCATAAAAAATGTGATTTTCTACACATCACAAATTAAGAGAAGGATTTGCACATCTTTACAATGATTAGTCATTAGTATCAAGGCTAGAAAGATATTTGGTCAATTTTGGAGTTAAAATAAGATTTAAACGGGAATAAAGATGTCTATTTTCACATCCACCAACATACTCAAGCTTAAACCTTGATTGTTCTCGATCAAGAAACCAAAAATCATAAAGAACTCAACATTTAAACTGAAATAACAAGAATTTAAATTCACTTACAAGTGATAGCCATATGATTCTAGCACTTCTTCCATTTTAAAGCTTAGCATAATATCATACTAGCTTTGGTAACTCAATATAATCAAAGTAAAGTCTCTATAAATATAAGTAACTAGAAGTGTAGAAATCATTCCAATTCCTCAAGTTATCTCACAGCTTCCCAAGGAACACTAGGAAGGTCCATAACATCAATTTAAGTATGAGATGTCATGTCAAAATAAGCATATAACAATTAAGTATATCACTGACACCCATATAAATGACTCAAGTTTATCAAAACACTTCTTTCTATTTATTGTCAATTCAAGCAAATTCATATAGTAACGAGACCATGCCAAAGACTTTCTTGGTGATCACTTTGGATTCAATAATAGTTTCTAACTGAAGTCATTAATGACTTTTGTAACATTTTGCAAAACCCTTAAGAGTACCAATACTTTTTCCCATAGGTAGATGGCTACCCATGCCGTCAATACATAACATGATTTATACCTATATCATTCAAAGGCTAGCGGAGTTGTTGGCATCCCAGGGTGTGTGTCAACAATTTTGTAGACAATGTTTCAAGCAATATAATACTTTGGATTCACAATTTATTTTTGGCATGCATCTAAATCACAAATATACTTCATTTCAATCCAAAAACTCCTTTCAAAATCGATATCTAGACTATCATTAAATCTATGGGGTTGAGTATCTTCAAGGTTAAACTCTTATGACAATAATTATTTCCAAGGCAAGATTCAGTTAACTATAAGAACTAGAGCAAAATCTTACTCAACTACTTACTCATATGAATATAAATCTTTACTCTAACTATTTTGAATTACTCCCACAAACATAATATCTTAACAAGACTACTAACTAACATAAACATTTCAAATTTCTAAAGTGGGAGACATAGGACATTCCTATTATAAGTGACTTCTTAGTTCTCTTCCATATGATGTGTTCCTTTAAAACCCCAAGCTTAGGCTTTTGCAAGCCCCCTAGTTTCTCATGTTGGTGGCAGAATAATCTCCCAGGTTAAATTGGCTGCTCCAATTGGTGAACTAGTTTAAGAGGTTCGCGATAGAGTCTCAAAGTTTGATGTCAAGGTTTTTCATGTTCTCCATGTTTCCTTCGAGGGCGTACATGTACTCATAGGTGGTGTAGTAGTTCGATGGTTGCCTCTCTTCCCTCGGGTCCTTCTTGCTCTTATTCTACTCCTTCTCCTTATGGTGGTAGGGTTGCCTCAACCTGCACAACATAATGCAGACATCCATTCTCGATAGAGAATAGAGTGTTATGAAAAAGGAGCCACGATCAAGTGCGGCTCTAGGTATATCGAATTAATACCTACCATTAATTCTTTTAATCATGCCACGTGCATTTAGATAGAAAAACTGAGACATTGAACACCTTCTATAGGTTGAAAATTACTTATGTTAAGATGGACTACTCGGACGAAAGCAGTGACAACTCCTCCACATATGGATCCACGAGTTTGTAGAGTTTGATACTTCAAATAAATCACTAGAAGAGCGCCCAAATTTGGCCTTAAGTTGCAATTTGGAATGGAAACCTTTGTGAGGATCATGATGCCCTCTTCATTGGCTCTTGTGAACTCACCACATGCATGTATTGTGTTAGAAATAACATAGAATAAATAGAGAACCGCACGACAATCAGTTCGATTCCCCTTTGGGAAAGGACTAGAAATTATCATCATATTAAAATAGTAATTAGGGATAGTACTTAGTGTGAAACAAGTGGAGTGGTCGTCGGTGGTGTTGTTGGCAAATCCAAAGTATTAACACCAATCATCAAACAAGAAGTGATCCTATCGACTCCTAGACTATCCTCCTCTGAGCAGCAGAATGGACAGACTATATGCTTCAAGGGGCTAAAAAACTCGAGTGTCAAGCGATGATAGGTGGCAGCCTCCTAAAAAATAAAGTCAAGCAAACCAACATTGGTCCAAAGATAATGAAAATCATAGTGAATGCCTAGTTGGTTCAACATTTGGGGGCATGCCCATTTGGTGTACTTGATCTCTCGGTTCTTGAGATGGTTTAAATGGTTGAGATGAAAGTTTTTGATGAACTCGATGTTGAGTGTTGCATAGGATAGTCCTACAACCAGTGGCACATCTTGTGCCACCACGGCATGCGAACGGCTCCTTGTGTTCAAAAATAAAAAAATCACTAATTAAAACCTTTTTCTAAAATAAAATTTTAATCTGATAGAATTAAGCATGGAGTACTCCTCTACACATTCAACAAAAGAATCTCCCCTAGGTAACAAAACTAATCATGCTCAATAAAATAATATGTTCAAAATAAGACCTAAGTCCAGATTGATAATGGTAGGAGCTAGGGCTTGGTTTGGTTGTAAATAAGTTTGGGATCAGAGAAGAAACGTACCTTGAATCGATGGTGTACGAAGAATCGAATAAAAAGAAAGTAGAGGTGAAGATCCAATGGGTTTAGATTTTAGAGAAAGAAAGAAAATATGAGAGTTTGGCTTTAGTTACCTCTTCCTTGGCTTAAAATCGGGACCCCACAATCACTACCGGCGGGCGGTACGGTCATACTAGCCGTGGCCCGCCCGTACCAAGCGAGGTTGCCTATGGATTCTATTTGGATTCGGGGAACCTACTCGGTATAGGTGCGTGCGGTATGGCTGCGCGATATGGCCGCACCACACCGTACTGATGGTCGTTATGCATGCCGTGATTTTTTGGAGTTTCACAAACTTTGCTCCGACCAATGTATATGTGGGCGGTACGGGTGCCTCCCACCGTAGTAATTCTCTTTATGATCTTAGTATCCTTGGAATTTCTTTGCAAACCTTCATTTCCTCGGCTAACATGTTGTATGGGCGAGTCGTATGGTGGCCTCCCACCTTACAGATGGTCATTATGACCTCTAGAGTCTGCAAAACTTCATTTTTTTATATTTTTTCACACGTCTTTGCACATCAATTGTACCTTAAAATGACACTAAAATACAACACTATACTAGTACTTAAATAACGGTGTGTTAGTGAATAAAATTAAGTTAAAGATTACCGTTGTTTCTTCTCCTCTCTTCAATGGATCTTTTTTAACACTCTTTATTAAAAATAAGAACAAAACAAGTGAAAACAAAACTAACACTAACACAATTTAAATTTTTTATTTCACATGGGTTGTCTACTATGAAGCGCTTCTAGTTAAGGTCAATTAGCTTGACCCAAATGGTGATCATTTTGGTTTTGAAAGTGGAACACCCACTTCAAAATAGTTTGCATGCAATGTGATGATCCCATCTTCATTAGGTTTGGAATTTTCATTTATAGGAAAGTGGAATACAAATCATTCTCTATATGGTAGTCCTACTCTAATATTCCATTCATGCAAATTGATTAAAGCTTTAATGGTTCTTAAAAATGGCCTTTCTAGAATTATAGGTGATATAGGATCTCCTTGCATGTCACCACTATAACAAGATCAATTAGCGTGGGACATCCTTTGATTTATACAAAAATATTCTCTTTGACTCCTATAGCTTGTTTGTAAGTTGAGTCTACTAAGTGGAGTCTTAGTTCAGTAGTTTGAAATGGCCCAAGCTTATCGAATAAACTTTTTGAAATTATTGAGACACTAGCATCAAGATAACAAGGTGCATAAATTTCATTAACTCCTATATGTATTCTAATAGTGGGCTCAAAGACAACAACAAGTTTAGATGGAAGCTTCTCAGCTAGTTTCACATATTACATTCCTAGGTCATGTACCTTGGATGCTAATTCTTGAATGAAATGTTGGTACATGTCATCGTTTCCTCCTTCTATACCAGGATTCTTCATGGTGATCATCTTCACATGAACTTCCATGCTATACTTCGGAGAAGGAGCATTTCTGTCTATACTCTTCACGCTTCTCATCACTGTTCTCAATCCTCATCATCTTGAGGTTGTTTACCGTATTTCGCTCGGTATTTCCTACAAATCTTGCTAGTATGAGAGATTGACTCTCATCTATTTTACCAATTGTGCCTCCACGGGCTTTGTCCTTTCCTATAAAGGTAGAACATCATTTTTAAAAGTAACTGCTTTGTTAGACAATTTACCAATAATTGAATCATGGATTTCCATAACTTAAATAGAAAATTATTTTCTTCAATTTTTGCTTGCATAAAAGCTTTGAAAGAATTTCAAGTGGGAGATTACCATTACTTGCTCTATTACTATTAGTATAGTTGTTGTTCTTGTTTGGAGCACCTGCAGGATTAGTGTATTGCTTTTGAAAGTTTCATCCAAAATTTTGAGTCTTCCATGTAGGGTTATAAGGATTACGAGCTATATAATATACTTTCTCAATATTTGAGTTGGTTATGGAATTAAATTTGGTTTCCTTCCTTTCCCTTAAGGATATTTAGAAGCTCATGTAACTTTGAAGTAAGCTCTTCATTGCTCTCCTCGGTGATTGCATTCACCTTTCTTGAGGAGGATCTCTCTACAAGACATTGGGCATGGTTTCTTTGCATGCATCTAGAAGCTTCTTGGCAAAATTTATTACTTGCCCATGAATGTTCCTCATGGCTAGGACCACTCATCACAACTGTCTTTATCCTTTACCCAAGCAAAACACTAGTGGATCACGATCTTCTTGTCTATAACTTGTAATATTAGATTGAATTTGCATAGTCTTGGCTGGAGGGAAAAAGTTAGTCATGAAAATGTTATTACATTTCTCCCATGAATTGATAGTGACTTTAGGCAAAGCTAGCAACCAATTTTTTGCTTTTTCTCTAAGTGAAAAGGAAATAAGCATAGTTTAACCGCATTAGAGTCAACATCTTTTATGTGCATCATATCGCATATTTAAGTAAATGTATTTAAGTCCAAACCTGAATTTACATCATCTGAGCATCGGAATTGGTTTTATCGAACCAAACTCAAAATGTTAGGCTTAATCTCATAGTTCGCCGCTGTGACATCGAGCTGGGTAATAGGTGCACCAATAAAATTATCATTAGGAGTAGCAATACCCCTCAAGCTTCTTTTGTGCCATAGGATACTTATCTTTTTGGTGCTTTTAGATTTATAGAAAAAATTAAATAGTTATCTTTTTTTGGGTTTTCAAATAGATAACAAAAAGTAAACTGATAACAAGAATTAAAACAAAAAACTTTTTAACAAGGTATCTAATAACCTCACCAGGATAGCGAAATTGCTTCTAGGGAACCATATCAGAAAAAGGTTTGATACCTTCGATCTGGATTACGGATGCAGTATTCTATATTTTCCCTTTATAATACCTAGGTTTATTGAACCTTGGGAATCCCTTGCAATATGGAATTGAGGAACGTCTACAGGACTTGCTAGAAGATTTTGCACGTTCCAGTTTAGTTTGGATCTTGGGATGTTTTCAATGGATAGAGATAGGCCAGGGTTGAAGTTTCACCTACATTTATGCATCCATATGGGATAAAGATAAAGTTAAGCATACTCATGTGTAAAACCATCTAATAGGGATAAGAGTTGTAGGAAACACATCCTAGCTAGTAGAACCTCTGAAACCACCTACAAGAATAGTGATAAACCACGGGTTACGACAATTATACGAGTTCCAACTATTATACGATAAAACCACGGGTTAAGACAATTATTTAGTAAAACAGAACAAAGTCTTAAGATCAGTGATGTTGTTGTAGATTCCATGAAGATCACTAAGCGAATAGTGTACTTCCCCTTTCTGTCACTAGGATTTCACGCGTAAGACCACTAGAAGAATTTGTACGGTACATGACATTTTTTATGACGCACCACTAAAATGTCATGGATGCTTCACGGCCTTGAACATTTGGACTACGCGCTTGAAGGCCCTCCGATCTTGTTATCCATGGTGTTCCATGGTTCGTAGCAGCAAACTCAATGCAGATTTCGTCCCGGGCCCTGAAACCTAGTTCGCCATTTCTTTACATGCCTAATTGACCATGGATTTTTCCATGGCCCATGTTCGAATCTTTTTTCCATCGATCGTGTCATCCGTGCTTCACCTCCAGATGCCATCTTGGTCTACACGGTAGTATCTCACAGTAGTGTTGAGTTTGATGGTGATTCCTAACGTTTTTGGCAGGCCCCATCTTTTAGTGGGCTTGATTGAAATTAAATCCTAGAAAAATAATTTGTCCAAGAAGACGAGATCGAACCGACGACCGCGCTTTGGGCACAGGCATTTGCAATCGCTCCAGTTGTCCACTTGTTTTTTGTAGATATACTACTTAAGTCTAGATGTTACAGACCAGCTCTCGTTCACACGAAACAAAGAAATTGACATGAAAAAATTGAAATGAAAAAATTTAAAATAGAAAATTAACAAAATATGTACATTTCAAACAACCATAAAAGAGAACACAATAGAGAATTTCAAACAACATGCACACAATTAACCAAATATAGACATGGCATATAAAGATAATATTACTTAGTATGTACATCACCAGGTTGACATCAAGTTCCTGACCACTACAGGTTCATTGATAACATATTACTTTAATGGTGCATCGAACACCAACATAAACAAGATACTTTTTGGACTCACTATAGAATACTTTGGGAGATAGCGGTTGGGGTGGGCATCATTGTAGCTAGCTGAAAAATACTGTAGGAGAAGAATAATATTAGTTGTTAGCTAGAGTTAAATGTGCATAAGAAAATTGAAATATTGAAATATCAAATGTTCACCATCTTGTCCTTCCCAAGGATGACATTTGACTTGTTCATATTGCACACATATTATGGTATAGATGGCCTGTGTTCTTTAAATATCACTTTGAGAGAATAAACTTGGTCAAAAGTTAATTCCAAATTGTTTCCAAACACGCACTGATCATCAAATTCCTTGCCCCTTCATCCTTGGACCTAGAAAGGAACTATTAAAAATTAATAATTTATAGCAACATATAAATGTAGCAAAACTTGTAGTTAGGTAATGCCACACCTCTACGAATAAGGAATATCGATTTCTCGACTAATTGAAAATTCTTCATATAAGCCTTATCTCTTCTCCTTGCTAACTTAGCTTTCATCTTTCAAAAAACTACAATAGGTTTCTTCACAACATCATCAGATGAGCCATTGATGACGATAGAATTACTTTGACCAACCTTGTAGGCTTCCTTTTTAAACTTAATTAGATGTTGCACTAATTATAATATTTAGTTTTTTGGATTTCTATTTTCGTGCCCTTTGTTCCTTAGTTGTACTCATTTTTCCCAACTACTTAACTTTTCCTCACTTTTGCCCATCTCCTTGTCCGAAACTCCCACACGGTCTGGAACTCGGTCAGCCTTGCCATTACATGCTGAGAAGTGGGGCCGTGTTTAGTCGAGTCCCGAAGTGGACACCTCTCTCCACTTATCCAGATAAGTGTGGGACCTATAGCTTATCCATGTGAGTGTCGGACCCACAACTTACATAGGTTGGCGTTGCAAGATGGGATGCCGAGCCAGCGCCGCGCTTGGCCCGTGGTGTTGCCTCCCCTTTCTTCTTCTTCTCCAGCGACGAAGGCCCTTTGTATAGCTTCACTTTAGCCTCCCGTCCATAATGGACGCATTATGGTGTCATCCTATTGACATGTATGAAGGATTACAATGGAAACTATGTGTAGGGAAGGTTAGTTCTCGCACCAAATTGTTCAGATTAGAGGGGTGTGCTTGTTGTGGACAATAAATTGGCGCAACTCGGGAGATCAATTTGGCACATGTTTGCTATGGAGAATGCAGCCAATAGAGGAGCCGTCCCGACGATTCAATTTTTTTATCGAGTTAATTTCTCGGTTGAAATCAAGTGAATCTAGAGGTGGCCCTTCCAAAACATCCCTCGTGAAGCCCCGCTTCAGCAGGAAACAGCCTTCGAGGATGCATCCACTAGAGGGACTCCACTACAACGCCCTCCTATGCTGCGGACCTTTGGTTTCCATGGAGCATGCCAGGGGCCAGTTTGGTAATCTCACCAAGAGGCCAACGTGGGAGGCGGATCTCGACAAGGAGCGTAGCTACTATGCAGTTCCGGTCCGCCTCGGTAAAATAAGGCCTGGTCCACTTCCTTTTTCGTATGCAGAGGACACCCGGCCTCAGCGTGGAAGGCTCCTCCCATTGTCGTTTCAGTGCAAGGAAGAAAAGAAGACATCGCCAGATGAAGACAAACGACGTGAAAAAGGTACTTTAAAGGAGGACGGAGGAGCACCCGGCGTCCAGGACTTGGTCCACCAAAACAGCCTCGTAGACCAGGATCTAGAGGAGTGGCACTATGGCATTACCAGTAATTCCTCCAGAAACACATCCAGGTACTCCTTCACTACTGGTACACTATCTAGGCTAACCCCCTTAAGAGAATTTAACTTGCTCCCTTTGGGTTCAAAGTTAGACTTGAACTTAATCCGTTTCTTTTCTGGGGTTGTGAGTGTAACGGTTCTTCTTGCAAAGTCTATTACTCCCTCATAAAGTGTCATCCAATCCATGCCTAGTATTACATCCAATCCTTGGGACACTAGGATTATCAGACTAACTAGAAACTTGTATTTTCCAAACTCTATTACTAGATCATGACATCCAAAATTTACTATCATCTCTCCACCTGGGGAGCTTACTTTAATAGGACAAGTGTTGGAAAGGAATTATTCTTGAACTTACCAGCCACAGCATCAGACTCCTCTTGGATTTCCTTTGATGTGGTTCACATGTCCCTTCTGAAAAGGATTTGTCTTGTTAGCCCCACTAGTCTTCTTTTTTAGGAATTCTGTCATCAAATTGTCGACAAGTATGCCATAGGGGATCCTAGTGGCGTTGGGAAGATGGGGTGTGATACGTCAGATGTTCCAGGAGCGGTGAGCACAAGTTTACCCAGGTTCAATCTGACTGCGGTGATCATATCCTACTCCTGCTAGCAACCTAGTAATATATCGACATAAGACGGATGTTAGAACGCATTACAAGAGAGATTCACATGTGCGAGTTGGTTGTGGTGTTGTGCCCTAAAGGCTCCCATAGGGACCTAGGGTTACAGGAGAGACCTATTCGGCTATGTTACAGAGTTGGTAACTAGATACAGCTTGGACTACAAGTAATACTACAGGCCTAAGTCGGTAGCTCTTCTAGGCCTTGTCGTAGACGGAACTGGCTCATCCTATTTCTATGACTGGGCCGCCCGTGAAGCAAAGCTCTAACCCTGGTGGGCCACCCTGGTCAGCGAGTCTTGTGGGTATACCAGGAAAGTATATCCCCAACAGTAGCCCCCGGAAGTCTCCAAGATCCAAAGTCAGATAAATCTTCTAGCTTGATGGTTTCTTCATCTTGAGAATCTTGAAGGGTTCCCGAAAACATCATTCAATAGTGTAGTATTCCGAGTCAATTGAGTCGGATATGTTGTATTCTGACTTCAGTATTTTACATTGCTCAGTTTGAAACATGAGCCGGACTTTACAGCGGCGTGCGGCCTGACAACTTTTCAGACCAGGTCTTGTCACTGACAAGAGTCCCATCAACATGACCGTTGGTGGGTCCTCTCCTTACAGAATAGAGCACCGTTTCAATGTTCACGCCAGAATCGAGGGGGCGGAAGAGTCACGAGGAAGTTACCCACCTCTCTCCTATACGTGTGGCGTAAATCACACGCATCAATGCACAAATCTTAGCGTAGAGGTAAATAAAAGAGAGGAGAAAACCCTTCTCTCAAATTTATCCCTCCATCGATTCATTCATTGTCTCCTCGTACTCCTCGAGCACTCCGCAACAATTCCCATCTACACATCTCAAGAAAAAATCTCTCTCCCGCACCAGTCCTTCTTATCCAAGATCAATGGCGTCTGCCTCGGGTTCAAGAGCGGCAGTGGGTTCGTCGGCGGCTGATGAGAAGAAGATGCGGGGCCTCTGGGTCCCAGCGTCATGGACAATGCCGAACTCCAGGTCATGGAGGACGAAGGATTCCTTGTCGCCGGTGCGTGGCAGAGCACCTCAGGGCTTGTTGTTCCCACCCCACGCGATGGCGAGCGGGTGCTATTCGACACACACATCGACCACGGCCTCATCTTCCCATAGTTGGACTTCATCATCGAGTTCCTCAACTATTACGGTGTGCAACTCCATAACCTCCCTCCCAACTCTCTGCTTGAGCTTAGTACTCACGCAGCTCTGTTCGAGGGGTTTCTTGGCATTAGGCCAAGTCTCACCCTTTTCTGGTACTACTACGGTACCAGGAATAACTCCATTAGCGCTGGTGTGCATTACATCACCGGCACCCTTAGCTTAGTCCTTAGAATAAACCGAGTTTATCCTAGGATTAATGCGAGTGAATCCGTCAAACGCTTGGCCGGAACCTTCTTTTATCATAAGGATATTCTGGATCCTGGAAAGGCGGAAGGTATTCCGGCCTTTGTTGATGGTGCCGCCCCCACCAGAAGTCATGGGACGCCGAAGTGCCGGAACTGTCGGATATCTTGATCCTCGCCTAAAGGTGGATTGAGTTTCTAATGAAGCACACGGGGCTCCATGGATCCGACTTGATCCACTGCTGGCTGGAGCGCTGGTGTCACATCCCAAGATTTTCCACATCTTGTAATGTGAAAAATAAATAAACAAAATTAATAATTGTTGAAATTTAGAGTGAAAAGAAACTTTTGTTTCTAAATGGAAACTTAAAATCCCATCTTGAACAAACTTTGGTTAATGTTTGAATCTAATTAAATTCAAATCAAGTGGTATGCATTCCTCATAAAATGCATCTTGAAATTTAAACACTTGGAAAAGTTAAACCAAAACCCTAAAACCCTTATGGGAGAGAAATCACTTCCAAGTTATCTCTAAGCCTATGGATTGGATCCATATAGAAATTGATCAAACAAACATTTCAAAATGATCAAGAATGACAAATGGAAATATTATAAAATCATATAAATTGATTTCAGTCAATTTGGAGCCATAGATAAAATCTTCTGAATTTAATAAGATAAGGAAATTGAATTTCCAAAGCTAATAAAGCCCTTATCTAAAATCCATACCAAATGGTGAGCAAATAATCCTAAAAGGATTTAAAAAGATAAACAAATAATAAATAAAGTTATAATAGTTGGAATCGCTATTTTTGGTTCTTTAAATAAAAGAGATGGTTTCTATAAAGAAAAGGTAGAAATAAAAATAAGGATTATTTTATAGAGCCAAATTAAATCTTGGCCAAGATTTTCAAATAAAATATTTCTATTTGATAAAAAGAGTAAAGGTTTATTTAAATAAAATAATGAGGATTTATTAATATCCATTTTTATTAAAGTAAAGGCTTTTCCATTTTAAATAAAAACTAAAACTTGTTAATTTATTTTAAATAAGATTTCCAAGTATTTTAGTTTTCCAAATGAAACCTACTGAAAATATTTTGATATTATTTAGATTTCAAAAAGAGTTTTAAAATAAATTAAAACCTATTTGAGTTAAAGACTATGGTCTATTTATTTAATTATTAATAGATCCTAAATGAATAAAAGAATTATTTTATTTTGGACTTTGAAATATGTTGATAAACAGAATTAAAATTCACCCAAAGTTAGTGGTGATTTGAATTCAAATGGAGATTGAAAAATATTAATAAATCTTATTTAATTAATACTAGGGCCAATTTTAAATGATTAAAAGACCCTAAAAAGAATAAGATATTTATTCTAAAAATGATTTCAGAATGTATTATTAATCAGTATTAAAATCTACTCAAGGTTTGAGAGAAGTTTGAATTCAAATGGATGTTTAAATTGATTAATCAAAATCAAAACAGAATAATAAGAATAGAAAAAGAAAAACAAAACAGTACAAAAAAAATATGATCTAGCCAGCCCAGCCCGCTAAGCCCATCAGCAGCCCACCTGCTCACCCCCGCAGTGAAACGTTTTCACTCAGAATAGAACCCGCAAGGTCACTTAGCAGTGGACCCCACGCCCCTCTCTCTCTCACTCACTGACAACGATGTCCCACTTGTCAGCTTTCTCTCCTACCCCGCGACGACCCCTTCTTCCCCCAACGCCGCTGTCGTTGCTGCACTAATTCCTCTCCTTAAATCCGCCTTAATGCCGCGTTATTTCCTCGTCGTGACCACACAGTATTAATCGCCAGGCTCTCCTCTCCCTTTTCCCCAAACATCACCCCACCGGAACCCCTAGGCTGTCCTAATTCACCGCACACCGTCACTGTCTCCGACGTCCTCCGGCGGCAATTCAGGCCAGTCGCCGTCGCCCCTCGCTCTCTCGACCATGCAAGAATCATCTCCATCACTCCCTGAACCTCCCAGTGGCCTTAGCTCGGCCGCGCTCGCCCTAGAGCATCGGCAAGGACGATCACTGCCGCTGCTGCCGTCGTCTGCTACCTCTCCGGCGAAACCTCCTGGTAATTCTTGGCCGCCCCATTCCCTCTGGCTGATAATCCCGTACTCACCTCTCTCTCCCGAACATAATGGCATTGCTTGTTTGGTTTGGCATGAACCGTAGACCTGCCTCCAACGACGAACAGACGAGTCCATCGCCAGGCATCTCTCTGACGAGCAATCACCGTCACCACCGTGCGCCCCTCGACGAACTACCACCACTTTGAGCATCCCCACGCCACGGTGATGGGGATGAGCCTACCAGGGTATACCCAGCAGGACGTTTCCGACTGGCCCAAGAACCGGCGAGTGGGCCTGCAGGACGGCGACTGGATCAAGGCCTGGCGTGGATCCAAGCGACTGGAAGCTGAAGGCCCAGGCGAGTAGATAGGCCCAGTCGGATTAGGTTAAACAAGTACCGAGGCCTTAACTAATTCGGTTGAGATATGTAAACCCTAGGGGAGGTGAGCCTATATAAACCTCCCTGCGGGGCGTGTAGGGATACGTTCCATCATACACCCAAGCGACTCGCCACCTAGCCGCCGAGCTCGCCCATTGTACCACCTTCATAATACAATCTAGCAGGAGTAGGTCTTTACCCTCCCGGGGGGCTGAACCTGGGTAAAACCCTGTGTCTCTGCCCTCATCTCGCACCGCAGATGGCTGGCCGCCCTTGCCCCTCGTTCTACTACTCGCTGCCGATTGCAGCATCTGCCGTGACCATTCCCACGACAGTGGCGCCCACCGTGGGGCCTGGCCGGTCTGGCCGGTGTTCTGCAGCGAGATCCAATCTGCCCATCAATGAGACGGTCGCCACCGGCCGCATGATAGCGATCAGCGAGATGCTCCAAATCTTGCCGAGCAGCTACGTCCCGGCGGCGCGACCCGTCACGCATAGCGTGATCCTGCCGATCGGCACGATCAGCCTCTTCGTCGGCCTCACCGACGTCATCGTCTCGGAGGACTCGGCTCGCATCTGCGAGTCGCCGCCACGCGATCGGCTATCCGAGAGCCAGATCCGCACGATCCATCGCCTCGCCTCCGAGTATAACTCGGCCCACAGCGACGTGGCCGAAAACTCAGCGGTCGCAGAAGACGCGGCCCTCAACGACGACGCCGACTCGGCGACCCCGGCGTCACTCGCCGGGTCCATCACCGCGGCTTCACCCGCGGGCTCCATCACCCAGGTCTCCAACGTGGGAGACTTCGAGGACCCCTCCATCCTCGGGATCTTCGAATTCGATTCTGGATCGGAAAACTCCACCGACCTCCGCGACGAAACCGGTCGCCACGCAGCGACCTACATGGCGACCGACACCGATCCGCCGGAGGACCCCTTCTCCACCCCAATTCCTCCTAACGCCACGGCGACGGAGGTCGAGGAACTCCGCCTGAAACTGGCGGAGGCGGTGCGCAAGGAACAAGCCGAGCGCGAAAAATTTCGCCTCGAGCAGGTGACGGCGCAGGAACTATCGCGCTACCATCAGCAGCGGATCAGGTCGCGCCTGAACCCCACCGTTCAGGGGCGCGCCCTGAATTTCGACGACGAAAACGACCCGGCCCGCGTGGCCGAGCGCGCGATCTGCGAGAACGCGCCACCAGGAGGAAGCGCCCGACCCCCGCCAGGATCGACGGCGATGGGCGCCCCACCACCACCCAACCGCACACCTCCCAGGGACCAGCCGCGGATAGTAGTCTCCTCACGGGAGCGAGATGCAAACGGCCTCCCACTATTCCCCACCCCGATGGACAACCTCGTGGCAGGCCGAGCAGCAGCCGACAACATCACCCCACGAGCGGCGCCCTACAGGTCCAGTGCGTCAGGCCCTGCTCGCAAAGGCCGCCGAGCAGCAAAACGCTGGGCGCCGACTGCAGGGGTCGGTATACTCGCGTTCTTGGGAAGCGAGCGGCCTCAAGCGGCCGCCCAATGGCGGCAAACACCCTCAACTTCCCGCCACCGAGCCTGCAGCTCCAACACCGACCCAACGCGGCCTCTCCTGCTGACCCAGGCCAGCGACCAACTTTGTCGCCGCCAACGGTCAACCCATCGACGACCGCACTCACATCATCAACAACCAAAGCTGGCGCGCACGCCAGCCCGATGACCTGCGACACACCCTGACCAATCGCCGCGACGGCGAGCCCATGGGGTCGCTTCGACTTCGCCCCAAGTGCTTCGGACCAATGATCCGGCGAAAGTACCGCCAAACTTCAAGGCGCCAAGGAGATAGAAAATCGACCCTCGTGCGACCCGCTGTTTGGCTCGATACATACCTCATGGCGATGGGGATCGCAGGCCACACCGACCTGCTAGCCGCCCGTTACCTCCCCCTGATGATGGAATGGACGTGCAGGCAGTGGATCAACACCCTCCCCCAGGACAATATTGATTCCTGGGAGGAGATGGGCGACGCCTTCGTCAGGCACTTCGAGTGCTCCTACACCCGCGCCACCACCATCGAGGACCTGGAGCGATGCGTCCAGGGACCCCGCGAGTCGACCCGCAACTGGGTCCAACGGTGGCAAGAACTCTGGTATAACGCGGTCGGCATCCACCTGGACACCGCAATCCACTGCTTCAAGACCTCGTGCCGCTACGAGCCCCTGGTCGCCAAGCTCAAGCGACACTCTCGCACACTCGACAACATCCCGGACGTCCTCGAGATCGCCAAATGGTATGCGGAGGAAGATCCAAACCAGGAAACTGATGACGAGTTAGGAGGTCAACGCTGCACGAGCGGCAACGACAGCGGACGACGGTCCGACCTACGCTACAGCAACACTCGCCTCACCAGCAAGCGCCGCAGTGACGGGCGAGTCGACTTCGTCGCCAACGCCGGGCACGCACAACGCGAGCCCAAGAGCTTCCGCGCCGATGGAGGACAACGCCGCGACGGCGGCAACTACAAGGCCAAGCCAAGGTTCGACCCCGCGGCCCTCCTTAACCAACCGTGTGCGTTTCATAGCAGGGAAGGGAAGCCCACAACGCACACAACCGCCGACTGCCACACCCTCAGGGAGATCGAGAAGGCACGGCGAGCACGGGAGGACCCCGAAAACGACCCGCCAAACGGCGGAAAATTCGGCAAAGTGGCCGGCTCGCTCCATACCTTCACAGGCTTCAACACGAAGCGCGAGAAGAAGGTCATCGCCCGCGCCGTCGCCGTCAACACGGTGGCCCAGGTGGACGTTCCCCAGTTCCTCAACTGGTCAGAGCAGCCCATCACCTGGAGCCGCCAAGACCACTCGCCACGCATCGAGTACCCAGGTCGAGTCCCCGTTCGGCGACTACTGGCTCCCCAAGACATTGATGGACGGCGGCAGCTCCATCAACATCCTGTACCTGGACACCTTCAGGCAGCTGCGGCTCCCACAGTCGATGATCGAGACAACCCACACCACGTTCCATGGCATCGTCCCCGGTCGGAAGGCGTACCCGATCGGTAAGGTCACGCTGTCAGTCACCTTCGGCACACCAGCAAACTTCCGCACCGAGCGGATCGTCTTCGAGCTCGTGCCCTTCGACAGCCCCTACCACAGCGTCCTGGGGCGCCAGGCGTTCGCCAAGTTCATGGCAGCGCCCCACTACGCGTACAACGCGATGAAGCTCCCCAGGCCGTGCGGCGTCATCACCATCAACAGCGACCCCGACATGGGCGCCGAGTGCGAGGCCAAAGGGGCCAAACTCGCTGACGCCGTCATCGTGGCGGAGACCAACCACGACGATGAGCTCGCTAAGTACGCGAGCGGGGTCAACAACGACGACCCCACCATACTCAATAAGCCCAACTCGGAGGGCGAAAACACCTCAACCTTCGAGGTGACGACGCACACCCACACCGTCGAGCTGGTCCCAGGCGACTCCAGCCAGACGGTGACGATCGGGACGGGCATGACCCCAGCATAGGAAGGCGCGCTCATCGAGTTCCTCCGTGAGAATAGGGACATCTTCGCATGGAAGCCCTCTGGCATGCCTGGTGTCCCTAGGGAGCTCACTGAGCACAAGCTAAACGCCGACCCCAAAGTGCGACCCGTCAAACAGTCGCTGCGGCCCTTCAATGAAGAGCGCCGCCGAGCAATCGCCGAGGAGGTGCAGCGTCTACTCGCTGCAGGCTTCATCCGGCCAATAAAATACTCCAAGTTGCTGGCAAACCCAGTCCTGGTCGAGAAGAAGAACGGGACCTGGAGGATGTGTATCGACTACACAAACTTGAACAGCGCCTGCCCAAAGGAGCAGTTCGTCCTCCCGCGGATCGACCAGATAATTGATTCAACCGCAGGCTCTGAGTCGCTATGTTTCCTCGACGCCTACTCCGGGTACAATCAGATCAAAATGGCAGTCGAGGACGAGGGGAAGACGGCGTTCATCACACCATTCAGAGCCTTCTGCTACACCGCCATGACCTTCGGTCTCAAGAACGCCGGGGCGACCTACCAGCGGTGCATGCAAGAGTGCCTCGCGAGCCAAATTGGCCGCAACATCCACGTCTACATCGATGACGTGGTCATAAAGTCCGCTCGCCAGGGTGACCTACTCGCCGACCTGGCGGAAACATTCGCCAACCTGCGAAAATACAAGATAAAGCTTAACCCAGGCAAATGCACCTTCGGTGTACCAGCAGGACAACTACTGGGGTATGTCGTCTCCAAGCAAGGGATCGAGGCGAACCCCACAAAGATCGACACGATCGCCCGGCTCGGCAAACCCGAGTGCCTGTGCGACGTCTAGAAACTGGCCGGGCGAGTAGCGGCTCTCAGTCGCTTCATCCTCCGCTGGGCGAAAAGGCGATGCCCCTATACCGCCTGATACGCAAGAACCCCACCTTCCAGTGGGACAAGGAGGCGGATGACGCGCTCCGCGACCTCAAGAAGGTGCTACAAGCCGCACCGCTACTCGCCGCCCCCACCGACAAAGAACCCATGCTGGTTTACGTCGCGGCTTCCGAGCGCGTCATTAGCGCCGTGATGGTCGTCGAGCGACCGGAGGAAGGAAAGGAGCGCCCAGTACAGCGACCGGTGTACTACATCAGCGAGGTCCTTACCGAGTCGCGCCAGCGGTACCCCCAGTACCAAAAGCTGGTATACGCGGTCTTCAGAGCTCAGCGGCGCCTGCCGCACTACTTCCAGGAGCACCCGATCACGGTCGTCTCCTCAGCACCACTGCAAGACATCATCCGCAACCGCGAGGCGACCGGGCGGGTCGCCAAGTGGGCCGTCGAGATCGGCGTCCACAACATCAAATACGAGCCACGAAAAGCGATCAAGTCGCAGGCCCTAGCAGACTTCATCGCCGACTGGGAAGAGGCCCAGCAGACAAAGAAGCTGCCATACCTCCATTACTGGAGCCTGCACTTCGACGGCTCCAAGAACGCGGACAGCGCAGGCGCAGGGATCGTGCTAACTTCACCAAAGGGCGACAAGCTCCGCTACATCCTCTGCCTCGACTTCACACCCTGCACCAACAACATGGCCGAGTACGAGGCCTTACTCCACGGCATGCGAGCTGCCAAGGAGATGAATGTCAACCGCCTACGCTGCTACGGAGACTCCGACCTCGTCGCGGGGCAAGTCGCTGGCACCTGCGACGCCGTCTCCCCCACCATGGCGGCGTACCGCCAAGCAGTGGACAAGCTGGGCGGACACTTCACAGGCTACTCCGTCGAGTGGATCGACAGGCGGAAGAACGAGGAGGCCGACGCCCTCTCTCGCATCGGGTCGGCTCGACTCGCACCACCCGCCGGCGTCTTCCTCGACACAATAACCAAGCCATCACTCTCTCCCCCGAGGGAGATTTACATCGGAGTCCCGTTACAACCGGAGGCACCCTGGTCGCACTCGTCACCGAGCCAGACGACTGGACCAAGCCCTACATCGCCTACCTGGAGGCCGGCACCTTGCCGGCAGACGAGACGGACGCTCGGATGATCGCCCGTCGATGCAAGTCCTACACCATCATCGACGGCGAGCTCCACAAGCGCAGTGTCACCGGCGTGTTCCAACGCTGCGTCCAACCCGCCGAAGGACGCAAGATCCTCCACGATATCCACTCTGGTGACTGCGGCCACCACGCCGGCGCCCGATCCCTGGTCGCCAAGGCTATGCGACATGGCTTTTACTGGCCCACCGCACACGCCGATGCTGTCGACATTGTCCAGCGGTGCGCCGGGTGCCAGAAGTACGCCAACCAGACGCACGTGCCGAGCTCAGCGCTCAAAACAATCCCCATCACCTGGCCATTCGCTGTGTGGGGCATGGACATGGTAGGCCCCTTCAAGAAGGCCCCCTCCGGCTACACCCACCTGCTGGTCGCGGTCGACAAATTCACGAAGTGGGTGGAGGCCAAGCCAGTTCGGAAATGCGACGGGAAGACCGCCACTAAATTCCTACGCGAGCTCATATATCGCTACGGGTTCCCAAACAGCATCATCACGGACAACGGCACCAACTTCGCCAAAGGAGCCATGGCCGAATTCTGCGAAGAGCACCACATCCGGCTCGACCTCGCGTCGGTCGCCCACCTGGAATCCAACGGCCAGGCGGAACGGGCCAACCAAAGCATCCTACACGGCCTGAAGCCGCGACTCCAAGTACCACTCGAGCGCACCGCTGGGTGCTGGGTCGAGGAGCTACCCTCCGTCATCTGGGGCATCCGCACCTCGGTCAACAGGATTCACCCCCTTCTTCATGGTGTACGGCGCCGAGGCAGTCATGCCCACCGACCTTGAGCACGACTCGCCGAGGGTCGTCCACTACACGGAGGCTGCGAATGAACTCGCCCGCCAGGATGGAGTCGATCAACTCGACGAGGCACGTGACCTCGCTCGGTCTCGCACCGCAATCTACCAACAGGGACTTCGCCGCTACCACAGTCGGCGGGTGAAAACTCGCACCTTCCAAGAAGGCGACCTGGTGTTGCGCCTCATCCAGGACAAGAAGGGCATGCACAAGCTCTCCCCTCCATGGGAGGGACCATTCGCCATCGGGCGAGTACTTGGCAACGACGCCTACTACCTCATCGACGTTCGCGGGGACGGCGAACTTGACGTCAAGCGACCATGGAATGTAAACCTCCTACGGAAGTTCTACCCCTAGAACCCCACATATGTACTCTCCAGTCGCTATGAAATAAAAAGAATCGGTTACTGCAAATTGCGCGTACTCTCCATGTCCTGTGCCACTCGCACTCGTAATAACAGCGTCCAGCTAACCGCAGAAGTCAACCTTTGGAACAGTGATCGACACGGCTAAGTAGTGCGGTGCAAGAGCACTGAGTAACCTCAGGTCTTGCATCGTCCATGAAAAACGCCTACCCGGAGCCCCATTGGAGTCGCCCAGCCCGACTGGCTTGACGAGCCAAGACAAATGCCTTCGCTTCTTACAGCGACCATGGTCCTCCGCATCCTCGACATAGCGACTCGAACGGCTAAGTACCACGCTCGGGGACTGACGACCAGTTCATCGCGAGTGGCTCGGGAAAATGCCAAGTAGGAGAGCATGCCCAGGACTCGCCACACGACTGACCCAACGGGCCAGGCAGGAATGATGCGCCCAAACTAACGCGCCAAGTCCTCAACCACCCTCGAGTCGCGCCTAGAACAACCAAGTACCACGCTCGGGGACTCGGCCACCCAACCCCGTTCGCGCAAGGGAAAACGGTGAAGTATAGAGCGTTCAAGGGAGTCACCCTGCGACTGGCTCTTCCAGTTCGGGCGAGTAGACCACAATAACAAAACATTCAAAATCAACAAACATATCACACACGAGGTAAACCCCACAAAAGGGCGGACGCGCTCGAGGACTCGGTCAAATCACAATCACAAAGCACATGACAAATTCCAACACAGACACGATGTCTCATTCAATAGCATGTTGCATTGTCTCACATTACAAAATATGCCCATACGGCAGACCTGCTACTAACGCCTCAGGGCAAACTACCCTATTCTGCAGGCTTCACCGATGACTCGCCAGCACCCTGGCGACTACGAATGAACGGCGTGTATGGGTTTGACGGGTACGTTGTCAGCTCACCCGCCATCGCCACGCGGAAAGGCTGCTCGACCTTGAAATCCCGGTGCGGCGGCTCTGGGTCGTTGGGCGCGACGACCGTCTCCTGGTACGGAAGGAGGTCGCCCATTGCCCAGACACGCTCCGAGTACATCGCGGCGTGGTCCGTCAGCTTGAGCACCTCAGAAAGTTCTACCGCGCCAGTCGACAAAGGGTAGCCGCTCGTCACGTCGTCGAGGTCGAAGTCCTCTGGGAAGTGAGCAAGTCCAAGGCTAAGCGCCGTTGCTGCTCCGCGTCGAAACACCGACCGCGTCATGAATTCAACAACCGAGGGCGCCTTCTCCAAGTACTTCCACACCTTGACGAGGTCGCTGGGAATCACCTCCGTGGGTGATATCTCCTGAAGGTAGGCTCGGATGCATGTTGCCGACAACATCGCCGAGTCGACGAGCGTGCCCACACACTGCCGCGCGTCGAACGAGCTCGCCTCTTCTGCGCTATCAATGATGCGACCTACGAATAGAAGACAACAGTGAGTACGTTGGAAATCACAAAAAGCACAAGCTACTGGCAGAGGCAAAGGTGATCCGTGATGAATCGTTGAAGCACAGTATGATCGTCCTGAAGCCCAGCAACAAGGGTGTCCGACACTTTACGATCTTCTTCGGCGGCTGTAATGGCGGCCTTGGCTCGTCCGTCAGCCGAGCTCGCTTCTTCCTTCGCTTCCCGCAGCTCGCGCTCGAGATCGGCGATCCGCTCTTCAGTCGAGCTCAAAGCCGATTGAGCCATCGCCAATTCACCCGCGGGGACAAGTCCCTGGCGAGCTTCCTCCGCCTTCGCGGCAACCGCCTGAAGCCCCATATTCACCTCTTGGACGGCTGCCAGTTCCTTCTCCGCGCGGTGCTTCGCTGCCAATCGGTCAGCTGATTCACGTTGCAGACCCTGCACATCGTTCAAACAGTTAAGTAACGCAACATCCTAAGTGCCCACCCGCTGAAATTCAGCGATGCGCTCGAGGACCAACAATCAAAAGCTTCCTAAGTGCCCACCCGCTGAAATTCAGCGAGTGCGCACTCGGGGACTGGCAATCAAAAACTTCCTAAGTGCCCACCCGCTGAAATTCAGCAAGTGCGCACTCGGGGACTGGACGCGCAAAATAACATTATATGCTAAAAGAATCAGACCGCTGCAAAACACCGGCCTGATCCTCGGGGACTGGACATACCTGGATGGCTGCGCCAAGCATGCCATGGAGTTATATTGCGTCCACGGACGCAAGGAGAGCTGGCGTGTACCCACGACGCTGGTCGACTTCCGCATCGGCGACCCCAGGTGCACGGCTCGAGGGCGAAGTTCCACTCGCCGCGGCCGCTTTGGCCATGAAGCGCGGGAACGTCGCGATGGAGGCACCCGCCCCAAAGGAGGTCAGCTCGGCCGCTCCAGGCGAGGGAGCGCCCTCCTTCGTGGACGCTGCCGCCTCCGTTACGGGTCCAGTCGGCGCGACCGCCGTATCGTCAGAAATCGTGACGATGTCATCGCCCTTGGGCTTCTTGCCGCCATCCGTAGGGACGACAACCTCGTCCGCCTTCCTCTTACGGGAAGGATCCTCCTCGCTGACGACGGACGGCACCTTAGCCACGGTCGGGTGGCCCATCCTCTTCACTCCGGTCCTGTACATCAATCATGTAAGCAAGATAATTCAAGCTGCTATGGAAGACAAAGGAAGGTGAGTGTACTCACTTGGCGACTGGAATGAAACGTAGCCCCGTGCGGAGGCCGGCCGGTTTCTCCAGTTCAGGGCCGAGTCGACGGCTGAGCCCCATCTCCAGGACGTCGCATGCCCAAGACACGGACGGCTTCTTCGTCGTCGAGGCCGCGACCGGAGCCTCTGGGACATCTTCGGCAGGAGCCTCCCTGCGAGGCGAAGCCGCTGCAGCCGGAGCATCCCCAGCCCGTAGAGGGGGCGAATGGCGGAGGCATCGACGCCAGTGGCACCTCGACGGTGGCCGTGTCCAGTGCGGCTGTCGTCGGCGGCGCCTCGTCCTTGGCCGGGCTGGGGGCGTCAGAGCTGCTCGCCGAGTGTGGTGGCGAGGCCGGCCTCGTCGGCTTCGTCTTCTTTTTCTTCGGAGGAGCCCTCGCTTCCTTCTCCTTCTTCTTCTTCTTCGATGGAGTAGCCTGGCGGCGCGAGGTGGTTTCCGGAAGTTCTTCATCGTCGTCATGGCGCTCGAGGCTTTTGCTTGCCTCAAGCTCACGTTGACGCTGCCCACGGGTCTTGCGGACTAGCGGGGCGACCTCCTCCTCGGACTCGTCGTCGCTGTCACCTTCATCGCTCCCGGCATCGCCCTTGGCGGGAGGCGACTCGTCCATGTCCTGGACGGACGAGCTCGAGTTCTCGTCGTCTGAAGGCGGGAGCCACCCTTCCACCACTTGGAATAGCTGCAATGAACGCAAGATGAAATTAGAATTACCGCGACTGCAAAAACTGCGACTGCGAATGAAGCGAGGTGATTACCGTTGGGGCTGGACGCTTTGCGGTGTAGAAGCACCCCAGCCTGTGCGCCAGTACACCGCTGGGTGATCTTCTTGATCTGGGATGTAGTCCTCGAGCTTCCATTCGGCGAGGCAGGCCTTCGTCGAGTCGTCCCGGCCGGTGTACTGGTACATGTAGTGCTCGCGCCGGGCCAGCGGGACGAGCCGTCGCCCGAGCCAGCAGTTGTACAAGTTTATTGTCTGGAGGCCCCTCTTCTTCAGACCGCGGATGGTCTGGAGCATTTCGTCGACAACCATCCGCTGGTCGCTGGGGAGCTTGCCGACTTGAAGACGGCGCGGCTCGGACCGGTTGGCGGAGTACCGCGGGATCGCCGTCTTGCCCTCCGGGGTCGCCTCGGCAACATAGAACCACGACTTCTTCCAGTCACTCGCGTCTTTGGCGGGCAGCATCAGATCGAAAAATGAAGCCTTTGACTTCAACTGGAAGGTTAGGCCGCCCGCGGCAAGCATTGGGCCGCCCGCCTCCTCACGGCTGATCCGTCCGTGGAACAGATCTTGCCATAGAGGGAAGTAGGGCCGGCAGCCCAAGTAGCACTCGCAGAACGCCACGAAGATGGCGAGCTGCTCGATGCTGTGGGGACCCAGATCCGATGGTTGGATCCCGTAGTAGGCGCAGAAGCGCCGGAAGAACAGGGACGTGGGGAACCCTAGCCCCCGTTCAAGATGGCTGGTGAAGCAGATGAATTCCCTCTCTCGCGGGTTCGGGGTCACCTCTCCGGCCGCGGGGATGCGCCAGCAGCCGGCTCGCAGGATCCCGGCCTCCTCAAAGGAATCCAGTTGCGCCCTCGTGCACTTAGATCTACCCCAAGGTTCGGTGGAGAGGGCCATGGCGGAAAAGATTTGTGGGGGGTCGAAGGATTTCTGGTCGGCTGGATCGCGATGCGAAGGGAGACGAAAGTGCACGTAGTTGGAGGAAATGGCGAGAAGGTGGCTCTCTGATCGCCTGCCATTCCCCTTATATAGCGGTTGTTACCCGCCAAATCAGGGAGCCGTTACTACGCGGTGATTACGCCGAAAGTTACCGTTGGATTACCCCAACGGCTAGTTTGACCACGTTTAACGGTCCAACTTCAGCCACTCGGCTCGCTAACCCGATCACTATGACAGTGTTTCGCCGACTCGACTCGCCAAAGCTGCGATCAGGATGACTAGTTTTCTCCTTTATACAGGAGCCCGCCGATGATTCGACTGGATGTCTACTCTGAAGCCGTATACTCCGACTGCCAGCAGCCACCTACGCCCAATCGACGACGGCCTCGGGGACTACTGATGGGGATGAGCCTACCGGGGTATACCCAGCAGGACGTTTCCGACTGGCCCAAGAACCGGCGAGTGGGCCTGCAGGACGGCGACTGGATCAAGGCCTGGCGTGGATCCAAGCGACTGGAAGCTGAAGGCAAGGCGAGTAGTAGATAGGCCCAGTCGGATTAGGTTAAACAAGTACCGAGGCCTTAACTGATTCGGTTGAGATATGTAAACCCTAGGGGAGGTGAGCCTATATAAACCTCCCTGCGGGGCGTGTAGGGATACGTTCAATCATACACCCAAGCGACTCGCCACCTAGCCGCCGAGCTCGCCCATTGTACCACCTTCATAATACAATCTAGCAGGAGTAGGTCTTTACCCTCCGGGGGGCCGAACCTGGGTAAAACCCTGTGTCTCTGCCCTCATCTCGCACCGCAGATGGCTGGCCGCCCTTGCCCCTCGTTCTACTACTCGCTGCCGATTGCAGCATCTGCCGTGACCATTCCCACGACACACGGCGAACTCGGTGAGCATCTCCCTTCGCTCTCTCGCTTCCTATAACGTCGACACCGCCACCGTCGATCAGCTCGCCGCCACGCCGCCATGCCGCACTGCAAAGGGCATTTGGCGCCAAATCTCTATCTAGTGGCTAGGAAAGAAGCTAACCCGAAGGGGTAAGTAGTTCCTCTGAGCCGTGCGATGTCACTTAGATCCAACGGTTCGCATCTGTCGATCCGAGCGAAACGGTACCGACGAATAGAATCGTGACGCGTGGCCTCTGATTGTTTTAAAAACCAGAAACTTTTCTATTTGATGTTCCAATTTGAAAAATTCATAAATTCCAACCACACGTCCAAATTTTGTAAATTTTATATCAATGGATTCAGCAAAACATGTACTTTCTGACCATGCACTTTGTTTAGTAAAATGTTTCTGTTAAATTGATTGTTTTTGCAGAAACTTATGTTGGCATATTTAGAATATAAAAATTGTTCTAAAATGATTTTTGAGATAAAACCTTTGGCAAATGGATTGTTTTGAATCTACTGACCTTAGAAACCAACTCAGGGATTTGAAAATGTATTTGGTAAAGCAAAAGAATAAATCTTTGATTTAAACCATTTCCAGACAAATAAAAATAATGTTTATTTATTAAAAATGCTTTTGGAGGAAAACCTTTGGGAAATGTTTTGATTTAAACTCTCTGACCCCAAGCACCAAGTTTTATGATTTGAAAACATATTTTGTGAACCCTATAGATTGTTGCCTTATTAAAAGCATTTCTCCACCACATAAAATAATGATTTGGTTTAAAAATGGTTTATAGGTAAAATCTTTTGCAAATAGTTTTGCCACTTTATAAAATGACCAATAAGTGTTTTAGAATGTTTATAACCTATTAGAAATAACTTTGGTAAATAAAAAAATCTTTGGCATGCTTGCATACATTGTTTTGTTTCCATTATTTTATGTGATGTTGCTTGAATGGTAGATTGAAATGTTGCTTGCTTGATTGAATTGTAGTGATTTGAAGAGTGTGAATAGTGCAAAGATCAAGGATTGAACTTATAATCTCTAACAAAAAGGAAAGTGGTATTTCATACTTTTGTGCCATTATTTTCACTATGCATTAGTGATATTTCTAAAGTAGGACTTGCATGGAATTTTTGCTAAGTATAAAATATTCCATGGGAAATCCTAGTAGATGAAACCTTAGTAGAAATTTCCTAAGTTAAGATTCCTACTACTATCCTGCTTAGCTTATCTAGTAGAAAACAAGGGTGGAATATATTCATACCATGGAATATTTCTAAGTCAAGGACTTGTGTTTTGTTTAATAAAACAACTAAGTGAATGAATCACCTGGGTGGAATGGAAGGAATGGTTTGTGTTGAGTGGTTACACAAGGCCCATTTCTATGGTTTACCTTGTGTATCTCACTTGTGGATGTCCACCCAGGAACAAAGATATTTGAGATGTCAAATGTTGAGAAGCTTCAAGTGCAGCCACTTGGCATTTATGGGCTCTGCCTGGATCATATAGGTTGCAATAACTTAGCCAAATGGATAGTTGGTGGTAGGGGAATGATAGGTTGGAACGCGTCCATTCTGGTCTAAGGGAAGGCTTCTGAAAGATCTTGTCTTGGTGAAACCAAGTCTTGTGGGGAAAGTGCACCACCTCTGCAGAGTGTAAAATCTAAGTACTTAGCCATGTCCCTGTTAAAGGACAATTTGAGCATCAAGACATGGAAGCTATCAAGAATATCCTCATCCCAATTTCTAAGTTAAAAACTTGCGGTTGAACAAGGGATTGAAGGGTCACCGATTTCTATTGGGAGATGCCTTGGGAAAGATGTTGTCAAGCAAAAACTTAGTGTTTTCCAGATGATAAGGAAAATCTATTTTGAGCAAAGCAAGCCTAAGATCCACTTAGCCAAATGCATATAGATGGTAGACTCCACTATACTACCATAGTATCGCTTGCCAATACAATTCAAATGTGTTGACCCTTGTGGCTGTAACTTATTATGTTGCAGGTTTGTTTGATGTTAGTGAAGTTTATTGATTAGGATTAGAAGTCTACAACCAACATGACTGCCTGTGGCACTTTGAAGATGAAGGACCCCATGCTATTGTTATATTCTGCAAGCCAAATGAGCTATGTAAGATGTAATACATTATTTTATTCCTGGTTATAAAGTTGTATTATGACCTTTGTTTCTTGATATTACATTTTAATTGTGGATGCTAGCTATTGATCCAGGGACTAGCATTGTAAACACAGGGATCTCTACCTTATTAAAGGTTGGGACACTTACAGATGGTATCAGAGCATTGTGTTGCCTGTAGGATTTGTAAACCTAGGATTGGACAAACCCCTTAGAAAAATAGGAGTTGTATTTGATCCAAAACTTATTTACAAACAATCTTGTAGACTCTTTCCTCAACCATTTTGGTTTTGACTCTACATCTCTTCTATTTCAACTTGATGGATAAAGCCTTCTCCATGGCCAAAGACTTCACCATGTGCAAAGGACTTCAACATCTTCAAGTGATTTCAACCTTATTCTCAATAAAGACTTCAGCCTTGGATATCACTAAGGACTACAAGTGAGACAAGAAATGTTGCTCAAGACTTTAAGACTAAGGAAACACAACTTGGGAATCATCATCACCTTTGAAGTTTTTGTGACCAAGAATTTTCCCAAGGAAACCATGATCTCATTCAAGAAGAATCCACCAGGAAGGATAGAATGATCTCAAGTGAGCCATATAGATGGACCACCATATTAAGTATAGATCAAACACACCAACTTAATGTGGTGTAGCAAAAATATTTTGTTGCCTAAAAATATGCTTGAGACTTTTTGTTTGAAGGGAATGTTGTTTGTGATTGTTTGCACATTGCTTGTGTGAATTGTGATGTGTGTGATTAGAACTATTTCCTTAGAAATATTTTGCCTATTCTAATCCCAATCCAACCCAAACAGATGACTTCTCCAAAAGACTACAACATCAAGAATGACAACAACAACAGCAACCAAGAGGTCAACATGAGAGAACAACTACTAGCAAACCAAACCCAGTTGAACCAAGTGACAACTCAGTTTTTAGCCAACAACAATGGGTTAGACCCAACCATGCAAAAGTTTTGGAAATTCAATCCCAATTGTTGCAAGGGATGGCCACTCAAATGATCAACATGGGAGACAACTCTTCCCAAGGAGTTTGTGACAACAAGGATGTCAAGGATGATATTTTAGAAGGAACCCAAGCTTGCAATATTTGTGGAGACAAGGATCACACTTCCAAGGAACATGAAGATCAATGTCCCAATTGTGAAGAGAAACATCCAGTTGACCAATGCCCCACATCTCAAGCTACTTGTTTCCTATGTGAAAGAAATAATCATGTCCCTATCCAATGCCCCATCTATTCCATAGTTCAACAAAGGAAACAAGGTGGAGTGCATCAACCGTTTGTAAACCCTCATGAAGGAACAACTTCTACCAAGAAGGATGATGGAAATATTCCATGGTCAGTCTATTTCATCCGGGTCTGTGCTACCGCTAGCTCTCTTTCTCTTCCGAGTATCTGGTATTTCCTTGACTGGTCTCATATTGGTTAAATAATATGACCCATTATGCAGAACTCTGCTAATCATAAAAGGTCCTTCCCAAATCGGGGAAAGTTTGTGGTTTATTTTTTGCACAAGTCGGAGAACTAAATCGCTTTTTCTGAAAGAACGTTTTTGAACTCTCTGACTATGATACTAGCGTAACTTCTGCTGGTAGGCAGTAGATCTCTGCTCAGCAATAATGCGTACTTCTTTGATTATATCGAGATCATCTTGTCGAGAAACTTCTACATCTTCTTTGATATATGCTTTGACTCGTGGAGACTGATGGATTAGATCACTTGGAAGAACTTCTTCTGCACCATAGACCAAGAAGAAAGGTGTATATCCGGTTGACATGTTAGGAGTTGTACGTAAGCTCCATATCACAAACAGTAATTTTTCCGCCCAAGCCCCCACGGTCCGATGAAGCGGTGCCTCGAGACGAGGTCAGAGTCCTTGTAAAATAAGAATGTTAGTTGTTTCAACTTGTCCATTAGGTTTGTGGATGTGCGACTGATGCAATATCGAGTTGGATCCCTTGTTCTTCGCAAAATTCGTCAAGTTCTCCCATGGAAAAGTTGCTCCCATTGTCAGTAATTCTACTGTGTGGATATCCGAATCAGATTATCACGTCCTCAACGAACTTTCTGGCTATGACTCCATCACAACTTGTTACGGATTTAGCCTCCATCCACTTTGTAAATTTATCGACCATCACTAGTAGGTGAGTAAATCCACATTTTGCAATGCGATACGGCCCTACTGTAACATCCCAATTTCAGCAACCCTGATTTAGTGTCCAAAAGGAAAAAATCAGGGGGAACAAAAAAAATCTGTTTATATGTTGTAGTTTTTGCTTACTTGTTTGATTCTACTCATGCAATTGTTTGTGTACTAAGTAATATACTTCTCACCTCAACACTAGTTTACAAAATCTATTTTACAAAAGAGATGTCTTGGCTCATCCTTCATATTCTCAAAAGTTCTGGCATCTCAAAAACCTGAGACAAGATGACTTGGACACAACAAAATACTTTACTAGTCTCTCTTAACAAAACTATGGAGAACTATATGTATAATCTCCTAATGTTTTCAAGACAGAACTCCCAGCTACTCTTACCCCTAGGTTTTTCCAAAACCTTTTCATTCCAATCTTGGTAGGAATACCAATATGATCCTTATCTCCCTTAAAAGCACACCCAACTCAAAATCCCATCCTTACCACAAGATAGGATTGATGGTAACCCTAGTGGTAGTTGGATAAGTGATAGATGAATTTCCTTGATCTGCTATTTGATGAATTGCCTTGATCTGCTGACTGCCTTGTTTGCTTAGTAACTAGAGTGAGCTAATCTAGTATCTCATCCCCTGGGACCCAATCTTTGTTTGATATCATAAATATCAAACTAAGCATCCAAATCTGGATCAACCCAAGCCCCTCAAGTGATCATCTCATCTCCTAATCATATCAACCCAGGGATAATCCCTTCTGATAGTTTCCTACTTAGAGAAGACCCAATCCAAGAACGGATCCCCTCCTTTCAATCTATACCTCAACATTAATCACTTGATTGGAAGGATAAACATTTCCACTCTCTCAAATTGCTTCCCACTTATAATCTAGTCTAAAACTCTAAATCTGCCAAAATGGCTAAGTCTGGATTTCTTATTCAGGTTCAATATTTGGAGCTCTAGCTTTTTCCTCCCTATGTGCATTATTAAGAATGTAATTGAACCGTATTGTAGTACATATTTAGTACTACCAAATCCCACTCATGACCTTGGCTAATCCATTCTAATTCCCACTCATCCATGATGGTTTTGTAGTCAAGATAATAATCTTTTCTGCAATTCTTATCATCTTGCCTACTTTGGTAGCTCACATCTATATGACACTTCCCCTTTGACCAAATCTTTGCTTGGGTATGATCTACTAATCATTTCCTATCAACCCCCACTTCACTTGTTTCCATTGGAGACATGTTCTTCTTAAACCCACATGGTTTAGGAGGCTACCTGATGTATCTACTTTGGCAGCCTTATTTCAACAGAGTTTGCCATCTCTTCTAGATCACCTCAAATGCAACCAATCCCAACTCTTGATTACTTGATCATATATATGACTTGGTCTAGCCATCCATACCCCCTTGTACCAAGGTGAGCTCTGAGCTCCCTAATCCAACCCTTTATAGGTGGCATAAAAATAACCAAACCCTAGATCCTCCCAAATCGAGTTTCCATCCTTTTCACCACATTTCATCACAAATCCAGATTGACCATGATGCATAAATAAATTTTACATCACCTACCCTAATTATAACCATTTTCCAAATAATTCCCATAATTATTTGGAGCCTAAAACTAATTAATTTCTTTTTCTGGCAAAATTCTAGAAACCTTGTCTACAAAGGAAAGTTTGTTTTTCTCGAAATCACCTTGCCAAATCAAGGAAAATTTGATGCCTATATATCATATCCCATCTCTCCAACTCAAAAATAAATATTTTTGATATTCCTTATTATTTTTTTGCCATTTTTCTTAAATGGCAAAAACGAGAAATAATTGATTTAAAATACTTTTTCATCTAAATAAATTCCAATAAAATTCTCCAATGTGTGTTATGGTATTTAGGACCATATCAAATCAAAAATCAACCTTGTCCAATGTAAATATATCATTTGTCCTTCTAGAATCTACTTCTGCACTTTTTGAATAAGTGCATTTAAATGGGGTTATAATCTCTAGAAAAATCCCATTAAAATCTTGAAGAGATTAATTGACCTCCTCTATCAACCAGTACCAGTTTCACCCCTTGCCATATGAAAAAAAATTCAACTTTCTTCACAAGCTTCCATTTGATCAATTTTGCTAAAACCAAGCAAAACTTGATCCAAACCAACTCAAACCCTATCAATTCTATTCCAGGACTTCACCACCGCAACCAACACACCCCTGGTCGTGCACTGTAGCCAAGTTACTGTAGCACACCCCTCCCTTGTCTTTAGTGCTTGGAAGACAGAGAGAGGGCTTGTTATTACAAACTAGAAAAATATCTCCACCCAGCTCTCTCATGTCCTCCCTGGTCGAGTTATTGGACCCACACACCTCCCAGCACCACCTCTAGTGGTCAATGCCTATCCAACACCCTCCCCAAGCTATCCCCTAAGCTAAGTCCACCATGGACCCTTGTCCCTTGGTTTATAAGGCCATAGGCTTGCCAGCCCCTCTCCTATCCCTCATTTGCCCCCAACTGGGCTCACTCACCTCCTCAGGCCACCCTCTCCCTCCCACATGCTCTATTCTGCTCAAGGAAGAAGAAGAAAAGAGATTCGGCCTCCCCTCTTCTCGCAAGCACAACTCTCTCCTCCCTCTGTTTCTCCCTCGGCATGCTGCCTTACAGTGCTCCCCTCCCTCTACTTTATCTAATTGTACCCTTCCTCGTGCTCGGGGACCTCTGCAGCGTCATCTATGACGAGCTCCAGTGAGCTAGCTTTGGACACCGTCGCGCGAGGGCATCCCCGACGCCAAACCATCCCTTGCCGCACCTCCCCGGACTCGCCGGCGTGCATCGTGTCGACCTGACCCTCCTCGACACTCCTCGGAGCCCCAGTAAGCCGCCACGACCTACTCCTGCCACCCCTAGCATTTCCTCCCCGCCCAGCTGCCCCGTGAGGACGACGAGCGGGCGTCGTTGGATCCCCTCTAATCCGACAGTCACCCCGCGCCCATACCCCTTCACCCCTGGCCGGGCCAGCTGAGGCGCGGTCCTCCTACGGGCCTGCCCCTCTAGCTGGGCCAAAACCCCTCCCCTGGCCCACTACCGCCAGATCCGGCCTGCACCCTCCCCATAACTTCTCCCTTTTCTTTGTAATCATTTTACAGATCTGGAAAATAATAGTTTAGTTTAAATACAAATAAAAATGGAAAATGATCCAAAGGGCCCAGATCTAGTTTTCCTATGATACCCTAATGTTTTCCCTAACATGCAGAGCCATTGCTTACCCCTTTTGATGTTTAGAATTAATATGATAAATCATATACTAAGATATGTCCAGTTCACTAATAATTATCTCAAGAAAGTTTTCGTAATCCAAATGACCTCAAAACAATTTGTAGTGGAAGGTATAATCCATACCTTGCATGTACCACTGGACCCATACCCATTTGCTTCCTAGATTGCAGTTAGCAATAATATCAAATCAAGCCTTTTTATGACTTTAGAAATTTCTATAGGTCAAACCAAATGAGCTTTTGACCTAATTCCAACTCCCAATAAACCCATATACCAATATGTACCAAAACCTAGTAGCCCAAGATTTATTGAGATTTTATTCATTTATGGTGAATTAAACATTTATGTGCATGGTTTGTTCACCAATAAATCCACCATTTGAGCTCTATAACTCCAAAAAGGATGATTCAAATTTCTTAAGAAATGTATTATCAGTAATTAACATGTGTCCTCGGAATCACATAAAAAGATTCTGTAATTTAAATATGATGAAAAAGACAAATCCCATCCAATACTGCATTTGGGAATTTCGGAAGGGCATTCTGTTAATTTTTTTGAGGTTATTCCAACACCTCTTGAATCTGCCCACTAAATACTACCTAATCACCCAAGAAAATAATTTTTGGAGATCCATATTATGTCTGGTAAAATATTTCCTAAAACTAGAGTTTTATCCACTATAAAAATCATTATAAATCAATGAAAATTGATAAAATAGTGAAACCACTTTTGTTGGATTCATTTTATCAATACCTATCTGATGGTATCATTTTGATACAATGGTAGCATACATATCAGGACATTGGTCAAAAAACCCTCTCTTAGGTAGTTCCTAGACCATAAATCCAAAAGGATCCTTTCCCTAATGCCTCCAAATCTTTTGCTAATCTTATCAACCAATCATCCAACATCCTACTAATGTATATCATGTATTTATCCTTTGCTTGCTGTATGGTTTGATGCTTGTATGCCTTGTATTGATTGTGGTGTTGTTTGTTTGCATGTATGTTCAATCACGGCGATAGTTGCGATGGTGTGACACTGAGAAGAAGGAAGCATCGGGTTATTCTTATTATTGCTATTATTTGTATTCTAGTATTATAAAGAAGTCAAGGGACACCTCGCTGGTCACAGATAAGACACCATTCATGAACTCCTATATTAGCCCACTCCTTTTTATCAATTGTTTTATATCTCGTTTATGAATCTCATGACTAAATGCATAGTTTGTTTCAAATAAAAAGGCGTGAGTAACTTGGCTCCTCCAAGTTATGGATGAGTGTCCATTAGGACACCTACCCTATTGACACTCATTTTTACCCCTTTAGATCGAGGCTAAGATGGTTAGCATCTTCCCTATTGGAACCCACGGATTTTCAACGATAAAACTATTTTGGGTTTTACCCTACTACAAAGTTTTCATAATAAAACCCTTGGAAAGAGGCATCGTTTCCAAGTGGAGGTTTTACTAAAGAAGATATGAGGAGGATGAAGAGAAAGTCAAGTAAGAGAAAGAGGAAGGATGTTCTAAGCCAATTTCCAAAACAACTTATTCGTGTAACCATATTACCCCAATCGCTGGGTCTTAGCTCGTAGTTGCTGTCCTTAGCCGGGACTGCTTGTACTTGCTTAACGGGAGAAATCCCTGGAAGCCCGAGTGGACTCTACCACAGATCTATGGATCTGGGGCCCATCACCCGCTACGGCAGAAGTGTCGGTGCAATAATTGGGTCTCCCGCGAACGGTATGCTTTAGGAGTAGGGAAGGAAGTGGAGTCACAAATTGTACATTTTCAAGCTACAAGTTTGGGTATATGGAAGTGCTGCAAGGAGGACTATGGCGCTGAGACACATACTCATGCCGGGGAGAACAAACCCAAAAGGAAAAGCCGCCTTTGCTAGGGATGGACAAATGAAAAGCTAGGTTTGATTATCCGAACCCCCGTCTACCGTGTGCGGGCCGTGTTTGTATCCCGATGGATGTATTGATTCTTGTGGGTAAAGTGCGCAAACTATACAGAGTCTAATCTATTCTAATAGCCGTGTCCACGGTCAAGGACGGTTGGAATGGCAAGTGCTAGGTGTACCCTTCGAATATGTTGAGATGAACCAAAAAGGATGTTACTTGGTCACGAGGAAAGATAAGAACGAGTTTGATTTTGACTAGAGATGGTCAAAGATGTTCTAAAGGATTTTACTATAAAACTATTTTCAAAGTTTTTAGCAAGGATATGTGAAGGGAATATGCCCTGAGAGGCAATAATAAAATGTTTATTATGTGTATTCCAAGTATATGATAGATGTTTATTTTGCATGCTATAATTGTATTAATACGGAAACGTTAATACATGTGTGTTTAATAAACAAACAGAAAGTTCCTAGTTATGCCTCTCTCATAAACTAGTTCGTTGATTAACAAGATGATCATAGTTTCCTGATCATAGACATTGGATGTTGTTAATAACGAGATCACAACATTAGTGTAATGGTTTGATGAACATTCATCCAAAGTATAGCATTACAATCAAAGTCATTGAGTTTATATTGCTATAAACAACTTACGAAGTAGTCCTAATCCTTAGACCATGAGATCATGCCAATCACTAACACCGGAAGAATTTCTTGTTGACATCAAACGTCACTCTGTAACTGGGTTATTATAAAGATGGCTTCAAAGCTACTAAAGTGTTATGTTGAGAATCATGGATCAATAGTGGAATTTGTTCATCCCGATGATGGATAGATATGCTCTGGGCCCTCTCGGTGATATCACATTGGTTAGCTTGCAAGCAAGTGATTTGATCACTAGAATGTTATATCACAGGAACGAGAAAAGAGTGCATGTCAGTAACGAAATCAAACTAGGTATGGAGATACTGATGATCGAATCTCAGACATTTAATATATCGTGAAACAAAGGGATTAAGATACAAGCGTAAAAGGTTCCGACGATCATAGGAAAAGTCATCGTTGAATGTGTGGGAGTCACTATGGATCTCCAGGTCCCGCTACTGATTATTGATCGGAGAAGGGTCTCGATCATGTCCGCATTATTCGCGAACTGTAGGGTGTAAAAATTAAGGGACACTGGCATCCAGTTGGGGCAAATGTTTCATGCCGAAAGAATAAACAAGCGCAGGAATTTATTTCACTAGATACCAAAATAGGTTTTCGGGTGAAATTGCATAAAGAGGTTATGCATGTGAAATGGAATTATAGCAAGGGGTTATTTGTGAATGTTTGTCATTAAAGTAATTGACAAAATTCTGAATAAAATAAAAGAGTTTTATTTAATGAGAGTTTGCATTAAATTTGGTGGAAATTTAATGGGAATTTGAGTGGAGAAAATTGAAGAGCCATTTTGTGAGTGGAGTGTCCACCCACATGAATGAAGGAGGGGAGGGGGAAGACCCCATGGCTGGCGGCCACCCCCTTGGGTTCCCTCCTCCTCCTATAAAAGGCACCCTTCTCCTCTCTCTCACTCACACCTCCTCGTGAAGGATCTCTCTCCCCCTCTAGAATTTATCCCCCATGGTCTCGGACTAGCGAGATACATGTTCCCGGTGTCTATTCGGCAAGAAAGGGTTGTGCTTCCGCTGCATCGCTACAGCAAGGAGGCGGTGGTTGCTCGGTGTCTTGTACGTGTGTGCGAGCACGGATGCGCTGGTGCTTTGCGGCGCTAGGACTTCCCCTCGGTCTTGAGATCGGCAAGAGATCGTCTACATCAACCACGAGTTGAACTCGTTAAGCTTTGTCGGTCTTCAAGGGTATGTTCTCTATGGATATACATCCTCCCATTGTTTGTATCTAGTAGATATATCTTGGTACATAGTTCCCATCGTAGGAATTTTTTTTGTTTTCTATGCTGCGAACCCTACAGTGGTATCAGAGCCGGATCTATGCGTAGATACTTTACACGGGTAGTACATATATGAGTATGTGGGCGATGATGATCATGTTGTTGCTCCTTAGTTGTAATTTTGGATATTGGTGGCATAGTGGGATGAAGCGGCCCAGACAAACTTTACATGTCCTTGCACATGAGACCTGTTCCACGCTTGACATGCAACTAGTTTGCATAAGTGGCTAGCGGGTGTCTGTCTCTCCTACTATAGTCAATATCTATTTTGCAACGAGTTGTCAACAATTTGGTTATCCTCGTTGTGGTTCATGTTCGTAGGTAAGAACGGTTCTATCTCGAAAGCCCTAAGCCACGTAAAACTTGCAATGGATAAATTAGAGGCGTCTAGTTTAGATTGTTGCTGGGCTAGTGTTATGATATGATGATGTTGTAAGTAGAAGTATGCGATGATACTCTTACAACATACATAACGTGTAATCTCCATAGACCTTCGACTTACACATATAGGTATGATAGTGATCATACCACGATGCACATGATAGAGATCATATGCGGGAACCATATCATTTCACTAATAAACATGTGATGTTTGATAGCATCTTATATTGCTTGTTTAGAGCTTTGTTAGCATAATAAGATGATCCCTCTTTTAAATATCAAGATAAGAATGTGTTCTTCCTTTAGTATGCACCGATTATGTTTTCGTCGCTCCAAGACATCACGTGATGATCGGGTGTTCTTGGATCCACGACCATATTTCGGGTGTAAAACAGTTACACACGCGAATACTAAGGTTCTAACTTGGCGAGCCTAGCATGTACAGACATGGCCTGGGAACACGGACCGAAAGGTTAAGCATGAGTCATATAGTAGATATGATGCCCATTTGAGGCTCGCCTTTGAAGCTACACCGACTCACGTGATGATCGGACTTGGTGTAGTGGATTTGGTTCATGTAATCACCAAAAAGGCACGAGGGATGTCGTTTTTGAGTGGGAGTTCATTCGTAATATAGATTAGTTGAACTCAATCTATCATACACTTAGTCTAAACTTTTCAAATTCTGTTGTAGATGGCACCACCTGCTTTTAATTTCAATGTGTTCATGGAGAAAGAGAAACTTGCAACGAACGGTAGCAACTTTACCGAATGGGCCATGAATTTGAGGATTCTCCTCTCTGCTGCACAAAAGCAATATGTGCTAGAAGCACCGTTAGGCCCCCCACCTTTTGAGGATGCCCCTGACAAGGATAAGAATGTCTATCAGACTCGTCAGGAGGACCACAACTTAGTTCATTGTGGCATAATGTATGGGCTAGAGCCGGAACTTCGAAAGCGTTTCAAAAAGGCAATGCTTTTGATACAATGGGTGAGTTGAAAATGAAGTTCGACACACATGCTGCTGTAGAGAGCTACAACGCTTCAGAAAAGTTCTTTAGCTGCATGATGGAAGAGCACAACTCCGTTAGTGAGCATGTACTCAAGATGTCGGGTTACGCCGATAAGCTTGTGTCCTTGGGAATAACGATTCCCATTGACTTAGGCATCCATCATGTTCTGCAGTCTCTGCCACCTAGCTATAAGAGCTTCATGATGAACTATAATATGCAAGGCATGAAGAAGTCTCTCCCCGAGCTTCTGTCAATGCTTAAAACTGCAGAAGTGGAGATCAAAAAGGAACATCAAGTGTTGATGATCAATAGAAACACTGGTTTCAAGAAAGATAAGAAGGGAAAACGGAAGGGAAGTAAGGGCGGCAAGACGGTTGACGTGCCTGAAAAAAACCCCGAGTTGGACCTAAGTCTGATACAGAGTGCTACTATTGTAAGGGGTAGCCCTTTGGGCATAAGCGCCCCAAGTATTTGGCAGACAAGAAGGCCGGCAAGGCAAACAAAGGTATATATGATATACATGTTATTGATGTGTACTTGACTAGTGCTCGCAGTAGCACCTGGGTATTTGATACCGCTTCAGTTGCTAATATTTGTAACTCGAATCAGGGGCTGCGGAACAAGCGATCGCTAGCAAGGGGTGAGGTCAAGATGCGTGTCGGCAATGGATCAAGCGTTGATGTGATCTCCATCGGAACGCTGCCTCTCCACTTGCCGTCGGGATTAGTAATAAACTTGAATAATTCTTATCTGGTGGCTGCACTGAGCATGGACATTGTATCTGGATCGTGATTAATGCGAAGTGGTTATTCATTTAAATCCGAGAACAATGGTTGTTCCATTTATATGAATGAAATCTTTTATGGTCATGCACCGATGATGAATGGTTTATTTCTATTAGATCTCGATGATAATGTTACACATATTCATAATGTTTATGCTAAAAGGATTAAACTTAATGATGATATATCCGCATATATGTGGCACTGCCATCTAGGTCATATTGGCGTTAAACACATGCAGTAGATCCATTCGGATGGACTTTTGGAATCACTTGATTTTGAATCATTTGATACATGTGAGCCATGCCTTATGGGCAAGATGACTAGAACGCCGTTTTTTGGTTCAATGGAACGGGCGACAGATTTATTGGAAATCATACATTCTGATGTATGTGGTCCAATGAGTGTGTCGGCGCGAGGTGGATATCGTTATTTTGTTACTTTCATGGATGATTTGAGTAGGTATGGTTATATCTACTTGATGAAACACAAGTCTGAAACTTTTGAAAAGTTCAAGGAATTTCAGAATGAAGTGGAAAATCATCGTAATAGAAAGATCAAATTTCTACGGTCCGACCGTGGAGGTGAGTATCTAAGTTACGAGTTTAGCACTCACATGAAAGAGTGTGGAATTGTTTCACAACTCACACCTGCCAGAACACCATAGAGAAATGGTGTGTCGGAACGTCGTAATCGTACTTTATTAGATATGGTTCGATCTATGATGTCTCTGACGGACTTGCCGTTGTCATTTTGGGGTTATGCACTAGAAACTGCTGCATTCACTTTAAATCGGGCACCATCTAAATCCGTTGAAAAGACAGCGTATGAATTGTGGTTTGGAAACAAACCTAAGCTGTCATTTCTTAAAGTTTGGGGTTGCCATGTTTATGTGAAGAAACTTCAACTGGATAAACTCGAACCCAAAGCGGAAAAATGCGTCTTCATAGGATACCCTAAGGAAACTATTGGGTATTCCTTCTATCACAGATCCGAGGGCAAGGTTTTTGTTGCCAAGAATGGATCCTTTCTAGAGAAAGAGTTTCTTGCGAAAGGTGTGAGTAGTCGGAAGGTAGAACTCGAAGAGGTTATTGAACCTTCTCTTCAAAGTATGGCGAGTAGCGCAGCGCCTGAAGTTGTTCCGGAGTTGGCTTCACCTGTTGAAGAAGGAACTAATGATAATGATCATGAAACTCTGAAAGAGAGTACTACCGAACCTCGCAGGTCAAGCAGGACGCGTGCAGCTCCCGAGCTGTACGGAAATCCTGTCATGAATTTCATGGTTGATGAAAATGATGACCGTGCGACGTATGAAGAAGCGATGATGAGCCCGGATTCCAACAAATGGTTAGAAGCCATGAAATCCAAGATGGAATCCATGTATGAAAATCAAGTTTGGAACTTGGTGGACTTACCTCACGACCGAAAGGCCGTGGAGAACAAATGGATTTTCAAAAGGAAAACTGATGTTGATGGCAATATAACTATCTATAAAGCTCGACTTGTCGCAAAGGGGTTTCGACAAATTCAAGGAGTTGACTACGGTGAGACATTCTCTCCTGTAGCGATGCTAAAATCAGTTAGGATTATGTTAGCAATTGCTGCATATTTCGATTATGAGATATGGCAGATGGATGTCAAAACCGCGTTTCTCAATGGTAATATTGAAGAATAGTTGTATATGATACAACCAAAGGGTTTTGTCGATCCTAAGGATGCTAACAAGGTGTGCAAGCTTCAGCGATCCATCTATGGATTGAAGCAAGCATCACAAAGTTGGAATCTCTGCTTTGATGAGGTGATCAAAGAGTTTGGATTTTTCCAAACTTATGGAGAACCTTGTATTTACAAGTGAGTGGGAGCAATGTGGCATTTCTGATATTATATGTGGATGACATATTATTGATCGGAAATGATATAGATCTTTTAAACAGTGTTAAAAGTTATCTAAACAGCAAATTTTCAATGAAGGACCTAGGTGAAGCGTCATACATATTAGGCATAAAGATCTATAGAGATAGATCTAGGCGCCTAATAGGGCTATCGCAAAGTACATACCTTGATAAGATTTTAAAGAAGTTTAAAATGGAGGATAGTAAGAAGGGGTTCTTACCTATGACACAAGGCACGACATTGAGTAAGACTCAAAGTCCGGCTTCGGCGGAAGAAAGAGAGATAATGGACAAGGTCCCCTATGCTTCAGCCATAGGCTCTATAATGTACGCCATGCTATGTACAAGACCGGATGTGGCACATGCTATTAGTTTGACTAGTAGGTACCAATCGGATCTAGGTTCAGAACACTGGAAAGCGGTCAAGAATATCCTTAAGTACTTACGAAGAACTAAGGATATGTTTCTTGTATACGGAGGTGAAGAAGAGCTCGTCGCTAAGTGTTATGTCGACGCTAGCTTTGACACCGGATCCGGATGACTCTAAGTCTCAATGGCAGAGCGGTTAGTTGGAGGAGCTCCAAACAACCTGTGGTGGCGGGATCAACAACGGAGGCCAAATATGTTCTTTGCTTGAAGCGGCTCGAGAGCGATTTGGATGAAGGAGTTCATATCCGAACTAGGTGTGGTTGCAAACGCGTTGGACCCAATGGTGATCTATTGTGACAACAATGGTGCCATTGCCAATGCCAAAGAGCCAAGGTCTCACAAGCATTCCAAGCATATTAAGCGCCGGTTTCACTCCATCTGCGAGCATGTCAAGGATGGAGATATAAAGATTTGTAAAGTACATACGGATCTCAATGTAGTAGATCCGTTGACTAAAACTCTCCCTAGAGCAAAACATGATCTACACCAGAACTCCATGGGTGTTAGATACATCACTATGTAACTAGATTATTGTCTCTAGTGCAAGTGGGAGACTAAAGGGAATATGCCCTCAGAGGCAATAATAAAAGGTTTATTATGCATATTCCAAGGATATGATAGATGTTTATTTTGCATGCTATAATTGTATTAATACGGAAACGTTAATACATGTGTGTTTAATAAACTAGTCCATTGATTAACAAGATGATCATAGTTTCCTGATCATAGACATTGGATGTTGTTAATAACGAGATCACAACATTAGTGTAATGGTGTCATGAACATTCATCCGAAGTATAGCATTACGATCAAAGTCATTGAGTTTATATTGCTATAAACAACTTACGAAGTAGTCCTAATCCTTAGACCATGAGATCATGCCAATCACTAACACCGGAAGAGCTTCTTGTTGACATCAAACGTCACTCCGTAACTGGGTGATTATAAAGATGGATTCAAAGCTACTAAAGTGTTATTGAGAATCATGGATCAAGAGTGGAATTTATTCATCCCGATGACGGATAGATATGCTCTAGGCCCTCTCGGTGATATCACATTGGTTAGCTTGCAATCAAGTGATTTGATCACTAGAATGTTATATCACGGGAACGAGAAAAGAGTGCATGTCAGTAACGAGATCAAACTAGGTATGGAGATACCGATGATCGAATCTCGAACATGTAATATATCGTGAAACAAAGGGATTAAGATACAAGTGTAAAAGGTTCTGACGATCACAGGAAAAATCATCGTTGAATGTGTGGGAGTCAGTATGGATCTCTAGGTCCCGCTAGTGATTATTGATCAGAGAAGGGTCTCGATCATGTCCGCATTATTTGCGAATCGTAGGGTGAAACACTTAAGGGACACTGGCATCCAGTTGGAGCAAATGTTTCATGCCGAAATAATAAACAAGCGCATTAACTTATTTCACTAGATACCGAAATTGGTTGTCGGGTGAAATTGCATAAAGAGGTTATGCATGTGAAATGGAATTCTAGCAAGGGGTTATTTGTTAATGTTTGTCATTAAAGTAATTGACAAAATTCTGAATAAAATAAAAGAGTTTTATTTAATGAGAGTTTGCATTAAATTTGGTGGAAATTTAATGGGAATTTGAGTGGGTTTTTGAGTGGAGAAAATTGAAGAGCCATTTTGTGAGTGGAGTGTCCACCCACATGAATGAAGTAGGGGAGGGGGCAGCCCCCATGGACGGCGGCCACCCCCTTGGGTGCCCCCCTCCTCCTATAAAAGGCACCCCTCTCCTCTCTCTCACTCACACCTCCTCGTGAAGGATCTCTCTCCCCCTCTAGAATTTATCCCCCATGGTCTCGGACTAGCGAGATACATGTTCCCGGTGGCTATTCGGCAAGAAAGGGTTGTGCTTCCACTGCATCGCTGGAGCGAGGAGGCGGAGGTTGCTCGGTGTCTTGTACGTGTGTGCGAGCACGGATGCGCTGCTGCTTTGCGGCGCTAGGACTTCCTCTCGATCTTGAGATCAGCAAGATATCGTCTACATCAACCACGAGTTGAACTCGTTAAGTTTTGTCGGTCTTCAAGGGTATGTTCTCTACGGATATACATCCGCCCATTGTTTATATCTATTAGATAGATCTTGGTACATAGTTCCCATCGTAGGAAATTTTTTTGTTTTTCTATGCTGCGAACCCTACAATATGCGGATATCCGGACTTTCTAAAAGGAGGCATAATTTCCAAAAACTCTTTTTCAACAAAGATGTAGAGATGCCAATGTTAGGCTTTTCAGAAACAACTATAGTGTAGAGCTATCTCGCCACATCCCAATATGCATTATCTTGTTACCTTGTCTCAGTGGTTTGCGAGTACATTCAAAGTACTCACCGGCATTATCCCTGGCTATTTACTTGGCCAGATTGCAGATGTTAAGAAGTGATGAAGGTGCTGACGTCTATGCGAGCTAGGCCGTCTTCCAAGTCAGTTGCCTATAGGTTAAGGCATGACATGGGCTCTGCGCTTGAAGACTTCTGCTACTTGTGTTGTAATTGTCATAATGGCCACTTTGTATGTTTTGTAATCATTACTTTTGGGGTGATGTAATGATAATTGGTCGGTTATGATGACGGCTCACTGATCATAGGAACATGAATTGTATGCATAACGGGTATTCTCGGACCGTAAATCCGGGATGCCACACCTACCATATCAAGACCCCAAACCACAAATTGTCATGTAACAGGGATTCTTCGCAACTGTTCATCCGGAACGTGTGCCTGATGGGCGTTATTTTGGCAGCCTCTGCACGTTTTGACTAGTTTATCAGCAGCTGCCTTAATTGTAAGCCAAAATAATCCATGTAGAAAAGCTTTTGCCACTAAGGATCTGGCTGAAGCATGGTGACCACACTCGCCTTCGTGGATCTGTCGCTAGATTTTCACTCCTTTTTCCGAAGTATAGGCTTTTGCTCTTCGGACGATCTGTAGGCTCAAGACTTCGTCTTTGGGTAATTTTCCATCTATCAGGAAATCCCTATAGGGTTTTGTCCAGCTGGGAATTACAGCCAGAATTGCTATTAAAGGTGAGTCGGATTTCATCGGATAGTCCTCATCAACTCTGACTATGGAGGGGACCCTTAAATGCTCTAAAAAGCGCCATCCGGTACTTGTTTCCACACAGAGCATATCCTTGATAGAGCATTTGCTTCCTTGTTTTCTGCTCGAGGGATGTGTTGAACCTCAAAACCCTCGAACTAATTATATAGTTCATCCACAACAACTTTGTATGCTTCCATGTGTTTATTTTTGTTTCAGATGTCGGATACTTGCTATGCAACTAAATCCGAGTCTTAGTAACACATGAGTCTTGTGATGCCAATGGTTTTGGTCATGCATATTCCATGCAGCAATGCTTCATACTTGGCAATATTGTTGGTTGTCGTGAAGTGTATTTGCAACACATAGAATAGCTTATCTCCTTGGGGTGATTTGAGCACCACGCCAGCCCCCGAGCCTCCTCGTGCCTTTGATCCGTCAAAGTGAAGGGTCCAAAATTCCGAGTCTAGAGGACTTGTGTTTTCTGCCGTCTCTGTCCAATCAACAACAAAGTCGGCAAGTATTTGGGACTTGATTGCTGTACATGGCTTGTACTCAATGTAGAAAGCTGCAAGCTCTATTCCCCACTTTGCGAAACGTCCTATGGCGTCGCGGTTATTGATTATATCTTGTAGGGGAGCGGTTCTCACCACTGTGATCTTGTGCTCTTGTAAATAGTGGCGTAGCTTTCTGGATGCAAAGAACACTCAATAGGCTAGCTTTTGATGGTGGGGATATCGTTTTTTGACTCTGTCAGGACCTAACTCGGGTAATAAGTTGGTTGCTGCACCTTATGCTCGTGGCCTTCTTCCTTGCGCTCCACTAATGTTACCACACTTATGACCTTGTTGGTCGCTGCAATATAGAGTAACATAGGCTCCTAAGGTTTTGGCGCTACAAGAACTGGTGGGTTTGAAAGTAGGTCTTTCAAACTTTGCAGGGCGATCTCAACTTCCTCGGTCCAGACAAATTTGTTGGTTTTCTTCAAGAGTTTGTACAAAGGTGCAGCTCTTTCGCTGAGCCAACTGACGAACCGACTCACTACTGCAATGCAACTAGTGAGACGTTGCAAGTACTTCAGGCGAGTCAGTATGGTAATGTTGAGTATAGCCTTGATTTTTTCCCGGTTCATCTCTATGCCTCGCTAAGAGACGATGAAACCTAACAATTTTCTGGCTGGAATTCCAAAGAAACACTTCTTCAGATTTAGCATCATATTGAATTTTTGTAGACTAGCAAATGTTTCCTCCAAGTCGGAAATTAAAGTTCCCTTCTTTTTGGACATAACTGCCATGTCGTCTACATATACGTGGACATTGCATCCGATTTGATTGTTGAGAAAACCTTTCATACTATGTTGATATGTTGCTCCTGCGTTCTTTAAGCCTATAGGCATAGTTTTGTAGCATAAGGTTCCTAAAGGAGTGATGAAAGATGTCTTAATTTGGTCTGACTCTTTCATCGGTATTTGGTGATATCCGGAATATGCGTCGAGAAAATAGAGTAATTCTGACCCTGCCGTTGATTCGATAACTTGGTCGATTCTTGGCAAAGGGAATGGATCTTTTGGGCGTGCCTTGTACAAAGAGGTATAATCAACACACATCCTTAAATCAATGGTGTCATTTTTAGGGATGAGTACAGGATTTGCCACCCAATCTGTATGGATGACCTCTGTTATGAATCCGGCTAACTCTTGTCGGGCTAATTCCTTGGCTATCTCTTTGCGCTTTTCATCACCAAACCATCGCAAGGACTGTTTGACGGGTTTAGCATTAGGGTACACATTAAGAGAGTGCTCGGCAAGTTCCCTATGTACTCCGGTCATGTCAGAAGGCTGCCATGCGAAGATGTCACTATTAGCTTTGAGGAACTTGACGAGCGCGCTTTCCTATGCATGCTCTAAGCCTACTCCTATGTTCGTTGTCTTGGAGGGATCACCTTCCTTCAGCGACGTTTCTTCATCTCTTCTGACGACTTGAATTGCAAACTTGGCTTCATCACCTCGTTCTTCATAGCAGGCATCTCGGTCGGATTGATGGTCTTCTTGATCTCCGGGTATTCTTGGGCATGTAGCACGGCTTCGGTGAAGGCAGCAAATCCTTCGTTGCACTCTCGCGCCTTCCTTAGGTTTCCCCGGACAGTGATTATTCCCTTTGGACCTAGAAGCTTAATCATGTTGTAGATGTAATAGGGACGAGCCATGAACGCCCAGTAAGCCGGACGTCCGAAGATGGCGTTGTAAGCACTTTTGAACGGTACCACCTCAAAAGAGAGTGGCTCGGTCCGGTAATTTTCGCGGGTTCCGATTGTCACGTCCAGAGTAATCTCACCCAGATAATCCGCTAGTCTCCCTAGTACAATTCCATGGAAAGTTACACTACTGTAACTCAACTGGCTCTCGTGCAGCTTCATGCGGTGGAGCGTCTCGATGTAGAGGATATTGATGCTGCTCCCACCGTCCATGAGTTTTTTAGAGAACTCATAGCCATCAATAAGAGGATTGACGACCAGAGGGTACTTTCCCTGATGATGTGTTTTCCTCGGATGATCTGATCGATCAAAGGTGATGGTTACGTCCGACCAATCCAGAAACTGTGGAACAGCCGGAACCGTGGCATTAAGCTCACGGAGAACCGTCTTATTTTCTTTTGGCTGGTTGGGATACAAGGAAGAAGACGTATGCATCTTTCTTAGTAGGAAAATTATGTTGGCGGTGGAGTCTCATTATGTTGACTCTGATGCCGGTTTCTTTGGGCCCCGTCCCTACTTGATTCAGGATGGTCCAGATCATCTCTTTGTCCGGCGTTACCAGCCGGATGGCTCGGTGGTGGCATCCTTAGACGATCTTGCTCTTCTCATTGGCGGCGTGTTTCCGGGTCTTCTCTATAGCGGTTGTTTTGCCGATGATGGTCTTGATGAAGGACCATTGCCCTGACGGTGTCTTCGGACACAGCCGGAATAACTCTTGCCCAGTCACGCGCCGGCCGGCGAGAGTGGCCATTTGAGCCGGTTCTTGAATTCTCTTCTTCTCCACGGGGACGATAGCGATGATCCGTATCCCTACGGAGCCTTCCGTCAGCGCTTTGGTCAGCGCCAGTGTGGCAAAACTCGTACTTTGACGCAGTTGTTTTCTGCTGCTTTAACCCTTTGTCCAGCAATGCGATACACTGTTGGACCTGCTGTGGAGACGTATTGTTCGCGAGGATGTCTCGAGCTGCAGCAGCGTTTTCCAACGGCGTGCTGTAGACTCAGATCTTCTGTCCGGTCTTTCCATCAAATAGATATTTGTGGATATCCGGGTTCTTGTTGGTAAGAAACGGACTTCCCCTTGTTTTTTTGGGTGTCGCTTGAAAGCTGACTGATATTTGGCAGGATCACTATCTAACTGCTGCCTAAGCTTGACGATGCACGCGGCCTCTTCGAGCAGAAACAAATGATGCTTTTCCAGGTCCTCATCCCTTTTCTCTAGCGCCTCCGGTGTAAGATCCGAAGCCGTAGGGATTGGAATTGTGAGAGCATCTCCATAAATTTCACGTGCACCCTTGGTGACGACGTGTCCATCCACAGGAGGGTCGATCGACGTAGTATTAATCAGATCTCCATCCTGATTCTCCATCTCAATCTCTTCATCAACTTTTTCTTTTTAGGTTTCCTCGACGTCCGGCTCTGCCGATGTCGGATTCTTGTTCTTCTTCTTCTTCTTTGACCGTCCAGTAGCCTTAACGTGCGTAGTAGTGGCTAAGATGGATTTTGGTCGGTACTTTCCATACTGGTTGGCTTGTGGACCGCGAAGGAATCTCCGGTATCCATATCATCCTAATAGGTGTAGCTTTCATCGATGTATCATATGGACTAGGAGAATTTTCTGGCTCACCTTGTGTTGGCTTGGAGGCGTGTTCTTGCTCGTACTCCTCTATCACCTTATTGAAGTCTCGAAGTTCCTGCAACGTTATTGACTCTTGAGGGGAGCCAGGTAAGTCAGCATTTTCTTCATTGTGTCTAGTACTGAATCGCTGCCGGCTCCAGCATCGACAGTGTTAGATCCAGAGCTTATGTGGTACACGAAGCAGTGCTTCTTCTTGTTTAGGTTCTTGAGGTAGCGGTACAACTTGGTTTCCGCCTCTTCCATCTCGAAGTTCTCCTTGATGTCGGTGATTTCTTCATAATCGATGTAGGGGCGTCTCGTCATCTCTGTTATCTTGCTCCTCAAGAGTTCTTTTTCTCCTACGACGTCGGTAGGGTTGGATCCATAGAGGATGTATTCTTCATCCGTGTATCCGATCTCTTTAGAGAAATCAGATCCGGATTTTTTTTCCACCTCTTCTTCCACTACAGGAGTGGGCTGGGTGGGTTCGATTTTCTCCGGGATCTTGAACTCTTCCGCCTCTACGGAAGACCATGCGACCCATGGCGATAGTTTTGCCGATTCCGGCATGCTTAGATTCTGCCTGGAACAAAGCTCCAAAGGTCACGCGCCCCACGGTGGGCACGAACTGTCGTCGGATTGTCGAAAATTACACCATAGGGGGTCCTAGTGGCGTTGGAAAGATGGGGTGTGAGACGTCCGATGTTCCAGGAGCGGTGAGCACAAGTTTACCCAGGTTCAGATCTGACTGCGCTGATCGGATCCTACTCCTGCTAGCAACCCAGTAATATATAGACGTAAGCCGGATGTTACAACAGATTACAAGAGAGGTTCGCCTGTGCTAGTTGGTTGTGGTGTTGTGCCCTAAAGGCTCCCATAGGGCCGTTTTATATAGTCACTGGGCCTAGGGTTACAGGAGAGACCTATCCAGATACATTACAAAGTTATTAACTAGATACAGCTTGGACTACAAGTAATACTACATGCCTAAGTTGGTAGCTCTTCTGGGCCTTGTCGTAGCCGGAACTGGCTCCTCGTCTTTCTCTGACTAGGCCGCCCATGAAGGAAAGCTCTAACCCGTTGGTGGGCCACCCTGGTCAGCGAGTCCTGCGGGTATACCCGGAAAGTATATCCCCAACACATTCATTGGCATAGTTCCATGTTTTCTTGCACTTGAAGCATTCAACCTGACTGATGTCCCTCTTTGTTGGCTGATTTCCATTGCCATGTCCACTATGGTGACTCTTGTATACACTTTTGTTGTTTTGGTGATCCCCATTGTTGTGTCCATGATGTTTATTGCTATCCTGGTGAAGGTTACTGTTGTGGTGGTTGTTATGATTCCCGTGTTTGTGGGATCCAAAACCTCCACTTCCTTCGCCAAAAGAATGCTTGTGAGATGATCCAAATCGATGCTTATCAAAATGGTGTTTCCTCTTCCTGTTCTCAACTTGCTTCATCTTGCTTTCAAAGATGGTAGCTTTGTCACACATAGATTGATAAGTTGGAACATATGCAACAGATTGTTGCATGCACATATCATCATTCATTCCTTCAAGGAACTTCTCTTTCCTCTTTACATCAGCATCAACATCATCTGGTGCATAGCATGACAGATTGTTGAACTCTTCAATATATTAAGCAACACTGGGATGGCATTGTTTAAAGTTGTGAAATTCCTTCTTCTTCAACCCCATCACTCCTGAAGAAATATGAGCAGTGCGGAATCCATCCTCAAATATTGCCCAAGTCACTTCTTCAATAGGGTTAGTGACTTGAAAGTTATCCCACCAAGTAGCTGCTGGTCCTTCCAGTAAGTGTGCTGCAAACCTGACTTTTTCTGCATCAGTGCAACCAACTATGACCAAGTCCTTATTCACGGAACGCAGCCGATCATTTTCCACCATGGGATAAGTTGTACCAGAAAACTTAGCAGGCCTCAATCTTAGAAACCTTGTGAGCATATCAAAAGGTGGTGGGTTGTTCTGGTTGTTGTTATTGTTATTATTGTTGTTGTTTTTGTTGATGTTTTGGTTCTGATTCTGATTGACCATAAACTGAGTCATCGTTTACATCACCTGTGTCTATGCAGTCACCAATTGTTGCATCTCATTGTCATTGTTGTTGTTGTTGGGATTGGCACGACAAGGAGGCATCTGTGGTTTTAATAAGGATAAGTAAGGATAAATAACACCATAGATCCTATCAGGCACAATACAACATATAACAACAATAACAAACAAGCAACCTCAAGATAAACTTTAGGGTTCAAAACATCACAAGCAACAAGTTTCCAAAGATAAAACACACTAGCATAGTAATCCACAAGTTGGATGATCAATGCGACTCGATAATAAAATTATGATAAATGGATAGATAGATAGGTAGATATCACTACTCCTCCATATGAACTTCCTCCTCCACTAGAGCAAGTCCTACTGCATCAAATCCTTCCTTGTACTCCTCCAAGCTGGTGGTCAAAGCATCAACCTTCTCTTGTAGCCTTCTATTCTGTGACCGCAGCTTCTCTATCACCTCGTGATCCGCCTCTGGCTGAAGGTCCTCAAGCTCCAACTTAGTCTCTAGGTCCTTGATCCTCTTGTTCCTATCCTAGATCCTCTACTCGTGGCTCTTGAACTTCTTATCTTGACTTTCAAATTTCTTCTCCGTCTCCTTGATGCGCTCCTCTTGCTCCTCGAAGTCCTTGTCCTTCTCCTTAAGATAAATGAGTAGCTCACCATTGCCAAGCATCACATTGTTCCTATTAGTATCAAGGTGCCTAATGAGACTGTCTAAGTACTGGAGGTAGTTTCGCATAGGCTTGATGGTCTCCTTAGTAGCCTCGTCCAACACTATAGCCTCTTCATCCTCGTCCCATCTCCCAAAGAAATGGAAGTAGTGGTCCTTGAGCTCGACAGCGTGACGTGCACAAAGGCGTCCTAATAGCTCCTGCATGGCGACGTCGAGGCCTCTCTCTTGATCATCATAGAGTATCTTGAAGGCAATCTCCTCCGTTGGAGGCTCTGTTTGGCGTCCTGGCTGAGTAACCCTGAATCCCCATAAGTCCTTCCTCTCAAACTTCCTGAGCTTAATTCCCTCGATGGTAGGGATTGGGAGAGAGAGAGAGTACATTGACAAGCTATAAAATGTGAGTCCCAAAGCGAGTTCTTTTGAACTCCTCGGTGTTGCTGTAAACAAAGCTAGGCATCTATTTCATAGGATGGATAAAAGTTAGAAACCACACAATTAAAAAAAAGTAGCAAAACAAGAGCCAAAGTCATTCATCAAAACATTAATTCACACAAGTCATGGCATACATTATTCAACTCAAGCAATGAGGTTCAATCACAACTTAGACAAATTTTTCCATACCACATAGGTCGGTATGATCAAATTATTAATGCGAGAAAACAACAAGTGTGGTGGTCCAAATATAGGATATGTCGCAACCTTCACTCACTAGTCAAGGTAGCTATATGCGCATCCTTGGAGGCAATATGTTTGTCTTGATCACAAGACTCACATGCTAAGTCTATAATATCCCTCCTTAGCTGTTTTATGGTGGTATCTAAGTCTTGGGTATGCTTCCTCTCCTCTCTAAGGTCATTTTGAGTGTTGAGCATTCTACACTTAAGCCTTTCTCCAAGTTCTTCAATGGCATTCCATGTTGCATTCCTTGCGGAGTCAAAGAATGACATATGCATTTCAGAGTTGGTGACCATGCAGAATCCCGACTCATTGTGGTTATCCTCCTTGTTTTTATACAAGTGAAGTTGTACCCACCAATACTCTTTTCCTTCATCCATCACCGGATATCCCTTGTACACGGCTTCACCATTTATCCCCAAGCTAATCATGAGGTTGTTGAATGCCTTGGGAAACTCTGTCTCACATTCTAGGGTCATAGTCATCAATGGTTAATTCCTGATAGATTCGTTGATGGAGGCCATCTACAAATATAGATGAGAAAGAAGATTAGAAGAGGTTTACGAGATGAAAAGAAACAAAGTGTTAAATTCATAGTGGTGTTGAATTTTCCTAGTGGTATTCTTAATATAATCCATCTTAGGGTCACAAACCTATAGTCAACACAGTGCTCTGATACCACCTGTAAGATCTCACCGAATAAGGTAGAGATCCCTATGATTGCAGTGCTAGTCCCTGGAGATAGCACCCACAGTTTAAGATGAAGTACACAGATACAAAGGTCATTATTACATTGAAATTCCAAGAGTACAATAATTCTTACAACTCACTTAGCCTAAGGCTAACTTATAAAGAATTCTCGTTACATAGCATAAAAATAAAGTCTTCATCTTCATGTTCCACAGGCAAACATGTTGAGTGTACACTCATAACCCTACTCACCATCAGAGTAACCTGCAACCTAATAAGTTACAGCCACAAGGGGTCAATACAGTTGGAATTGTATTGGCAATTGATACTATAGTTCTATAGTAGAGACTAACATCTACATGAATTTGGCTAAGTGTGGATCAGGCTGGCTTTGCACAAAGTAAGTTTTATCCTACTAGTTTGAAAATACTAAGTTTTGTTTTACAAACACTAAGTAACCACCAATAGACATTGGTGAACCTCTACCCTTGTTCACCCACAAATTTTAACTTAGAGAAATTGGGATGAGGAGATTCTTGAACCGTTTCAATGTCTTTGATGCTCAAAATTGTCCATAACTGGGGACACGGACTAAGTACTTAGGTTTACCCTCTCGTGAGGTGGTGCACTTCCCCACAAGACTCGACATGCATCGAGACGAGACATTTCAGAAGCAATCCCTCAGAGCACCATGGACGCGTTCCATCCTATCAACTCTACCACCATCTGTCCATCTTGCTGAGTTCTTGCAACTTAGTTGGTCAAGGCAGAGCACATATGCCATGTATTTGCACTACAAGCTTCGTAACACGAAACAACTCAAATCTCTTTGTTCCTGGGTGGCCATCCACAAGTGTGATACACAGGGTAAACCATAGAAATGGGACCTGTGTAACCACACAACACAAACCATACAAGTCCCAATCCACCCAGGTGTTTCATTAACAAGTTTGTTTTCTCAGTCCAAAAACACATAGGCATAAATTTTCCATAACATCATAACATGAATTTTTACACCCACTAATTCTAATAGCAAGTTTGAGAATTGTAGCATACAATGTCTCCCAACTTAGGAAAATTCTACCAATATATACTCTATAGGACCTTCCATAGAATAGCAATATATTTCAAAACTATCATGCAAGTTCTACCAAAATAGTACTAATGCAATAGGTAAAATATTAGGACATAAGATGAAGTATCACTTGCCTTGGTAGCTAGCGGAATAGGTACAATCCTCACAATCACACACTTCACAATCCACAAAATCTACACAACAAAATTCAAACAAAAATATACAAATCAATATAACACTCAAAAATAACATGAATGCATGCAAATATGCAATGAGATTCCAAACACATTTAAAAAAAACTCTACTGTACAGAAGATAAAGTATACAATTTAAGGTCTAAAGGTTACAAAAACCACCTAAAAATATTATACCTAATAACTTTAATAGCCAAAATAGTCCTACAAATGTTTTTGTACAAAAACACTAATTTTACACAAGGAAATGACCAAAGTAAGGAAATAGAATTAAATTTGACAATTTTCTAAATCCATAGACATCTAACTCTTATTTTTCTGAATTACAGATCGAAAGTTATGAATTTACAATTTAAATAAACTAACAAATCAAATTTGAATTTTTAAAACAGAAACACTAACACGCGGAACGCTCTGATTGGCTGGTATCGATTCATGCGGATCACACTCGCAAGCCGCTGGATCTAAGTGGCATCGTGCGGATCATATATGCCCGTACCGCTTCGCGTTGGCAATCTAATCTAAGCCGCTGGATCTAGATCCAGCGGATTTAATTGATCTGACCAAGACCTAGCGGCACTAATGGCGAGCACGATGGCGACGCGTCTGGCGACGGCATACCGGTGAGCCTAGGTGTAAAGGGGTTGGTTCATGGGTGTTACCAAGTTGCGCGACGAGGTGGATGATGTGGTGGTCATGGACGAGGGCGGAGTGCACGAACACGGCGGCAATTCCTCGTCGGAGTTGAGCTGGGCGTCGGGTTCTTGTAGTCGTCGACAGAGGCAAGGCTCTGGTGCAAAAGAAATACATCGGCGAGTGTTAATAGGTGTGCAATCAGATGGTGAGCACGACCGCATGAATCAGAGGGCGAGGGGCTCATGGGACTCACCGCAATGGTTCGCCGGAGCTCGTCAGGACAACAACGGTGCGAGGAGAAATATGAGTAGCCTGGCGGCACTCAGAGGTTGTGGTGTGGGGGAAATGGAGCGGAGGCCGAGGGTGTTAAGTAGCAGCACTCGGGGAGAGAATCACGCATGGATTCGAGCGCTATTAAGTGAAAACAACGATGAAGAAATGGTCGAGGAACGGGCTGGGCGCGCGTTGATTAAGGACGAAGAGCTGAGGTGGCAGTGGGGGCCATCTGTCAGTGAGGGGGTCCGGCCGCACGTGCTGAGAAACAGAGGGGAGAGGGGAAAACCCGGGTGGGATAGGTGGGCTTCTTGTTGGCCGCTCTAATTGGTTGGTTAGCCTTTTTTTCCTTAGCACTTTTTCTTTTTTGTTATGATTTTCCAAATATGATTTGAAGCATCAAACGAACTCCAAATCCACTCAAATTTTCAACACATTTTTTAGGGATAATCCTAGTATATAAAAGTGTTTAAACACAACAAACCACTCCAAAAAAATTTGGGCTATAAAAACAAAAATAAAACACATGTCCCATACATGCAAATAAGAGGGGTTTAAATTAGGGTTTTGCTAGGTTTTGAAGTTTGAAAGTTTTTTGTGCCATGCACACATGCCATGATGATATGAATGAAATGATGATGTTTTGGTTTTGATAAAATTTTGGATGTTACAGTAGCATTCAGAAACAACATTTTGGTGGTTGATTCACAAAACGACCCGTTTTTTGCATTCGGAAAATGGAAAATGGATTTTCCTTGCGACTAAAAGGAAAACTTCCTCTTAAAACATTGTTCTTCATCCGAAAGTCCACATGCATGTATAATATGAGCACAGTATCACAAACTATGCCGTGATTCTGCACATAACATCGGTCATTTGGACTGAAAGCCATGAAACCTCGAACATCATAGGTCATTTTATGAAGTTTTTTTTGAGACATAATCAATATACCAAGTATGGTATTTTTCCTTGCAACTATGACAGATAGTTTGACACCACACGAAGTATTTACATTGTTCGGACCATTTTTGAATTTCTTATGCCTATTTCGAATTTTTCTTGTTTTGAACTAAGGTCAAAACGGCGTGCATGAAGATAGGGGACGAGCCTAATTAGAACTTACATTGGATCTATGAGGAAACGACATATTATGAGTATAAAAATGATTTTTAAAAAAATAACGGTAGTTAGATCATGTACATGTAGTTCAAACTGGACCCACTTTCTACCGATTGGGTAGACATTTGTCTTTTTCACCCGGAAAGGACGGAAAGGTTTGATATCTCCCGCTTGCGAGATCGTCAATGTAAGGTCATCTATTATTTTAGAAAAATGGGATGGTAGCATTCTGAAACAACATTTTTGTGGTTTCTTCACAAAGCGATCCATTTTTTCCGCTTGGAAAATGGAAAATGGCTTTTCCGTGCGACGAAATAGAGAACTTCCTCCTACAACATTGTTATCCATCCCAACATTCACATGCATGCATAATATGGTTACAGTATCACAAACTATGCCGCGATTATGCACATAACATTGGTCATTTGGTTCGAAAGCCATGAAACCTCGATCATGATAGGTCATTTTGTGAAGGTTTTTTCGAGACATAATCAATATACCAAGGTTGGTATTTTTCATTGCAACTATGTCAGATAATATGACACCACGCGAAGGATTTACATTTTTTGGACCGATTTTGAATTTCTTATGCCCGTTTCGAACTAAGGTCAAACGGCGTGCATGAAGACAGGGGACGAGCCTCGTTAGAACATGCATTGGATCTCTGAAGAAACAACATATCGTGAATCTATAAATGATTTTTTCAAAAATCACGGGCATTAGACCATGTACCTATGGTTCAAACCGGACCCACTTCCTACCGATTCGGCAGACATTTGTCTTTTTCAACCCGGGAAGGACGAAAAGGTTCGAGATCTCCCGGTTGATAAATCGTCCATGTAAGTTGGTTTATTATTTTAGAAAAATGGGATGGTAGCATTTTGGTGGTTGCTTCACAAAACGACCCATTTTTTCTATTAGAAAATAGATCGCTTTTCCGTGCGACGAAAAGGAAAACTTCCTCCTGCAACATTGTTCTCCATCCGAAGTTCCACATGCATGCATAATATGGGCATAGTATCACAATCTATGACGTGATTCTACACATAAGATCGGTCATTTGGACCGAAATCCATGAAACCTCGAACCTGATAGGTCATTTTCTGAAGGTTTTTTCGAGACATAATCAATATACCAAGTTTGGTATTTTTCCTTGCAACTGTGCTAGATAATATGATACCACGCGAAGGATTTACATTGTTTGGACTGTTTTTAAATTATGCCAGTTTCGAATTTTTCCCATTTTGAACTAAGGTCAAAACAGCATGCATGAACATAAGGGACAGTCCACTAACAGAACTTGCATTGTATCTATGAAGAAACAACATATTTTGAGTCTAAAAATGATTTTTTTTAGAAAATCACGGGCATTAGATCATGTACATGTAGTTCAAGCCGGAGACACTTCCTACCAATTTGGCAGACATTTGTATTTTTCACGCAAAAAGGACGGAAAGGTTTGAGATCTCCCGGTTGGGAGATCGTCCATGTAAGGTGGTATATTATTTTATAAAAATGGGATAGTAGTATTCTGAAACAACATTTTGGTGGTTGCTTCACAAAATGACCCGTTTTTTGCACATGGAAAATGGATTTTCCATGCGACGAAAAGGAAAACTTCCTCCCGCAACATTGTTATCCATCTGAAGGTCCACATGCATGCATAATATGGGCATAGTATGACACACTATGTCTTGATTATGCACATAACATCGGTCATTTGGACTGAAAGTCATGAAACCTCGAACATGATAGGTCATTTTGTGAACGGTTTTTTGAGACATAATCCATATACCAAGTTTGGTATTTTTCATTGCAACTATGTCAGATAATAGGACATCACGCAAAGTATTTACATTGTTCGGACCATCTTTGAATTTCTTATGCCCATTTTGAATTTTTCCCGTATTAAACTAAGGTCAAAATAGCGTGCATAAAGATAGGGGACGAGCCTCGTTAGAACTTGCATTGGATCTCTGAAGAAAGAACATATTGTGAGTATAAAAATGATTTTTACAAAAAATCACGGGCGTTAGATCATGTACCTGTAGTTCAAACCGGACCCACTTCCTACCGATTGGGCAGACATTTGTCTTTTTCACCGGGGAAGGACGGAAAGGTTTGAGATCTCCCGGTTGGGAGATCATCCATGTAAGGTGGTCTATTATTTTATAAAAACGGGATGGTAGCATTCTGAAACAACATTTTTGTGGTTGGTTCACAAAGCAACCGGTTTTTTCCGCTCGGAAAATGGAAAATGGGTTTTCCGTGCGACGAAAAGGAAAACTTCCTCCTGCAGCATTGTTCTCCATCCGAAGATCCACATGCGTGCATAATATGGTTATAGTATCACAAACTATGCCGCTATTCTGCACATAACATCGGTCATTTGGGCCGAAAGCCATGAAACCTCAAACATGATAGGTCATTTGGTGAAGGTTTTTTTTAGATATAATCAATAATCCAAGTTTTATACTTTTTTGTTGCAACTATGTTAGATAATATGACATCACGCGAAGGATTTACGTTGTTCGGACCATTTTTGAATTTTTATGACCACTTTGAATTTTTCCCATTTCGAACTAAGGTCAAAACGGCGTGCATGTAGATAGGGGACGAGCCTCGTTACAACTTTCATTGGATCTCTGAAGAAACAATATATTGTGAGTCTAAAAATGATTTTTTCAAAAAATCACGGGCGTTAGATCATGTACATGTGGTTCAAACCAGACCCACTTCCTACCGATTTGGCAGACATTTTCTTTTTCACCAGGAAGGAAGGAAAGGTGTGAGATCTACCGGTTGGGAGATCATCCATGTAAGATGGTCAATTATTTTATAAAAATGGGATGGTAGCATTCTGAAACATCATTTTGGTGGTTACTTCATAAAACGACCCCCTTTTTGCACTCGGAAAAAGGAAAATGGCTTTTCTGTGTGACGAAAAGAAAAACTTCATTTTGCAACATTGTTCTCCATCCCAAGGTCCACATGCATTCATAATATGGGCACAATATCACAAATTATGCTGCAATTCTGCACATAACATCGGTCACTTGGACCGAAAGCCATGAAACTTCGAACATGATAGGTTATTTTATGAAGTTGTTTTTCGAGACATAATAAATATACCAATTTTGGTATTTTTCCTTGCAACTATGTCATATAATATAACACCACGCAAAGGATTTACTTTGTTTGGCCCGATTTTGATTTTCTTATGTCCGTTTTGAATTTTTCCCGGTTCAAAATAAGGTCAAAACGGCGTGAATGAAGATAGGGGACGAGCCTCGTTAGAACTTACATTGAATCTCCAAAGAAACAACATATTTTGAGTCTAAAAATGACTTTTTCAAAAAATCACGGGTGTTAGATCATGTTCATGTAGTTCAAACCAGACCCACTTCCTACCGATTCGCAGACATTTTTCTTTTTCTCCCGGGAAGGGCGGAAAGTTGTGAGATTTCCCGGTTGGGATATCGTCCATGTAAGATGGTCTATTATTTTAGAAAAATGGGATGGTAGCATTCTGAAACAGCATTTTGGTGGTTGCTTCACAAAACGATCCATTTTTTGCTGTCAGAAAATGGAAAATGGCTTTTCCCTGCGACGAAAAGGAAAACTTCGTCTTGCAACATTGTTATCCATCCCAAGGTCCACATGCATGCATAATATGGGCATAGTATCACAAATTATGCCGTGATTCCACACACAACATAGGTCATTTGGACCGAAAGCCCTGAAACCGCGAACATGAGAGGTCATTTTGTGAAGTTTTTTGAGAGATAATCAATATACCAAGTTTGGTATTTTTCCTTGCAATCATGTTAGATAATATGACACCACACAAAGGATTTACGTTGTTCGGACAGATTTTGAATTTGTTATGTCCGTTTCGAATTTTTCCCATTTCGAACTAAGGTCAAAATAGCGTGAATGAAGATAGGGGACGAGCCTCGTTGGAACTTGCATTGAATCTCTAAAGAAATAACATATTGTGTGTCATGGTGTGGAACACGGCAGTGCCATCGGGTAGGACTAACGAGGGACACTCGGATGCAATCGGTGGCTCGCGCAACGGGTTTGGCACGGTAAACTGCTAACACAACGACATACCCAGGTTTGGGGCCCTCTCGGTGAGGTAACACCCCTACTCCTGGAAGATGAACTATTTGAAGGGGCGAATGCCCAATACAGATGCTCATGGATCTGTTTCCTTAGTGACTTTCGAGAACTAGAGGAAGATCCAAACTAGAGGCTAGATATTCTATCCTTCTATATTTTCTTACCTAGAACCCCAGCTCTGCCCTCCCTTATATACTGGTCTAGGGGGCGGATTACAACTAGAGGTTTAGTATTTCGATATGAGTTTACTGGGCAGGGCTGGCTATAGGGCCCAGCGGGTGGGCCAGGACCTAGTCCGCCCTTCTTTTAGCGTCACCCTCTTCTTTAGCGGTCACCCATTCTTCCTTTGGGGCGTCACCCTTGCTTTAACGGTCACCCGGACTACTTTTGGCGGTCAGCCGACCACTTTGCTTTATCTTTGTCCGGTAGCGCTGGCTATGACGGCACGCCAGCTTGCCTGATCATGAAGGGGATCCAGAGGCATACCCCGCAAGGATCATCATCTCATCCGTGCTCTCCATCGAATCCGAGGTGCGCCGGGTGTAGGGGTGGGCATAAAAAACCGAAACCGAACACCGAAACCGAATTAACCGGAACCGAAACCAAATACACCGAACCCGAATTAGCCGAAACTAATTTCGGTTAGTAAATATGATTAACCGAATTGATAAATATTAATTCGGTTTTGACTCTCTGTTTACCGAAATAACCATAAAAACCGAAAAATATATGTGACAGAGCTAAATATATTTGTGATTTTGTCCTAGACGTCCATTACTATACGTAGGTACTAGCTCATGCGACAAAAAGACATGCATGTCGAAGCTGCCAGACAACCCATGCATATACGTATGTCTCTAGCCACATATTAATTTTGTTGGCAGCCTTTTAATTGTTTTCCTATTTCCGATATAATCATGTATTTTAGCTAAACTCTCAACACATACAATTTGTTGAATGTATACGGCTTGGAAGATAGACATCATTTTTTCAACGAGATACATCATGCTTATTATGTTCTTTTTTATACATTCATTCAAGACGTCAACTAGCCATGTATTGCTTCAGGTACTCGCCGACCTGGAGGTTGCTTTCGGTGCGCCGATGAGTTGTTTAGCTCATATGGATCTGACATAAATTATGGCACGGTGTTGTTATTTTCAGAAGTTCGGTTAAAAACCGAACACCGAACAGAATTGTCCACTAACCGAACTATCGATTAATTAGAAAACCGAAATAATTTCGGTGCCTATTTTATAGAAACTAAGTTATAGAAAAACCCAAAAAACCGAACCGAATTAACCGAAAAAACCGAATGCCCACCCCTAGACGGGTGGAAGCAGCCACCCAGCCGGTTCTTCTGGCTACCGAGCTTGACGGACCAGCCGGAAAAGATTTATGCCCAGCCGGGCGGCATTAGCCAACCAGCTGGAGTTGTCCTTCTCGAGGGCCAGGCGGCCTGTGTCTTCTGGAGCCGGCCTACTTGGGCCTGGCTTTCCCTACTCGGGGGTTATCCCCCCGACACTGGTCCCCGAGCGCGTATGGACTTGGCCGGTGGGTAAGGTCTTGCGTGCTCTTTTGCGTCTTGCTGTAGCTGGTTGTCCGTGTTCGGCTGCAGCTTTTGCTTTTGCTTTCCAACTGGTTTTAACAGGCTACAAAATCGATGGACGCCCACTGGGCGTAAACAGCAAAGGCAGGGACCGACTAGCAACGCTGAAGACGAAGCGTCAATTTGATGAGGTTGGTGATGTCGTCGGCCATGACTGCTGCTCTGGCGCACGTCGCGTCAGTTAGACTTCCGCGTCACTACATAAGTTTTTTACAACGGCGCACGCCACTTGCTGTAGCGGTTTCTCGAGGCGGGCGCGCACGCCTCGTCTCCTGGTAACAGGTGGATCTTCTGTGGTTGATTTTGACGGCGCAGAGGATCCGGAGCCGTAGAGTCGTGTGGCCGGGGTGTTTCGTGGCCACGCGTCGCGCGGAAGCTGAGGGGGTGATGGTACCCCCCGCGGGGATAAAAAGGGCTCTGCAGGGGAGCGAGGTTTACACTTCCTCTTCCTCTGGCTCTCCTTCCCCTGCCTCCTAGCGCATATCGCTCCTTGCGCCTCATCTTTGTTGTCGCCGAAGCCGCCACACACCGTCCATCACAGCAGCTTCTTCTGCCGATATGCTACCGGAGCAGTTTAGGGGTTGGTGCGGGTCCTTCGTGACTGATGACCTCGTTTACAAGTATTGGCGGGGTAGATTTCTTCCCTCGTCGATGCTGGTAAAGTATCGTCTTGTGCCGGAGGGGAAGCGGATTCCGGACCATCAACCGGGGGAGCGCGTCGTCTTCCTCGCGCACTTCACCTACGGCTTCGGCCTCCCCGTCAACCCCTTTATCCTCCAACTCTTCTTCTTCTTTGACCTCCAACTTCACCACCTTGGCACGAACGCCATCACGCAGCTGTCGCATCATGTGGCCTGCTGCGAATCGTACATTGGGGTGTGGCGCGAGGTGGCGAACTTCCTCAAGTTCTTCCACTTCAAAGCCTAGAACAACGTCAAGGATGGTCCGTAGAAGCAGACGGGCTGCTGCGCCATCTACCCGCTATTGCTCATATTTTTATGTGAGCAACGCCACGGAGGTGGATTGGATCTGCCTGCCGCACTTCGTCAACGTGCCATCGACACATAAGGGCTGGGCGACAAACGGTATGGGCGCTGCGGCGGACCTTGATTGGCTGGCCGCTCAGGTGGAGGCGATGGTGGAGACAGAGCGGCTCACCGCCCGGGACATCGTGCTATCGTGGATGGCGCGTCACATTCTTCCATTGCAGAAGCGATCGCACAAGATGTGCCATCTATCGACCGCCGATGATCCAACGCGGACATCACGGAAGGATGTGTCGTACCAGGACCTGCGGAACTGGATGTCCATGATCTCCAAGTTCCGCGTGGAGGCAACCTGGGTGTACTCCTGCCCGCCGTACCATCGCGGCTACCTGCCGCCCGCGGTGAGTTGTTCTCTGGTTCTCTTGCCTTTATCTTCCTTGTTGGGAGGTTTCCTTGGATGCCTTATGCTCCCCTTTTTGAGTAGTTGTTCACCGCGCAGCTAGCCGAAGATGGTATGGGTGACTTCCCGCTCCCCTCCTTCTTGGAAGACAGGAAGCCGAAGAAGTACCCCCAGAAGGAGCTCGAAGGGTTACCTGTCCGGATAGACGACGACTCCTCGGATCCTCATGGTAAGCTGCCGGTTGCAGCTCCTTCCTTCGTCCTGGTCCGTGGAGTTGTGGTAAGATTTTTCTTTTGTTGTAGTCGATGCCGCCAACGATGAGGCCGGTAGAGAGAAGGCCACGGCGAAAGCCCGGGGGAAGGGGGCGGCGCCCGTTGCCACGCCAACTCCCGTTGAGCAAAAAAGGATGTGTCGGGCGCGCCAAGTCGTGGCCGCGCCATCCGTCATTGGGTTAGCATCTTCCCTTGTCCTATCTTCCTCGCTTGTCTCGTGGTTCTGCCGTGGTTTTTTCTCACTTTTGTCCCATGCAGCGAGGCGATGTCGCTTGGCGACGCTGGTGCCGCTGACGTTGCTTCTCCCCCGCCTCCAACGGTTGAGGACGTGGTGAGGTTGCAGGCTGCACCTATGCCGGCTGCGCCTGCCGTGCCGTCCCCGCCTAGGGATCCTCAGGGTTCCCCGACCACGGTGCTACTGCACCAAGCACCGGCTTCTTCGTGGTTGGGGAAGCCGTTCGTGGCCGCGCAGGACCCCGAGACTCCCCTCCTCCGTCCTGGGGCTAGCATGAACCTGCCCTAGAGCGATGCTCTAGCTAGTTCTACCAGGCCCATCATCACGGAGGTGACGGAGGAGGCTGCGAACGTGCAGACGGCTACAACGGGCGGGGACCAGCCGGGCGCTTCCGACCCGGCGGGGAGGGAGATGGTGGTGGACGCATCTTCGGGTGCGGCCGCTGACGATGACGAGGTCGTCATGACCGGCTCGAGGCCAGCTCCGGCTATGCTCACGCCGGGTGCGATCCTCGCCCAGCTCTCGGGCTCGGCGCCCGTTGCACTAAGCCAGGTTCGCCAGCTGGTTGAGGGAATGGAGAAGGGACTTGGTGAGGACAAAAATTTGTCTGCTTTGATGGAGGTAGGTGTCTCTCCCCATTATCTTTTTCCGTACTTTTTTTTACAGCCGGTTTGCCGTTCTGTCTCTTACTCGTCTCTCTTTGCAGAGAGCATTTTCGGAGTCGGTGAAGAACATCCGAGATCTAGGCCTTAAGATTGCTTCTTCCAACCTGTCTAGGCGGTTGGATCCCTTTTCCTGTTTTTTGTTGACCATCGGGTATCCCCCTACAGCCATGATCCTAGACAAGGAGAAGGAGGTGGAGCGACTCAAAGTTGAGGTTGCCCGGCTGGAGGAGTCGAACAGGACGTGGCAGGAACAGTTAAACCAACTGGCCGTGGCCAAGCATCAGCTTGAGGTTAGCGTGGAGAGGGGCAAGAAGGCAGCTGACATCCGTGCGGAGGCACTGAAGAATTTTGAAACGATCTCCGACCAAAGGGAGGAGACGATCATGACTCTCCTCTCCCTGGAGGAGCTGACCCAGCACCTCCAGAGCATCTTGGAGATGGTTGTCAGTATGTTTTATGCTCCTTGCCTCCTTTGTACCATGGCTAGCTGGTTCGAATCTTGCCACTCACTCCTGTCTTCGGTTGCAGCTCATTACCCTAAGTCGACCGAGATGTCTCTTGAGAATCTTTCGGTGGAGGAGGCTAGCCGTGATCTGACCTACCTGGATCTGGTTAAGGTGCTGGCGGAGGAGAGTAATGGTCTTCGTGCCATTGCTAATGACCTCTTCCACTACATCTGGCCGGAGCGGGTGATTTGCATGACATCGCTAGCTTATCTGTTGCCTTGTCTCGTGGCATCGGCGTGCTGGAGATCCACAAGGAATGGGAGGCTCGCGGCGGTGTGGAGATGGCTCTGGCCCTGGTGAAGTCCTGGTATCCGGGGGTTGATCTAGGTGTGCTCACTCATGGTTTCCGTCTTGGGACCAGCTACGAGGGCTTCCGCGATAGGATTCTGGCTATCCGGTCCCGCGGGGTGAAGATCGGCACATACGTGGACCTGGAGCGTGACTTCCGCGACCCCTCCGAGCCGTTGCCATTTCACTGGGTCCCGGCTCCCTGGAATCCGCCGATGTTGCCTCCACTAGCCAAGTTCCTGCAGCTGACGTTGGTGCTCCGCCTATCGGTCCTCCTCCTGCTCCTTCTGCCGCTCTGGCACCTGAGCCTTGATCCCTTGTATTCCAGGACTATTTTTCAAACTTGCCCTTTGTTGGTGCTGCCTGTGGATGAATCCTTGATGTTAAACTTTGAATTTTGTGCAGAACCTTCGTGTTCTGCTTATTGGCTCGGCGCCCATTTTTTCTTGAGCTCATTCTGTCTTTTTGTTTGTCGTTGGCGTTTTTGTCTTTATGTCTTCATCAGTTGTGGTCTTTGAGATTCGAGTCGGCTAGGCTTGCAACCGGGTCTGGGCTCTTGACTTAAGTTGATGGGCGCGCGAAAGAGCGCCCACTGGGTGTAGTCCCCGCGGTTCGGGCCGGCTGGGGTAGCCATCCGGGTCGAAGCTCTTTGTCATCTTGACTTAAGTTGATGGGTGCGCGGGAGCGCGCCCACTGGGTATAGTCCCCGTGGTTCGGGCCGGCTGGGGTAGCCAGCCGGGTCGAAGCTCTTTGCCGCCTTATTTCTTGTCAAGTTGTGACTCATGTCGTTCGAGACACAACATTGCTTTGGGTTAGTTTAATTATACGCACGCCCATTTATAGTTATGACTAAACGCAAAAAGGGAAATGTTCCCTTTCGAGCTAGGCCATTAGCAGCTCCCCTTTTCTCAGTGAGCATTGGCCTTTCGAGGGTTGTCCTTTCCAGCTGCCTGCCAGGTTGCGCTGGCGTGCCTCGCGATACTTCTGTTCATTGTTGTCAGCTTAGCTCGTGCAGGCACGACTGGTTCGCCCAGGCGCCTTGTTTTCTGCCTTGGCATTTTCTTGCAGTAGGTACTTCGAGCTTTTGCTCTTGCCGGGTCGACATCCGGCTTGCGGTCTGAAGCCGGAACCGAAGAATTTGCTCTAGGCACCTCATGCAATACTATGCCGCCTGTATAAATCACGGGTGTCCGGGCCAGCCGGTACGGAAACTAATGTGGTGTGTGAAATTGGGACAAAGTACTAGGGACTGAGCCGAGGCTTCCAAGCTTGTTAATTTATTACATGAAAGGGAAGATACATACACTTCTGGTTCAAGTGTAAAATTGCCGGAGTAGGCTCGCGTTCCATGGGCGTTCCGTCTCCTCGTTCGAGTGATCTGCCTTGTTCTTTGCCGGCTGCTGGGCGTCGATCAGATAGTATGAGTTGTTGTGCAGCGCCCGGCTGACGATGAATGGGCCTTCCCATGGTGGGGACAGCTTGTGCAATCCTTTTGTGCTCTAGACTAGGTGCAGTACCAGATCTCCTTCGCAAAAAGAAGTAGGCCGGATCCGGCTGGCGTGGTAGCGACGCAGGTCCTGCTGATAGATTGCTGACCTGGATAGAGACAGCTCTCACGCTTCCTCGAGCAGGTCCACGCTGTCCTCCCGTGCTTCCTTGGATTCCTGCTCCGTGTAGAGATGTTTGCGGGGTGCGTCAAACTGGATGTTCATTGGGAGAACTGCCTCTGCCCCATAGACACGGAAGAACGGTGTGCAGCCGGTTGAACGTTTTAGGGTGGTGGGTAGGCTCCATAGCACAACTGGCAACTCCTCGATCCAGCATCCAAATGACCTGATGAGTGGTTCAATCAGGCTTGGCTTGATTTCGGCTAGAACCAGGCTGTTAGCATGCTCGCACTGCCCGTTTGATTGTGGGTGCGCGACCGATGCCAGGTCCAGGCGGATGACCTTCTCTCCGCAGAAACGGGCGAAGACCCCCTTCGCGAAATTGTTGCCGTTGTCCGTGATGATTCTATGCGGTTAGCCAAATCGGATGATGATGTCCATGAAGAACTTGATCACTGTTGCTCCATCCAGCTTCTTGATGGGCTTTGCCTCGATCCACTTGGTGAACTTGTCTACGGCTACGAGCAGGTGCGTCATACCGGATCAGGCTGTTTTGAACGACCCAACCATGTCTAACCCCCAGACTGCAAATGGCCAGGTAATTGGTATCCTCTTGAGTGCCGCAGACGTCTTGTTCTTCAGCTGGTTGAATCGCTGACAACTGTTGCATGCTTTGACCAACTCGTGAGCGTCTTTCAATGCTGTTGGCCAATAGAAACCATGGCAAAGAGCCTTGGCTGCTATTGCCCTTGATGAAGCGTGGAGGCCACATTCGCCCTGGTGTATGTCCGCTAGGAGCTTGGTTCCTTCCTCTTGGCTTATGCAATCGCTGATAGATGCCCCCGACGCTGCATTTGTATAGCTCGTTGTTGATGATGGTGTATGCGCTTGCTCTTCGTCGCACTTGTCATGCTACCACTTCCTCCGTTGGCAGCTCGTCTTTGGACAAGAAGTTCATGAATGGCTTCGCCCAGTAGGGTATTTCCCGGATGGCGTACACCATATGCATGATGAGCCTGATCTCGTCGCCGATGGCTGGCTCTGGAACATCGATAGGTTTGTCGGGTCGGAGCTTCCTGGTGTCAACTGCTGGCTGCCATTGGGTATTCCCCGGGTGCGGTGCGGTGGTCCCCGGGTGCGGCGCGGTAGTCCCCGGATGCGGCGAGGCAGTCCCCGAGTGCGGCACGGCAGTACCTGGGTGCGGTGCGGCACCGGCTGTTCCAAGGTCCGCGTTGAGTACTATGGAGTCAGATTCCGGCGACGGGGTGATGGAGGGCTTGCACAGGTGGTCGAGGGAGACTCCAGGAGGTATGGCATGTCTTGTTGAGCCAACCCGAGCCAAGGCGTCAGCGGCTTCGGTGTTGGCCCTAGGTACATGATGGAACTCGCACCCTTCGAAGCAAGTGCACATCTGCTGAACAAAGAAACGGTAGAGTGCCATGTTCGCGTCCCTTGTATCCCACTCGCCGGAGACCTGCTGCACCACCAGGTCTGAATCTCCGAAGCATAGTATTCTCTGAATGCCTATCTGCTTGGCCATCTTGAGCCCGTGGATGAGTGCTTCATACTCGGCGACGTTGTTGGACGCCTTGAAGTGGATCTAGAGGACGTACTCCAGTCGATCGCCTTTGGGCGATGTTATCACGATTCTGGCTCCGAGTCCTCCTCGCATCTTGGAGCCCTTGAAGTGTATCTTATAGTACGTTGAGTCAGGGACCGGTGGCATGTAGTGCGTCTCTGCTCAATCAACGATGAAGTTGGCCAGTGCCTGGGATTTGATTGATGTCCTTGGCTCGTACTGAATGTTGTGTGCAACGAGCTCTATGGCCCATTTTGCCACGCGCCCGGTGGCGTCCTTGTTGCCGATGATCTTCGCGAGTGGGGCCAAAGCCACCACCCGGATGTAGTGTTCTTGGAAGTAGTGCTTGAGCTTCTTGGCGGCCATGTACATGCAATACACCAGCTTCTGGTAGTGGGGGTAGTTCTGTTTGGAGAGGGACAGTACTTCGCTTAGGTACACAGGATGATGGACCAGCTAGGCCTTCCCCCCTTCTGGCCTCTCCACTACCAGTACCACACTGACAACTCTGTTTGTGGCGGCGATGTACATCAACATTGGCTCCTTTGTGGCTGGTGCCACCAAAATAGGCGGTGAGGTGAGCAAGCGCTTGAGGTCCCATAAGGCTTCGTCTTCTTGAGCTGGCTAGACGAACTTGTCCGTCTTGTTCATGATTTGGTACAGGGGAGGGCCTTCTCACCCAGTCGGCTGATGAACGGGCTAAGGGAAGACAGGCACCCGGTGAACTTATGTACGCCACGCGGGCTTTGTGGCAGCTCCATGCTCTCAATGGCTCTGATCTTCTCCGGGTTCGCCTCGATCCCTCGGTCGGAGACAAGAAAACCGAGGAGCTTACCAGCTGGGACGCCGAAGACGCACTTCTCCGGGTTCAATTTGATCTAGAAGTGGTGGAGATTGTCGAACGTGTCCTTCAGGTCCTCGAGTAGTGTGTGCCACTCCTTGGTCTTGATGACGACGTCGTCGACGTAGGCATGCACGTTTTTACCAATCTGCGTCTACAGGCATTTCTGCATGCAGCCCTGGTAAGTTGCTCCTGCATTCTTCAGACTGAAGGGCATGGTGGTGTAGTAGTAAGCCCCATACGGGGTTATGAATGACGTCTTTATTTGATCGGTTACATTGAGCTTAATCTAGTGATAACCCGAGTAAGCGTCTAGGAAAGACAACAAATCACATCCAGCCGTGGAGTCAATGACTTGATCTATCCGCGGCAGAGCGAAGGGATCCTTGGGGCATGCCTTGTTGAGGCTGGTGTAGTCGACACACATGCGCACATCTTGTTCTTCTTCAGCACCAGCACCGGGTTGGCCAGCCATTCCGGGTGGAAAACCTCCATGATGAAGCCGGTTGTGATCAGCCGTGTGATCTCCTCACCAATGGTTCTGCTTTTTTCTTCGGCGAAGCAGTGTAAAGATTATTTGACCGGCTTCACATCCGTTCAAACATGGAGAGAGTGCTCGGTTAGTTCCCTCGGGAAACCAGGCATGACTTTGGTGCACCATGTGAAAATTTCCTGATTCTCATGGAGGAAGTCGATGAGCGCGCTTTCCTATTTGCTGTACAGGCCATCTCCGACCAAGACAAACTTGCTTGGGTCCTCCTTGTTTAACAGGAGCTGGCTTGTGCCCTACAAGGGCTGGAACTGTGATTCTCCAGCCGGCTGAGGCTCTCCAGCCGCCATATCCTTCTGCAGAGCCGCCACATTCTGCATTATGACGTGCTTTTCGTCAGCGATGATCATCGCCTCGGCTAGCTAGAGCCGTCTGTGGCGCACTCGTTCGAACGCTTGTCGCAGCCGTCAGCGGTGATCACTCCCTTTGGGCCTGGCAGCTTCATTTTGAGGTACGCGTAGTGCGACACTCCCATGAACTTGGTGAGGTCCGGGCGCCCTAGTATCGCGTGGTAGGCGTTGGAGAGGTTCACAACCTCGAACCAAATCGGCTCGCGACGAAAGTTGTTCTCATTACCGAAGATGACATCCAGCCGGATCTTGCCGATTGGTGAGTGCGACGGGCCTAGCACTGCCCCGTGCAACAAAGTGCTTGAGGGTTGCAGCTGGGACTCGCTGATGCCGAGCCGCTCGAGGCTGCTTCGGTATAGGAGGTTGATGTTGTTGCCTCCGTCGATAAGTACACGGGAGAAATGGCACGAGTGTTTCTTGGAGACGATGATGGGGTCGAGGACCAACGCGTAGCTGCTAGGTCTTGGTAGCACAGTCGGCTGGTCTTCCTTCCCCCAGGTGATTGCCTGGTCCGACCAATGTAGGTATTAGGGAATAAGGGGAACGATTGCATTCACCTCCACCTCGTGCCTCCTCTTGGCATGCTCTGTCTCCGGCTCTGCAAGGAAGATGTGGTAGTTTCCCACTTGTAATGGGTAACCATCCTCGTTGTTGCGGCGGTTGCGCCACTCCATGTTGTCTGGCGGGCATCCAGCTAGCGGTGGAGGTGGTGGTGGGAGCCCGCCGGCTTCAGCCATCTTCTTCGTCCAGCTGCACTGGCGTGTTGTGTGGTTTGCGGGCTTGATTCCACCGCTGTGGAACTTGTACGGCCCATCGATCATGGACTCCATGGTGTACATGGGCAGTGGCGGCCTGTCATATGGCCTCTGCCTCCGTCTGCCACCTGCAGCCGGGTCCTCGTGCACCATAGCTACTTGCTTAGCGCCGTAGCGGCTGTCTGGTTGGTCGTCTTTCCTCTTTCCATGGTGGTTGTCATGTCCGTGCCACCTGGGGTGATGGTCACCCGGCTGGCGGCGCTCCTCCTGCTCGTCCGTTACGATTTGGCCTTGGTTGTCCACCACGATGGGCTTCTTCATAGCCACATCGGCGGTGGCGTACTTGTCCGCGATGGCCATGACCTGGGCCATGATTTGCGGGTCTGCCCGACCGAGCTTATTCTTTAACATGGTGCCGTCTCGGCAACCGTTGGTGAAGAAGTCAATTGCCTGATGCTCACGCACCCCTTCACACGAGTTGTGCATGCTGGTCCACTGGGTGAGGTAGGCGCGATCGGACTCGTCATTGCCTTGCATGCAGAGGGCAAGCTCGCGAGGTCGACCTGGCCGCTTGTATGTTCCGGTGAAGTTGCGAATGAATGCTTCCCCGAAGTCTAGCTAGTCGTTGATGCTGTTGTCGGGGAGGCTGTTGAGCCATGTTCTTGCCAAATCGACGAGCATGAGGGGGACATAGTGTACGGCCAGGTGGAGATTTCCGGTGGCGATTCCCACTGCGGTGGTGTAATCCACCAACCAATCCTCAGGATTGACCGTGCCATTATATTTTGGCGTATCCCTTGGAAGGGAAAAACCCTTTGGAAACGGCTCGTTCCGGATGCGTGGACCAAAACACTTCGGGCCAGCAGGACTTTCCTCCTCCAGCGTGCGTGATTGCACCAGGAGGCCGATGAGCTCGCGCACGTTAGCTGGTTCTCGGGGGCCGAGTCGGCCCTTCAGACGCGATGCAGGCGGGTCGTTGTTTGCATCTACTTCTTCATCCGGGGCGCGCGTCTTCTTTCCTTGGCAAGCTCCTGCTGCCGGGGCGCAGATCACGCTGGAAGCAGTGGCGTCTTGATTGTGGAAGCCATGATTGCCTGACTCTCCACGCGGGCGGCTGTTCTACCCAACTCCTCCTGGGGAGGATGCCTGCTGGTGCTTGCTTCCTCTGTGCGCCGTCTGGTCCACGCCTTTGCGAACGACGATGTCTCGGGTGTTACCCATCTGGCTGGGAGTACCCTCGTCCTGCTGCTTGTTAGTGGTGGTGACAAAGAGCTGGACGCGCTCCTGCTGGCGATGAAGTTCTTCTCCCTCGAGGTGCTTCAGCTCCACGGCCGCCGCATCAGCCGCTCTCTTGTTCTTGGCGGGGGTGCTGTAAACGGGCTGCGCCACGCCTGCGTGTGAGTCGGTGGCGGTCCAGTTCCGACACGAGGTCATGCCCCCGGTGCTGGACTTCCCTGACGAAGCCGTGGGTAGCGTTGTACTCATTCACGGTGGCGTTTAGTCGGCGCTGGTTAGCGGCAACCTTGGTAGCTTCCTCCAGGAGCATCTCGCGCGTAGCTTCGAGTGCGGCCGCGGCGGCAGCCGGGTCCTCCTTGACGGTGACTGGCACGCGCAGGTCCTGGATGGAGGAAGTGAGTGGATCTTGTTCTTTCTCGGGTGTGGTGCTATCTCCTACGACTCGACGCTCCTGAGGCGGGCGGTGGTTTTCACGGGAGTTCACCACCATGACTTCGACGCAACTATTCGCCGCGGTCGCGCCGTGGGCAAGGCGGCTGAGAGGGACATCGAGGATGGAGGTGACAACGCTGGGGAAGACCTCGACGACGGTGGAGACGTAGACGCGGATATCCCCGAAGTGCATGATGGAGCCATTAGCGGGGAAGGTGTTTTCGGCAAAGCATACTGCGTTGTCGATGACGCAGTCGAAAGCGCCGAACGTAAGGATGAGGCAGGAGGCCACACGTTCATCGGCAATGAGCGGAAGTCCCATGCGGAAGATGATCCCAGCCGAAGTGATGTGCCACATGGTGGGCGCCAACTGTCGTGTTGTAGAACACGGTAGTGCCATCGGGGATGGATAAAGAGGGACACTCGGATGCAATCGGTGGCTCACGCAACGGGTTGGGCATAGTAAACTACTAACAGAGCGACGTACCCAGGTTCGAGGCCCTCTCTGCGAGGTAACGCCCCTACTCCTGCAAGATGAACTATGTGAAGGGGCGAATGCCCAATAATAATGCTCCTGGAGCTGTTTCCTTAGCTACTATCGAGATCTAGAGGAAGATCAAAACTAGAGGCTAGCTCTTCTATCCTTCTATATTTTCTTACCTAGAACCCCAGATCTTCCCTCCCTTATATACTAGTCTGGGGGCAGATTAAAATTTGGGCTCTAGGGTTTACTATTTGGATATGAGTTTACTGGGCAGGGCCAGCTATAGGGCCCAGCCAGTGGGCCAGGACCCAGTCCGTCCTTATTTTAGCATCACCCTCTTCTTTAGCGGTCACCCGGGTTTCCTTTGGGGCGTCACGCTTCCTTTAACGGTCACCCGAAATGCTTTTGGCGGTCAGCCGACCACTTTTCTTCATCGGGTAGCACTGGCTCTGACGGCACGCCAACTTGCCTGATGACGAAGGGGAGCTAGAGGTGTACCCTGCAAGGAGCATCATCTCATCCGTGCACTCCATCGAATCCGAGGTGAGCCGGGTGGAAGCGGCCACCCGGCCGGTTCTTCTGGCTACTGGGCTAGACGGGCTAGCCGGGAAAGCTTTATGCCTAGCGGGGCGGCATTAGCCAACCAGCTAGAGTTGTCGTTCTCGAGGGTCAGGCGGCCTGTGTCTTCTAGAGCCGGCCTACTTGGGCCTGGCTTTCCTGCCGATTCGGAAGACATTTTTCTTTTTCGCCCGGGAAGGATCAAAAGGTGTGAGATCTCCCAGTTGGGAGATCGTCCATGTAAGATGGTCTATTATTTTACAAAAATGGGATGGTAGCATTCAGAAACAGTATTTTCTTGGTTGGTTCACAAAGCAACCCGTCAAGACCACATATCAGAGTTCGAAGCTAGCGGAGTTATACATCGCTAGAATCGTCAGGTTGCACGGAGTTCCTAAGAACATCGTATCAGATCGAGGAACTCAGTTTACCTCGAGATTCTGGAAGAAAGTCCAAGAAGATTTAGGAACTCGACTAGATTTCAGCATAGCTTATCACCCTCAGACCGATGGACAAATCAAGCGAGTAAATCAAATATTCGAAGACATGTTGAGAGCATGTGTGTTAGTGTATAGATCTAAGTGGGAAGACTGTCTGCCATTTGCAGAATTTTCATACAACAACAATTATCAAGCCAGTTTGCAAATGTCCCCATTTGAATTTATGTATGGAAGGAAGTGTCGCACCCCTTTGAATTGGTCGAAAGTAGGAGAGAGTCAGATTTTCGGACCCAATATCCTACGAGAAGCAGAAGAGAAGGTTCACAAGATTCGTGAGCACCTCAAGACAGCCCATTCAAGGCAGAAGAGTTACGCCGACAAGAGACGTCGAGACCTCGCCTTCAACATAGGAGATTTTGTGTATCTGAAAGTGTCGCCATTGAAGGTAATGCAGCGTTTCCAACTCAAAGGAAAGTTAGCCCCCAGATATATCAGCCCCTTCAAGATTCTGAACCGTCGAGGAGAAGTGTCGTATCAATTGGAACTACCCGAGGAGATGTCAGCCGTGCACAATGTGTTCCATATCTCATTACTTCGCAAGTGCCTTGAAGTTTCGGAGAAGACGGAAGTGTTCAATAATATCACCAGACCATAGAAATAAACGATGACCTGACCTGTCCCAAAGTACCCATCCGTATTTTGGAAGAAGCTTTCAGAACTATCAGAACACGGAGCATCAAGTTTCTCAAGATTCAGTGGAGCAACCACACGGAAGAGGAAGCTACCTGGGAGCGCGAAGATCACATCAGGACGGAGTTTCCCGATCTCTTCAAATCCTAGGTAATCTTTTCCGTCCTTTTTGAAATCTCGGAACGAGATTTTGTTTAATGGAGGAAGGTTTGTAACATCCCAAAAATATTAAACTTAGATCATCAAACTCTAATCATCAAAATTGGGGTTAACAAAAACTTTTCTAATTAAAAATATGAAAGCATTCATATGTGTATGTATTAAAATTTGGATTCTTTTGAATTGCCATGGTTCTGTGTTTCGTTGCTTATAAAATGATTCTTAGATTAAATAAACATCATCTAAACAATCCCCAAACTTTTCCCAAAGACAAACAAGTCAAAACAAACAAATTAAGTGAATGGTCACTTTGGCCAAATTAACTCCCATGCCTACTTTGCCTATCCCTAACTTTCAGAACTTAACAGAAACATGTATGAATCTTTGCACCCCTTGATAGTAATCATAATAAGGTACCAAGGCCCACTTTGTGATCATCCAAAAACATTCACATGCTTAGTTTAAATGACAGTTTAAAATTGAATCTATTTCATATAGGAAGATCCCACTATTTCAAAAACCACTCAAACAAGCTCAATTTTCAAAACCCAAGCATCCACAGAATCCTCAACACATGCCTAGCACACCCACCAAAAATCTTTTCAAAATTCAAAACTCAAGTTCTTGCGGCAATTTCATCAAACACTTGGTAGGCAAATTTAAACCAAATCAAATTCACTGTTTTTAATAGAGTTTTGTGCCTAACTGGTTCCCTCTCTAGCTCACAGCACCCATTTACTAGATCATCTAGCCTAATTGGCAACCTCTAGCCTCACTGTAAGCTGGCCATTGTCATCAATGGTGAGCAATCCGAGCCACCTCGCCGGCCAAACCTGGTCGCCGCCGCAGCAAACCATCTCCCCCTCTCTAGCCATGTCTGGGAGGTAGCCAGCACTCCACCGCCACCCACTATCCCCTCCCCGACCAAAGGAAAGCCGTGGACCACCGAGCACGCCACGCGCCCAGTGCCACTGCGACATGCCGAGAATGCGCCAGAGCGCCGCACCTGGCACGCGTGCACATGCTGCCCCTCGACCACAGCCCGTTCCCAACGCTTCGCCATGACCCAGGGAGCACGCCAAACACCCCCATTCGCCGCCCCATGCCTCACAGCCACCGCTCGCCGTCGAAGACGCCGCCTCTACCGCGCAGAGCACCGCCCGTTCCCGACCATTTGCCACCGCCAGGAGACCACCCGTCGATCGCCAACCTTGGCCATGCCTCTAGCCGCCCGTAGCCATGTCGCCACCGTCGCCTTCCCATCCCTCTCGGTCTCGCCGTCGAGCCTATAAAAGGAGATGACCCCCGCTTGATTTCTTCACACCATCTCACTCCCCTCACCTCACTGATCCTTCCACCCCTTAGCGGGAGCACGAGGAGCAGCAGCTCTCCGGAATTGCGCCGCAGCAGGACGCCTCTGGAGAAGAAGGGAGCCGTTGATTTCGACCACCCCCAAAGCTGCCGCGACCACCCCTGAGTTCGCCGTCGTCGACTTCGTCGTTTGCCCGCCTCACCGTCGTCACTGGAGCCCCGGTATGCCCCCTATGCACCCCCACTGAGCCGCTATGGTTCAAGCTCAGCGGTGACCTGTTCATCATCGACGACGACCCTCAGCCGTCGATCTTCATTCTAATCTAACGCACCACATCGCCCCATACCGCTTCGCGTTTAATGAGCCACTAACCAGTAGACCCCCCTCAGCTGCGCCCCGCGCTGCGGAGTGACACTAGGCCGGCCCATTAACCTTTCCCGCACAACCCACTCGTTTGAATTTAGCTTTTTCTATTTATATTCAAACTCAGTTCTGTACCTAGTTTCAAAAACCAACCCAGCTCGATTCAATGAACCAAATTTCATGAAACCAATTTTGTTAGAAAGATATTGAAATGCTAAATCCAAGACGGTTTGATTCAAATCATTTGGATCTATAGATCAACCTTGGTAAAAATAACAAGGCAGAAGCTTTTCTGAATTCAAAAATTTATCAAATTTAAACCATAATAGCTTTTGAGTTGATTCCAACTCTCAAAAATCATAATTGATCATACCTTTCAGAATATTTAAAAATATACGGGTTTACTTACAGAACTAATGTTCAAGTAATAAAAGAATGCCACATAGGCATTTCTAGCCACTTTAATGATTTAAAATAAAAAGGTTAAACCTTATTAAATTGTGACACCACTTTAAATCACATTCTCATGTACTGAAATATATGGTGATGACATGTGTCAACATGATCGCATGTTTGAGTTGGAGAATATTAAATATTAAGTAGTTTTTCAATGAGTAGAAATTACTTTTCTAAAAATAAAATAAATAAGACAAAGGCTTTAATCTTGTAATGTTAGTGATGATACTAGATCATCTATATTACCCCTTTGTGTGATGATTGAAAATAGTTAAGTATTGTTTGGTGATTGTGTACCTCATATTTATTTATAGACACTAGTACCAACCAAGGATACGAGGAGGAAGGAGGATACTACGAAGAAGAAGGCGAGGAGAGCTTCAACCACTGCTCTGCCCAAGGCAAGCTAACACTTGCAAGCTACTCTACTTTAGCAAGCCTATACTGATACTGATGCAAGCTAATACTTTCTTGTTACCATGACCACTAGATGCCTTAAGCATATGTGATCATACCCACTTGATACCCCCTCCTAGTTTTACTTGCAATCTTTCTACTTTATTTCTTTATCAAAGCTATTACTTAGAGCCTACTTAAGTGACTTGTAGATTCTAGGAAGATAATTGAAGGTTGCATAAAGAGCATTAAATTTGGCCTAAGCTAGATAATCTTGATGTCATCCTAAGGCATGAGATTGTACTTAGTTAAAACTCCACTTGTTTACCACCCTTCACTAGTACTCACCCCCACTTGTAGATGATAGTGCTAAGCATAAAACTTGACCAACTTTAGATGGGAATACTTGGTGAAAAATGGTTATGGAAACCTTAGAATGATGAGTCATTCTACTGAGATGTTTTGACATGTGTTTTCGAACACCAGATGATTTGGATGATGAAGATGTTAAGGCATGAGCCCTAGCCCTTTATAAAACTTATGGTTGTCTAGATGCGATACCATTCCAATTTTACCGTACAACCACAATACCCAAAAATTTGGGTAGGGCTTGACTGGAATCTTATATACCTTAGTATGGGATCCCTCACGGCCAAGGTCTGAGCTGAGGCTACCTTGTGAAGATTGTCCACCTGTGCAGTACCCAAGATGACAGTTGGTCATGGTTGGGAGGCCAAACTCACAGGAGAGGTGCCTATACTAGGGCGTGTAATTGAAAGGTTAGGATTGATTATCCGCATACTGAGTATGGTGAATTCAGGATTTGTTCCTGACGGATGTATCGAATGTTGTGGTGAAAGTGTACAATCTCTGCAGAGTGTCAAACTATTCGAATAGCCGCGTCCACGGTTATGGACAGTTGGAGTGGCCTTACTGTTCCCCCGTCAGATGTTTTCAAAATGACTTGTGAAATGATTTGAGAATTTGACTTGACCACAACAGAGTTGCGATATGAAATTTCAAAGTCCCATCTTAGGTGTTATAAAATTTCAACTAGCTTTTCTTGCTTCTGAACTTAGTAGAGGTAAATCTGGATTTTTGCAAAACAACCCTAGAGCTTAGTGTCCTACTACAAAAAACCCCTTCACTTGTTAGTATTAGTTTGCGAGTGCTTAAAGAGTACTCATGGCTTTGTCCCTGGCTATTCCCGTGGCCAGACTATGAAGAAGAGTACCAGGATGATGGACCCCAGGAAGGTTATGACAAATAGGATCATCTCCCGTCGTTAGCATTGCCTGTGATCCCAAATATGGAGCTTCGCCTACGCTACCTTTATTATTACGTATTTCCGCTGCTTGAGTTGTATTAAGAACTGGATCATGAGATCCTTATTTGTGTAAGACCTTATGTATGGTTTGTAATGGATGATGTACTGTGATATCCAAATCTGTTATGTCTCGCAAAAATGGTAATCCTGGGATTGCGATGTATGGCATAATAGGCATCTAGGATTAAAAATCCGGGTGTTGACACATAATCAATATACCAAGTTTGATATTTTTTCCTTGCAACTATGTCAGATAATATGACACCACGAGAACGATTTACATTATTCCGACCATTTTTGAATTTCTTATGCCCGTTTTGAATTTGTCCCGTTTGGAACTAAGGTCAAAACAACGTTCATGAAGATAGGGGGCGAGCCTTGTTAGAACTTGCATTGGATCGATGAAGAAACAACATATTATGAGTCTAAAAATGATTTTTTGAAAAAATCATGGGCATTAGATCATGTACATGTAGTTCAAACCGGACCCACTTCCTACCGATTCGAAAGACATTTGTCTTTTTCACCCGGGAATGAAGGAAAGGTTTCAGATCTCCAGGTTGGGAGATCATCCATATAAGGTGGTCTATTATTTTGGAAACATGGGATGGTAGCATTTTGAAACAATATTTGGGTTGTTTCTTCACAAAACCAACCGTTTTTGCGCTCGGAAAATAGAAAATGGTTTTTCCGTGCGATGAAAAGGAAAACTTCCTCCTTCAACATTCTTCTCCATCCCGAGGTTCACATGCATGCATAATATCGGCACAGTATCACAAACTATGCCGCGATTCTGCACATAACATTGGTTATTTGGACCGAAAGCCATGAAACCTCAAACATGCTAGGTAATTCTGTGAAGGTTTCTTCGAGACATAATCAATATACCAAGTTTGGTATTTTTCCTTACAAGTATGTCAGATAATATGACACCATGCGAAGGATTTACATTATTTGGACCGATTTTGAATTTCTTATGCCCGTTTCGAATTTTTCCCGTTTTGAACTAAGGTCAAAACGGCGTGCATGAAGATAGGGGGCGAGCCTTGTTAGAAATTACATTGGATCTCTAAAGAAACAACATATTATGAGTCTAAAAATGATTTTTTTCAAAAAAACACGAGCGCTAGATCATGTACATGTAGTTCAAACCGGACCCACTTCCTACCGATTCGGCAGACATTTGTCTTTTTCACCCAGGAAGGACGGAAAGGTTTCAAATCTCCTGATGCGGAGATCGTCCATGTAAGGTGGTCTATCATTTAATAAAAATGGGATGGTAGCATTCTGAAACAGCATTTTGGTGGTTGCTTCACAAAACAACCCCTTTTTTGCGCTCGGAAAATGGAAAATGGCTTTTCCGTGCGACGAAAAGGAAAACTTCATCCTGGAAAATTGTTCTTCATCCCAAGGTCCACATGCATGCATAATATGGGCACAGTATCACAAATTATGCCACGGTTCTGCACATAACATCGGTCATTTTGTCAACACCCGGATTTTTAATCCCAGATGCCTGTTATGCCATACATCGCAATCCCACGATTACCATTTTTCTGAGACATAACAGATTTGATATCACAGTACATCATCCATTACAAACCATACATAAGGTTTTACAACAAATAAAGGATCTCATGATCCAGTCTTAGTACAATCAAGTAGCGGAATAATATATGTAGGGTTCGCAGCATAGAAAACAAAAAAATTCCTATGATGGTAACTATGTACCAAGATCCATCTACTAGATACAAACAACGGGCGGATGTATATCCGCAGAGAACATACCCTTGAAGACCGACAAAGCTTAACGAGTTCAACTCGTGGTTGATGTAGACGATCTCTTGCCGATCTCAAGATCGAGAGGAAGTCCTAGCGCCGCAAATCAGCAGCGCATCCATGCTCGCACACACGTTCGAGGCACCGAGCAACCTCCGCCTCCTCGCTCCAGCGATGCAGCGGAAGCACAACTCTTTCTTGCCAAATAGCCACCGGGAACATGTATCTCTCTAGTCCGAGACCATGGGGGATAAATTCTAGAGTCGGAGAGAGATCCTTCACGAGGAGGTGTGAGAGACAAGTGAGGAGGGGGCCTTTATAGGAGGAGGGGCACCCAAGGGGTGGCCCTGCCATGGGGATGCCCCTCCCTCCTTCATTCATGTGGGTGGACACTCCACTCACAAAATGGCCCTTCAATTTTCTCCACTCAAAAGTCCACTCAAATTCCCATTAAATTTCCACCAAATCTAATGCAAACTCTCATTAAATAAAACTATTTTATTTTATTCAGAATTTTTTCAATTACTTTAATGACAAACATTCACAAATAACCCCTTGCTAGAATTCCATTTCACATGCATAACCACTTTATGCAATTTCACCCGAAAACCTGTTTCGGTATCTAGTGAAATAAATTCCTGCGCTTGTTTATTCTTTCGGCATGAAACATTTGCTCCAATTGGATGTCGGTGTGTCTTAAGTGTGTCACCCTACGGTTCGTGAATAATGCGGACATGATCGAGACCCCTCTCGGATCAATAATCTGAAGCGGGATCTGGAGACCCATACTGACTCCCACACATTCAACGATGACTTTCTTGTGATCGTCGGAACCTTTTATGCTAGTATCTTAATCCCTTTGTTTCACGATATATTACATGTCCGAGATTCGATCATCGGTATCTCCATACCTATTATGGTCTCGTTACCGACATGCACTCTTTTCTCGTTCCCGTGATATAACATTCTAGTGATCAAATCACTTGCTTGCAAGCTAATCAATGTGATATCACCGAGAGGGCCCAGAGTATATCTATCCGTCATCGGGATGAACAAATTCCACTCTCGGTGCATGAGCCTCGACATAACACTTTATTAGTTCTGAATCCATCTTTATAATCATCCTGTTACGGTGTGACGTTTGATGTTATCAAGAAACTCTTCTGGTGTTAGTGATTGACATGATCTCATGGTCTAAGGATTAGGATCACTTCGTAAGTTGTTATAGCAATATAAACTCAATGACTTTGATCGTAATGCTATACTTCAGATGAATGTTCATCACATCATTACACTAATGTTGTGATCCCATTATTAACAACATCCAATGTCCATGATCAGGAAACCTTGATCATCTTGTTAATCAACGAGCTAGTTTATGAGAGAGGCATAACTAGGAACTTTCTGCTTGTTTATTAAACACACATGTATTAACGTTTCCGTATTAATACAATTATAGCATGCAAAATAAACATCTATCATATACTTGGAATACACATAATAAACACTTTATTATTGCCTCTCAGGGCATATTCCCTTCAGTCTCCCACTTGCACTAGAGACAATAATCTAGTTTCATAGTGATAAATCTAACACGCATTGAGTTCTGGTGTTGATCATGTTTTGCTCTAGGGAGAGTTTTAGTCAACGGATCTGCTACATTGAGATCCGTATGTACTTTACAAATCTTTATATCTCCATCCTTGACATGTTCGCGGATGGAGTGAAACCGGCGCTTAATATGCTTGGAATGCTTGTGAGACCTTGGTTCTTTGGCATTGGCAATGGCACCATTGTTGTCACAATAGATCACCATTGGGTCCAACGCGTTTGCAACCACTCCTAGTTCGGATATGAACTCCTTCATCCAAACTGCTTCGAGCCGCTCAAGCAAAGAACATATTCGGCCTCCATTGTTGATCCCACTACCACAGGTTGTTTGGAACTCCTCCAACTAACCGCTCTACCATTCATGAGAAAAACGTATCCGGATTGAGACTTAGAGTCACCCGAATCGGTGTCAAAGCTAGCGTCAACATAACACTTAGCGACGAGCTCTTCTTCACCTCCGTATACAAGAAACATATCCTTAGTTCTTCGTAAGTACTTAAGGATATTCTTGACCGCTATCCAGTGTTCAACCTCGGATCCGATTGGTACCTACTAGTCAAACTAATAGCATGTGCCACATCCGGTCTTGTACATAGCATGGCGTACATTATAGAGCCTATGGCTGAAGCATAGGGGACTTTGTCCATTATCTCTCTTTCTTCCGCCGAAGCCGGACTTTGAGTCTTACTCAATGTCTTGCCTTGCAACATAGGTAAGAACCCCTTCTTACTTCCGTCCATTTTAAACTTCTTTAAAATCTTATCAAGGTATGTACTTTGCGATAGCCCTATTAGGCGCCTAGATCTATCTCTATAGATCTTTATGCCTAATATGTATGACGCTTCACCTAGGTCCTTCATTGAAAATTTGCTGTTTAGATAACTTTTAACACTGTTTAAAAGATCTATATCATTTCCGATCAATAATATGTCATCCACATATAATATCAGAAATGCCACATTGCTCCCACTCACTTTCTTGTAAATACAAGCTTATCCATAAGTTTGGACAAATCCAAACTCTTTGATCACCTCATCAAAGCGGAGATTCCAACTTCGTGATGCTTTCTTCAATCCATAGATGGATCGCTGAAGCTTGCACACCTTGTTAGCATCCTTAGGATCGACAAAACCCTTTGGTTGTATCATATACAACTCTTCTTCAATATTACCATTGAGAAACGCGGTTTTGACATCCATCTGCCATATCTCATAATCGAAATATGCAGCAATTGCTAACATAATCCTAACTGACTTTAGCATCGCTACGGGAGAGAATGTCTCATCGTAGTCAACTCCTTGAATTTGTCGAAACCCCTTTGCGACAAGTCGAGCTTTATAGACGGTCACATTACCATTAGCATCAGTTTTCCTTTTCAAAATCCATTTGTTCTCCACGGCCTTTCGGTCGTGAGGTAATTCCACCAAGTTCCAAACTTGATTTTCATACATGGATTCCATCTCGGATTTCATGGCTTCTAACCATTTGTTGGAATCCGGGATCATCATCGCTTCTTCATACGTCGCAGGGTCATCATTTTCATCAACCATGAAATTCATGACAGGATTTCCATACAGCTCGGGAGCTGCACGCGTCCTACTTGACCTGCGAGGTTCGGTAGTACTCTCTTTAGGAGTTTCATGATCATTATCATTAGTTCCCTCTATAACAGGTGGAGCCAACTCCGGAACAACTTCCGGCGCTGCGCTACTCGCCATACTTTGAAGAGAAGGTTCAATAACCTCTTCGAGTTCTATTTTCCGACTACTCACACCTTTCGCGAGAAACTCTTTCTCTAGAAAGGATCCATTCGTGGCAACAAAAACCTTGCCCTCGGATCTGTGATAGAAGGAATACCCAATAGTTTCCTTAGGGTATCCTATGAAGACGCATTTTGTCGCTTTGGGTTCGAGTTTATCCGGTTGAAGTTTCTGCACATAAACATCGCATCCCCAAACTTTAAGAAAAGACATCTTAGGTTTGTTTCCAAACCACAATTCATACGGTGTCTTTTCAACGGATTTAGATGGTGCCCGATTTAAAGTGAATGCAGCAGTATCTAGTGCATAACCCCAAAATGACAACGGCAAGTCCGTCAGAGACATCATAGATCGAACCATATCTAATAAAGTACGATTACAACGTTCCGACACACCATTTCTCTGTGGTGTTCCGGCAGGTGTGAGTTGTGAAACAATTCCACACTCTTTCATGTGTGTGCTAAACTCGTAACTTAGATACTCACCTCCACGGTCGAACCGTAGAAATTTGATCTTTCTATTACGATGATTTTCCACTTCATTCTGAAATTCCTTGAACTTTTCAAAGGTTTCATACTTGTGTTTCATCAAGTAGATATAACCGTATCTACTCAAATCATCCATGAAAGTAACAAAATAACGATATCCACCTCGCGCCGACACACTCATTGGACCACATACATCAGAATGTATGATTTCCAACAAATCTGTCGCCCGTTCCATTGAACCGGAAAACGACGTTCTAGTCATCTTGCCCATAAGGCATGGCTCACATGTATCAAACGATTCATAATCAAGTGATTCCAAAAGTCCATCCGAATGGAGCTTCTTCATGCGTTTAACACCAATATGACCTAGACGGCAGTGCCACATATATGCGGATATATCATCATTAAGTTTAATCTTCTTAGCATCAACATTATGAATATGTGTAACATTATCATCGAGATCTAATAGAAATAAACCATTCATCATCGGTGCATGACCATAAAAGATTTCATTCATATAAATGGAACAACCATTGTTCTCGGATTTAAATGAATAACCACTTCGCATCAAACACGATCCAGATACAATGTTCATGCTTAGTGCAGGCACCAGATAACAATTATTCAAGTTTATAACTAATCCCGACGGCAAATGGAGAGGTAGCGTTCCGACGGCGATCACATCAACGCTTGATCCATTGCCGACACACATCTTGACCTCACCCCTTGCTAGTGGTCGCTTGTTCCGCAGCCCCTGATTCGAGTTACAAATATTAGCAACTGAACCGGTATCAAATACCCAGGTGCTACTGCGAGAACTAGTCAAGTACACATCAATAACATGTATATCATATATACCTTTGTTTGCCTTGCCGGCCTTCTTGTCTGCCAGATACTTGGGGCAGTTGCGCTTCCAGTGGCTAGTCCCCTTACAATAGTAACACCCGGTATCAGACTTAGGTCCAACTCGGGGTTCTTTTCAGGCACGGCAACAGGCTTGCCGCCCTTACTTCCCTTCCATTTTCCCTTCTTATCTTTCTTGAAACTAGTGTTCCTATTGATCATCAACACTTGATGTTCCTTTTTGAGCTCCACTTCTGCAGTTTTAAGCATTGACAGAAGCTCGGGGAGAGACTTCTTCATGCCTTGCATATTATAGTTCATCACGAAGCTCTTATAGCTAGGTGGCAGAGACTGCAGAACACTATGGATGCCTAAGTCAATGGGAATCGATATTCCCAAGGACACAAGCTTATCGGCATAACCCGACATCTTGAGTACATGCTCACTAACGGAGCTGTGCTCTTCCATCATGCATCTAAAGAACTTTTCTGAAGCGTTGTAGCTCTCTACAGCAGCATGTGTGTCGAAAATCATTTTCAACTCACCCATTGTATCAAATGCATTGCCATTTTCGAAACGCTTTCGAAGTTCCGGCTCTAGCCCATACAATATGCCGCAATCAACTAAGTTGTGGTCCTCCTGACGAGTCTGATAGACATTCTTCTCCTTGTCAGGGGCATCATCAAAAGTTGGGGGGCCTAACGGAGCTTCTAGCACATATTTCTTTTGTGCAGCAGAGAGGAGAATCCTCAAATTCATGGCCCATTCGGTAAAGTTGCTACCGTTTGTTGCTAGTTTCTCATTCTCCATGAACACATTGAAATTAAAAGCAGGTGGTGCCATCTACAACAGAATTTGTAAAGTTTAGACTAAGTGTATGATAGATTGAGTTCAACTAATCCATATTACGAATGAACTCCCACTCAAAAACGACATCCCTCGTGCCTTTTTGGTGATTACATGAACCAAATCCACTATACCAAGTCCGATCCTCACGTGAGTCGGTATAGCTTCAAAGGCGAGCATCAAATGGGCATCATATCAACTATATGACTCATGCTTAACCTTTCGGTCCGTGTTCCGAGGCCATGTCTGTACATGCTAGGCTCGCCAAGTTAGAACCTTAGTATTCGCGTGTGTAACTGTTTTACACCCGAAATATGGTCGTGGATCCAAGAACACCCGATCATCACGTGATGTCTTGGAGCGACGAAACATAATCGGTGCATACTAAAGGAAGAACACATTCTTATCTTGATATTTAAAAGAGGGATCATCTTATTATGCTAACAAAGCGCTAAACAAGCAATATAAGATGCTATCAAACATCACATGTTTATTAGTGAAATGTTATGGTTCCCACATATGATCTCTATCATGTGCATCGTGGTATGATCACTATCATACCTATATGTGTAAATCCAAGGTCTATGGAGTTTACACGCTATGTGTGTTGTAAGAGTATCATCTCATACTTCTACTTACAACACTACCATATCATAACACTAGCCCAGCAACAATCTAAACTAGACGCCTCTAATTTATCCATTGCAAGTTTTACGTGGCTTAGGGCTTTCGAGATAGAACCGTTCTTACCTATGAACATGAACCACAATGAGGATAATCAAATTGTTGACAACTCGCTTGCAAAATAGATATTGACTATAGTAGGAGAGACAGACACCCGCTAGCCACTTATGCAAACTAGTTGCATGTCAAGCGTGGAACAGGTCTCATGCGAGGACATGTAAAGTTTGTCCAGCCGCTTCATCCCACTATGCCACCAATATCCAAAATTACAACAAAGGAGCAACAACATGATCATCATCGCCCACATACTCATATGTGTACTACCCGTGTAAAGCATCTACGCATAGATCCGGCTCTGATACCACTGTAGGGTTCGCAGCATAGAAAACAAAAAATTTCCTACGATGGGAACTATGTACCAAGATCCATCTACTAGATACAAACAACGGGCGGATGTATATCCGCAGAGAACATACCCTTGAAGACCGACAAAGCTTAACGAGTTCAACTCGTGGTTGATGTAGACGATCTCTTGCCGATCTCAAGATCGAGAGGAAGTCCTAGCGCCGCAAATCAGCAGCGATCCGTCGCACACACGTTCGAGGCACCGAGCAACCTCCGCCTCCTCGCTCCAGCGATGCAGCGGAAGCACAACTCTTTCTTGCCAAATAGCCACCGGGAACATGTATCTCTCTAGTCCGAGACCATGGGGGATAAATTCTAGAGTGGGAGAGAGATCCTTCACGAGGAGGTGTGAGAGACAAGTGAGGAGGGGGGCTCCTTTTATAGGAGGAGGGGGGCACCCAAGGGGGTGGCCGCCGGCCATGGGGGATTCCCCCTCCCCTCCTTCATTCATGTGGGTGGACACTCCACTCACAAAATGGCCCTTCAATTTTCTCCACTCAAAAGTCCACTCAAATTCCCATTAAATTTCCACCAAATCTAATGCAAACTCTCATTAAATAAAACTATTTTATTTTATTCAGAATTTTTTTCAATTACTTTAATGACAAACATTCACAAATAACCCCTTGCTAGAATTCCATTTCACATGCATAACCACTTTATGCAATTTCACCCGAAAACCTGTTTCGGTATCTAGTGAAATAAATTCCTGCGCTTGTTTATTCTTTCGGCATGAAACATTTGCTCCAATTGGATGTCGGTGTGTCTTAAGTGTGTCACCCTACGGTTCGTGAATAATGCGGACATGATCGAGACCCCTCTCGGATCAATAATCTGAAGCGGATCCGAGACCCATAATCGACTCCACACATTCAACGATGACTTTCTTGTGATCGTCGGAACCTTTTACGCTAGTATCTTAATCCCTTTGTTTCACGATATATTACATGTCCGAGATTCGATCATTGGTATCTCCATACCTAGTTTGATCTCGTTACCGACATGCACTCTTTTCTTGTTCCCGTGATATAACATTCTAGTGATCAAATCACTTGCTTGCAAGCTAATCAATGTGATATCACCGAGAGGACCCAGAGTATATCTATCCGTCATCGGGATGAACAAATTCCACTCTCGATCCATGAGCCTCAACATAACACTTTATTAGTTCTGAATCCATCTTTATAATCACCCTGTTACGGTGTGACGTTTGATGTTATCAAGAAACTCTTCCGGTGTTAGTGATTGACATGATCTCATGGTCTAAGGATTAGGATCACTTCGTAAGTTGTTATAGCAATATAAACTCAATGACTTTGATCGTAATGCTATACTTCGGATGAATGTTCATCACATCATTACACTAATGTTGTGATCCCGTTATTAACAACATCCAATGTCCATGATCAGGAAACCTTGATCATCTTGTTAATCAACGAGCTAGTTTATGAGAGAGGCATAACTAGGAACTTTCTATTTGTTTATGAAACACACATGTATTAACGTTTCCATATTAATACAGTTATAGCATGCAAAATAAACATCTATCATATACTTGGAATACACATAATAAACACTTTATTATTGCCTCTCAGGGCATATTCCCTTCAATATAATAATGGTAGCGTGGGCGAAGCTCTATCTTCATAGTCACAGGCAATGCTGGCCATGGGAGATGATCCTATTTGTCGTCACCTAACTGCAGTCCATCCTCCTGATAGTCCTATTCATAGTCTGGCCACGGGAATAGCCACGGACAAAGCCATGAGTACTCTTTAAGTACTCGCAAACAATCACTAACAGGTAAAGTGGTTTGAGTAGGAATACTTAGCTCTAGGTTGTTTTGCAAAAAGCCAGGTTTATCTCTAACTGAGTTTAGAAGCAAAGAAAGCTAGTCTAATGTTTTATAACATGTAAGTGGAAACTTGAGTTTTCATATCACAACCATGTTGTGGTCAAGTCAATGTCATGATTCATTTCACAAGTCTTTTTGAAAACATCTGACGACGGAACAGTATGGCAACTCCAACTGTCCATAACTGTGGACGCGGCTATTTGAATAGTTTGACACTCTACAGAGGTCGTACACTTTCACCACAATATTCCATACATCCATCAGGAACAATCCTAAATTCACCATACTTAGTCTGCAGATAATCAATCCTAACCTTTCAATTACACACCCTAGTATAGGCACATCTCCTATGAGTTTGGACTCCCAATCATGACCATCTGTCATCTTGGGAACTGCACAGGTGGTCAATCTTCGCGAGGTAGCCTCACCTCAAACCTCGGCCACAAGGGAACCAATACTAAGGTATATAAACTTCTAGTCAAGCCCTACCCAAATTTGGGTATAGTGGTTGTATGATAAAATTGTAATGGTATCGCATCCCGACAACCATCAGTTTTATAAAGGGCTAATGCTCATGCCTTAACATTTTCATCATCAAAATCATCTGGTGTTCAAGAACACATGTCAAAACATTTCATTAGAATGAATCATCATTATAAGGTTTTCATAATCATTTTCACCAAGTATTCCCATCTAAAGTGATCAAGTTTTATGCTTAGCACTAGCCACTAAAGTTGGGGGTAAACACTAACGAGGGGTGATAATCAGGTGTGACCTATCTAAGTTCAATATCATGCCACAGGATGACATCAAGATATATCTAACTTAGGCCAAGTTTTATGCTCTTTATGCTACCTCTAATATCTTTACCAAAACTTACAAGTCACTAAGTAAACATAAATAAAAAGCTTTGATAAAGAAATAAAAAATAAACAAGTTTGCAAGTAAAACTAGGATTTGGTATCGTCAAGTGGTATAACCAAAGCATGCCTAATGCATTGCATAGGTTATCTTGTAGGTTTAAGCTTGCAAGTATGACTTGCATGGTTTAGCTTAGCTTGCCTTGTGCAGTGCAATGGTTGAAGTTCTCCTCGGCTTCTTTCGTGTAGTAATATCCTTCCTATTCGTATCCTTGGTCGGTACTAGCGTCTATAAATAGATACGAGGTACACAATCACCAAACAATACTTAACTAATTCTATTTATCACACCAGCGTTTTCACTAGATGATCTAACATCATCACAAACATCACAAAGATTAGGGCACTAGTTTCATTTATTTTATTTTAGAAAAGTAATTTCTACTCATTGCAAAACTACTTAAGATTTAATATTCTCGAACTAAAACATGGGATTATGTTGACACATGTCATCACCACATATTTCAGTACTTGGGAATGTGATTTAAAGTGGTGTCACGATTTAATAAGGTTTAACCCTTTTATTTTAATTAAATAAAGTGACTAGAAATGCCCATGGGGCATTCTTTTATTACTTGTCCATTATTTCTGTAAGTAAACTTAGATATTTTTATATATTCATAATGGACTTAACAAATGTGATTTTTGAGAGTTGGAATCAACTCAAAATCATTTATGGTTGAATTTTGAAAAATGTTTGAATACAAAAAAGTATGTGCCTTGTTATTTTTACTATACATGATCTGTAATTCCAAATGATTTAAATCTAGTGGGCTTGGATTAATACTTTCTATTCCTTTCTAGAAAAATTGTTTTCATGCAATTTGGTTCAGTGAAACTCTCTAAAATGATTTTTGAATCTATAGCCAGAACTAAGTTTGAAACTAAATAGATAAACCTAATTTCAAACGAACAGCTACGTCGCATGGTGCTTTAAGTGGTTGTCCCCACTCGTCAGTGAGACAGGGAGTGAAGAAGGGGTACAGGGCGATTATAACTGTATGATTAGATCCAGGATCAATGGCTGAGGGTCGTCGTCCATGTCTGAACAGAACACGACGAGCACGAACCCTAGCATGGACAGTGGGGGTTAGTGGTGTCTCACCGGGGCTCCGGCGATGGTCGGCGATGGGGGAGAACCACGAAGTCGACAACGGCGGTCCTCCTGGTACTGGTGGCTCCTCCTGGGGCGGCTCCAATCGACGGCGCCCATCTCCTCCAGCAGCGGCTAGCTCCAGCGAAATTCCTGCAACCTGGTGCTCGCCTTGCTTCGGGGAAGAAGTGGGGTGGTTCTGAGAGAGAGGGGAGTGGAATGGTGTGAAGAATTCAAGAGGGGGAGGCCTCTATTTATAGTGCGATGAGGGAAACGAAGGGTGTGGGCTGAGCTCATCGGGGTCGGCTTCAAAGTGAGCTAATAGCATGGCCGAAGGTAGGGGACGGTGCGCTGCATCCTGGCGAAGCTCAACGACTTGATGGCAAGGCGTGGGACTGTGCGGTTCGGTCGGAACACGTCGACACTCTGGGTAGCACCGACGGCAGCTTTAATGGCGCACAGCGGCTACGGGTCACGCGGCGGTGAACGGGGTTGTCTGGGAGGTTCCTGGGGCGGTGATGATCACGTACACGAGCGGTGAAGGCGTAGCGTGGTCTGTGCGAGCGTGTCGAGCACGGTGCTCTAGCGGGCTCCTGGCATGGTCGCAGAGAAAATGGTCGCATGCATTCTGTGTGGTCTAGTGGCTAGCAGGGCTCGAGGGCTGGACATGGGGTGGAGGTGGACGGTGGCGTGCGTCCCAGACATGGTTGGCGAGGCTGGTTAGGATTGTAGCAAGATGTCGATGTTGGGGGTGGCAAGTGTGCTCGGCCATGGTGACCACTGATGGAATGGTCGAGTTTACAATGAGCTCGAGCTGCTTATACAAGGTAGATGATCTACTAGGAGTGTAGTGAGAGCTACAGAGGGAACAAGTTGGCACATACACTGCTCACAATAGTGTTTGTTGTTTAATTTGATTTGTGCTCAGAAGGTGTTTGATGAAATGGCAGCAAGAGATTTAAATTTGAATTTTTGGATGAAACTTGGTGGGTGCAATGGTCACATACTAGGTAGTCTCTGGTTTCTTGTATTTTTCAAGGTGCACTGGTTTGGTTGGGTTTTGAGAAATGGTGATCATCCCATATGATATAGATTCAATTTTGAATTGTCATTTGAATCAGGTTGCCAAATGTTTCTCTGTGTTTGCAAGGTGGGATTGGGTTCACTTTCACTTGGTCTAACAACGGGTGAAAAGAAATGGATTTGTTTCTATTTGAAACCTTGGACCAGAAACACTCAAAGTGGTCTAGTGAGCAAGATTTGCAAAAATAACCATTTGCTTGTTTTGTTTGTTTTTGAATTTCTCTTGATTTGTTTCTGCTTAGAAATGATTTAGATGATGTTGTTTTCATCTTTAAACCATTCCTTGTTATTCACAACCATCACACAAGTCCATTCATGCATTCATACATTAATCACATACACACATGCATTCATATGATTTTAATTATCAAAAGTTTTTGTTAACCCTAATTTTGGGTGATTGGAATTTATAACCTTGATTAATATTTTGGGATGTTACACATTTGGACCGAAAGCCATGAAACTTCGAATATGATAGCATTTTGTGAAGTTTTTTCGAGACATCATCAATATACCAAGTTTGGTATTTTTCCTTGCAACCATGTCAGATAATATGACACCACACGAAGGATTTACATTGTTCGGACTGATTTTGAATTTCTTATATCCGTTTTGAACTAAGGTCAAAACATCTTGAATGAAGATACGACACTAGCCTCGTTAGAACTTGCATTGAATCTCTGAAGAAACAACATATTGTGAGTCTAAAAATGATTTTTTTCAAAAAATCACGGGCGTTAGATCATGTACCTGTAGTTCAAACCGGACCCACTTCCTACCGATTCGGTAGTCATCTATCTTTTTCAAACCGGAAAGGACGGAAAGGTTTGAGATCTCCCTATTGGGAGATCGTCCATGTAAGGTGGTCAATTATTTTTGAAAAATGGGATGGTAGCATTTTGGTGGTTGCTTCACAAAACGACCCATTTTTTATGCTTGGAAAATAGAAAATGGCTTTTCCGTGCAACATTGTTCTCCATTCGAGGTTCCACAAGCATGCATAATATGGGAACAATATCACAATTTATGCCGTGATTCTGCATATAACATCGGTCATTTGCACTGAAATTGTAACATCCCAAAAATATTAAACATGGATCAACAAACTCTAATCATCAAATTTAGGGTTAACAAAAACATTCCCAACTAAAAATATGAAAGCATTCATATGCGTGTATATTCAAAATTTGGATTCTTTGAATTTCCATGGTTCTGTGTTTCTTTGCTTGTAGAATGATTGTTAGGTGATATAAACATCATCTAAACAATCCCCAAACTTTTCCCAAAGACAAACAACTCAAAATGAACAAATGAAGTGAATGGTCACTTTGGCCAAATTAACTCCCATGCCTACTTTGGCTATCTCTAGTTTTCAAAACTTAATAGAAACATTTGTGGATCTTTGCACCACTTGTTAGTACTCATAATAAAGTATCAAGGCCCACTTTGTGATCATCCAAAAACATTCAAATACTAAGTTTAAATGACTGTTTAAAATTGAATCTATCTCATATGGGAAGATCCCACTATTTCAAAAACCATTCAAACAAGCTCAATTTTCAAAACCCAAGCACCGACAGAATCCTCAGCACATGCCTAGCACACCCACCAAAAATATTTTCAAAATTCAAAAGTAAGTTTCTTGTGGCCATTTCATCAAACATCTTGCAGATTCAAATCAAACAAATCACAAACACTATAGTGTGCAGTAAATTTGGCCTAACTTGTTCCCCCTCTAGATGCAACTAGTCTTTAGTAGATCATCTAGCTCAATTGTAAACATCTAGCACCACTGTGCGCTTGCTTTGCCATCAATGGTAGCAGGCCGAGCCTCACCATGCCACCCCATTGTCGCCGGCCAGATAGAAGCCACCCTAGCCTTGCCAACCTTGTCTGGGAGGTAGCCAGCACCGCACCACTGCCCACTGTCCCCTTCCCAAGCCAGTGCAAGCCGTGGACCACCAGGAACACCGCGCGCCCAGTGCCACTGCGACATGCCGAGCCCGCCCTAGAGCACCGCACCCGGCACGCATGCACACGCCGCCCCTCGATCGCAGCTCGTGCCTACAGCTTCGCCATGATCCCAGGAACACGCCAAACACCCCTGTTCGCCGCCCAGTGCCTCACAGCCACCACTCGCCGTCGAAGACGCCGCCTCTGCCGCGCAGAGCACCTCACGTTCCCGACCGATTACCACCGCCCCTAAGCGCGCATTTAAGCTCTAGAGCATCGCCAGGAGACCGCCCGTCGATCGCCAACCTCAGCCATGCCGCTAGCAGCCTGTAGCCATGTCGCCATCGTCGCCTGCCCATCCCTCTCGGTCTCGCCATCGAGCCTATAAAAGGAGACCTCCCCCAGCCGTTTGAGGCACACCATTACACACCCCTCACCTCACTGATCGTTCCACCCTCTATCCGGAGCACGAGGAGCAGCAGCTCACCGGAATTGCGCCGGAGCAGGCCGCTTCTGGAGAAGAAGGTAGCCATTGATTTCGACCACCCCCGTAGCTTCCTCGACCGTCCCTGAGCTCGCAATTGACCACTCGCTCGTTTGTTCGCCTCGCCGTCGTCGCTGGAGCCCTGGTATGCCCCCTATGCACCCCCACTCAGCAGCTAGGGTTCGAGTTCGCCAGTGACATGTTCATCGTCAACGACGATCCCCAGCCGTCGATCTCCCTTCTAATCCAACGAACCACACAGCCCCGTACCGCTTAGCTTGTTATGAGCCACTGACTGGTGGAACACCCTGTCAGCTGAGCCTCGCGCTGTGGAATGACACTGGGCCGGCCCATTAACCTTTACCGCGCAGCCCAACCGTTTGAATTTAGATTTTTCCATTTTAGTTCAAACTCAGTTCTATACCTATATTCAAAAATCAACCCAGCTCTATTTAATGAACCAAATTGCATGAAACCAATTTTTTTAGAAAGGTACTGAAATGCTTAATCCAATCCCGTTGGATTCAAATCATTTGGATCTGTAGATCAACCTTGGTAAAAATAACAAGGCAGAAGCTTTTCTGCTTTCAAACATTTTTCAAAATTCAACCATAATAGCTTTTGAGTCTCTCAAAAATCACATTTGATCATACCTTTCAGAATATATAAAAACATTTGGGTTTACTTACAGAAATAATGTTCAAGCAACAAAAGAATGCCACATAGGCATTTCTAGTCACTTCATTTATTTAAAATAAAAAGGTTAAACCTTATTAAATTGTGACACCACTTTAAATCACATTCCCATGTACTTAAATATGTGGTGATGACATGTGTCAACATGATCTCATGTTTGAGTTGGAGAATATTAAATCTTAAGTAGTTTTTCAATGAGTAGAAATTACTTTTCTCAAATTAAAATAAAGAAGAAAAATGCTTTAATCTTGTAATGTAGGTGATGATGCTAGATCATCTATAGTACCTCTTTGTGTGATGAGTGAAAATTGTTAAGTATTGTTTGGTGATTGTGTACCTCGTATTTATTTATAGATGCTAGTACCGACCAAGGATACGAGGAGGAAGGAGGATACTACGAGGAAGAAGCCGAGGAGAACTTCAACCACTGCTCAAGGCAAGCTATTAACTTAGCAAGCTAACACTTGCAACTATGAAAGTTAGATAACCTATGCAATGCATTAAGCCTGCTTGGTTAGAAACATTTGATGATACCCAATCATAGTTTTACTTGCAAACTTTATACTTTATTTCTTTATCAAAGCTTTCTCTTAGAGTTTACTTAAGTGACTTGTAGATTCTAGGAAGATAATTGAAGGTTGCATAAAGAGCATTAAATTTGGCCTAAGCTAGATAATCTTGATGTCATCCTAAGGCATGAGATTGAACTTCATTAATCCCCACTTGTTTACCACCCCTCCTTAGTATTTAACCCCACTTGTAGATGCTAGTGCTAAGCATAAAACTTGATCAACTTTAGATGGGAATACTTGGAGAAAGTGGTTATGAAAACCTTGGATTGATGAGTCATTATACTGAAATGTTTTGACATGTGTTTCCGAACACTAGATGATTTTGATGATGAAAATGTTGAGGCATGAGCCTTAGCCCTTTATAAAACAGATGGTTGTGTGAATGCGATACCATTCCAATTTTACCGTACAACCGCAATACCTGAAAATTGGGTAGGGCTTGACTGGAAATTCATATACCTTAGTATGGGTTCCCTCACGGCCAAGGTCTGAGCTGAGGCTACCTTGTGAAGATTGTCCACTTGTGCAGTACCAAGATGATAGTTGGTCATGGTTGGGAGGCCAAACTCACAGGAGAGGTGCCTATACAAGGGCGTGTAATTGAAAGTTTAGGATTGATTATCCGCATAATGAGTATGGTGAATTCAGGATTTGTTCCTGACGGATGTATCGAATGTTGTCGTGAAAGTGTATAATCTCTGCAGAGTGTCAAACTATTCGAATAGCCGCGTCATGATTATGGATGATTAATAGCCATCTTTATTCCCCGTCAGATGTTTTCAAAATTACTTGTGAAATGAATTGAGACTTTGAATTGACCACAACATAATTGTGATATGAAATTCAAGTTCCCACTTAGGTGTTATAAAACTTCAACTAGTTTTCTTTGCTTTCGAACTTAGTAGAGGTAAATCTGGCTTTTTTGCAAAACAACCCTTGTTAGTATTAGTTTGCGAGTACTTAAGGAGTACTCATGGCTTTATCCCTGGCTATTCCCGTGGCCAGACTATGAAGAGGAGTACCAGGATGATGGACCCAAGGAAGGTTATGACAACTAGGATCATCTCCCATCGTCAGCATTGCTTGTGACCCCGAAGATGGAGCTTCGCCTATGCTACCTTTATTATTACGTTATTCCGCTGCTTGAGTTGTATTAAGAACTGGATCGTGAGATCCTTATTTGTGTAAGACCTTATGTATGGTTTGTAATGGATGATGTACTGTGATATCCAAATCTGTTATGTCTCGCAAAAATGGTAATCCTGGGATTGCGATGTATGGCATAACAGGCATCTGGGATTAAAAATCCGGGTGTTGACAAGTTGGTATCAGAGCCATCCTGACAATAGGAGACCCTAGTTAGATTGGACGTTTGAATCAAAAACTTAGTTTCAAAACCAAACGAAGTCAGTATTTACAAAAACTTATTCTCATTCTTATCACTTTGATTCTTTCATGAAAATTCATGTTCCTCAATTTTTTTTGCAAAATACCTAAAAATTTGACACACTTGATAACTCTACTAACTTACTCATCATATATTCTTATAGATGGACGTGAAGTACAACAAGTTTTATCAGTTGGGGAATTGAGGAGACCTCATCTTTGAGCTTGACCTGGACCAGCTTTCGGAACTTCTAGAGTGTCCGCACCCCGAGTTCTTCGGAGCTCAGCTCAATGATCAGGAAGGAGAAGATCGGCAGTGGCTAGTTGTTGTAAGTCTCCGAGGAAAGATTGAACCTCCCACTGCCGAGGGAATTCAGTTCACCTTAAGAGAGAAAAACTGGCTCGATGGACTTTCTAGGGCCATGCAGGAAGCTCTTGCCCATTTGTGTGGGCAGAGTATCAACCAGATCAAGGGTACCCGCTTTGAGGTTTGTCCAAGGCGTGATGCTATGGGACAGCCACTAGAAGCCCCATATCACCACGAGCTAAAGACCCAGTTGGACCACCTTAGCTTCATGATGTATGATCGTCAGCAAGAACTAGACAATGCCCATGACTACTCCAAACACAAGTCAGCCATCATCAAGATGAAGGATCAGACCAATGCCATGCTAGCGAAGGATCGCAAGTATCATCGTCGTCAGCTCGACAAGAAGGAGCACATCATTGCCCGTCTTCATCACCATATCTCGGATTTGGAGGAGACCATCCACGAGAGAGACATGAAGTTGGAGGAAAGGGAGAATGCCGGAGAAGACCTTCGTGGAGACCCCTACTCCTATCTCAGCGATGATGCTGACTTTCTGGAGGATCAGGCCATGGACTTCTTCACCGATGAGGAGGATTTCTCCTTCATCGAGGACGATGAGGATGATGATTACACCGACTCCGAGGAGTAGTAGCACTTGAGCACTAGCATTAGTGAGCTTTATTCGGTCCCACTTTATTGTAGTTTCCAGAATGGTTCTTAAAACCATCTGTTTTCCTTTTTGTGGTGTGTGTTGTGTCGTGTTCTATGAATGAATGAATGAAAATCAAGTTGCTAGAAAATCTGAGTCAAACTTTAAAAACTTTTCAATGTCCCTGAACCTTAGAAATTTCCCTCTTTTCTCATGATCTATCTCAATCTTCAGATGCCTCGCTGTCACATCCCAAAATTCTCCTAATTTTGGAATGTGAAATAAATAAATAAGTTTGATTGATTGTTTGACTATGTTGAAAATTCTCAAAAAGAAGAAACTTTTTGAATAGAAAAATCCTCTCAACCATGAATTCAAAATCTTATATTCTTTTGTTAAGACCTAAGTAGCCATATAGGCAAAAGGGCATGGATTGATTATGGATTGTAGAATTGGTGTGCAAGATTTCAAAATGAAAATCATGAAGCATTCATAAGAATTTCATCCATGCAAAGTTCTCACAAACTGAATCCAAATCCTGGTATCTAAATCCTATAGTTGATTCGCCCAAATGTTCCAAAGGGTTGACTTTTTAAAACCCACTATTGCTAAGACAGCGATTATTGCTCAATTATAGCCAAAAAGGATCCAATTAATATTACAAAATTTTAGAAACAAAATTGAGGTCATTTGGAGCTAGTATGAAAAAGTTATGGAACAAATACAAACACATAAAGATATAAATAAAATGAAATATACGAGGATTTATAAATCCACTACTTCCAAACTAGTAAAAAGATTACAAATTTGATCCTATAATGATCTATTCGATTTTAGAAAAATTTAGAAACAAGAATCATGTCATTTGGAGTTCGTATGCAAAATATATAAGGGAAACAAGTATAAAAAAACGGGCCGGCCCACCCGGTCCGACCGGACCGAGCCAGCCGGGCAGTCCACGCGTACGGGATCGATCGGTTTGCTTCAAAAAGCGTGCAAAATCTGTTTTGTTAAACCTATCTCTACTCAAACTGCTATAGCTTTTTATCTACAACTCCGAATCGACTTCCGTTTGTTTCTACTTGTTCTCTACTGCAAGGCCTATCTCTAAACATCCTAAACCTCCATATAAACTCGTGGAGCCACGGTTGTACGAGTTTTTATTCTCGAAATCCCGAATCTACATATGCTCGAATCTTATTTCGCTTTTTAACCCATCTAGACTTCGTCGTTTGCCTTCGGTCAAAAAACGAAAGTTGTAGGAATCGTCGAAATCTTTCAATCCTTTTTTCATCCACCACAACCGGAGAATTTCGTATTGCAATATTTCAGATCTTACGGTGTAAATCCAAGATCTACTCGCGCTCGTTTCTTCAAATCCAAATTCCTTTGGTGAGAATGTAGGAATAATGATTCCCCACAACTTTCATGTTCTGAGTTTTTCGATTTGAGCTACGGATTTGTCTCTCTAACACAGATCTGTTTCTTGTCTATTCTGAGCCAAAATCGGGTCAATCTCTTCTTCTAGCCATCGGATCCTATCCAGACGGTCGAGATCCAATCAAACCGGTGCGTGCCATGTCGTCATCCCGGTCATCTTCATCATCAATACCACAAGAACGTAAGGTCAACATCTAATTCCAGTCAGCATGCAAAGTCAACCTGTCCAGTTAGCGGAATATTCCCTGAAATATTCCGTTCGAATTTAAAATTGCATATTATAGATCTAACTTGTAAAATTCATTAAAATTCATACCATGTCCAAAAATTGCGTATAATATATCAGATTGAAGATAATTTCACGTAGAATCATCTTATCAGAATAGATCCAACTTTTACTGTACGTGGTTACTGCAGTAATGTAATTAGTTTTAATGGTCTTTTAGGTTAATAAATTCATAAGATATTATCTGTGACACCGAAAACTATGAACAATATATCAAATTGAAGCTACTGTAATGTACTTTAATAATATTTGGTTGGATCCAGCCTTTGCAGATTATTTAACCCGTAGAAATTTAATTAGTTTTAATGGCTTAATAAATCATTAAATTCATAGTAAATTAATTGCTTGTGACAAAAATATAAATAATATACCGATAGAAAGCTGGTTCCATGTAGATCATCAATCTGCAAATGGTTCAGTAAAATACTATAAGGTTTCGCAGCAATTAAATCAAAATTCCGTGGAGATTACAGATATAATTTTAGTTTGATTTTTAGGCAACAGAAACTGTATGAATCATTTAAAACCAATTAAACACTATTTAAATCATATAAAAAGATCTATAACTCCGATTAGGGTGAATCCAACGCCTACTGGTTCGTATTAACGTCCTCTATCCAGTAAACCCAAGAAACAAATTTAATTCTACAGTTAGAACAGGCGTTACAACAGAACTATCAAAACCCTTATATTGGCAAGTAATCATTAATAACAAGTACCCTATTGCATTAAATGAACTCATACATGCATCATATGATATATTAATGTTCATAAAACTAATTATAACCATTGTATCATGTTAAATCATCATGCATGTTTTCGATCATCCTTGTTGTGTTTGCAATTGTTTTGATTGGAACTACCTTGTCCTCGTATTAGATTGTTCGGAGAGTGCGATTGCTGCGGAGAAATACAATCAACACCCATAATATCAACATAAGGCAATTTACACCACTTGTTCATAATTTTTCCCAGTTTTAATTCTATGCATGTGATCTTCAAAATTCTGTAGTATGCATGTGTAGGATGTTCTTGTAGATTTTCCCCTTAGTATTATTTTGCAAGTGCGATGATTTTGTAGTATGCCATGAGTAGCTCTATACTTAGGATTTCCCATCCTAATAGGTTACCCCTGTTTTTGCTAAGTATTGCTTGCTATGCTATATATACAAAGTACCGTTGGGGTGTTCGAAAGACAAAGAATTTTCTAAGTATAAAGGCTCTCTCTAAAGCAAACTTTTCTTCTCAAATCCACTTCAAAATAAAACTAAGTTTTCTTCTGGCGGAATGGTTGTCGGGTCAACGAGTGAGATTTTGGTGGAGGACGGCCGCCCAGGAATCAAAGAAGTCTGCCATGTTTCAGAATTCAGAAGCTTCCAGTGCAACCACAATACATTATGGGCTCTGTCTTGGCCTAGTACTTAGTGGGAAACCTCACCTGGGTACCAACATTTGGAGATTCTTGGCACGGTTGGATCCGGAAGGTAGAGGGGCTACTAAGGGAAAGCCTCGCCATGGTCTTGTTTGTAAAAGGACTTGATCGTGGATTGTGGGTAAAGTGCACAAACTCTCGAGAGTATTGCAATCTGATCGATCAGCCGTGTTCACGGAAACAGAACAACATTGAGCATCTGAAGGATGGAGCCTCGGAAGGATCTTCCTCTCTCTTTTCTAAAACAAAGTTTTGAAACCCCATGGCGTGCGTAATATCGCTAATGGGTGGGAATTTGGGAACTTGGTGTGTAATATCCAAGTGACGCTTGGTGCGTAATATCCAAGTGTTTGGTTGTTTGGACACTTGCTGCGTAATATCCTCGTGTGCCACTCGACCTTATTTTATCTAAGCAAATGTTTACAAAGTAGGGTAAAACTCTCTCTCTTTTCTCCATACTTAGAGAAAATTAGCTTTATGCAAAAGAACTCCAAAGCCTAAACTAGCCTTGCATGTAGAGTTAGTATTTCCTTCCTTGGTGTAATTTGCCAATACATTCAAAGTATTGACCCAACTTGTTGGCCGCACGTTTCATGTGCAGAATTTTGGAGATCGTTGAAAGGCGCGCTAGGATCGCGGGTCTTCACTCAACCTGCCCGTGGCATTGATGGGACTCCAAGTTGTATTTATATCGCTTCTGTTGTAATAATATAAACTCTGGATTATTCGATTCATGTAATAAAGACTTGTGTTTTACATGATATTTCATCGACTGTGAGTGCTAGCTATTGATCCAGGGACTTGCATGTTAATCACAGGGACTTAGGATCTTACTTGATCCGAGGTCACTACAGATGGTATCAGAGCATAAGTTGACTGTAGATCGTGACCCTAGACATGGAAAAACCTTAGGACAAATATTTTTTAAGTTATTTCAGAAAACTCTCATACTTCTCATCATATACCTTGGGGTTTTAAAATTTCTTAAGTCTCTTCTTTTCAACATTAGAAAATGACCACTACACACTTCAAGAAGAAACTTTTCTCAAGATTACCTTTTCAAAGAAGATCATCTCAATGTTTCGATTAAGTTGGTACTTGAAGATCTCCATGAAAGATGTTCCAAGACTGAATCTACGAGATTAAAGACTTCAAAGGCCTTAAATCAATGTTATTAACTGAAGAACTCGAAAGGTTGAAGATTATGAAGAACATGAAGACTATCAAGAGCACGAATACTTTTGGAGACTCGAATCCTCGAAGATTCCAAGTGACCTATTAGGAACCAAACCGGAATAAGATTTCTCTAAATATAGATACGACAAATTGTTTGCTATCTTGTATGGTTTATTACCATAGCTAATGAAAACCTATTTTCTAAACAAGATTTCTTGTATGGGTTATTCTTCTTCTTTCCATACTCCATTCGTTCCTACTCTAAACCTTGGTCAACTCGACGGATGGACCATATCAATAAGGAGGACAAGGAACTCAACTCCACCAAGCGTAAGAGCCACGCCGATGCAAAGAAGTGGATGCTCCAGGTCGAAGAAAGAATGAAGGATGCCAACATTGAAGTCAACAGAATGCTTCATTATGCCACCCAATTCCTAAAGGACGACGGTCCAACTTGGTGGGAGATTCAACACACCATTGATGATCATCAAGGGGTGATATCTTAGGAAGAATTTAAAGTGCTTCTACTTCAATCTCATCTCATATACCAAAAATCCAAGAAGTTGAAGTCCCGAAACATTTAGCTTGCACGATCTATGGAGAAATAGGGCATATCACCAAGGAGCATCATGATCAGCGCCCCTACTGTGAAGGAAGGCACCCATCAGAAGAATGTCCCACCTCTCAAGTTACATTCTTCACTGCGAAGGGACCAATCACAACCCCGCTCAATGCACCTCTACCCGGTGGTACATCAACTGAATCAACAAGTCAGAGACGGAATGCGCCAAGACCTCATGAAGCTCCGCGAGCACACGACAAATACAAGGGATGGATTCAAGACTCTAGACACCGCACCCAAAGTCATCACTTCGCAATACTCGACATATGAAAGGAATGCCCATTTTCCCCAAACTGGCTCAAGGAAACGATCAAGGCTTCCAAATGTTGAGGTAGAGCATGAAGAACCACAAGACGGGATGTCCTTGCCAAAAAGGAGGAAGGATCTAAGCAAAAGTCCTATGCTTCCAGTGTCACAATCCTGGGCATTATGCTGATAATTGTCCAAAACATGTGAATGTAGCTGGAAAGGATAAAAACGACGATGGTAATAGCAATAGAAGACCTTTATTAGGAGAACTATCATATTTTATACTTATTAGAGTTCTTATATTCCTTGTCTATCATTTTCCAACACCTCTCCTTGTTCAAACTTGTAGATGTCCATTCATTTGATTAGTAGAAGAAGTGATCTACCATAAAAACTACAAGAATTGGAAAATGTTATTAGTAGTTTTCCGTAAAGCAAATCACTATATGAGAGTTGGCCTACAAGTAAAGAACAAATAACATGGCATAAATGAACATCTCACCAAGTTTGTTTAGGTCTGGACCACCATATTTTATCTCTTTAGGAGATCATCGCTATCGTGTTAGCATATTGTTCTTACCAACTTATGTGGTATGACAATATAGGTTGTTTGCTTGGTTGTATTGAGCTATTTTGTGTGATTCCTTGTTTAGGATCTGTTGTTTTGAAACTCTAAAGTTTCTAGAGTTTTTCGTGTGGTTTTAAAATTATTTTAATGGTGTGAATTGATTGAAATTCGTGGGATTACTGCTGCAGTTTTCTGCCTGACCTGTTGTACCGCGCGATTTTACATATTTTATTGGTAACTCAGAAAAATCTAAAAAAATAGGATTTGGAGCGTAATTACCTGTAGTACATGCACAAAAATTGGCTGAAATTCCTGACGATTTTAGGTCGGTTAGAAAAATTCGTGAAGACTGCTGTACCGTTTTGATAGATTTTGTTTATTGCTTATATGTTGCTCTATTTTACTCTAGTATTGTTCCCAATGCTTTCAAACTATTTTGTGGTTATATACTACTAATTTTATACACCTGTAATGTTATTATACAAGTGTTTGATTGAGTGTTGATCGCCTATGATTGCTTCCTTATTTGTAACATTGATTGCTTCATATAGTTATGGGTAGGATTATTTTCTTAGTCGTTTCTCTCCTATAGAACCTATTCTTTCGTATCTTGAACCCTTGGAGATATAATGATGTGTTAAGTGGAAGGTTTAACAACACAATGCATTTAGGAAAGAAAATGCTTCACCTAATGGAAATAGGATGTGGAAGTATGAAGTGTTGCACATGATGTTATGTAGTAGATTACCCAACCTGAAAGTTGAAGTATCGATATCTTAGTTTTAGTAGTAGCTTTGTTGATTGAATACATGGGAGTATACATAGAGCATTAGTTCGTGCCCATGGAAACATTCTTCAAGGAAAGTGAGAATGCCCGAGTGATAGAAAAACGTGATTCACCTATCCTCATACAGGGTAATGATTTGGGTGCAGGATGGATTGATCACCATTCCTACTACTCCTATTATTCGCTCTTGTATTGTTGGCTTTGCGAATCTTGAGTGCCCTTTTCAACCTTAGCAGAGAGTTGACGTTGAGCCTAAACCCTAGAATGGTATATTGTTACACCCTTCTAAAAGCATCCATTGATAAGCATAGGATGTACGGTAAGGATGAATCCCAACCGAGAATTATGGGCACCGTGAAGTAAACGTTCCCTATTTGCTCACCATGAGAGTTTTGCTAGTTTAAGAAGTGCTTTCTAGGAAACTATCAATCATGATGTTTAGAATGTGCTAGAGACATTGTGCCAATACAAGTCTAAAAGAGAACCAATATGAGCTAAGTGAATCCTCGAGAAGTGACCTAGTCAATTTTCTTTTAAGGGTGGTAGCATCCTAATGGATCCCGAACCTTTCTTTCTTTCTAGCCTTCCCAAATATCGGGACGAGATTTCTTTTAAGGGTGGTAGTATGTAACATCCCAAAATTCTCCTAATTTTGGAATGTGAAATAAATAAATAAGTTTGATTGATTGTTTGACTATGTTGAAAATTCTCAAAGAGAAGAAACTTTTTGAATAGAAAAATCCTCTCAACCATGAATTCAAAATCTTATATTCTTTTGTTAAGACCTAAGAAGCCATATAGGCAAAAGGGCATGGATTGATTATGGATTGTAGAATTGGTGTGCAAGATTTCAAAATGAAAATCATGAAGCATTCATAAGAATTTCATCCATGCAAAGTTCTCACAAACTGAATCCAAATCCTGGTATCTAAATCCTATAGTTGATTCGCCCAAATGTTCCTAAGGATAACTAAATTGACTTTTTAAAACCCACTATTGCTAAGACAGCGATTATTGCTAAATTATAGCCTAAAAGGATCCAATTAATATTACAAAATTTTAGAAATAAAATTGAGCTCATTTGGAGCTAGTATGAAAAAGTTATGGAACAAATACAAACACATAAAGATATAAATAAAATGAAATATACAAGGATTTATAAATCCACTACTTCCAAACTAGTAAAAAGATTATAAATTTGATCCTATAATGATCTATTCGATTTTAGAAAAATTTAGAAACAAGAATCATGTCATTTGGAGTTCGTATGCAAAAGATATGAGGGAAACAAGTATAAAAGAAAAAAAAACGGGCCGGCCCACCCGGTCCGACCGGACCGAGCCAGCCGGGCAGGCCACGTGTACGGGATCGATCGGTTTGCTTCAAAAAGCATGCAAAATCTGTTTTGTTAAACCTATCTCTACTTAAACTGCTATAACTTTTTATCTACAACTCCGAATCGACTTCCGTTTGTTTTGTACTTGTTCTCTACTCCAAGGCCTATCTCTAAACCATCCTAAACCTCCATATAAACTCATGGAGCCAAGGCTGTACGAGTTTCTATTCTCGAAATCCCGAATCTACATATGTCCGAATCTTATTTCGCTTTTTAACCCATCTAGACTTCGTCGTTTGCCTTCGGTCAAAAAACGAAAGTTGTAGGAATCGTCGAAATCTTTCAATCCCGACAAACCTCACCTCTTTTCATCCACCACAGCCGGAGAATTTCGTATCGCAATATTTCAGATCTTACGGTGTAAATCCAAGATCTACTCGCGCTCGTTTCTTCAAATCCAAATTCCTTTGCTGAGAAGGTAGGAGTAATGATTCCCCACAACTTTCATGTTCTGAGTGTTTCAATTTGACCTACAAATTTGTCTCTCTAATACAGATCTGTTTCTTGTCTATTCTGAGCCAAAATCGGGTCAATCTCTTCTTCTAGCCACCGGATCCTATCCAGACGGTCGAGATCCAATCAAACCGGTGCGTGCCATGTCGTCATCCTGGTCATCTTCATCATCAACACCACATCAACGTAAGGTCAACATCTAATCCCAGTCAGCATGCAAAGTCAACCTGTCCAGTCAGCGGAATATTTCCTGGAATATTCCGTTCGAATTTAAAATTGCATATTATAGATCTAACTTGTAAAATTCATTAGAAATTCATACCATGTCCAAAAATTGTGTATAATATATCAAATTGAAGATAATTTCACGTAGAATAATCTTATCAGAATAGATCCAACATTTAGTGTACGTGGTTACTGCAGTAATTTAATTAGTTTTAATGGTCTTTTAGGTTAATAAATTCATAAGATATTATTTGTGACACCTTAAAATATGAACAATATATCAAATTGAAGCTACTGTAATGTACTTTAATAATATCTGGTTGGATCCAACCTTTGCAGATTATTTAACCCGTAGCAATTTAATTAGTTTTAATGGCTTATCAAATTGAACTAAAATCATTAAATTCATAGTAAATTAATTGCTTGTCACAAAAATATAAATAATATACCGATAGAAAGCCGGTTCCATGTAGATCATCAATCTGCACATGGTTCAGTAAAATACTATAAGGTTTCGCAGCAATTAAATAAATAGTTTAATGGCTTATTTAGAGTAATAAATTCATAAGAAAATAAATACTATTCAGAAAATTACAAATAATATGTCCCTGAAATCAAAATTCCGTGGAGATTACAGATATAATTTTAGTTTGATTTTTAGGCAACAGAAACTGTATGAATCATTTAAAACCCATTAAACAATATTTAAATCATATAAAAAGATCTATAAATCCGATTAGGGTGAATCCAACGCCTACTGGTTCGTATTAACGTCCTCTATCCAGTAAGCCCAAGAAACAAATTTAATTTTACAGTTAGAACAGGCGTTACAACAGAACTATCAAAACCCTTATATTGGCAAGTAATCATTAATAACAAGTACCCTATTGCATTAAATGAACTCATACATGCATCATATGATATATTAATGTTCATAAAACTAATTATAACCATTGTGTCATGTTAAATCATCATGCATGTTTTCGATCATCCTTGTTGTGTTTGCTATGTTTGCAATTGTTTTGATTGGAACTGCCTTGTCCTCGTATTAGATTGTTCGGAGAGTGCGATTGCTGCGGAGAAATACAATCAACACCCATATTATCAACATAAGGCAAGTTACACCACTTGTTCATAATTTGTCTCAGTTTTAATTCTATGCATGTGATCTTCAAAATTCTGTAGTATGCATGTGTAGGATGTTCTAGTAGATTTTCCCCTTAGTATTATTTTGCAAGTGCGACGATTTTGTAGTATGCCATGAGTAGCTCTATACTTAGGATTTCCCATCCTAATAGGTTACCCCTATTTTTTCTAAGTATTTCTTGCTATGCTATATATACAAAGTACCGTTGGGGGGTTCAAAAGACAAAGAATTTTCTAAGTATAAAGTCTCTCTCTAGAGCAAACTTTTCTTCTCAAATCCACTTCAAAATAAAACTAAGTTTTCTTCTGGGCGGAATGGTTGTCGGGTCAACGAGTGAGATTTTGGTGGAGGACGGACGCCCAGGAATCAAAGAAGTCTGCCATGTTTCAGAATTCAGAAGCTTCTCGTGCAACCACAATACATTATGGGCTCTGTCTTGGCCTAGTACTTAGTGGGAAACCTCACCTGGGTACCAACATTTGGAGGATTCTTGGTACCGTTGGATCCAGAAGGTAGAGGGGCTACTAAGGGAAAGCCTCACCATGGTCTTGTCTGTAAAAGGACTTGATCGTGGATTGTGGGTAAAGTGCACAAACTCTCGAGAGTATTGCAATCTGATCGATCAGCCGTGTTCACGGAAACAGAACAACATTGAGCATCTGAAGGATGGAGCCTCTGAAGGATCTTCCTCTCTCTTTTCTAAAACAAAGTTTTGAAACCCCATGGCGTGCGTAATATCGCTAATGGGTGGGAATTTGGGAACTTGGTGTGTAATATCCAAGTGACGCTTGGTGCTTAATATCCAAGTGTTTAGTTGTTTGGACACTTGGTGCGTAATATCCTCGTGTGCCACTCGACCTTATTTTATCTAAGCAAATGTTTACAAAGTAGGGTAAAACTCTCTCTCTCTTTTCCCCATACTTAGAGAAAATTAGCTTTATGCAAAAGAACTCCAAAGCCTAAACTAGCCTTGCATGTAGAGTTAGTCTTTCCTTCCTTGGTGTAATTTGCCAATACATTAAAAGTATTGACCCAACTTGTTGGCTGCATGTTTCATGTGCAGAATTTTGGAGATCGTTGAAAGGTGCACTAGGTTCGCGGGTCTTCACTCAACCTGCCTGTGGCATTAATGGGACTCCAAGTTGTATTTATATCGCTTTTGTTGTAATAATGTAAACTCTGGATTATTCGATTCATGTAATAAAGACTTGTGTTTTACATGATATTTCATCGACTGTGAGTGCTAGCTATTGATCCAGGGACTAGCATGTTAATCACAGGGACTTAGGATCTTACTTGATCCGAGGTCACTACACTCGCGGAGGAAGTGGTTCATCTCTGGGCCCGATGTTGTAGATCCTGCAAATGTTGGTCCATGTAAGGTGGTCTATTATTTTAGAAACATGGGATGGTAGTATTCTGAAACAGCATTTTGGTGGTTGCTTCACAAAACAACCCTTTTTTGTGCTCGGAAAATGGAAAATGGCTTTTCCGTGTGACAAAAAGGAAAACTTCCTCCTGCAACATTGTTCTCCATCCCATGGTTCACATGCATGCGTAATATGGGCACAATATCACAAATTATGCCACGATTATGCACATAAGATCAGTCATTTGGACCAAAAGGCATGAAACCTCGAACATGATAGGTCATTTTGTGAAGGTTTTTTTGAGACATAATCAATATTACCAAGTTTGGTATTTTTCCTTGCAAGTATGTCAGATAATATGACACCACGTGAAGGATTTACATTGTTCGGACCGATCTTGAATTTATTATGCCTGTTTTGAACTAAGGTGAAAACTACGAGTATGAACTTGCATTGGATCTCTGAAGAAACAACATATTGTGAGTCTAAAAATGATTTTTTCAAAAAATCACGGGCGTTAGATCATGTACCTGTAGTTCAAACCGATTTGGCAGACATTTGTCTTTTTCACCCGGGAAGGACGGAAAGCTTTCAGATTTCCCGGTTGGGATATCGTCTATGTAGGTGATCTATTATTTTAGAAAAATGGGATGGTAGCATTCTGAAACAGCATTTTGGTGGCTGCTTCACAAAACGACCCGTTTTTTGCGCTCAGAAAATGGAAAATGGCTTTTCCGTGCTACTAAAAGGAAAACTTCATCCTGTAACATTTTTCTCCATCCCAAGGTCCACATGCATGCATAATATGGGCACAATATCACAAACTATGCCGCGATTCTACACATAACATCGGTCATTCAGACCGAAAGCCATGAAACCTCAAACATGATAGGTCATTTTGCGAAGGTTTTTTCGATAGATAATCAATATACCAAGTTTGATATTTTTCCTTGCAACTATGTCATATAATATGACACCACACGAAGGATTTACATTGTTCGGACCATTTTTGAATTTCTTATGCCCGTTTCGAATTTTTCCCATTTTGAACTAAGGTCAAAATGGCGTGCGTGAAGATAGGGGACAAGCCTCATTACAACTTCCATTGGATCTCTAAAGAAACAACATATTATGAGTCTAAAAATCATTTTTTTCAAAAAATCCCAAGCGTTGGATCATGTACCTATAGTTCAAATCGGACCCACTTCCTACCGATTCGGCAAACATTTGTCTTTTTACCCGGGAAGGACGAAAAGGTTTGAGATCTACCTGTTGTGAGATCGTCCATGTAAGGTGGTCTATTATTTTAGAAACATGGGATGATAGTATTCTGAAACAATATTTTGGTGGTTGCTTCACAAAACGACCCGTTTTTGCGCTCGGAAAATGGAAAATGGCTTTTCCGTGCGATGAAAACAAAAACTTCCTCATGTAACATTGTTCTCCATCCCAAGGTCCATATGCATGCATAATATGGGCACAATATCACAAACTATGCCGCGATTATGCTCATAACATAATCATTTGGACCGAAAACCATGAAACCTCGAACATGATAGGTCATTTTGTGAAGGTTTTTTGATATATAACCAATATAAAAAGTTTGGTATTTTTTCCTTACAACTATGTGAGATAATATGACACCACGTGAAGGATTTACATTGTTCGGACCGTTTTTGAATTTCTTATGCCCGTTTCGAATGTTTCCTGTCTTGAACTAAGATCAAAACGGCGTGCATGAAGATAGGGGACGAGCCTCGTTAGAACTTGCATTGGATCTTTAAAGAAACAAAATATTGTGAGTTAAAAATGATTTTTCAAAAAATCACGAGCGTTAAATCATGTACCTGTAGTTCAAACCAGACCCACTTCCTACCGATTCGGCAAACATTTGTCTTTTTCACCCGGAAAGGACAGAAAGGTTTCAGATCTCTCGGTTGGGAGATCTTCCACGTATGGTGGTCTATTATTTTAGAAACATGTGATGGTAGTATTCTGAAATAGCATTTTGGTGGTTGCTTCACAAAACGACCCATTTTTTGTGCTCGGAAAATGGAAAATGGCTTTTCCGTGCACCGAAAAGGAAAACTTCATCCTGTAACATTTTTCTCCATCCCAAGGTCGACATGCATGCATAATATGGGGACAATATCACAAACTATGCCACGATTCTGCACATAACATCGTTTATTCGGACCGAAAGCAATGAAACCTCGAACATGATAGGTCATTTTGCGAAGGTTTTTTCGATACATAATCAATATACCAAGTTTGATATTTTCCTTGAAACTATGTCATATAATATGATACCACACGAAGTATTTACATTGTTTGGACCATTTTTGAATTTCTTATGCCCGTTTCGGATTTTTCCCATTTTGAACTAAGGTCAAAACGGCATGCATGAAGATAGGGGACGAGGCCCGTTAGAACTTGCATTAGATTTCTGAAGAAACAACATATTGTAAGTCTAAAAATGTTTTTTTTTAAATCACGGGTCCACGTAGAGGAGCTCGAGGGCATTATGGCGAGGCAGCGGGGCTAGGGAGTCGTCCGATTCTGCGACGAACCCGCCTTGGCGTCCATGCCTGAGACGGCAGCGACAACTCCATGCTGCACAAAGGGGCCTCCATGGCGATGGCCGGTGGCGGCTGAATGGTGCAGGCGCTGGCGCTTAGGCTTCTTTGGTCGGCTTCTTGGCTGGCCGCTGTATTGGCAGCCCGGTGGGCCAGCCGGATGGGCCGCGGGCTGGCTACGTGGCTGCTGCTCTCTTCTCACTTTTTTATTCTTATTTTTCTTATTCTTTTTCCTGGAGATTTTCTTAACTGAATTTTTTTGTCTGAAACTGTCTGAAATTAAGCACAAATTCAGATCGCTGTAGAATTTTCTCCGAAGTTCCGATTGAGGCAATTCAAAGTGCTACGGGTTCGTGTTGGAACCCTCCACGCACCTTAGTTGGTCTCTTAGTTAGTCGCTCCCAGTCTTTTGCTAGCCTCCACTTGTATGAGTAAGCTCTAATCATGCATCCAACTCCCAAGAAACCAAGTTATTCCAAAGAGTCCACTATAAATTACTATGCATGGTGTGTTACACCATTCCAAGTATATTCTTGTTTCATCTACCTTCCAATTAAAAAGTCACGTTGTTATGTGAAACTTAGTGATTAAAGCTCTCACAAACTTGATGGCACACTTTATTTTTCTTGCCCCTAAATAAACTTGAACCATTGTGTCATCTATGTTGTATATGCTTGAACTTATACGTTGGAATTGGCAGAACCATGCTGTCATGCGGAACGCTTTCAACATTGCACTTGTACATTGTACCCAGTTGATAGCATGCTCTTTTGTTTATGGATGTCGTCGGTGTGAAATGAAAGGGGAGCTTGTAAGTCCATGGAGTTATGTATGTGTGTTAGAGAAACACCTAGGCTGCTAACCTAAGCCATTCCTAATCATGGTAGAAACTTGCAGCATCACCATAGTGAGTAATCTATGAAGCATTCTTCTTATAAAAAAAGAGATATACAGATTGAGAAAAAGAAAAAAAAAGATGAAAAAAGAGGAAAGAGTGCAAAAAGCACCATTTTCCCATGGTAAGTAAGAAGATTGCTGAGATGTTCATTGTATGCTTGCCTTGTCATTTTGATTATGGGATAGCTCATGTATCATGTGCAAGGGGTACCCCGTTGGCGGTTCACTATGATGCACATGTACTTACTATGCCAAGAACTTACCGGTAACTAAACTTGAGTACCATGAGGAGCGACCCTCGTACTCAACGGACATGAGATTGCCAACTTATACTTTGTTAAGCATATACTCCATAGTTTGTTCACTTTAACCTTAATCACTTTAAGATTCTTATGATAGGGGCAATGAGAGCTGAAAGCTAACAAGTACCATAATTTTTGGAAGATATTTATGAGACTTGAAATCCCTTATTCCCTTTATGAAGGGTATTTCTTCCACCATTATATTGAGCTAGTCTCCACCTTCTATCCTTAGGCACCAACTAAGAGAGCATAGTTGCCATTCTTAGTTCTATGTGCATTGTCCCAACACTTATTGATTGAAAGTAATATTGTTGATATTACTTTCTCATGAACTATTTGTAACTAGTCACTCTTATGAACTTTGAAGGTGTCATATGCATTTATTGCTACTCCATGAGGGACAAGCTGAATGCCACTATGCTATGTTTTCTATATGTGAAACAAACAAACGTATTTCAATGCATTGTTATTCATGATCTTTGTTTGTAACCTTTCATGTTGCATGCATAGTTACTTTGTCTTATTGTTAGAACTACATCTTTCATGCTCATGTTTAGAGTTCTTTGATCACAACTTTCAATGCTTGCAAATGGTTTGATCTTGATTTTCATGGTGCATGTCACCTCAAAAATTATTATTTTTATCACTTACCTACTCGAGGACGAGCAGGAGTTAAGCTTGGGGATGCTTGATACGTTGTAAACGTATCTATAATTTTTGATGTTCGATTCTTGTTTAGTATCTACTTTGCGTTGTTTTGTCTACACTTTGAGGTATTTTTATATGTTTAATGGACTAACCTATTAACAAGATGCCATAGTGCAAGTTTCCTTTTTTCTTCTGTTTTTTGTTTCCAGAAAAGGCAAAAAATAAATATTCTCAGAATTGCATGGGACAAAACCCAAAGTCAATATTTTACCGTTGGGGACACGGAGCCAGAAGATGAGACGGAGAAGGGCCTCGAGGGGGCCACAACCCTGTCCGCGCGGCTAGGCTTGGCCCGCGCCTGGGGGTGCAGCCGCCTCAGGCACCCCCTCGGCCTCCCTCTTTGCCTATAAGAATCCCCTGATACTTAAACCCTAAGTACCCGATCAATCTTCCATGAAATAGTCCATAGCCGCCACCATCGTCCCTTGATCGGAGGGGATCTGAAGCTCTTCCCGGCACCCTACCGAAGGTGAGAGATCATCCCAGAGGCCTTCTCCATCAGGATGCCAGCCTCCGGTATGATGCGTGAGTAATTACACCTTGGACTACGGGTTCATGTAGTATCTAGATGGTTGTTTCTCCTCCTTTGTGCTACCATGTTTAGATCTTGTGAACTTCATTCATGATCAAGATCATCTATTTGTAATCATGGATGTTGTGTTTGCGGAGATCCGATGGATATAGAGATTACTATGTTAGATTGGTTAATGATTCTATCTTATTGATTCTATCATGTCTATGTTGTTTGTGATCTTGCATCTCTCCATTTCTAGTAGCTATCTTGGCCAAGTAGATGCTAGTGACTCCAAGAGGGAGTATTTATGCTCGATAGTGGGTTCATGCCTCTATTTAATCTAGGGAAGTGATATAAATCTCTAAGGTTGTAGATGTATTGCTGCTACTAGGGAGAAAACATCGGTCTCTTGTTCATGGAACAAGTGGATTGTTTACTTTACACACCTTGCTTAAAGAAGATATCCGTTGCTTGCAACTTAATACTAGAGGTGGTTCAGATGATAAACTGAAGGTGGATTACTAGTCATAGATGCAGTTGGATGGTGGTATATGTATCTTGTTGTAGTGTCCAATCAAATATCATAGGATCATGAATGTCTAGTATTGCATATTTATGCCTTGCTCTGTCCTATCAATTGCCCCGCTATAATTTGTTTACCCAGCAGGCTATGTTGTTTATCTTAAGGAGAACACCTATAGTGAACTATGGACCCCGGTCCAATCTTTAACATTGATACATCTTCCATTGTTCCTGTTTACTTTCTACAAGCCACCATTACCTTCCACACCATATAGTTAATCCTTTGTTTTCAGCCAACCTGTGAGATTGACAACCTCACTGTTCATTGGGGCAAAGTCTTGAGTTTGTGTTGTGCAGGTTTCCAAGTTGCTAGCAACACCTTTGAGTCGTTTCCTTCCTCCTACTTGTACGATAATCTTGGTTACTTTCTAAGAGAAAACTTGCTGCTGTGCTCATCATACTTTCCTCTTGGGGTTTCCCAGCGAAGCTCTACAGTGATCTGAGCCGCATCAACTATCCAGTCTCGGTTTCCGAACTCTGACTACAGAATCAGGACTAAAGGCCCCCTTTAGTCTCGGTCTAGCCACAAATCAGGACTAACACTCAAGACATTTATTAATATTAAAAAACCGAGACTACGAAATCTGGACTAAAGGCGCCCCCTATAGTCATGCTCATATCTAGCCCTATAGTACAAAGCTTCAGGGTCGTCTTTGTCATTGTCATCATTGCTAGGCTCACATGACTGGATCGTCAGCCTAGCCATGGCATATTCCCGGGGCACCTGCCGCTTCGGCCTTCACCACCGCCACCCTTCTTATGGATCTGCGGGAACCGCATGCGAGGATGATCTCCCTGTGTGATGTAGCGCATCATGGAGACAATAGTCCGGTTCGCCCACCATAGGCAGTGGCTAGCTTCGTTGTGGTTCATCGTGGGAGAGCCGTTACCCTCGTAACTGGTGAGCTCCCTTTCCCACTGGTTAGCAAAGAAGGCATTCCATGTGTCATAATTGTCGTGATCCCAATGGGGATCCATCCGCTGCTCCGTCATGATCTCGAGGTAGAAGTTGTTCGTGATGGCCCCCTAGCATGCAGAATCTTGAGGAACAGGAGGGACAGTAATCCCTCTAGTTCTCAGCATCTAGTCAGCGGGTAGCCGGTAGCCCGGCCGGCAAGGGTAGCTAGATGCGCATAGCGCCTCGGTCTCCTCGAGGGTCAGAATTGCCTAGTATGCGCTGTCCATTGTTGTGAGAGACGAAGGTGTGGATGTATGGATAGCCATGGCGTGGTCCGCCTAGATATAGAGGGAAATGGCAAGAAAAATTGGTGGGAAGCGCTGTGAAATGGCGGGAAATATCTTTAGTGTCGGTTAGTAACTACAATCGGGACTAAAAGCTCCTGTCAGAGGGAAAGGGCAGTAAAACTTGGCAGGAAGCAGTGTGAAATGGTGGGAAATATCTTTAGTCCCGGTTAGTGCCTACAACCGGGACTAAAAGCTCTGGTCATAGGGAAAGAGCGGGAAAACTTGGCGGGAAGCTGTGGGAAATATATAGTTTGTGAAGCAACAACCAAATTAAAGTTTCACATTTATCAAAATATAAAATCCTTCGCGTGATGTCATGTTATGTGTTATAGTTTCAAGGACAAATATTAAACTTGGAAAATTGCAAACATCAGAAAATATCCTTCACAAAATGATCTATCATGTCTCATGGCATTTAGTTTCACAATATGCGGCCGGCCGACCAGATTTGAACTAGAGGTACACAATATGATGCCATGAACTTCTTGGCGTATGTCCCTTCCTTATGATCGCTTCAGCCGTAACCATGGAGCATCTTATTTACTTGAAGGAATGCTTGGGACAGTTTTCACTGTGAAGGGCGGAATTTCATCAAACTTATTATAATCTTCTGACATGTCTATCTTGTCCTCGACTCCCACCATGTTTCTTCCCCCTGAAAGAATTATGTGACGCTTTGGCTCACCGTATGATGTATTCATTTGCTTATTTTTCCTTTTTTGGTCTAGAGGACATGTCCTTCACATAGAAAACCTGAGCCACATCATTGGCTTGGACGAATGGTTCATATCTGTAACCAAGATTGTTGAGATCCACTGGTATCATTCCGTACAACTGGTCTACCTTTACCCCTTCCCAATTTAGGTTGACCCATTTGCAGTGAAACAAAGGGACCTTAAAAGAGACTCCATAGTCAAGTTCCCATATCTCCTATATGTAACCATAGTATGTGTCATTTTTCCCATTCTCATATGTTGCATCAAAGCGAACACCACTGTTTTTGGTTGGTTCTCTTTTTATCTTGGGCGATTGTGTAAAATGTATTCCCATTTATTGCGTACCCTTAGAAATTCAATATAGTAGAAGATAGTGACTAGGCCAACAATTATAGCTGATCTCCAATAATGGTGTCATTCATGAGATGTGTTTGCAACCAACCACCAAAAGACCTCATGTGTTCTTCGCTAATCCATGAGTCAGGCTTCCTAGGGTTGTTGGAGCATACAATATTCTTGTGTTCCTGGATATATGGAGCTTCCAATGTGTAATTCTATAGAACTATGTAGTTTTCTTGAGTGAAAGATTCCTCATCCGTACATATCATTGCTTTCTTTCCTAGCGTGCCTTTTCCACTCAGTCTCCCCTCATGCCGCTAGTTATGAACACCAATCGGCTTAAGCTCAGGAATAAAGTCAACATAAAACTCAATGACCTCCTCTGTTCCATATCCCTTGGAGATGCTTCCTTTTGGCCTAGAACGGTTATAAACATATTTCTTTAATACTCCCATGAACCTCTCAAAGGGTAACATATTGTGTAGAAATACAGGACCGAGAATGGCAATCTCTTCCACTAGGTGAACCAGGAGATGCGTCATAATATTGAAGAAGGATGGTGGGAACACCAACTCAAAACTAACAAGACATTGTGCCACATCCTTTTGAAACCTTGAAAGAATATCTGGATTGATTACCTTCTGAGATATTGCCATTGAGGAATACACACAGCTTCACAGTGGGTATTCGAACATTTTCCGGTAGAAGACGACCTTAGTGCAACCAGAAGCAACTGCGTCATAATCACATGATAGTCATGATACTTCGGGTTTTGGAATTTTTTCTCTGGCATATTTATTAACCCCTTTATATCATATGAGAAGCCAGACAACACCTTGATATGGTAAAGGACTTCAAAAATGATTTCCTTCTCTTCTTTGGTAAGAGCATATCTGGCACGACTTAAGTGATGCCCTTTATTCGTCTTCTTCTGTGTATGCTATTTCTTTGGGTATTTCATAAGTTGCTGGTCCTCCCGTCCTTCTAGTGTATCTTTTGTCTTCCCATACATGCTCAGGAATCCTAGCAGGTTCATGCAAATATTCTTCGTCACGTGCATCACGTCGATTGAAGAGCGGACATATAGGACTTTCCAATGGGGTAGCTTCGAAAATATAGATTTCTTCATACACATGGGCGCATGTCCGGTAGCGACGTCGTTCAGAACAGATTCACCGCCAGGACCCTTTCCAAAGATTACTTCTATGTGCTTGACCATAACAAATACATCATCACCAGTAGGGAGGTTAGGGTTCTTCCGGTGATCTGCCTAACCTTTGAAATGCTTGCCTTTCTTTCTTACTAGATGATTGGTCGGAAGAAATCAACGATTCCCTAAGTACACAACCTTCTTGCATTTATGCAAATATGTACCTTCAGTCTTATCTAAACAGTGTGTGCATGCCTTATATCCCTTGTTTGTCTGTCCTGAAAGGTTACTAAGAGCAAGCTAATCATTGATGGTTACGAAAAGCAACCCTCGTAGGTCAAAAGGCTCCTGCTTGTGCTCATCCCACACATGTACACCTGGTTTGCCCCACAGTTGTAAGAGTTCTTCAACTAATGGACTTAGGTACACATCAATGTCGTTGTTGGGTTGCTCTGGGCCTTGGATGAGCACTTGCATCATAATAAACTTACGCTTCATGCACAAACAAGGAGGAAGGTTGTATATACATAGAGTCCTAGGCCAGGTGTTGTGACTGCAGCTCTAGTCCCCAAAAGGATTCATGCCATCCGTACTTAGACCAAACCATAAGTTCCTTGCGTCACCTGCAAAGTCCATGAAGTCTCTATCGATTTTTATCCACTACGACCCATCAGCGGGGTGTCTCAACTTCCCGTCTTTCTTACGGTCTTTTTTGTGCCATCGCAACAACCTGGCATGCTCTTTGTTTCTGAACATGTGTTTCAACCGTGGTATTATAGGAGCATACCACATAATCTTAGCAGGAACCCTCTTCTGGGGGGCTATCCCTCAACATCACCAGGGTCATCTCGTTCGTTCTTATACCGCAATGCAGTGCATAACGGGCATTTATCTAAATTCCTGTACTCCTCACCGTGGTAGAGGATGCAGTCATTAATGCATGCATGTATCTTCTACACATCTAATCCTAGAGAGCAGAGAGTCTTCTTTGCTTCGTACGTACTCACAGGAAATTCGTTATGCGTTGGAAGCTTCGGCTTCATTATTTTCAGCAACTTTTCAAATGCGGAGTCAGGTAGACCACACTCTCCCTTCCATCGCAGAAATTCCAGTGTGGTACCAATCTTTGTGATGCCATCTTTGCAATTTAGTTACAACATTTTTTGTGATCTTCTAACATGCCCTCCAACTTAAACTTTTCCTTTTCTATTTCACGATCTCGCTTTGCACCAGAAATGACCCGACCAAGATCATCAGCAGGCTCATTTGATGCCTGTTCACCTCCTTCCTCTTCATTGTCTTCCATTCTAGTATCACCGTATTGAAAAATCATATGATGATAGTTGTTATCATCATCCTCCTCTTCTTCTTCTTCTTCTTAATTTTCTTCCATCATAACCCCTCTTTCTCCATGCTTGGTCTAGCAATTATAGCTGGGCATGAAACCTTTCATAATCAGGTGGCTGCAAATGATTTTCGAGGAAGAGTACTCCTTGTCGTTCCGACATTTAAAACATGGACAACACATAAAACCATTCTCTTTGTTTTTCATAGCCACATCGATAAATTTATCCATGCCCTTAATGTACTCGTGTTCATGTTGGTCACCGTATTCCCGCATGTTCATCTGCATCGTATAATTAAGTTTATCAAAAACCATTACAAAACATCATAAATAGTTAAATGACCACTTCACATCAACAAACATGCATTGTATGAATGATTGTTGAAAACATAAGGTTGTTAACCTCGATCGAGGATGAAAGAAAGAGGAGAAAGCTCAAGTGTGGCTCGGGTACCTCATATAATTTTTGTTTTGTGAGAAATCAAACAACATCATTCACTCAAGCATTTCATTGAACACCTTGCGTGCATAGGAAAAAAATAAACTAGCACACACCTCTCAGACCTTCCCCCAAGAAAAAACAAAGGAGGGAGAGGGCTAGGGCACCGTATTTATAGGCAGGAGCATGCGTCCCGGTTTGTAACACAAACCGGGACTAAAGGTGTGCTGTAGGCCACGTGTCTAGCGCAATACCTTTAGTCCCGGTTTGTGTTACAAGCCGGGAAGAATGCGCCCTTACGAACCGGGACGGAGGCCCCCGCCTCCTGAGCGACGCAACGGTCGCTCGAACGCAAGCATTAGTCCCGGTGAGTGGCGGATCCGGGACTAATTATCTAGACGAAAGGCCCATTTTATACTAGTGAGATCTTATATAAAACTCCACAAATGCAAGTAAACAAATTCCAATTGCTAAGAACTCAATATATCAAAACCAACAGAAGTAAATAATGTGTTGTATAATTGCTTGATGTATTGGTTTGGCGCTTCTATGCATTGTATTGAATGTGGTGTTTCTTGTTTGCATGTATGCTCGATAACGGCGATAGTTGCGATTGTGTGACACAGAGAAGGAGGAAGCATTGGATAATTATTCTTGTTATTGGTATTCTGGTTTTCTCAAAAAGTCTAGGGACAACTATGCCATATTGCTGATCATCAGGAAAGCCACCTTCTTGCTCATAAGCCCTTGTCCTACTTTTATATTTATGCATGTTTTAACAACTTGTTATGCAAATTGCATGGTTTTAATCTGCTATGTTTTCTATGTGGGAATGTTTGGCTCCTCGAAACTATTACCCATTAGTACTACTAAGTACAACACCCTTGATGACACCTATTTCTCCTTAGTATGGTAGATGGTGTTAACACCATAACCCCTTGGAGACCCCGTTTTAGCCGAAACAAAAAGTATAGAATGGGAAGTCCCCGGAAAAAGGTTTATAAAAATTTTTTATATGAGAAAACCTTGGCGAGGTTTGTCCTTCCAAATGAGTTTGAGAAATAAAAAGGTTTTGGTTTTACAAATGATGTTGAAGTGGAGAAGGAGAAAAAATGTTTATGAAAACGCACCCGGTTCTTTGTAGTTTTGCCAAAACAATTAACCTATGCAACTACATTACCCTGAAGTGGGATGGGGATTAACACCAAGGTTGGGTCACATTGATATGGGTATCTGCACAAATACTTATGAGGGATCATCTCCCTCTAATTCCAAACTTCCTTTATGAATAGGGTCAACTGCGAGGCAGTCACCTAAAGGAAGAAGGATCACCCATGTGAGTGACCGGGCGATACTATGAGCCTCTCATTGAAAGTGCCGGCTCTGAAGGATATGGATTGCACTCTGGTTTGTCCATGGATCGAGATGTCCCGGTGTTGAGGGGAAGAACTCATAGGGTAGGGCCCGTGTTGGATTGGACATTCCGAAGGTTTTGTTTGATTATCTGAGACCCGCATACTTTATTATGACGACCCAGGTGTAATCTCCGCGTATGTATCAAATCTTGTGGGTAAAGCGTACAAACTATGTAGAGTGTAAATATATTCTAATAACCGAATCCTCGGTCATGCATGGTTGGGAAGGTTTCTATAGAGCGGTGCTAGTTTTGTTTTCAAAACAGATTTTGAAAAAGAAAGTGTTTTCTAAAAGCCTGGTGGTCCGAGGGAAAACAGAGAATGAGAGGTGATCTTGAGTAGCAAGGAAGAGGATAACCTGGTAAGTTGAGGACCGTGGAGCTAAAATAGGGTTACCCAATCCTAGTGTTTTACAAAACTTTTCAAAAATGTTTTATAAAAGTTTTCATAAAAAACCTTATAGATACTATATCTACAAGAGAAACTAGTTTATAAATGAACCTCATATGGAACCCTCCTACCACCAAAGCCATACTGAATATCCTTTATTATTGTTCTTTTAAGGTGGTTTGTGATGAAATTCAAAGTACTCACTGGGATTATCCCTGGCTATTTACTTGGTCAAATTTTCAAAAGCATGGGGAGAGATGGAGATGCTAACGTTTATGCATTTAGGCCGTCTCCCGGTCAGTTGCATGTAGGTTAAGGCATGACATGGCCTCTGCGATTGAATACTTCCGCTATTTGTATTGTAATGTCCCTAATGGCAACCATGTAAGATTTGTACCTGTAACTTCTAGATGTTGTAATGATACTAGTCGGTTATTCTCATGGCTCATTGATCACGGGAACTTGAATTGCAGGCATAATAGGGATTATCGGACCATAAATCCGGGGTCTCACATTGGACTTACACATATAGGAATGATAAATATCATACCACGATGCACAATATAGTGATCAAGTGCGAGAACCATATCATATCACTTTTATATTATGATGTTTGTATGCATCTTATGTTGCTTTTTGGCACTTTAGTAGCATTATAAGATGATCCCTCATTTAAATATCAAGATAAAATGTGTTCTTCCTTTAGTATGCACGGTTAATAAAGTTCATCGTTTCGAGCCACCACGTGATGATCCAGTGTGATAGACTCAATGTTCGCATACAACGGGTGTAAGACAGTTTTACACACGTGGATACTAAGGTTCTTACTTGGCGAGGCTAGCATATATAGACATGGACTCGGAACACGAACCGAAAGGTAAAGCATGAGTCATATGGTTGATATGATGACAATCTAGATGCTCGCCTTTGAAGATACAAAAATTCACGTGATGATTCGTCTTGTTCTAGTGGACTTGGTTCATGTAATCACCAAAAAGACATGAGGGATGTAGTTTATGAGTGGGAGTTCATTCGTAATTTGGATTAGTTGAACTCAATCTATCATAAACTTAGTCTAAATAAAAATTTGCAAATTCAGGAGTAGATGGCACCACCTGCTTTTAATTTCAATGTATTCATGGAGAAAGAGAAACTTGCAACGAATGGTAGTAACTTTACCAACTGATCCATGAATATAAGGATTCTCCTCACTACTGCACAAAAGCAATATGTGATAGAAATGCCGCTAGGCCCACCACCACTTGGTGATGCTCACGACAAAGTAAAGAATGTTTACTTGAGTCGTCAGGAGGACCACAGCATGGTTCATTGTGGAATACTATATGGGCTAGCGCCAGAACTCCAAAAGTGTATCGAGAATGGAAATGTCGTTGATACCATGGGAGAATTCAAAATGATTTTCGATACCCATGCTACTTGGAGAGTTATTATGCTTCAGAAAAGTTCTTTAGCTGCATGATGGAGGAGAACAGTTCCAGCAATTATAGCATCACAATTTCAGCAACCCTGATCTTTTGTCAAAAAGGCAAAAATCAGGGGGAACAAAAACTTTTTCTTATTAAGTGTTGCAAAGTTTGCTTACTTGTTTGCTTGTGTTCATACATCTGATTGTGTAATAGATGGTATACTCCTTACCTTAACCCAGTCGACAAATAATATTTTTCAAAAGAGATGTCTTGGCTCATCTTGAATATTATCAAATGTTCTAGCATTCCAAACCTGAGCCAAGATGACTTTGATAAAACAAACTATTTCACTAGTTTCTATTTACAAAAACTATGGAGAACTATATATAATCTCCTTATGTTTTCAAGAAAGAACTTCAACTACTCTTATCTATAGGTTTTTCCAAACCTTTCATAAAACCTTTTCATTCTAACCTTGGTAGAAATACCAAGAGGTCCTTACCCTACTTCAAATCGCAACCCCTTCAAAATACCCATGCCTACCTCAAGTTAGACTTGATGGTAACTTAGTATCTGATTGTCTAGCTAGATGAATTGCCTTGATCTGTTGATTGTCTTGTGTGCTTAAGAACTAGAGTGAGCTAATAGTAGCTCATCCTTTAGGACCAGTTCAATATTTGAGATTTCCTAATCTTAAACCAAGTATCCTAAGATGGATCTATCCTAAGTCAATCAAGTGCTCCTCTAATCTACTCAACCAGATCAATCATGAGTTAATACTTTGTACTAGAATCCAACTCATCAAAGACCAGATACTAACATAAATCTCCTCTACCTAATATATAGTCCTATATCATCCACATGATGATAATACTAAACCTTGTATCATTCCCTCTTTCATAATAGTCCAAATCCACAAGTCTGCCAAATCTGCCTAAGTTATCTTTAACTAGATTTAATCCTTGGAACTCCACCTATTCTAACCTATGTGTATTCTTGAGAATGTACTTGAACCACCTTGTATTACATACTTAGTACTACCAAAGACCACTTTTTATCTTGGCTAAACCCTTCTTGAGCCCACTCATCCATGATGGTTTTATAGTCAAGATAATAATCTTTTCTGCAAATCTTATCCTCTTGCCTAGTTTGGTAGAATCTCACATCCTTATGCTATATTCTGTTGAACAAATCTTTACATTGTTATCATATACTAACCATGGTATATTAATCCATCCTTCACTTGTTTCCAATGGAGCCATGTGCTATGTAAACCCACCTGGTTTATGAGGCCTCATGATGTATCTGATATGGCAGACTTAATTTCAACAAAGTTTGCCATCACTCCTATACCACCTAAAATACAATGAAGTCAAACCCTTGATTCCATGATCATATAAATAACTTGTTATAACTGTCCATATATCCCTTGTAGAAAGGTGAGGTCTGAGCTCCCTAATCCAACCATGTTTAGGTGGCATCAAAATATCAAAACCCTAGATTCCCCCAAATCTAGATTCCCTCCCATTTCACCCTAATTACTCAAAACACAAGGTTCATAATGATGGATAAATCAATTTCACATCAACTACCTTGGATTTGATAATTCCCATAATTATTTGGATCCTAAAACTATCTAAATTTCACATTTGGCAAAACCCTAGAAACTTTGTCTATAAAGGCAAGTTTGTTTTTATCCACATTACTTTGCCAACTCAAGGCACATTTGAGGCCTATATACCATATCCTATCTTCCAAACTCAAATATAAATATTTTTTAGATTCTTTATTATTTCTTTTTTCCCTTTTTCTTAAATGGGAGAAATAAGAAATAATTGCTTAAAAATACTTTATACTCAGAATAAATTCCAAGAAAAATCTCCAATGTATGTTACGGAATTCAGGACCATCTTACACCAAAAACCCATCTTGTCCAATGTAAAAATATCACATTATCCTCTATAAATCATTTCTGCACTTATTGAATAAATGAGATTATATGGACTTATAATCCCTTGAAAAATCCCAAATAATTCCTAGGGTGATGCTTTGCCACCATATACCCACCAGGACCATTTCCCCACTTTGTTCCTTCAACTTATTTCACAAACACCCACATGATCAATCCTAGCAAACCCATCCAAACATGAACTAAATCCAATACAAAACCCGTCCAAACTTGCTAGGAAAAGTTCCACAGCACCCAACAATACCTGTTGGTCGTGCTACACTATAGAAAGGCATTGTATCTCTTATCTTATAGCTCTTGGAGAGAGTACGTGAGAGATGTGTGGCCCTCATGCCTTGAATTGCAAATATCTCCACACCAGGGCAACCCCTCCCTATCTGCCCCTTATATGGTCCACACACGCCTCTCCATCGCCCATGGCACCAAATGAGAATCCCCTGGACTTTCCCTAGCTCCTCCATAGGCCATGTCCACCATGAACCCTCCCTCTTCGGTATATAAGGGAAAACATCTCCCTAGCTCTCCCCTGTGGTCTCATTTTATCCCTTCCACTCCACACAGCTCCCCCGTGCACCCTCTCCCTCTCCTCCTGCTCTGCCCTACTCGAGAGAAGGAGATAGAGAAGCCCTTTGGCCCGAGAAAGAAACCAAGCGTAAGACTCCTTATTGCTCCCCTGGCCCTGCATGTTCCTCCATGGTGCTCACCTACATCCCCTAACTCTCCCCCTATGTTTTCTTTGTCCAGATTGTCCCTTGGGAGCATCTCTACCGAGCTCCTGAGGCCTCTGTTCGGTCGTCTGTGCGCGAGCTGCCTCTCGACGTAAAAACCACCTTGCAGCCCCTCGTTCGTCTCGCAGAGGCGCACTGCGTTGCCCCACCACCTCCTCATCTCCGCTCAAGCACCCAGGTGAGCGCCCCGAACCCCACAAGCTCCCCTTAGGGTTTGGTCCTGGTGGCTGGACATGAGGAGGGAGATGACCTCCAAGTTGTCCATCGCGTTCTAATCCTGGGGCCCCGGGAGGCCAGCACCCATTCGGTCACCCCCTATGGCTGACAGGCGGGTCCAGTAGTGTGGCTACAAGCTATCTATCGCTCGCAGATTGCCACCGCCATTCTTCCTTTTCTCGAGACAATCTGACGTGTAATGCGCTATTTCACCACACTTGTAGAATGTCACCTTAATAGGATATTTCTTGGGCTTCTTTTCGCTGCTGCCTTTATTACCATTACCATAGCCCTCCTTAGCTGGAATGTTACAACGAAGGACTAGATCTTCCTGATCTCCACCATTACCATCGTTGTTTTCATCCTTTCCAGCCACATTCTTCTATTCTGGAAAATCAATAGCATAATGCCCAGGATTGTGACACTAGAAGCATAGGACTTTGCTTAGATCCTTCCTCTCTTTTGTTTAGGACAACATGTCTTGTAGTTGTTCTTCATGATCTACCTCAACCTTTGGAAAGCTTGATCGTTTCCTTGAGCCAGTTTGGGGAAGGTGGTTATTTCTTTCATATGTCAAATATCATGAAGTGATAGCTTTGGGTGTAGTGTCTAGCGTCTTGACTCCACCTCTAGCCCTTGTCTTAGACCTTGTGTCCTCTAAGAGCTTCATGATAACTTGGCGCATTACGTATTTGGCTTGCTGATTCACATGTTGTACCATCGGGTAGAGGTGATATTGAGGTTCCTTCACAAAGAAGCATGTCACTTGAGAGGTGGGGCATTCTTCAGATGGCTGACTTGCTTCATAGTAGGGGCACTAATCACAATCCTCCTTGGAGGTATGTCCTATTTCTCCACAAATCCTGCATGCTGAATGTTTTTGGACTTCAACTTCTTGGGTTTTTTATATCTGAGTAATGAGACAAGATTGTAGTAGAACTACTTTCAATTCTTCCTAGGATATCATCCCGTGATGATCATCCATGGTGTGTTGCATCTCCCACCAAGTTGCAGCGTCCTCCTTTATGAATTGGGTGGCATAATGAACCATTCTATTAAATTCAATGTTTGCCTCAATCATTTTTTCTATCTTGTGCATCCACTTCTTGGTATCGGAGTGGCTCATACGCTTGCAGAAGTTGAGTTCCTTATCTTCCTTATTGATATGGTCCATCTGTCCAGTTGACCGAGGTTTAGAGTAGGAACGAATAGAGTATAGGAAAGAGGAATAACTGATACAAGCAACTTTAGTTTTGGAAAATAGGTTTTACTTCCTATCATAAGAAATCATAAAAAGACAGCAAATAAGTCATCGCATCTATATTGTAGCAAAATCTATCCAGATTTGGTTCCGAATAGGTCACTTGAAATCTTCGAGGCTTCGAGTCTTCAAAAGTATTCGTTCTCTTGATGGTCTTCATGTTCATCATAGTCTCTAATCTTTCAAGGTCTTCATTTAATAACCTTGACGTAAGGCCTTCGAAGTATTTGGTACTTATAGCCTTGAAGTCTTTAATTCTCATACCTTCAGTCTTGGAACATCTTTTGTGGAGGTCTTCCTAACTTGAGCAAAAAATTGAAATAATATTCTTCGGAAAGGTATTCTTGAGAGAGGTTTCTTCTTGAAGTGAATAGTGGTCATTTCTAATGTTGAAAAGAAGAGACTTGAGAATTTTGAAACTCCAAGGATAGATGATGATAAGTATGAGAGTTTTCTGAAATAACTTAGAAAATATTATTCCTAAGGCTTTTCCGAGTCTAGGGTCACGATCTACAACCAACATGTTCTCTGATACCATTTGTAGTGACCTCGGATCGATAAAGATCCTAAGTCCCTGTGATTAACATGCTAGTCCCTGGATCAATATCTAGCACTCACACTCGATGAAATATCATGTAAAACACAAGTCTTTATTACATGAATCAAATAATCCAGAGTTTACATTATTACAACAGAAGCGATATAAATACAACTTGGAGTCCCATCAATGACACATGCTAGTTGAGTGAAGACCCGTGTTCCTAGCGCTCCTTTCAATGATCTCCAAATTCTACACATGAAATGTGCAGCCAAACGAGTTGGTCAATACTTTCAACTAATTGGAAAATTACACCATGAAGAAAAATACATGGCCTATCTCTACATGCACAAGGATTACAAAGGATAGAGGTTTATTTGCATAAAGCCAATTTTTTTCCTAAGTCAAGTAGAAGAGAGAAAATCTTTTACCCTACTTTGTAAACATTTGATAAGTAATATAGGGTCGAGTGGAACAAGGACTTGGATATTACTCACCAAGCCACTTGGATATTACTCACCAAGTTTCCAGTCCTCAACCGAACACTTGGATATTACTCACCAAGTGGCACTTGGATATTATGCAGCAAGTTACTTGGATATGACACACCAAGTCCCCAATATCCCACCCCTGAGCGATATTACACACACCCCAAGGTTTTAGAAAACTTTTAAGTTTGGAAAGGGAAAGGAAATATTTCAGAGGGTCCATCCTTCAGATGCTCAAAGTTGTTATTTTTCCGTGAACATGGTTGATCTATCAGATTAAAATACTCTCGAGAGTTTGTGCAGTTTACCCATAATCCATGATCAAGTACTTCTACAAACAAGACCATGGCAAGGGTTCCCTTAGTAGTGAAAGAACATGTTGGGCCCCCATGTGTGGTTTTGGTAATTAATAACAATCTTTATGGACTAATGTGTGTATTAAGTTATACTTGTAGGAATTGTCCATTGTCATTGCTTGGAGCATGTGTTGGCTTCAAGGTCGATGAAATGAGAAGAAGATGTGATGTGGAAGATCAATATGCACCATCTATAGAAGATCTCATAGTTGATGCTTGACATCCTCGGTGATCATGGATCGATGATGAGGAATCAAGAAAGGCGCTCCATCTTGAGAAGGTCAAGTTTGTGTACATCGAGCTCAAGTGGAATGCTCAAGGCAAAGGTATAATCTTGATATGTTTTCCCTTTTGCCGGTTTCATGTTGTGTGTGGGAGACCGGGTTTAGGATAGATAACCGTACTATCAAGAGGGGCTCTCGAATGAGTAATTCGGTCACATCGTTCGGAGAGAGCTCAAACCTTTGCATACTAGCATCATTGTATTTGGTTGTTATTTGGTCTTATCCATGTGAGTATATAGAGCTTGTGGTAATCTCCATAACAATCTCCCATATGTATCTTGTTGCGATTTTGATTTATGCGGCTTTTCGGTTTCTCACCAAGTGAGGTATCTCACATTATATTAATTGATACACTCTCACTTGGTGATAACCAATACTTTCACCGTTTATAGGGTAGCTTTTGTCGTCCTCTTTCCAACACAATTGGAATCGGGTCAATTGGAGCTACCGTTCAAAAGTTATGACCGTTTGAATCTGCCTCATATTTGATTTATAAAAGAAAAGAGAAAATCAGGTTTCTGGGCCGAGCGGTAGTACCGCCCGTGTGGGCCGGTACTACTGCCCGCATCTGAGTGTCTCCCAACTATTCTCTGCCTCCCCAGGTAGCTAGGTCCGGCACTACCGTTCGGCCTGGTAGTACCGCCCGGGTGGGCCGGTACTACCGGTCGGCCCAGGTATGTGCCCAGCGCACCCCAATCTTTTTCCTGCTGCATGGGCCGCGTCCCCGCTCGATCTGCATTACATAGCCGCGTTGACCTTGCGTCTAGCTTCGCCACAGATGCCTTCTCGATGGGCCGAGCTGCTGCTGCGCTCTCGCCGCGCAAAGCTTCGCTGCCAGATCCTGCGTGCCGCCGCCTCCGCTGGTCCCAATTGCCTTGGCGCCCTACCAGCCATGCCGCGCAGACGCTGCCTCTCCCGCAGATCCTGCTGCGCCCCGCCTGCTGGCAGCCTCTGCTCCCCCTGCGTTGACTTTGGCGCTCGCCGCCTGCCATCAGGACCCACTCAGCGCCAAGCATGCTCCTCGCTTGGCCCACTCACGTCCGCTCACTCACGGCGCTTCATTGCGCATGCCAGCCCACTCTTGCCTTGTTTTTTTCGCCTGATGCGGTACTACCGGTTAAATTCGGTAGTACTGGACCGTCCATAAAAATAGACCCAACGGCCAGATTTTGCCCGTTTCTTTAAGTAGCTTCACCCCTTTGTCTTTTAGGGTCGCTTCTTTCTCCTCCTTCTGTCTAAGCTTTGCCCTCATTTGCCTTAATCTTTGAGCTTGATTTATACTCACCCCTCCATTGATTCTTGCGTATATTTGAGGGTAGTTGGAGGTGATCAAGATCTACGTTTTGACCTAACAGATTCATCTCTTTGTTAGTGTATCTTTGGGGATCTAGATTTTGGGGGATTTTGTGTCTCTCTTTGATTCCTCCTCTCTTGTTCCCCCATTAGCTTTAGTAGCTTTGTTGGAACTTGAGAGTGAGGGATTTGAGCATCTTTGTGGTATTCTTGCCATTTGCATTTGGTGCATCGGTTTGAGTTCTCCTCGGAGGATTTGGTTTGAGTTGCTCATTGGAGCTTGTCCCTCTTGGGTTCTTGCAACCCTAGACGGTTTTGTGGCCTTGGTGGCATTTGTTGAGGCCTTTTGTGGCGTTTGTTGGGAGCCTCCAATTAAGTTGTTGAGAAGTGCCCCAACCTTGTGAGAGGTTCCGTTTGCCTCCGACAAGTGCACCGATAGTGGAAGCGTGGATCGATCCCGTTGGGGTGAGATTCACCGGAGAATAAGGGAGGCCTTTTGTGGCGTTGGTGGTTTGATACCACCCCCTCTCCAAACGAGACGTACTCCATGTTGGGAGGAACTCGGTAAAATATCGGTGTCCCCGCAAGCCTCGGTTATTTCTATATCCGTGATCTTTACTTATGCACTTTACATTGTGATAGCCTTCGTGCTTGAAGTAATATATACCTTGCTATCACTTTGTTGCTTGTATTGCTTAGCATAAGTTGTTGGTGCACATAGGTGAACCTTAGTTGTTCTAGGTTGTGCTTAACAAAGTAAACACTAGTTTTATTCCGCCTTTGTTGAGCCACTCTAGGAAAAGTTTTAAATCGCCTATTCACCCCCCCTCTAGGAGACATCCGTATCCTCACAATTGGTATCAGAGCCCGGTCTCTCATTTTAGGATTCACCGCCTTGAGAGTAAAGATGTTGGATAGGGGATTAGTGCACAAGCACACGCTCACATTCGATGGCACAAATTATGATGTTTGGAAAATTCGCATGCTTAAGTTATTTCGGGAAATTCACCCAATTATCGAGGGATATCTATATGTGGGTCTCTCTTCTCCTATGGATACCCAAAATGAATCTTTAGAGGAGAAGTTGAACTCTCATATAGATGCTCTAGCTACTAAAACTCTTTTGCATGTTGTGAGCAATGTAGTTCTTTCTTCTATCATGCCTTATTCAAGCACTCATGAGATATGGACCATGCTTCAAGATAAATATAGCAAGTCCAACATTATTGAGGATGATTGTGTTGCTTCCATGTAACATCCCTAAAATCATCATCTCAAAGTTTGCATATCATTCATGGATGCATATAGATTTGAGGTAAAAATTCAAACTCATTTCAGAAAACAGAAGCACATGGTGCTATGATTTTATGTGAGCAGATTAAATTCAAATGGCCATCATCATTTGAAAATTTGAAAGTTTAGAAACTTGGTTGCTTGCCTTCTATGAGGATAGATTTGAGTGTAGAATTTAAACCAAGGTTTTCAAATTGGAAATAGATTCAAAAACCATTTTTCAATTTTTGCAAACCAAATGCCTAGTCTCTGTTATTTTGATTCCCATGCTTGACCAAGCCCTTACTTAGAAAACCACCTGTTTGTGTGCCTAAATTGGAGACTACTGCACCCTGCAAAAAAAACCCAGAAAAAGTTTGAATTCATATCAAAACCAATTCAGAAAATCGTTTCAGAAAAAGAAAAGAAGCAAACAAATAGAAAAGGCCGAGCGCTGCCATTTTAGCCCAGCAACGGAGTAGGCCCAGCAAGCCCACCCGGGGCATCTCTTTTCTTCTCTCACGCGCGAGCACACCCATTCAGCCAGCCAATGGACCCACGCCCTTACATTTATTTCGCTGACCAGCGGGCCCGTCCACGTCACCTCGTCTTCCCCAAACCACGCCCGACCACGTCGCTGCTTCTTTGTCAAGGCGGTAATGGCGGTGTAATTGCCCATTATTCATAGCGTTTCTGTCGCACCTAGGCTTACTTAAACCCCTCGCCTGCAAGCATTCCTCCCCTCTCCTCGCTCACTCCGCCACCGGCTGCGCAATTGCCCTTGAAACCCCGTACAGACAACTCCGGCCAATTACGGTGAGCCTCGACCACCCTCTCTCTTGTTCAAGCGAGGATGTTGAATGATCTCGCCACGCTGATACCTTCCTTTTGCCTGCTCGTGACCTGTCGTCGTCTCCGTTCGCGGCAAAACCACCCACCGCCGATAAACTCCGGCGACCAATTAAGGTAAAACCAGCGCCTTGCCCCTCCTTCACGCGAGCTTGTTCGCCTATGTCTTGTGCAAATCCTGATGCCACTGGTTCGTGCTAGGGCGACGCCAAACCTCAGCAAGGACCACGACTGCAAGCTACCGACGCCGCCCGCAACTCCGACGAGCTCCAGAGACCGTTCCCGCGCACCCCTTCGCAAACTAACACCACGTCGAGCTTCAGCACGCCACAGCGGTTCTGGTAAGCGCCTCCCTTCCTTCCCAGGCGACCTAGAGCGCCAGCACCTCCGCGGCCGGGCCATCAACGACCAACGCCCGCTAGCTTCGTGTATGGTCAGGACGATTAGGAGTGTCAGATGTAGATCCTACGGCGTAGATTAGAACGTGGGCGAAGAGGTAAGCGCGCATCTGAGCCGCCAGATCTCACTTAGATCCTACGGCCCGCAGAGCTCGATCCAGCCGAAGCGGTATGCGCCAATAGAAACACGACGCGTGGCTAGAGTTTAAATCAAAAACAGAATTCAAATCAGATTTAGATCCAAATTTCAATCGGCTATAACTTTTGATTACCACGTTAGAATTTTACAAACTTTATACCGTTGGATTCAGTGAATCAAGGCCTTTCTGAATGTGCAATGTGTTTAACAAATAGTAACTGTTAAAATGACTTTGTATGCAGAAACAAGTTTAGGTCCATTTTGAGTATAGTTTTTGTTTAGCAAATTGTTTTAAGGCTAAATAAGTTTAGTTAGCAAACTTTGTGACTTGTTATGTTTCTGTATCATGCACTTGCTTGGTAGAGTTTTCAAAATCATCACTTAGCAAATTCTTGCATACATGCATTCATATTTTTGATTGTATATAAATTGTGTGTAATTGTATGCTACAAATTTTTGTGTAGATTTTGCTAGTGACTGTGATTGTGAAGAGTGCTACTCTCCCCATTACCAAGGCAAGTGATACTTCATGATATTTCCACCCTTTATTTTGGATAAGCATTGGAATTATTTTTGCTAAGTCTTGCATGCTACTTTTGCCAAATGCTATGTTGGGAAATCCTATGTAGTTGTAGAATTGTAGAATTGATAGGGAATTTTCCTAAGTTAAGATACTATGCCATGCTTAGCCTAGCTAGTAGAAAACAAGGGTTGGCAAAGTAAGTACATGCTATGGTGAAATAATTCTAAGTCCTTTGGGACTCATGCTTTTCTTAATAAAACAACTAAGTCAATGAACTTCCTGGGTGGAATGGGACTTGAATGGTGGTTTTTGGTTGAGTGGTTACACAAGGCCATGGATTTGGCTTGTGTATCTCACTTGTGGTATGCCACCCAGGCACAAAGGGATTTGGAGGCCAAGTGTTGAGAAAGCTTACGGGCAACCACTTGGCAATATGGGCTCTGCCATGATCATATAGGTTGCTAGAACTTAGTCACTTGGACAGTTGGTGGTAGTGGGAATGATAGGTTGGAGCGCGTCCATTTGACTAAGGAAAGGCTTCTGAAAGGTCCTGTCTTGGGAAACCAAGTCTGGTGGGGAAAGTGCACAACCTCTGCATATGGAAAATCTAAGTACTTAGCCAAGTCCATGGCAATGGACAAATTGAGCATCAAGACATAGAAGCTACAAGAATCTCATCACTCCAACTTCTAAGTTAAAACTTGTGGGTGAACAAGGGTGAAGGACCCCAATGTCTATTGGTGGTTTCTTGGGAAGCTTTTTGACAAAGAAAAACTTAGCGATTTCAACTAATAGGAAAAATCTATTTTTGAGCAAAGCAAGCCAAGCTACACTTAGCCAAAATGCATATAGTAATAGAGTCCACTTAAAATTTACTAAGGTATCACTTGCCAATACTATTCCAAAGTATTGACCCTCTGTGGCTGTAACTTGTGATGTTGCAGGTTACTCCGATGATGAATAGGAGTCATGAGTCTACACTCAACATGCTTGCCTGTGGCACATGAAGATGAGGACTTATGTTTATTTACTTATTCCATAAACTCTTGTATTAGGCCTCTGGCCCTGAGTTGTAAAAGACTATGTTTTATCTCTGGAATGAATGTAATAAACGACCTTTGTATCTGTGTACTTCATCTTAAACTGTGGATGCTAGCATTGATCCAGGGACTAGCATTGCAATCACAGGGATCCTTTCCTTTACAAAGGAGGGATCTTACAGATGGTATCAGAGCACTGTGTTGCTTGTAGGATTATGACCCTAGGATTGGAAACCACTAAGGAAAAAAAATTTACTACTTCTACACTTGTCTATTCTTCTCGTAAACTTTTCTAATCTCCTCATTCTCCTCTCTATTTGTAGATGAACTCCATCAACGAAGCCGTGAATAAAGGACCACGCATGACCATGACCTTGGAGTGTGAAACTGAGTTTCCCAGAATTCTCAAGGACCTCATGGTGGAAATGGAAGCACATGGTGCAGCTGTATACAAAGGCTTTCCAGTGATGGATGAAGGAGTGGAGTACTGGTGGGTGCAACTTCACTTGTACAAAAACAAGGAAGACAACCACAAAGAAAGAGGCTTCTGCATGTACACCAACATTGTGATGCACACCACATTCTTTGAGTCAGCCAGAGAAGCAGCTTGGAGGACTATCAAAGAACTTAGTGCTAGAGTCAAGTGCAGAATGCTCAACCTCCAAAAAGACTTAGAGAAAGAGAAGGAGCTTACCCAAGAGTTGGAAGCCACCAACCAAACCTTAAGGGGAGATATTATAGACTTAGTGATGGAATCATGTGAACAAGATAGGTGGATTGCCTCTAGGAACATTGTGTTAGCCACCAGATCCAGTGAGATAGGATTGTGAACGCACTTCGTTAGTTGGACCACCACATATCACCTTATTTTCTAAAATGATACCTTAAATAAGTTTGGACCTTGATTGATGTAATGGAATTATGTATGCATGACTTGTGTGATTTTCTGTGTTCCATGGAGATGTATGAAATGTTGTCTTGTTTTATCTTAAATTGTGTTGTTCTAACTTTTCTATCTTATAAATAGATTCCTATTACCATCAGCACTGTTGAGGAGTTCCAGGTTACCCGTTTTGGTCCTCGTATCGTTGAGCTTACCACTTTGCTCAATCTCCCTCTTCCCACCATCATGGTGCACCCACTCACCAAGTTCGAGAGGAAGGACCTCTGGGGCTTCAAGGTGAACCAGCCCGGACGCCAGACGGAGCCTACTACGGAGGCCATCGTTTTCAAGCTTATGCACGATGACAGGGAGAGAGGCATGGAGGTTGTCATGCAGGATCTGATAGGACGTCTGTTAGGCCGTCACTCCTGACAGGTTAGGGGCACCCACTTCCACGTCTTCGGAAGACGTGATGATGATGGAGAGTCCATCGACTTTGAGGACGACTCAAGGGACACAGCAGAGCCGATACGTCTCTATCTCCAGGACTTAGAGTCTCTTATTAGGCACGTGGACACGGACAGGACCAACGTCATGCTCAACAATGACGAGCTCCAGGTGCAGCTTCGCGAGAAGGACAAGCTTTTCGCACAGCAGGACGAGATAGTCAAGGAAATGGAGGCGAAGTTCGAGACCCAGGACCGCAAGTTCAAGAGTCAGGAGAAACGCGTCCAGGATAGGAACAAGAGGATCCGGGACATGGCCGAGGAACTGAAGTCCAAGGATTTCGAGCTAGAGCAGCAGCAGATGGTGATTGAGAGGCTTCGCTCCGAGAAGAGGGCTCTCAAGACCAAGATCGAGTCCTTGACCACTACTATTGAGGAGAACAAGACCGCGATGGAGAACGCAGGTCTTACTTTTGTCGAGGAGGAGATTGATGCTGATGAGTAGACTTGACTACTCGGTTATCTTTTATTATCATACTTGTTATTTGTGAACTTATTATTGGATCATCCAACATGTGGATGGCTTGCCACTTGTGTGTTTTTACTTTGAGACTTCGTTATCTTGTTGTTGAACTTTTATCCTTGTGTTGCATGCTATGTGTTTGCTTATGTGATGTAATGTGCATGAATCATGTAAGGGTATCTCATTATTATATCTATTTGAACAAACCACAGATGCCTCCCCGTCGCGCAAACCCCAACCCCAACAACATCACCCCGGAAATGCAACAAATGATGAACGCGCAAACACAGCTTATGCAGATGATGACAACATTCATCCAAAACCAGAATAACAACAACAACAACAACCCCAACAACAACAACAACCCCAACAACAACAACAACAACCCTCCGGGTTTTGATATGCTCACCAGATTTCTGCGTTTGAGGCCAGCTAAGTTCTCGGGGACGACTGATCCCATGGTGGCCAATGACTGGCTACGTTCTGTGAACAAAGACTTAGTGACCGTGGGCTGCACGGACGCTGAAAAAGTCAGATTTGCAGCACATCTGTTGGAAGGACCAGCCGCCACATGGTGGGACAACTTCCAAATCACCACTCCTTTAGATGAGGTGACTTGGGCTATCTTTGAAGATGGCTTTCGCACTGCTCATATCTCATCAGGAATGATGAGCCTGAAAAAGAAGGAGTTTCACAACCTGAAGCAGCGCCACCGCAGCGTGGCTGAATATATAGAAGAGTTCAACAATCTGGCGCGCTATGCACCGGATGAGGTTGACACAGATGCGAAAAGAAAGGAAAAGTTTCTAGAGGGCTTGAATGATGAGTTAAACTTACAGTTGTCTGTGGCATATGTTCCAACTTATCAGTATCTATGTGACAAGGCTACTATTTTGGAGAATAAAATGAAGCAAGTCGAGAGTAGGAAGAGGAAACACTCCGACAAGCACAGCTCGGGATCGTCTCACAAGCGATCTCACTATGATGACAGTGGCAGCTCGGGATCCCATAAGCATGGGAAATTCAACAAGCACCACAACCACAACCATCATGACAACAAGCATCACCGCAGTCATGACAATGACAAGTACAAGAACCACAAGAGTGGACACAAGAGCCACCACAGTGGGAATGGTAGTGGAAGTGGAAGTCAGCCTGCCAAAAGAGACATCAGTCAGGTTGAGTGCTTCAAATGCAAGAAGCTGGGGCATTATGCCAATGAGTGCCCTGAGAAGAAAGTTGAAGGACCTAACAAGCCCAATCCTTTTCAGAAAGGACAGGTTAACCACATCAATGTGGAGGAGGTCTATGAGGAACCCGCTATTGTTGGTAAGTTCAGACTCAATTCCATTCCAGCATTTGTACTCTTTGGTACTGGTGCATCTCATTCATTCATATCAAAAGTATTTGTTGATAGAAATGGGTTTGCATCTGAAAACATTGGGTGTCCAATAAAAGTTAGTTCTCCGGGTGGAGATATGATAGTAAGTCTTGGATGCCGGGATCTTGTCATAGAGTTTGGAAAGCATAAGTTTCCGTGAGCACGATAATTCTAGATTCCCAAGGATTGGATGTAATTCTAGGAATGGATTGGATGGCTAAGTATGAAGGAGTGCTTGATTGTGCTAATCGTACTGTTTCACTCACAACCCTAGAAGGGAAAAGAATAAAGTTCAGGTCAAACTTTGAATCCAAAGGAAGTAAGCTTAATTCTCTTATGGGGGTTAGCTTGGACAGTGTGCCAATTGTATGTGAGTATCCGGATGTATTTCCGGAAGAATTGCAGAATGCCACCGAGATAGAGATGTGGAATTTCGATAGATTTGTTACCGTGTTACGGACCAATAGCAAAAAGACCATACAAAATGTCAGTTGATGAACTGAAAGAGCTCAAGAAGCAACTAGGCGAACAGTTGCAGAAAGGATTTATCCAACCAAGTTCTTCATATTGGGGAGCCCCAGTATTGTTCGTGGAGAAGAAAGATAGAAGCCAAAGGTTATGCATAGATTACCGTTCACTCAACGAGGTAACTATCAAGAACAAATATCCTTTGCCAAGGATCAATGACTTGTTTGATCAGCTAGAGGGAGCTTGTGTGTTCTCGAAGATTGATCTCCGGTCGGGCTATTTTCAACTCAAGATAAGAGAGCAAGACATACCTAAAATAACATTTACCACAAGGTATGGATTTTATGAGTATACCGTAATGCCATTCGACAACCAATGCTCGGCATACTTCATGAATATGATGAACAAGGTGTTCATGGAATTTCTCGACAAGTTCGTTGTCGTTTTCATCAATGACATCTTAGTTTACTCTAAGAGCAAAGAAGAACATGAAGGACACTTGCGTTTGATACTTGAGAAGTTGAGAGAACATAAACTTCATGCCAAATTCAGCAAGTGTGAGTTCTGGTTAGAGGAAGTTGGTTTTCTTGGTCATGTTATGACAAAGGATGGTGTAGCAGTTGATCCTGCTAAAGTGTCAGCTGTGACAAAATGGGAATCTCCCAAGAATGTGAAAGAAGTTCGTAGTTTCCTTGTCTTAGCAGGTTACTACAGAAGATTCATTGAGAATTTCTCAAAAGTTGCTAAGCCCATGACTGAATTATTAAAGAAAGATAAAAAGTTTGTTTGGTCTGAAGGTTGTGAGGTCAGCTTTCAAGAATTGAAGAAGAGACTTGTGACAGCACCGGTTCTATGTCTGCCGGATTTGGAAAAGGATTTCCAAGTATACTGTGATGCGTCTCATCAAGGTTTGGGAGCTGTACTTATGCAAGACGGTAAAGTTGTGGCCTATGCCTCAAGACAACTCAAAACTCATGAAGTAAACTATCCTACTCATGATTTGGAGTTAGCCTCTGTCGTCCATGCACTCAAAACATGGAGACATTACCTTTTGGGAAAGCGTTGTGAAGTGTTCACCGATCACAAGAGTTTGAAATATATCTTCACCCAGAAGGAAATCAATATGAGACAAAGAAGATGGTTAGAGCTTATCAAAGATTACGACTTAAGTTTGCAATACCACCCCGGTAAAGCAAACGTTGTAGCGGATGCTCTAAGTCGTAAGGTATTTGTGAATGGCCTTACCAAAGGCGAATTGCCAAATGATTTGTGTAAGCAATTCAAGAACTCAGATTGGAGATTGTGCCTGAAGAACATCTCATGTCTTTAGAAGTCCAACCCACTTTGTTGGACAAGATTCGAGAAGCTCAAAAGACTGATAAAGAAATTGAGGAGATTAAGAAAAATATTGACCAAGGGAAAGCTAAAGGTTTCCATGTAGACGAACAAGGTACTTTATGGCACGGGAAACGTATTTGTGTTCCACAAGATCCGGAAATGCGGAAACTGATTCTACAAGAAGCCCACAACTCTCCGTATTCTATTCATCCGGGTAACACCAAAATGTATATGGACATGAAAGAAAGATTTTGGTGGAACAATCTCAAGAGGGACATCATGAGCATATCGCTTTGTGTGATGTGTAGTAGAGTAAAAGTGGAGCATCAAAACCAGCCGGTTTACTTCAACCACTACCTATTCCTGATTGGAAATGGGACAAAATTGGTATGGATTTCATCACGGATTACCACCAGGTCAGGATATGATTCCATATGGGTAGTAGTGGATCGCTTAACTAAAGTGGCACATTTCATACCCGTGAAGACAACTTATACCAGTGCCAAGTTAGCCAAAATCTACATGAGTGGAATTGTATGCCTTCACGGTGTGCCGAAGAGTATTGTGTCCGATAGGGGAACCCAATTCACTTCCCATTTTTGGAGACAGCTACACGAGTCATTGGGAACGAGGTTGGAATTCAGTACTGCTTTTCATCCTCAAACCGATGGACAAACGGAAAGGACTAACCAAATCCTTGAAGACATGTTGAGAGCATGTGCCCTAGACTATGGGGCAAGTTGGGACGAAAGTCTGCCTTACGCAGAATTTTCTTATAACAACAGCTATCAAGCCAGCATTGAGATGGCACCGTTTGAGTTTCTCTATGGGAGAAAGTGTACCACCCCATTGTTATGGAATGGTGTGGGAGAAAGGAGTTTATTTGGGCCAGATCTTATCAAAGAAGCCGAAGAGAAAGTCAAATTGGTTAAGGACAGGTTGAAGATAGCACAGTCCCGACAGAAAAGCTACATGAGATCCTAAGCGTAGAGGTCACCTACGAAGTTGGTGATAGAGCCTATCTTAGGGTATCACCACTCCGTGGAGTGAAAAGATTCGGAGTCAAGGGAAAGTTGGCACCAAGATATGTTGGGCCATTCAAGATTCTGAGTCGCAAAGGTGAAGTTGCTTATGAAATTGAACGCGACATCTCTATCAAGATCCATAATGTATTTCATGTGAGTCAGCTTAAGAAATGTCACCCAGAAATGGAAGAATCTTCTTTGAAGGATACCATACCTTTGGAAGAAGTTCAACTAGAAAGTGATCTCACTTATGAAGAAAAGCCTATCAAGATTCTTGAGACGGTAGAAAGAGTCACGAGAACAAAGACTATCAAGTTTTGCAAAGTGCAATGGAACCATCATACCGAAGAGGAAGCAACATGGTAAAGAGAAGATGATCTTCGGAAAGACCACCCTCACCTATTTGCTAGCCAATCTGAATCTCCTGGGCGAGATTCACCTTAAGGGGGTTAGATTTGTAACATCCCTAAAATCATAATCTCAAAGTTTGCATATCATTCATGCATGCATATAGATTTGAGGTAAAAATTCAAACTCATTTCAGAAAACAGAAGCACATGGTGCTATGATTTTATGTGAGCAGATTAAATTCAAATGGCCATCATCATTTGAAAAATTGAAAGTTTAGAAACTTGGTTGCTTGCCTTCTATGAGGATAGATTTGAGTGTGGAATTTAAACCAAGGTTTTCAAATTGGAAATAGATTCAAAAACCAATTTTCAATTTTTGCAAACCAAATGCCTAGTCTCTGTTATTTTGATTCCCAAGCTTGACCAAGCCCTTACTTAGCAAACCACCTGTTTGTGTGCCTAAATTGGAGACTACTGCACCCTGCAAAAAAACCCAGAAAAAGTTTGAATTCAAAAAGAGTTTGAATTCATATCAAAACCAATCCAGAAAATCGTTTCAGAAAAAGAAAAGAAGCAAACAAATAGAAAAGGCCGAGCGCTGCCATTTTAGCCCAGCAACGGAGCAGGCCCAGCAAGCCCACCCGGGGCATCTCTTTTCTTATCTCACGCGCGAGCACACCCATTCAGCCACTGACAGCCAGACCGCACGCCCCTTCTGTTTATTTCGCTGACCAGCGGGCCCCGTCCACATCACCCTCGTCTTCACCAAACCACGCCCGCGACCACGTCGCTGCTGCTGTCAAGGCCGGTAATGGCGCGGTGTAATTGCTCATTATTCCGCAAGCGTTTCCTGTCGCACCTAGGCTTAGTTAAACCCCTCTGCCCCGCAAGCATTCCCCCCCCCCTCTCCTCGCTCACTCCGCCACCAGGCTGCGCGCAATTGCCCTCGAAACCCGCAGCATCGGCAACTCCGCGCCAATTACGGTGATCCTTGACCATCCCTCTCTCTGGTTCAAACGAGGATGTTCGAATGATCCGCCACGCTGATACCTTCCTTTTGCCTGCTCGTGACCCAGGTCGTCGTCTCCGTTCGCGACCGAAACCACCTGCACCGCCGATAAACTCCGGCGACCAATTAAGGTAAAACCCGAGCGCTCCTTGCCCCCTCCTTCACGCGAGCTTGTTCGCCTATGTCTTGCGCAAATCCTGATGCCACTGGTTCGTGCTAGGGCGACGCCAAACCTCGGCAAGGACCACGACTGCAAGCTACCGACGCCGCCCGCAACTCCGACGAGCTCTAGAGACCGTTCCCGCGCACCCCTTCGCAAACTAACACCACGTCGAGCTTCAGCACGCCACATCGGTTCTGGTAAGCGCCTCCCTTCCTTCCCAGGCGACCTAGAGCGCCAGCACCGCCATGTCGACGCCGCCGCCGATCAACGCCGCTAGCGCCATCGTGTATGGTCAGGACGATTCGGCGCCGATGTAGATCTCTACGTAGATTAGAACGTGAGCGAAGAGGTAAGCGCGCATCTGAGCCGCCAGATCTCACTTAGATCCTACGGCCCGCAGAGCTCGATCCAGCTGAAGCGGTATGGGCCAATAGAAACACGACGCGTGGCTAGAGTTTAAATCAAAAACAGAATTCAAATCAGATTTAGATCCAAATTTCAATCGGCTATAACTTTTGATTGCCACGTTAGAATTTTACAAACTTTATACCGTTGGATTCAGTGAATCAAGGCCTTTCTGAATGTGCAATGTGTTTAACAAATAGTAACTGTTAAAATGACTTTGTATGCAGAAACAAGTTTAGGTCCATTTTGAGTATAGTTTTTGTTTAGCAAATTGTTTTAAGGCTAAATAAGTTTAGTTAGCAAACTTTGTGACTTGTTATGTTTCTGTATCATGCACTTGCTTGGTAGAGTTTTCAAAATCATCACTTAGCAAATTCTTGCATACATGCATTTATATTTTTGATTGTATATAAATTGTGTGTAATTGTATGCTACAAATTTTTGTGTAGATTTTGCTAGTGACTGTGATTGTGAAGAGTGCTACTCTCCCCATTACCAAGGCAAGTGATACTTCATGATACTTCCACCCTTTATTTTGGATAAGCATTGGAATTATTTTTGCTAAGTCTTGCATGCTACTTTTGCCAAATGCTATGTTGGGAAATCCTATGTAGTTGTAGAATTGTAGAATTGCTAGGGAATTTTCGTAAGTTAAGATACTATGCCATGCTTAGCCTAGCTAGTAGAAAACAAGGGTTGGCAAAGTAAGTACATGCTATGGTGAAATAATTCTAAGTCCTTTGGGACTCATGCTTTTCTCAATAAAACAACTAAGTCAATGAACTTCCTGGGTGGAATGGGACTTGAATGGTGGTTTTTGGTTGAGTGGTTACACAAGGCCATGGATTTGGCTTGTGTATCTCACTTGTGGTATGCCACCCAGGCACAAACGGATTTGGAGGCCAAGTGTTGAGAAAGCTTACAGTGCAACCACTTGGCAATATGGGCTCTGCCATGATCATATAGGTTGCTAGAACTTAGTCACTTGGACAGTTGGTGGTAGTGGGAATGATAGGTTGGAGCGCGTCCATTTGACTAAGGAAAGGCTTCTGAAAGGTCCTGTCTTGGGAAACCAAGTCTGGTGGGGAAAGTGCACAACCTCTGCATATGGAAAATCTAAGTACTTAGCCAAGTCCATGGCAATGGACAAATTGAGCATCAAGACATGGAAGCTAAAAGAATCTCATCACTCCAACTTCTAAGTTAAAACTTGTGGGTGAACAAGGGTGAAGGACCCCAATGTCTATTGGTGGTTTCTTGGGAAGCTTTTTGACAAAGAAAAACTTAGTGATTTCAACTAATAGGAAAAATCTATTTTTGAGCAAAGCAAGCCAAGCTACACTTAGCCAAAATGCATATAGTAATAGAGTCCACTTAAATTTACTAAGGTATCACTTGCCAATACTATTCCAAAGTATTGACCCTCTGTGGCTGTAACTTGTGATGTTGCAGGTTACTCCGATGATGAGTAGGAGTCATGAGTCTACACTCAACATGCTTGCCTGTGGCACATGAAGATGAGGACTTATGTTTATTTACTTATTACATAAACTCTTGTATTAGGCCTCTGGCCCTGAGTTCTAAAAGACTATGTTTTATCTCTGGAATGAATGTAATAAACGACCTTTGTATCTGTGTACTTCATCTTAAACTGTGGATGCTAGCATTGATCCAGGGACTAGCATTGCAATCACAGGGATCCTTTTCTTTACAAAGGAGGGATCTTACATTCCACTTTCGGTCGAGATGAGTTCTCATCGTCTACCACTTCACCAACATGTGATTTTTCACAAGGTAATGATATGGTGAGTGGTGATAGAAATTGCAATATGGATATTGATATTACTACTTGTAATCCTTCATCCATATCTAGTTGCAATGATCTATCTTTGGATCTTAACACTTCTAGCACTCAAAACTCCTTACATGCTTGTGTTAATAGTCCTTGCATATCATGTAGAAATGACTTGAATAAATCTCATGATGATATGCTTGTGTTGTCTTGTTGCCATGATAAAAATGCTTCCATTTCCTCTAGTGCTTGTGTTGCTAACCATGTGGAGGAAAATGAAGTTTCTATGGGCCAAGACAAGGTCTTGAAGAGACCTACAAGTGCAATCTCATCATCACCTTCCTCCGGTTATCACATGTGCCTTATGGCTAATAGAACAAAGGTAACCTCTTTGAATCCCATTGTATCTCATGATGATGATGAGGCTGAGAATGATAATGATGATTATATAAGTAAGTATGATATTACCTCTATTAAGAAAATGGGAGAGGTTGTCTATTGCGCTCTCTTCAAAAATAAAATTGCTTCCTCCAACTTTCTTGAAATCTTGAATTGTGCAATAGAAGGCAATGATCTTATTGAGGAGTAAGAAAACTTAATTGATGAAAAGTTTGCACTTGAGCGTGAGTATGCTAATGAATTTGCACACCTAAAGTACTCCCTTGAAGAAGAATAAACCACCAAAGAATCTCTTGAGAAGACTTTTACTCTATAATTATCTAGAGTAAAGGAATACCATGATAGAGAACTTGCGGTGGCTAACCCTTCAAGATTAAAAATGATGAACTTGAAGTTGATTATGCTAAACTTGTTGAGGATTTTATGCACCTCGAAAATGGCTCTCAGGTCGTTAAGAGGGAGCTCATCAAACTCACCGAGTCACATGAGCAACTTAAAGCTTCATATTTAAAAGATCTTGACAAGTTGCCCTCACCTCTTGCTAATAATAATTATGCTTGTGCTACTAACTCTATTTCTTGTGAAGCATCTATTTTGAAGGAAAATGTTGAGCTAAAAGCTCAAATTGCTTTGCTAACTAGCAACTATGGGAAATTAGAAGAAAGTCATGATAAGCTCTCGAGCTCGCATGAGGATCTTCTAGTCTCCCATGGTAGGCTAAAGTTAGCTCATGAGGCCATCGTGTCAAAGGTAACATCTAGTGGGCCTCATGTGGACATTAGCACTACATCTACTCCAAATGTTATATTGCCATGTGCTCGTCCTTGTAATTCATCCTCTCACAACCATGTTATATCTCGTGATGAATTATATTCGGTGCCTTGTTGCTCTAACAATGTAGCACCTACTTGCTCTAGTACTTTTGTTGAAACTAACCATGTAGAGGAAATAAAAGAGCTTAAGGCTCAAGTCACTTCTTTGAAGAATGACTTGAAAAAGGGTCATCAAGGGAAGGTCACACTCAACAAAATCTTGAGTGTGCGAAAATCCCCCAATGACAAAATGAAGGGTTTCGCAGCATAGTAAATCAAAAATTTCTACGGAAGCGAACAGAGGGAAAGCCAAGATCTAATCTAGGAGATGCAAACAACGAGAGAGATTGGATTAGATCTTCATACCCTTGAATATTCGCATAGCGGAACGTTCGTCGGAACGTGGGTGATGTAGTCGTACTCGCTTCTCCTCCTCGCGATCCGATCCGATCTAGCACCACAAGTGGCGGTGCCTCCGTGAGATGCACACGTGCAGCACCTCGACGTCTCCTCCTTCCTTAGACCAGCAAGTAGGGTGGAGAGATAGATTGGATCTACAACACGACGGCGTGGTGTATATGGTGGAGAAATTCTGCAGCAGGGCTTTGCCTACAAACAGTCGGGAGGGAGAGAGGAGGGCAGCAGGGCAACTAGGGTTTGGAGGAAGGTGTAGGTTGTGGGGGAGGGGGCGCACCAGCCCTCTATATATAGAGGGGGAGGTGCGGCCAGCCCTTGCCCATCCTCCAAGCCTATCTCTAGTTTAAACGATTTAAACTTATCCCTTATCTAGAAACCCTAACTCTAGTTTAAACGAGTTTAAACTTATCTAGGATCGGCTGGGCCCTATGGGGCCTTGTGCCCCTGGCCCAATGCACCCAGGACACTCCCTCATAGGCCCATGCCCCCTCCCAGAAGGTGGGACCACGTTGGCCCCCTTCCGGAAGGTTCTAGAAGCTTCCGGTACAATACCGATTAACCCGGAACTATTCCGAACTCCAAAAACTGCACTGCCTTATATGAATCTTATTCTCCGGACCATTCCGGAGCCTCTCGTGATATACCGGATCCCATCCGAGACTCCGAACAAAAATTCATAAACCAAGTATCCAATCTATCCTAGCGTCAAGACACGTTAAGTGTGTGACCCTGCGGGTTCGAGAATATGCAGACATGATCTTCTATCAATAATCAACAGCGGGGTCTGGGCACCCATATTGACTCCCACACATTCATCGATGATCATATCGGATGAACCACGATGCCAGGATTCAATCAATCCCATATATATATTCCCTTCGTCTCGCGATATTTTACTTGCCCGAGATTCGATCGTCGGTATCGTCATACCTAGTTCAATCTCGTTCACAGCAAGTACTTTACTCGTTCCGTAATCCGATATCACTTTGTGATTAACTCCTTAACCACATGCTTGCAAGCGGTGTTGATATCGATTACCGAGTGGGCCCGACGTATATCTCTCCGACTTGGGAGGGACAAATCCCATCTCGATACATACAACCCAACAGATACTTTCCGATTACCTGAGAGACACCTTTATGATCACCCTCTCATAGGATGACGTTTGATGACCTCAAAGATTTCTTCCGATACCAGGGAGTTGTATTATCTCATGGTCTAAGGAATACAATATTTGACATGAGAAAAGCTTCGCAAAGACGAACACGATGAAACGATCTAATAGCTTTGCTTAGTTTGGGTCTATCCACCATATCATTCTCCAATGATATGATCTCATTATCAATTGACAACTCATGTCTATGGTTAGGAAACCTTAACCATCATTGATCAATGAGCTAGTTCATAGAGGCGTACTAGGGACACGGTGTTGTTCACAAACCACACAAGTATTAATGTTTCCTCTTAATACAATTCTAGCATGGAATATAAACTTTATCATGAACAAGAATTATAATAATAACATCTTTATTATTGCCACTAGGGCATAATTCCAACAGTCTCCCACTTGCACTAGAGTCAATAATCTAGTTTACATTTGGCAACAATCTCACACCCATGGCACTGAGGTGTTGATCATGTTTTACACGTGGAAGAGGTTTAGTCAATGGATCTGCGACATTCGGATCTGTATGTACTTTGCTAATCTTCAGATCTCCATCTGCTATATAATCTCGGATTATATGAAACTTGCGGTTGATATGCTTGGTCTTTGGATGATATCTTGGTTCCTTAGCGAGTGCTATGGCGCCAGTGTTGTCACACAATATCTCCAGTGGGTCCAATGCACTTGGAACCACGCCAATCTCAGTGATGAAGTTTCTGATCCAAACTCCTTCACTTGACGCTTCTGCAGCAGCCATGTATTCCGCTTCTACTGTAGATCCCGCGACCACGCTTTGCTTGCAGCTTCTCCAGCTCACAGCTCCTCCATTCAAAATATACATGTATCACATGCGAGATTTAGCATCATCCTTATCGATTGTCGAAACTAGCATCGACGTAACCTTTTACGAGCTGTTCATCACCCCCATAGACTAAGAACATTTCTTTAGTCCTATTTAGGTACCTTAGGATGTTCTTCACGGCTGTCCAGTGTTCCACTCCTGGATCACTTTGATATCTGCTCGTCAAACTAAGAGCATTGGACACATCCGGTCTTGTACACAGCATGGCATACATGATGGAACCTATGGCCGAGGCATAAGGCACTTTGCTCATAGCTTCCCTATCATTTACCGTAGCTGGACACTGAGCCTTGCTCAATATCTTACCTGACAACATAGGCACTGAACCTTTCAATGCCTTATCCATTCTGAACCTTTTCAGAACTTTGTCTAGGTATGTACTCTGGCTTAAAGCTATCAGGCGTCTTTGTCTATCTCTATAGATTTTGATGCCCAATATATAAGCAGCTTCACCTTGGTCTTTCATTGAAAAACACTTGTTCAAATAACTCTTCACATTGTTAAGCATGTCGATGTCATTTCCAATAATCAATATGTCATCCACATATAGTACCAGAAACGTCACCGAGCTCCCACTCACTTTCTTGTAGATGCAAGCTTCGTAGCAATTTGGAACAAATCCAAAGCTCTTGATCACTTGATCAAAACGAAGGTTCCAACTCCGAGACGCTTGCTTCAGTCCATAAATGGAACACTGAAGTTTGCATACTTTATCAGCATCCTTAGGATCGACAAAACCTTCGGGTTGCATCATATACAACTCTTCATCAATGTTGCCATTGAGGAAAGCAGTCTTGACATCCATTTGCCATATTTCATAATCATGAAACGCAGCAATTGCTAATAAAATCCGAATGGACTTAAACATCGCTACGGGAGAGAAAGTCTCATCGTAGTCAACACCTTGAACTTGTCGAAAACCTTTCGCAACAAGCCGTGCTTTATAGACGGTAACATTACCATTCGTCCGTTTTCTTCTTGAAGATCCATTTGCACTCAACGGCCTTTCGTCGCTAGGAGGGTCCACCAAAGTCCATACTTGGTTTTCGCCATGGATCCCAATTGGATTTCATGGCTTCTAGCCATTTCTCGTCTGGGCTCATCATCGCTTCCTCATAGTTCGAGGTTCGCTGTCTTCTACTAACAAGACAGTCAGGTGGTTGCCGTACCACTCGGGGAGGGCACGCGACCTTGTCGACCTGCGACGCTCAAGAGTATCATCGTCCAAGCTTCATGATCCTTGTCATTAGCTTCCTCTATTGTTGGTGCGGTGACCTGGAACAATTTCAGGTGCTGCGCTACTCTCCAATTCAAGAGAAGGTTCAATAACCTTGTCTAGCTCTACTTTCCTCCCACTCACTTCTTTCGAGAGAAACTCCTTCTCAAGAAAGGAACCGTTCTTTGCGACAAACACTTTGCCTTCGGTTCTATGATAGAAGGTATACCCAATAGTTTCCTTAGGGTATCCTATGAAGCATTTCTCGCTTTGGGTTCGAGCTTGTCGGCATCAACTTCTTGACATAAGCCGCATCCCCAAACTTTAAGAAACGACAACTTAGGTTTAGCACCAAACCACAGTTCATACGGTGTCGTCTCAACGGATTTAGATGGAGCCCTATTTAAAGTGAATGCAGCGGTTTCTAATGCATAACACCAAAATGATAACGGCAAATCAGTAAGAGACATCATCAATCGGACCATATCTAATAGGGTTCGATTCAAGTGCTCAGACACACCATTGCGCTGTGGTGTTCCGTGGCGTGAGTTGTGAAACGATTCCACTTGCTTTGAGATGTGAGAAAATCATAACTCAAATATTCGCCCCCACGATCGGATCGTAGAAACTTAATCTTTTTGTTACGATGGTTCTCCACTTCATTCTGAAATTCTTTGAACTTTTCAAACGTTTCAGATTTATGTTTCATTAAATAGATATACCCATATCTACTTAAGTCATCGGTAAAAGTGAGAAAATAGCGATATCCACCGCTGCCGAAACACTCATCGGTCCGCATACATCGGTATGTATGATTTCCAACAAGTCCGTTGCTCGCTCCATCATACCGGAGAACGGGGTTTTGATCATCTTGCCCATGAGGCATGGTTCGCATGTGTCAAATGATTCAAAATCAAGAGACTCCAAAGTCCATCGAATGGAGTTTCTTCATACGCTTTACACCAATATGACCTGAGCAGATTGCCACAAATAAGTAGTATTATCACTATCTACTTTGCATCTCTTAGCCTCAATGTTATGGATGTGTGTTTCATCCCTTTCGAGATTTAGAAGAAATAAACCACTCACAAGAGGTGCATGACCATAAAAGATGTTACTCATATAAATAGAACAACCATTATTCTCCGATTTAAATGAATAACCGTCTTGCAATAAACACGATCCAGAAATAATGTTCATGCTCAACGCAGTATAATAACATTTATTAAGGTTTAAAACTAATCCAAGGTAAAACTAAGGAGAGCGCGCCGACGGCCATCACATCAACTCTTGATCCGTTGCCAACGCGATCGTCACCTCATCCTCGCAAGCCGCCTCATTCCGCAGCTCCTGCTTCGAGTTACAAATATTAGCAATCGAACGGTATCAAATACCCGTGCACTACAACAAGGGCTAGTAAGGAAAACATCAATAACATGTATATCAAATATACCTTTGATGGTGCCAGCCTTCTTGTCCGCTAAGTACTTGGACATGCGCTTCCAAAGGACCCTTGTCCTTGCAATAGAAGCACTCGAGTGCGGCTTGGGACCAGACTTGAGCTTCTTCTCAGGGGCAACGCGCTTGGCCGCCTTTCTTGAAGGGCTTCTTTGCACCTTTACCTTTCTTGAAGGAGGGCTTGTTGACCATCAACACATGATTATCCTTCTTGATGTCCACCTCCGCAGCCTTCAGCTTTGCGAAGAGCTCGGTGATCGTATTAGTGGAACCAATCTGATTATGAGTCACTACAAAACTTTTGTAGCTGGGAGGGAGTGATTGCAGAACCCTGTCAATTTTGAGCTCCTCTGGAATCTTGATCATTCAGCTCATAGGCGTTGAGTGTAGCCCGACATCTTAATGGCGTGCTCACTAACGGAACTCCCTTCCTCCATCTTGCAGTTAAAGAACTTCTCAGAGATCTCATATCTCTCAGAACGGGCCTGAGTCTGAAACATGGTTTTCAGCTAATCGAGAATCTCAAAGGGCTCGGGATAGTTTTCAAAACGATTTTGAAGTTCCGGTTCCATAGCAAACAACATGGTGCTCTTAATCACACCATAATCATCTTTGCGCGACTGATAGACAGCTTTCTCATCAGCCGGCGCAGTTGCAGCAGGGGTGTTACCTAACGCTTTCTCAAGGACATAGTCCTTTTGTCCGCCAGATAGAATGATTCTTAGATTGGAACCCTTGGTGAAGTTAGACCCATTGTTTCTAAGCTTTTCTTTCTCAGCAAAAACATTGAAGTTGAAGTTGGACTTGGCCATGTGATCTACAGTATTTGCAAGTACAATTTAGACTATGTTCATGATAAATAGTTCAACTTAATCAAATTACTAGATGAACTCCCACTAAATTCAACATCCCTCAAGTTGTTTAGTGAACACGATCCAAATTCACCACACCTAATCCGATCTTCACGAGAAGAGATGTGGTTTCAATGGTGGACAACGAAGTGTCGATCATATCATTCATATGACTCATGCTTAACCTTTCGGTTCATGTGTTCCGAGGCCATGTCTGTACATGCTAGGCTCGTCAAGTTAGACCCAAGTATTTCCGCGTGTGCAAAACTGGCTTGCACCCGTTGTATGTGAGCGTAGAGTCTATAGCACCCGATCATCACGTGATGCTTGGACACGACGAACTTTCGCAACGGTGCATACTCAGGGAGAACACAGTTTTTATCTTGATCTTTAAGTGAGGAATCATCTTATAATGCTACCGTCGTGATCTAAGCATAATAAGATACATAAAAGGATAAACATCACATGCATATAACTTTATGTGACATGGTATAGCCAATCTTTGCGCAATGATCTCCATCTTGTGCGTTCCGGCATGATCTCCATCACTTCACCATGATTGCCTCCACCATGAATAGCAACTACAACTATTGCTAACTACTTAGCGATAAAGTAAAGCTATTACATGGCGTATAAGAAGTTGACTCGTAGGTCATACACAATTATAAAGACAACCATATGGCTCCTGCCGGTTGTGTACTCATCGACATGCAAGTCGTGAAACATTACAAAACATGATCATCGCATACATTATACACATCACATCTTGGGCCATACCATATCACAGAAAACACTCCCTGCAAAAACAAGTTAGACGCCTCTACTTTGTTGTTGCATGTTTTACGTGGCTTATGGGAGTAGATGCTAAGAACGATTCTTACCTACGGAAAGCCACAACGGTGATATTATGGTTGCCAAACTCCGGTGTTAATCCCATGACAACCATAGTGAGAGAAACTGACATCCACCAGCCGCATGTGTGGTACAAGCCACACGTCAAGTGCGGAGCCGGTCTCGCGAACGACGTCGCGTAAGGTTGGCCTGGACCGCTTCAATCTCACTATCCCGCGCCATAAGAAGAACACAAACAAGAGGCTTGCAACAGAAAACATCAACGCCTAACAACCATGTTGCGTTCTACTCGTGAATCACATCTACGCATAGATCTAGCTCGATACCACCAAGTGTTTCGCAGCATAGTAAATCAAAATTTTCTACGGAAGCTTAACAGAGGGAAAGCCAAGATCTAATCTAGGAGATGCAAACAACGAGAGAGATTGGATTAGATCTTCATACCCTTGAAGATTCAGATAGCGGAACGCCTGGCTAACGCGTGGGTGATGTAGTCGTACTCGCTTCTCCTCCTCGCGATCCGATCCGATCTAGCACCACAAGTGGCGGTGCCTCCGTGAGATGCACACGTGCAGCACCTCGACGTCTCCTCCTTCCTTAGACCAGCAAGTAGGGTGGAGAGATAGATTGGATCTACAACACGACGGCGTGGTGTATATGGTGGAGAATTTCTGCAGCAGGGCTTCGCCTACAAACAGTCGGGAGGGAGAGAGGAGGGCAGCAGGGCAACTAGGGTTTGGAGGAAGGTGTAGGTTGTGGGGGAGGGGGCGCACCAGCCCTCTATATATAGAGGGGGGGTGCGGCCAGCCCTTGCCCATCCTCCAAGCCTATCTCTAGTTTAAACGATTTAAACTTATCCCTTATCTAGAAACCCTAACTCTAGTTTAAACGAGTTTAAACTTATCTAGGATCGGCTGGGCCCTATGGGGCCTTGTGCCCCTGGCCCAATGCGGCCAGGACACTCCCTCATAGGCCCATGCCCCCTCCCGGAAGGTGGGACCACGTTGGCCCCCTTCCGGAAGGTTCTAGAAGCTTCCGGTACAATACCGATTAACCCGGAACTATTCCGAACTCCAAAACTGCCTCGCCTTATATGAATCTTATTCTCCGGACCATTCCGGAACCTCTCGTGATATCCCGGATCCCATCCGAGACTCCGAACAAAAATTCATAAACCAAGTATCCAATCTATCCTAGCGTCGAGACACGTTAAGTGTGTGACCCTGTGGGTTCGAGAATATGCAGACATGATCTTCTATCAATAATCAACAGCAGGGTTTGGGCACCCATATTGACTCCCACACATTCATCAATGATCATATCGGATGAACCACGATGCCAGGATTCAATCAATCCCATATATATATTCCCTTCGTCTCGCGATATTTTACTTGCCCGAGATTCGATCGTCGGTATCGTCATACCTAGTTCAATCTCGTTCACAGCAAGTACTTTACTCGTTCCATAATCCGATATCACTTTGTGATTAACTCCTTAACCACATGCTTGCAAGCGGTGTTGATATCGATTACCGAGTGGGCCCGAAGTATATCTCTCCGACTTGGGAGGGACAAATCCCATCTCGATACATACAACCCAACAGATACTTTCCGATTACCTGAGAGACACATTTATGATCACCCTCTCATAGGATGACGTTTGATGACCTCAAAGATTTCTTCCGATACCAGGGAATTGTATTATCTCATGGTCTAAGGAATACAATATTTGACATGAGAAAAGCTTCGCAAAGACGAACACGATGAAACGATCTAATAGATTTGCTTAGTTTGGGTCTATCCACCATATCATTCTCCAATGATATGATCTCATTATCAATTGACAACTCATGTCTATGGTTAGGAAACCTTAACCATCATTGATCAATGAGCTAGTCCATAGAGGCGTACTAGGGACACGGTGTTGTTCACAAACCACACAAGTATTAATGTTTCCTCTTAATACAATTCTAGCATGGAATATAAACTTTATCATGAACAAGTATTATAATAATAACATATTTATTATTGCCTCTAGGGCATAATTCCAACACAAAAGTGGGCTTGGATTCAACTCCAATGTCAAGAAGAAGCCCACTATCAAGTTGAAGCACAAGGACAACAAGAAGAATGGCCAAGATCAAGTCAATAATCCGGCCAACATTGTTTACTTCAAGTGCAAGGAAGAAGGGCACCATGTTAGATCTTTACCATTGAAGAAAAAGCCTCTTAGTGTGAAGCAACAAGGGAAGCGGCCTCAAGCTCCACCTCAAGTCATTAATGGGCCTCTTCCTAAGAGGATTACTCGAGCTCTTCCTCGAGTTGTGGCTTCTCCTAAGAAGAAATATGGCAAGAGTAGAACTTGCTACATATGCCGTGAGAAGGGGCATATTTCTTCCTCATGCACTCTCGATATCTCCTCATCCAACCCTATCATTATTGATGATGCTTATTCTCTATGTAAGGATGAGGTTGGCAATGTGTTTGCCAAATTTGTTGGTGCCCAATGTGGTGTCAAGAAAATATCCATTTGGGTTGCCAAGCCTATTGTGACTAACTTCTTAGGACCCAACTTGGTTATTATTATATTTGTCAAGCCAAGTCATGTGGTTTATATTGCTCCTATTATTATTATATTTCCAATGTTCCTCCTTGCGATAACATATGCTAAACTCTTTACATTGAAATTACTCGCCCCCTTGTGCATGTGTTGGTTTTGTATCTTCCATGCTTTTGTATATGTTGTGCTATCCACTTAATTACCTTGAGGTATCAAGCATATTTGTGTATGATTAGGTGGCACACCATGTATGTGTGTTTCTTAGGTTTGAGCCTTGCTTGGTTATATTTGGTATCTTATTTGGCTCTTGTGAGGAATTAATGGACTATCCCATTTTGGGGGAGTGTTATGCTTGGGAATTCCACAATCCTAAAATTGTGTGTACATGAGGAATACCACCTAGTATTTATATTGGATTATTCTCTAGTCTCTATGTGGTATAATTCTCATGAGAAATTTAATTTTATAATGTCCATTAATTATCTCTATTTATATCATTTTGCCTTGTGTTGGTTTTATGGTTGTATCACATTATGGGGGAGTCATATGCTTAGTGCATATTACAATCCTAGAAAATGTGAATATTCGAGGTTGTGTCACTTAGAATTGATATTGATAATTATCTAGCACCTATGTGACACATTTGCTCATACAAGTTCCAATTTGCTTGAATGTTGTTGTTGATCATATTTTGGATCTTGGATATTAGAGTGTTTCTTGGTATGTGTTTCCTCATATTTAGATCTCTATATCATCATGGAAACCATTTGCTTCAAGTTACACTAATCACTAGTGATTGTGTGACTATTGGAAGCTACCAAGAATCTTGTTCGAAGTATCATGCTTAATTCTTATATTTTGTTATATGCTTCTTGTTGTGACTATGATCTTGGATATCCATGCAAGCTACCTTGGGAAAATTATTCCCAATATTTCTTGTCCTTGGACAATGAGTACCCAATTTATGGTAGAATTTATTGATCATATTCACTTTGGCCCTTGCTTAATATTGTCCTATCTTGGTCCAAGTAAATGTTTTGTGTGCTCCCATGTATTCCTTGCTACTTTTGGATCTTCTTATTTTATTGGTATCCTCTTGTGTTTAATTTAATGTAGGTAGTAGTGATGATCTCATTTGTGTGCATTTTGCATTCAAAAGCAAAATTCTATATAATGTACTACTTATGGGTGAGCACTCCTATATTATTTAGAACACTCGTATTTATGCTTCTTTGTTTGATCCATATCGGGTTTCTTGTGCTTGGAACCTCAACCTTTTCGTTTTGGTACTTTGTGCCATCATGAGAACTTTGGGGCGTTTGTTTTCTTATTGGAACCTTGCTCTTTTTGGGAGTTGGTTTTGTCTCATTCCTTGTTTCATGATTTTACCATTTTAGAATGAGATAAATCCTTGAGCATTTTTATTTCTATCTATCTTTTGCTCTTTTGTTTTTAGCCTAGTTCATTTGTTGAACTTGTGATCTTTCATGTGTTGAATTGGTTTTTTATACAATTTGGACACCGCTTGTCTTGTCACACTATTGTGTGTGCCAGCTCAATTTACTTGGTGTTTTTTGTTCAAATTGTATCTCCTTTTTTGGTTCTTGAAATCTTTATGCATGCATATTTACTATATGTCTATATAATGGCATGCTTGCTTTCTTTGATCCAATATATAGGGGAAACTCCACCAAATCCCATCGGCTAAGTTGTGCATGAAATTCAATTTCATATCAATATGCAAATATTTATTTGGAGTCTCTTCTATGTATTGTAGTTGCACTAACTACAATGGACCCAATAATTTTGGGGACCATTTTGTACTCAAATGTGTGTTAGGTACATTGGAGATATATTGGATACTTGTATCTCAAATCTTGAAGAAGTGGTGTATTAATGTAAATTGGATGCAAGCTATAGGATGATCAATGAATTCATATCATCTACATCCTACCAATTATATCTCGGTAACAAGTATCTGTTGCTCATGCATATTTATATAGCTTCCAACCGTGTGTCGGTTGCCTTCTAAGGATGAATTCTTGTATTTGTATTGTTTGTGATTCTAGCTTTGGTTTTAAAGAGAACTCTCTATTGTATAGGTGTAGAAGTTGAGATGAATGCATATAATTGGGACTATAAAAAATCATGCATATGACCCTACAATCCCAAATATGACAATCTAGCAATTTTATTGTCTTTCCTTACCTCAACTTCTCTCATGTGCAATAGTGAGATTTTGCTAGTTGATTTCTCCATGTGATACTTGTTGCCTTTCTCCATATATTCCAACTTTCCCTTTTTCCCTTGGTGATTGTTGTAATATATGTAGTGTGTTGGTGTTTGAAGTTCATTAATGTACAATAAGATATACTTGAGCCTTTGGCCATGCTTTGAAGCAAAAATCTTATTGATATATGTTATGACCTCATTTTTCCGTTTTTTGTGATTTATTGTATATCTTCTTTGTGTGTGGTTGTTTCTTTATGGGAATATGTCTTTGTGATGATTTCCACTTAGATACATATACACCTTTCTATTCCTTTTGATTCTCCGGTGGCGTCCAAATTTAATTGCCTATGAGTGCTCGTTCCTCTTGTTTGCACATTTTGGCACTCATATTTGTTCTCCCATGCCTTGTATTGTTAAATGAACTTGGATGAGTGAGGATTCCATGATTATGCACCTTGATCCCAAATGCAATTATCATAATTGGTGCATTATCTTTAGGGAGCTCATCTAATTCACTTAATAATGCACATTTGTCTTCTTTCTCATTTGTTGTGTCTTAAATGCTTATGGGGGGATCAAGGATTCCATATTTGTGAAATATGTATTCTAATGCATTTATTTTGAATTATGCACAAATCTTGGGGAGATTCTCTATTTGTTATTTAAAGCACTCTTGTGCTCATATCATAATATCTTGTTGTTTCCATTTGGACTCATTTGTTGTTTTCAATTGATTTGTCGGATCTTGTGATTGCTTGCGTCATTTGTGATGCGTCGTTTTATTTTAATTCTTTTGGCATTCTTCGGATCCTCGATATAGTTCTACTCCCTCCCAAGGATTCATCATTGGATATGTGCGTAGGCACACCTTTGGAGGAATTATTACTATATTTTCCTTCTACAACTTGTCACCCATTTCGACAATCGATGCCAATGGGGGAGAAGTTTTAGAGGGTTTAAGGGAAGTTGGTTGATGCATTGAGTTTGTTCTTGTGCATTTGCCTCTCATGCTCTTGCATCTTTGTTGTTTCTTAGCATGTGGTATATATAGAGGAAACTCCACCAATGATAATGATTGGCAATATATGCAATGAAATTCAAGTTCATCACGCATGCATAGATTGTGGAGGAGTTTTCTCTATATATGGTGGTGGTACCAATATCACATACTTTTGTAGTATTTGATATTGGTATTACCATTTTATTCATTAATTTTCCTTATATAAACCCTCTTAATGGGATTGTCATCAATTACCAAAATGGGGAGATTGAAAGAATATGTTGGGCCCCCATGTGTGGTTTTGGTAATTAATGACAATCTTTATGGACTAATGTGTGTATTAAGTTATACTTATAGGAATTGTCCATTGGCATCGCTTGGAGCATGTGTTGGCTTCAAGGTCGATGAAATGATAAGAAGATGTGATGTGCAAGCTCAATATGCACCATCTACAGAAGATCTCATAGTTGATGCTTGCCATCCTCGGTGATCATGGATCGATGATGAGGAATCAAGAAAGGCGCTCCATCTTGAGAAGGTCAAGTTCGTCTACATCGAGCTCAAGTGGAATGCTCAAGGGAAAGGTATAATATTGATAGGTTTTCCCTTTTGCCGGTTTCATGTTTTGTGTGGGAGACCGGGTTTAGGATAGATAACCGTACTATCAAGAGGGGCTCTCGAATGAGTAATTCGGTCACATCGTTCAGAGAGAGCTCAAACCTTTGCATACTAGCATCATCGTATTTGGTTGTTATTTGGTCTTATCCATGTGAGTATATAGAGCTTGTGGTAATCTCCATAACAAGCTCTTGTTCATCAAAATCGGATCTCCCATATGTATCTTATTGCGATTTTGATTTATGCGGCTTTTCGGTTTCTCACCAAGTGAGGTATCTCACATTATATTAATTGATACACTCTCACTTGGTGATAACCAATATTTTCACCGTTTATAGGGTAGCTTTTGTCGTCCTCTTTCCAACGCTATTGGAATCGGGTCAATCGGAGCTACCATTCAAAAGTTATGACCGTTTGAATCTGCCTCATATTTGATTTATAAAAAATAGAGAAAATCAGGTTTCTGGGCCGAGCGGTAGTACCGCCCATGCGGGCCGGTACTACCACCTGCATCTGAGCGTCTCCCAACTGTTCTCTGCCTTCCCAGGTAGCTAGGTCCGGCACTACTGTTTGGCCCGATAGTACCGCCCGGGTGGGCCGGTACTATCGGTCGGCCCAGGTATGCGCCCAGCGCGCCCCAATCTTTTTCCTGCTGTCTGGGCCGCGTCCCCGCTTGATCTGCGTTGCACAGCCGCGTTGACCTTGCGCCTAGCTCGCCTCGCGCGCATGCCGCCTGCTCGATGGGCCCGAGCTGTTGCTGTCGCTCTCACGCGCGCAAGCCGCTCGCTGCCAATATCCCGCGTGTCGCCGCCTCCGCTGGTCCCACTTGCCCCGCGCGCGCCCTGCCATGCCTTGCTGCTGCCGCACGCCTGCCCACTCTCCCCGCAGATCCCGCTGCGCGCCGCCTCGCTGGCAGCCTCTGCTCCCCCCAGCGCGTTGACTTTGGTGCTCGCACGCCTGCTGCTGCAGGACCCACTCACGCGCTCGCATGCTCCCCTGCGCTGGCCCACTCACTGCGTCCGCTCACTCACAAGCTGCTGCACAGCCACGCATGACAGGCCCTGCTGCTGCCTTGTTTTTTCGCTTGATGCGGTACTACCGGTTAAATTAGTACTGTACCGTCCAGAAAAATAGCCCCAACCGGCCAGATTTTGCCCGTTTCTGTAAATAGCTTCACCCCTTTGTCTTTTAGGGTCGCTTCTTTCTCCTCCTTTTGTCTAAGCTTTGCCCTCATATGCCTTACTCTTTCAACTTGATTTATACTCACCCCTCCATTGATTCTTGCATATATTTGAGGGGTAGTTGGAGGTGATCTAGATCTATGTTTTGACCTAACCAATTCATCTCTTTGTGAGTGTATCTTTGGGGATCTAGATTTTGGGGGATTTTGTGTCTCTCTTTGATTCCTCCTCTCTTGTTCCCCCAATAGCTTTAGTAGCTTTGTTGGAACTTGAGAGTGAGGGATTTGAGCATCTTTGTGGTGTTCTTGCCATTTGCATTTGGTGCATCGGTTTGAGTTCTCCTTGGAGGATTTGGTTTGAGTTGCTCATTGGAGCTTGTCCCTCTTGGGTTCTTGCAACCCTAGACGGTTTTGTGGCCTTGGTGGCATTGTGGCCTTGGTGGCATTTGTTGAGTCCTTTTGTGGCGTTTGTTGGGAGCCTCTAATTAAGTTGTGGAGAAGTGCCCCAACCTTATGAGAGGTTCCGGTTGCCACCGACAAGTGCACCGATAGTGGAAGCGTGGATCGATCCCGTTGGGGTGAGATTCACCGGAGAATAAGGGATGCCTTTTGTGGCGTTGGTGGTTTGATACCACCCCCTCTCCAAACGAGACGTACTCCATGTTGGGAGGAACTCGTTAAAATATCGGTGTCCCCGCGTGCCTCGGTTATCTCTATATTCGAGCTCTTTACTTATGCACTTTACATTGTGATAGCCTTCGTGCTTGAAGTAATATATATCTTGCTATCACTTTGTTGCTTGTATTGCTTAGCATAAGTTGTTGGTGCACATAGGTGAACCTTAGTTGTTCTAGGTTGTGCTTAACAAAGTAAACACTAGTTTTATTCCGCCTTTGTTGAGCCACTCTAGGAAAAGTTTTAAATCGCCTATTCACCCCCCTCTAGGCGACATCCGTATCCTCACAAGTAGCCCCTCTACCTTCTGGATCCACCCATGCCAATTATCCTCGAAATTATGGTACCCACGTGAGGTTTCCCACTAAGTACTAGGCCAAGATAGAGCCCACATGTATTTTAGTTGCACTGGAAGCTTCTGAATTCTGAAACATAGAAGACTTCTTTGATTCCTTGATGGACGTCCTCCACCAAATACTCACTCGATTACCCGACAACCATTCCGCCCAGATTAAAACTTAGTTTTATTTTGAAGTGGATTTGAGAAGAATTTTTTTCTCAAGAAAGCCTTTATACTTAGAAAATGTTCTTGTCTTTTCGAACCACCCATCGGTACTTTATATATATAGCATCGCACTATTAGGGGGGGAAATATTAAGTATAGATCTACATGTGGCATAATACAAAAAGCGTCGCACTCTTAATATATTTCTACTAAAAACACCCTATCGCATGCATACTACTATTTTGAAGATCACAACATGCATAGTAGGACAAAGATATGAACAAAGGTGTAACTTGCCATATGTTAATAATATGTGTTACGATTGAATTCCTTCGTAGGGATTACACTCTCTCTGAATAATCTAATGTGAGAACAAAGTAGTTATAATCAAAACAATTACAAACATAGCAACATTATAACATATAATAAACAATGATGATTAAATGAACGCATGGCAATTTTTCATATGTCACAATGGTTGTAATTTTTTTATATAAACAGTATTGGAACACATGATTCATGCAGAAGATCACTTAACGCAATAGGGTATTTATTATTAAATCTTGATTGCCATTAGAGAGGTTTTAGTAAATTTGATGCAACTCATATTCTAACTGTTGAATTAAATTTCGATGAAGAGTTTACTGGATAGAGGACATTAAGATGAACCAGTACAAATTGGATTCACCCTCATCGGAGTTGTAAATATTTTTCTATGATTTAACTAGTATGTAATAGAGTCAAAATAATTTAAAATATTTAGTCTGGAAAAATTATATATAAGACCAAATATTTATTCTACATTAACTTGTGAATCCACGGACATATTATTTATATTTTTTCAATTTATAAATAATTTATTATGAATTGAACAATATAAATGTAAAATAATACTAATTAAATCACTTCATTAATTATACACTCCAAAGTTGGATCTAACATCATATTAATATCGTATATGCAAGTAGGAATCCATAGATACTTTATTTTTATTTTTCTGATCTACAAATAATTTATTATGATTTATTTAGTCTATAATGTCCATTAATCTATTTAAATTAATATACTAAATGTATAACATAAGAGTCAGATCTAAGAGCATAATAATATTCTACATAGTTTTATGATTCCATTGGTATATTATTATATGAATTTTGCAAGTTTTCTCTATTTTCTTGCTTTTTATTAAATCCAAATTGACTAAAGATAATTGGACTCCGAGTGCTGACCTGGCGATGATGTGGGGTTGAAGAGGCAGCGGACGTTGCGGGTGACTGGATCGACACATGACGAGAGATGATTGGTCGATACCTCTTCAGTGGATGGATCTAATCAGAGCCATTGAGTCTAGATCGGACGACCCTGAATGGATGATTCATCCTAGTGGCTGGCTAACGGCGGCGGACGACGGTCGTCATAGAGGAAGAAGATGGCCGGCGTTCCGTTACTTCCCAGAGATGTTGAAGACGCGAACAAGGTGCGCAGAAGCATGACAAGTTAGATGGTGTCCAAGCCGACGTGATTTCCCCCTGTAACAACATCAAGGCGCGGATGGAGTCTACGGATGACGGTAGTACTCTGGCGAGTTCTACTACCCACTATGCTGCGAGAAGAGAGGGGAAATGCGTCAACGAGAGTCAACATTTCGGAGGATAAGCTTGTGGGGACGGAGAGGAGCACAGGGCGACCTATTCCTCGGAAAAAGGTCGACGGCGGCAGAAATTTTAAACGAGATTGGGATCCTCGCATGGCGTCGCTAGGGTTCGGGAAAAGGGGATACGTTTGGAGGAGATCGAAGCAGGGGCCTATAAGGGGTGTTGGCATGGATAAGGGGTAAGAATAGACGCCAATTCGTCCAAATTTCATGAGTAGTTCGTCGGGTGTGACAAACAAAGAGTCCGTCGCGATGAAGGAGGCAAAGTGGGGCTATAGTGTCAGTGGTAGACATGAGAGAAGTGAGCTATGCTAGCTTGCTCTAGGCCATTTCTTCGGGCCGTGGCTATTGTGTGCTACTCGTGCATCTTGCTGGGGCGGTGGATAGGATTAGCTGGGCCTCGGGATAGGTAGGATGGGAAGGGGTAGGTTAGTTTTGTTTTATGTTTTTGTTTTTTTTCTATTTCTATTTTATCATTTCCTTTTGTAGAATTTGTTTAACTTATCCAATTTAACTGAAAGAAATTTCTTTAATTTTCTAAAATATAGAGGATTTTCAAGTCATGTTTAAATATTGTATATAGGATTTTCATTAACTCTTTGATAGAAGAAAAGGGCAATGTCATATGGTTTTGAATGTAGAGAAATTTCAAATATGTTTTTTGGACCTTAGTGAAATTTATTCCTATCCAACAAACACAAGAAATTATCTCTTCATATATGGACCTTAATAACTGATATGTGGGTTTCAAAAAGGGCTTGGTGAAAGAATTTGATCAAGAATTTTTGCATGATGACATGATGGAATGCAAATGCAATTTTTTTTGATGTGCCTTAGGAAAGTTTGAACAACCCTAAAATTTTTCTTTTCATTAAAAAATTTCAACATGACCAAACAGTTCAATCAACTTATTAATTTTATTTTTAACATTCCAAAATAGGAAAATTTTGGGATGTCACAAAAGGAAACACGCTGGCCTCCCAAGGCTAAATGCCACTCAAAGTGTTAGTCCCCGAGGCCAGCGTCATACTCCCTCGTGAGGGCATACGCCAGAGCTTCTCATAGCTCTTGAGGCCCCGCCAAATTATTGCGCCAACAACCACAACAAACACTAGACCAACTCACGGCTGAAAGGACCAAATCTCTTCACGAGGGGAGGGGTTACGTTCCTAGGAGTGTGCGAAAGCTCCTCGCGATCCACTGCATAGGAGTAGGCCACAGGCTAGAAGATTTCCCCTCAAGCAGCATGTCCCAGACGCCACTTGTGGGAACTTGATAGCAGGGTGCGCCCCTCATGAGCCCCTTCATGAAGATACCTTCCCAGGGCACCCTGGCCACTCAGAAGGAAGGCGAGGGCCTCACGAGGGCAGTCACCTGGGAAAGGCCACGTAGGCAGCCACCTCCAGCTCCGTCGAGCCGGCACCACGCCATGATCACACACACAAACTCCATCATTACAACAAGAATATGCAAAGGGAGAAGCAATAAGCACAAAGATCCGCGGAGCATGGGCTCCTTCCCAACTCTTTCACAGCACCCGCAGCATGGGCTCCTTCCCAACTCTTTCAGAGGTGGCTGGGGTAGTCGACCCGGCACGACATTGCGTCATACACCATCACTAGGAAATCCTGCTTAATATCATATCAAAGCCTCAGCATAGAGCCATGCTCGATCTCGTGGTCGCAGATGAAGATCTTCCAGCTACAGGTAAAGTACATCTCCCTAGGTGAAGGGGATTCGATCGCCACGGTCCACTCATTGCTGCTTACCGAGTTCCTCAGCCGTGCGGACCCTTGGAAGTGACCCTGGGCTACAAGGGAAAAGCACGCGGGGAGCCGCACCTTGGTGGACCAGTCGTCTAATTTAAGGATGAGGACAAAGTCGGTGACTAACTCGAGCTCGCCTCCATCCTCGACCTTAACCCCGAACTGGGAGTAGTTCCTCATCTCCTCCCCGGCGTGGTGGCTCTGGCATCCGTAGCCCGGGAACACCCGACTATGCTTTTGCGGGGCGCACCTCCAAGACACTAGAGCAGCCCGGGCAGAGGCGGCCTCCGAAGGCACAAGGCGACCTCCACGCGCCCTGAGTCAGCTCCTGCTTGGTCGCCCCAGCTATGTTTCGCCGACGGGGTCTCTTCAGCTTCTGTCATCACAGATTTTCCCTTCTCTAGAGCTGAGAACCGTTTGCGTGCCATGGAGGGCGAAGATTTGGCTCGGATGCACGAGGAGGAAGAAGGGGAATAGTGGCGGGGGAGACAAGATCCAACTCCCATGCCCTGATATAAGAGGTCCAGTAGAAAAGATGTGTCCATGCACTCGGCACGCGTTGTAAACTGTTGGGACCCATGCGCCATCAAATCATGGGAATAACTCCTAGAACAAGAGCAGCATACCCAAGATCTATGGTCAAGGGCGCATGGCTGCTTTGACTCCACAGCTAGGATTAGGGCGTGGCAGACCCGTGTTGACCAAATGGGCACTAGGACCCATCAACCATCCTAGGCCGCATGCCCCTTCGAGTCCATTAAGGGACAAGTGTGAGCCAAGCATCCGACGGCTACCGTCGGGGCCCTAACAACTAGGATGCCATGTTCCGATGGTTGAAAGGTACGCCATTAGGGCTGTTGCATTCTCAAGAGGCTATAGTGCCTCTAGATGTAGCGAGGACAAAAGATCCCTCGTGAGGCCCCGCTTTGCAAGGAAACAACCTCCGGAGGATGCATCCACTAGAGGGACCCCAGTACAACACCCGGCTATGCTGCAGAGCTTTAGATTCCTTAGAGCGTGCAAGGGGCCAATTTGGTAATCTCACCGGGTGGACAACATGTGAGGCGGATCCCGACAAGGAGGGAAGCTACTCTACGGTTTAGGTCTGCCTCAGTAAAGGAAGGCCTGGTCCGCCTACTTTTATGTATGGAGAGGACAGATGACCTCGGCGTGGAAGGCTCCTCCCATTGTCATTTCGGTGCAGGGAAAAAAGCAAAAAACATTGGATGAAGACAAATGGGGCTAAAGAAGGCAACTTTATAGGACGACGGAGGAGCACCCGGCATGCAGGACTTGGTCCACCAAAAGTAGCCTTGTAGGCGAGGATCTCGAGGAGCTGCATTGTGGTAGCCCTTCCTGCCCTAAGATCGGGGAAGAGGCTCGACGCCCCTATATAAGGGACCCTTATCCTACCTTAGAATAGTTAGATCCCTGAGATCTAAAACCCTGTACTTTCTTCCACCATTGTACCCTCGTGAAGCATGTGAGCAATCAAAAAAAGTAGGAGTAGGGGATTTACCTCCTCACGAGGGTCCCGAACCTGGGTAAAAAACCCGTGTCACCTTTTTGTCGTGTGTTTGCTGAGACGTTTCCACGACCATTGACACTTATTGTAACCGCATGTTCACCCCCCTCACAAACCAAGGGATCATTGGACCCTAGTTTCCTTCGCGGGACAAAACTCTAACATCGCACTTAGGACATGATAATGTCGTGCTAACAAAATCTTGAGATTATCATTTTCATAGAGTGAAATGTAATTTTCATAAACTTGTATATATGAAAATTATACACCTTTGAACTATTTAAAATAGCACTTAATACGTGATATTGTTGTGCTAACAAAATATTCAGAGATTATCATTTTCATAGAGTGAAATGTAATGCATAAACTTGCATATACGAAAATTATACACCTTTGAACACTTTGAAATCGCACCTAGGATGTGATAATGTTGTGCTAAGAAAATCTTGACAGATTATCATTTTCATAGAGTGGAATCCAATGCATAAACTTGCATATATGAAAATTATACACCTTTGAACACTTTCCCTTCGGTGACAACTAGATTGAGCGTTTGCCGTAAGCAACAATGTCGGTGACAACTGTTGGAATTTGAGGTATTTGCATGGAGGTCTTTTGTCTCATAACAAATAAAAATTCTGAAATTCTCCTTAGCCCATTATTTGTGGAAGCTCATGTGTGTGCTATTGGAGCTAAAGTTAGTCCAACATTGCTATTTAAGTGAGAGTTACACCTCCTTATATACTAGGATGTTCTATTGCTCACTAAGGTGTGAGAAGAAGAGCATCTCTCGTGCACTCCTCCTCCGACGCCACCTGCCTCGCCATGCCACGCCTCACATCATCACGCGCACGCGTGTGCTACACGATGTAGGAATCTAGCCGAGCCGACCTTTATTTTTCTACTCGTGAAAATTAATCATGAATTATTTGTGAGTCATTAACGGACGAGTTAATCTATCATCCGTTCAAGACTTTTTGCAATCGTGTGTTGTTACAGACTCGGACATGGGATGTGACCCACGATCTCCTTGACTTGCACTATATAAGCATCTGTTATAAACCTAATTGATACTACCTTTTTCAGAATGTTGCGTTGCCGCCTTCATCTTATCCATCCCGGCTTGCGGCATGCACCACAGATCGGGACAGTAGGCCTCCGTAAACCCGCCTCTCGTGAACCTGTATGGGTGAGGGGTGATGCATCTCAAATGTATCTATTTTTATAAGTACTTTGCTCAATGATTTGTTCTAGAATTTCACCATACTTGGATAAAACTGCTGAATCGAATTCTATTTTTAGCAAAATTCATCTTTTGGTCTATTTTCTCAAGAAATAAATTCGATGAAAAATACCATGCAAGTCTTTCATAAAAAAGGGGCATGGACTTTGGAATCACATGAAGGGATCCACGAGACCCAAAAGAGCATAGGTGGCGCGTCCTCCCTTGCTAGGCGCTCCACCAAGGCTCTTTCAACCCTGGAGTTTCGCCTCGGCCTCTTATTTGGAACACCTATAGGACCTCGGATTTACGGTTAGAGAATCCCCGTAATGACTACAATTCAAGTTCCCATGATCAGTGAGCCATGAGCAAAACCGACTAATACCGTTACAACATCCAGAAAGTAACGAGTACACAACTTACATTGTTGCCATTATGGTGATTACAAACAACAATAGTGGAAGTCTTCAGGCGCAGAGCTCATGTCATGCCTTACCTACATGCGACTGACTGGGACGACGACCTAGCTCGCATAGACGTCAGCATCTCCGTCTTTGCTCATGCTTCTGAAAATCTAGCACAGTAGATAGTCAGGAACAAAGCCAGTGAGTAGTTGGAATGTACTCGCAAACCACCTTAAGAAAGTAATAATAACAAGAGGATATGCAATATGGTTGTGGTAGTAGGAGGGCTCCATGAAAGGTTCTTTTCTAAAATAGTTTCTCTTGTAGATATATCCTCTACAAGGTTTTGTTGAAAACTTTTGTAAAACATTTTGGAAACCTTTTTGAAATGTTTTGGAAAACACTAGGATTGGGTCACCCTATTTCAACTACACGGTCCTCAAATGACCGGGTTATCTTGTTCCTTGCTCCTCAACATCACATCTCCTTCTCTGGTGTTCTTCAGACCACCAGGTTAAGAGAACACTTTCTTTTTTGTAGTCCTTTTTGAAAACAATACCAGCACCGCTCCACAGCAACCTTTCCAACCGTCCATGACTGAGTAATCGGCTATTCGAATAGATTTACACTTTGAAGAGGTTATACACCTTACCCACAAGATTTGATACATCCGTCGGGATCACCCCCAGGTCGTCATATGAAGGTATGCGGGTCTCGGATAATCAAACAGAACCTCCGGAAAGTCTACTCCAACACGGGCCCTACCCTATGATTTATTTCCTTCAACACCGGGATGTCTGGATCCACATATCAACCGGAGTGCATCTCAACTCCTTCAGAGATGGCACTTTTAGTGAGAGGCTCGTAGTATCGCCCGACCACTAACATGGGTGATCCTTCTTCCTCCAGGTGACTGCCTCGCAGTTGACCCTTTTCGTAAATGAAGTCCAGAATTAGAGGAAGATGATCCCTTATAAGTAGTTGTGCGGATACCCATATCAAAGTGAACTAACTTTGGGTTAAGCCCCATATCACTCCAAGGTAATGTGGTTGCATGGGTTAATTGTTCTGGAAAAACTACAAAGAACCGGGTGAGTTTTCGTAAATATTTTTCTCCTTCTCCACTTCCCAATCCTTTGTAAAAACAAAACCTTTTTCTTTCTCAAAATATCTTGGCAGGCCAAATCTCGCCAAAGTTTTCTCGTAAAACATTTTTATAAACCATTTTCCGGTGTTTTCACATCCTATACTTTTACTTTGGCTAAAACGGTGTCTCCAAGGGGTGGTGGTGCTATGAACCACATACATAGCAAATGACAAGTATTAGTCATAAAATGGGTTGTACCTAATGGTACTAAGGTCATAATGGTTTGGAGGAGCCAAACCTTCCCGCATATAAAACAACTAGTAAAACCATGCCATTTATATAAACAAGTAAATAAAACATGCATCAGCAAAATAGTAGGACATGGGCTTATGAGCAAGAAGATGGCTTGCCTAATGATCAGCAATATGGCATATTTGTCCCTGAACTTCTTCTTAGAAAACCATAATATCCAAATATAATAAAATGATCCCTTCTTCTCGTCGCCAGCACAATCGCAACTAGCATCGACGAGGATCACACATGCAAGCAAACAAGGGAACAATCAATACCAGACATGCAACATCATTCTAGAGCAGAATACACTGTATAATACATTATTTACTCTAGTCGGCTTGATAAGTTGAGTTGATTGCAAAAGGAATTACTTGGGTTGCATTTATTGAATTTCCTTTGTGATTTATATATCCAAAACCACCGAAGAAGGGGGTCTTTAAACCAAGTCCAAGTTTAGTATGACACCAATGTACAAAAATGTTACCATCAGATAGGTATTGATATATCCAAGCCAACAAAATTGGTTTCACTATTTTATCAATTTTTTATAATTAGATATGAATTTTCTAGTGAAATAAACCCTAGTTTTAGAGAATAAATCACTAGAAATTCTCTGCAGCTCAATTAAATATTTCCTCAGAGTTTATGTTGATAGTTCTACTTATTATTTTTGAGAGTTGGAATTACTTCAAGATAATTACCAAAATGCCCTTGGGAAATTCCCAAAGTCAGTTATGTATGCAATTTGTCCTTTAAGGCAGATTTATTCTATAGGTCTAAATGGTATGAGGTAAAGTTCATTGGATAGATATTATAGATACCTTCTATTAGAAATTGGAATTACTATTTTTGTGATGATTTATGTAGTGAAACAATTTCTTATAAAAGGGTTTAATCTACTAAAATTCCTTAGAGACTCAATAAAAATGGGTCTCCTAATAGTTGGTAGATCTTGTTATGCATCTTCCCTAGGAATTGGAATCAAGCCAAAATATGTTGTATATTTACCTATGGAAATTTCTAGAGACAGAAATGAATTTAATTTTTTATTTTTGTGGAAGGAAATCTAGGAAGCTTTTTGGGATGAGGCCAAGGGGAAAAGGTAGGAATACTGCATGTCTACTATAGAGAGTTGGAATTAACCAATTTGAGTTTCCTAGACTCCCATAAATAAATAAATAAATCATGAAAAGGGCACCTTCTGGTATTATTTTCACTTTAAATAAGTAGATATTATTTTGGTGCAGCACTGGTTCTACATGTTTTACAAGACATGTGGTATCATGTAGGAATTTAGATCTGGCATGTTTTGGTAATTTTACATATTTGTTTTGAATTAAACTAAACATCCATCTTTGCATATCTGAAAATTTTAGTAAAAAGGGGAAGTGCGCCGTGGGCCAGATCTAGCAGGGAAATAGGCCACCACCGCTAGGTCGGGCCATCTAAGCTCGCAGGCGAGCGTGCGGGCGGCGCTTAAGTGGCCGCGGGAGGGCACGCTGGTCAGCCTTACCAACGGGGTAAGGAGACGCACGGGGCCGTCCGATTAGAACGCAATGACCGCCTTAGGGCGTCTTCCTCCTCTTCCCTAGCATGATGGTGGGCAAACCCTAGACGGTAAGGAGGAGGAGCCAGAGGCTCACCTGAGGGATGGAAAGGGGTTGGGACGCGGTAGAGGAGATGCGGTCCACCGGGTCGAGCCCAGGTATGGGCAGCAGGGGTAGGCTCCTTGCTAGGGAACGTCGCGAGCATCTGCATGGGCGTCCCTTGCTTTGGTGCTCGCTGGGGAGGTCTCCTGGGGGCATCCTAGAGAGAAATGAGAGCATGATTAGATGTAGGGGATTAAAGAAGCTCAGTGGTGAGACATGAAGAGGGAGGGGAGTAGAAGAGGTGGAGCTATAATCGAAGGTGTGGAGGAGGCCGAGAGCTCATCTTCTTCTGCTCTCGGGCATGGCAGGGTAGGAGAGGAGGAGGAGTGGTTTTTGGGGGAGGTAAGGGAGAGCCAGAGGAGGAAACTGAGCCCAAGGGAAGTGCTAGGTGGTCCATGCCCACTTTTATTTTTGTGAGTTGGTGTCCATGGTGAACCATGTCTAATGATAAGAAGTGGGGAGGGGAAAACCAGCGGCTGGTTTGCTGTGGGAGGTGGAGAGGGGTTTCTGGTTGAGCTGGGGTAGAGGAGGGGTGAGGTGTTCTTCCAAGGCATTAAAGGGACCAGACTAGACAATATTTTTGTGTCTGTATATTTGTTCCAAGAATAAGAAGACAAATAGAGGAATAGTTATAGGTCAAGGCTGCAGTGGTACACGACCAGGGGTGTGCTAGGTGCTAGAGAGAAGTTCTTGATAATATTGGCGGGATTTGGATGAGGTTTCCTAATAATCTGTGTGGTGTGATCAAAATTGACATGATGTGTGATTATGAAGAGACTCTAATTTTTTCTGCTTACAAGATAAGATTAGGGTTTGGATATATGGCTAGGGTCAATATAGAGTGCCAATATTTATTTGGATATTTTCTAAATATTTTATATCCTTATTTTAACTATTATTTAAATAGTGCTGATTTGGTTTTAATAAGTTGTTTTAATATTTTGGAATTGGGCAAGGGTGGTTTTTGGCTGGAGATGATCCTAAATATGAATTTACACTTTTTGAGAATTTTCCCAAGATTTATTGAGGCATAAAAGTATTTAAAATAATTATTATTTCCATTTCTTCCATTTATGAAAAAGGGCAAAAAGAAATAATAAAACATCTCAATTTTTTTATTTGATGTGATAAGATTGGCTATGATATATAGGCATCAAAGTTGCCTTGATTTGGCAAGGTAGTTTGGATAAAAACAAGCTTGCCTTTATAAGAATGATTTTTAGGATTTTGTCTAGAGTCAGAATTAAATAGTTTTAGGTTCCAAATAATTATGGAAATTATTTCGCAAATGATTTTATACAAGGGGGGTGATGTAAACTTGAAGTGTCAGTTATTAGAAACCTTGAGTTTTGAAGTTCTAACTTGAAAAGGAAAGAAACTAGATGTTGAAGGATCTAGGATTCTGATATTTTTATACCACATAAACATGGTTGGATTAGTGAGCTCAGAGCTCACCTTGATACAAGGGATAGATGGATAGTTATACCAAGTTATATATATGATCATGGCAGCAAGAGTGGGTACAAGAATGGTTTAGACAAGAACAAGAGTGGGCTTTGGTAGTACTAATGTTGTACTACAATATGGTTTAAGTGCATTCTCAAGAATACACATATATTGGAGAAGGTGGAGTTCCAAAGATTGAATCTAGTTAAGGATTTCAGACATAGCCAATTCCGGCAGATCTGTGGATTTGGACTAGGATGATGTTGAAGTATAGATTAAGTACAGAGGTTCCAAGTATATATTTGGTATTTGATGAGCTTGATGATAATTCACGGGATTAGCTCAGGATTAATCTGGTTAAGGAGATTAGGGAGTCACTTGGGTGACTAGGGATGGATCCAGTTTGGGATGCTTGGTTTGAGATTGATGATTTCAAACATTTATCTAATACTAAGGTATGAGCTACTAAAATAGCTCACTCTAGTTCCTAAGAACTAAATGCAATCATTAGAAAGCAGATCAAGGCAATTCATCTTATCAAACTTATCCAACTGCTACTAGGGTTACCATCAAGCCTAGCTTGAGGTAAGAATGGGTGTTTTGAAGAGGTTGTGATTAGAAGTAGGATTAGGTACTCTTGATATTTCTACCAATATTACAATAAAAAGGTTTTAGGAAAAACCTAGAGATAAGAGTAGTTGAATGCTCTATACTGAAAACATAAGGAGATTATATGGAGGTCTCCATGGTTTTGTTAAAGAGAAACTAATAAAATATTTTGTTTGATCAAAGTCATCTTGGCTCAGGTTTGAATTGCCAGAACATTTGAGAGTATGAAAGGTGAGCCAATATATGACTTATGTAAAATAGTTTTTAGTCAACTAGTGTTGAGATAAGGAGTATATCATCTAGTACAGAAATAGTTGCATGAACACAAGCTAACAAGTAAGCAGACATTGCAACACTTAACAAGAAAAAGTTTTTGTTCCCCCTAATTCTTTTCCTTTTTGACAATAAGTCAGTGTTGCTGAAATTGGGATGTTACAACACCCCCATACCCGAGAAACCTAGGTGTAACACCCAAAATATTAATGAGGATTATTCCCTAATTAATCAAGATTAGGGTTAACAAAATCTTTTATTAATTAAATTCAAATCTTTATGCTTGTGTGTATGAGTGTTTGCAATGCCTTGTTTGATTGTTGCAAATGATGAGAAATGGTTTAAAGATCAAAACCATATCATCTAGGTCACTACCAAATCAAATCAAAAGAAAAGAAAATGAAAATATGAAGCATAAGACCTAATGGTCATTCCTGGCAAAGTTAACCACTAGCTCACTTTGAGCATCTCTAGCAACTAATCTCAAACAAAAACTTTCCCATTTCTTTTCACCCCTTGCTAGACCTAGTGACACTAAACCAAATGGAACTCACCAACCTTGCAAAAATATTTTTTAAATATTTTGAGAGTCAATTCAAATTTGAATCTAACTCATATGTCAAGATAGCCAATTTTGGAAACCCACTCAAACCAAAACCCCTTGGCAAACCATTGCACCCAGAGACTACCAAGATTAGTTTCAGATCACTCACCAAAAATCATTGAATTTGGCGATGATTTAGTTCATGCGGCCATTTGATCGAACACTTGGTGATCACATTACATCTACCAACAATCTACTGTTTGTCATTAATCAATTGCCCATCCATTGTACCCCAAATATTTTCCCTAGCTCACCCACAATTACCCCAAGTACCCAGCCGTGCAATTGAGCCACTCTTATTCACTGCCTTGATCAATTCCAGTGGTACCCGAGCTCACCATGTCACTCGGACATGGATAGCATGCCACAAGTGATGCAGCGCTGAGTTGATGTAGGAGCGCTTCGTTGGAAACCCCAAGAGCAATGTGTGAAGCAGCATAACAGCAAGTTTTCCCTCAGTAAGAAACCGAGGTTATCGAACCAGTAGGAGGAAGGAAACGTCACACAGGTGTTGCAAACAACGCGGAGACCTACACAACACAAACTCAAGACTTTTCCCCAACTAACAGTGAGGTTGTCAATCTCACCGGTTGCTTTAACCACTACTAGGAAACTAGCTATAGATAGACATACCTTCTATGGCGCATGGTTCTGACCTCGCCCCTCGACCCTCCACTACGAGTAGGCTGCAGGGAACGCGAGCGGGTTGTGCTCTCTAGCGAGTCTTCCGAGGAGTTGTGGGAAGACGACATCAGGGGCAGGTATGTTGCTTTGGACAGGGAGTGTGGTATATATATAGAGGGGTGTCACTAAAGCAGCTATATTTGCCACCTTTATTTCGTGCAGATCTGCACTCAGTGTTCTGTGGTGCATATAGATGATATGAACCACAGAAGATCAATCTTATGTGTCACATATCAACAATATGCGCCACATAACACTGAGTGCAGGGGCCCACAGTGTCTGGCCACTGCACCCTATGGCCCATAGTGTCTGGCCACTGCACCCTATGGCCAAGGTTCTGTGGCGCATATGTGTGCTATGCGCCACAGAACATTGAGTCACGGGGCCCACAGTCTGGCCCCACTTCACCCTATGGCCAAGGTTTTGTGGCGCATGCACGCAATATGCACCACTGAAGATTGAACTTCTGTGGCGCATATTGCTTGTATGCGCCACAGAATCCTTCGACCAGATGTGCACAAAAAAGGTGGCAGCTTTGCACCTCCTCTATCTACCACCATCCATTTCACATTCTTCTTCCCCCTCCTCCCAGCTCGTCTTCCTCCTCTCTCCCACCCCATTGTGTCTATAATTTTCTACATTTTTTTGTATTTAAACCTACTATAGTTGATAGATTGGTTAGGGAAAGCCTTTCTCCAACTAGTCGATCTAAAACTCACCTACTTTTCTCCTCCACATCTCTATTTGTGTACTATTATCTCTCTATAGATCTATTGATCCACACTCTCTCACTTCACGCTCTCGACTCGGTATTCAATCTACCCGGTGAGTAATTGGCCATGAATATGCATGTTTTGTAGGTGTAAAGCTTGTCGCGCGGGCGGTGTGTATATGCGATGCATGCATGGCGCGAAGATGATGTTTGTGCATAAAGCTTGTGTGGTGCATGAATGCTTGCATGGGAAGAAGTTTCTAGTTTTTTCTTGTCTGTCCCGGTGTGGTGCATGGATGTTTGCCGAAATGTTGATTCATTTCCATTTCGCCAAATTTTTACACCACCCATATGTCCTACTTTTAGGAAAGTCCATGCCGAATATTTTTGGCGATGACCATGCATGTGTGTTTTGTGTGTGCATAAGGTGTTGTTTCTAATTAACCTACTCTCTGTCTTTTGCTCTATATGTGCATACCGCGCAGGCTACCATGGTCATCAGCATGAGCGAAGGTCGAGCTACTAGGTATAAGAAAGACGCCAAGGCGGACATGATTCGGAACAACAAGACCCAGATAAATGTCCATGTCGAACATGCAAACTCTAGCGCTAGATCGACCCTAATTCTGGACAAATGGAGGATCACCTGCTCAGGCGCGATTTCATGCACGACGACTTTGATAAGGAGCTGGCAGTAAATGGTGTTGGTCATCATGAAGACTTGGGCGGGCGAGAAGACGAAGAGTCTCCTGACGGGCATGGTCATGATGATGAAGAATATAACGGCGGCGGGCATGATCATCATGACGGAGAAGGAGATGTCGACAGGCATGACCATCATGAAGAAGGAGAAGAAGCGAACACCCAGACGCTGCTAACTTTGGTGTTAAGGGACCCTCATGTTCAGGAACTGCTTTTCAAAGAGACGAGCAACGCCAAAGCTGCAGCCAGAGAGAAAGCCAAGCTGGCGCAAATGGAGTTAGATGGGATGACTCCATTATGTCCTGGGTGTCGGCCCGATGATACAGGCCTGAGTGTAACTCTCAAGGATCTAGAGATGAAGGCAGAAGAGATCGTGGTGATACTGTGCGAGCTCGAGATTTACTTTCCGCCCAGATTCTTCGACAGCCTGGTGCATCTACTTTTCCATGTCGTGGATGACATCATCCACCTCGGGCCGACATTCCTTCACAACATGATGCCGTTTGAAAGGCTTAACGGTGTCATCAAAGGGTTCATTTGCAACAGGTCCCGTCCAGATGGAAGCATAGCCAAGGGCTTTCTGATCTATGAGTGCATCTCTTTCTGCCAGAACTATCTAACCACCGAGAACGAGGATGTTGGAATACCCACCAAGAAGCACCTCGGCAAGCTCGCTGGGTATGGTCACCGCGAGGGCCACCGCTCACTGCATGTTGGCATTGCTAATCCACGCGCCGACTTTGGCAGGGCACACCGAGTCGCACTATAACACATCGAATTGGTCAGCCCTTTGGTGGAAGAGCACAAAAGCTTGATCGAGCAGGAGTACATGGACCGTGCCCGCCCGAGGAAGAAAGGATACATCACAATAGAACACAACTCCAGCTTCACGGGTTGGTTCAAGAAAAGGCTGTTGGACAATCCCCCACAGACGCCTTCTATGGAAGATCAACAACTCATATTCTCCTTGTCACAGGTCCCAGCGCATAACGTAAAGACCTATCAGTCATACGACATCAACGGTTACAGATTCTACACCGAGTAAAAGGACATGAATAGCGAATATAAAAAATCAGGAGTAACTATGATGTCCTTCGTTGATGACGAGACTACTGTGATGGAAAGATTCTACGGAAGGATCGAGGAGATATGGGAGCTCGACTACTGTGGAGAGAAGGTACCGATGTTCCGTGTTAGATGGGCCAAGAACATCGAAAAAGAAGGCCGATATTTCACCACCTGCGTTATACCAGATGCCAAGTCGGCAAAGAAGGCCTCCACGAAAAATGAGCGGTGGATACTCGCTAGCCAAGTTGATCAATGTTTGTTTATTACCGACCTGTCAAAGCCCAGTCATGTTGTAGTGAGGAGGGGAAATAGGAGCATCATCGGAATGGAAGGATCCGCCAATGAGCAAGACTTCGACAAGAACGGCGATCCGAAGATCGAAGAGGAGTTCGACAAGTACTTCAACATGCCTACTACTACAGTAAGAAGAAAGACCACACTACCTACTAAAGGTTGTCCGTTCACGAGAAGAAATATCATAGTGCCCGGGCTAAAGTATTCAACCGCGAAGAAAAAAGGCAAGAAGATTGTGAAGAGAGGCTAGCTCGACACATCACATGACGACGTGCGACCTTTTTTGTGTATTAGTTATAGAGTAAAATATATATATCGTGATATTCATATATATATACATGTGTATGTTCTTGGTTTTAAATATATTTATAACATATATATATATTTGTTCTTACTTGTTTTAATATAACATAATTTAAATATATTTGTAACATATAATTAAAAATATTTTTTAAATAAGGAAAAAAGTCTGAAACAGTCAGGATTCGAACCTGGGCTGCCTAGATTTAGAACCCTAGGATTGACCACTAGGCTAGGTTGTTTTTTGATGCAAACTACTATGATGCGCTGCTTTTGGACCAAGCACACATGTTCTGTGGCGAATTCCTCCAATATGCGCCACAAAAGTTGGAACTTCTATGGCGCATATTGGAGGAATGAGACACAGAAGTTTCACACTTAGCCAAATAACGGTTCGGCCTTCCCCTTCCCCCTCAATTTGCTAATTTCCCCAAATGAAGCCTAGCGCCTCCCACTGCCCACCGCAACACCCTAGCGCCGCCCGCACGCAGGCACCCTAGCCCCGCCCGCACGCACGCACCCTAGCCCCGCCCGCACACACGCACCCTAGCGCCGCCGTCGCCACTATCGGAGCCGAAGGAGGACCCGTGGAGGAGGAAGCCAGTGGAGGAGGAACCTTAGCCGCTGTTGGAGCCTGTGGAGGAGGAACCCTAGCACCGCCCACCGCCCACCACACGCACGCACCCTAGCGCCGCCCGCACGCACACACCCTATCGCCGCTGTCACCGCTGTCGGAGCCAGAGGAGGATCCCGTGGAGGAGGAAGCCAGTGGAGGAGCCCTAGCGCCGCCAGCCGGTCACCGCTGTCGGAGCCCGTCGAGGAGGAGAAGGGCCATCCCGCAGCAGGAGCACCGCGGCCATGACCACCTCCCCATCCTGCGTTGTCTCGCCACCGCAGGTACATGCTCCAGGACATCCTCTCTTATTCTATTAATTCCTGTACAAGTTCAATTAGGTCTGAATGCAATTACTTGTAGATAATCTCTACAAGTGCAATTAGGTCTGTACAAGTGTAGATAATCTCTACAGGTGAATGCAATTAGGTCTGAATCAGAAACAACTACAAGTTCTAGAGCACAGATAATCTCTAGCACAGATTACTTGTAGATAATCTCTACGAGTGAAAGTTCTCTGAACTCCTGGATGATCTCCTATGAGTTCATGATGCTTTCTAGTTAATTCCTGTGCAAGTAAATATGGCTCAAAATGTTGCTTTCTAGTCTAGGAATGTTTCTCAAAATGTTGCTTTCCTGTGATTGCATGATGCTTTCTAGCTTGTGTAACTACATGATACTAGTAGCAAATATCTGAATCTGTTATAAAAACAATGCAAATCTCTGAATCTGATACTAGTAGCAAATCTGTGAATCTGTTATAAAAAACAATGCAAATCTCTGAATCTGATTCTAGTAGCAAATCTCTGAATCTGTTATAAAAACAATGCAAATCTCTAAATCTGATACTAGTAGAAAATCTGGATGTGTGCTCCTGGATAAAATACTAGCTGAACTAGTTGGTTGGTTGGTTGCTGGCAGGTTTAACTGAATCATTTAATTTAATGTGTTGCCTAACTGAACTAGTTGGTTGCTTGCTGGCAGGTTTAACTGGCAGGTCTGAACCCAATTGAATTCTAAAAGTACTTTGGTAACTTGATGTTCTAATTCTTAACTTGATGTATCTGTTAAAGGAATTGATATTAGAGAATGATTCCTAGTAGCTTGGAACTATGAAGATGATTGATCTTGTATATTCTTTGATCCTGCCATATTCCTAATGACATATAACTTTGATCTTGATCTTGTATATTCTTTGATCCTGTCCAAACTGCGATATTCTTTGATCTTGTATATTCTTTGATCCTGTCCAAACTGACATATAACTTTGATCCTACCAACTTTTTTATGATCTATATACACTGATTCCTAATGTTATGAATTAGGAAGATGATTTTATTTACCCACTAATGATTTGCATATAATAAATGATGGCTTTCAATTTTTGTGGGGAATATACATGGTATTCTGAACCTATGGTTCAGTAATGCTCATAGTCCCTTATATAATATACTTTGATTTCTACTAGGATCTATTATGCTTCATTTGAATCTGTGAATGAGATGGTGCTGTAGAGTTTGTTTATTTTGTGAATGAGATGGTGTTGGATGATGATGGATGGTGTCAATGGAGTTATCAATGGGGATGGGATGTTTTTTCTTGCAGGGATTTCAATTGAGTTGCCCGTTTCTCTCAAAGTGTTGATTCACTTCCATTTCGGTTGAGAAATGGGCACTCATAGGTCCAAAAATTAGCAAAGGTCATGCCGAATTTTTCGTTCGATATTTGTGCTAACCTTTTGCCTCTTTTTTAGCAATAAAGCGCAAACATGTGGACTAACAACGAGGCCGGTCCTTCTAATCAAATGAGCGTCGAGGATCTAGCCCGAGAGGCCAACAAGTCGTTCTGGGGGCCGTACCAAGAGCATGAGGAGGCAGAGGAGATGAGAATGACACCACCACCGATGACCGTCGTCGGAGGTGCTGGGGGCAACGAGGAAGATCCAGATTACGAGGGGGACGAGGACGACTACGACGGAACTAGTGAAGGCGGGGAGGAGGGTAACACCACCACGGATGGTGGCGAGCGCACAGATGGTGGTAACGGCAACCCGACCACTATACAGAAGAAGAAGGATATTAAGGATCGGAAGCCGCAAGTGCTCGCCAACGTCTGTGATGAGTTCACCGAGGTCACAGAAGGTGGCCAACCCATTGCGCCTTCATCGATTGCCTGCGGGTATGGCATGCAACTCGGGTTCATCTTCCAGGAAAGCATGTCGATCAACACAAATTACATCTGACGTAATCATGCTTTGGTTGAGAACCTCCTTAAGAAGCTTCCCCAGCAATACACATTCCTAGAGAAGTTCAGAAACCTGGAGAGTAATAAGAACCTGGTGAACAAACTAGCACTAACAAAGATGAGGAACGCCTTGAGCAGCTGGAAAACCCGGGTAAAGAACAACATTGACAAAGGTGAAAGCTGGGAGATTATAAGTAGGAAAAATCCGATGCTCGACGAAGAAGAGTTCAAGATATTCAAGGCGGACTTAGATACTGTTGCCTCTAAAGCATGTACTGAGTGGGGAAAGACTATGCGAGAGAAGAACATAGGTAACCACCGGCTTGGAAGCGGTAGATACAAAGGGAAACAACCCATTTGGGACAAGGAGGACGCCGAGCTTGAACGCCTGGGTAAAGAGAACCCATGGCATAAAATCACAGACCTGCAGATCCGACAATTTATGCGCCTTTGGTGACTGCCACCACGATCATGATGCCCAACACATATGTGTCGATATTCAGGACACTGCTTGCGTACTACTCCACAAAGTTGCCGGCGGCGAGTTAAGGGATGTTTCCAAGGGCAATATCATACAACCGGCAAACCGCATGATGCACAACAATGCAATGGACGATGCCGTGATGAGGGTCCAGATTGCTCGGGTGTTGCCAGGGTGCGATGACATGGACCACCCCTTTCAACCTCAGGGAGCCGACGAACACAAGACCCTTGCAGAATGCCACAGCTGGCCCTTGACATGGCCGAAGACTCATATTCGTCTTATGGGGCACCTAAGCGCCACCTCGATCGTTCGGCCACCACCTCGGATGCCACCTGTCATCGGGCCACCTCGATCGTCCGGCCACCACCTCGGAAGCCACCTTTCATCGTCGCCACCACCAGTTGACACCAACAACTATTGGGAGTGTGTGGGCCACTCCAAGGTCATGCCGTCGCAATGCAACCACCATCGCCCCCGCCACCACCATCACCACATGGCAGCAACAATGATGATGATGAAGAATTTGTCAACGTCGACGACTACATCAACATCGGCGCCATCATAGGATTGTACATGCCTGTTGTGGATGAACAACTCTTCGTCACTCGCGAGGGTCAAGGTGGGAGTCCCAATACATGCACGCAACGCATGGTCCTCTGTGGTTTATCTCAAGAGACGCCTCCGGCCGCCGATCAACAGGAGAAACCTGTTGGATTCGTCTTTAGCCCTGGCACACTACAAAAGGTGGCCGTTGACCACTTAGCATCCCCAGTGGAGGAGCCTGCTCAAAAGACGAAGAAGCACAGGAAGAGAGGTAAGAAAGCCGAGAGCCAACCTCCTCCGAAGAGGATCCGGGCAAAGGATGACGTCGTACTAGGCCGCGAGGATGGCTTGCCCAGGATACATATAGCCGATGAAGTGATACTGACTCCGGAGCTGCTTCGCCTTGCTGGTGGACATATGCTCACTTTGAGTAATAGTATCAAGACATTAGAGGTCATTCTTATTAAAGACAAAGATCCAAATTACCCGGTTTTCACTGTCAAGGTGCCATCGGATGTGGACTTCGTCCATGAATCCCACGCGGACGTGTTCTTCATAGCATACGAGGACATCTTCAAGTTGTTTCTCTCGAAACGGCTGGACTATAACATGGTCTGCCTATTCATGCTCAATCTGGCGATGAAGACCAAGAGAGAGAAAACCCCCTACATCGCGATAGTGGATCCCTAGTACATGCGTGATAGCCAGTTGAGGGAAGGATCAGAGACACGTGCCAAGGCGATGGCGTACCTCGAGAAGTTCATGGTGGACCACAAGAGGACGAACATGCTTTTTTGCCTTTCTTTCCCGAGTAAGTACACACACCCCCTAGCATTGGTAACTTAGGCTTTCTTATAGCTTTCTTCCTTTGCCCTTTTCCAACATCAAGTTTCAATTGTGTTGTGCAGAGACAAATACTGCACACTCATCGTCATTTGCACAAAGTACTCGATAGCATCGTATTTTGACTCGGCGAGTCAGAAGAAGAAGAAGAAGGACTACACCAGAATAAGGGGTGTTTTGAATGAGGCTCTCGAGGGCTACGCTAAAAAGGGACCCCCCTTCGTCAACAAGGGGGAATGTATGAAGGATGACAAGCACGTGTTCAAGAACGTGCTCGAGTTCCCCTGCGTCAAGGAGCCGGCTACTGGCGGCGCCAAGGAGGCATTCTACGCCATGCATCACCTTAAAGGGTTTGTCCGGGATTGCCAGAACCTAACTCTGCCATGTAGTTTTCGAGCATGGGCCGAAAATTTGGCGCGAAGGGACGATGATGATCTTAGAAAAGACTTCCATCGCATCCAGGTTAAGTTGTCGGAAATCATCGTGGAAGATGTCAACACAAGGGGAGGGGTCCTAAAACACAACAGAGGGTTAACTAAGAGGGAGATTGAAAATATTCTTCGTAAGCAATGTGACAACAGGACGTGGATGATGAAGGATTGCTATCTACCATTCCCGAAGCCGAGCGTTAGTAGTTCTCAACATTGATCGATGTGTGCGCCTAGAATTATCATAGATGTCTGTGTGTAGTGTTGTGTCACGAACTATATACTACCGTGGTCGTATGTTGTAAACTTCAATATTGTGGTCGTTGTCGTCGAAGTTCTATGATTATGATCGATGTGCTATCTTCTATGTTTACTGATCTTTTACTTTAGTTTATGTGAATATATATGCATGTGAACCAATTTAGTTCTTTATGTTGCATGATTTACTAATATGCCTTATCTATAGAGATGACGAAGTGCTATGTGGTGTACAAGCGTTGGGTTCCAGGAGTCTACGATGAGTGGGAGGACTGTTAGAAAAAGGTGAACAAGTTTAGAGGCAACAACTATAAAGGATACGCGACTCGAGAGGAGGCGGTAGCCAAGTGGATGAACCACCTGTGGAAGGAGAACTATATGAAGATATTGCTAGTGCTCTTGCTCTTGCTCACCGTCAACACTTCATTTGTAATGTGATGAGATCGTGAACTTTGTAACAAACACTTATATAAATATTCACCACCTTTGACTTGTATTGTAATATGATGACCACTTGTCTATCTCGATCGGGCTCGAAGTAGTGTGATGGCACTATATTCATGTTAGTATTATATTTGTTTTAATATACTAAGTCAAATATATTTTTCTGTATAATACTATATAATACCTGTATAAAAATGTATATTTGGACAAGTTTCGATTTTTTTAATACCTTATATTCAAACCAGTGGCGCATCGATTTTACCTTCTGTGGCGCATAGCACTTCAGTGGCACATTTTCCATAATGCGCCACTGAACAGAGTCTTGTGGCGCATCAGCCAAAATGCGCCACAGAAGTCCATACTTCTGTGGCGCATTTCGAAATGCGCAACATAAGTTTTCATCAGTGGCGACGTAACAGTGGCGTCCCTGCCATGCGCCACAGAAGCCCAATATAGATGCGCCACCGATGAAGGATTTCCTAGTAGTGAACAAAGGATTAAATGTATTGTGTGGAAGGTAATGGTTTGCAACAAGTAAACAAGTAACAGTTGAAGATGTATCAATGGTAAAGATTGGACCGGCCTCCATAGTTCACTAGAGGTGCTCTCTTTAGATAAACAACATGGCATGAAGGGTAAATAAATTACAGCAGGGCAATTGTCAGGAACTGAGCAAGGCATAACACTGCAATTACTAGTCAGAAAGATCCTATGAGATTCGATTGGGCAATTCAACAAGATACATAGACCGCCATCAAACTGCATCTATGACTAGAAGTCCACCTTCACGTTATCATCCGAACCCCCTCCAGTATTAAGTTGCAAGCAACAGACAACTTCTTTAAGCAAAGTGCGTAAGGTAAACAGTCCACATGTTCCATGAACAAGAGACCGTTGTTTTCTCCCTAGTAGCAACAACACATCTACAACCGAAGAGATTTCTGTCACTTCCCCTGGAAACTAGAGGCATGAACCCACTATCGAGCATAAATACCCCCTCTTGGAGTCACTAGCAACTACTCGGCGCAGATATCTACTAACAATGGAGAGCATGCAAGATCACAAACAACACAGACATGATAGAATCATAAAGATAAAACCATTAATCAAACTAACATAATAATCTCAATATCCATCGGATCCCCCCAAACACAACATGCATGATTACAAATAGATTAGATCTTGATCATGAACAGAGCTCACAAGATCTATACATGAAAGCACAAGGAGGAGATACAACCATGTAGCTACTACATGGACCCATAGTCCAAGGTGGAACTACTCATGCATCATACCGGAGAGAAGGCCTCCGGGATGATCTCCCCTCCGGTAGGGTGCTGGGAAGAACTTCAGATCCCCCCCCGACCTAGGGACGATGGTGGAGGCGGCTACAGAAGGTTTCGTGGAATATTGATCGGGTACTTAGGGTTTCTGCATCGGGGGCTTCTTATAGGCGAAGGGGGAGGCCAAGGCGGTGGCTAGGGGCCCCACACCCTGCCTAGCGCGGGGCAGGGCCCACCCACGCCTAGGGGGGTGTGGCTGTCCTGGCACGCCTCTCCGTATCCCCTCCGGACTTCTTGTTCCCCACGGAAAGTTATAGACTTTGACGTTTGTCCCGTCCAATTAAGATAATATTTCCTTAATAGCTTTTCTGGAACCAAAAATAGCAGAAAACAGGCAACTGGAGCACCTCAAAGTGTATACAAAGCAAAACAAAGTAGATACTAAACAAGTATGGAGCATCAAAAATTATAGATACGTTTTCGACGCATCAACAGGCCGCTCCTTACTCGCTTGCGATGAGTAGCCGTGACCTCACCGCCCCTCTCTGTCCACCCCTCGATCAATGGCTAAACGCGGAGACACTGGAATGGCCACGCCCATTTAAGGAACGGACATACCGAGTGCACGACGGAGCGCTGCAGTCGCGTCGCGCAGACACGCCGCGACTCGACCTCTCCGCCCGTACTCGCGACCGCGACGTCACCACCCACCGCCCTGACATGCCCATTGGTCGCCGTGTGCCCCCTTGACCATCGTACTCGCTGAAGAACACCGCCGTACCCGCACAGAACACCAACATCGCCCGACCAACTGAGGCTGCCCCTTGTCGAGCCACCACTCGCATGACGATCGCCACACCCAACAGCATCGACCCACACCCTTCTCCATGCGTGGCTTGACCTTTAGCAACATCGCCGACGAGCCCTGGCAATGCCGCACTGCCTCACCCTCGAGGGTCTAAATAGAGACCACCCCCAGCCTCAATCTTCCCACCATTCTACTCCTCTCTCACTCAGAAAAACCCCTGACATGTTCCCGGAGCAAGGCGAGCACCCTGTCGAATTTGATCAGAGTCCGCCACTGTCGTGAGGGAAAGGCACCGTCGATTGGAGCCACCCCCGGAGCTTCCGTGACCGCCATTTGAATCGCTATCGTTAACAAGCTCGTTCGCCCGCACCGCCGACCCTAGCTGGAGCCCTCGGAAGCCCGAAGCCACCCTCGCTGTTCCGCTAGGTCAAAATCTCGCCGGACCACCACGACATAGACGATGAACGTAGACCGTAGATCGTGTTCTAATCGTAGGTCAAATATTGTTCGATACCGCTTCATGTTAGATGACTCGCTGACGCATGGTACCAGCCTGAGTGAGCCAGCTGCGCACGCTATGCAGTTGGGCCAGCCCAGTAGTGTTCCCCGCGTGAGCCTAGTAATTCAAATCTAATCTTTTTCTTTTTATTCAAAAACCTTTTCTGTAGTGAACCTTAAAAGAAAATTCAGAGATATTCATTGCACCAAATTGAATGAATCCAATTTTGATTGAAAGTAGATGAAAATGTCTAATCACTCCTGTTGGATTTAAGCAGTTTGAAACTATGGATCACCCTCATTAAAAATAACAAGATAGAATCTTTTGCAACTTCAAATATTTTTCTAAAACCAACCATAGGTGATTTTGAGTTGATTCCAACTCTCAAAAATCACATTTGACAAGACCTTTCTGAATATGTAAAAATCTACATACTTACATATAGTAGTCCTGAATCAAAACTAAAATAATTACATTTTAGTCATTTTATCCACTTGAATATTATTAAATAATAGTGTTGAACTTTAGAAATAAGGCTAACCACTTTAAATAACATTCTCAAGTATTATAATATGTGGTGATGACATGCGTCAATATGATCCCATATTTGGAATTGGAGAATATTAAATCTTAAGTAAATTTTCAAGGAATAGAAATTACTTTCCTAAAAATAAGATAAATAAAATCTTATCACCCTTCCTTGTAATGATAGAGATGATGCTACTAGTGTGACCCTTGTGTGATAAATAGAAGTAGTTAAGTATTGTTTGTTGATTCTGTACATCGTATTTATCTATAGACGCTAGTATCAATCTGGGCTACGACAAGGAGGAATTCTACGAAGAAGAGGAAGAGAACTTCGACCACCTTACCAACCAAGGAAAGCTAAACTAAACCATGCAAGTCTTACTTGCAAGATATAATTGAGCATGCTAGACCATGCAAGCCTTATTATACATACCTTTGTGATACCCCTGTTTACAATACCAAATCCTAGTTTTATTAACAAGCTTTACCTTTCACAAATTTGTTCCGTAGTTAATTAATTGGATGATTAGTGGAAGATGAGGAAAGTGTCATTAAGAGCTTGGAGCCTGATGAAGATAGATACACCAGCTTAGTACCCTACCACTAGTGACACATACCCACAATTGATAGATGCTAGTGCTAAACTAAATTTGATCACTTGATGGGAACAAATGATTATGAAAACCTTGGAATGATGAGTCATTCTATTGAAATGCTTTGACATGTGTTCTGGACATAATGACTTGAAGATGATGGTGAATGAAGGATGTGACTTCACTTTGATTAAAGCTGATAGTTGGGTTTGGATGCGATACCATTCCAACATTTACCATACAACCACAACACCAGAATTTAGGTAGGGCTTGACTGGAATTTTATATGTCTTAGTATGGGTTCCCTCGCGGAACAAGGTGAGCTGAGGCTACCTTGTGAATGTGACTGTCCACCTATGCAGTGCCCAAGATGACAGATGGTCATGGTTGGGAGGACAAAATCATAGGGGAAGTGCCTATACTAGGTTGTGTAATTGAAAGGTTAGGATTGATTATCCTCATACTAAGTATGATGATTCAGGATTGTTCCTGACGGATGTATCAAATGTCATGGTGAAAGTGTACCACCTCTACAGAGTGTCAAACTATTCGAATAGCCGCGTCCATGGTTATGGAAAGTTGGATGGCCATAATGTTCTGTTGTCAGATGTCGTGGTGAAAGACGACTTTGACTTGACCCCACAAGTTGTGGAGATGAAGCTAGGTCCCCACCTAAGTAACTTAGCCAACTAAAGTTAGGTTTTATTACTAGACACTGGTTGAAATAAAATTGGCGTATGGCAAACAAACCTAGAGCCTAAGCTTCCTATTAGATGGCCTTTTGCTTTAGTGAAATTTTGCGATTACTTCAAAGTACTCATGGATTTGTACCTGGCTATTCCCATGGTCAGATTATGAAGGAGACTACGAGGAAGAAGGACAGCAGGACGCTTACAATAACTAGGATCAACTCCCATCGTCAGCATTGCCTGTGACCCTGAAGATGGAGACCTGACCACGCTACCTTTATTGTATTCCGCTGCTATGATTGTAATCAGACTTGATCATGAGATCAACTATTTGTAAGACTATTATGGTTTGTATTGGATGTTGAACTATGGTACCAATCTGTTATGTCTCGCAAAAATGGTAATCTTCGGATTGCAATGTACGGCATAATAGGCATCTGGGATTAAAAATCCGGGTGTTGACACTAGGTATCTAGGAGGATGGACCGTTTGGTGAAACAAATCGCCGCCACATCCATGATCTTTGTTTTTGGGGTTAGATTGGTCCTGCTCTCCATGCTGGAGAGGGGGATTTCGAGGTATTCTCCACCACCATATTCACTAATGTCATCACCAGCAACCATGTGCTCACTCTCTATCATCATGTTGAGTAGTCCTCTATAGGAATATGAGGTGGATGGGGTTGGATGAGATTGATCATGTAATCATCCATATGTATCGAAATTTGAGGTGTTTATCTCGAGGATATTCTTGTATGAGTGTTGGTGCACCTTTGATATGTTGAATGCTTGTTGTTAGGGTGAGAGTGAAATGATTTCAGTACTGAAATTTTATTGCCCCATCATATATATGAGTTTGGTATCTATCTACAAAGTGTCATGCCTATTATTGATTTGAACCTCTGAACCCTAAAGTGACTATCAGGGAAAACAATGGGAATATATGATAGTTTGAGGATATTGTGTGTTGATGAAGTGTTAATTATTTGTTCCAGGCTATTCAAAATGATAGACCTTAATTGCATGTAGTTCCAAGTTGTCCCCGGTGAAATTTATGGGCAGGCAGACAATAGATGTTATTCAAATTCTCTTGGTTAGTATGCATAACTATATTGGGATCAAACACCTACAACAACTAAATTAGAGAGGAATGCCATCTTATTAGGATTACATTATATGATCAATATCATTTTGTGAAATACCCTGCTATCACCTTATGGCTACTCTTTTGTCCACTGAAATTTACATACTACTACTTCCGGTGAAAACTGGAAATCTGCTACTATTGTTTACTGCTTTTTCTACTTCTTTTAAACAACTGCTATAATTCACCACCTGCTTTTTGAGTTTATTGATATACAGTTGTAGTTGAGAGTGATGTCTCAATTGTTAAAGTCTTATTGATATTCTTGTGTTCCCCTTGAGTTGAACTATAAATTTGTGTAATACTTCCCATCGAGGATTTCAGCGATCCCCTATACTTGTGTGCATCAAGACATTTTCTGGCGCCATTGCTGGGGATCCTAACTTTATTGGTAAGACCACATGTTATAATTTAGTTTTTGTACTTATTTTGTTCTCACCATGGGAAAGGATAGGATGCTTCTAAGAAGTTCATTGTGACTTCCACCACAAGGAGAGGTACGAACTTGCCTTCTAGGCCACACTTTTCACCTAATGCTGCTACTACTCCTGTTACTAGAAAGAAAACTACTGTCCTACCAAGTTCACCATTGTCTAGGATGTCTACTAGTACTAAACATGACTTGTTAGGTGTTGGCAAACATAAAGAGGGGGCGCCTAATTTATCTAAGTCCATGTCCAATGATGATACAAAATATGAATATGATGAAGATGCACTTTATGATGGAAATTATATTGCAACTATCTCTAAATCAACACCTTTTGAATAAGATATTTATTTTTCTAAAGCTTTTATGAACCTTGATTTAGATGACTTAGATAAATTTGATGCAGCATGAGTACTTCTTTAGGAGAGTTATTCCCTATGGATAGTAAAATGGATGCACTGCAATATACATTAAAGATAAAGACTATGAGTTCACTGTTGACTATGAAATAATAAAAATGGTTGAAGCATCTACGTTCTATGGTAAATAAGAAGAATTACCCTATGAACACTTGAAAAATCTTAATGATCTATCTAGCCTATTTGGGAAAACGGAAATCCAACAACGCTATTACTTCTTGAAATTGTTTCCTTTCTCTTTGGGAGTAAAGGAAAAAGTTTTGCATAACTCATTAGCCCCAAATTCAATCACTAGAATAGAGGCATGCATATACTTGTTCTATAATAGATATTTCCCTTCTAGTAAAATACATGGCATGATTGCTAAAATTGGTAAATTCGCACAATGTAAGGAGGAGAGTATTCCTCAAGCTTGGGGAAGATATTTCACCCTTGAGAGGAGATGCCCTGCTCATGGTTTTAAATATATTTTAGTTGCTTGACATATTTTACAATGGACTAACCAAAAAATCTAGATCTTATCTAGACAGTGTTGGTGGGAATATTTTCAGGCACATGACTATTGAAGAAGCTAAAGCATTATTTAACCATATTAGAGGAAGAGGAAATGGAAATAATCCATAACAAGAGAGGTATTCATAAATTATCTAATGAATACATGAAAGAAGCTTCAAGGTCTATCAAATAAAGTGGTATTAGAACTTCTCACTTGAAGGAACTTTTCGAAATGGGTGTCAAGTTCCCTATTTATGAACCATGTTTTCCTATCCAAGTCCATGTTATATGCTATGCTAAAGGTAATGGAAATGTATCACCTCCTACTAAAATATTATATGTACATAATTGAAATGACTTTTCTTATCATCAAAAAGCTTTTGGCCATGATGTTGAAAGGGATCTACTAGAGAATTCTCACAGAATCAATGCCCTCCATGAAAGAATAAGATATTGTATATATTCTATAAAGATGACTGTCAAGCATTGCAAAATAATGAATAATCAAGTGGAGCAAATGATCTCTCTTCAAAAAAAATTATATGAGAAGTTTCTTGATGAAAAGAGGCAAGTATGTGGAGTAAATACTAGGGGAGGCTCTAGCACTCAGGATCCTAATTATCCTGATGGACATCCAAAGAGGAAAGAGCGAGATGCTCTTAAGAAGAAATATTTTGCAGGAGAATCACCCAATGAAAGTAAAGTTAATGGAAATTCTAAAGAACAAGAAAATGATGTATCTATTTTTGATGTTGAAACTGAAGATAACAATAATGAAGAAGATGCTGTGGATATATATCAACCAAATGAAGAGCCAGAGGAAGATGAGAATAATGAAGAAACTAAACCTACTACAAGGGAGGAACCTTAATCTTCTAGGGATAAAAGTAAAAAAGAAGAAGCCTCCACTTCAACAAAAAGGTAAGGAAATGTATCCATGGGTGCAAACACCCATACCATATCCTCAAGAGGTAATGAAAACCTTAGATGATGCAAGGTTTGAAAAGTTTATTGAATTGATAAAAAGTTTATATTTGCAAATTACTTTAGTTGATGCTATTAAGATCCCTCCTTATTCTAATTATATGTCAGATATTGTCACTAACAAAAGGAAAATACCCAATGAAGCTATCACTGCCATGATCGCTGACTATTCTTTTAAAGGAAAGCTACCTGAAAAGAGTGGAGATCCTACTATTCCAACCATCCCATGCACAATCAAAAATACTTATGTTAAGTATGCTTTATGTGACCTTGCACCTGGAGTAAGTGTCATGCCTTTATATCTTTACAAAAAATTCAATTTAAACAAGTTAGTCCCCACTAAAGTTTCAATTCAAATGGATGATAAATTCACTTCTATTCCTATTGGTATATGTGAAGATGTTCCTATCATGATTGCCAATGTGCAGATCCCTACAGATTTTGTGATATTGGAAATGACAAAAAATGATAACTTATCTATTATTCTTGGTAGACCTTTTATAAATACTACATGAGTTGTGATTAATTATACTGAAAGAAAAGATACTTTCATTGTAAATTGGAAGGAGAACAATGCATATTTTCCAAATAAGAATTCTGGTGAATTACCAAAACAAGGTGTCAACGCCATTGAACAAAGAGTCCTTATAGCTGGGAGCTTTGAAATACCCATTCCTCCTCCAAAGCCCAAGTATCAAACAATAATGATTGGAACAATTCAAATCTATTGTGAAGTATCCTAAAAATTTCTTTCATAATAATAATTGAATCATTGTTTCCATCCTTATCATGGTGATGATGAGACTTGATCAACCTCATTCTTAAAATGATGATGATACGATAAGTATTTCCATTGAAATATTGCTGAAGTAGTATCAAAAGTTATTTGAATTCTTTCACTTAATTTAAGTTCCTTTAATTATTTTGTATGCCTATTTTAATAGTTTTTGAGTTCTGAACAATCCTACATAGAAAATATTTTCCAAAATTTACGAGAATATTCCCGTGTCATTTTTATGCATAGGATATCCATCAGGAAAAAGGACGAGGCAACACATCAAACAGGGAAGAATAGGGACCAGGTGGCATGCCCACCCTTGCTGGGCGTGCCACCCACACTTGTGGGCCAGATAGGAGGAGTTAGGTAGCATCCAAGCTCCCAAGGTTCATCCTTTCCTCTCAGAACCCAACCAGGTACCAGTCGAATTTTTTCTCTTTCTCCCTTGTTGCTCGATTTTCGGTCTCCAAGTTTGGGCAACCATTTTTAAATCCCATTTGAGGGATAACTCCTTGGTATGTGAATCCTCTACCCATCCAATTTATTTTTGATATAATGCTTTATACTATGAGAAAATCACTACTCTTGGTGTCAACATTCAAGCATGAGAATCCATGGATTTGAAATTTTTGATTAGATATTATGCATAGTCTTCCTTAGTAGCACCGCCATGAGTATTCCTAAGTAATTATAACTTACTACGTCTAATTGTTTTGTGATTTTTGTTAGAGTGCTGCAAGGTTTCATTCAAAATGAACAAAGGAAAAGGCATCCTTGGTGGACTAAGGGCAAGAAGGGGACCTAGCAAGGTATCCTTCAATTATGATGAGGAACATCTATGAGAAGATGATATTATTGGAAGGGCGGAAGGATTGGACGTGCAAACCACAAGGTGGAAATACCCAGAAGTGCTAATGATGTTAAGCTTGGAGGAAGACTTTAACTACTTTGAAGCATAAACAAAGCTAGAAGGATTTTCTAAAATAAGTTACGAATTTATCGCCACATTCAGGTTTGTCCACACAAAGGATAAGGTAACTAAGATAGGTAAGGGGACCCCTCTTGGGCAAACATAACTTGGGTAAACCACTCTTTGCTGGGGCCATAGCTACTATGGTCTATGAACATATAAAAGATGAGTTAAGTTATCTAACAAGGGCACCAAAATTCTTGAAACCAACATACTAGATTTTAATATGCTCATGAAAATGCAAATAGTTAGAAAGTGGCCTAGTGGAATCTTTGTGTATCAATTTATTGTTCGACATAGGAGACTAGAGTCCAAGGTTCTTACTCATGTTCAATATTTTTACATGTCATCAAATAATTGGACGGTCACAGAGTTGGACGAGCCCTCATTGTACAATACTCCTACAACCCTAACATACCACTCATGGGAAAACACTCCTACACCACCAACATACCACATGTGGGGTGGGACGCCTGTAGTACCTGGGTGTCACGCGGGGGAAGGCTCTTCTCCGTTTTTGAACAAGGGCGCACCTTAAGAGTGGGCACCTTGGAAGTATCTAGGGCCCTACTATGACGATGGATCACACGGTTGGGGGTAGAACCCTCACTACCCAGGATACTAGCTTGGGGGAGTGTGATTTCTTTCCATCATTTTCATTGTATATGCCATGCTATTATTGTATAAGTTATTTGAATTGTAGTTTTGGTGTCCCAAAAGATCAAAATGATCCCCAATGAGTACTATGGTGATATATGTATCATATCCATTATAATAAACTATTTGATTTGATAAAAATCCCATAGTACACTTGATCAAACGATTGGAAATGATGTCCTAAATTTAACAATTTATACTCTCTTGACTCTATGTTATATGTGAGTGTATTCTACAGTTCAAGTTGGGAAAGGAAGAACAACAATGATGAATCGGCATGTATGGACTGATCAAAGAGGTATGAAACCGATGCTATATTTATGCATTCAATTTAAAAATAGCAAGTAATTGTGCATAGTTTCATCAGTACTTAGGAAAGTGGTGATGGATGTTTACCTTGTTTGTGTTTTCTCGCTATATAATGATGCAAGTGAGATGCTATTGAGGAACATTATTTAGACTTGATTGAAAGATAGTAGCTCTAAAAAAATTCTATGAATCCCATTGTTTTTGTTATTGTGAACATGGCACATATTTAATGATGAATATTTATATTCTTATGTGTCTTTGGAATATAAACGTTGATGTTTGCATGGCAGTCCAGTATTTTAAATGGTGAATCTCATTGTTGAGTCATACATAAGTCGGTTGATAGTATATTTAGTTGACCATTTATCCTTTCTGCTAGCCTGCAAAACAACTCCACCAACATTGTTATCATTGTGTTGGTGGGCACACTCCCATGATCCACTATCCCGAAAAGAAAAAAGACGATGAACCCAATGAGTTGGCTATTATCATGATACCAAAGAAGTTTCCACTAAATAAAGGGATAAAACTAAGAAGTTCCCACCAAAGAAAGGCAAATAAAGTCTATTCAAATGAAGATGACTGAACATTAAGAGGGCGAAACCCCTACCACTCATATAAGGTGTAGAAGCTTATAAGAAAGCACCTATCCTATTTCCACTCCACCCTGATGTCAAATAAAGATACAAGTTACTTCCTCATGTATGGATCTTCTATGAGTGTTTCAAAGGTTGAAAGATTGGAAGGATACGACATCACCTGAATATTTAGTTTGCAATGCAAACATGATGAATTATTAGTCAACAATTGAAAGAACCAAAGGTCTCAAAAACCTTACTCTGATTCAATCAAATGCGATGTGAGAACTTTATTCGTTGCCACTATCCATTAATCATTCCTAAGTAGTGTTGCCATATATTATATCCTTGGCCCCATGTATAAACAGTGGAACACCAACATTGTGAATTTTTGTTAACACTTTTCTATTCCTTCATAAAGCCATGTTCTAAATACATGCTATGTTAAATTGTTATACATGCATATACCAAAGGTTTTGTCAAAGTATTTTATCACCTCTACACTGTGTTTGAGTTGTTTGAGGACAAACAATGAGCCATGCTTGGGGAGCTGATACATCTCAATTGTATGTACTGTTCCAAGTACTTTGCTCGATGATTTGCTCTGAAATTTAACCATACTTGGATAAAACTACTGAATCTGACACTATTTTTTAGCAAAACTCTTCTTTCTGTCTATTTTCATAGAAAATAAAATCATGGAGAAATACCACGCAAGTCTTTCATGAAAACATGGAACCTGGGCTTTGGAATCACATGAAGGGAGACAGGAGGAACAAAAGAGCATAGGTGGCATGCATCCCTTGTTGGGCACGCCACCTAGGCTCTTTCAGGCCTGGATTGTCGCCTCGGCCTCTCCTTTGGCATATCCCCATATATACATGTGAAACATAGGTATCCAGGACGATGGGCCCTTTGGCCAAATAGAACACCCCCACATCCACGATCTTTGTTTTCGGGGTCAGATTGGTCCTGTTCTCCACGTTAGAGAGGGGTTATAAGATCCCTCCCTTTATAAAGGTAAGGACCCCTGTGATTGCAATGCTAGTCCCAGGATCAATGCTAGCATCCACAGTTTAATATGAAGTACACAGAAACAAAGGTCATTATTACATATCATTCCAGAGACAAACATAGTCTTTTACAAACTCCATGGCCATAGGCCTAATACAAGAGTTCAATTGTAGAATAAGATAAATAAGTCTTCATCTTCATGTGCCATAGGCAAGCATGTTGAGGGTAGACTCATAACCCCTAATCATCATCAGAATAACCTGCAACATCACAAGTTACAGCCACAGTGGAATAGTATTGGAAAGTGATACCTTAATAGAATATTAACATCTAAATACTATATGAATATTCACAAGTTAGGCTTGCTTTGCTCAAAATAGGTTTTACCTATTAGTTCAAAACACTAAGTTTTCTTTTACTGAACTTTCCCAAGGATTTACCAATAGAAATTGGTGAACCTTCACCCTTGTTCAACCATAAGTTTTAACTTAGAAATTGGGATGAGGAGATTCTTGATAGCTTCCATGTCTTGATGCTCAAGTTGTCCAATACCAGGGACATGGCTAAGTACTTAGATTATTCCATCTGCAGAGGTTGTGCACTTTCCCCACAAGACTTGATTTTCACCAAGACAGGACCTTTCAGAAGCCTTCCCTTAGACCAAATGGACGCGCTCCAAACCTATCATCCCACTACCACCAACTGTCCAAATGGCTAAGTTATTGCAACCTATATGATCCAGGCAGTGCCCATAATGCCATGTGGCTGCACTAGAAGCTTCTTAACATTTGGCATCTCAAATCCCTTTGTTCCTGGGTGGCTTTCCAAAAGTGTGATACACAAGGTAAACCATAGAAATGGGCCTCGTGTATCCACTCAACACAAACCAATCTTTCCATTCCACCCAGTTATTTCATTCACTTAGTTGTTTTATTAAACAAAACATAAGTCCAAAGACTTAGAAATATTTCTCATAGCATGATTATACAATCCACCCTTGGTTGCTACTAGCTAGGCTAAGCATGGCAATAGCAAGTATTTTAACTTGAGGAAATTCTAACATTGCTACAACTACTAGGATTTCCCAAGCATAGCATATAGATACTTAGCAAAAATAATCACGCAAGACCTATACAAAATATTTCTAATGCATAGGTAAAATTTTGGGAAGGAACATGAAGCACCACTTTCCTTGGTAGTTTGGGGAGTAGCAACAATCTTCACAACCACAATCACTATTAGCACCAAAATATACACATAAAATAATGGCACCAAAATCACATAACAAAATATACAAACAAAAAAATATATGAATGCATGCAAATGCCATGTGATTGTTTTTCTACATCAAACAAGACAAGTGTACAGTTCTGAAACATAAACAAAACAAGATACTCAAAATAAACTTTATTTGATCATTAAAACATTTTCTAAATAATTTCCATACTCAAATTAAGCCTACAAATGTTTCTACAAAAACAACCATTTTTATAGAGGCAAAACATTAAACACATTGCATAAACATATAGGATTTTCTCTCCTGATACCAATGATATAAAATTTGCAAAATTTGAACGTGGGGATCAAAAGTTATGAATTTTTCAAGATTGAAACACTAATAGATCAAATTTCTGTTTTAAATCTAAACTCAGGCCACACGGCAGCTTCTAATTCGCTGATACCGATTCACATGGATCAATCGACGAGAGCCGTTGGATTAAAGTGACTGCACATGGCCCAGATCTAATCATACCGCTTCGCTTAAGTCGTCTATCGTACACGTTGGATCTAGATCTAACAGCTCAAAACAATCATACCATAATCGAGCGGCGCCGCGACGGTGGCTGGCGGCGGCGCGCTCGGGCGGTGATTTTGCCGGCGATACAGGAAGCGCGAGAGAGGGAGAGATAGCTCACCGACTTCGCCGTGCGTTGCTGATGCTCAAAGTGTGCTTGGTTGGCGAAGGGGAGCTCGAGGTCGACGGGGATTGCTCGCCGTAGTTCCTTCGGGCGACGGATGCTTCTGTTCGTTGATGTTGGCGAGGGTACAGATCATGCCAAGGCAAAAGAAGTGGTGGGTCAGATGCGCAAGACGATACTAGTCACGAGGGTGTCAACGAGAGGGAAAGGGGCGGTCCGAAATTACCACTGGAGGTCGTCGGAGTTGAAGCCGAAGGCGGTGGCGCTCAGTCGATTGAGTTGCCGACGCTCTAGGGCACGCGCGGGCGAGCTAGTGCTACTGGTAGGTGCGCAAGGTGAAGTGGAGCACGCTCGTGTGAACCAGGAGCAGAGGGGTGGTCGGGGTTGGACGGAATCGACGTAGCGGTTCGTCGGAGCAGCGAGGTCGCGGCGAGGAATTCTTGAAGCCTGGGGGCGCTCAGTGCTTGGGGTTTGGGGGAAAATGGAGAGGGGGCAGAGGGGGTTTAAGTAGGGAGGATGAGAGGGGCAATTACGCCGGGAATCAAGCGCAATCAATCGGATTTGATTCGGGAAGAAACGGCAGAGAGGAGCAGTTCCTCCCATGGATTGACGATCTTGATGTGGCGGTGGGTGGGAGTGTCGTGAGGAGGGTAAGGGTGGGTGTGAAACGGAGGGAAAAGGGGAACCCCGGGTGGGCTGCTTTGTCTACTGTGCCGAATGAGTGACGCCAGGCCCAGTTCCATTTTCTAATCCTTTTTCTTTTTCTAATTCCATTTTCAGGAAACCTTTTCAAATAAATTCAAAAGCATTTGAATTTCAAATCTTTCTAGACTTTTATAAAGTGAAACCTGCATAATTTTGAGCATAAAACCATGCTGTCTTACTAGACTTGCTTGGTTCCTTTAAAATTTTAAAAATAAATAGTGCCTTAGCACAAGTTTTAATATAGATATGAAAATGGTTTTAAAACCATATTTTTAGTTTGGAAATTTTGTTCAAGCTTTGGAACTCAACCAAACCAACTTATGAACAAACAAATCTTGGTTTGAAACAAATATCTCTCTCTAGAGAGTAGCATTGGATCAATGCTTGCTTATATAAAATAATAGCACTCAATGCTTCTGTTTCTTTGAAATGAGTTTGAAATTGAACCCTAAATGATTATGCATGCAAGGATGATATGTAATCTTTGAAAACATTATTTTAGGGATGTTACAAATCTAACCCCCTTAAGGTGAATCTCGCCCTCGAGATTCGGATTGGCTAGCAAATAGGTGAGGGTGGTCTTTCCGAAGATCATCTTCTCTTTCCCATGTTGCTTCTTCTTCGGAATGATGGTTCCATTGAACTTTGCAGAACTTGATAGTCTTAGTCCGAGTAACTCTTTCTGCAGTCTCAAGAATCTTGATGGGTTTTTCCTCATAAGTGAGATCACTTTCCAATTTGACCTCCTCCAAAGGTATAGTATCCTTCAAAGAAGTCTCTTCCATTTCTGGATGGCATTTCTTTAGCTGACTCACATGAAACACATTGTGAACGGCAGACAATGATTCTAGCAGTTCAATCTCATAAGCTACTTCTCCCTTACGACTCAGAATCTTGAATGGTCCAACATATCTTGGGGACAATTTTCCTTTGACTCCAAATCTCTTCACTCCACGAAGTGGTGACACTCTAAGATAAGCTCTATCACCCACTTCATAGGTGACTTCTCTACGCTTAGGATCTGCGTAGCTCTTCTGTCGGGACTGTGCTATCTTCAATATGTCCTTAACTAACTTGACTTTCTCTTCAGCCTCTTTGATAAGTTCTGGTTCGAACAAATTTCTTTCTCCCACACCATTCCATAACAATGGGGTGGTACACTTTCTCCCATAGAGAAATTCAAATGGTGCCATCTCAATACTGGCTTGATAGCTGTTATTGTAAGAGAATTCTGCGTAAGGTAGACTTTCATCCCAACTGGCTCCATAGTCTAGGGCACATGCCCTCAATATATCTTCAAGTATCTGGTTGGTCCTTTGTGTTTGTCCATCAGTCTGAGGATGAAAAGCAGTGCTGAATTCCATCCTCGTTTCTAATGACTCATGTAATTGCCTCCAAAAATGAGAAGTGAATTGAGTTCCCCTATCATACACAATACTCTTGGGTACTCCATGCAGGCATACAATCCTACTCATATAGATTTTGGCTAACTTAGCACTTGTATAGGTTTGTCTTCACGGGTATGAAATGAGCCACTTTAGTTAGGCGATCCACTACTACCCAAATAGAATCATATCCTGACCTGGTCCTTCGCAATCCGGTGATGAAATCCATGCCAATCTTGTCCCACTTCCAATCAGGAATAGGTAGTGGTTGTAGCAATCCTGCTGGTTTCTGATGTTCCGCTTTCACTCTACTACATACATCACACAAATCAATATGTTCGGCGATGTCCTTCTTGAGGTTATTCCACCAAAACCTTACGGCTTAGAGCATCTGCTACAACATTTGCTTTACCGGGATGGTATTGCAAACTCAAGTCATAGTCCTTGATGAGTTCTAGCCATCTTCTTTGTCTCATGTTGATTTCTTTATGAGTGAAGATATACTTCAAACTCTTGTGATCTGTGAACACTTCACATCGTTTTCCGAAAAGATAGTGTCTCCATGTTTTGAGTGCATGGACAACAGAGGCTAACTCTAAATCATGAGTAGGGTAATTTACCTCATGAGTTTTGAGCTGTCTCGAGGAATAAGCCACAACTTTCCCTTCTTGCATTAGAACTGCACCCAATCCATGATGAGATGCATCACAATATACTTGGAAATCTTTCTCCAAATCTGGCAGACATAAGACTGGTGCTGTCACTAGTCTCTTCTTCAATTCTTGGAAACTGAGTTCACATCCTTCAGACCAAGCAAACTTCTTGTCTTTCTTTAGTAACTCTTTCATTGGCTTAGCTACCTTGGAGAAATTCTCAATAAATCTTCTGTAGTATCCTGCCAAGCGAAGGAAACTACGAACCTCTTTTACTGACTTAGGAGATTCCCATTCAGTTACAGCTAACACTTCTGTAGGATCAACTGCTACACCATCTCCTGACACGACGTGTCCAAGAAATCCAACTTCATTTAACCAAAATTCACACTTTCTAAATTTGGCATATAGCTTATGCTCTCTAAGCTTCTCAAGTATCAAACACAAATGTCCTTCATGCTCTTCTTTGCTCTTGGAATAGATCAAAATGTCATCGATGAAAACGACAACAAACTTGTCAAGGAACTCCATGAACACCGTGTTCATCATATTCATGAAGTAAGCTGGTGCATTGGTCAAACCAAATGGCATTACGGTGTACTCATACAATCCATACCTAGTGGTGAAAGTTGTCTTAGGTATGTCTTGTTCCCTTATCTTGAGCTAGAAATAACCTGATCGGAGATCAATCTTTGAGAACACACAGGCTCCTTCTAACTGATCAAACAAGTCATTGATTCTTGGCAAAGGGTATTTCTTCTTGATAGTCACCTCATTGAGTGAACGATAATCTATGCATAACCTTTGACTTCTATCTTTCTTTTCCACAAACAAAACTGGTGCTCCCCAAGATGAAGAACTTGGCTGAATAAATCCTTTCTGCAACTGTTCTCCAAGTTGTTTCTTGAGTTCTTTCAACTCATCAACTGACATCTTGTATGGTCTCTTTGCTATTGGTCCTGATCCTGGTAGCAAATCAATCAAAAATTCTACATCTCTATCTGGTGGCATTCCCGGTAATTATTCTGGAAACACATCTGGATATTCACTCACAATTGGCACACTGTCTATGCTAACCCCCTTAAGTGAATTTATCTTACTCCCTTTCGATTCAAAGTTAGACTTGAATCTTATCCTTTTCTTTTCCGGGGTTGTGCGTGCGACAGTACGATTAGCACAATCTAATACTCCTTCATACTTGGTCATCCAGTCCATTCCCAAAATTACATCCAGTCCTTGGGAATCTAGGATTATCAGACTCGCTAGAAATTTATGCTTTCCAAACTCTATCATTAGATCATGGCATCCAGGACTTACTATCATATCTCCATCGGGAGAACTTACTTTTATTGGACACCCAATGTTTTCAGTTGGAAACCCATTTATATCAACAAATGCTTTTGATATGAATGAATGTGATGCACCCGTATCAAAAAGAACAAGTGCTGGAATAGAATTGAGTTTGAACTTACCAGCCACAGCATCGGACTCCTCATAGATTTCTTCCACATTGATGTGGTTCACCTGTCCCTTCTGGAAAGGGTTGGGCTTGTTGTGTCCTTCAACTTTCTTTTCTGGGCATTCATTTGCATAATGCCCCATCTTCTTGCACTTGAAGCATTCAACCTGACTAAGATCCTTCTTAACAGGCTAGCTTCCACTACCACTTCCACTTCCATTGTGGTGGTTCTTGTACCCACTCTTGTGATTCTTGTACTTGTCATTGTCATGACTACGGTGATGCTTGTTGTCATGATGACAGTTGTGGTTGTGGTGGCTATTGTACTTTCCATGCTTGTGGTATCCAGAACTCCCACTATCATCATAATGGGAACGCTTGTGAGACGATCCTGAGCTGTGCTTGTCAGAGTGTTTCCTCTTCCTGCTTTCAACCTATTTCATCTTGCTCTCCAAGATGGCAGCCTTGTCACAAAGATATTGATAAGTGGGGACATAGGTCACAGCTAACTGCAGATTCAGTTCATCGTTCAGTCCTTCGAGGAACTTCTCCTTCCTCTTGGCATCAGTGTTAACTTCATCCGGTGCATAACGTGCTAGATTGTTGAACTCCTCAATATATTCAGCCACGCTGTGGTGGCGCTGCTTCAGATTATGGAATTCCTTCTTCTTCAAGCTCATCATTCTGGATGAGATGTGAGTTGTATGGAAACCATCTTCAAAGATAGCCCATGTCACATCTTCAATGGGAGTGGTGATCTGGAAGTTATCCCACCAAGTAGCTGCTGGTCCTTCCAACAAGTGTGCTGCAAATCTGACTTTCTCCTCATCAATACAGCCAACAGTTACCAAATCCTTGTTCACTGAGCGTAGCCAATCATTGGCCACCATGGGATCAGTAGTTCCTGAGAACTTTGCTGGCCTCAGTCTTAGGAATCTGGTGAGCATGTCAAAACCTGGTGGATTGTTCTGATTGTTGTTGTTGTTATTGTTGTTGTTCTGATTTTGCATGAAAGTAGTCATCATTTGCATCAGCTGTGTTTGTGCTGTCATCAGCTGCTGCATCTCTGGGGTGACATTGTTGTTGTTCGGGTTGGGGTTGGCACGTCGGGGAGGCATCTGTGGTTTTCAATAAGGATAAGAATGAGATACCCATAGATGCTTATTATGCACAATACAACACATAGACAATCACCAATCAAACATCCAAATAACATAAAGTTCAATGACATAAACAACAAGTTTGAAAAGTAAACACACCAATAGCAAGCCATCCACATGTTGGATGGTCATTGCGACTCAATAATCAAGAGCATGGTAAAAGATAAATAAACGAGTAGTCATCGCTAGTCTTCTGCATCAACCTCCTCATCGACAAGTGTAAGACCTGCATTCTCCATAGCGGTCTTATACTCCTCGACATTGGTAGTCAAGGCCTCTACCTTGGCTTTGAGAGCCCTCTTCTATGAACGAAGTCTCTCAATCACACCCTGCTGATGCTCGAGCTCGAAGTCCTTGGCCTCTAGTTCTGTAGTCATCTCTCGAATCCTCTTGTTCCTATCTTAGACTCTTTTCTCTTGACTCTTGAACTTTCTATCCCGACTCTCGAACATGGCCTCCATTTCCTTGACTATCTCATCTTGCTCCGCGAATATCTTGTCCTTCTCACGAAGCTGCACCTGGAGTTCTTCATTGCTAAGCATGACGTTGGTCCTATCAGTATCTAGGTGCCTAAAGAGAACCTCTAGGTCCTGGAGGTATAGACGAATCGGCTTTGCCGTCTCTCTAGCAGAATCCTCGAACTCAATAGCCTCACCATCCTCGTCGTGTCTTACAAAGGCGTGGAAGTTAGTACCTCTAATCTCCCGAGAGTGTCTCCCTAATAGACGCCCATGTAAATCCTGCATGACTATCTCTAGGCCTCTCTCCCTGTCGTCATGCATAAACTTGAAGATGATTGCCTCCGTAGTAGGCTCAGTCTGGCGTCCTGGCTGATTAACCTTGAAGCCCCAAAGGTCCTTACTCTCAAACTTGGTAAGGGGAAGCACCATGATGCTAGGAATAGGAAGATTGAGCATGCTTGTGAGCTCAATAAGACGAGTGCCAAAACGAGTTCCCTTGAACTCTTCGGCCGTGTTGATAGTAACATTAGGCATCTATTTTATAAGACAGAGAGAAGTTAGATTCAACATCAATAGAAAATACACAAGACAAGTATCACAAGCATATCATTGACAAACAAACACACCAGTCATGGTATACATATTACAAGCATCCAAGATTCAATATAACTTAGTCAAAATTTTGGAAATATAATGATAAGTGTGGTGGTCCAACTAACAAGGCACATTACATCTCTCACTCTATAGTCTAAAGACTACCAAAGCATCCTTCTACCAATCGAGATGAGAAAGAATATTAGAAAACTTTACGAGAAGAATAAGACAAGTGTGGAAGTTGTTGAATTTTTTTTCCTTAGTGGTTTCTAATCTAATCCTAGGGTCATAATCCTACAGGCAACACAGTGCTCTGATACCATCTATAAGATCCCTCCCTTTATAAAGGTAAGGATCCCTATGATTTCAATGCTAGTCCCTGGATCAATGCTAGCATCCACAGTTTAAGATGAAGTACATAGAAACAAAGGTCATTATTACATATCATTCCAGAGACAAACATAGTCTTTTACAAACTCCATTGCCATAGGCCTAATACAAGAGTTCAATTGTAAAATAAGATAAATAAGTCTTCATCTTCATGTGCCACAGGCAAGCATGTTGAGTGTAGACTCATAACCCCTAATCATCATCAGAATAACCTGCAACATCACAAGTTACAGCCACAGTGGGTCAATACATTGGAATAGTATTGGCAAGTGATACCTTAGTAGAATATTAACATCTAAATCTATATGAATTTTGCTAAGTGTAGCTTAGGCTTGCTTTGCTCAAAATAGGTTTTACCTATTAGTTGAAAACACTAAGTTTTTCTTTAACATCTAAATACTTTCCCAAGGATTCACCAATATAAATTGGTGAACCTTCACCCTTGTTCGACCATAAGTTTTAACTTAGAAATTGGGATGAGGAGATTCTTGATAGCTTCCATGTCTTGATGCTCAAGTTGTCCAATACCAGGGACATGGCTAAGTACTTAGATTCTTCCATCTGCAGAGGTTGTGCACTTTCCCCACAAGACTTGATTTTCACCAAGACAGGACCTTTTAGAAGCCTTCCCTTAGACCAAATGGACGCGCTCCAAACCTATCATACCACTACCACCAACTGTCCAAAAAGCTAAGTTATTGCAACCTATATGATCCACGCACAGCCGATAATGCCATGTGGCTGCACTAGAAGCTTCTTAACATTTGGCATCTCAAATCCCTTTGTTCCTGGGTGGCTTTCCACAAGTGAGATACACAAGGTAAACCATAGAAATGGGCCTCGTGTAACCACTCAACACAAACCAATCTTTCCATTCCACCCAGTTGTTTCATTCACTTAGTTGTTTTATTAAACAAAATATAAGTCCAAAGACTTAGAAATATTTCTCATAGCATGATTATACAATCCACCCTTGGTTGCTACTAGCTAGGCTAAGCATGGCAATAGCAAGTATTTTAACTTGAGGAAATTCTAACATTGCTACAACTACTAGGATTTCCCAAGCATAGCATATAGATACTTAGCAAAAATAATCACGCAAGACCTATACAAAATATTTCTAATGCATAGGTAAAATTTTGGGAAGGAACATGAAGCACCACTTTCCTTGGTAGTTTGGGGAGTAGCAACAATCTTCACAACCACAATCACTATTAGCACCAAAATCTACACATAAAATAATGGCACCAAAATAACATAACAAAATATACAAACAAAAAATATATGAATGCATGCAAATGCCATGTGATTGTTTTTCTACATCAAACAAGACAAGTGTACAGTTCTGAAACATAAACAAAACAAGATACTCAAAATAAACTTTATTTGATCATTAAAACATTTTCTAAATAATTTCCATACTCAAATTAAGCCTACAAATGTTTCTACAAAAACAACCATTTTTATAGAGGCAAAACATTAAACACATTGCATAAACATATAGGATTTTCTCTCCTGATACCAATGATATAAAATTTGCAAAATTTGAACGTGGGGATCAAAAGTTATGAATTTTTCAGGATTGAAACACTAATAGATCAAATTTCTATTTTAAATCTAAACTCAGGCCACACGGCAGCTTCTGATTCGCTGATACCGATTCACATGGATCAATCGACGAGAGCCGTTGGATTAAAGTGACTGCACATGGCCTAGATCTAATCATACCGCTTCGCTTAGGTCGTTTATCGTATGCGTTGGATCTAGATCTAACGGCTCAAAACTATCAGACCATAATCGAGCGGCGCTGCAACGGTGGCTGGCGGCGGCGCGCTCGGGCGGTGATGTTTCCGGCGATACAGTAAGCACGAGAGAGGGAGAGATAGCTCACCAAGTTCGCCGTGCGTTGTTGATGCTCAAAGCGTGCTTGGTTGGCGAAGGGGCGCTCGAGGTCAACGGGGATTGCTCGCCGTAGTTCCTTCTGGCGACGTTGGCGAGGGTACAGATCATGCCAAGGAAAAAGAAGTGGTGGTTCAGATGCGCAATACGATACTAGTCACGAGGGTGTCAACGAGAGGGAAAGGGGCGGTCGGAAATTACCACTAGAGGTCGTCGGAGTTGAAGCTGAAGGCGGTGGCACTCAGTCGATTGAGTTGCCGACGCTCTGGGGCACGCGCGGGCGAGCTAGTGGTACTAGGAGGTGCGCAAGGTGAAGTGGAGCACGCTCGTGTGAACCAGGAGCAGAGGGGTGGTCGGGGTTGGCCGGAATCGACGCTGCGGTTCGTCGGAGCAGCGAGGTTGCGGTGAGGAATTCTCGCAGCCTGGGGGCGCTCAGTGCTTGGGGTTTGGGGGAAATGGAGAGGGGGCAGAGGGGGTTTAAGTAGCAAGGATGAGCGGGGCAATTACGTCGGGAATCAAGCGCAAGCAATCGGATTTGATTCGGGAAGAAACGACAGAGAGGAGTAGTTCCTCTGGCGCGGGATTGACGACAACACTGATGTGGCGGTGGGTCCGGAGTGTCAGCGAGGGAGGGGTGTGCGGGTGGGTGAGAAACGGTGGGAAAAGGGGAACCCCGGGTGGGCTGCTTTGTCTACTGGGCCGAATGAGTGACGCCAGGCCCAGTTCCGTTTTCTAATCCTTTTTCTTTTTCTAATTCCATTTTCAGGAAACCTTTTCAAATAAATTCAAAAGCATTTGAATTCCAAATCTTTCTAGACTTTTTATAAAGTGAAACCTGCATAATTTTGAGCATAAAACCATGCTGTCTTACTAGACTTGCTTGGTTCCTTTAAAATGTTAAAAATAAACAGTGCCTTAGCACAAGTTTTAATATAGATATGAAAATGGTTTTAAAACCATATTTTGATTTTGGAAATTTTGTTCAAGCTTTGGAACTCAACCAAACCAACTTATGAACAAACAAATCTTGGTTTGAAACAAATATTCTCTCTCTAGAGAATAGCATTGGATCAATGCTTGCTTATATAAAATAATAGCACTCAATGCTTCTGTTTCTTTGAAATGAGTTTGAAATTGAACCCTAAATGATTATGCATGCAAGGATGATATGTAATCTTTGAAAACTTGATTTTAGGGATGTTATAGGGGTATTTCGATGACTTCTCCACCACCATATTCACCAACGTCATCACCGACAACGATATGCTCACTCTCCATCATCATGTGTGAGTAGTCTTCTATAGCCATATGAGGTGGATGGGGATTGGATGGTATTGATCATCTAATCATCCATATGTATCAAGATTTTAGGTGTTTATCTGGAGGATATTCTTGTATGAGTGTTGGTAAACCTTTGATATGTTTAATTCTTGTTGCTAGGGCATGAGTGACATGATTTCCATAATGAACTTTTATTGGCCCATCATATATTTGAGTTTGGTATCTATCTGCACAGTGTCATGCCTATTATTGTGTTGAACCTGCGAACCCCAAAGTGACAGTTAGGGAAAACAATGGGAATATATGATAGTTTGAGGATATTGTGTGTTCATGAAGTGTTAATGATTTGTTCCGGGATATACGAAATGATAGACCTTAATTTCCTATAGTTCCAAGTTCGCCCGGGTGAAATTTATGGGCAGACATGACAATTGATGCTATGCAAATTCTCTTGGTTAGTATGCATAACTATATTAGAATCACACACCTACACACAACTGAATTAGAGATGAATGCCATGTTATTAGGATTACATTTTATGATCAATATCATTCGTGCAACACCCCACTATCACCTTATGCCTATGATTTTAGCCATTGAAAGTTACATACTACTACTTCTGGTGAAAACTGGAAATCTACTGCTATTGTTTACTCTCTGTTCTACTTCTTTGAATCAACTACTATAAATCACCACTTTCTTTGTGAGTTTATTGATATACAGGTGTGGTTGAGAGTGAGGTCTCAATTTGTAAATTCTTATTGATATTATTGTGTTCCCCTTGAGTCGAACTATACATTTGTGTAATACTTTCCATCGAAGATTTCAGAGATCCCCTATACTTGTGGGTATCAAGGGGCGATCAGATTTTTGGGGAGCACTCAAGCGCGACTAGTGGCAATCACGATGTCCAACGACGAGTTCCAAACGACGAATTCTTCCTGGATGTCACCGAGCTCTTCGGCAACCTCAACACGGGCAACAATGATGCTACTACCGCTGCGGCTGCTACTCGATGCTGCTTTACAGCCTACAACGTATGTGATCTTAATATATCTCTTTCATATTATGCTAGAGTTTCTACTTATAGCGTTTGATGTAGATGTAATAGGTTTAGCTTGTGTAGATGTAATCTGTTCATCTACTTTGTTGATCTACATGATTAGTTTTCGTACTATTTGTGTGGTCATGCTTTATCAGTTTATTATTTGGATTAAATCATATGGATTATTGCTTATATTTTCAACAACAACATCGCCGACGCTGTGACATAGAACTAAACAACAGCATCAACACGGTGACCTAGATTGAGCATAGACACGCTACCATTGAACAAGAAGGCGACACATCGAACTAGAATGAGGTGGCAACAACATCGCCGGTGATGAGGAGGCGATGACACCGTCGGTCAACTAGATGGAAACACCTAGACATGGTGAACCTAGAATGAAGAGTTGACGTGGTGAAAGTGAAGGGTTCGCAACATAGAAAACAATAAATTTCCTATGATAAGATTGCCAATTGTGCTAAGATCTAATCTAGTAGATGCTAGTAACGAGTGAGAGGGTAAGAAGAATAAATTACCCTCCAAGATCGAAAGCTTTTACGAAACCATATTTCATTGGTGATGTAGTTGTTCACTTGCCGATCTTAGATCGAGTAGAGGAACTCCGCAAGCCAGCAGATTATCCATCCTTGGGAACACGTCTAGCTCCCGACAACCATCTCACCTCCACTCCAGCAGAGAAGTGGAAGGAGTAGATAAATCTTACTCTGAGAATCCAATAGAACATATACTTTGCAAATCTAAAGCCATGGGGAATTTCTAGAGGAGGAAGAGAATCTTCACGAGGATGTGGTGCAAATGGAGAGTAGGAGGAGGCCTACTTTTATAGGGGTAGGGGCTTCCCAAGGGGCATGGCCTCCGTCCATGGTGGTTCCCCCAACTCTCCCCTCATTCATGTGGGTGGACTTCCACTCACATAAACACCTCTTCCACTCACATGCATTTATTACCCATTATCATAAGTGAATTTTCAATTTAAATAAAAGACTTTTATTTATTTTATTCAGAATTTTTTAATTACTTAATTATCAAACATTCACATAAACCCCTTGCATTGTTTCAATACACATATGAACCCAATTTTGGCAATTTGACCCGAAACACTTTCAGTGACCATCAAAACAATTTCAGCTCTAACAATATTATCTACCACCTATTATCAGAATACCTTAAGTGTGTCACACTACAGATCATGAAGGATGCGTACATGATAGAGACATCTCACTTATCAATAATTAGAAGGAGGGCATGTAGATCCATATTGACTCCCACATATTCAACGATGAATCTAGTGATCGTGTGTACCATTAACGTCATAAAAAAATCCATTTTTTCTCATGATATGATACTTGTCCGAGATCTAATCATAGGTATCATCTATAACCAATCTCGTTCCCGACAAGTACTCTTTACTCGTTTCGTGATACAACATCCTCGTGACCTAGTCACATGCTTGCAAGCGGTGTTGGTGTGATATCATTGAGAGGGACCAGAGTATATCTCTCCATCATTAGGATGGAAAAATCCCACTCTTGATCCATGAGCCTCAACATAACACTTTCGGAATACCTGAAACCCACCTTTATAGTCACCCTGTTATGTTGTGATGTTTGATGTTATCAAGGTACTCTTCCGGTGTCAGTGATTTACATGATCTCATGGTATGATGACTAGGTCTTCTTCGTGTATGTTTGACGTAGCAAGTTAAACTTAATCACTAGATTGTATTGCTAAATCTACTTCCGGTGTATGTTCATGATATGATTCTTCTAACGATATGGTCAAATCTAATTAGGTCTACTCCACTGTTTTATGTTTTCTTGCCCTTCTCATGGTCAGTGGTGAGGAACCGAAGACGATCCACAATACAAGGTGAATATGTTCTTACTCGAAATTCTGGGCCACAAGCCAATGCAAAAAGCTCTTCATACAAATCTTCTAGACTCTCATGTCTCTTATTCATGATCTGTATGTACCGTCGGAGAAAACAATATGGTAAAATCATGCATTGAAATGCTACATATGAAGGACAGAGATAAATGCAAAAGGAAACTAACATGGTCCTTGAACCATATTTTGAATCCCTTCTCAAGTGTTCTTTCCACATTGGACATTCCATTGTTCACTAGCTTTTCTCCGTGAAGATGCAATCCAGAGAGTAACTCGGAATTAAAATCTTTAGGTGTATGAAAAATTTGAATTCATAAGTATGGGAGATAATAACATACATGATCTAAGGCTTAACCTCCTCGCAGTTGCTTAGTGCATACCAAGTCATCTTGTTTAGTTCCCTTTGGAGGGTCAAATCAGTATCAATGCTTCCTTCATAGCAGGTGACATAGCTTCCTCCCATCAAACTCACACCATGGACAAACACATCACAAGATGATTCATGTTAGTCACCTACATTTGTTGCTGGCCAACTGAATCTTGTGAAAATATCATAAAGGTATCTAGAGAAAATAGTGGCGTACTAAGTACCAATGTAGGCCTCTACCAATGAACCTTCTGGACTTGAAATGTTCCTGACATATCTCTTCAAAGTACACAACTTATCTATTGGATACATCCACTTAGTTCACAGGGCATGTCGCGTCTCGCTAACATGGACATCGGGGATGTTGGACACCCCCTATTTGTTCGGTAGTGGGCTTGAAGGAGTTTCGGCCTCAACATCGTCGTAGAAACATGCTGATACAAGCACAAAGCACACACAATCATTTTTTACACAGGTTCGGGATGCCCTCTGTCTAACAACCCTACGTCCTGCTTTGGTGGATTATCTTGAGTGGGTAGATGTACAAGATGATGATATCAAGTCTGCCCAGGAGCCGCTTTCTCTCTATCTTCTACACTTCCCGGGCTTCCTCTTTCTCACTATTCTTACTTTTTCCTCTCTCCATACACTCCGGCGTGGAGGTGGATATCAGCTCTCTCCCTTACAACTAATCATGGTGTGTACGAATCTCTCCAGCTATCTGGTTGTCCAACCTCCTTCTCAATGGATAAGTGCCTCCTTTTATACCTCAAGGTGTCACTACAAAGGCTGGCGTGGAGCAACGCCCAAGGGCATTCCTGGGCTCAATCGCAGTGTGTCACGCGTTCTTCAGGCAGATGGGTGGTACCTGTGGACAATGGATGGCCACGAGCAATGCGTAGGTGCACTTGATGGCCGTGTGACATCTCAGGCTCTGATCTGTCATGCATGTCTGTGGTTTGCTGCAGCGCACTGCAGCACCATGATGGTACCCAATGGTACAGGTGTGTCGCTTGTTCCCAAGGCTGATCCCGACACGTCTTGTCAGGATCAGTTGACTTCCTTCCTCGGGCCGCGCTTGGCCCAGGAGGGGTGATCTTATGGTTATTCCTGGGTATAGTTGAGGCTTCTCCTTGGCTCCGTTGTCCCCATTCGTGCATGTACCCTCCTTTCGGGGCGGCCCCCGGAAGGAGGGTTCAGACTGTCTCGCGTGCGTCATTGTCTTCCTCTCCTTTTCCACAACTGAATGGCTATTCGTGGCTTGTCTCGTAGTGTTCATTTTATCCCATAGGCACCTACATCATAGCCGGTGCTTAGTATCCATAGGATTATCATACCAAATCCATACCTACTTGGAGCACACGATGCTCGCATGCTTGTGACGATCCCATCGACTTAGCCTTACAAGTGCTGAGTTGCTGACCAGTGGGTCCTGGCCCATGCGCCAAGGAACAATGTGAGTGACCCCCGATCTCATTACACCGACACAAGCCCCCGGGCGAGGGCCAAAAACTTGCTAAGGATGCCTCTGAGTGAAGCTTGTCGCGACCCGGCAAAGATGCTGTTACCGGGCTTCGCCCTTCAACAACGCGTGGTCCCAAGGAGACGTGTGGCATACGACGTGAGAACCCAATCCGAGCTGGCATGCGGGTGCGTATAATCACGCTTCTGTGAAACCATGGCATCGAGGTCTGACCTTGGCAATCCTGTGCAGTGATAGCGATGTCCTTGATTCCTGCAAAAAGTAATAACAAATACGCAACCACCCTGGGCCGCTCTACCAAGTGGAGCACGCTGCAGCTAAAAGGGGGGGTGCACGTCCCATCCTTTCTGCCACATGTGATTCCTCACACGGCAGCAGGCAGAGTTACCAACCATTCTCCTTAGTTTCCGTGAAACAGATACCCTGGTCGCATCATCGGTCTATAATAATGAACTGCTTTACCTTTTTACCTCTTATTACCCCAAGCATGTTTCCCTTTTGTATTTCTTTCCTTCACTCTCTTTCTTTTAAAAAATACCACATCGTGCGGCATATAGATGCATCTGCATCCTGCAGGGTTGTGTTTCAGATGGTTGGGTGTTTATCGAGGATTCCCCCGCACCCAGCCCCCTGCCAGCACCCAACTTCAATCGCTCTCTGCTCGATTGCAAGGTTTTGAATGACAAGGTTCTCAGATGTTCCGACTCTAGGAGCTTATAATTGCGGAATCTTGTCATTTATTATGGGTGGGGCATTGCCTCTGGATTATAGCGGCTTGATAGTTGGGTGTTTTAGGGGTACTATTTGCGGAGGTGGTAGTTATGTAGGTGCTCGATAGTCCAAGAATTCGGCATGGGCTGTCCATCCTCGGATTCCAGTCAGACTGCGACGAGTCTGGTTATGTGTGCTACCCGGAAAGGTTCCTCCCACTTACGCAACAGTTTGTTCATTCCCTTGGTGTAAAACTTCTGCCTAAGGAATAATTCCCCAACTTCCAGTTCACGAGGGAAAACCCGCTGGCTGTATTACCGGCACAAGCTTTGCTGATATTAGTCTTGTCGCACCACTGCTCGAAAACATACCACTTCCAAAAAGTTGACATCACCTATCCTTTCCGCGCGTTGGGTGGTGTCATCATAGGAATCGACCCATTGGGACCCGTATATAACCTCTTTTAGCAAGATGGCCTACGCCCCTTAAATGAGGGAGAAAGGCGTCTCGCCGGTCGCTCGGTTCGGCGTTGTTCACAGGGCCTACAAGATCGTTGGGAGTTCCTCAATCTAGTTTAGTCTGCTTCTCTTGAAGTTGTCAATAGTTATGGTTTGAAGTCCTCAAAGCACTTCCATAGTTGCACGCTCCACCTTCCCGTTGCCCCTCGGATGGGTGATAGATGCATAGAAAATCTTGGTTCCTACTCCTCGTAGTATTCCCTGAAAGATTTGCTTGTGAACTGTGTGCCATTATTGGTAATGATGTTGTGGGGCACCCCGAAACGCCAAACAATTCCTTGGATGAATTTTATGGATGCCAGTGCGGTTATTGCCTGCACCGGTTCCACTTCCACCCATTTGGTGAACTTGTCAATGACCACCATTGTATATTCATACCCTCTGACCGCCCTGGGAAATTTCCCAACGATGTCCAACCACAGGTCAAAAATATCTAGGAGGCCGATATTGTTTGCAAAGCTTGTGCGGGTTATCGAATGCTCTTCGCATGGAATTTGAAGGCATCGCACATGGGTACCAAGTTCTCCGCGTCAGCCAAAGCTGTAGGCTAGTAAAAGCCCTGACAAAAAGCATTTCGAGCCAATGCTCGGGTGGCGACATGGTTCGCATAGGTCTCCTCGTGGATGTCGACAAACAAATATGGACCTTGTTCTCTTGAGATGCAGCGGAGTTTGACTCCGCACTCCCTCTTACAATACAGCTCGCCGTTGATGAGACAGTACATGGTGGACTATCGCACGATGTGATCGGCCTAGTTGTCCTCCTTGGGTAAATATCGGTTCTGGAGGTAGCGGAGGATCTCAGCCGCCCAAGATGGGGAGGCGTCTTAGACCACCGCCACTGCATGCTTCTCTGGGATTGGGTCCTTGCCGGACATGTCGGTCTGACCCTTCCGGGGTTTCCCTTTCCCTGCAACCCTTGCGGGGGTGGCAGGAAGGGCTACATTCCCGGATGAAACGGATATGGACGACTTTGTCAGCCTCTCTAGAAAGACCTTGGGAGGGACTGGTCCCCCTTGCGCGGCGATCTTGGAAAGCTCGTCAGAAATTAAGTTGTCCCCCCGCAGAATGTGCTCCATCTACAGCCCGCGGAAACAGCGGTCCAACCGCCTCACCTTGTCAACATAGGCCCACATTTGCGGGAATTCATGTTCTTTGATGACTTGGTTAACCACAAGGTGGGAGTTGCCTCGCACCAATAGCCCTTTTATCCCAAGGTCGAAAGCAGCTTGTAGCCCATCAAGCACAGCTTCATAGTCTGCCACATTGTTGGATATTTTTTCTTCATCCTTGAAGTCAAGGTGGACCGCATACTTGAGTTGTTCCCAGAAGAGGACACAATGACGACCCCTACTCCGGCTCCATGGTAGCCAAAGATCCTGTCAAAGTACATGATCCATATCCCTTGGTCTTCATTCCTTGAGAGGCTGGAATTTTCTTCTGTTTCCTCGCAGGGCGTAGGTGTCCACTCGTTGATGAAATCAACAAGTGCTTTGATTTTGATAGCCCTATGAGGGCAAAGTGCAACTTGAACTCAAAGAGCTCAGTTGCCCACTCTGCGATTCGCCCTGTCACGTCCCGGTTACATAGCACACTCTCCAACCTGTAGTCACTAACGACAGTGATGCAGTCGGCCTAGAAGAAGTTTCACAGTTTTTGGGAAGCGATTACGACTCCGAGTAGCATCATATGGGACCGGGGTACCTTTCTCGGGCATCATGTAATACTGTGCTGACATAGTAGACGGGGTGTTGTTCCAACCCCACCTCCTTTGGTTACTCCGAGATTTCAGGCTCGGGTAAAGGCTCTCCTTCCCCCCCGGGGAGGGGAAGGCTGGCCTTATATCTTGTCTACATCCTCATCTGTTCTGGGGCCCTTCGGCCGCTCCACTAACAATGTCGCACTAACCACCTAGGTGGTAGCATCGACGTAGAGTAACAGCGGTTCTCCAGTCAAGGAGAAACGAGGATGGGGGAGTGGACAGGTATTTCTTGATATCAAGGAATGCCTGCTCTGCCTCTGGGCTCCACTCAAAGGCCCCTTCTTCTTGAGGATTCTAAAAAACTATAGGGCTCGCTCGCCCAAATGGGAGATGAAGCGCCCCAATGCCGTGATGCACCCACTAAGGCGCAGCATGTCTTTTATCTTCCGGGGAGGCTGCATGTCCTTATGGCCTTAATCTTGTCTGTATTAGCCTCGATTCCCTAGTGTGAAACCAGGAACCCAATGAGATTTCTGGAAGGGACGCCGAAGACATACTTCTCCAGGTTAAGGCGTAGGTTCACCCTTCAAAGGTTTCCCGCAGGTCTTCAATCAGAGTGGCTTTGTCACGAGACTTAACCATGATGTCGTCAATGTATGCCTCCACATTGCCTCCCATATGGGGGCCCAAGCAGAGACGCATGGCCTTCTAGAAGGTGGCCCCAACATTCTTGAGCCCAAAGGGCATCCAAGTGTAGAAGTAGCATCGCACCGGGGTTATCAACGTTGTATTTTAATCGTCCTCGGTTGCCATTCGGATTTGATGGTAGCCCGAGAACGCGTCAAGGAAATTGGTCAGGTCACACCCAGCGGTGGAGTCTACCACTTGGTCGATCCGCGGCAGCGGAAAAGGATCTTTCGGGCAAGCCCAGTTCAGGTCGGTGAAGTCGACGCATAGCCTCATCTTAAGATTTGGCTTGGGCACCACAACGGTGTTGGCCGTCCAAGTAGGATGGAGGTCCTCCCGCACGACACCGGCCCTCACCATCTTGTGTACTTCTTTCACGATGAAGTCCTGGTGGTCTTGGGCCTGGTGCTGAACCTTCTGCCGGATAGGCCGGGCCCTAGGGAAAATTTCTAGGTGGTGCTCAATGACCTCCCTCGGAACTCTAGGGAGATCCAAGGGATCCTAGGTAAAGACATCGGCATTCTCCTATAGGAAAGCGACGAGCCTAGCCTCCTGCACGGGAGATAACTGGTTCCCAATGGTGATGAAGTGAGTCGGGTCATCACCCAACGGGACCTTCTTGGTAAGTCGAGGCTCCCTCTTGAGCCTTTGATTTCTGGGGTGGCAGCCATGCCTCATACGTCGCCTGGTGGTGTCACATGTGCGGCTGCGCCTCCGCTAGCATTCTTTCCTTCCTGAGCCGCGAGATGGGATCGGGGATGCAGTAGAGCAATAGTGCTTTGTACTAGACGCGGGTCGACGTCTGCGGAGGTATCCGCGCATCGTGCATGACGCTCGGCCTCCAAGCCCCTAGTTGTGGGAGGGCCGTGGGAGCGAGTCCGTGCAGTGGGCGTGTCCACCGTGGCAGGGCCAGTCCCAGTGCCAGAAGCTTTCCTTGCCTCCATGGATGGTGACGGTACGGTCGGTGTCAATGACGATGACAATGACAATGATGAGGCTCACGAAGCCACTGATGTTGAAGATGGTTATCAAAGACAAAAACATGAGCGCCCCCTACCTGGCACACCAGATATTGCGTCTCGTTAACACAGACATCGGGGATGTTGGACACCTCCTATTTGTTTGGTAGTGGGCACAAAGGAGTTCCTGCCTCAACATCATCGTAGAAACCTGCTGATACGAGAAAAAACCACACACGATCATTTTTTACCTAGGTTCAGGACGCCCTCTGGCTAACAACCCTACGTCCTGCTTTGGTGAATTATCTAGGGTGGGTAGATGTACAAGATGATGATCGCAAGTGTGTCGTGGCGCCGCTTTCTCTCTAGCTTCTACACTTCCTGGGCTTCCTATTCCTCACTTCTCTTAATTTTCCCTCTTTCCCTACTCTCCGACATGGAGGTGGATCTCAGCTCTCTCCCTTACAGCTACTCATGGTGTGTACGAATCTATCCAGCTATCTGGTTGTTAAACCTCCTTCTCAATGGCTAAGTGCCTCCTTTTATTCCTCAAGGCGTCACTATAATGACTGGTGTGGAATACTTCCCAAGGGAGGTCCCGGGCTCAATCACGGTGTGCCATGCGGTCTTCTAGCAGATGGGTGGTGTTTGTGGCCAATGGATGGCCACAGTCGATGCGCAGGAGCACTCTATGGCCGCGTGACAACTCTGGCTCTAAGAGCGTGGATGGCCATTTGATGGCCGCGTGACAGCGGACTGCAGCGTCACGATGGTGTCCAACGATGCAAGCGCGTCGCATGTTCCCATGTCTGGGCTTGACATGTCTTGTCAGGCTTAGTTGACTTCTGTTCCCTATCCATGCTTGGCCCAAGACGGGTGATCTTCTGGTTGTTCCGGGGTACAGTTGAGGCCGCTCCTTGGCTCCGTTGTCCCCATTCATGCCCATACCCTCCTTTCGGGGTGGCCCCTAGAAGGTGGGTTCAGAGTGCCTCACACGCATCCTTGTCTTGCTCTCCTTGTCCACGCCTGGTTGGCTGGTCGTGGCTCATATCATAGTGTTCGTTTCATCCCGTAAGCACCTACATCATAGCCAGTGCTTAGTATCCATAGGGTCATCATACCAAATCCATACCTGCTTGGAGCACATGGTGTTCGTATCCTTGCGACGCTCTCGTCGACTTAGCCTTCTAACTGCTGAATTGCTGACCGGTGGGTCCTGGCCAACGCGCCAAGGCACAATGTGAGGGGCACACGATCTCATTATGCCGATAGAGCCTTGGAGCATCGCCTCTTTAGGTTAATGCACAGCCAGGTGGAACATCACATCAAAGAATTCTGGCGGAAATATGTGTTCAAGTTTGCACATAATTACTGGGATTTCATCTTTGAGCCTTTACAACACCGACAGTTTCAAATTTTTATTGCACAATTTCATAAAATTCTTCCCAGCTCTCCAAGTGTCATGTATATATCGGGATACAAATGCCCTTGCATGTCAATAGCCAATATTCCCTTCAACATAATGTGACAGTCATGGGTTTTAAGTCCCATGATCGTGGGTGTAGGAACACTCACACATTTGACCATGTTTGAATAAAAACCATCGGGAAATGTCCAGTCGCATAGATATTGATAAAAACCCATCTTCTTCTCCTTATTCAAGTAATAAGGTGCATATGGACAGAGAAGGTCCTTCTCTAAGTCTGTTGGTTGCACCAATATATCTCGCCTAATGCCTAGGGCTTGACTATTATAACTAACCTTCAAGGTGTCCTTATTCTTCCCTTCAATTTAAAATAGTGTACCAATCCAGTTGTAAAAGGTGTTTTTCTCTCTCTGCATCACATTGAGATTGTGCCAACATTTCAACGATGCCCAGTAATGCAAGTCCTAAAAACCATGTCACCAGTTCCAGATTGCCGAAAGATCTCTCCGCTTCCTCTTTTTGCTCCTAGAATCACGTATGACTTTTGTTTTTAGATGCCTAACCTTATCTAGCTCATCTTGTAACTCAATTATAGTAAATTTTCCTGGCCTCGAGTGGTCGTCATGAATGACAACCAATCTCCGTCTCTCGCCACAAGCAGTGGCGTTTCGAGAGGAAACGATGGTTCCCAATGTAGCATATTTTTCTCTTTATATGGATTTGGACAGAGGATTTTTGTCAAAATTCTGACATGCATGATATCCTTTTTGAAGGAATATGGGTAGGCTACACTATCGCAAATCAAAAAAATTCTACCGCGTAAACCAGAAATATTGTTGTCATAGATCTCGGGATTTCCACTAGATGCGTAGTTGCGTAACTTGAGGAAGAGCGTCGAGGCAGTGTAGATTTTCTACATCTCCTCATGTTCCTCGTCCCATGAGAAGCTTCCCTTTGCGCGGCTCGTCCTAGTGCTACAGCTGCATCACCTCCGAGGTATCCACACATAAGGGATGGAAGCGTCAGAGTCCATACTGCTAGATCCGTGCGTGCAACGCTGGAGAGAGAGGAGTAGCATCTAGGTAGAATGCTCAACCCTATTTAGCTCGCCCCACCCTCACTTAAATAGGCATCCCTAATGGGCTTCTATATTAGCAGCGCATTAGTAGCCTAAGCCTAGTCTAATTCGGATCCAATCCTCATTAGGCTTCCAGCCCCTTAAGTGTGTGACCCTATAGGTTCATATACGTATAAACATGACACAAATATACTTATTCTGTCATTAGTTGGTAGAGGCCTCTAGCAAGACGTGCCAACTCCTAAACGCATACAAAGATTAGTCGGACAACCATCACAAGGTTGAGTACATGTCTTTCCCTTTTCCTCACGATATTTGGTATAGCTCCAAGCTGACCTCCCTTTCTTGATACTGTGATTCAGAATCCCTTTGCTTGGTTAGCTCTTACCATATGTAGCACGGCCATGCATTTCTGGATCCGATCACTCGAGGGGCCCAGAGATATCTCTCTCAAGTAGAGAGGGGAAAATCCCATCTTGATTGACCAATGCCTTGCAACATGCTTCAGGACAAACCCAAAAGCTACCTTTATAACTACCCAATTACGGAGCTGCGTCTGATAGACCCAAAGTAGGTCGATCCACATCTCAAGTACATGCGAAAAAATCTCAAGTCTAAGGACAAAACATACACGATGTGTAGAGAGAGCTGCAAGTCTAATTTCCATTCTAAAGTTGGGTTAGTCCAACCCCATGTTCATAACATGTGGCCACATTATTGGTTTGACATCTACATGTCTATGATTTGCGAAACATAGTCATCAACCAATCGATGTGCTAGTCTATTATTCATGTGTGTCCTCACATGAACTTTGACTAGGGACAACAATTCAATAACCATACAAGTAAAGATTTTCACAAATAATTCACATAATTGCCAATCAATACAAGTTGCCTGATATGGATATTCAAGGAACATTACAATAACTCATGGATACACATGAAATATAATCATCTCTATGATTGCCTCTAGGGCATATTTCCTTAAGTCTCCCACTTGCACTAGAGTCAATCTAAAATGTATATAATACCTATTGTTATGGTGTGAGCTTCATGCGTAGGCTGCGGGAGTGGCTTTATAAAAGGATCAGCAACATTTGAGTCCATATGTATTTTGCATATCATGACACTACCATCCTCAACGAACTCACGAATCTGATGGTAACAAATGTGAATGTGTTTGTTCTGCTGGTGTTGTCTAGGTTCGTTGGCTTGTGCAATAGCACCATTGTTGTCACAATAAACGTCCAAGCGATTGGTGTACGCGCCCTGAACCACACCGAGAGCAATCAGGAAATTCCTAATCCAAACAACTTCCTTTACAGCCTTCGAGGCAGCAATATATTCAGATTCTGTTGAAGAGGAGGTCACTGTATCTTGCTTGGAACGTTTCCAGCTCACAGCAGCACCATTCATGAAAAACACATAACCTGATTGCGATTTGGAGTCATCTGAGTCGTTAAGGTAAGTCGCATGTGTGCAACCCTTTACACTGAGTTCAGCCTCACCTCCATAAACTAGGAATATATCCTTAGTTCTTTTCAAGTACTTAAGGATATTCTTTACCACTGTCCAGTGACTTTCAACTGGATCAACCTGGTATCTTCTCGTAAGACTTAGAGCATAGGAAACATCTGGGCGAGTACATATCATTGCATACATGATGGATCCAATAGGAGAAGCATATGGAACCCTGCTCATGCGCTCACGCTCATCAGTAGTCGAAGGACACTAAGTCTTGCTGAGTTTAATGCCGTGATACATGGGCAAGAACCCCTTCTTAGCCTCTTCCATCCTGAACCGTTTCAACACTTTGTCAATGTATGTACTCTGGCTTAATCTGTCAACACCCGGATTTTTAATCACAGATGCCTGTTATGCCATACACCGCAATCCCAGGATTCCCATTTTTGCGAGACATAACAGATTTGGATATCATAGTACATCATCCATTACAAACCATACATAAGGTCTTACACAAATAAGGATCTCATGATCCAGTTCTTAATACAACTCAAGCAGCGGAAATACATAATAATAAAGGTAGCATAGGCGAAGCTCCATCTTCAGGGTCACAGGCAATGCTGACGATGGGAGATGATCCTAGTTCGCGTAACCTTCCTGGGGTCCATCATCCTGGTACTCTTCTTCATAGTCTGGCCATGGGAATAGCCAGGGACAAAGCCATGATTACTCTTTAAGTACTCGCAAATTAATACTACAAGTGAAGGGTGTTTTTGTCGTAGGACACTAAGCTCTAGGGTTGTTTTGCAAAAAGCCAGATTTACCTCTACTAAGTTCATAAGCAAGAAAAGCTAGTTGAAATTTTATAACACCTAAGATGGGACTTTGAAATTTCATATCACAACTCTGTTGTGGTCAAGTCAAATTCTCAAATCATTTCACAAGTCATTTTGAAAACATCTGACGGGGGAACAGTATGGCCACTCGAATTGTCCATAACCGCGGCGTGGCTATTCGAATAGTTTGACACTCTGCAGAGATTGTACACTTTCACCACAACATTCGATACATTCGTCAGGAACAAATCCTGAATTCACCATACTCAGTATGCGGATAATCAATCCTAACCTTTCAATTACACGCCCTAGTATAGGCACCTCTCCTATGAGTTTGGCCTCCCAACCATGATCAACTGTCATCTTGGGTACTACACAGGTGGACAATCTTCACAAGGTAGCCTCATCTTAGACCTTGGCCGTGAGGGAACCCATACTAAGGTATATAAGTTTCCAGTCAAGCCCTACCCAAATTTTCGGGTATTGTGGTTGTACGGTAAAATTGGAATGGTATCGCATCCAGACAACCATCAGTTTTATAAAGGTCTAAGGCTCATGCCTTAACATTTTCATCATCCAAATCATCTGGTGTTCGGAAACACATGTCAAAACATCTTAATAGAATGACTCATCATTCTAAGGTTTTCATAACCATTTTCCACCAAGTATTCCCATCTAAAGTTGGTCAAGTTTTATGCTTAGCACTAGCATCTACAAGTGGGGCTGAGTACTAGTGAAGGGTGGTAAACAAGTGGAGTTTTAACTAAGTACAATCTCATGCCTTAGGATGACATCAAGATTATCTAGCTTAGGCCAAATTTAATGCTCTTTATGCAACCTTCAGTTATCTTCCTAGAATCTACAAGTCACTTAAGTAGACTCTAAGTAATAGCTTTGATAAAGAAATAAAGTAGAAAGCTTGCAAGTAAAACTAGGAGGGGGTATCAAGTGGGTATGATCACATATGCTTAAGGCATCTAGTGTTCATGGTAACAAGCAAGTATTAGCTTGCATCAGTATCAGTATAGGCTTGCTAAAGTAGAGTAGCTTGCAAGTGTTAGCTTGCCTTGGGCAGAGCAGTGGTTGAAGTTCTCCGCGGCTTCTTCTTCGTAGTATCCTCCTTCCTCCTCGTATCGTTGGTCGGTACTAGCGTCTACAAATAAATACGAGGTACACAATCACCAAACAATACTTAACTATTTTCAATCATCACACAAAGGGTTACTATAGATGATCTAGTATCATCACTAACATTACAAGATTAAAGCCTTTGTCTTATTTATTTTATTTTTAGAAAAGTAATTTCTACTCATTGAAAAACTACTTAAGATTTAATATTCTCCAACTCAAACATGGGATCATGTTGACACATGTCATCACCATATATTTCACTACATGAGAATGTGATTTAAAGTGGTGTCACAATTTAATAAGGTATAACCTTTTTATTTTAAATCATTAAAGTGGCTAGAAATGCCTATGTGGCATTCTTTTATTATTTGAACATTACTTCTATAAGTAAACCCATATCTTTTTATATATTCTGAAAGGTATGGTCAATTATGATTTTTGAGAGTTGGAATCAACTCAAAAGGTATTATGGTTTAAATATGAAAAATATTTGAATGCAGAAAAGCTTCTGCCTTGTTTTTTTACCAAGTTTGATCTATAGATGGAAATGATTTGAATGCAACGGGCTTGGATTCAGCATTTCAATATCTTTCTAACAAAATTGGTTTCATGAAATTTGGTTCACTGAATCGAGTTGGGTTGATTTTTAAACTAGGTACAGAACTGAGTTTGAATATAAATAGAAAAAGCTCAATTCAAACGAGTAGGCTGCATGGGAAAGGTTAATGGGCGCCTGTCGCTCAAGAGGGCGGCCTTTGTGTGGGGCTCACTGTCAGTGGCTCATTAAAGCGATGCACGGGCGATGTGGTGCGTTGGATTAGAATGAAGATCGATGGCTGACGGTCATCGTCGATGATGAATAGGTCCCTAGCGGGGCGAGCTCGAACCCTAGCGGCTCAGTGGGTGCATAGGGGGCATACCGGGGCTCCAGTGACGACAGCGAGGCGGGAAAACGACGAAGTCGATGACGGCGAACTCAGGGGTGGTCGCGGCAACTTCGGGGGTGGTCGAAATCAACGGCTCCCTTCTTCTCCAGAGGCGGCCTACTCCGGCGCAATTCCGGCGAGCTGCTCCTCCTCGTGCTCCGACTAAAGGGTGGAAGGATCAGTGAGGTGAGGGGAGTGAGATGGTGTGAATAAATCGAGCGGGGGTCGTCTCCTTTTATAGGCTTTACGGCAAGACCGAGAGGGATGGGCAGGCGACGGTGGCTACACGGCTACGAGCGGCTAGAGGCATGGCCGAGGTTGGCGATCGACGGGTGGTCTCCTGGCGATGCTCTAGAGCTTAAATGCGCGTGTAGGGGTGGTGGAAAATGGTCGGGAACGGGCGGTGCTCTGTGCGGCACATGCGGCGTCTTCGACGGTGAGCGGTGGCTGTGAGGCATGGGGCGGCGAACGGGGGTGTCTGGCGTGCTCCCTGTGTCATGGCGAAGCGGTGGGCACGGGCTGTGGTCGAGGGGCGGCGTGTGCATGCATGCCGGGTGCGGCGCTCTGGTGCATGCTCGGCATGTCGCAGTGGCACTGGGCGGGCGGCGTGCTCGGTGGTCCATGGCTTTCCTTTGGTCGGGGAGGGGACAGTGGGTGATGGTGGAGTGCTGGATACCTCCCAGACATGGCTAGAAAGGGGGAGATGGTCTTCTGCGGCGGCGACCAGGTTTGGCCGGCAAGTTGGCTCAGATTGCTCACCATTGATGACAATGGCCAGCTTATAGTGAGGATAGAGGTTGCCAATTAGGCTAGATGATATACTAAATGGGTGCTGTGAGCTAGAGAGGGAACCAGTTAGGCCCAAAACACTATTAAAAACAGTGAATTTGATTTGGTTTAAATTTGCCTGCCAAGTGTTTGATGAAATGGCCGCAAGAACTTGAGTTTTGAATTTTGAAAAGATTTTTGTTGGGTGTGCTAGGCATGTGTTGAGGATTCTGTGGATGCTTGGGTTTTGAAAATTGATCTTGTTTGAGTGGTTTTTGAAATAGTGGGATCTTCCCATATGAAATAGATTCAACTTTAAACTGTCATTTAAACTAAGCATGTGAATGTTTTTGGATGATCACAAAGTGGGCCTTGGTACCTTATTATGAGTACTATCAAGGGGTGCAAAGATTCATACATTTTTATGTTAAGTTCTGAAAGTTAGGGTTAGCCAAAGTAGGCGTGGGAGTTAATTTGGCCAAAGTGACCATTCACTTAATTTGTTTGTTTTGACTTGTATGTCTTTGGGAAAAGTTTGGGGATTGTTTAGATGATGTTTATTTCACCTTAGAATCATTTTACAAGCAAAGAAACACAGAACCATGGCAATTCAAAAGAATCCAAATTTTAATAAATACACATATGAATGCTTTCATATTTTTAATTAGAAAAGTTTTTGTTAACCCCAATTTTGATGATTAGAGTTTGATGATCTAAGTTTAATATTTTTGGGATGTTACAAACCTTCCCCTATTAAACAAAATCTCGTCCCAAGATTTGAAAAAGGATGAAAAAGATTACCTAGGATTTGAAGAGATCGGGAAACTCCGTCCTGATGTGATCTTCGCGCTCCCAGGTAGCTTCCTCTTCTGTGTGGTTGCTCCACTGAATCTTGAGAAACTTGATGCTCTAGGTTCTGGTAGTTCTGAAAGCTTCTTCTAAAATACGGATGGGTACTTCGGGATAGGTCAGGTCATCGTTGATTTATATGGTCCGGTGATCAATATTCTTGAACACTTTCGTCTTCTCCGGAACTTCGAGGCACTTGCGAAGTAATGAGATATGGAACACATTGTGCACGGCTGACATCTCCTCGGGTAGTTCCAATTGATACGACACTTCTCCTCGACGGTTCAGAATCTTGAAGGGGCCGATATATCTGGGGGCTAACTTTCCTTTGAGTTGGAAACGTTGCATTCCCTTCAATGGAGACACTTTCAGATACACAAAATCTCCTATGTTGAAGGCGAGGTCTTGACGTCTCTTGTCGGCGTAACTCTTCTGCCTTGACTGGGCTGTCTTGAGGTGCTCACGAATCTTGTGAACCTTCTCTTATGCTTCTTGTAGGATATCGGGTCCGAAAATCTGACTCTCTCCTACTTCCGACCAATTCAAAGGGGTGCGACACTTCCTTCCATACATAAATTCAAATGGGGCCATTTGCAAACTGGCTTGATAACTGTTGTTGTATGAAAATTCTGCAAACGGAAGATATTCTTCCCACTTAGATCCATACTCTAACACACATGCTCTCAACATGTCTTCGAGTATTTTATTTACTCGCTCGGTTTGTCCATCGGTCTGAGGGTGATAAGCTGTGCTGAAATCTAGTCGGGTTCCTAAACCTTCTTGGACTTTCTTCCAGAATCTCGAGGTAAACTGAGTTCCTCGATCCGATACGATGTTCTTAGGACCTCCGTGCAAACTGACGATTCTAGCGATGTATAACTCCGCTAGCTTCGAACTCTGATATGTGGTCTTGACGGTTAAGAAATGGGTGACTTTGGACAATCGGTCAACTATGACCCAGATAGAGTTATTTCCCCTACTAAAAGTAGGCAATCCGGTCATAAGGTCCATTCCAACGGAATCCAATTTCCATTCCGGAATCTGCAATGGTTGCAACAATCCAGCGGGTCTTTGATGTCCCGCCTTGACTCTCTGACATATATCACACTTGGCGATATAGCTTCCGATTTCTCTCTTCATCTTATGCCACCAAAATTGTTCCTTCAAATCTTGATACATCTTCGTTCCTCCGGGGTGGATAGAATAAAGAGTATCATGAGCTTCCTTTAGAATAACTTCTTTCAATTTGGAATCTGCTGGTACACAAAGGTGTCCTTTGTACCACAGAACTCCTTCTTCGTCTTCGGTGAATCCGGGTACTTTGCATGTACCGATACGACGCTTGATTCCGTCGATACTAGCATTTTCTTTCTGCGCCTCTTTGATCTGGCTGACCAAAGTGGGTTGAAGTTATATGCTAGCGAAAAATCCTTCACTTACTAATTCCATTCTAAAATCTTCCATCTCTTTGTGCAAGCTTGGTTTCTCCTTCAAAATCATGGAGTTCAACCGGCACGGCAATCTGCTAAGGGCATCTTCTACCATGTTGGCTTTACCGGGGTGATAGTGAATGTCCAAATCGTAATCCTTGATTAACTCAATCCATCTTCTCTGTCTCATATTCAGCTCCTTCTGAGTGAATATATACTTCAGACTCTTGTGATCCGAATAGATCTCACAACAGTTTCCCATCAGGTAATGCCTCCATGTCTTCAGGGCTAGAACTACGGCTGCGAGCTCGAGGTCATGGGTTGGGTAATTTTGCTCATGTTGTTTCAGTTGTCGAGATAGATAAGATCTAACTTTGCCTTCTTGCATTAGCACACATCCGAGACCGATCTTGGATGCATCACAATACACGTCAAAGGGCTTCATGATATCCGGCATGATTAAGATTGGGGCTGAAATCAATCTCCTCTTGAGTTCTTGAAAACTCGTTTCACATTTGTCGGTCCATTCAAACTTCTTGCCCTTCTTCAGCAATTGGGTCATGGGTCTGGCGATACTCGAGAATCCTTCTACGAACTTGCGGTAATATCCCGCCAATCCGAGGAATGCACGAACTTGGGTTTGAGTGGTTGGGGCTTGCCAATCTTCGACATCTTTCAAAAGTGGCTAGAAATGCCTATGTGGCATTCTTTTATTACTTGAACATTATTTCTGTAAGTAAACCCATATATTTTTATATATTCTGAAAGGTAGGGTCAATTATGATTTTTGAGAGTTGGAATCTACTGAAAAGCTATTATGGTTTAAATTTGAAAAATGTTTGAATGCAGAAAAGCTTCTGCCTTGTTATTTTTACCAAGGTTGATCTATAGATCGAAATGATTTGAATCCAACGGGCTTGGATTCAGCATTTCAATATCTCTCTAACAAAATTGGTTTCATGAAATTTGGTTCACTGAATCGAGTTGGGTTGATTTTTAAACTAGGTACAGAACTGAGTTTGAATATAAATAGAAAAAGCTAAATTCAAACGCGTGTGAATTGCAGAAAGGTTAGTGTAGTGCCCAGTGGTCACCGGTTACGGTGGCTTAACGATGGGGGCTCATGGTCAGTGGCTCATTAAACGCGAAGCGGTACGGGGCGATGTGGTGCGTTGGATTAGAATGAAGATCGACGGCTGAGGGTCATCATCAACGATGAACAGGTCACCGGCGAGCTCGAACCCTAGCGGCTCAGTGGGGTTGCATAGGGGGCATACCAGGGCTCCAGTGATGATGGCGAGGCGGGCAAACGATGAAGTCGACGACGGCGAACTCAGGGGTGGTCGCGACAGCTTTGGGGGTGGTCGAAATCAATGGCTCCCATCTTCTCCAGAGGCGGCCTACTCCGGTGCAATTCCGGCAAGCTGCTGCTCCTCATGCTCCGGCTAAGGGGTGGAAGGATCAGTAAGGTGAGGGGAGTGAGATGGTGTGAAGAAATCGAGCGGGGATCGTCTCCTTTTATAGGCTCGACGGCGAGACCGAGAGGGATGGGCAGGCGATGGTGGCGACACGCCTACGGGCGGCTAGAGGCATGGCCGAGGTTTGCGATCGACGGGTGGTCTCCTGGTGATGCTCTAGAGCTTAAATGCGCGTGTAGGGGCGGTGGCAAATAGTCGGGAACGGGAGGTGCTCTCCGGGGTAGAGACAGCGTCTTCGATGGCGAGCGGTGGCTATGAGGCATGGGGCGGAGAACGGGGGTGTCTGGCGTTCTCCCTGGGTCATGGCAAAGCGGTGGGCACAGGTTGCGGTCGAGGGCCGGCGTGTGCACGCGTGCCGGGTGCTGCGCTCTGGTGCATGCTCGGCATGTCGATATGGCACTGGGCGCGTGGCGTGCTCGGTGGTCCATGGCTTTCCTTTGGTCGGGGAGGGGACAGTGGGTGGCGGTGGAGTGCTGGCTACCTCCCAGACATGGCTAGAGAGGGGGAGATGGTCTGCTGCGGTGGCGACCAGGTTTGGCCGGCGAGGTGGCTCGGATTGCTCACCATTGATGACAATGGCCAGCTTACAGTGAGGCTAGAGGTTGCCAATTAGGCTAGATGATCTACTAAATGGGTGTTGTGAGCTAGAGAGGGAACCAGTTAGGCACAAAACACTATTAAAACAGTGAATTTAATTTGGTTTAAATTTGCCTGCCAAGTGTTTGATGAAATGGCCGCAAGAACTTGAGTTTTGAATTTTGAAAAGATTTTTGGTGGGTGTGCTAGGCATGTGTTGAGGATTCTGTGGATGCTTGGGTTTTGAAAATTGATCTTGTTTGAGTGGTTTTTGAAATAGTGGGATCTTCCCATATGAAATAGATTCAATTTTAAACTGTCATTTAAACTAAGCATGTGAATGTTTTTGGATGATCACAAAGTGGTCCTTGGTACCTTATTATGAGTACTATCAAGGGGTGCAAAGATTCATACATGTTTCTATTAAGTTCTGAAAGTTTGGGATAGCCAAAGTAGGCATGGGAGTTAATTTGGCCAAAGTGACCATTCACTTAATTTGTTTGTTTTGACTTGTTTGTCTTTGGGAAAAGTTTGGGGATTGTTTAGATGATGTTTATTTCACCTAAGAATCATTTTACAAGCAAAGAAACACAAAACCATGGCAATTCAAAAGTATCCAAATTTTAATACATACACATATGAATGCTTTCATATTTTTAATTAGAAAGGTTTTTGTTAACCCCAATTTTGATGATTAGAGTTTGATGATCTAAGTTTAATATTTTTGGGATGTTACATAATCCAATTAGCCTCCTTGATCTATCTCTATAGATCTTAATACCCAGAATATATGCCGCTTCTCCTAACTCCTTCTTGAAAAACTAATTTTCAATGAGGTCTTAAAAGACTTGAGCATAGGAATGTCATTTCCAATAAGCCATATGTCATCTACATATAAGATTAGAAATATGAGCGCTCTCCCACTTTCCTTCTTGTAAACACAAGGTTCTTGTTCATGTTTGATGAATCCAAACTCCTTTACAACTTCATCAAATTGAATGTTCTAACTCTGAGATGCTTGCTTCAGCCCCATAAATAGACTTTAGAAGTTTGCATACCTTTCCAGCATTGTTTCGATCGATAAAACCTTCGGTTTGCATCATACACATGTCCTCAGTAAGGATTCCATTTAATAAATCCGTCTTGACATCCATCTGCCATATCTCATATTCGAAATGTGCAGCAATGGCTAGAATGATCTGTATAGATTTAAGCATCGCTACAGGCGAGAAAGTCTCGTCGTAGTCAACTCCTTGAACTTTTCGAAAACCTTTTGCAATAATTCGAACTTTATGGATGTGAACATCTCCATTCATATCAATCTTCTTCTTATAGATCCATTTGCACTCGATGGCTTTAAAAACATCAGGTAGGTCAACCAAGTTCCAAATCTGATTGTCTCCCATGGACTCTATCTCGGATCTCATGGCGTTCAACCATTTCTCAAAGTTTGGGTCCACCATTGCTTCTTCATAGGTCGTAGGCTCATCATTGTCTAACAATAATAATTCCCGCGTCTCGCGGAGCCTCGCCGACCTTTGTGGTTGTGGTGCTTCTATTGCCACGAGTTCCTCAACTTGTTCTGCTACAATAGCATCACTCGTAGAAGAATCCCCGATTGGATCATCTTGAATTTCTTCAAGTCGCACCGACCTTCCACTCGTTCCTTTTGTGAGAAACTCTTTCTCTAGGAAAACACCACTACGAGCGACAAACACTTTGCCCTCTTCTTGGTTGTAGAAGTAATACCCTACGGTTTCCCTCAGATATCCCACAAAAATGCACTTATCCGATTTGGGTGTTAGCTTGTTCGAGTGAAGTCGCTTGACAAATGCATTGAAACCCCAAATATTTAGAAAAGACAAACTGGGATTCTTTCCAATCCACATCTCATATGGTTTCTTAACTACGGATTTATATGGTACCCTATTAAGTGTGAACGCTGCCGTTTCTAGAGCGTAACCCTAAAATGATAATGGTAAATCCGACTAGCTCATCATCAATCGAACCATGTCCAACAGAGTTTGATTGCACCTATCGGACACCCTATTTCTTTGAGGCATTCCGGGTGGAGTGAGCTATGGAACAATTCCGCAACTCTTAAGATGATTGCTAAATTCGTGACTCAAATATTCACCTCCACGATTAGATCACCAGGCCTTTATTTTCTTGCCACGTTGATTCTCTACCTCACTCTGGAACTCCTTCAACCTTTCAAAAGTTTCAGACTTATCCTTCATCAAGTAGACATAACCATATCTACTAAAATCATCAGTGAAAGTAATGAAGTAGTGATATCCTCCTCTAGCTGTCGTGCTCATTGGTCCACATACATCAGTATGTATGAGTTCCAACAAGTCTGTCGCTCTCCTGGGTAAACCCGTAAAAGGCGACTTGGTCAACTTTCCAAGTAAACAAGATTGACATGTCTTGTATGATTCAAAATCAAACGAAGTTAGAAGACCATCACCATGGATATTATTCATGCGCTTTCACTTATGTGCCCCAAACGAAAATGCCCTAAATAGGTAGGACTCAAATCAGTAGGCCGAAGCCTTTTAGCATTAACATTGTAAACATATGCATCATCAAGATTTAAAAATAAATAACCAATTCACAATGGGAGCATTAGCCATAAACATAGCATTCTTAGAGATTACACAACCATTGTTCAAACTCGTGAATGAATATCCATCCCTCATCAAACATGAATGTGATAAAATGTTTTGACCCATACTATAAATGTAATAACAATTATTCAACTCCATAATAAATCCGGATGGAAGGTGAAGTTGCATGACGCCGACGAACAATGCAGCAACCCTTGCTTTATTTCCGAGGCGAAAATCCACTTCGCCTTTATGCACTTCTCTAGTCCTTATTAGCCCCTGCATCGAATTGCAAATATGAGCAACCGATCCGGTATCAAATACCGAAGAGTAAACATAAGAATTAGTGAGAAGAATGTCCACAACATTTACAACAAGTGTACCTGAGTGGGAAGTACTCTTACTTCCACTCTTCTGCAAAGAAGCATGGTACTTGTTGTAGTTTATCTTCTAGTGGCCATGTTCATGAAAAAAGAAACACTTAGTGTGATCTGTAGGTCCAGTGTTTTGCTTGGGTGCAGGCTTAGGGATCATATCCTTAGCCTTTCCCTTCTTCTTCTTCCAAGAAGTGCCCTTTTTCTTGAAGCTAGGCTTGTTCTGCACAGCCATCACATGGCTATGACCTTCACACTTCTTATTGTCACTTTATGCTATTTTTAGCATCCCACATAACTCATTAAGGCCCTTCTCCACCCCATGCATATGGTAGTTCGAAATGAACTGCAAATAGCTAGATGGAAGAGACGCCAAAATGAAATCAATAGCCAACTCTTGGCCTAGTGGAAAACCAAGATGTTCCAAAGTATGACTGTAACCAACCATTTTGATCACATGGGGGCCTACAGCTGCTCCCTCTACCAGCTTGCTTTCCACAAAGGACTTGGTGACATTGTACCTCTCAGTCTTTGCCTGAGTCTGGAACATGTCATTAAGCGCAACGATCATATCTTACGCTTCCTGATCCTCAAACTTATTTTGGAGTTCAAGTTCCATGCATGCAAGCATAAGACAACTAACCTCAAGGGAATCATCATATGCTCTCTTGTAGGCATTCTTAAGGGCAGTAGTTGCATTATCAGCAGTTTCATCGGCGATTGGGGTATCCAGAACCATTTCCTTTTTATCAGACCTGAGAACAATTCTCAGGTTACGAACCCAGTCTGAATAGTTTGTTCCATTTAGTTTATCTTTGTCAAGAATCGCACGCAAAGAAAAAGGTGATGCAGTGTTTGGTGCTATTGATCTATAACGGAAAACACGCAAAATACTAAGCCATGTAACCATGAAAGAGTAAAACATATCAAATAATGTAATAGCTAAGTGATTCAAGATCCCTCTATTGATACTAAGTGATTCAAGATCCATAATTAAAAAGTCGACTAGTGAGCTTTAGCATCACTGCTAGAAGACAAGTTAATTTGGTAAGCAACTCTTGCTAATCATACCACATATGAATCTTGTTGTTGGGTGACATCTCTATGTCTAGACTAGGCACCCATCCTTTATGCCCCAAGGTCCTTAACTGTTAAGATCACCTTGTCAAGCTCACCAACCCTTATGCGTGTAGGTATCCGATACAAACCCATCCAGCCAAGGAAAACCGCGGCACCCGAATTTCATAGGCCCACCAACGATTGTATAGGGCATAGGATGGTTCAAGGTTTGGTTGGGAGGGCATGGTTTAACTTAAACTTTGTGAGGGATCATTCTACTTCTATCATCTAAGCATGCATAGTAGTAATATGCATAAGAATAGCATTCACATAGATGTGACACAGTATGGCCCGTTTTCTCATGGTGATCTCCATCGCCATAGAACCTGTCCACCATGATGATCTCCATCTTCATATTCCATGTGAGGCATCCTCCATGTGATGAATCCTCCAAGAACTAATACAATCTATTATTCCTAACAGCTGGTAATCAAAATTACATAAAACTGTGAAAAATGATAGATCGAATCTACACAATTTTCTTTACGGATTTTGATGGGCATATCAAATTTACCAAAAACTAACTATTGTTCCGATTCGACCAAAATCCTTTGATCATGGTACATCGATTTTAGATCTAGGTTCCGATTAGATCAATCATTTCTCAAAACCCAACCAAATCAGTGCATCTTGACAAATCCAAGCAACCATAGACTACCTAGTATGTGACTAGTACACCCACCAAGTTTCATCCAAAAATTCAAATTCAAATCTCTTGCGGCCATTTCATCAAACACCTTCTGAACACAAATCAAATTAAACATCAAACACTATAGTGAGCAGTGTTGTGCCAACCTTGTCCCCTCTCTAGCTCTCACTACACTCTCAGTAGATCATCTAACTTGTTTAACTATCCCTAGCTCACTGTGAACAAGACCATGCCATCAATGGTGACCATGGCCGAGCCCATTTGCCAACCCCAGTGTCGACAGCAAGATACACGCCTAACTAGCTTCGCCAACCTTGTCTAGAAGGCACTCCACCGTCCATCGCCACCCCCTGTCCAGTGCTCGAGCCCTGCCAGCCACTAGACCACACGGAACGCCCGCACCCAATGTCTCTGTGACCATGCCGAGAGCACGCCAGAGCGCCACACTCGACACGCTCGAACAGACCGCGCACGGCCTTCGTCGCTCGCGTACGAGATCACCACCGCCCCAGGAACAGCCAAGACATGCTCGTTCACCGCCGCACTACTAGGATAGCCCCTGCGCCATTAAAACTTCCGTCGGAGCCGCCTAGAGCGTCGAAGTGTTCCGACCGATTCGAACTGCCCCATGTCTCGCCATCAAGCCGTTGAGCTTCGCCAGGAGGCAGCGGACCATCCCCTACCTTCAGCCATGACGTTAGCTCGCTGTACAACCGACCTTGATGATCTCATCCTGCACCTTTCGGTTCCCTTGCTCACATATAAAAGGAGTCCTTCCCAGAATGAATTACCCACACCATCTCACTCCCCTCTCTCTCAGAACCGCCCCACATCTTCCCCAGAGCAAGGCGAGCACCAGGTTGCCAGAATTTCACTGGATCTTGCCACCATTGATTGGAGCCACCCCAGGAGGAGCTGCAAGTACCAGGAGCTTCGTCGTCGTCGACTTCATCGTTCGCCCCCATTGCCGACCATCGCCGGAGCCCCGGTGAGACGCCGACCCCCACTGGCCGCCCTAGGGTTCGTGCTTGCCACGTTCTGTTTAGACATGGACAATGAACCTCATCCATAGATCTTGCTTCTAATCCAACGGCCCTAATCATCCCATACCCCTTCGCCACTCTCTGTCTCACTTACGAGAGGGGACAACCACTTACCGCCCGTGCGCATGGTGTGCGCAGTGGGCTGGCCCAGTTAACATTCCCGCATGACCCAGTAGTTTGAATTTAGGTTTATCAATTTAGTTTCAAACTTAGTTCTGTCTACAAATTCAAAAACCAATCCAAAGAGATTTACTAAACCAAATTGCATGAAACTAATTTTTCTAGAAAGGTACTAAAATTGTTAATCCAAACCCGTTGGATTTAAATCATTTGGAATTATAGATCACCTATAGGAAAAATAACAAGGCAGAAGGTTTTCTGCATTCAAACATTTTTCAAAATTCAACCATAAATTCTTTTGAGTTGATTCCAATTCTCAAAAATCACATTTGATAAGACCTTTCTGAATATATAAAAATATCCACGTTTATTTTGAAATAATGGACAAGTAATAAATGAATGCCCCAGTAGACATTTCTAGTCACTTTAGTTAATTAAAATAATAAGGTTAAACCTTATTAAATTGTGAAACCACTTTAAATCACATTCCCAAGTACTGAAATATATGGTGATGACATGTGTCAACATGATCCCATGTTTTAGTTGGAGAATATTAAATCTTTAGTTTTTAAATGAGTAGAAATTACTTTTCTAGAATAAAATAAATAAAACTATTTCCTTAACTCTTGTGATGATTGTGATGATGCTAGATCATCTAGTGAAAACCTTGGTGTGATAAATAGAACTAGTTCAGTATTGTTGGTGATTGTGTATCTCATATTTATTTATAGACGCTAGTACCGACCAAGGATACGAACAGGAGGGAGAATACTATGAGGAAGAAGCAGAGGAGAACTTCAACCACTGCTCTACACAAGGTAAGCTAACACTTGCAACTGTGAAAACTAGATAACCTATGCACTGCATTAGGCATGCTTGATTTGACCAAGCTTGATTATCCTAAATCACAGTTTTACTTGCAAGCTCTATTAAGTTATTTCTTTCTCAAAATTCTTTGTTTACCTTTAGGTAGTGTTTGTGATGATTTTGTAAAGATATGAAAGGTAGCATAAAGAGCATAAAATTTGGCCTAAGTTAGATAAATCTTGATATCATCCGGAGGCATGAGATTGAACTTAGATAAGTCACACTTGATTACCACCCCTCATTAGTGTTTACCCCCAACCTTAGTGGCTAGTGCTAAGCATAAAACTTGATTACTTTAGATGGAAATACTTGGTGAAAATGATTCTGAAAACCTTAGAATGATGAGTCATTCTAATAAAATGTTTTGCGATGTGTTCTTGAACACTAGATGGTTTTTGATGATGAAAATGTTGAGGCATGAGCCATAGCCCTTTATAAAATTGATGGTTGTCTGGATGCGATACCATTCCAATTTTTTCGTACAACCACAATACCCGAAATTGGGTAGGGCTTGACTAGAAGTTTATATACCTTAGTATGGGTTCCCTCAAAGACAAGGTTTGAGATGAGGCTACCTCGTGAAGATTGACCACCTGTGAAGTTCCCAAGATGATAGATGGTCATGGTTGGGAGGCCAAACTCATAGCAGAGGTTCCTATACTAGGGTGTGTAATTGAAAGGTTAGGATTGATTATCCGCATACTAAGTATGGTGAATTCAGGATTGTTCCTGACGGATGTATCGAATATTGTGGTGAAAGTATACCACCTCTGCAAAGGTGTCAAACTATTTGGATAGCCGCGTTCGCGGTTATGGACAGTTGGAGTGGCCATACTGTTCCATCGTCATATGTTTTCAAAATGACTTATGAAATGAATCATGACTTTGACTTGACCACAACAGGGTTGTGATATGAAAACTCAAGTTCCCACTTAGGTGTTATAAAACCTTAAACTAGTTTTATTTTCTTCTAAACTCAGTTAGAGATAAACCTAGCTTTTTCAAAATAACCTAGAGCTTAGTATTCCTACTCAAAACCACTTTACCTGTTAGTGATAGTTTGTGAATACTTAAAGAGTACTCATGGCTTTGTCCCTGGCTATTCCCTTGGCCAGACTATGAAGAGGGCTATCAGGAGGATGGACCGCAGGAAGGTTACGACAACTATGATCATCTCCCATCGTCAGCATTTCCTGTGACCATGAAGATGGAGCCTCGCCCACGCTACCCTTATTATTACGTTATTCCGCTGCCTGATTGCATTAAGACTGGATCATGAGATCCTTTATTTTGTTGTAAGACCTTATGTATGGTTTGTAAATAGATGATGTACTGTGATATACAATCTGTTATGTCTCGCAAAAATGGTAATCCTAGGATTGCGATGTATGGCATAACAGGCTTCTGGGATTAAAAATCCGGGAGTTGATGTTGGTATCAGAGCCATCCTGACCATAGGAGACTCTAGATAGAATGGACGTTTGAATAAAAACTTAGTTTCAAAACAAAGGAAGTGAGTATTTATGAAAACTTATTCACATTCTTATCACTTATATTCTTTCATGAAAATTCATGTTCCTAAAAAATTCTTGCAAACTTACATAAAATTTTACACACTTGATCACTCTACTAACTTACTCATCCTACATTCCTATAGATGGACGTGAAGTATAGCAAGTTCTATCAGTTGGGAAATGGAGGAGATCTCATGTTTGAGCGTGACTTGGACCAGCTCTCGGAACTTCTGGAGCGCCCGCATCCCGAGTTCTTTGGAGCTCAGCTCAACGATCAGGAAGGAGGAGAATTGTAATGGCTGATTGTTGCAAGTCACCGAGTGAAGATTGAAGCCTCCACTTCAGAGGGAGTCCAGTTCACCTTAAGAGAGAACAACTTGCTCGATGGACTTTCCAGTGCCATGCAGGAAGCTCTTGCCCGTCTATGTGGGCAGAGTATCAATCAGATCAAGGGAACGCACTTTGAGTTCTATCCAAGGCATGATGTGATGGGACTGCCATTGGAGGTGCCACGTCACCCAGATCTGAAGAATCAAGTGGACCACCTTAGCTTCATGATGTATGACCAGCAGAAGGAGTAAGACAATGCCTGCTCCTACGCCAACCACAACTACGCCATCACCGTCAAGAAGTACTAGACCATTGCCAAGATGGTGAATGATTACCAGTATCGTCGCCGTCAGCTTGACAAGAAGGAGCGCATCATTGCCCGCCTTCGCCACAGGATCACAAACTTGGAGGAGACCATCCACTAGAGGGACATGCAGCTTGAGGAGAGGGAGAATGCAGGCGAGGACATTCGTGGAAACCCCTACTCTTACCTCAGTGATGATGATGACTTTCTAGAGGATCAAGCCATGGACGTCTTCACCGATGAGGATGACTTCGACTTCATTGATGATGATGATGATGATGATGAAGCCACCGATTTCGTGGAGTAGTAGCACTTGAGCAGTAGCATCCGTGAGTTGTATCCGGTCCCACTATATCGTAGTTTCACAGAATGATTCTTAAAACCATTTGTTTCCTTGTTGTAGTGTGTGTTTGTACTGTGTGCTATGAATGAATGAAAAACAAGTTGCTAGAAAAATCTGAGTCAAACTTCAAAAACTTTTCAAAACAAAAAACTAAACCTTAGAATTTCCCTCTTTCCTCATGATATATCTCAATCTTCAGATGCCTCGCGGAGGAAGCACTCCATCCCTGGACCCAATGCTGCAAATCTTGCAAATGTTGGTTTTTGACCGCGAAGATGAAAGAGCCGAACGTCAAGACAACTTAGCCACTCTTCAACACATAGCTCAGATGGACAACAACAATCAAGGCCATGGAACCCAGGACAATCATGGATCCAAGCTCAAGAACTTTCAGAACACCAATCCACCTATCTTTACTAAGTCTGAAGAGCCCTTAGATGGAGATGATTGGCTGCAAACTATGGAGAACAACTTAGAAGTTGCAGGAGTGGAAGCCAATGAGAAAGTATTGTTTGCCACCCACTATGTAGAAGGCTATGCAAGAGCATGGTGGAATAGCATTGGCGCCATGAATGGATGACAGATGATGACTTGGGATGAATTCAAACTCATGTTCAGCAGAACCCATGTTCCACCGGGTTTGATCAAGAGAATGAGAGATGAATTCATAGAACTTAAGCAAGGGAGGATGACAGTAGTTCATTACCGTGACAAATTTTTGCCACTGGCTAGGTATGCACTAGATGAGATTGACACTGAAGCCAAGAAGAAGGAGATATTCTTGAATGGTCTGCATGATGAGATGCAGACAGTCTTAGTGAATATCATGTTTGCTGATATTGAAGCCTTAGTGGATTCTTCCATTCAGATGTAAGGCAAGATCAACCAAGCCAATGAGAACCGCAAGTGTCGAATGATGCATCAACCAGGAACCCACCATACCCCAAAGTATCGCCCCAACCCGTCTACAGGATTTTCCCCAAGAAACAATAGACCCCCGATGAACCATCCAACATATCCCAGCCGTGGAGGAGGAAACCCAAGGCCAGGAGGAAACCACAATAACAACAACCCCGGCAACTCCAGCAATTTCAACCGTGCACTGCCCAAGTTCAACAAAAACAATGTCGCCACCAACACCAATACTGCCCCAAGTACTGGAAGCAATGTTGTGCCTGTTGCAGCAAAGGACAAGTCTCAGGTGACTTGTTATGAATGTGGAACCAAATGTCACTATTCCAATGAGTGCCCCAAGAAGATCGCAACAGCCCCCAATGTGAATGCCCCAGCTCAGCAGCAGCATCGTGTTCATCCTGGAAGAAGATTCGCCCGGGGAATGCGCTCAACCGCAACGACCATCTTTTTCTCATGAATGTTGAGGAAGCCCAAGAAGCACCAGATGTCATGCTGGGTATGTTTTCTATTAACTCAGTACTTGCAAGAGTGTTATTTGACTCTGGAGCATCGCACTTGTTTGTTACAGAAGAATTTGCATGCACTAGTAAGATTCAACCAATAAAATTGAAGCATGTTATGATAGTTCAAATACCTGGTTCAACCACCAAAGCTAGACAAATTTGCAAGGCCGTACCTATCCGAATCCATGGCATAGATTTTTATGCTAATCTAATAGTACTTGGAACTAAAGGTTTGGAAGTAGTACTAGGAATGGGTTGGATGTCGAAACATAAAGGATTAATCGACTGTTTCAAGAAATCCAAAAACATGACCAGTACATCCGGAATATCAGTAGAGCATGTATCTGAAACCTTGCCCCGTCAATTCAAGTGCAACAAGAGTCTAGCCCAACTAACCATTGACCAAATCAGAGTAGTCTGTGAATACCTCGATGTATTTCTAGATGCTTTGCCCGGTATGCCCCCATATCGGGATATCGAGTTTATCATTGAACTAATCCCTGGAACCGGACCCATAGCCCAGAGACCGTATAGTATGAACCCGTCTGAATTAGTGGAGCTAAAGAAGTAACTGGATGCCAAGCTGGAGATATGATTGATTCAACCAAGTGTGTCGCCATGGAGATCACCTATACTGTTTGTGGACAAGAAAGATGGAGGTAACCGTTTGTGTACGGATTATCGGATGCTGAATGATGTCACCATCAAGAACAAGTACCCACTGCCAAAGATAGAAGATCTATTTGACCAGTTGACCGATGTCAAAGTGTTTTCTAAGATTGACCTTAGAATTGGTTATCATCAACTCAATATTCGCGCAGAGGATATTCCAAAGACCTACTTTACCACCAGATACGGACTGTATGAGTACACTATCATGTCTTTTGGACTAACCAATGCCCCCACTTATTTCATGAACCTCATGAATAAGATTTTTATGGACTTCCTGGATAAGTTTGTCGTTGTTTTCATCGATGACATTCTGATCTATTCTAAATCAGAAGAAGAACATGAGCTACACTTGAGGACCATCCTTGGAACCCTTAGGGAGCATCAGTTGTATGCCAAGTTTAGCAAATGTGAATTCTGGTTATAGGAAGTAGGATTTGTCGGACATATTGTGTCGGAAGGAGGAATTGTAATTGACCCTGCAAAGGTTAAGGATGTTGAAGAATGGCAAGCCCCAACCACTCAAACCCAAGTTCTTGCATTTCTCGGATTAGCGGGATACTACCGCAAGTTCGTAGAAGGATTCTCGAGTATCACAAGACCCATGACCCAATTGTTGAAAAAAGATAAGAAGTTTGAATGGATAGACAAATGTGAAGCGAGTTTTCAAGAACTCAAGAAGAGATTGGTCTCAGCCCCAATCTTGATCATGCCGGATATTACGAAGACTTTTGATGTGTATTGTGACGCATCCAAGATCGGTCTCAGATATGTGCAAATGTAAGAAGGCAAAGTCATATCTTATCTATCCCAACAACTGAAGAAACATGAGCAGAATTATCCTACCCATGACCTTGAACAAGAAGACGAAGTTGTAGCCTTGAAGATATGGCGGCATTACCTCATGGGAAACTGTTGTGAAATTTATTCAGATCACAAGAGCCTAGATTATATTTTCACTCTGAAGGAGCTGAATATGAGGCAAAGGAGATGGATAGAGTTAATCAAGGACTATGATCTAGACATCCACTATCACCCTGGTAAAGCCAATGTGGTAGCATATGCCCTTAGCAGATTGTCGTGTCTCTTGAACTCCATGATTCTGAAGGAGCAACCAAGTTTGCACAAGGAGTTGGAAGATTTCAGAATGGAATTAGTAAGTAAAGGATTTTTGGCTAGCATAGAACTTCAACCCATTTTGATCAGTCAGATCAAGGAGGCGTAGAAAGGAAATGCTAGTATCGACTGAATCAAACATCGTATCGGTATAGGGAAAGTACCTGGATTTACCGAAGATGAAGAAGGAGTTCTGTGGTACAAAGGACATATCTGTGTGATAGCAGATTCAGAATTGAAGCAAGCTATTTTGAAAGAATCCCATGATACTCTTTATTCTTCCACCCCGGAGGAACGAAGATGTATCAGGATTTGAAGGAGAAATTTTCGTGGCATAAGATGAAGAGAGAAATTGGAAGCTACATATCCAAGTGTGATATTTCTCAGAGAGTCAAGGCGGGACATCAGAGACCCGCAGGACTGTTGCAAGCATTGCAGATCCCGGAATGGAAATGGGATTCTGTAGGAATGGATTTTATCACCGGTTTGCCTACGTCTAGTAGGGGAAATGACTCTATTTGGGTCATAGTAGATAGACTGTCCAAAGTCGCCCATTTCCTACATGTCAAGACCACCTACCAAAGTTTGAAGCTAGTAGAGTTGTACATTTCTAGAATTGTCAGTTTGCACGGAGTCCCCAAGAACATTGTGTCGGATCGAGGAACCCAGTTTACCTCGAGATTTTGGAAGAAAGTTCAAGAAGGATTGGGAACAAGATTAGATTTCAACACAACTTATCACCCCCAGACAGATGGACAAACGAAGCGAGTAAATCAAATACTCGAAGATATGTTGAGAGCATGTGGATTAGAGTATGGATCAAAATGGGAAGACTGTCTGCCATTCGCAGAATTTTCTTACAACAACAGTTATCAAGCTAGTTTACAAATGGCCCCATTTGAATTCATGTACGTAAGGAAGTTTCATACCCCTTTGAATTGGTCGGAAGTAGGAGAGAGTCAGATTTTTGGACCCGACATCCTACGAAAGCAGAAGAGAAAGTTCACAAGATCCGTGAGCACACCAAGACCGCACAATCCAGACAGAAGAGTTATGCCGACAAGAGACGTCAAGACCTAGCCTTCAATATCGGAGATTTTGTGTATCTCAAAGTGTCACCTTTGAAAGGAATGCAATATTTCTAGCTCAAAGGAAAGTTATCCCCCAGATATATCGGACCTTTCAAGATTCTGAATCGTCGAGGAGAAGTATCATATCAACTGGAACTGCCAGAGGAGATGTCTGCAGTGCATATTGTGTTCCATATATCGTTACTTCGCAAATGCCTAGAGGTCCTGGAGAAGACCGAAGTTTTCAAAAACATTGATCACCAAACCATAGAGTTCGATGATGACCTGACGTATCCTGAAGGACCCATCCATATTTTTGAGGAAGATTTCAGAACCACCAGGACCCGGAGCATCAAGTTTCTCAAGATCAGTGGAGTAACCACACTGAAGAAGAAGCCACCTGGGAGCGAGAAGACTACATTAGGACGGAGTATCCAGATCTCTTTAAATCCTAGTTTTCTTTTTCTCAAATCTCGGGACGAGATTTTTTTAAGGAGGGTAGGTTTGTAACATCCCAAAAATATTAAGCAAGATTATCAAATTCCAATCACCCAAATTTAGGGTTAACAAAAACTTTTGTTAATTAAAATCATATGAATGCATGTGTGTATGTGATGAATGTATGAATGCATGCATGAACTTGTGTGATTGTTGTGAATATCAAGGAATGGTTTAAATATGAAAAAACATCATCTAAATCAATTCCAAGTAGAAACAAATCAAGAGAATTTCAAAAACAAACAAAATAAGAAAATGGTCATTTTTGCGAATCTTGCTCACTAGACCACTTTGAGTGTTTCTAGTCCAAGATTTCAAACAGAAACAATTCCATTTCTTTTCACCCATTGTTAGACCAAGTGAAAGTGAACCCAAGCCCACTTTGAATTCCCACAGTAACATTTGACAACCTTATTTAAATGGCAATTTAAAATTGAATCTATTGAATCTATATCATATGGAAAGATCACCATTTCTCAAAACCCAACCAAATCAGTGCACCTTGACAAATCTAAGCAACCATAGACTACCTAGTATGTGACTAGCACACCCACCAAGTTTCATCCAAAAATTCAAATTAAAATCTCTTGCGGCCATTTCATCAAACACCTTCTGATCACAAATCAAATTAAACATCAAACACTATAGTGAGCAGTGTTGTGCCAACCTTGTCCCCTCTCTAGCTCTCACTATACTCTCAGTAGATCATCTAACTTGTTTAACCAGCCCTAGCTCACTGTGAACTAGACCATGCCATAAATGGTGACCATGGCCGAGCCCATTTGCCAACCCCACTGTCGACAACAAGCTACACGCGTAACTAGCTTCGCCAACATTGTCTAGCAGGCACTCCACCGCCACCCCCTGTCCAGCGCCCGAGCCCTGCCAGCCACTGGACCACATGGAACGCCCGCGCCCAATGTCTCTGTGACCATGCCGAGAGCGTGAGCGCCGCGCTCGACACGCCGACACTGCCTTCGCCGCAGACACCTCCTCGCCTTCGCCGTCACGTGATCACCATACCAGAACCGCCAGACATGCGTTCTTTTGGCGCTACCAGGACAGCCCGTGCGCCATAAAAACTTCCGTCGGAGCCGCCTAGAGCGTCGAAGTGTTCTAACCGATTCGCACTGCCCGACGTCTCGCCATCAAGTCGTTGAGCTTCACCTGGAGGCAGCGCATCGTCCCCTACCTTCGGCCATGCTGTTAGCTCGCTATGCAGCCGACACCGATGAGCTCAGCCTGCACCCTTTGGTTCCCTCACTCGCCTATAAAAGGAGGCCTCCCCAGCACGAATTCTCCACACCATCTGACTCCCCTCTCTCGGAACCACCCCACCTCTTCCCCGGAGCAAGGCGAGCACCAGGTTGCCGGAATTTCGCTGGAGCTTGCCACTGCTGGAGGAGAAGGGCGCCGTTGATTGGAGCCACTCCAGTAGGAGCTGCAAGTACCAGGAGGTTCGCCGTCATCGACTTCCTCATTCGCCCCCATCGTCGGAGCCCCGGTGATCCGACACTGACCCCCACTGGCCATGCTAGGGTTCATTCTCTCCATGTTCTGTTCAGATGTGGACGATGAACCTCAGCGATAGATCTTGCTTCTAATCCTACGGCCCTAATCACCCTGTACCCCTTTGCCACTCTCTGTCTCACTGACGAGTGGGGACAGCCACATAAACTATCCGCGTGCGTCAGGGATGGGCCGGTAATACATTCCCACTGACCCATGGTTTGAATTTAGGTTTATCAATTTAGTTTCAAACTTAGTTATGTCTATAGATTCAAAAAACAATCCAAAGAGGTTTACTGAACCAAATTGCATGAAGCTAATTTTGCTAGAAAGCTACTGAAATTCTTAATCCAAGCCTGTTGGATTTAAATCATTTGGAATTATAGATTACCTATAGTAAAAATAACAAGGCAGCAGCTTTTCTGCATTCAAACATTTTTCAAAATTCAACCATAAATTCATTTGAGTTGATTCCAACTCTCAAAAATCACATTTGAGAATACCTTTCTCAATATATAAAAATATATAGGTTTCCTTGCAGAAATAATGGACAAGTAATAAAAGAATGCCCCATAAGACAATTCTAGTCACATTAATTAATTAAAATAATAAGGTTAAACCTTATTAAATTGTGACACCACTTTAAATAACATTCCCAAGTACTGAAATATGTGGTGATGACATGTGTCAACATGATCCCATGTTTTAGTTGGAGAATATTAAATCTTCAGTAGGTTTTCAATAAGTAGAAATTACTTTTCTAAAATAAAATAAATAAAACTATTTCCTTAACTCTTGTGATGATTGTGATGATGCTAGATCATCTAGTGAGAACCTTGGTGTGATAAATAGAACTAGTTAAGTATTGTTGGTGATTGTGTACCTCGTATTTATTTATAGACGCTAGTACCGACCAAGGATACGAAGAGGAAGTAGAATACTACGAGGAAGAAGCAGAGGAGAACTTCATCCACTTCTCTTCACAAGGCAAGCTAACACTTGCAACTATGAAAACTAGATAACCTATGCACTGCATTAGGCATGCTTGATTTGACCAAGCTTGCTTATCCTAAATCCCAGTTTTACTTGCAAGATTTATTAAGTTATTTCTTTATCAAAATTCTTTGTTTACCTTTAGGTAGTGTTTGTGATGATTTTGGAAAGATATGAAAGCTAGCATAAAGAGCATAAATTTGGCCTAAGTTAGATAAATCTTGATGTCATCCTGAAGCATGAGATTGAACTTAGATAAGTCACACTTGATTACCACCCCTCATTAGTGTTTACCCCCAACCTTAGTGGCTAGATCTAAGCATTAAACTTGATTACATTAGATGGGAATACTTGGTGAAAATGATTATGAAAACCTTAGAATGATGAGTCATTCTAATGAAATGTTTTGACATGTTTTCTTGAACACCAGATGATTTTTGATGATGAAAATGTTGAGGCATGAGACTTATCCCTTTATAAAACTGATGGTTGTTTGGATGCGATACCATTCCAATTTTTTCGTACAACCACAATACCCTAGATTGGGTAGGGCTTGACTGAAAGATTATATACCTTAGTATGGGTTCCCTTGCAGACAAGGTTTGAGCTGAGGCTACCTCGTGAAGATTGACCACCTATGAAGTTCCCAAGATGATAGATGGTCATGGTTGGGAGGCCAAACTCATAGGATAAGTGCCTATACTAGGGTGTGTAATTGAAAGGTTAGTATTGATTATGCGCATACTGAGTATGGTGAATTCAGGATTGTTCCTGACGGATGTATCGAGTATTCTTGGGAAAATGTACCACCTCTACTAAGTGTCAAACTATTCGAATATCCACGTCCACGATTATGGACAGTTGGAGTGGCCATACTGTTCCGTCGTCATATGTTTACAAAATGACTTATGAATTGAATCATGACTTTTACTTGACCACAATAGGGTTGTGATATGAAAACTCAAGTTCTCACTTAGGTGTTATAAAACCTTAAACTAGTTTTCTTTGCTTCTAAACTCAGTTAGAGATAAACCTGGCTTTTTGCAAAACAACCTATAGCTTAGTATTCCTACTCAAAACCACTTTACCTTTTAGTGATAGTTTGCGAGTAATTAAAGAGTAGTCATGACTTTGTCCCTGGCTATTCCCGTGGCCAGACTATGAACATGACTATTAGGAGGATGGACCGCAGGAAGGTTACGACAATGAGGATCATCTCCCATCATCAGCATTGCCTGTGACCATGAAGATGGAGCCTCGCCCACGCTACCGTTATTATTACGTTATTCTGCTGCCTGATTGTATTGAGACAGGACCATGAGATCCTTTATTTTGTTGTAAGATCTTACGTATGGTTTGTAATGGATGATGGACTATGATATCCAATTTGTTATGTCTCGCAAAAATGGTAATCCTGGGATTGTGATGTATGGCATAACATGCATCTGGGATTAAAAATCCTGGTGTTGACATAAACCAGGAATACTGTTGTCATAGATCTCGGTATTACCACTGGACGCGCAGTTGTGTAACTTGATGAAGCGCGTCGAGGCAATGTAGATATTCTACGTATCCTCTTATTCCTCATCCCACTATCATATCCCCTTTGCACGGCTCGTCGTAGTGCTATAGCTGCATCACCTCTGAGGTATCCACACGTACGGGATGGAAGCGTCAGACGTCGGACTGCTAGATCCGTGCGTGCAACGCAATCGAGAGAGGAGTGGCGGCTGGGTGGAATGCTCAACCCTGTTCTGCTCACCCCACCCTCTCTTAAATAGGCATCCCTAGTGGGCTTCTACATTACTAGCCCATTAGTAGCCTATGCCTGGTTTAATTCGGATCCATCCCTTAAGTGTCTGACCCTATAGGTTCATATACGTATAGATATGACACAAATATACTTATTCTGTCAATAGTCGGTAGCGGCCTCTAGCAAGACAGGCCAACTCCTAAACGCATACAAAGATCATTTGGATGAACCATCACAAGGTTTAGTACATGTCTTTCCCATTTCCTCATGATATTTGGTCTAGCTCCAAGCTGACCTCCCTTTCTCGATACTGTGATTTGGAATCCCTTTACTTGGTTAACTCTTACCACATGTAGCACGACCATGCATTTCTGGATCCGATCACTCGAGGTGCCCAGAGATATCTCTCTCAAGTAGAGAGGGAAAATCCCATATTGATTGACCAATGCCTTGCAGCATGCTTCAGGACAAACCCGAAAGCTACCTTTATAACTACCCAGTTACAGAGCAGCGTCTGATAGCCCCAAAGTAGGTCGATCCACATCTCAAGTACATGCGACAATCTTAGGTCTAAGAACAAAATGTATACGGTGTGTAGAGAGAGCTGCAAGTCTAATTGCCAGTCTCAAGTTGGGTCAGTTCAACCCCATGTTTATAACATTTGTCCACATCATTGGTTTGACATCTCCATGTCTATGACTTGCGAAACATAGTCATCAACCAATCGATGTTCTAGTCTAATATTCATGTGTGTCCTTAATAACCATACAAGTAAAGAGTTTCACAAATAATTCACATAATTGACAATCAATACAAGTTGCCTGATATGGATATTGAAGGAACATTACAATAACTTATGGATACACATAAAATATAATCATCTCTATGTTTGACTATGTTTGTCTCTAGAGCATATTTCCTTTACTTTTGTTGTACGCTCAGACATAGTGATACATACTGGGTAGTCATGGGTACACCAAAGAACCGATGCATGAAGATAAAACATTCCATTTTGAAATGCATCATAAGTGCGCACGCCCTTCCAAAGCTGATGTAAAAATCATCAATCAGAGGCTCCATAAAGAGATCAAAGTCCTTTACATGACTTGATTTTCCAGAGATTTGAAGGAAAAGCATATAGTTTGATGCATCCATAAAATTCCATGGCGGAAGGTTGTACGGCAGGGTATACAAGCCACATACTGTAGCTTGTGCTCATGGTTCCATAAGGATTGAAGCCATATGTGGAAAGATCAAGCCTTATGTTCATAGGGTCACCTAAAAAGTCCTTCCATGTTCTGTCAAAATTCTTCCATGCTTCAACATCAGCCGGATGACTAAGTATACCAACTCTAGGCATTCTCTTTAACTTGTGCCACTACGCGTTCTTTATTGTCTTCCTTAAAGAGAACATTCTCTACAACTGTGGCACCAAAGGAAATTGTAGAACACTTTGAGAGATGAAGACTTTCTATTTGGATATTTCCACCTTGAGGAGCCACACTTAACGCAGTCGTCCGTCATGACACTCGTCTTCCAGAAAAAGATGCAGTTGTTTGTGCACATGTGTATGCTATCATAGGAAAGTCCAAGCTCCTCTAGATAAGTTTTTGCTTCACAATATGATCTCGGCAGGGTATTGGGGTCCGGCAGTACATCAGCAAATAGCTTCATCCAATCATCAAAAGCAGTGTTGATGATGCGGTAATATCACTTATGATGAAAGAGCTTCACAACAAATTCAAACCTGGAGTGTCTACTTCCCGGGTAAAGCTCCAACAACTTTGCAAACAATTGCTCATGTTTACCGGCAATTTGGACATTACCAGCAATCTGCTATGTAATTACTACATCCCCTAATTGCTTAAGGTCTTACAATATTTTTAAAACATTATTACCTCCATCATCATCGTCTTTATCATCAGAATACATATTGTCATTGTCATCATTGGCATGACCACCACTGTTTTTATTGGGTGCATAACAACAACATTAAGTTGTTCTCCATGGTGTATCCACCGGCTATATGTGTGCGACCTTCCACTGATGAGTAAATGGCGATAAATACGCCGTACATGTAGCGTATTCTATTTTAGGCACTTCTGACAAGGGCATGGAACCTCTGTATTCTCACCATATCCCTCCTTGATAAATATGAGAAACTCTTTCATTCCATCCTTGTAGGAATGAGTAAACTTTCTGCCATGAACAATCCAACTCCTATCCATTTATTAAAAATTAAACAAACAAATCACACTTTCAGAACATGCTAGTTATTTTTCAGAACGATTTTCTTTACAATGAACAATCCAACTCATATCCATGTGATGAACAATTAAAAAAACTAATCTCATTTTTAGAATAGACTAGTCATTTTTCAAAACAATTTACATTATCATAAAAAAATCCAACTCCTATCCATCTATTGGACAATCAAACAAACTAATCATATTTTCAGAACGGACTAATCATTTTTTAGAACAATTTTCTTAACAACGAACAATTAAAGTTATATCCATAAGTTGAACAATTAAAAAAATTAATCACATTTTCAGAGCAGACTAATCATTTTTAAGAACAATTTTCTATAAACAATCCAAGTGATATCCATGTGTTGAACAATTAAACAAACTATTAACATTTTTTAGAATAGACTACTACTTTTTTCAGAACAATTATTTGTACCATGAATAATTAGAAACTAGTAGATTTTTTTTACCTTAACAAGAGGCGGGCACCAGCGAGTTGAGCACGGTGATGGCGCACGGAAGGGAAGATACCATGCCGTCGTGTGTGCTGGCCGTAACGTGTGGACGCGTGTGCGAATACGTCGGTCGAAAAGGGAGTCCCAGCAGCCAACCATGGAGTGTTCAAGGTCCTGAACCCACCCACCCATGTTTGAGTCCCGCATGCTGCCCAGACTCTACTGGGTTGCTATCAGCGTTAATTCATGGAGTTCGTCCTTTCTAACAACGGATACCTAAAGGAGGGGCTCTTCCTGCTTTAGTCAACTTTTTTTTTTGGACAATGAATATTTACCTTAAGCTTCTCCAAAGTGGAGCAGGAATGCAGTTTAGTTCTAGCGATCTAGAATAGGAGCAAATACGGGAGTACAGATTATCATGATAATCACTTGTGCTGACTTCAACAGATAGATAGCCCATGTTAGCGAATTTCCGTAATCTGAGTGTTAAAGACTCCCCATTGGGCAGATATTCCAAGTTGGAGCGTACAAATTTAGCCAACTTGTGGTCGGGATAGATTGGAAAACTATGTTTTCATTGTCTTTACAGCCAAGGTTAGAATGATAATCTATATCTCACACCGAAACATGATAGCTCTGCTATTATACCTGGACGTGAGCCAGACCGAGCTGGCTCGGCGCGAGCCAGCGAAAAGCTCGAGCTTTTCCGGCCGAGCCCGAGCCAGCTCGCAGCCGCCGGCGAGCCTCGTCATGGAGCTCGGCCCGAGCTTTCAAAAGCTCGGTGCAGCTCGGAGCAGCTCGCGAGCCTGACAGCGACGAGTCACTGGCGTGTGGGCCCTTCCTCAACGGCAGCGGCAATGCACGGCGGCGCGGCTGTTGGAGGCCACAACGGCAGTTTGGCGCGGCGTGGTGGTGCCTGCTAGGCAGCAGCGACGTGTAGGAAGCAGCGTGGCTAGCATGGCGGGGACGAGGGACAACAAGTCGCAGGTTCCTTGGGGGCTAGGAGCGGCGGCGGCGTGCGCCGGTCGCGGCAGCATCCAATGGCGGCGGCGCAAACCTGGAGCGAGGGAGGAAGACGTTCTGGAAGAGAACTAGTCGATTGATTAGTAAAATGGGCCCAAAACTCTAGTCCAGCTTGTTATTTCTCTCTTAATTCGGCCCTTTCTTATTTTAGAAAAAGAATATGGCGAGCCAGCGAGCTGGACCGGGCCGAGCCTGGCTCGGCCCGAGCTCATCGCGGTCCAGGATGGGAGGTCTGGCTCGGTCCAGACTCAGCAGCGGGCCGAGCCCAGCTCGGCGCGAGCCCACAAAGCTCGGTGCGAGCCCAAAAACTCGGGCCGTACGTCCAGGTATATCTGCTATGTAATCTGACGATGTCAATTTCACTTTTATTTGGTTCTCTTGCTGCTAGTGCCTCATGATTCCGGTCCGTTAAGCATCATAAGGCATCTCAATAATATTATTAATGCTCAGTATGTTGAATATGTGAGCTAGGGAAATTACGGATCTTGTATTTTTGCTGATTCTATTTCAAAGTTTTATCTTCGTAAGAAGCTGAGGTCAAGTCTTTCCTTAATTTCTGCTTTGTATGATGCAGTGGCATCTAATTTTAGTACCGTGCATTCAAATGGGAATATGTTGGTTAAAATAGTACACACGATAGAACTTCACTTTAAAAGAAGTGGTGTGACTATTTTTCTTTTCCACCATATTGCTAATGAAAGAAACTCTCCTTTGCCACCATGTGTATTTCAGGCATCGACATGTTCCCATGTTTGACCCGTGATTTTTCTCTCTGTTTGAAAATGTTAAATAGGTCTAGTTGTATTATTATATTATGTATTTGTACACACGTGTATGTATGTAACCTATGCTAATCATTATATATATTGACCCGTGGTGAGGCAATTGCCCCACGAAAAACCCTAAACCTTTTAACTTGGTATCAGAGCCACGCGAGCCCGTCCACCGCACCGTCGCCGCAAAACCCTAGCTAGGGTGATCCGCCTCCGCCGCCGCGTCTCCACGCCACCGCCGCCGCCGTGATGACTGAGGCAGCGCTCACGCTGGCCACTGTGGGCTCCTCGTCCACGGCCCTCGTCCGTCCCATCATCGCCCGCCGTCTTCCACGGCCCCGTTCCCGTCGTGACTCCGATCGCGGTCCGCCTCGACCGCACAAACTAAATAGTATGGAGGGGGCTGAGCCTCCCCAACTTCTCCGGCGCCCGCCTCCACGGTTTCTTCGACGGCACGGCCACCGCACCCCCGCCGCCGTGACCACCGGCACCGGCGATACCGCTCATACCGTCAGCAACCCTGACTACAAGCAGTGGTGGACCTTGGATCAGATGGTCCTCGGTCTTCTTCTCGGATCCATGACCGATGATATCGCATCCCAACTTATTGGCTGCAAGACGGCCGCGTCCGCGGAGGTGACGGCCGTCGCCGCCATGTTCGGCGCCAAAAAACGCGCCAACTTCTGTCACCTCCGGCACGAGATTCAAACACCGCGCAAAGGGGACAAGTCCGCCAGCGAGTACATGAACCAGGTGAAGGCTATGGCCGACGCCATGGCCTCTGCCGGATCCCCTCCCAGCGATGGCGAGATCATTGACTATATGCTAACCGGGCTAGGTCCTGCCTTCAACCCCATCGCCGCCTCGCTGAATTTTGCAGCGGTCCCGATCACGCTCGGCACGTTCTGCGCCAATGTGCTCAGCTTCGAGACTCTCCAGAAGTAGCAACAGACGGAAGTCAACGACTAGTCCTCATCGGCCAACGCCGAGTCGCGCCCAGTCTACCACACCAATCCCGGGCACCAAGGCGGAGGAGAAGGAGGACGTCCTGTGGGCGGTGCCCCGCAGGGCCAAGGCAGCCAAGGTCAGCATGGCCATGGCCAGGGCGGCGGTGGTGACCACCGCAACAACGGAGGAAACAGCGATGGCGGCAATGGCGCGAATCGCGCCAGCGCGCCTCGAAGTGCTAGATTTGCAAATACTAGGGCATGAGGCGGACAACTGCAGAAAGCGCTACGACTATGACAACCATGCGGGTAACTCCGCCTCCACTTTTTCCACCACCGAGCCACCGCAGTGGATCATGGACTCCGGCGCTTCCGACCACTTCACCAGCAACCTAGAGCGCCTCCACATGCATGAGCGCTATGGAGGAAAGAATCAAGTGCAAGTTGCCAACGGCGCAGGTTTGTCTATTTCGCATATTGGTCACTCGAATTTACCCGGTTCATCCCTCCGTTTGAGAAATATTCTCCATGTTCTTCATATCAACAAACATCTCCTCTCCGTGTTTCGTCTTTGCTCTGACAATGACGTCTTTATTGAGTTTCATCGTTTTTTTTTTCAAGGACAAAACCATGAGGAAAACTCTGCTTCACGGTAGGAGTCACAACGGGTTGTACCCCATACCGTTTATGAGAGCTTCCACCACTCAACGACAGGCATCCTCCGGCGTCAAGACCACCACGTCTTGGTGGCATCATCGTCTTGGGCACCCCACCAATAATGACGTTCAATACATTGTTAGGAATAATGATTTAGAGTATTCTTCCAATTCTCAGACCTCTGTGTGTGATGCTTGTCAGAGTGCTAAAAGTCGACAATTATCTTATAGTAATTCCAGTCGTGTTTCTACTATGCCTCTTGAGTTAATTCATTTCGATGTTTGGGGTCCTGCTATTGCATCCTCATGAGGGTATAAGTATTATGTTAGTTTTGTTGATGATTACTCTCGTTTTAGCTGTATTTATCTTCTTAAGCACAAGTATGATGTTGAGCAAGTTTTCTACAACTTTCAAGCTCATGTTGAGCGTCTCTTAGAATCTAAAATCAAAGCTCTCCAGTCGGGTTGGGGTGGTGAGTATCACCATTTACATCAATATTTTCAGTGCACCGGCATATCTCATCGTGTTTCGTGCCCTCATACCTCGCAGCAAAACGGGGTGGCCGACCGCAAACACTTCCATTTGGTAGAAACCAGGCTTGATTTACTTGCCCATTCATCTCTCCCATTGCATTTTTGGGATGAAACCTTCCTCACTGCATGCTACCTTATTAATCACATGCCTACTCTGATGTTGCAAAACGACATGCCCGTCCATCGTCTCCTAAAATTTCCACCCACATACTCCTCACTTGGCGTTTTCGGTTGTGCGTGTTGGCCGAGTTTGCACAAGTATGATACCCATTAGTTATATTTACGCTCGACTATGTGTGTGTTTTTAGGGTATAGTCCTATGCATAAGGGGTATAAGTGCTTGGATCGCTCCACAAGATGTATCTATATTTCTCGTGATATCGTTTTTGATGAGATGGTGTTTCCCTATGCTACTCCTGGTGTAACTATTGATGTGTCCACTCTCGAAAAAGCCATCACTTTTCCTTCCGATGAACCGGTGACGAGTGATTGTTTGCGTAAATATGACTTATCTTACTTGGACACCAATGAACCTGTCCCAAGTAGTGCTGATCCTGTGCATGTACCCATCCCGCCACAGTCATCTGCTACGACCAATGTGCATGGCGCACCCGTGATCGACGTGCATGGTTGCATGCATCATGAAGTTGATCTGGCTCTAGGGAGCCAGGCTCCTTCCCCGTCCCGTCCCTCTTCGCCGCCCCATGCGGCAGATATCGACGGGCCCTCGCCCTTGTTGCCCCCAGCTCGTCCATCACCATCGGCAGCCCCCCCAATGTCTCTGGCACAGCCCGCATCACCTCCTGTCGCAAGTACCTTGGCGATTGCGACGCCCCCAGCTGAGCCTGTCCATACCATGGTTACTTGCGCACGTGATCATACCTGTCATGAGAAGCACTTCACCGATGGCACGGTGCGCTATAACCCACAGCGTCGAGCCTTCTTTTCCACACCCTCGACTCATCGCGATGCTCTCCGTGACATTGCATGGCGTTCAGCCATGACTAATGAGTTCGACGCGCTATAGCACACTAAGATGTGGGTCGTTGTTCCTCATCCGCGTGGTGTTAATGTGGTTGGTTTCAAGTGGATTTTTAAGACCAAGCAGCATCCCGATGGTTCGGTTGATAAGTGCAAGGCGCAGTCTTGTTGCTCGTGGGTTTTATCAACAGCATGGTATTGACTATGGAGACACGTTCAGTCTGGTTGTGAAGCCTGCCATCGTGCGCCTGGTTCTCTCTCTCGCTGTGTCCAAGGGATGGAGTCTTCATCAGATTGATGTGAGTAATGCTTTCCTCCATTGTTATCTGTCAGAAGATGTGTACATGCAGCAGCCCCCCCGTTTTGAGGATGCTTGTTACCCCTCTCATGTTTGAAAGTTGCAGCGGGGGTATGGTCTTAAGCAGTCTCCTCGTTCCTGGTATGATCGACTGAGTGCTCTCCTTCATCAGCTCGGGTTTGTCTCCTATAAGGCAGATACCTCCCTGTTCCTCTACTCCCAAAAAGGTATACAGATATATATGCTGGTCTATGTTGATGACATTGTGATTATTGGCTCTACTCCAGATGTCGTCGATGTCTTGGTTCGCTCTCTTTCTGCTACTTTTCCTATCAAGGATCTTGGACCATTCGACTATTTTCTGGGATTGGAAGCGTCCTCCAATTCAGGGGATGATGGTTAGGAAGTATGCATTGGATCTTTTGCACCGTGTGAGTATGGAGAATTGCAAGTCCAATTCCACGCCTTTGGCCACAGGAGATCGTCTGTCTCGTGAGTTTGGTTCTCCACTTGGTACTGATGATGCGTCTCGGTACCGCAGCATTGTTGGAGGCCTGCAGTTGACATGGTTATACCCCACGTGTACACAACATTGGTATACTTGGTCCGGCCCAAGGTAGTCCCACGTCAAGACACGAGGCCCATGGAGATTTCGGGTAGCCCAAGCCCAAGACGTCTTCGGACCCTTGGAGGACAGGTCTAGAGTAGATAGAATTTCAAAGGGTACCAACCCTAATGTGTAACCAACTCGACCTAAGCCTGGGACCTGCCTATCTATATAAAGGCCAGGAGGGCACGGCGACAAGGATCTCTCCCAACCCCCGCATACACACCTTCACGCCAGATTGCATCTGCGCATCCCTGTAACCTTCGGTTCCGTCGTAATCAATAGCATACAAGCAGGAGTAGGGTTTTCCCTCTGGGGGCCTGAACCTAGGTAAAACCTCGTGTCCCGCGTTGCTTGTCTGTTAACCGTTCCGCGATCTCCAGCATCCACATCTTCTCCAAAACCCAAGTCCATAACAATGGGCATTGACGAGATCGAACCTCATCAATTGGCGCCGTCTGTGGTAACAGGGGACGTTGATTGTGCGATCGTGACGGTCCCATCCAGAGCGATCTACAACTTATCGGCGATAGAGAGTCACCTCCTCTTCGGCACCTTTGACTTCACCGTCCACTCGCCAGCCTCCCTGAGGGATTTCGAGTCCGTTGGCGACGGGCTCGAGATGCTGTTCGGGAGCTTCTGCTTCCAAGTGGGGCAGACCAACACCCTCCGCCTCCCAGAGCGGGTGCCACCACCATCCACCATGCCCGCTTTGTGGGTCCCACCCATCGGCCCATTACACACATCGACGTTGACAGACGAGTCAGACGATAGCAGCAGCTGCAACTCAGATCTGTGCGGCCCTCCCTTAGATGAAGGAACCTACAGTTCCAGATCCGACAGCCGTGGCAGCAGCGATCCAGTACGCGGACGTTACCTATGCGCCGTGTTCATCCAAAACGAATCGGAACTTCCACCAGGTTCGAGTGCACCCAACCCACCTCCCAACCCGCAAGCTGGGAACGGAGGATATGGGGGAGACCCGCCGCTCAGGCCCAACGAAGGTAACGCTAACGCTTACCAGAAGATCAACCTTGACGAGGAAGGCTGGCATCAAGCACGCGAAGCCATGGCAGGAAACATCATCCTACCCGTGAATGCTTCACGAGATCTACTGATGGCCTACCACGTCCTCCTCATCAACGATCATAACTGGCAGGTGAAGCTGATGGAGGAGCTCGACAAGCGTAAGCAGGCGGCTTTGGAGTCTAGCGCGCGGCGAGCTGCGATGTTTGCAGCTGGCAGCTCCAGCTCGCACGACAACAATGCCAACAAGAATCGCTCCCGCACGGAGCACATGGACCCCGCCGCGTGTCGCGAAGTCACCAGGGCCCTCAACACGTCCTTCATGATGATGGACGTAAACAACAACGTCACGCCGAAGACACCGCAGGCTGTGATCATGGCGGCCACTACACACCTCGTATCCCATCCACCTCCGATGGGTGACCCGAATAGAGCCATGCACAAGTCCGTGCTAGCTGGTCTCGGACTCGTCGGAGCCGCGCTCCACGACGAGGCTCCTGCGGAGTCGAAGAAAAAATCTGCGGTCAAGTTCACCTGCAACCCTACGCACTCATCCGAGGAGGACGAGCACAATCTTCCCCGACGTAGCAAAATCCCACGGCGCCGTAGCAGCGACTACAACGCTCACAACGATCTCACCCAGCGCAAGATCGATAGGGCACACGCTAAATGCCCATGTTCAACCGAATCCAATGAGGAAGATGAAAGAGAGCTATGCGGGGAGCTAGATGCTTTAGCAGATCCGTTCGGCGAACATGGATGCCAATAAAATTCAAGCTCCCTTCGGACACTGAATTTTGACGGTACGCAGGACCCAAAGGACTGGATCAACGACCACCTCTCATCCGTCAAGCTGCATGGCGGTAACAGGAACACCGCCCTACAATACCTTCATTTGTAGCTAACAGGCGCAGCTAGGATCTGGCTCAGCAGCCTGTCCTCCGTCTCCATCCGAAGCTGGGAAGAGCTAGCATACAGCTTCATTCGCAAATTCAAGGGCACCAGCAAGAGGCCAGCCTCAATCGAGGAACTGTGAGCCTGCACCCAATGTACTGGCAAGTCCATTCACTAGTACATACTACGTTGGTCCCACATCAAGAACTCCGCCGTGCATATCTCCGAAGAAAGAACAATCGACGCCTTCAAGGATGGTGTCAAGCGCCCGGACTTAAGGGAAGAACTTGGGCGCGTCAATCCCAAGACGCTCGACCACCTCATGGACATCGCTAACCGACGGCCGTAGGCGAGAATGGCGCAACAAACGAAGATCGCGCGTCTACGAAGACCACGACGAAGTCAACATGTTCGCGGCTAGATACGCCGAGCGACGTAGTGACGGCAACCGCAGCAGCGGATACCACGGAGGCAACTTCCACGACGGAGGGCGACCCACACAGACGTGGCAACGTCGCAACCACGACGACGGACCTTCAGCATACGACAAATTGTCTGGTTCCTACACCATCCACTTCTACATCGATAAGAAGGATGGCAAGAAGAAGGTCAGCCATATGCTCAAAGACTGCCGCGAATTCCAGAAGCTTAGCGAGGGTCTCACCCAAATACGGAGCCAGATCGTGAACCCTGGATTTGGGCCCACACCTGTACCAGGTGACATCTCCCATGGAGCTCCTCCACCACCACCTGCTGGACCGTCGAATCCAGCAATCGCACCGGCGCCAAATAACGGCGTAGGAGGGTACCCCGCACCAAAGGGATACCTGATGATCTAGAAGGGGCGCCCAACCAAAAGGGTGCAAAAGAAGATCACCCGCCAAGTCAGCCTGGCGGTAGCCTCCCACCAGCCATCCCTGAATACCTTAGCGGCTCGGAGTCCTGCATCACGTTCGACCGTTCGGATCACCCATGCCAGATCCCTCACCTAGGTCATGCTGCCCTGGTGCTCGAGGCCCATATCAGAGGGTTTGAGATGAGCTTCGTATTCATGGACAGTGGCAGCGGCATCAATATGATGTTCGCCAGCACACTCACAGCGATGCGGATCCCGTTGTGCAGCATGGAACAATTATACACGACGTTCCACGACATAGTCCCAGGGAAGGGCATATATCCTCTCGGCAAGATATGGCTCGACGTCATCTTCGGTCAGCCCAAAAACTTTAGGCGCGAGAGGCTCGAATTCGAAGTGGTGGACTGGCCATCACAGTACCATGCCATCCTCGGGCGCGTGGCATTCGCACGATTCCTGGCAGTAGCGCACTACGCGTACCTAGTACTGAAGATGCCAGGACCTAGGGGCGTTATCACCATCCAGGGAAGATTCACCCGATCCGACCACTGCGATAGAGACTTCAATAGAATCTCCCAGTCGTACGGCATGCAGGAGGATCTCACGAGGCTCAGAGAGGTGGCAGACAACAGGGCACCCCCAGTCGCCAGACAAAATGCACCTATCATGTCATTCGACTCCACGGTCAACACAAAGAAGGTGTAGGTCCACCCGACAGACGCCTACAAGATGGAACTGATCGCCAACGACATCATTCCCACATAGGAAAGCCCACTCGTCGAATTCCTCCATGAGCGCTGGGAAATCTTCGCCGGGTGTCCTGCAGACATGCCAGGAGTTCCCAGGGAATTCTCCGAGCATGCACTCAATGTGTTCCCTGAGACTAAGCCATCAAGCAGTCGATCCGACGACTGTCTGAACCAAGAGCTGAAGCTGTTGGAGTCGAAGTCAACAGACTGCTCGATGCCAACTTCATCGAGAAATCAAGGAGAGCGAGTGGCTGGCAAACACCGTGTTGATCCCCAAAAAGTACACGAACATCCTGCGGATGTGTGTGTGACATGGTTATACCCTACGGGTACGTGACTTCAGCATACCTGGTCCAGCCCAAGGAAGGCCCACAGCAGATATACACTGACCCATGAAGATTTTCGGGTGGCCAAGGCCCATGACGCCTTCGGATCCTTGGAGAGCAAGACTAGCGGAGATAGAAAATTCAAAGGGGTAAAACCCTAGAACTTGTAACCGACTAGGACTATGTCCGGGACCTGTCTAAGTCTATATAAAGGCCAGGAGGGCACGTCCTAGATCTCTCGACTCATACTCTCGCACATGCATCCACGCCAGATCGAATCTGCGCACCCTGTAACCTTCGGTTCCGCCGTAATCAAGAGCAGACAAGCAGGAGTAGGGTTTTCCCTCCGGGGGCCTGAACCTGGGTAAATCTCGTGTCCCCTGGTTGCTTGTCTGTTAACCGTGCCACGATCTCCAGCATCCCCATCTTCTCCAAAACCCAAGTCCATAACAATGGGCATTGACGAGATTAAACCTCGTCAATTGGCGCCGTCTGTGGGAATAGGGGTTGCTGATTGTGCGATCGTGACGGTTCCGACCCGACCGATCTACAACTCCGCGGTGACGGAGAATCACCTCCTCTTCGGCGCTTTCGACTTCACCGCCCACTCGCCGGCCACCATGAAGGCCCGTAGGCGACAGACTCGAAATTTTGTTCGGGAGCTTCTGCTTCCAGGTGGGTCGAACTGGCACCCTCCGCCTCCCTGAGCGGGAGCCCGTGCCGTCAATCAGGCCCGCCTCATGGGCTCCACACCCCGTGCTACGCACGTCACCATCGACAGATGAGTTCTACAGCAGCAGCAGCTGCAACTCCGATCTGTGCGATCCACCTTCGGATGAAGGAACCTACGGTTCTGGATCCGAAAGCTGCGGCAGCAGCCGACCAATCTGCGAGGGCTATCTATGCGCCGCAGTCATCCAAACCGACGAGGAAACACCTAACCCGCCGCCCAACCGAAATGGCGAAAACAGAAGAAGCCAGTCCCCCCCACCCAACAGGGAAAACAACGGCCATGTCATCCAACTTAGCAAAGAAGGATGGGTCCAGGCGCGCCGTGCCGTCGTAGGCGACATCGTCTTACCTGCAGACGCCTCACGTGACCTACTGATGGCATACCACTACCTCCTCATCGAGGAGCACAAGAAACAAGTCAAGATCCAGGAGACGCTCGACAAACGCAAGCAAGCAGCCTCTGAGTCCAGCGCGACGAAGCTGGCCTCCGCCATGGCACCCGCTCTAGCACAAACGGAAACCAGAAACAAGCACACCGCTGGTGGAAAACATGGACCCCAAGGAGCGGCGTGACGTGACCCGAACTCTCCACACATCGTTCATGGATATGGATGCCGACGGCAACATCATCCCGAAGACACCACAAGCTGCGATCATGGCAGCCACTGCGTATCTCGCGGCTCACCCACCTCCGGAGGGGGACCTGAAAAGGGCCATGCATAGGTCCGCACTCACCGGACTAGGACTAATCGGAGCTGCGCTCCACGAGGACGCTCCTGTGGAGCCGAAGAAGAAAGCTCCGGCCAGGCGCGACCGGAGCCCCACCCCCTCATCCGAAGAGGAAGAAGAGCACAATCTTCCTTGAAGGAAAAAGAGCTTGCACCGCCATAAACGCGACTACGACGCCAGAGACAAGCTCACATAGCGCAAGATCGACAAAGCACGCGCCAAACGCGCATGCTCGTCTGAATCTGAGATGGATGAAGACGAAGGAGAACTCTGCGGGGCCCGATGCTTCAGCAGATCTGTTTGGCGAACACAGATGCCACGCAACTTCAAGCTTCCTTCGGATACTCCGAAGTTCAACGGCACGCAAGATCCAAAATCCTGGCTCAGTGACCATCTGTCATCTGTCAAGCTTCACGGAGGCAACAAAGAAACCGCCATGCAATGCCTTCAGCTGCAGCTGACAGGCACGACGCGAGTCTGGCTCAGCAGCCTATCATCAGGATCCATCCGAAGCTGGGAGGATCTTGCTTACAGCTTCATCCGAAATTTCAAAGGCACCAGCAATAGGCCCGCCTCAATCGAAGAGTTGCGAGCCTGCACTCAAAGAACGGGTGAATCTATTCGCTCGTACATACTACGCTGGTCTACAACCAAGAACTCCACAACACACATCTCCGAAGAGAGGGCCATCGACGCCTTCAGGGACGGCGTCAAGCGCCAAGACTTCAAGGAGGAACTTGGGCGTGTAAAGCCCAAGACACTCGACCACCTCATGGAAATCGCCAATAGTTGGGCAGACGGCGAAGATTGCATCCAGCGAGCGCAATCAGATGAAGAGGACGACTACGGCCGAAGACGTGAACGCCGCAACAAGAGGAGATCGCGCGTCTACGAGGACCGCGACATGGTCGCGGCCGGCTACGCCGACCGCCGTAATGACAACAGCCGCAACAGCGGAGGATACCGCGGCGGAAACTTCCGCGACAACGGATGACCAACGCAGTCGTGGCAACGCCGCGACCGCGACAACGGACCCTCAGCATTCGACAAACTTTCGGGTCCATGCACCATCCACTTCTACATCGACAAACAGGATGGCAAAAAGAAAGCCAGCCACATGCTCAAAGACTGCCGCGAGTTCCAGAAACTCAGCAAAGGCATGGTGCAGATGAGGCAACAAGCTCCAATCCCTGCGTTCGGAAACGCACCTGCGCCAGGTGAAATAGCACACGGAGCTCCTCCACCGCCACCTATTGGAGGCCCAAACCAACCAGTCGCACCAGCGCAAAACAATGCCGGGGTCGGATACCCCCCACCAAAGGGAGCACTAAATATGATCCAGAAGGGACGCCCCACAAACAGGGTGCAGAAGAAAATCACCCGACAAATCAACTTGGCCGTGGCAACTCCGCCTGCAATCCCTGAGTACCTCAGCGGATCGGAGTCCTGCATCACATTCACTCGCGCAGATCACCCTTGCCAGATCCCTCGCCCAGGTCATGCTGCCCTGGTGCTGGAGGCGCAGATCGGAGGCTTCGAGATGAGTCGCGTCTTCATGGATGGCGGCTGCGGCATCAACCTAATGTTCGCAAGCACTCTAGCAGCTATGCGGATCCCGCAATGCAGCCTGGAACAATCAGACACAACGTTCCACGGCATTTTCCCAGGAAAAGGCATATTCCCCCTGGGCAAAATAGGACTCGACGTCATCTTCGGGAAGCCGGACAACTTTCGGCAGGAGCGCCTAGAATTCGAAGTGGTGGATCGTGTCGCAATACCACGCCATCCTAGGGCGTGTAGCATTCGCAAGGTTCCTGGCTGTCCCACACTACGCATACCTACTACTCAAGATGCCAGGACCAAGGGGCGTCATCACAGTCCATGGGAGCTTCACCCGATCGGACCAATGCGATAGGGATTTCAACAAAATCTCCCAGTCTTTCGGTATGCAAGACGAGCTCGTAAGGCTCCGCGAGGTGATGGACAATGGCTACCTCACACAAGGCGTAACGCACCGACATGTCCTTCGACTCCACCGTCAACACCAAGAAAGTGCAGGTCCATCCGACAGATGTTCCAAGACGGCGCTGATCGCCAATGACCTCAGATCAAGATAGGAAGGCGCGCTCGTCGAATTCCTCCGTGAGCGCTGGGAAATCTTCGCCTGGTGTCCTGCGGACATGCCAGGAGTTCCCAGGGAATTCGCAGAGCACGCACTCAACGTCTTTCCAGACACCAAGCCAGTCAAGCAGTCCATCCGAAGACTGTCGGAGCCACGAGCCGAAGCTATTGGCAAGGAAATCAACAGATTACTCGCAGCAGACTTCATCCGGGAAATCAAGGAAAGCGAGTGGCTGGCAAACACGGTGATGGTCCCGAAGAAAGACACGGACATCCTGCGGATGTGCGTAGACTTCACGTCGCTAAATAAGCATTGCCCAAAGGACCACTTCCCTCTTCCACGGATCGACCAGATCATCGATTCGACTGCAGGTTGCGAGAAACTCTCCTTCCTCGACGCCTACTCAGGCTATAACCAGATTCGACTCAAGGTCGAAGATCAAGAGAAAACGGCGTTTATCACACCGTTCGGAGTATTCTGTTACAACACAATGCCCTTCGGGCTAAAGAACGCGGGTGCCACATACCAGCGATGCATGCAGGCCTGCCTCAAGGACCAGATCGGCCGTAACGTCCAAGTCTATGTCGACGACATAGTAATAAAAACCAAGGAGGCAGGGACACTTATCGACGATCTCCGCGAGACGTTCGACAACCTTGATCGCTACAGGATCAAGCTCAATCCAGAAAAGTGCACCTTCGGCGTCCCCTCGGGTCAGCTGCTCGGGTACTTCATCTCTCAACGAGGGATTAAGGTGAACCCGAAGAAAATCAGAGCCATCATGACAATGGAGAAGCCGAAAAACCTCAAGGGCGTTCAGCAGCTCGCAAGACGAGTAGAGGCACTAAGCAGGTTCATCAGCCGTATGGGCGAGAAGGCCCTACCATTCTACCAGCTGCTGCATAAAGCAGACAAGTTCAAGTGGACACCAGAAGCCAATGACGCGTTCGAAAGCCTCAAGCGGCTCCTCTCCACCTCGCCAGTTTTGGTCACGCCAAAGGAGCGCGAGCCCCTGCTGCTGTACATAGCAGCCACACACCAGGTGGTCAGCACCGTACTTGTGGTCGAACGACCCGAAGAAGGCAAGACCCACGGGGTCCAACGCCCAATTTACTACCTCAGTGAGGTTCTCACTCCAACAAAGCAGCGGTAACCACACTACCAAAAGCTAGCCTATGGCGTGTTCATGACGGCTCGACGGTTGAGCCACTACTTCCAGGAGCATCAGGTGATGGTCGTCAACGAGGCACCCCTGAACAGCATCCTGAATAACCCGAAGGCCACAGGACGGGTGGCCTTGTGGGGAATCGAACTATCACCCTTGGACATCGTCTACGAGAAGCGACACGCAATAAAATCTCAAGTCCTTCCGGACATCCTGGTGCACTGGATGGAGCTGCAGCTGCCAGATACCCCGGACATGTCGCAATCATGGACAATGCACTTCGACGGCTCCAAGAGAGAAGCTGGGGCAGGAGCAGGGGTCATACTGACCTCCCCCCAAGGAGACAAAATGAAGTACGTTCTCCGGATGAAATTCAGAGCCTCCAATAATGAGGCCGAATACGAAGCCCTCATCCATGGCATGAGGATGGCAAAGATATGCGGCGCAACGCACCTAGTCATCTATGGTGACTCCAACCTCGTCGTCCAGCAGACGATGAATGAGTGTGATGCACACGCCAAAAACATGATAGCGTACCGCGCGCTCTACAACACACTCGAAGGAGAATTTGATGGCTGCGAGCTTCGACACGTCGGAAGAGAAAGCAACGAGGAAGCCGACAGACTCACCAACATTGGCTCCACTTGCGCAAAGGTGCCACCAGGTGTGTTCCTCGAACAGATCTGCGTGCCATCCATCAAGCGGAAATTCCCCAAGGGATCACCCGAAGAAGCAGAACACTCGGGGGCTACGCTACCCGAAGGTCATGAAGGACCCGAAAAGTTGGATACCGAAGTTGCCATGATCAACCTGATGCAGGTCATGGCAGTCGAAGAAACTTGGACGCGACCATACCTCCAATTCCTGATAAACGGAGAAATACCTGACAGCCCGACAGATGCCCGGCGCATATCTCGTCGGTCAAAAGCCTTCACCGTCATCAACGGCGAACTGTACAAACGCAGCATCACGGGTGTACTACAACGGTGCGTCACCATCAACGACGGCAAAGCCATACTCCAAGACATACATGAGGGCATCTGCGGCCACCACGCAGGCAGCCGCTCCCTTGTCGCCAAAGCTCTACGAGCAGGATTCTACTGGCCAACGGCCATGAGCGACGCGAAGGACATCGTCCGAAGATGCAACGGGTGCCAACGGTTCGCCGACAAACCGCACGCACCTGGGTCCGAACTTCGACCCATACCCATAGCCTGGCCTTTTGCCCAATGGGTCCTCGACATGATCGGCAAACTGCCAAAGTCCTCGAAAGGGGGACACGTCTTCCTCCTGGTCGCAGTCGACAAATTCACCAAGTGGATCGAGGCCATGCCAGTCACCAACCAGAAGGGCAAAACCGCCGTCAAATTCTTCGAATCCATTGTCTACAGGTTCGGCGTACCGCACAACATCATCACCGACAACGGATCGAACTTCATCTCCGAAGAATTCCAGGACTTCTGCGAAGGCCTCGGGATCAACATCACGTATGCCTCAGTGGCACACCCGCAAACAAATGGGCAAGTGGAAAAGGCCAACGGCCTAATTGGCGCCAGCATCAAGAAGCGCCTCATGAGCTCACTCGAGCACAAAGCTGGAAACTGGACGAAAGAGCTACCGTCCGTCCTGTGGAGCTTACGGACTACGCCAAACAGCTCCACCGGCTACACACCGTTCTTCATGGTGCCGAGGCTGAGCCGTGCTACCGGCAAGCGCCACCAGGCTCCACAGTCGCCGCTACAAGCGAATCCAGGGCTGCACTCGAAGATGCCGTCGACAGACTCGACGAAGCACGGGATATAGCAGCAGCTCGATCAGCGGTGTACCAGCAAAGTCTCCGCAACTACCACAGCCGCCGGCTGCACCCAAGGTCCTTCGTCGAAGGAGACCTCGTCTTAAGACTCAAGCAAAAGCGACCGAACAAATTCGAGTCACCATGGGAAGGACCCTACGTCATCACCGAAGTGATCCCAGGTGGCGCCTATCGCCTCAAGCACGTGGAGTCTGGAGTCGCATACTCCAACCCATGGAATATCTACTTTTCGACGATTCTACCCGTAGCAACCTACCCCCTTTTACTTTCAATAAGGCTTTCAGCCAAGGCTACTCAGCTGAACAATGTACCTCCTCCATTTCGATATAAATAAAGCTAAGTGTCTCGCCCCCAAAATTCGGTTGAATATTTTTCTGCAACTTTATTACATGCTACAAACGCACTCGGGGGCTCCCCCCACCTCACGATTTCATCGACTGAGGACCAAACGTGTACACCTGAGTAGCTGACAACGTCAGGCAAACGAAAAGGACACGTACTCAATCAAAGCACTGCGTGCTCACAAACAAGCAAACCTTTACAACAAAGGGCACAAAAACACCCAGCCGAAATATACAAATTTTACATCTATCTGTTTATTTTCAGGTCCTACCTATTCTGAAGAATAACCTGAGCACGTTGCTTAAACAAATCTACAATCTGTTCGGCATACTGCCTTACAGCCGCGTAATGCGGACACATGTTCCACTCGCCACCATCCGGTCGAAGAGGTGGCCCAGCTGCCACAGCAGCCAAATCTACGTCAGGGCGGTGCACCCTCACAAGAGACAAGGCAGCCTTCACTTCTGCGACGAGCTGCTGCCGCACTAGCTCCTTGACATTGTTGGCACTCCGAAACTTCGACAGAAGACCTGCAAGGGTCGTCGGCACGGCATCCAAAGGAAATATGACGTGCAGCACCGAGGAAAGTGATGTCTACACCTGGCGGAGCACCCGCGAAACTTGATAAACACGATCCTGCAATGTCGCCAGAACCATGGCGCGATCGCGATCCATCCAGAAGAAGCCGCCGGCCTCCATGTCCTATTGAGTCAAGCAATTGACCCGAACAGCGACACGCTCCTTTTCTTCCCTCGGAGCAAGATTGGCACCTGCAACAATCGCACAAAACAAGAATAAGTCCAGCAGGCTCACCCGAAGAACTGAGCTACAGCCCGAAACAAGAATCAACTTACATTGCAGCTGCTCGGACAGCCGACCCAGCTCCGCCATCAAGTACTCCTCTCTGGCTGCACCACGATCTGCCTTGGATTTCCAAACGTCGGCGCGACCACGTAACCCGAGCAATTCCCTCTCCAAGCTGCGCACGCGATCTCGAAGGAAAGCGAGCTGCAAGGAATCACCCAACGATGGTCGCAAGGGCTTTGCGGATGAAGTGTTAACTAGGTCAGCACCCGAAGGAACCTATAGAAGCAGAAAAAAGAAGGCGCACAGATATTCAGCCAAGGATAGAGCACAACTCGGAGGAATTCATTAAATATATAAGGCCACTACATGGCACAAGGATGGTATCCCTCAAGATATTTACAACAAAAGTAGACTACAAACTACCCTACGTCTACTATGCCTAAGGTGCAGGACCTTCGCCGAGCGCGCCTAGCTTTGGCCTCGCCTTGCTGCCGCAGTGCGTACTTAGACAGCAAGTCAATGAGCTTGGGCCCATATCGTCTGCATCGAGCGGAGTAGGTAGCGAAGGCTACCTCGGATCCATCCGCAGCCGTCGGCATCCGAGAGGTGATCTGGGGCAAGTCCAGCTCCGCTCCAGCCGCCAAGGCCATCGCTAGCCCGACGGACGCGTCGATGCCCTTCCTGCGCTTATGCCAGAAGCGCCAGCCGGTGACAGAGCCTCTGCCAGAGCGTCCACATCATCAAGGGCTGCGCCCTTCGGGAAAAGCTCCTGGTAGAAGCGACCAAGGACCTCTTTCGCCTTGGCAAGGGAGTTGACGACGGTGCCGCAGCGGTCTTCGACCGCCACAGTGGCATCATCTAGAGCACTCCCGTGCTCCAGAGCACCGCGGTCGAACTCGATGCCTGCGGCATCTGAGACAAAAATGAAGAAAAGCATGAAGAAAGGCAGCATAGAAGAAGACCCGCAGAAAAAGAAACAAGTACAAAAAACTAGCACTCACCCGAAATAGCCTTGGCAGCAGCCATGAGCTTCGCCGCCACCCCTCTTTCACGAGCAGCCGCAACGGTGGCCAGCTGCTCCTCACGATCTGCGGCCTCCTGCTGCAGGCGCTCCTTCGCTTCGGCTGCCTTCGACAGCTCTAGCTCAAGGCGCTCTTTCGCGCCGACGGCGGCTTCGGTTTTCTGCTCCGATTGGCCAAGGCTCTTTTTAAGAGCGTCGACCTCACGGAGAGAGTCGTTATGCTCCTCTGCATTTAAGACAAGCAAGTGTCAACAAACAGGACCAGGATAAACAAGAGAGGTATTAAAAGGAAGACAGATACCTTGAAGCTGCCGAAGTTTCGCCTCCAGCGCCAGGCGCTCCCCCACCAGCCGCTTGGCCTCCTGTACAAAAGGCTGCAGGAAAAGGAAATAGCAGTAAGAAAAGGACTCGGGGGCTACGCCCAACACAAAGGAGTAAAAACAACATTAGCACACGAAGACACTCGGGGGCTTCCCCCGTGACATGAAGCAGAAAACTTACATGCTCCGATGGCGACCCCGAAGCCCCGCCTGCGAAATTCTGAGGCGCAACCACCAGCACCTCCCGCACAGGAGGATCTGGAGCGGCGCCACCCGAAGTCGCCACCGTCTGAGGAGGAGGCGACGCAATGTTCGACTCCCCCATCATCTCCCGCGCACCATCACTAGAATCGTGGGAGGATTGTCTGCATACAAACCATTTAGCACAAGTGTAAAAAATCATGAAGGAACAGGGACAATAGTACAACAAGAAAACTTACGAGCCCAATGCGCTCAGGTCGAAGATAGGAGAAGCCCTTCGGGCCCTCTTCTCCTCTTTCTTCTCTTCCTTCTTCTCCTCCTTCTTTTCTTCCTTCTTCCGCTTTGCTGGCGGGTGCGGCGCAACAGCCCGCACAGGAATGGCAGGAAGGGGAGAGGAAGAACCTCCATGACCATCACTATGACGCTCAAGGCCCAGAGGATTTCTGGGAGTCGGAGGAGTCGAGGCATCCGAAGACTCGCTGGAGCTCCGTGATCGCTTGCGCGTATGGTCCTCACTCGACTCGTCGGCATCCTCCGCCGGAGATCGCGCCGACGGAAGCTCGGACACGGAATCAACCACTTCATTATCCGGGGCATTCGGATACCTTTCGGGCAATGGTGGTACCATGCCCGGCACTTTGAAGCTCTACAAGATGAGAAGGAACTTTGTTAGCAAACAAAGGAAAAAAATACACATCCAACAAAAAAACAGGGAGAGCACTACGTGCACAAATCTACACCTTCGGCACGACCAACATCGAAGAAAAGGGAGGAGTCAGCGACTTCCCCGGGATTTCTTCTCCGGCCTTGAACTTCAGCAGCGCGCGAAGATCCTTGTCAAGATTCCCCTCGGAGATTTTCTCACTCGAAACCCTCGTCGGATCACGGCGCCCAGAATAAAGAAACATTGGGCGCGCCCTCGCTTGGAGAGGCTGCACCCGACGCTCAAGAAACGTCCGGATGATGTCCACACCGTTCACCTCCTTCTCAGGAATCAGTTGGAGATCCTCCACCCGACGGTAAAGGGCCTCTATCTCCGCCACCTCACCGTCTAAGATTTGGTTTTTCCAAGACCTTTTCTTCTCAATCTTTTGGGAGGGGTCAAAGGGAACAAGACCAAAATCTTGCCCGGGCAATACGGAGTCGCGGATATAAAACCATCGCCTCCGCCAGTACTGGACAGATTCGGACATGGAAAAGGAAAAGAATTGCAGATTGGGACTGAGGGAGATGATGAAACCCCCAATGGGATACACACCATCCGAACCAGATTGCCTCTTCACGGAATAAAGCTTCCGGAAGAGGCCAAAGTGCGGCTCAATGCCAAGCCAACACTCGCAAAATGTGATAAAACACGCAATGTGGAGAAGCGAATTGGGAGACAGATGATGAAGCTGAACCCCATAGAAGAAGAGCAGTCCACGGAGGAAGTCGTGGACCGGAAAAGAAAACCCGCGCACCACGAAGGCAAGAAACATGACCCGGTACCCATATGGGGGACGGGGGATTACCTCATTGCCAGGGAGCTTGACGGCCATCGTATCTTGCGGGATCAGGCCCCGCTCACGCAGTTTGCAGAGATCGCTCTCCCGCATCTCTGATCGCCGCCAGCCACCATCGGTGACGCGAGCAGCGGCGGTGCCCTTCTTGCCTCCGGCGGCGCTAGTCCCAACCGTAGATGAAGACTTCTTTGTTTTCCCCATTGCGCTGCGGCGGTGGTGGCGATGTCAACGCAGAAAGAACGAAGGAAATGTGGAAGGAAATCTCAGCGCGCAGCAAGAATCGCTCAAGAACAAGGAGGCAGTGAACAGATGAACTGGTGCGGTGAAAACAAACCACGGTCTCCCCCAATGATTATAACAGCGAAGACGACGCACGGCAGCCGTCCATCTAGAAGACCTAACGCCAACGGCGGATCTGGCCGTACACGTGTCAGCATCACAACGAACCGTCGTTACCACGCCGTCCACTACACGCGGAAATCGAGGAGACGCCGTAATTATCTCCACGCCGCGCGTGACCGGTCAATTCAAAGTCAGCAAGTGGGACCCACGCTTCGTCCAGTCAAGTCATCTCTGGCGTAGCAGACGCTTGAGGTCATCAATCGTCAGCACTGACGTCATCAAAAGCTATACTAGCACCAACTTCGGCTCCACAACTAAGAGTACTCACTCGAATCTACGATTCGACTAAATACTCGGGGGCTACTCCTATCAGGAGCGCTGGCCGCGCACCCGACAGAACAAATGAGGACAAATTACTTCTCTGAGTCCTACGTCGAGTCTACGACTCCACTGCGGACTCGGGGGCTACTCCCATAGGGAGGATGGATTAAAGCATCCAAAAAAATTCGAGTCCTGCGGACCTAATGACTGAAACAATGCTTGAACTAAAGTCTCCGTTCGAGTCTACGACTCGAACAGACACTTGGGGGCTACTCCCAAAGGGAGCGCTGGTCGCGCACCCTATGCAATCTTCGACTGCGATCTTACGGATCAGCACGCAAAAACTTTTTGGCAACTTTGCCCCAACAAAACGGCCGAGTGAGCGACAATCTCCTAGGCCACCCGAAGCACCTCCGTGGTGATAAATGTTCGGATGTTGTGTCTGCGACGCAAAGATAAGACCTACAGATATCATCTGATGGCCTGGCAACGCACTTTTGACGCGCTCGCTAGTATGAACTGCACCAGGAACGATGAAAAATCCCGACGGACGCGTTGGGTACACCAATTAAAATCACTGGAATTCCACTCCTGTAAGTCCCCCGCGGCCTGAGTCGAATTACGCCAGCATATGTTCCAGGTTCGGGTTGAGGGACTCGAACCTGAAGAAGATCGTGTCGTTTCGTCCTAAGACAGTTAACTGACCCTGATCCGTCGGGTGAGTCAGGCACACGCATCAACAATCCCTACACACATATACTATTAAAATATAGTGGCACCCGAAGGATGGAAGAGTCCTCAGCCGAATCTACGATTCGACTGATCACTCGGGGGCTACTGACATGGTTATACCCTATGGGTACGTGACTTCAGCATACCTAGTCCAGCCCAAGGAAGGCCCACAGCAGATATACACTGACCCATGAAGATTTTCGGGTGGCCAAGGCACATGACGCCTTCGGATCCTTGGAGAGCAAGACTAGCGGAGATAGGAAATTCAAAGGGGTAAAACCCTAGAACTTGTAACCGACTAGGACTATGTCCGGGACCTGCCTAAGTCTATATAAAGGCCAGGAGGGCATGTCCTAGATCTCTCGACTCATACTCTCGCACACGCATCCACGCCAGATCGAATATGCGCACCCTGTAACCTTCGGTTCCGCCGTAATCAAGAGCAGACAAGCAGGAGTAGGGTTTTCCCTCCGGGGGCCTGAACCTGGGTAAATCTCGTGTCCCCTGGTTGCTTGTCTGTTAACCGTGCCATGATCTCCAGCATCCCCATCTTCTCCAAAACCCAAGTCCATAACAATGGGCATTGACGAGATTAAACCTCGTCAGCGTGGACTTCACATCGCTCAACAAGTAATGTCCCAAGGACCACTTCACTCTACCGCGGATCGATCAGATCATCGATCCGACCACAGGATGCAAGAAACTCTCCTTCCTCGATGCCTACTCAGGCTACAACAAGATTCGGCTGAAGGTCGAAGACTAGGAGAAAACCGTGTTCATCACGCCCTTCGGAGTGTTCTGCTACAACACCATGCCCTTCGGGATGAAGAACGCAGGTGCCACATACCATAGGTGCATGGAGGCATGCCTAAAAAACCAGATAAGTCGCAACATTCAAGTCTATGTTGACGACATAGTAATCAAGACCAGGGAGGCCAAGACGCTGATCGAAGATCTCCGCGAGACGTTTGATAACCTTGATCACTACAAGATCAAGCTCGATACGTCCAATTTGTATCACCATTCTATATCATAATTTGCCTCTATTCATTGATATATGTCTTATTATGAGGTAATACTTATGCCTTTTCATCTGTTTATGCATGCTGGATGACTCTTGGAGGATGGACTGCCGAAGTCTATATTCTGATAGAAAAAGAGGTGTTTTGATGCAATTTCGTGAAGATCAGAAAAATACCAGAAAAATATGGGTAAATTATATTTTCCCGGAATACGAAGGAAGCCAGAAGGGGAGGCGTAGAAGGACCATAGGGGGCCCACACCCCCCCAGGTGCGGGTCCCCCTAGGCCGCTCCTAGGGCAGGTGTGGCCCACCTGCTCAGCCTCCGACTCTGCCCTCTCGCCTATATCTTCCTTACGGAACACTAACACCAGAGGGTGGACGACAGATAGATTTCGCCACCTCTGCAGGGCGGAAAACACCGAGAGAGAAAGATCTCTCCGACAAACAGAATTCTGCCGGGGAAATTCCTTCTCGAAGAGGGGAGATCGTCGTGATCAACACCGTCATCAAGCTAGGCCTCATCAGGATCATCATCATCCACACCATGATCTCCACCAGCACCATCATCACCACTCCACCCCGCTGCAACAATCATGTTGGATACTTGCTTAGTTCATAGGGGAAACTTTCTCGGTGTTAATTACTATTGTAGTTGATGCTTGTGAGTGGAACCATTGGATTATTGTTTATGTTCAGATTGTTATCCATCACCATATCTTCTTTGATCTTGATCCATATGATGTCTTGTGAGTAGTTCATCTAGTTCTTGAGGACATGGGAGAAGTCATGTTGTTATTAGTGGATTTGTGTTGAGTTATTATTCAATGGTTTAGTATTTAAGTTGTGGTGTTATTCTTCTAGTGGTGTCATGTGAACATCGACTACATGATACTTCACCATTTATGGGCCTAGGGGAATGTATTGTGTATTTGGATATTAATTGTGGGGTTGTCGGAGTAACAGAAACCAGAACCCCCGTTAGGACACCTTTGCACAAGGGATTGTAGGATCTCAGAGTTTAAGGCTGTGGTTAGGTTTTTATCTTAATTACTTTCCTGTAGTTGCGGATGGTCACAGGGGGTTTAATCACAAGTATGTATTAGTCCAAGTAAGGTTGGTACATTAGCACAAGTTCACCCACACAACACTTACAACACCAAAGAAGAGTACTCAGCTATTTGAAGCGAAAGCACTTGACAGAATTCCCATGTGTCCTCGAGAATGCCTAGTCCTTATAAGTATTTCCACCGGCTTGTCCTTTGGTAAGAAAGGATTGGGCCACTTGCTGCATTTGTTCTTTGTCTTTATTACTTGCACTTTGTTTTGTTGCTTTATCATAAAACCACTAAAAATCCGTTTGCTAAGTATTTACAGAGATTTCCTGTTCCATACCACTAGTCAACACCTTCTGCTCCTCGTTGGGATCGACAGTCCTATTTATCGAAAGTACTGCAATACACCCCCTATACTTGTGGGTCATCAAGACTATTTTCTAGCGCCGTTGTCAGGGAGTGAAGCGCTATTAAAGAGTGGAACTGGTAAAGGAAACTTCTACTATGAGTATTTCTTTTTGTTTCTGTTTGCTGCTCTGTCTCCAATATGGATAACCCTCTTGGTTTTCTCTTTGGCAAAACTACTACCACTGTTAGGGTAGTAGATGAACCACCACCTGTTGAGATAGATCCTTTTTAAGGTACCTACAAGTATTATTGACCGTGTTATGGATAATTATTATTTAGGGGATGGAACTGTCCATCCTGGTGATCATTTGCTTTTTATCCATGAATTATGCGGGTTGTTTAAGTGTGCAGGTATCACAACTGAATAGGTGAAGAAGAAGTTACTCTCTATATCCTTGAAAGGGAGAGCTGAAGAATGGTATAAGCTGCTTAAGAATGGGCAATCCATGGAATGGGAGGAGATGGCATCTCTCTTTTATTCTAAATTCTATCCTCCCAGTGAGATTCATAAGGATATAAATCTGATATATAACTTTTGGCCTCGTGATGGAGAGAGTACAGCTCAAGCTTGGGGGAGATTGAATTTACTAATGCTTAAATGTCCTATTCATGAACTCCCTAACAATATTATTATCAATAACTTTTATGCTAGGCTTTCTCTTCATGATAAAGATTAACTAGATGCTTCTTGTGCTGGATCATTCACACGTATGAACGAAGAAGCTAAATGGGATCTCCTAGACCGTAGTCAAGAGAACACTAAAGCTTGGGAGAATGACAAAGGAAGAAAGTCAGGTATAAACTATGATTATGAATGCATTAAATATTTTATGCGAACTGATGACTTCTGTGATATTAGTAATGAGTTTGGTCTTGAGTACCAAAGTATTGCCAGCTATTTTAAGGCCTTTTCCTCTTACATAGAAATTTCCAAGAAGAAGTGGAATAAGTACCATGCACCTTATAAAGATGTTGTTAGTCATGTTCATGTTAGAAGTACTGAAGTTTGTACTACTAGTCATATTGTGCCTGAAACTCATGTTGAGAATATACCTTTCCCATCTAAGGTAAAGGAGTACTCTGTGATAATTAGTGCGAATAACAAAGGTATAAAGAAAATTGTGGAGCCTGATGAGCAATTGAATATTGAATCTATAGTAGTTATTGTAAAAGACCCTGTCACTAAAAATTTAGAGGATGAGCATATTGTCTTCTGCGAAGACGCTTCTAATATTATCTCTCATCCTAGTAAAGCTAGAAAATCTAGTGTTCTTGTGCTTTCTGTTAAAATTGGTGATCATTGCTACTATGGTTTATGTGATATTGGTGCTAGTTATAGTGCTATTTCTTATGAGCTTTACAGGGAAATTATGCAAGAGATTGGTCCTTGTGAGCTTGAGGACATTGATGTGGTTATTCACCTTGAAAATAAGGAAACCATTTGCCCCATTGGTATTGTAAGGGATGTGGAGGTGTAGTGACCTCGGATCAAGTAAGATCCTAAGTCCCTGTGAATAACATGCTAGTCCCTGGATCAATAGCTAGCACTCATAGTCGATGAAATATCATGTAAAACACAAGTCTTTATTACATGAATCGAATAATCCAGAGTTTACATTATTACAACAGAAGCGATATAAATACAACTTGGAGTCCCATCAATGCCACAGGAAGGTTGAGTGAAGACCCGCGATCCTAGCGCACCTTTCAAAGATCTCCGAAATTCTGCACATGAAACGTGCAGCCAACAAGTTGGGTCAATACTTTGAATGTATTGGCAAATTACACCAAGGAAGGAAAGACTAACTCTACATGCAAGGCTAGTTTAGGCTTTGGAGTTCATTTGCATAAAGCTAGTTTTCTTAAGTAGATAGAAGAGAAGATTGTCCTACTTTGTAAACATTTGCTTAGATAAAATAAGGTCGAGTGGCACACGAGGATATTACGCACCAAGTGTCCAAACAACCAAACACTTGGATATTACGCACCAAGCGTCACTTGGATATTACACACCAAGTTCCCAAATTCCCACCCATTAGCGATATTACGCATGCCATGGGGTTTCAAAACTTTGTTTTAGAAAAGAGAGAGGAAGATCCTTCAGAGGCTCCATCCTTCAGATGCTCAATGTTGTTCTGTTTCCGTGAACACGGCTGATCGATCAGATTGCAATACTCTCGAGAGTTTGTGCACTTTACCCACAATCCATGATCAAGTCCTTTTACAGACAATACCATGGCGAGGCTTTCCCTTAGTAGCCCCTCTACCTTCCGGATCCAACCGTTCCAAGAACCTCCAAATGTTGGTACCCAGGTGAGGTTTCCCACTAAGTACTAGGCCAAGACAGAGCCCATAATGTATCGTGGTTGCACTGGAAGCTTCTGAATTCTGAAACATGGCAGACTTCTTTGATTCACAGTAGTCCTCCACCAAAATATCACTCGTTGACCCGACAACCATTCCGCCCAGAAGAAAACTTAGTTTTATTTTGAAGTGGATTTGAGAAGAAAAGTTTGCTCTAGAGAGCCTTTATACTTAGAAAAATTCTTTGTCTTTCGAACCCCCCAACGGTACTTTGTATCTATAGCATAGCAAGCAATACTTAGCAAAAACAGGGGTAACCTATTAGGATGGGAAATCCTAAGTATAGAGCTACTCATGGCATACTACAAAATCATCGCACTTGCAAAATAATACTAAGGGGAAAATCTACTAGAACATCCTACACATGCATACTACAGAATTTTGAAGATCACATGCATAGAATCAAAACTGGGATAAAATTATGAACAAGTGGTGTAACTTGCCTTATGTTGATAATATGGGTGTTGATTGTATTTTTCCGTAGCAATCGCACTCTCCGAACAATCTAATACGAGGACAAGGTAGTTCCAATCAAAACAATTGCAAACATAGCAAATACAACAAGGATGATCAAAAACATGCATGATGATTTAACATTACACAATGGGTATAATTAGTTTTATGAATATTAATATATCATATGATGCATGTATGAGTTCATTTAATGCAATAGGGTACTTGTTATTAATAATTACTTGCCAATATAAGGGTTTTGATAGTTCTGTTGTAACGCCTGTTCTAACTGTAGAATTAAAAAAAAATTCTTGGGTTTACTGGATAGAGGACGTTAATACGAACCAGTAGGCGTTGGATTCACCCTAATCGGAGTTACAGATCTTTTTGTATGATTTAAATAGTGTTTAATGGGTTTTAAATGATTCATACAGTTTCTGTTGCCTAAAAATCAGACTAAAATTATATTTGTAATCTCCACGGAATTGTGATTTCAGGGAGATATTATTTGTAATTTTCTGAATAGTATTTATTTTCTTATGAATTTATTACTCTAAATAAGCCATTAAACCATTTATTTAATTGCTGCCAAACCCTATAGTATTTTACTGAACCATTTGCAGATTGATGATCTACATGGAACCAGCTTTCTATCGGTATATTATTTATATTTTTGTGATATGCAAATAATTTTCTACGAATTTAATGATTTCTAAAGCCATTAAAACTAATTAAATTGCTACGGGGTAAATATTCCGAAAAGGCTAGATCCAACCAGATATTATTAAAGTACATTACAGTAGCTTCAATTTGATATATTATTCATATTTTTCAGAGTTACAGATAATTTCTTATGAATTTATTAACCTAAAAGACCATTAAAACTAATTAAATTACTGCAGTAACCACGTACAGTAAAAGTTGGATCTATTCTGATAAGATGATTCTACATGAAATTATCTTCAATTTGATATATTATACGCAATTTTGGACGTGGTATGAATTTCTAATGAATTTTACAAGTTAGATCTATAATGTGCAATTTTAAATTCGAACGGAATATTCCAGGGAATATTCCGCTGACTGGACATGTTGACTTTGCATGCTGACTGGGACTAGATGTTGACCTTACGTTGACGCGGCGTTGATGAGGAAGATGACCGGGATGACTACATGGCACGCACCGGTTTGATTGGATCTCGGCAAATCGGATAGGATCCGGTGGCTAGAAGAAGAGATTGACCCGATTTTGGCTCAGAATAGACAAGAAATAGATCTGTGTTAGAGAGACAAATCCGTAGGTCAAATTGAAAAACTCAGAACATAAAAGTTGTGGGGAATCATTATTCCTACCTTCTCACCAAAGGAATTTGGATTTGAAAAAACGAGCGCGAGTAGATCTTGGATTTACACCGTAAGATCTAAAATATTGCGATACGAAATTCTCCGGCTGTGGTGGATGAAAAGAGGTGAGGTTTGTCGGGATTGAAAGATTTCGACGATTCCTACAACTTTCATTTTTTGACCGAAGGCAAACGACGAAGTCTAGATGGGTTAAAAAGCGAAATAAGATTCGAGAATATGTAGATTCGGGATTTCGAGAATAGAAACTCGTACAGCCGTGGCTCCACGAGTTTATATGGAGATTTAGGATGGTTTAGAGATAGGCCTTGGAGTAGGGAACAACTATAAACAAACGGAAGTCGATTCGGAGTTGTAGATAAAAAGTTATAAGAGTTTGAGTAGAGATAGGTCTAGAAAAACGTATTTTCACACGGTTTTTCGAGCAACCCGATCGATCCCGTACGCGCGCGCGTGGCCTGGTCCGGTCGGTCCCTTGCTGGGCCGCCGGCTGGCTCGGCCGGCCCGTTTTTTTTTACTTGTTTCCCTCATATCTTTTGCATACGAACTCCAAATGACATGATTCTTGTTTCTAAATTTTTCTAAAATCGAATAGGTCATTATAGAATCAAATTTGTAATCTTTTTACTAGTTTGGGAGTAGTGGGTTTATAAATCCTTGTATATCTCATTTTATTTATATCTTTATGTGTTTGTATTTATTTCATAACTTTTTCATACTAGCTCCAAATAAGCTCAATTTTGTTTCTAAAATTTTGTAGTATTAATTGGATCTCTTTAGGCTATGATTTAGCAATAATCGCTGTCTTAGCAATAGTGGGTTTTATAAAGTCAATTTAATTTCCTTTAGGAACATTTGGGCAAATCAACTATAGGATTTTAGATACTAGGATTTGGATTCAGTTTGTGAGAACTTTGCATTGATGAAATGCTTATGAATGCTTCATGATTTTCATTTTGAAATCTTGCACACCAATTCTACAATCCATAATCAATCCATGCCCTTTTGCCTATATGGCTACTTAGGTCTTAACAAAAGAATATAAGATTTTGAATTCATGGTTGAGAGGATTTTCTATTCAAAAAGTTTCTTCTCTTTGAGAATTTTCAACATAGTCAAACAATCAATCAAACTTATTTATTTATTTCACATTCGAAAAATTAGGAGAATTTTGGGATGTGACAGGAGGTTCTTTGTGGTAAGATTAAGTATCCTGCTGATTTTCTAGTGCTTAATTCAGCAGCTATAAAAACTTGTCCTATCATTTTTTGTATACCTTTCTTAAACACTTGTGGAGCTATTATATATTATAATAAGGAAAAAGTTTTAACTAAGTTTGATCGAGATTCTTATGAGTTTAACTTTTCCAAATATTCTAAAGCTCCTTGTGAAAATAGCTTCCCTAATAAAGATTTTAGGATGGAACAACTTGCTTCTATTAATCTAGTTTATGACCTTGGACCTCTTTTTGGTCACTATAAGTATGCTCATTCTGATGATAAAGTTGTTTTCTTGTGACAGTTATATTTTCAACTTTATTCAAAGTGCTACTGAAATTTATTATGAGAGAGGGAAACATGGTTTTATGCATCTCAATAATGTTAAGTTTCCCTGTTTTATGTAGAAAGCTTTGAAGTTGCATTCATTTTGTCTTCCTATGCTAGTGGCTTTTTGATTCAACAATTCGTTTTCTCATGATACCCACATGCATAAGAAGTCGGTTAGACTCAAATGTGTTGGTTATTTGCTTCTAGATGCTCTCTTTCACTTCAAATATTTATCTCCTTTGTGAGCATCTTTGAAAGTTTCAAGCCTAACTTAAAGGCATAAAAGAAAAATACTTGTTCGGAGATAACCCAAGAGTTTTGTCGAGTCTTGGAAGTTATTACCTGTCACATCCCAAGATTTTCCAAATCTTGTAATGTGAAAATAAAATAAACAAAATAAACTTTTGTTGAAAATCAGGGTGAAAAGAAACTTTTGTCTCTAAAAGGAAACCAAAATCCCATCTTGAACAAACTTTGGTAGAAGTTTGAATTCAACAAATCCAAATCAAGGGAAATGCATTCCTCAATGAATGTATCTGGAAATTTGAACACTTGGAAAGTAAATCCAAAATCCAAAACCCTAAACCCTAATGGAAGGAAATCATTTTCCAAAGTATCTCCCAATCCATGGATTTGATCCATACCAAGTTGATCAACAAATTTTCACAAAGGATCAAGAAAGACCTTAGAAGTTAGTTTCACTTAAATTGGAACCATGAGCAAAATCTTAGAAGTATAATAAGATAAGGAAATTGAATTTCCAAAGTCAATAAAGCCCTTACCAAAAGTCATACCAAATGGTGAACAAATAATCCTAAAGGGATTTATTTGGATAAACATTTATCAAAGGAAAATAAATTGTTTTGGAAACACTGTTTTAGATCTTTTAATAAAAGACTTTGGTTTCAAATGAAAAGGTGAGCCAAATTAATTTTGGCTAAGCTTTTGTAATAAAATATTTTGTTTTGATAAAATGAGTAAAGGTTTATTTAAATAAAATAATAAGGATTTAAACATCCAATTTTATTTAAGTAAAAGTTTTTCCCATTTTAAATGAACACCAAGTATTCTATTACTACTTTGAAATCTTTTATTAAAAGGTTTTGCTTTGATTAAAATGAGTAAAGAATTATTTAAATAAAATAATGAGGATTTAAATATCCAATTTTATTTAAGTAAAGGCTTTCCCATTTTAATTAAAACACCAAAACTTATTTATTTATTTTTCCAAGTATTCTTTTATTTTTCAAATTAAACCTTCTGGTTTGATTTTGAAAGAAATTGGAATTCAAATGGAAATTTTATTTAATAAATCAAACCCTAATAACTAAAGATCCATTTTATTTAATTATTAAATGGATCCAAAAAAATAAAATAAAAATATTTCATTTTGAGATTTGGATTATGTTGCCAAACAGAACCAAATTCAAATGAAAAGTTTGCTGTTTGATTTGATTTGAGTGTTGTTTGAAATTGTTTGAATTAATTGTTTGAAATTGAAAACAGAAAAAGAATTAGAAAAAGAAAAAGGTTTAGACAGAAAAAAATAAGAAACAGCAGCAGCCCAATAGGCCCAATTCCAGCCCAGCTCCCTCTCCCCGAACCGTTTTTCTGCACCGAGAAAGAAACCCGCAGAGTGATTGACAGGTGGACCCCCTTCTCTCTCCCTTTTCCACTGACCAGAGGACCCCACCGACAGCTGTTCATCGTTCTCCCCGCGGACCAGTTCTTCCCCCCTCGTTTTACCGTTGATCTCTCGCGCTTAATTCACCTTAACACCGAGCCTTTACCTCGCCTTGATCACGCAGATGGAAACGCCTCCCTCTCCTCTATAAATTCCTCGACACCTCGGCGCTGCGCTCAGACCGCCCAATTTCTCTACGTGCTGCTACTCCGACGACCCTCCTCGCAGCAATTCCGGCCACATCCCGCCGCCTCTCACCTACCTCTGCACGCGAGCACACTCACCGCATCCTAGCGCATCTTTCTGTGCCATTCATTCATCCGCGGGCGCCCCAGAGCAACGCCTGCATCAAGCTTTGAGCAACACCGCCGTCTGTTCCAACTACGGCGACATTCCCCGGTGAGCACAGACCTCCCCAGCACCTCTCAATGATGCTCCCTCGTTCGTGACCCTCGTGCGCACCTAACCCTGCCTCTCCTTTGCCTTAGGCGATCTCCGGTGACGACAAGCGACCACCGTCGCCACGTCTCGCTTCATCTCCGGCGAGCCCCACAGTAGAACCCATCCGCCCGCACCCTCTCGATCACGCACACCTCTGTGTCTTGGCGCATGACCGTGCTTTTCGTTTGCCTTGAGTGGATTCACAGCGTCCACGACGAAGCCGAGCACCGCCGCCGCAAAGAACTCCGGCGAGGAATTCTCGCAACCCTAGCGCCTCCTCGACCAACACCTCCCGAGCATCGCCAGTAACCTCCTGAGCCGGTGAGCATCTCCCTATCTCCTCACCTCCTGTGGCGTCGCCTCCGTCGACGACCGATCGTTCGCCGCCCGGTATGCCGCTCGCCCGCCAGTTTTGGCCAAACGATAGGAATCGTTGGATGTAGATCCATCGGCTTGGATAGATTGACTAAGCGAAAGGGTATCTGTTGATCGGCACCGTGCGTAGCCACTTAGATCTGACGGTCCAGGAAGCTGATCCATGCGAACCGGTATAAGCCAATAGGATCTGAACCGTGGCAGTGCATTTAAAAACAGAATTTGAAAACAGAATATTTTGCAAACTTCAAACCTTTGTATCTTTTGATCCACACGTCCAAATTTTACAAATTTGATGTCGTTGGAATCAGCAAGACAAGCCCTAACCAACCCTGCCCTTAGTTTAGCAAATAGTATCTGTTAACTTGTTTAACTTTGCAGATTCTTTTGTATGCTTGCTAACATTATAAAAATCATTTAAAAATGATTTTTAGGTTAAAACCTTTGCCAATTAGTTTGTTGTGACCTTGCTGACCATAGGAACCAACCCATAGTTTGGAAAGTGATTTTGGAAAAGAATAGAATGGATTAATTAGTTTTAGTCCATTTCTAGCTAACTAAAACTATTTGTTTTGTTTATGAAAATGCTTTCATAAAGAAAACCTTGAGAAAATGTTTGGACCAAACCTACTGACCCAAAACACCAAGTTTTGCAATAGCAACTCATATGGTGAACCCTATAGACTAAAACCCTAGTAGACACATTTCTGCACCACATAAAATGACCAAATAGGTGCCTTGTTTTGAAATTGGTTTTGAAGTGAAATCTTTTGCTAACAACTTTGCCACTGACCATTAGGTGTACCCAAATGTCTATGGCCCACTAGGAACCACTTTTGCAAACAAAGCAAAGCTTGGCATGCTTGCATGCATTTCTTTGACTTTGTCATTTTATGTGTGTGTTGTTTTGCTTGATTGGTAGATTGAGTTTGTGCCTTGCTTGATTGATTGTAGTGACTTGAAGAGTGTGAGTGTTGCAAGGACAAGGAGTGAACTTATACCCTCTACCAAAAAGGCAAGTGATGCTTCATATCTTATGTCCCATTATTTTCACTATGCATTAGTGTTTTTGCTAAGTAAAACTTGCATGGTTTTTATTTTGCTAAGTATAGACCTTGCTATAGGAAATCTAGTAGATGAATCCTTAGTAGGATTTTCCTAAGTTAAGAATCCTATTACTACCAAGCTTAGCCTAGCTAATAGAAAACTTGGGTGGGATATATATTCACACTATGAAAAATATTCTAAGTCTGAGGACTTGTGTTTTGTTTAATAAAACAACTAAGATTAATGAAACACCTGGGTGGAAATGGAAGGAATGGTTTATGTTGAGTGGTTCACAAGGCCCATGTCTATGGTTTACCTTAGTGTATCTCACTTGTGGATGGCCACCCAGGAAACAAAGAGATTTGAGATGTCAAATGTTGAGAAGTTTCAAGTGCAACCACTTGGCATTATGGGCTCTGCCATGATCTTAGGATGCTGGAACTTAGTCTTTTGGACAGTGGGTGGTAGTGATTGATAGGTTGGGCACGTCCATTTGACTAAGGAAAGGCTACTGAAGGATCATTCTTGGGAAACCAAGACTTGTGGGGAAAGTGCACCACCTCTGAAGAGTGTAAAACCTAAGTACTTAGCCATGTCCCTGGTAAAGGACAATTTGAGCATCAAGACATGGAAGCAATCAAGAATCTCATCATTCCAATTTCTAAATTAAAATTTGTGGGTGAACAAGGGTTGTGTGAAATCTTAAATCTTTGATTGGTAGATGCCTTGAGAGGATCTTCAATCATTGGTTGAGAATTTGTTTTTGCCAAGTAAATCTTCAGTCTCTGATTGGTAGATGCCCTGAGTGGATCTTCAGTCTTTGATTGGTAGATGCCTTGGAATTTGTTTTTGCCAAACAAAACTTATTTTCAAATGATAGGGAAAAATCTATTTTGAGCAGTGCAAAGCCTCAACTCCACTAGCCAAATGCATATAGATGATAGACTCCACTATACTACCAAAGTATCACTTGCCAATACAATTCAAATGTATTGACCCTTGTGGCTGTAACTTATTATGTTGCAGGTTTGATTGTTTTAGTGAAGATTGATTGATTAGGATTACAAAGTCTACAACCAACATGTCTGCCTGTGGCACTTTGAAGATGAAGGACCCAATGCTTATAGTTATTCCGCTGCAATGTAATGTAAATAGCCAATGAGCTATGTTTGATGTAATAAAATTATGTTATTCCTGGTTATAAAGTTGTATTATGACCTTTGTTTCTCGATATTACATCTGAACTGTGGATGCTAGCTATTGATCCAGGGACTAGCATTGTAAACACAGGGGACTCAATCTTATTTAAGGTTGAGGACGTTACAGAATGGTATCAGAGCATTGTGTTGCCTGTAGGATTTGTAACCCTAGGATTGGACAAAAACCCTTAGAAAATAGGAGTTGTCTTATTCCAAAACTTATTTACAAAACAATCTTGTAAACTCTTTCCTCAATCATTTTTGATTTCAACTCTACTTCTCTTCTATATTCAACTTGATGGAAAAGCCTACCCCATGACCAAAGACTACACCATGTGCAAAGGACTTCTTCAACACTTTCAACTCTAATGACTTCAACTTCTTCAACATCTTCAACATGTACACCAAGGACTTCAACTTGGATATCACTAAAGAATACAAGTCTTGAGTAACATTTCACTTGAAGGCTAAGGAAACACAACTTAGAAGGAGCCATCAACATCTTTGAAGTATTTGTGACCAAGAGACAAGAATTCTCCAAGGAAACAAAGATCATCATTCAAGAAGAATCAACCAAGAAGGATGGAAAGATCACGAGTGAACCATGTAGATGGACCACCATATTTTAGTTAAGTCAACCCACCAACTTATGTGGTGTAACATAAAAATATTTTGATGCCTAAGTATGTGCTTGAAACTTGTTGTTTGAGTGAAATGTTTGGTTTGTGATTGCTTGCACATTGCTTGTGTGAATTGTGATGTGTGTGAATAGAAATATCACCTTAGAAAAACCTTTTGCCTATTCTAATCCCAATCCAACCCCAAACAGATGACTTCTCCAAGAGACTCCAACATCAAGGATGGTGACAACAACAACCAAGAGGTCAACATGAGAGAGCTCATAGCAACCCAACACCAATTGAGCCAACTAACAGCTCAGTTCATAGCCAACAATAGTGATAAAGACCCTACCTTGCAAAAGTTTTTGGAAGAACAATCCCAACTGATGCTTAAGGTGACTAATCAAATGATTAGCATGGAAGAAAACTATCCCAAAAGAGTGTATGACAACAAGGATGACAAGAATGTTATTCTAGATGGAGCCCCAGCTTGCATTATTTGTGGAGACAAGGATCATACATCCAAAGAGCATGAAGGTCAATGCCCCAATTGTGAAGAGGAACATCCAGTTGGCCAATGCCCAACATCTCAAGTTACTTGTCACCTTTGTGAAGGAAACGACCATGTACCTATCCAATGCCCCGTCTATGCCATTGTTGAACAAAGGAAACAAGAAGGATCCAAGTATGCCAAGAATGATGATGACAAAGGAAAAGGACCACTTATACCCCCAAACAAGACAACCCAATTCAAAGGATCAAAGAAGCCCAAGAAACCAAAGCAAGACATGAGCCTTGTGCAATGTCGTAAATGTAAGGAAATGGGACACAACCCCAGTGGATGCCCAGAGTCCATAAAGAATAAAAGGATGGACCAAGTAGTGTGCAACAACTGCAAAGAGCTAGGCCATTATGTAGCAGTTTGTCCACAAGAGCAACGTAAAGAACTCCAAGATATCCACTGTTTCAATTGCAAAGAACCAGGACACTATGTAAGCAATTGTCCAGAAAAGATGAAGAACAAGATGAACAAGCCAAAGGAGAAACCCAACCTTAGCCCATGAGTCAAGCATGGAAATAAAGGCCACTATGCAGAAGTTTCCCAAGGAAGTTTCATCAAGATTCCAAGCAAGCCAAGATGTAGTTGAAAATTTTTTAAGGGTGGTAGTACCCTAGTTGTTTTGAACCTGCTTGTAACCCTAGCCTCCCCAAATCTCGGGACGAGATTTATTTTAAGGGTGGTAGCCTGTCACATCCCAAGATTTTCCAAATCTTGTAATGTGAAAATAAAATAAACAAAATAAACTTTTGTTGAAAATCAGGGTGAAAAGAAACTTTTGTCTCTAAAAGGAAACCAAAATCCCATCTTGAACAAACTTTGGTAGAAGTTTGAATTCAACAAATCCAAATCAAGGGAAATGCATTCCTCAATGAATGTATCTGGAAATTTGAACACTTGGAAAGTAAATCCAAAATCCAAAACCCTAAACCCTTATGGAAGGAAATCATTTTCCAAAGTATCTCCCAATCCATGGATTTGATCCATACCAAGTTGATCAACAAATTTTCACAAAGGATCAAGAAAGACCTTAGAAGTTAGTTTCACTTAAATTGGAACCATGAGCAAAATCTTAGAAGTATAATAAGATAAGGAAATTGAATTTCCAAAGTCAATAAAGCCCTTACCAAAAGTCATACCAAATGGTGAACAAATAATCCTAAAGGGATTTATTTGGATAAACATTTATCAAAGGAAAATAAATTGTTTTGGAAACACTGTTTTAGATCTTTTAATAAAAGACTTTGGTTTCAAATGAAAAGGTGAGCCAAATTAATTTTGGCTAAGCTTTTGTAATAAAATATTTTGTTTTGATAAAATGAGTAAAGGTTTATTTAAATAAAATAATAAGGATTTAAACATCCAATTTTATTTAAGTAAAAGCTTTTCCCATTTTAAATGAACACCAAGTATTCTATTACTACTTTGAAATCTTTTATTAAAAGGTTTTGCTTGATTAAAATGAGTAAAGAATTATTTAAATAAAATAATGAGGATTTAAATATCCAATTTTATTTAAGTAAAGGCTTTCCCATTTTAATTAAAACACCAAAACTTATTTATTTATTTTTCCAAGTATTCTTTTATTTTTCAAATTAAACCTTCTGGTTTGATTTTGAAAGAAATTGGAATTCAAATGGAAATTTTATTTAATAAATCAAACCCTAATAACTAAAGATCCATTTTATTTAATTATTAAATGGATCCAAAAAAATAAAATAAAAATATTTCATTTTGAGATTTGGATTATGTTGCCAAACAGAACCAAATTCAAATGAAAAGTTTGCTGTTTGATTTGATTTGAGTGTTGTTTGAAATTGTTTGAATTAATTGTTTGAAATTGAAAACAGAAAAAGAATTAGAAAAAGAAAAAGGTTTAGACAGAAAAAAATAAGAAACAGCAGCAGCCCAATAGGCCCAATTCCAGCCCAGCTCCCTCTCCCCGAACCGTTTTTCTGCACCGAGAAAGAAACCCGCAGAGTGATTGACAGGTGGACCCCCTTCTCTCTCCCTTTTCCACTGACCAGAGGACCCCACCGACAGCTGTTCATCGTTCTCCCCGCGGACCAGTTCTTCCCCCCCTCGTCGCCGTTTTCTGCCGTTGATCTCTCGCGCTTAATTCACCTTAACACCGAGCCTTTACCTCGCCTTGATCACGCAGATGGAAACGCCTCCCTCTCCTCTATAAATTCCCTCTGACACCTCGCGCTCGCACGCTCCAGACCGCCCCAATTTCTCTCTGTGCCGCTGCTACTCCGACGACCCTCCTCGCAGCAATTCCGGCCACATCCCGCCGCCTCTCACCTACCTCTGCACGCGAGCACACTCACCGCATCCTAGCGCATCTTTCTGTGCCATTCATTCATCCGCGGGCGCCCCAGAGCAACGCCTGCATCAAGCTTTGAGCAACACCGCCGTCTGTTCCAACTACGGCGACATTCCCCGGTGAGCACAGACCTCCCCAGCACCTCTCAATGATGCTCCCTCGTTCGCGACCCTCGTGCGCACCTAACCCTGCCTCTCCTTTGCCTTAGGGCGATCTCCAGCGACGACTTCGACAACGACCACCGTCGCCACCGTCTGCTTCATCTCCGGCGAGCCCCACAGGTAGAACCCATCCGCCCCGCACCCTCTCGATCACGCACACACCTCTGTCGTGTCTTGGCGCATCTGACCGTGCTTTTCGTTTGCCTTGAGTGGATTCACAGCGACGTCCACGACGACAAGCCGAGAGCACCGCCGCCCGCAGCAACTCCGACGAGGAATTCCTGCAACCCTAGTGCGCCCCTCGCCCGACCAACACCTCCCCGAGCATCGCCGTAACCTCCTGAGCCCGGTGAGCATCTCCCCTATCTCCCTCACCTCCTGTAGCGTCGCCTCCGTCGACGACCGATCGTTCCGCCGCCGGTAGCCACCGCTCCGCCGCCAGTTTTTGGCCAAACGATAGGAATCGTTGGATGTAGATCCATCGGCTTGGATAGATTGACTAAGCGAAAGGGTATCTGTTGATCGGCACCGTGCGTAGCCACTTAGATCTGACGGTCCAGGAAGCTGATCCATGCGAACCGGTATAAGCCAATAGGATACAGACACGTGGCCAGGTCTGTTTTAAAAACAGAATTTGAAAACAGAATATTTTGCAAACTTCAAACCTTTGTATCTTTTGATCCACACGTCCAAATTTTACAAATTTGATGTCGTTGGAATCAGCAAGACAAGCCCTAACCAACCCTGCCCTTAGTTTAGCAAATAGTATCTGTTAACTTGTTTAACTTTGCAAATTCTTTTGTATTCTTGCTAACATTATAAAAATCATTTAAAAATGATTTTTAGGTTAAAACCTTTGCCAATTAGTTTGTTGTGACCTTGCTGACCATAGGAACCAACCCATAGTTTGGAAAGTGATTTTGGAAAAGAATAGAATGGATTAATTAGTTTTAGTCCATTTCTAGCTAACTAAAACTATTTGTTTTGTTTATGAAAATGCTTTCATAAAGAAAACCTTGAGAAAATGTTTGGACCAAACCTACTGACCCAAAACACCAAGTTTTGCAATAGCAACTCATTTGGTGAACCCTATAGACTAAAACCCTAGTAGACACATTTCTGCACCACATAAAATGACCAAATAGGTGCCTTGTTTTGAAATTGGTTTTGAAGTGAAATCTTTTGCTAACAACTTTGCCACTGACCATTAGGTGTACCCAAATGTCTATGGCCCACTAGGAACCACTTTTGCAAACAAAGCAAAGCTTGGCATGCTTGCATGCATTTCTTTGACTTTGTCATTTTATGTGTGTGTTGTTTTGCTTGATTGGTAGATTGAGTTTGTGCCTTGCTTGATTGATTGTAGTGACTTGAAGAGTGTGAGTGTTGCAAGGACAAGGAGTGAACTTATACCCTCTACCAAAAAGGCAAGTGATGCTTCATATCTTATGTCCCATTATTTTCACTATGCATTAGTGTTTTGCTAAGTAAAACTTGCATGGTTTTTATTTTTCTAAGTATAGACCTTGCTATAGGAAATCTAGTAGATGAATCCTTAGTAGGATTTTCCTAAGTTAAGAATCCTATTACTACCAAGCTTAGCCTAGCTAATAGAAAACTTGGGTGGGATATATATTCACACTATGAAAAATATTCTAAGTCTGAGGACTTGTGTTTTGTTTAATAAAACAACTAAGATTAATGAAACACCTGGGTGGAAATGGAAGGAATGGTTTATGTTGAGTGGTTCACAAGGCCCATGTCTATGGTTTACCTTAGTGTATCTCACTTGTGGATGGCCACCCAGGAAACAAAGAGATTTGAGATGTCAAATGTTGAGAAGTTTCAAGTGCAACCACTTGGCATTATGGGCTCTGCCATGATCTTAGGATGCTGGAACTTAGTCTTTTGGACAGTGGGTGGTAGTGATTGATAGGTTGGAACGCGTCCATTTGACTAAGGAAAGGCTACTGAAGGATCATTCTTGGGAAACCAAGACTTGTGGGGAAAGTGCACCACCTCTGAAGAGTGTAAAACCTAAGTACTTAGCCATGTCCCTGGTAAAGGACAATTTGAGCATCAAGACATGGAAGCAATCAAGAATCTCATCATTCCAATTTCTAAATTAAAATTTGTGGGTGAACAAGGGTTGTGTGAAATCTTAAATCTTTGATTGGTAGATGCCTTGAGAGGATCTTCAATCATTGGTTGAGAATTTGTTTTTTCCAAGTAAATCTTTAGTCTCTGATTGGTAGATGCCCTGAGTGGATCTTCAGTCTTTGATTGGTAGATGCCTTGGAATTTGTTTTTGCCAAACAAAACTTATTTTCAAATGATAGGGAAAAATCTATTTTGAGCAGTGCAAAGCCTCAACTCCACTAGCCAAATGCATATAGATGATAGACTCCACTATACTACCAAAGTATCACTTGCCAATACAATTCAAATGTATTGACCCTTGTGGCTGTAACTTATTATGTTGCAGGTTTGATTGTTTTAGTGAAGATTGATTGATTAGGATTACAAAGTCTACAACCAACATGTCTGCCTGTGGCACTTTGAAGATGAAGGACCCAATGCTTATAGTTATTCCGCTGCAATGTAATGTAAATAGCCAATGAGCTATGTTTGATGTAATAAAATTATGTTATTCCTGGTTATAAAGTTGTATTATGACCTTTGTTTCTCGATATTACATCTGAACTGTGGATGCTAGCTATTGATCCAGGGACTAGCATTGTAAACACAGGGGACTCAATCTTATTTAAGGTTGAGGACGTTACATTACCTCTGTAATAACCGCTCCTTATCCTTTTTTTTGGTTTTTGTGTCAAGTTAAACTACTGTCGAGAAGTGGAGGAGTTGTGAAAAGTGGCTGTCCTGGGACATATTTTTGTGCTGCATTGTAATAATTCGTGAGGGAACTCAGTATGTCGGACGGAGCTATATTTTTATGAGCTTGTTCTACAAGTTGTTACCCAACTTTCATTAGTTCTTCAATTTTTTATTTGAGCAACAGAAAGTTTTAGAAAATATCAATCTTTACCTGCTGGTCTGTTTTGACAGATTTCTGCTATCATTTGCATTTGCCTCTTACAGAAGCCTTCGTTTTGATGGATTTCAGTTGAATTGTGCACCTAAAGTTTAATTTTTTCTTACACTAATGTTGCCATTGAAGTTTGTGTATTTCCTTGTGAGGAAAGGAAAATTCCAGGAGAAGGAGAAAAGGAGTCTGTAGAGTCCGTCTTTGAATAGGTAAAAGTGGTGAAAAAAGAATGTTCGTGAAACCCCAATCTTTTTATATTTTTGATGTTTTTAATACATAAGGGAAGTTACAAGACAGAACAGAGGAGGATCCAGAGGCCGGGGTGGCCAAACCCACCCCAGGCGCGGGCCTAGTTGGCCGAGCCTGGAGGGGGTGTGCCTCCCCCGAGCTCCGTCTCCGCCTCGTTTTCGTATCAAAACCTTCCTTATGCTTTAAAACTTCATAATATATACCCCCCGGATCCCTCGAGGTTCGTGCATCGTGTTCTTGTTGTGTTTTCGTTTTGATTTGTTTCTGTCAGGAAAACTTCTCAAGTTTAGAGCACCATGGTCTCCACCAACGACAAAGGCAAGAAGCCCAAGGAAGATGATCCTCACAAACCCAAGGAGGAGGAGATTTTGGTAGGGGATGAAGAAGACATGGAGGAGGATAAACATCCGGACACCCGCGCTACCATCGCAAGCATTGGAGTGGTGGCAAAACCTACCAAGCTTACAAGGACAGCACGGATGTCTATAGGAGGGAAACCTCCACGTCACACCCTCTCTCCACGGTCACCTCCTCCAAGTACCAAGAAACCCTTCCACACTCTTATACATGAGTGTCAATATCAACATGTGCCCAAAGGTAACTTGCCTTCGATGTGGGATATGCCTCGTTCTAACCATGCAGGGGAGGAGCACACTAATAAGGAAGAGTGGGGAAAGAATAGCAAGGACTAGAATTCTGGGCCCGATATGATCATGAACCGTATTGAGCAGAACTCATAGTTGATTCATACTCTGACCTTTGAGATTGAGGATTTGAAGAAACTTAGTGAAGAGCTTATCAAGAGAACACCACCAACACCGAAGGAGTAATTCATCATCAGGTTTGGCATCCCCTTGGCTTGTTCCAAGCTTGGGAGGAGTGTCGTGGTATCACAATCATTATCTTTAACCTTTTACCTTTTAAGTGGATTCATATCTTTGGTAGAGAAGTTATCTTATAGGTTGGTTTGCATGTGGAAGTATCTCTCCTTTAGTAGATTATCTCTGTATCCCTTGGTGTGAGTGCCTTTATGTAATATTAATGAGAAGTTTCATCCTTTACTTTTTGCACTTCTTATTTTAGTTTGCAATATCTATTATATGATGGATCTTGTTGATCAGTATTGGCATCACTTTGGGAGCATCAAGTAAATCTAAATTGGTTTTGGCAAACCGAGCTCTAGTCAATAGCAACACTTGTTGAGATTTGAAAGAAAAAGAAAAAAGCTTATAGGTATTTTGTTTCCTTTATTTTCTTTCTTGTTGGCTCATAAGCTTTGTATTCTTTATTTAAGATATTTTGTGTCTTCAAGGAAGGTAGCATGTTTGGCTTTATCACTTGTAGGTTTTCTTGTTTCTTTCAAGTCTTTTGCTTGCTACCCAGCCTTGCTAGCCAAAAACCTATTTTGAGAAGGCATACTTCTCATTCTTCCAAACTCTTTGAACCAAAACCTGTGCATTTGTGTCCACCATATCTACCTATTAGCATTTTTGCTATTCCAAGAAAATTCTCCAGTTTCATATACCTTTTGAATTAAAAAGTATTTTTTCATGTGAAAACTAGTTAGTAAAGCTCTCACGAACTTGATGGCACACTTATTTTCTTGCCCCTAATAGACTTGAACCATTGTGTCATCGAAGTTGTATATGCTTGCATCTATACGTTGGAATTAGTAGAACTGTGCTGTCATGGGGAACGCTTTCAACATTGCACTTGTAGCTAGTACACAGTTGATATCATGCTCTTTTGTCTGTGGATTTCAACCGTGTGAAATAAAGAGGGAACTTGTAAGTCCATGGAGTCTGTATTTTGTGTTAGAGAAACGCCTGGGCCGCTAGCCTAAGCCATGCCTAATCATTGTGGAAACTTGCAGCATCACCATAGTGATCTATCTATGAAGCATCCTCAATAAAAAAACTATGCACATAGTAAATAAAAAGATCGTTGAAATGCTCATTGTATGCTTGCCTTGTCATTTTGGTTTTGGGATAGCTCCTGTACCATAGTAAATAAAAAGATCGTTGAAATGCTCATTGTCTGCTTTCCTTGTCATTTTGGTTTTGGGATAGCTCATGTACCATGTGCAAGGGGCACCCCTTTGGTGGTTCTCTATGATACGCATGTACTTACAATGACAAGAAATTATCGGTAACTGAAGGATAGTAGCATGAGGAGTGGCCCTCATATTCAAGGGACATGAGATTGCCAACTTATATTTCATCAAGAATATACTCCATCTTTGTGCACTTTAACCTTAATCATCTCAAGGTGCCTATGATAGGGATAATGAGGGCTCAAAGCTAGTAAGTACCATAATCTTTTGGAAGCTCTTTATGACTTGAAATCCCTGCTACCCTCTAAGAAGGGACCTTTTCCTATTTTCAAAGTTGAGTCAGTAAACCTACTTCCTCTCTATCTCCAGCAAGCATTTGAGTTGTTGTGTTGCAAGCATTCATGTGGTGACTTATTCAATCATGTTCTTTATCATCCCTGTTTTCACAAAACTCTTATCTACTGAGTATTACTTTGAAAGCCTTCATTGAAAAACCTTTTTGAGCAAAGAGTGCTCCTATTTTAAAACATCTTCAAATGATTTTTGTGAAACTGTTTGCCAGCTGTTCTCTGACCAAGAACAGAGTTTGCCAATTCCAATTATGATTTATCTTTATGCATCTCTATTGTGACTCCTGTACTTGTTGCAAGCTAAGTTATATAATGGTGAGTTGCTTTCTTCTATGAGTTGTGTAATGGTAAGTGTGATGCTTCTTATCCGTATTCTTTTATCGACACTTCACTCCATAAACCTATGGACATGTTTAGTGAGCTCAGTTTTCGCTTGGGGACAAGCGAAGGTCTAAGCTTGGGGGAGTTGGTACGTCCAATTTGCATCACCATTCTATATCATAATTTTCCTCTATTCATTGATATATGTCTTATTATGAGGTAATACTTATGTCTTTTCATCTGTTTATGCATGTTGAATGATTCTTAGATGATGGACTACCGGAGTCTGGATTCTGATGGAAAAAGAGGTGTTTTGATGCAATTTTGCGAAGATCAGAAAAATACCAGAAAAATATGGGAAAATTATATTTTCCCCAGAAGGGGAGGCGTAGATGGGCCACAGGGGGCCCACACCCTTGGCCCACCTTCTCAGCCTCCGACTCCGCCCTCTCGCCTATATCTTCCTTACGGAACCCTAACACCAGAGGGCAGACCATAGATAGATTTCTGCCACCTTTGCGGGGCGAAAACACCGAGAGAGAAAGATCTCTCCGGCAGATAGATTTCTGCCAGGGAAATTCCTTCCCGGAGAGGGGATATCGTCGCCATCAACACCGTCATCAAGCTAGGCTTCATAGGGATCATCATCATCATCCACACCATCATCTCCAGCAGCACCGTCATCACCACTCCATCCCGTTGTAACAATCGTGTTGGATACTTGCTTAGTTCATAGGGGAATCTTTACCGGTGTTAATTACTATTGTAGTTGATGCTTGTGAGTGGAACCATTGGATTATTGTTTATGTTCAGATTGTTATCCATCACCGTATCATCTTTGATCTTGATCCATATGATGTCTTGTGAGTAGTTCGTCTAGTTCTTGAGGACATGGGAGAAGTCATGTTGTTATTAGTGGATTTGTGTTGAGTTATTATTCAATGGTTTAGTATTTAAGTTGTGGTGCTATTCTTCTAGTGGTGTCATGTGAACGTCGACTACATGATACTTCACCATTTATGGGCCTAGGGGAATGCATTGTGTATTTTGCTACTAATTGTGGGGTTGCCGGAGTGACATAAACCTGAACCCCCGTTAGGACACCTTTGCACAAGGGAGTGTAGGATCTCAGAGTTTAAGGCTGTGGTTAGGTTTTTATATTAATTACTTTCCTGTAGTTGCGGATGCTTGAAGGGGGTTTAATCACAAGTATGTATTAGTCCAAGTAAGATCGGTACATTAGCACAGGTTCACCCACACAACACTTACAACACCAAAGAAGAGTACTCAGCTATTTGAAGCGAAAGCACTTGACAGAATTCCCATGTGTCCTCGAGAACGCCTGGTCCTTATAAGTATTTCCACCGGCTTGTCCTCTGCTAAGAAAGGATTGTGCACTTGTTGCATTTGTTCTTTTTCTTTATTACTTTCACTTTGTTTTGTTGCTTTATTAGAAAATCACTAAAAATCCGTTTGCTAAGTATTTACAGAGATTTCCTGCTCCATACCACTAGTCAACACCTTCTGCTCCTCGTTGGGATCGACACTCCTATTTATCGAAAGTACTGCGATACACCCCCTATACTTGTGGGTCATCAAAGTTGAACCCAGAAAAGTGCGCCTTCGGCGTCCAATCTGGCCAATTACTCGGCTACTTCATCTCCCAACGGGGGATCATGGCAAATCCGAAGAAAATCAGGGTCATACTGGCCATGGAGAAGCCGAAGAACCTCAAAGGTGTCTTGCAGCTAGCTGGGCGGATTGCAGCGCTGGGCAGATTCATCAGCCGCATGGGGGAGAAAGCCCTACCTTTTAACCAGCTGATGCGTAAGGCGGACAAGTTCGAATGGACACCCGAAGCAGATGACGCATTCGAGGACCTCAAACGGCTGCTCTCCACCTCACTCATCCTAGTCACGCCAACGGAACGAGATACTTTGCTTCTATACATCGCAGCTACATACCAGGTGGTAAGCACCATACTCGTGGTCGAACGACCCGATGATGGCAAGAGCCATGGGGTCCAACGCCCAATATACTACCCCAGGAAGGTACTGACTCCAACAAAGAAGAGGTACCCTCACTACCAGAAACTTGCCTATGGCGTATTCATGACGGCTCATCGGCTGGGACACTACTTCCAGGAGCATCAGATCATGGTCGTCAATGACGCCCCACTGTCCAAAATCCTGAACAACCCCGAAGCGACGGGACGCGTAGCCCTGTGGGGCATCAAGATGTCTCCTCTAGACATAGTCTATGAGCGGTGCAAGGCCATCAAATCTCAGGTCCTCCCTTACTTCCTCGTCCACTGGATGGAACTCCAGCTGCCAGATACTCCGCACATGTCGCAGTCATGGACGATGCACTTCGACGGCTCCAAGCGCGAGGCTGGAGTTGGATCTGACGTCATACTGATGTCCCCTCAGGGCGACAAGATGAAATATGTCCTATAACACATAACACTTTACAAAGGGCACTACGAGCCCATTCGAAATAAATACAAATTTTACATTAATTTTTTTCTATACAGGTTCTACCTATTCTGGAGCATTACATTTGCCCCCTGCTCGAACAGATCTACGATCTCCTCAACATGTTGCACCACAGCCGCATAATGCGGGTGCATGTTCCATAGACTGCCATCTGGTCGAAGGGGTGGCCCAGTTGCCACAGCCGCAAGATTGACATCACGGTGATGCAGCCGAACGAGCGACAAGGCAGCCTTCACCCCAGCAATCAGCTGATGCCGCACCAACTCCCTGACGTGGCCTACGTTCCGAAATTTCGCTAGAAGGCCCCAAAAGGTGGAAGGCGCACCATCCAACAGGAACCTGACGGCCCAAATGGCCGCTAGAGAAGTCCTCGCTGGCCGAAGCACCCGAAGAACCTACTACATGCTATCTTGCACCATCCCAAGGACGATAGATCGATCGCGGTCCATCCAGCAGAAGCCACCATCCTCCAGGTCCTATTGCGTCAAGCAATTCATCCGAACCGCCACACGCTCCTTCTCTTCCCCCGAAACGAGATTAACGTCTGCACCAAGCACGGAATAAGATGGCATATAAATAAGGTGAACCCGAAAGAACATCAGTTCACGAAGACTTACACTACAGTTTCTCGCCCATTTGCCGCAACTCCCCCATCAAGAACACTTCCCTGGCAGTGGCTCGCTCAGCCTTCGACTTACACACATTTGCGTGGCCTCGAATGCTAAGGATGTCTTTTTCCAATCTGCGGACACAATCACGCAAAAAAACCAGCCGCGATGCATCATCCAAGGATGGTCGCGGCATAGGCGCAGTTGGAGTGACAGAAGGAACCTCACCCGAAGGACCCTAAAGGCAAAAAAATCAAGCATGAAGATTACAAAGCATTTCCGGCAGCAGCTCAAAATATAACATTATACAATAAAGACACCTCGTGGCATAGTCGGGCTTGTTCATCAGCAAAAGATTACAGTATAAAGCAAAAGAGACAATTACATAATCTATATTACAAAAGCCTATGCTCCCGCATCCGGGGTGGCCTCGGAGCCAGACTGCCTGCTCTTGGCCTCCTGCTTCTGCTTTGCCGCATAATCAGCCAGGAGATCGATGAGCTTAGGCCCATAGCGCTTACAGCGAGAGGCAAAGAGGGTGAATGATACCTTCGAGCCATCTGCAGCCGTCGGCATCTGGGACGTGATGTGCGGCAGGTCCAGCTCAGCTCCGGATGCCATGTCCATCGCCATCCCTATGGAGGCGTCGATGCCCTTTTGCTTGCGCTTATACGCCACCGGAGCTTCCTCTGATAGCACATCCACAAGAGCATCGACATCTTCAAGGGCAACGCCCTTGGGGGCGACCTCCTTGTAGAAGCTCGTGATAACTTCTTTGGCCTTCGCCAAGGAGCCAGCGGCAGCGGTGGAGCGATCTTCGACCGCCGCGGTAGCATCAGCCAACGCATCTCCATGCTCCAGCGCACCACGATCAAACGTGATGCCTAAAGCATCTGAAACAGAGAAGAAAAGCACTCAAATGAGAAAAGACAAGACACAGTCAAAAAAACACAAGACCTAAACAAGTCAAGGGAAGCTCACTGGAAAAAGCCTTGGCATCACATGAGCTTGTCGGCCATCTCCTTCTCACGGGCAACAGCTATAGCCACGAGCTGCTCCTCATGATCGGCAGCCTCCTTCTGCAAGCGCTCCTTGGCCTCCACAGCATCCGCGGCCTTCTTCTCCGCTCGACCAAGGCTCTTCTCGAGAGCATCTAGTCTTCATAGAGCCACATTGTTTTCATCTCCAACATGAAGAAACACCTGATTAATACAAGCAAATCCTTGGGACAGACGAGCTAAAACAGGATAAAAAGTTGAGTACCTTGAAGCTGCTGCAGGTTATACTCTAGCGCAAGGTGTTGCTGGATAAGGAGGTTGGTGTCGTGCGCAAAGGGCTGCAGAAGAAACATAAACAAAATATCAAGAAATCATCCAAAAAGGCTCGGGGGACCCGCACCGCAAAAGCAAAACGACCAATAAGTCACCCAACAAAGTCTCGGGGGGATCCCCCCACGTAACCAAACAGACAATACTTACGTGTTTAGGCATGGACTCTGAAGGTCTACGTGTTGTCTTCTGAGCTACGATAGTCCGAGCCTCTCGCCTAGAAGAGTTCGGGTCGTAGTCCTCAGAGTCGGCCACCACCTGGGGGATAGAAGCCGTTGGCTTCGACTCCCCTATAGCCTCCTGGGTGTCCCCATCAAGAGACCCCTCCGAAGAATGGCTGCAAGTAAAAATTTGATCAAAACAACAACTCACACTACTCAGACAGACAACACGAAAAAGACTTAGGTGAAGTCACTTATGATGCTATGTCCGATAAGTTGAAGGTGGGAGCCACCTTCTCCTTATTCTTCTTGGCCGTCGGGTGTGGAGCCACCGCCCGAAGAGGCACGACAGGAAAAGGTGGAGACGACGCACCATGTCGTTCAAGGAACGGCAAACCTCTTGGAGTTGGAGGAGTGGATGCATCCGAAGACTTGCTCCGGGTGCACTTACGGGTCCGCCCTTCACTCGCCTCGGGAGCATCTGTCGTAGGCGACTGTGCCGGAGGAAGATCGGACTCGGAGTCCACCTCCTCATTGTCTGGTGCCTCCGTATACTTCTCAAGCAAAGGAGGCATATACCCCGTTACCTTGAGGCGCTGCAAGCGAAAGAAAAAGAAACAAGATAAATAACAACAACAAACAACAAAAACTTAGAAAAAGCGCTACCCGCACGAACAAGTATCACCTGGGAAACCACTTTCTTGGCGCTAAAAGGAGTGGTCAAAGACTTCCCCGGGAGGTCCTCGTCAGCCTTGGCCTTCAGCAGGGGTTGCAGGGACCTATCTAGGTCACCCGAAAACAATTCTTCGGATGAAACCCTAGTCGGATCGCTAAAGCCGGCGTAGAGGAACATCGGATGCACCCTCGCTTGGAGTGGCTGCACCTGGCGCTTGAGGAAGGTGCGGATGATGTCGACGCCATTGATCTCTTTGCCTGGCACTAGCTGAAGAGCCTCCACCCACTGGTAGAGCCTCTCCACCTCTTCAGATTCTCCTTCTAGGATGCGGTTCTTCCATGATCTCTTTCGGATGATCTGCTGGGAGGAATCGAAGGGGGCAAGCCCATATTGCTGACCTCCATCTTAGCATCACAGACGTAGAACCACTTCCGACGCAATTGCTGGATAGACTCGTAGATAGAAAAGAGTAGAATTGGATGGAAGAGCGGATGGAAATGATTGGGCCGCTGAGCGGATAGACTCCTGTAAGACCCCAACTTTGTAGAGGTAAAGGTCCTTGTGATTGCAATGCTAGTCCCTGGATCAAATGCTAGCATCCACAGTTTAAGATGAAGTACACAGATACAAAGATCTTTATTACATCGTCATTCCAGAATAACATAGTCTTTTACAACTCCATAGCCAAAGGGTAGTTCAAGTGTTCAAACTTAAGCAAATAAAGTAAAGTCTTCATCTTCATGTTCCACAGGCAAACATGTTGAGTGTAGACTCATAACTCTAATCCTCATCAGAGTGCCCTGCAACATCACATGTTACAGCCACAGTGGGTCAATACATTTGAATAGTATTGGCAAGTGATACCTTAGTAGAATAATAGTTTCTAGCTTCTACATGAATTTGGCTAAGTGTAGCTTAGGCTTGCTTTGCTCAAAATAGGTTTTACCTATCAGTTGAAAACACTAAGTTTTTGTTTGACAAAAACAACCAAGGAACCACCAATAGATATTGGTGAACCTTTAACCTTGTTCAACCACAAGTTTTTAACTTACAAATAGGGATGAGGAGATCCTTGATAGCTTCAGTGTCTTGATGCTCATATTGTCCAATTACGGGGACATGACTAAGTACTTAGATTTTTCCTTCTCGAGAGGTGGTGCACTTTCCCCACAAGACTCTACATGCATCGAGACAAAATCTTTCAGAAGCCTTCCCTTAGACAAAATGGATGTGCTCCAACCTATCACCCTACCACCAACTGTCCATCTGGCTAAGATATTGCAACCTATATGATCAAGGCAGAGCCCATATGCCATGTGGTTGCACTAGAAGCTTCTAAACAATAAGTATCTCAAATCCCTTTGTTCCTGGGTGGCTTTCTACAAGTGTGATACACAAGGTAGTCCATAGATATGGGCCATGTGTAATCACTCAACATAACCCAAACATACCATTCCACCCAGTTGATTTATTCACATAGTTGTTTTATTAAGAAAAAAATATAAGTATCATGATAATACAACAATAATCTTAACTTAGATAAAATTCTACCAAGACTACAACTACTAGGATTTCCCATTGCATAGCATATAGTTACTTAGCAAAATATCATGCAAACCCTATACAAAATATCACTAGTGCATATCAAAATAATGGGCAAATACATGAAGCACCACTTGCCTTGGTAGTTTGGAGAGTAGCAAAAATCCTCACAATCACAATCACCACTAGCACCAAAATATACACATAAAATGATAGCACCAAATTTACATTCAAAATAATCAAGCAAAAAATATATGAATGCATACAAATGCCATGTGTTGATTTTTCTTATACTAAACAAGACAAGTAAATAGTACTAAACACATAACTAAAACATTTATAGACTAAATAAACTTAATTTTGCTTTAAAAACATTTTCAAAATAATTTATATACTCAAAATAAGCCTACAAATGTCTCTCCATAAAAACCCAATTTTATGGGAAGAAAATGGCCAAACCAAGGCCATAGATGTGTAGGGATCATTTTTCTGAATCCAATGATATATTATTTGTAATTTTTGGACAAACATATCAAAAGTTATTGAATTTACAATTTGAATCACAAATAGATCTAAAATAACATTTTTAAAATAGAACCAGTGACACGCGGCAAGTTCCTATTGGCCCGTACCATTTCGCGCGGATCACGCGCGTGTGCCGTCAGATCACAGTTAGATCGCACGGTCCAGATCACATGATACCCCTTCACTCTCTCTTCTAATCCTAGCCGCTGGATCTAGATCCAGCGGATCTAAGTGCGTTGGCCAACAACGGGCAGTGCAAATGGCGAGCTGCGGTAGCGACGGCTCTACCAGCGATGCTAGAGGGTAAGGGGAAGGACCTAAGGGATTACCGAGGTCGCGGCGATGGCACGATTGCAGTGGAGGTCACGGGAGAGGGCGGGGCGCTTGGGTTCGGCGGCTATTCCTCACCGGAGTCGTGCTCATCGTCGGGTCCTAGCAGATGTTGACGAAGGCGAGGCTACGAGGCACAAGAAAATAAATGGGAGGCAGCATTAGATGCGCGTGAGGATGGCAATCAATATAGTGGCAACCAGAGAGAGGGGTGGATGAAGCTCACCGGGATTGGTCGCCGACGTGCTTCGGGCGGCGGCGCTTGCGAGTAGAATTTTGCAGAGCCTGGAGCCCGCTAGGTTTGCTAGGTGAGGGGAAATGGAGAGGGGGTCGCGGGGTTTAATAAGGAGGGGGTCGTGGGAGCAATCAAGATGTGAATCAAGCGAATTTAAAAGAATTGAAACGGGGGAGAAACGGCAGTGAGCGGCACGGGTCCTTCGGCGCGGGATTGATGACGAGCTGATGTGGCGGTGGGGCCTGCCTGTCAGCGAGGGGTGTAGTTCGAGCACGGTGAGAAAAGAGAGGCAGAGGGATGCGGGGGAGCCGGGTGGGCTTGCTGGGCCGCGGGAGTGGGACAGGGCCGAAACGGTGGCACCGGCCTTTTCCCTTTTCTCTATTCTTTTTCTTTTTCTATTTCGATTTTCAGGAAACAATTTCAAACCATTTTCAAATAAGTTTGAATTCAAATTCCTTATGGATTTATGTAGTGTAATCCTTGCGGTTAATTGTTTTTAAAAACACTACCGCATAGTCAAAAACATTTTGACACTACGAAAAATAAAATAAAACCATGCCTTTATTGATATATAGATATATTAGGCATATAAATGGTTTTACTTTGAATTTTGTTTTGAAAATTTCTGTGCAAGCTTTGCATTCAACTTTAAAACATTTCTGATCAATCCAAAGCACTCTCATACCTTCAAAGTATAAATAGGACCATTGCCTTACTTGCATAAAATAATAGGCATAACATGGTTTCTTATTTTGAAATTTTGTTTGAAAAGACCAAATTCTTATGAATGCATTAATGATATGCAAACTTTACAAATCTTGATTTTTGGGATGTTACAACTCCGCCGGTGCCGCACTGCCTCTTCACGGAATAGAGCTTCTGGAAGAGGCCAAAGTGCGGATCAATACCGATCCAGCACTCTCAAAGAGTGATAAAACAAGCAATATGGAGAAGAGAATTGGGAGACAGGTGATGCAACTGAATCCCATTGAAGAAGAGGAGTACATGAAGGAAATCGTGGACATGAAGAGAAAGACCACAGATGACAAACGCAAAAAACATCACCTGAAAATCTTCGGTTGGGCGAGGGATTACCTCATCACCAGGGAGGATGGCGTCCTCCTTGTTCTGGGGGGATCAACCCACAATCACGCAGCTTGCACAGATCCCCATCACGCATCTCTCTGCGCCTCCACCCGCCGTCCGTGATACAGGTGGTCGCGGCGGTCTTCTTTCCGCCGCCGGCGGCGCATGAGCCAACTCCGGTGGTGATCTTCTTCGGCTTGCCCATAGCGTGGCGTCAAGTGCGGCGGTGTGCGCGGAGAAAAGAAAAGGGAAAGGAACGAAGAAATTCCAGTGCACGATGGAGAGAGGCAGTGCTCGTGAAAATGGAGGCAATGGCGATGAGAAATGGCAAAGGGTGAAAGAAAATAATTGTTTACCCACGGTATTAAAAGAGGAAAACGACGCACATGAGCCGTTGATCTAGAATAACTAGCGCGCACCCTATATCCAACCATACACGTGTCAGCACAGCAACGAGCCGTCGCCGGCACACCGTCCACTATGCACGAAAACTGAGGAGACGCCGTAATTTTTGTCACGTCTGCACTTGACTAGTCAACTTCAAGTCAGGTGGTGGGACCCACGATCTTCCCGTCACATCATCTCTGCCGCCACAGACGGTTGAGATCACCAATCTTCAGCACTAACGTTATCAAGGCCAAGCCAGCAACGGCTGAAAGTTTTCGGCTGATCAATCAAGTACTTACTCGAATCTATGATTCGAGCAACTACTCGGGGGCTACTCCTATCAGGAGCGCTGGCCGCGCACCTGAGAAATGACTAAGGTACTATACCTCGCAACTATCTTCGAGTCCTATGTCGAGTCTGTGGATCCACTACAGACTCGGGGGCTACTCCCATAGGGAGGATTGGTTGAGTATCTAGAAAAAATTGTGTCCTTCGGACCTAAGCTGAAAACAATTGAACTAAAGTCTCTGCTCGAGTATACGACTCGAACAGACACTCGGGGGCTACTCTCATAGGGAGCACTAGCCGTGCACCCTATGAATTCTTCGACTGCGATCCTTCAGATCAAATACAATAAAAATCTTTTTGGCAACTTTGCCCAAACCAATGCTAAGTTAGACGCATTATCCTTGGCCACCCGAAACACCTCCGCGGTGATAAAATTTTGGATGTTGTGTCTACAACACAAAGATAAATCCTACATATATCATCTGATGGCCTGGTAACGCACCTGAATGTGCTCTGCTAGTAAACTCGCGTGTCAACAGATACGATGAAAATCCCAATGGACGCATTGGGTACATCCCTTGAAAACCACTGGGATTTCACTCCTATAAAACCTCAACGGCCTGAGTCGAATTACGTCAGCATTCGTTCCAGATTCGTGTCTGGGGACTTGGATCTGAAGAAGATCGTGTTGTTTTGTCCTATGATAGTTAACTGGCCCTGATCCTTCGGGAGAGTCAGGCACACGCATCAACAATCCCTATGAACTAAAACATTTTTTCTTTCAAATAACAGGCTCAACTACACCCGAAAATTGAAAAGTCTTCAGCCAAATCTACGATTCGACTGAACACTCGCGGTCTACTGACATGGTTATACCCCACGGGTACACAACATTGGTATACCTGGTCCGGCCCAATGAAGGCCCATGTCAAGACACGCGACCCGTGGAGATTTCGGGTGGCCCAAGCCCATGACGTCTTCGGATCTTTAGAGGACAAGTCTAGAGTAGACAGAATTTCAAAGGGTACCAACCCTAATAGGTAACCAACTCGATCTAAGCCCGGGACCTGCCTATCTATGTAAAGGCCAGGAGGGCATGGCGAGAAGGATCTCTCCAACCCCCGCATACACACCTTCACGCCAGATTGCATATGCGCATCCCTGGAACCTTCGGTTCCACCGTAATCAAGAGCAGACGAGTAGGAGTAGGGTTTTCCCTCCGGGGGCCTGAACCTGGGTAAAACCTCGTGTCCCGTGTTGCTTTTCTATTTACCGTTCCGTGATATCCAGCATCCCCATCTTCTCCAAAACCCAAGTCCATAGCAATGGGCATTGACGAGATCGAACCTCGTCAACAGTATCTCACCCTTGCTCGCCCAGACATATTGTTTGCGGTGAATAAGGTTTTCAAGTTTATTTCACAGCCCACAAATGTTCATTGGGAGGCAGTGAAGCGCATCTTGCGATATGTGAAGGGAACACTGAATACAAGGCTGAGTTTAGCAAGTCTACCTCTACTAGCTTCAGTATCTTCACTGATGCGGATTGGGCAAGATGTGTTGATGATCGCCGATACACCTGAGGCTTCACAGTATTTGTTGGACCGAATCACATTTCATGGAGTTCGATGAAACAGCCTATAGTTTCAAGGTCAAGTACCGAGGCAGAGTATAAAGCTTTGGAAAATAGAGCAGCTGAAGCTATGTGGGTAGAGTATCTACTCAAGGGGCTGGGTGTTTCTTAGCAGCGCACCCCTGTGTTGTGGTGTGATAATTTATGGGCAACATATTTGACCACCAATCCAGTTTTCCATGCTCGTACCAAGCACATTGAGATCGATTTTCATTTCATGCGGGAGCATGTTGCCGCTGGAGCTTTGCAGGTCAGGTTCATTTCTTCTAATGATCAACTGGCTGATGTGATCACCAAACCAGCCACTGGACATATGCTAGACCGATTCAAGACCAATCTAAATCTTGTTCATAGTAGAAGTTCAGATTGAGGGGGAGTGTTAAATAGGTCTAGTTGTATTATTTTGTCATGCATTTATACACACTTGTACGTATGTAACCTATGATGACCATTATATATATTGACCCCATGGTAAGGAAATTTCCCCACGGAAAAACCTAAACCTTTTAACTGAAAAATCTCTTTTAGCTTGGCTATATGCAATGGAGTTTTCTTTGGTCTATGCCCTGTTGTACACTCACACCCCTCCCTACATCTTGTATATATGTATATATTTTCCATTTTTCCGAAATGGGGATTAAAGCCTTGGACTTTGCATCAAGCGATGTGTAACATCCCAAAAATGTTGAACAATGATTATCAAATTCCAATCACCAAAATTAGGGTTAACAATTTTTTTGTTAATTCAAACCATTATGAATGCATGTGTGTATGTGATGATTGTGTGAATGCATGAATGAACTTGTGTGATTGATCTATATCAAGAAATGGATTAAATATGAAAACAACATCATCTAAATTATTTCCAAGCAAAAACAAATCAAGAGAAAATCAAAAACAAAACAAATAAAGCAAATGGTCATTTTTGCCAATCTTGCTCACTAGACCACTTTGAGTGTTTCTAGTCCAAGATTTCAAACAGAAACTTTTCCATTTCCTTTCACCCCTTGCAAGACCAAGTAAAAGTGAATCAAAACCCACCTTTCAAACTTGGAGAAACATTTGGCAACTTGATTAAAATCACATTTCAAAATTGAATTTGATTCATATGTGAAGATCACCCCTTTTTCAAAAACCAACCAAACCAATTCCACTTAACCTTTCCAACTAACCAGAGACTCCCTATGTAACTAGCACACCCACAAAGTTTGATTCAAAAATTCAAATTTGAATCTCTTGCGGCCATTTCATCAAACACCTTGTAATCACCAAACAAAAAAACCACAAACACTATTGTGAGCAGTAAATTTGGCCTAACTTGTTCCTCTCTATAGCTCACACTACACTATTAGTAGATGATCTAGCTCAATTAACAAGCTTTAGCACCACTGTGAGTATGCCATAGCCATCAATGGTGACCATGCCGAGACTAACTTGCCACCCCCATGTCGACAGCAAGCTAGGAGAAGCACCAAGCCTAGCAAGCGCAGCCAGAGCACAGACACCGCCACCGCCACCCCCTATCCAAGCCTAGAGCGCAGCTAGCCCCTGGACCACACAGCCCGAGCATGCCAAGCCTCTCTGCGAGCGAGCCGAGAGCGCGCTAGAGCGCCAACCGCGACACATGCCCACAGACCATGCGCCGCCCTCGCCTCGTTCAAGCAGGATCGCAAGCACCCCAGCAACACCGCAGACATACCCGTTTGCCACCACGTGGACCGTAGATGTTGTGCACCATTAAAACTGTCGTGGGACCTGCCTAGAGCGTCACGACGTTCTGATCGTTTCGCACTGCCCCACGCCGCGTAGCCATGCCGCTGAGCTTCACCAGGGAGCACATCACCGCCCCCCTATCGTCGCCCATGCCTTTAGCTCGCTGTGTCGACGACCACGACAAGCTCAGCCCACGCCTGTCGGTCCCCTTCAGGCACTATAAATAGAGGCCACCCCAGCACGAAATCTTCACACCATCTCACTTCCCTCTCTCTCAGAAGCACTCCACCTCACTCCCGAAGCAAGGCGAGCAGCGCATCGCCGGAATTTGGCTAGAGTCTGCTGCTAGAGGAGAAAGGTGTCGTCTATTGGAGCCGCCCCAGGAGGAGCTGCTGGTACCAAGAGGATCTTTATTGTCGACTTCGTCGTTTGCCCCCGTCGTCGACCCTCACCTAAGCCCCGGTGAGCCTCCCACGACCCCCACTGGCCACGCTATGGTTCTGTCTCGCCGGCGTTGCCCGACGTGGACGCTGAACCGCAGCCGTAGGATTAGAGTTTGATCGTGCGGTCCACATACCCCATACCAATTCGCACACCTCCGTCTCACTGACGAGTGGGAACAGCCACTTAACCAGCCCCCGCGCCCTGTGCGTAGTGGGCCGGCCGAGTTAACCTCCCGCGCGACCCAGTAATTCAAATCTAGGTTTATTCGTTTAGTTTCAAACTCAGTTCTGTACCCAGATTCAAAAATCAACCCAGCTCGATTCACTGTACCAAAATGCATGAAACCAATTTTGTTAGAAAGGTACTGGAATGATTAATCCAAGCCCGTTGGATTCAAACAATTGGATGTGTGCATTAGCAATAGTAAAAATAACAAGGCAGAAACTTTTTTGCATTCAAACATTTTTCAAAATTCAACCATGAAATCTTTTGAGTTGATTCCAACTCTCAAAAATCACATTTAACCATACCTTTCAGAATATATAAAAATATATTGGTTTACTTGCAGAAATAATGATCAAGTAATAAAAGAATGCCTCATAGGAATTTCTAGTCACTTTATTTAATTAAAATAAAAAGGTTAAACCTTATTCAATTGTGACACCACTTTAAATCACATTCCCATGTACTGAAATGTGTGGTGATGACATGTGTCAACATGATCCCATGTTTTAGTTGGAGAATATGAAATCTTAAGTAGTTTTCAATGAGTAGAAATTAATTTTCTTAAATAAAGGAAATAAAACTATTTGCCTTAATGGTTGTAATGCTTGTGATGATCCTATATCATCTAGTGAAAACCTTGGTGTGATAAATAGAAATAGTTAAGTATTGTTTGGTGATTGTGTACCTCGTATTTACTTATAGACGCTAGTACCGACCAAGGATACAAGGAGGAAGGAGGATACTACGAGGAAGAAGCCGAGGAGAACTTTAACCACTGCTCTGGACAAGGCAAGCTACTATCTAAGCAAGCTAACACTTGCAACTATGAAATTTAGATAACCTATGCAATGCATTAAGCATGCTTGGTTAGATACATTTGATGATACCCAATCCTAGTTTTACTTGCAAGCTTAGTATTTTATTTCTTTATCAAAGCTTTTATTTGAGTTTACTTGGTGACTTGTAGATTGTAGAAAGATATTTAAAGGTAGCATAAAAAGCATAAAACTTGGCCTAAGTTAGATAGTCTTGATGTCATCTTGAGGCATGAGATTGATCTTAGCTATTTCACACTTGTTTACCACCCCTCATTAGGGCATACCCCCACTTGTAGATGCTAGTGCTAAGCATAAAACTTGATCAACTTTAGATGGGAATACTTGGTGAAAATGGGTATGAAAACCTTAGAATGATGAATCATTCTACTGAAATGTTTTGACATGTGTTCTTGAACACTAGATGATTTTGATGATGAAAATGTTAAGGCATGAGCCTTAGCCCTTTATAAAACTGATGGTTGTCTGGATGCGATACCATTCCAATTTTACTGTACAACCACAATACGCAAAATTTGGGTAGGGCTTGACTGGAAATTTATATACCTTAGTATGGGTTCCCTTGCGGCCAAGGTTTGATCTGAGGCTACCTTGTGAAGATTTTCTACCTGTGCAGTTCCCAAGATGACAGTTGGTCATGGTTGGGAGGCCAAACTCACAGGAGAGGTGCCTATACTAGGGCATGTAATTGAAAAGGTTGGGATTGATTATCCGCATACTAAGTATGGTGAATTCAGGATTGTTCCTGACGGATGTATCGAATGTTGTGGTGAACGTGTACCACCTCTGCAGAGTGTCAAACTATTCGAATAGCCGCGTTCGCGGTTATGGACAGTTGGAGTGGCCATACTGTGCCGTCGTCAGATGTTTTCAAAATGACTTGTGAAATGATTCATGACTTTGAATTTACCACAATAGGGTTCTGATATGAAATTCCATTTCCCACTTAGGTGTTATAAAACATTCAACTAGCTTTCTTTGCTTCTGAATTCAGTAGAGATAAATTTGGCTTTTTGCAAAACAACTTAGAGCTTAGTATTTCCTACTCCAAAACCACTTCACTTGTTAGTATTATTTTGCGAGTACTTAAAGAGTACTCATGGCTTTGTCCCTGGCTATTCTCGTGGCTAGACTATGAAGAAGAGTATCAAGAGGATGGACAGCAGGAAGGTTACGACCACTAGGATCATCTACCATCGTCAACATTGCCTGTGACCATGAAGATGGAACTTCACCTACGCTATTGTTATTATTACGTTATTTCCGCTGCTTAAATTCTATTAAGACTGGATCATGAGATCCGTATTTGTGTAAGACCTTATGTATGGTTTGTAATGGATGATGTACTGTGATATCCAATCCGTTATGTCTCGCAAAATGGTAATCCTGGGATTGCAATATATGGCATAATAGGCATATGGGATTAAAAATCCGGGTGTGGACAAGTTGGTATCAGAGCCATCCTGACCATACGAGACCCTAGTTTAGAATGGACGTTTGAATTAAAAACTTAGTTTCAAAACCAAAGGAAGTGAGTATTTACGAAAACTTATTCACATTCTTACCACTTAGACTCTTTCATGAAAATTCATGTTCCCCAAAAATTCTTGCAAATTTACATAAAATTTGACACACTTGATCACTCTACTAACTTACTCATCCTATATTCTTATAGATGGACGTGAAGTATAGCAAGTTTTATTAGTTGGGGAATGGAGGAGACCTCATCTTTGAGCGTGACGTGGACCATCTTTCAGAGATGCTGGAGCGTCCGCACCCCGAGTTCTTCGGAGCTTAGCTCAATGATCAGTAAGGAGAGGATTTGTAGTGGCTAGTTGTTGCAAGCCTCCGAGGAAAGATTGAAGCCCCCACCTCAGAGGGAATTCAGTTCACCTTGAGAGAGAACAACTGGCTCGATGGACTTGCTAGGGCCATGCAGGAAGTGCTTTCCCGTCTGTGTGGGCAGATTATCAATCAAATCAAGGGTACCCACTTTGAGTTCTATCCAAGGCGTGATGTTATGGGACAGCCACTGGAAGCCCCGTATCACCACGAGCTGAAGAGTCAACTGGACCACCTCAGCTTCATGATGTATGATCGTCAAAAGGAGTTAGACAATGCCCGCTCCTATGCCAACCACAAGTACGCCATTGACGCCAAGAAGGATCAGAATATTGCCATGCTAGTGAAGGATCGCCAGTCTCGTAGCCGTTAGCTCGACAAGAAGGAGCGCATCATTGTCCGTCTTCGCCACCGGATCACGGATTTGGAGGAGACCATCCACGAGAGAGACATGCAGTTGGAGGAGAGGGAGAATGCAGGGGAAGTCCTTCGTGGAGACCCCTAGTCCTATCTCAGTGATGATGACTTTCTTGAGGATCAGGCCATGGACTTCTTCACCGATGAGGATGACTTCGCCTTCATCATTGATGATGATGAGGATGATGAGGACATCGACTCCGAGGAGTAGTAGCACTTGAGAACTAGCGGTAGTGAGTTGTATTTGGTCCCACTATATCGTAGTTTCACATAATGGTTCTTAAAACCATCTGTTTTCCTTTGTTGTGGTGTGTGTTTGTATCATGTGTTATGAATGAATGAAAAGCAAGTTGCTAGAAAAATCTGTGTCAAACTTTAAAAACTTTTCAAAACACAAAACCCCTGAACCTTAGAAATTTCCCTCTTTTCTCATGATTTATCTCAATCTTTAGATGCCTCGCGGAGGAAGCAGCTCATCCCTGGACGCAATGTTGCAAATCTTGCAAATGTTGGTTTCTGACCGTGAAGCCGAAAGAGCCGAACGTCAAGCCAACTTAGCCACCCTTCAACAGATAGCTCAGATGGCCAACAACAATCAAGGCCATGGAAATCTGGACGACCGTGGACCCAAGCTCAAGAATTTCCAGAACACTAATCCTCCCGTTTTCACTAAGTCTAAAGAGCCCCTAGATGCAGATGATTGGCTACAAACCATGGAAAACAACCTGGAAGTAGAAGGAGTGGAAGCTAGCGAGAAGGTACTGTTTTCCACCCACTATCTGGACAGAGATGCAAGAGCATGGTGGACAGCTGCCACGCGATGATAGTAGGACAGATGATGACTTGGGAAGAATTCAAAGTCAAGTTCAGCAGAACCCATGTGCCATCGGGTCTGATCAAGAGGATGAGAGATGAATTATGGAACTTAAGCACGGTAGGATGACCGTAGTTGAGTACCGTGACATTTTTTTCATTGGCTAGGTATGCACCGGATGAGATAGATACTGAAGCCAAGAAGAAGGAGAGATTCCTAAATGGTCTGCATGATGAGATGCAAACAGTGTTAGTCAATATCCTATTTGCTGATATTGAAGCCTTAGTTGACTCTTCCATTCAAATGGAAGGCAAGATCAACCAAGCTAATGAGAACTGCAAGCATCGCATGATGCATCAACCAGGAACCCACCATACACCAAAGTATCGCCCCAACGCCTCTCCAGGATTTTCCCCAAGAACCAACAGACCCCCGATGAACCGTCCGACCTATCCCAACCGTGGAAACCCAAGGCCCACAGGAAACCACAACAACCCCCGCAACCCCAGCAATTTCAACCGTGCACCGCCTAAGTCCAACAACAACAATGTCGCCACCAACACCAACACTGCCCCGAGAACTGGAAGCAATGTTGTGCCTATTGCAGCAAAGGACAAGTTGCAAGTGTCTTGTTATAAACGTGGAACCAAGGGTCACTACTCCAATGAGTGCCCCAACAAGATTTCCGCAGCACCCAATGCGAATGCCCCATCTCAGCAGCAGCATCGTGTTCATCCTGGAAAAAGGTTTTCCCCAGGGAATTCACTCAACCGCAACGGCCTTCTCTTTCTCATGCATGTAGAAGAAGCCCAAGAAGCGCCAGATGTCGTGTTGGGTATGTTTTCTGTTAACTCAGTACTTGCAAGAGTGTTGTTTGATTTTGGAGCATCGCACTCGTTTGTTACTAAAGAATTTGCATGCACTAGTAAGATTCAACCAACCAAATTGAAGCATGTTATGATAGTTCAAATACCTGGTTCAACCACCAAAGCTAGACAAATTTGCAAGGTCGTGCCTATCTGAATCCATGGCATAGATTTTTATGCTAATCTAATAGTACTCGGAACTAAAGGTTTGGAAGTAGTACTAGGGAAGGATTGGATGTCCAAACATAAAGGATTAATTGACTATGCCAAGAAAGCCATAACCATGACCAGTACAGCAGGAATATCAGTAGAGCATGTATCTGAAACCTTGCCCCGTCAATTCAAGTGCAACAAGAGTATAGCCCAGCCAACCATTGACCAAGTCTGGATAGTCTGTGAATACCTGATGTATTTCCAGATGTTTTGCCCAGTATGCCCTAGATCGGGATATCGAGTTTATCATTGAACTAATCCCTAGAATCGGACCCATAGCCCAGAGACCATATAGCATGAACCCATCTGAATTAGTGGAGCTAAAGAAGCAACTGCATGTTATGCTGGAGATTGGATTGATCCAACCAAGTGCGTCGCCATGGAGATCACTTGTCTTGTTTGTGGACAAGAAGGATGGAGGTAACCGTTTGTGTACGGATTATCGGAAGTTGAATGATGTCACCATCAAGAACAAGTACCCGTTGCCAAAGTGTTTTCTAAGATTGATCTTAGAACTGGATATCACCAACTCAAGGTTCGCATAGAGGATCTTCCAAAGACCGCCTTTACCACCAGATATGGATTATACGAGTATACTGTCATGTCTTTTGGATTAACCAATGCCCCCGCTTATTTCATAAACCTCATGAATAAGATTTTTATGGACTTCCTAGATAAGTTTGTCGTTGTTTTCATCGATGACATTCTGATCTATTCCAAATCAGAAGAAGAACATGAGCTACACATAAGGACCATCCTTGGAAACCTTAGAGAGCATCAGCTGTATGCCAAATTTAGCAAATGTGAATTCTGGTTATAGGAGGTAGGATTACTCGAACATATCGTATCAGCCGCAGGAATTGCCGTTGATCCTGCAAAGGTGAAGGATGTGCAAGATTGGCAATCTCCAACCACTCAAACCCAAGTTCGTGCATTTCTCGGATTAGCGGGATACTACCGCAAGTTCGTAGAAGGATTCTCGAGTATCACAATACACTTGACCCAATTGTTAAACAAGGATAAGAAGTTTGAATGGACAGACAAATGTGAAGCGAGTTTTCAAGAACTCATGAGGAGATTGATTTCAGCCCCAATCTTCATCATGCCGGATATCACGAAGCCCTTTGATGTGTATTGGGACGCATCCAAGATTGGTCTCAGATGTGTGTTAATGCAAGAAGGAAAAGTTATATCTTATCTATCCCGACAACTGAAATAGCAAAACAGAACTATCCTACCCATGAACTTGAACTAGCAGCCGTATTCTAGCCCTGAAGACATGGAGGCATTCTCTTATGCGAAACCGTTGTGAGATTTATTCGGATCACAAGATCCTGAAGTATATGTTCACCCAGAAGGAGATGAATATGATGCAGAGAAGATGGATTGAGCTAATCAAGGACTGTGATCTAGACATTAACTATCACCCTGGTAAAGCCAATGTGGTAGCAGATGCCCTTAGCCCATTGTCGTGCCGCTTGAACTCCATGATTCTAAAGGATAAACCAAGTTTGCACAAGGAGATGGAAGATTTTAGAATGGAATTAGTAAGTGAAGGATTTTTGGCTAGCATAGAACTTCAACCCACTTTGATCAGTCGGATCAAGGAGGCTCAGAAAGGAAATGCTAGTATTGATGGAATCAAACATCATATCGGTACAGGCAAAGTACCCGGATTCACCGAGGATGAAGAAGGAGTTATGTGGTACAAAGGACGTCTATGTGTACCATCAGATTTAGAGTTGAAAGAAATTATTTTGAAGGAAGCCCATGATACTCTTTATTCTATCCACCCCGGAGGAACGAAGATGTATTAGGATCTGAAGGAGAAATTTTGGTGGCATAAGACGAAGAGAGAAATCGGAAGCTATATTGCCAAGTGTGATATTTGCCAAAGAGTCAAGGCTGGAAATCAAAGACTCGCAGGACTGTTGCAACCACTTTAGATTCCTGAATGGAAGTGGGATTCCATTGGAATGGACTTTATCACCAGATTGCCTACATCTAGTAGGGGAAATGACTCTATTTGGGTCATAGTTGATAGATTGTCCAAAGTATCCCATTTCTTACCAGTCAAGACCACCTACCAGAGTTCGAAGCTAGCGGAGTTATACATCGCTAGAATCGTCAGTTTACACGGAGTCCCCAAGAACATTGTTTCGGATCGAGGAACCCAGTTTACCTCGAGATTCTGGAAGAAAGTACAAGAAGGTTTAGGAACCCGACTAGATTTCAGCACAGCGTATCACCCTCAGACCGATGGACAAACGGAGCGAGTAAATCAAATACTAAAAGATATGTTGAGAGCATGTGTGCTATAGTATGGATCTAAATGAGAAGACTGTCTGCCATTCGCAGAATTTTCTTACAACAATAGTTATCAAGCTAGTTTGCAAATGACCCCATTGTAATTCATGTATGGAAGGAAGTGTCATACCCCTTTGAATTGGTCGGAAGTAGGAGAGAGCCAGATTTTTGGACCCAACATCCTCCTAGAAGCAGAAGAGAAAGTTCACAAGATTCATGAGCACCTCAAAACCGCCCAGTCAAGACATAAGAGTTATGACGACAAGAGACGTCGAGACCTCGCTGTCAATATCGGAGATTTTGTGTATCTCAAAGTGTCGCCTTTGAAGGGAATGCAGCGTTTCCAGCTCAAAGGAAAGTTAGCCCCCTGATATATCGGACCTTTCAAGATTCTGAATCATCTAGGAGAAGTATCGTATCAATTGGAACTGCCAGAGGAGATGTCAGCCGTGCATAATGTGTTCCATATATCGTTACTTCGCAAATGCCTTGAAGTTCTGGAGAAGACTGAAGTTTTCAAGAATATTGATCACCGCACCATAGAGATCAACGATGACCTGACATATCCTGAAGTACCCATCCGTATTTTGGAGGAAGCTTTCAGGACCACCAGAACCCGAAGTATCAACTTTCTCAAGATTCAGTGGAGTAACAACACTGAAGAAGAAACTACCTGGGAGCGAGAAGATAACATCAAGACAAAGATTCCCGATCTTTTCAAATCCTAGTTTTCTTCTTTCTTCTTTCTTCTTTCTCAAATCTCGGGACCAGATTTTGTTTAAGGAGGGAAGGTTTGTAACATCCCAAAAATGTTTAACAATGATTATCAAATTCCAATCACCAAAATTAGGGTCAACAAATACTTTTGTTAATTCAAATCATTATGAATGCATGTGTGTATGTGATGATTGTGTGAATGCATGAATGGACTTGTGCGATTGATCTAAATAGTAAGGAATGGATTAATTATGAAAACAACATCATCTAAATTATTTCCAAGAAGAAACAAATCAAGAGAAAATCAAAAACAAAACAAATAAAGCAAATGGTCATTTTTGCCAATCTTGCTCACTAGACAACTTTGAGTGTTTCTAGTCCAAGATTTCAAACAAAAACTTTTCCATTTCTTTTCACCCCTTGCAATACCAAGTAAAAGTGAATCAAAGCCCACCTTTCAAACTTGCACAAACATTTGGCAACTTGATTCAAATCACATTTCAAAATTGAATTTGATTAATATGTGAAGATCACCCCTTTCTCAAAAACCAACCAAACCAATTCCACTTGACCTTTCCAACTAACTAGAGAATTCCTAGTATGTAACTAGCACACCCACAAAGTTTGATTCAAAAAGTCAAATTTGAATATCTTGCGGCCATTTCATCAAACACCTTGTAATCACCAAACAAATAAACCAGAAACACTATTGTGAGCAGTAAATTTGGCCTAACTTGTTCCTCTCTATAGCTCACACTACACTATTAGTAGATGATCTAGCTCAATTAACAAGCTTTAGCACCACTGTGAGCATGCCATAGCCATCAATGGTGACCATGCCGAGCCTAACTTGCCACCCCCATGTCGACATCGAGCTAGGAGAAGCACCAAGCCTAGCAAGCATGTCTGGGACACTCACCACCGCCACCCCCTGTCCAAGCCTAGAGCGCAGCCAGCCCCTGGACCACACAGCCTGAGCATGCCAAGCCTCTCTGCGAGCGAGCCGAGAGAGCTCCAGAGTGCAAACCACGACACACGCCTGCATCAGATGCCGCCAGCGTGCAAGAAGGATCGCCAAGACCCCGTAAACACCAGACATATTTCGCTCGCCGCAAGTGACCGTACACGCTATGCACCATTAAAACTGATGTCGTACCTTCCCAGAGCGCCGCGATGTTCCGACCGTTTTGCACCGCCCCACGCCGTGTAGCCATGCCATTGAGCTTCACCAGGGAGCACAACACCGCCCCTATCGTCGCCCATGCCTTTATCTTGCTGTGCCGACGACCACGACGAGCTCAGCCCGCGCCCGTCGGTCCCCTTCAGGCACTATAAATAGAAGCCACCCAAGCACGAACTCTTCACATCATCTCACTCCCCTCTCTCTCAGAAGCACTCCACCTCACTCCCGAAGCAAGGCGACCAGCGCATCGCCGGAATTTGGCCGGAGTCTGCCGCTGCTGGAGGAGAAAGGCACCATCGATTGAAGCCGCCCCAGGAGGAGCTGCTAGTACCAGGAGGATCGTCGTCGGTGACTTTGTCGTTTTCCCCCATCGCCGACCCTCGCCTGAGCCCCGGTGAGCCTCCCACGACCCCCACTGGCCGCGCTAGGGTTTTGTCTCGCCGGTGTTGCCTGACGTGGACGATGAACCGCAGCCGTAGGATTAGAGATTGATCGTGCGGTCCACATCCCCCCATACCACTTTGCACGCCTATGTCTCACTGATGAGTGGGGACAACCACTGTGCATAGTGGGCCGGCCCAGTTAACCTCCTGCGTGACCCAGTAATTCAAATCTAGGTTTATTCTTTTAGTTTCAAACTCAGTTCTGTACCTAGATTAAAAACTCAACCCAGCTCGATTCACTGAACCAAAATACATGAAACCAATTATTTTAGAAAGGTACTAGAATGATTAATCCAAGACCGTTGGATTCAAACCAATTGGATGTGTGGATTAGAATAGTAAAAAATAACAAGGCAGAAGCTTTTCTGCATTCAAACATTTTTCAAAATTCAACCATGAAAGCTTTTGAGTTGATTCCAACTCTCAAAAATCACATTTAACCATACTTTTCAGAATATATAAACATATATAGGTTTAATAGAAGAAATAATGATCAAGTAATAAAAGAATGCCTCATAGGCATTTATAGTCACTTTATTTAATTAAAATAAAAAGGTTAAACCTTATTAAATTGTGAGACCACTTTCAATCACATTCCCATGTACTTAAATGTGTGGTGATGGCATGTGTCAACATGATCCCGTGTTTTAGTTGGAGAATATTAAATCTTAAGTAGTTTTTCAATGAGTAGACATTACTTTTCTAAAATAAAGGAAGTAAAACTATTTTCCTTAATGGTTGTAATGCTTGTGATGATCCTATATCATCTAGTGAAAACCTTGGTGTGATACATAGAAATAGTTAAGTATTGTTCAGCGATTGTGTACCTCGTATTTACTTATGGACGCTAGTACCGACCAAGGATACGAGGAGGATGGAGGATACTATGAGGAAGAAACCGAGGAGAAATTCAACCACTGCTCTGCACAAGGAAAGCTACTATCTAAGCAATCTAACACTTGCAACTATGAAAGTTACATAACCTATGAAATGCATTAAGCATGCTTGGTTAGATACATTTGATGATACCCAATCCTAGTTTTACTTGCAAGCTAGTATTTTATTTCTTTATAAAAACTTTTATTTGAGTTTACTTGGTGACTTGTAGATTGTAGAAAGATATTTAAAGGTAGCATAAAGAGCATAAAACTTGTCCTAAGTTAGATAATCTTGCTGTCATCCTGAGGCATGAGATTGAACTTAGCTATTTCACACTTGTTTACCACCCCTCATTAGTGCTTACCCCCACTTGTAGATGATAGTGGTAAGCATAAACCTTGATCAACTTTAGATGGGAATACTTGGTGAAAATGGTTATGAAAACCTTAGAATGATGAGTCATTCTACTGAAATGTTTTGACATGTGTTCTTGAACAATAGATGATTTTGATGATGAAAATGTTAATTCATGAGCCTTAGCCCTTTATAAAACTAATGGTTGTCTGGATGCGTGATGACCCACAAGAATAGGGGGTGTATCGTAGTACTTTTGATAAATAGGAGTGTCGATCCCAACGAGGAACAGAAGGTGCTGAACAGTGGTATGGAGCAGGAAATCCGAGTGAATACTTAGCAAACTGATTTTTCGTGGTTTTCTGGCAAGGCAACAAAACAAGGAGCAAGTAACAAAAGTAACGAACAAACAGAGAAAGTGGCCCAATCCTTTCTTAGCAAAGGACAAGCCGGTGGAAATACTTATAAGTACCAAACGTTCTCGAGGACACATGGGAATTCTGTCAAGTGCTTTCACTTCAAATAGCTGAGTACTCTTCTCTAGTGTTTGTAAGTGTTGTGTGGGTGAACCTGTGCTAACATACTGACCGTACTTGGAATAATACATACTTTTGATTAAACCCCCTGAAAACATCCATAACTACAGGAAAGTAATTAAGATATAAATCTAACCATAGCCTTAAACTCTGAGATCCTATGCTCCCTTGTGCAAAGGTGTCGTAACGGGGGTTCAGGTTTCTGTCACTCCGGCAACCCCACGATTAGTAGCCAAATACACAATGCATTCCCTAGGCCCATAAATGGTGAAGTATCATGTAGTCGACGTTCACATGACACCACTAGAAGAATAGCACCACAACTTAAATACTAAACCATTGCTCATCACAGATTCACTACTAACAACATGAATTATCCCATGTCCTCAAGAACTAAACGAACTACTCAAAGACATCATATGGATCAAGATCAAAGATGATATGATAATGGATAACAATATGAACATAAACAATAATCCAATGGTTCCACTCACAAGCATCAACTACAATAGTAATCAACACCGGGAAAGTTTCCCCTAATGAACTAAGCAATATCCAACACAATTGTTATAGCGGGAAGGAGTGGTGATGATGGTGCTAGTGGAGATGATGGTGTGGATGATGATGTTCTTGATGAAGCCTAGCTTGATTATGGTGTTGATGGAGACGGTCTCCCCTTTCTGGGAAGGAATTCCCCCGGCAGAAATCTTTCTACCGGTGAGATCTTTCTCTCTCGGTGTTTTCCGCCCCCAGAGGCGGCGGAAATCTATCTGTGGTCGCTCTCCTGGTGTTCGGGTTCCAAAGGGAAGATATTGGCGAGGGGGCGGAGTCGGAGGCCGAGCAGGTGGGCCACACCTTCCCTAGGCGCGGGGTTAGGTGGGCCCGCGCCTAGGGGGTGTGGCCCCCCTGAGGCCCATCTCCGTCCCTCCTTCTGGCTTCCTTTGTCTTCTGGTAAAATAATATGTTTCCATATTTTTCTTGTATTTTTCTGATCTTCGCGAAATTGCACCGAAACGCCTTCTTTTCCATCAGAATCCAGACTTCAGCAGTCCATCCTCCAGGAATCATCCAACATGCATAAACAGACGAAAAAGCTATAAGTGATACCTCATAATAAGACAAATCTCAATGAATAGAGGTAAATTATGATATAGAAAGGTGATGCAAGTTGGGCGTATCAACTCCCCCGAGCTTAGACTTCACTTGTCCCCAAGCGAATACTAAGGTCAGTAAACATGTCCACAAGTTTATGGAGTGAAGTGTCGATAAAAGAATACGAACAAGAAACATCACACTTAGCATTGCACAAATCATAGAAGGGAGCAACTCACCATTATATAACTTAGCTTGTAGCCAAGTACAGCAATCACAATAGAGATTCATAAAGATAAATCATAATTGGAATTGGCAGGTCACAGAACACCTGGCAAAATAGTTCCATAAAAGCTTTTTGTAGAAGTTTCAAAACAGGAGCACTCTTTGCTCAAAAAGGGTTTTTCATAAGTGAAGGCTTTCAAAGTAATACTCAATAGATAAGAGTTTTGTGCAAACAAGGAAGATAAAGAACATGATTGAATAAATCACCATATGAATGCTTGAAACACAACAAATCAAAAGCTTGCTGGACACAAAGAGGAAATAGGTTTACTGACTCAACTTGTAACTAGAAGGGTCCCTTCTTAGAGGGTAGCAGGGATTACAAGTCATAAAGAGCTTCCAAAAGATTATGGTACTTACTAGATTTGAGCCCTCATTGCCCCTATCATAAGCATCTCGAGATGATAAAGGTTAAAGTGAACAAAGATGGAGTATGTGCTTGACGAAATATAAGTTGGCAATCTCATGTCCCTTGAATATGAGGGCCACTCCTCATGCATACTCAACTTTGGGTCCAGGTAAGTTCTTGTCATTGTAAGTATTTGCATATCATTGAGAACCGCCAACGGGGTACCCCTTGCACATGGTACATGAGCTTTCCCATAACCAAAATGACAAGGCAAGTAGACAATGAGCATCTCAGCGATCTTTTTATTTACTATGCATATAGCTTTTTATTGAGGATGCTTCATAGATGACTCATTATGGTGATGCTGCAAGTTTCCACCATGATTAAGCATTGCTTAAGCTAGCGGCCCAGGCGTTTCTTGTAGCATCCCAATTGTCTAACAATTGTAATGCTACTTGGTCTAGTAATATAATGGTTACCTCAAATATATAATTGTTGCATCATCATTATATCATGCTCATGTCATCATGCCTCCTTGCATTTGAGCATCATATAAAACCCTTTTTGTTTTGGTTCTTCCCTCATATGCATTGTAAATTGTATTTGCCTCTTGATATTGTATTTGGTTCTTGATATATTGTTTAATGCCCAAGTTGAGTTGGGGGCATATCTTTTATTCCACTCCACCACCTTTTCTTTCACCACCTTATAATTCCACCATCCAACTAAATATGAGCTTGCAACTTATTGGGTTTTACCTCTAGCTCATGTGGGTTGGGATGGATTCAATTCTTTTTCCACATGCTCTCATCTTAGCATCATGTTGTTTTCACATTAGTGATAAATGAGAGCCACATGGCCACCTTTGCATGCCTTGTGAGTGGAACCCTTTTTCCTAGCTTCCATATGGATTATTATGGGTTTATGCTCATGTTGGGATATTTTGGGGACTATTAAGCATCTAGTGGTATATACACACTAGCAAGTCCCAATTTTACTCAAATATGATCATCTTCATCTATTCCACTTAGGACTTCCTTTTAAATTCTTTGCCTGGCTTTATTCCACTTGTGGGAATGCCTAAGATTAATGCCATGTGATATAATTGTTTTCACAAGAATAAACATGGTATTAAATACTTTGCATGGGCCATGCAAGTACCACCTTTTTCTTGTCCTTTGGATTTTATTTGAATTTTGAGTGGATCTTTTTCCCATATCTCTCTACCCTCTTATGCTTGATCTTGCTTGATGCATGCAAGCATCTAACCCTAAAACCTACATCTACCTCCATCCATCCCCTCACCACCTTTTTATCTCACCCTCTCTTTTCTTGTCTAGATCTTGTTGAGCTTGACTTGTTCTAGCTTGGTCTTGTCAAAAGAAAGCCACCCCATCTTGTCTCTCTCTCTAAAACCTAAACCATACCACTCATCTCTCCTCTCTCTCTTTACCATCCTCTCTAACCACACCCCCATCTAAACCTAACCCTCCCCTTGGTCTCTCCTTGCCGAGCCCCTCCTAGCTGGCCCCACCTGGCCACCCTAGCCCACCTAGCTACCACCCAACCAAACCCTAGCTACACCCGAGCCATACCTTCCCCACTCCCAACCCTAGCATCTAACCGAGCCTACCCCTCTCTCTCTAGCTTTCTCTCCCTGCCTCGGCAGCCCCAGCCCGAGCCTCCCCTGCCTGCCTGGCCTCGCCCTGGCCCCACCTGCAGCCCCATGTGCCTACCTGCCCTAGCCCGAGCCTGCCTAGCACGTGAAGAAGGAGAAAAAGTGGCCGACGCCACCTTTCCCCTCCACCACGCCATCTACCCCCACCTCTCTGCCTCGCCCTGCTACCTCTCCCAGATCTCCCCAGGGCGCCTGCCGCTTCTCTCCTCCCTCTCCACCGACGCCACCCTCTCTCGCCGGCCACCGCCAGTATATCGTCGCCTCGTCGATCCGGCCGTCAAGCTCTACGTGGTGGTGATCGTGGAGACCAAGGACCTGTCCCTGCATCGCCCCCATCCACGCCAGCGAGGAGGAGGAGCCTCGGACCTGCCGCAGCACCGCGTGGCCGACGAGAAACCCTAGCTCCAGATCGTCTGCCTCGTCGCCGATCGACCGCTCCCCTGCCCAATCCGACGCCACCGACAGCCTCGCGGTGAGCCTCTCCACCCCCCTGACATGGTCCGCCTCTCTGAACCGCCCTAGCCTCGCCGGAATTTCCGTCGAACGGACTCACCCGGAGTGCATCAAGCGCTGCAGACGCTCTCGCTCGCGTAGCACCTCACCTAGGCCACGCCCACCTCCCTGACAACAACGCCATGCCACCTCAGCGGTATCCGCCACGCTACAAGACGCCAGTCCGAGTTCGATCCCGCGACGCGCCCTGCGCCTGTCAGCACCGACCCGTCTGCAGCAGAGAAGAAGCACAAGATCACAAGGGCGTTTTTCAGTTTAGCCCTCCCTTTTTGTTTTCGCTTAACCCGCGGTCCGCCTGAGCCCACCTGTCAGCCGTAGTACCGCTTTGCAGTTAGGCCCCCCTATTTCTCCAGCCTCAACCCGCACTCCCACGGATGTCCCACGTGTCGCGTCCCCGCTGGCGCGCCCGCGTGTGGCCCTGAGTCTGTCGCGGCCCCACCTGTCATCGGCTGTGGCTAGGTCAAGTCGCGGTGGGAAAAGTCTGTCTGTGCGCGTTTGGTCCCAGTCAGCCAGTGACCCCACCTGTCATTGTCTGTGTCTGGATCTGTCTGAGTACAAAAAGTTTCTGTCTATTTTCTGTTTTAATTTAAACCTTTTCAAATTAATTCAAATTCAAATTTAAATCTGTTTTTAAATATCTTTTAAAATATAATTCCAAATAATACAAATAATATATGTTTTGAAATCAGAAAAATGTGAGGAATTCAAATATGCCCTTCAAATTATATTTTTGAACACTTTAAATTCCAAGTTGATTAAAATTACAATAAAATGCCCTTTTTCCTTAATTAATTAATAACTTTTGTTTTATAACTCCAAATTTGACAAATAATATGTCTAAAATGATTAGCTCGACGAGACCTTTCTGTTTATGCATTCCATGTTTTGTTTTGCAGCATGCATCATACAAATATAAAGTACAGCAACTAATATGAGGTTAAAATGAGGCTAAAACTCAATAAAATGGTTTGTTCTTGTATTCCACACCTCACCCATGCCAGGCTACTTTAATTGCCATGAAAATTGTGCATCATTCATCATGGCATGATTGGTTGCTTGTCGCATTTATTCATATGCTTGTGCACTTTATTTATGTTGTCCCTTGTTTGTTTGGTTCTTCTTCGAATAGACGGCGAAAGGTGGGATATATCAAGAGACCGTGAGCACCGCCTGCATCCTTCTCTCGCTTCAACTGAGCTGCCAGGCAAGCACTACCACATGCTTGCATACATATAGTACCTATTGCCTCTATCTTATTCTTGCATCATTGAGTCGCGATTGCATTAATCTGAATCCCAAGTATTGCATAGCCTTTACTTTTAAACCCCACCGAAGCTTGTTCCTCCATCCCATGAGCCATTACTACAGGAGTTGTTTGAGCCATGCGAGTCGTAGAACAGCATGTGTAGGGTATGTGAGTGACTGATGGATAATGAGGTACCTAAACAACTTAACCTGAGTAGTAATGGGATAACCAATGAAAGTGGCACCGGTGAGCCATATTTGCTATTTGGTTTTTCAGGCTCACTTGTGTCCCGTGAGGACCCAGTACTTGATTCTGTTCCTTCAATATTCGCTATCCACATCCGGAGGCTTATGAACCCCTGAGCCGAGCTTGATTCATTCTTATTTCTTGGGGCCACAAACTAGTTTGAGGTTTTATTTACTATCCTGCACTTATGCCATGCTTTACTGCTTTTATTTAAAATTGTGCGTACTGCTGTCTGTTTAGGTAAGCGGTGTTTTTCAGGTATCGACAAGCCCAGTACACTTTCGGTTCCCAGTCTTACAGCCATTGGCGCAAACCTTGAGTCCGTCTCGAGTCGGCCAACTTCGTCATGGTAGCTTAATAGGGTGGCCCCTGAAATATTTCTGAATCCTGTGATCGCTTGTCGTGGCCTCGTTGGGTTTTGATTTGGTTTTTCCGAGGTTGATCGAGTGTGTGTTGCTATTTGTGCACCCCTGCAGGGTAAAACTTTCTGAAAGCCGTGTCCGCGGTTATGGACGACTTGGAGCACAGTTTCTCGATCATAGACAAGTATAACTAAAGTACCGCTTTTAATTTGACTAGGTAACTGACTAGTAAATAGTGCAACACTCATGGAATGGTTAATAAAACTGCCAACGGATGGGGGGTTGTTCGTCCGCTTCCTCGTCGGTAAGCGAGGAGGAGGATGGATCTGTTAATTTTACCGTATAATTGTTATAACTGTTGTTATTAATTCACGGACATCCGTCTATCTCTGGTTAGGCGGATGGTTAGCAAGTATCTATAGAATTGTCAGGTATTATCTTTGCTGCAATTGCGTCACCCCAGGTTGTGTCCCCTTTAGAGGCATAAAGACTTGCTGAAAATTCTAGGGTCTCACACGATAAATTGTTTGATTCAGATGAACAGGTAAACGCGCAAGATGGATACTGGGTGGAGGAGACGGACGATGTGGGCAGCGATCATTCGGTGTAGAGATTCCGGGAACGGGGATTCGTGAGATCTGTGGGCGGGATGTGTTTATTTATGGGGCATCTTATGCCGATTTGCTTCTTATCCGTATTCGGACCTTGTTTTCCGCTTCCGCTTGATACTCTGATGTTTGATGTATGAGGAGATATCCTAAACTATTATATCTATCTAGGATATTTGGATCTTGCCGTATGGCGTTGCAATATTTCCTTTCTTTTTAGATGGAATGACTCTGAGAACCATTGTATGGTGGCTTGCATACATACTCATTTGTGTATGTAGTTGATCCCTTCGCCTGCCGATTACGCCGCCCGTTCTTGTCCTGATGTTTGGAAATGGTTGGGACGGCCGAAAGGTCTACCTGTGAGTGGCATTTGGGCCCCACTGCATTATTTCAACCATTTCTGCTCATCCGTGCTTGTAACTAGGAGCGTAATTCCGAGGTAGTTACAATTGGTATCGAGCCATCCCGCCTTCGTGGTCTCAGCCAAATGGTCGTTGTCGCTTAGCAAATATTTTTGGTAGTTATGTATACTAGGGAAAACAAACGTGAGAGTAGGACTTCCACTTTTCTTCTTACCCACCCACCCTTTTCTGGTAAGGAAGTGTAACGTTTTCAATCCTCTTCTTAAAAATTCAAACTAGGATTCACGTGTTCTGGGTTTCCGTAGTACCATAGGTTGTGTGTGTGTGTGTAATTCTTTGTCTATCTGTTGTATCCAAGTTGTTATCACCATCTGCCTTTGGTTATCAACTGTTGGTACATTCCATACCGATAGGCTTTTGCAAACCGACGCGATCTATCTGATTCGTTGTATACCAACGCGATATGTCTTACTCTTTGCATCCGACGTTATCTTGTTTGGGGTGTTTGTTTCCGTAGTTACTAATCTTTAGGTTCATCGTGAGAAGAAGGTGTTGGGATATGTGTTTTACTTATTCATGTGCGGAGTAATGATTTGAGTGCGGGATGGAGTCGCGACCATACCACTACTCTTATCGTTCGCTCTTGTATATTGAATTTGTAGAGTCACTAATCTTGATTCGTTAAGTGATTTTGCGCATCTATTGGTATTTTAATGCCGAAATTTGTGAAAAAAAAATTTCTTTGATATATTTGTGTACCACACTCCTTTTCAGTCGTGTGTGATATGCTTAATATCTTCTAGGTGCTTGGAACTTCGTTGATATTTTAATATCATCTTAGTTAATTGTATCCTTTAATCTTGATTAATTCCATCTTGGTACTATTTTGGATTATTATTATTCTCCATCATAGTACTGACTTGTGTTTTATATCAATAACAGGATGGCACCACCAAGCCGTTCTGAGGAGGACATACAACCTGAACTGGGGGTAGCGTTGTCAAGCATCGCCAATGCCTTGGCAGCAATGCAGCAGAACCAGCAGCGTTTTGAAGAAAGTGTCAGGAGGAATGAGTTTGTTCCGCTACCTCCACCTCCCAAGCGAGGAGACATCAAAAGCTTTCTGAAGTTCAACTCACGCCAATTTGATTTTTCTGATCAACCACTTGATGCTGATGATTGGTTGCGTGAGATGTCAAGGCTGCTGATGACTGCTGATGTTCCTGAGCAAGAATGGGTAAAGTGTGCTACTCACCTTCTGAAGGGAGATGCATCTCTCTGGTGGGAGAATTACCTGAAGGCAAACTGCACTGGTTTTCAGCCTACTTGGGGACAGTTCACTGGAGCTTTCAAAGAGCAAGATTCATCGAGAAATTGTCATGGAGAGGATGAAGGAAGTGTTTCTCAACCTCAAGCAGGGCAATGATAATGTCAATACCTACATCAGGAACTTCATGAACCTTTCTCGTTATGGTGGCGATGAGATCTCTGATGACAAGAAGAAGCAAAAGAGGTTCCGGCAAGGGCTCAATGCATCGATTAAATATGCAATCACACATGCAAGGCCGACGTCATTTCTGGAACTCCAGCATACAGCTCTGCAGGAAGAAGCAAGTAGGCAAGTGTTTGAGGAGTCAAAGAAACACAACCGTGATGCAGCAAGCTCTTCAGCTATGTCAACTCCTTCTAAGCGTCGTGTCTGGGTTCCTAACACCCCACCGTCGCTCCCGGCTCCACCAAGACCTTCAAGCTTCGCGGCAAGGCCACCAAACTTCCTCACTGCTGCTCCCAGGGGCTACAACCACCACTACCCTGGAGCGCCTGGCGGAGTCCCTGGCTACGTTGCTCCACGCCCACCTGGTGCTTGTTACACGTGTGGAAACACTGGGCATCAGTACTGGATCTGTCCGTGAAAAACAAAGCTCTTCCTCCACCACCTCCAAGACCTGCGGCAAGCTCTCCTATGGTTCGTGCACCACCACCTCGGGCTCTCAACATCAACACCAAGCTCGGGTCTACTGTTGCTCGTGCCAACTGTGTCTACGCCGCTCAAGCTGAGCATGCACCTGGAGTTGTGATGGGTATGCTATCCGTTAATTCAGTCCCTGCATGAGTTTTGTTTGATTCTGGTGCATCGCATTCTTTTGTTTCTCACAAGTTTGCAGATGAGCATGGGTTAGCTATGGATCCTCTCCTTAAGCGGTTAATGGTCCTTTCTCCTGGAGCAACAATGGCAGCTTCAAAAATCAGCCATGGCAATCAAATTGAGATTGGTGGCTCTTCGTTCTCGGCTTCCTTAATCCTTCTGGGCAATTCTGACATTGATGTCATCTTGGGCATGGATTGGTTGACAGCAAATGCAGCTGTGATTGATTGTGCTGAACGCTCGGTTTCTCTGAAGATTCCTGAAGGCCATATAGTCTATTTTCCAAGTCTGACTCCTGCTATCCAGCTTTTCTCTTTGGCGGCTCTGAATGAGGATGCTATGGAAACTATTCAGAGTGTTCCGGTGGTCTGTGAGTTCCCAGATGTCTTCCCTGAAGAGTTGCCAGGTATGCCTCCGGATCGTGAGGTTGAGTTTGTAATTGAGCTTGAACCTGGTACCGCTCCTATCTCCAAGCGGCCTTATAAAATGGGTCCTGCTGAGTTGTCTGAACTCAAACGGCAGCTTGATGAACAAGAGAAGTTGGGCTTCATTCAACACAGTACTTCTTCTTGGGGTAGCCCAACAATATTTGTGAAGAAGCGAGACAAGACTGATAGACTTTGTGTTGACTATCGGGCTCTCAATGCTAAAACCATCAAGAATAAATATCCCCTTCCGCGGATTAATGATCTCTTCGATCAGCTAGCTGGAGCTGTGGTATTCTCTAAGCTTGACTTGAGAAGTGGTTATCACCAAATCAAGATTCGCAAGGAAGATGTTCCTAAGACAGCTTTCACCACCCGCTATGGCCTGTATGAGTACACGGTCATGTCTTTCGGTCTCACCAACGCACCTGCCACCTTCTCGAGGCTCATGAACTCGGTTTTCATGGAGTATCTTGATAAGTTCGTTGTGGTCTATCTGGATGACATCCTAGTCTATTCTAAGTCACAAGAAGAGCATGAAAAACACCTTCGATGTGTCCTAAACAAGCTTCGTGAGAACCGCTTGTATGCAAAGTTCTCCAAGTGTGAGTTTTGGCTGCCTCAAGTAACCTATCTTGGTCACGTCATCTCTGCCAAGGGCATTGTAGTCAACCCGGAAACTGTGAAGACAATTGTTGAATGGCTTCCTCCTGTAAATGTCAAAGAAGTGTGGAGCTTCCTTGGTTTGGCTAGTTATTGCCGTCGCTTCGTTTAGAACTTTTCGAAGATAGCGAAGCCTCTTACCGATCTCCTCAAGAAAGGCAAGAAATACCTTTGGACTCCTGCATGTCAAGCAAGCTTTGAGACACTCAAAGAGAAGCTCACTTCCACACCAGTCTTGGTTCCTCCGGATACATCCAAGCCTTTCCAGATATTCTGTGACGCCTCTTTGCACGGATTGGGTGCGGTCCTCATGCAAGAAAAACAAGTTGTTGCTTATGCCTCTCGACAGTTGAAGACGCATGAGATCAACTATCCTACACATGACCTCGAGCTCGCAGCAGTTGTCTTTGCTTTGAAAGTATGGAGGCATTACTTGCTGGGTAACCGTTGTGAAATCTTTTCTGATCACAAGAGTCTGAAGTATATCTTTACTCAGCCTGATCTCAACCTTCGGCAGAGGAGGTGGATTGAAGCAATCAATGATTTTGATTTGAACATCAACTACACTCCGGGCAAAGCTAATGTCATGGCCGATGCTCTCAGCCGCAAAGCTTATGTCAACAACCTCATGATGGAAGAACAACAGCCTCTCTTGTGCGAGGAATTCCGTCAGCTCAACCTTGAAATTGTGGAACAAGGGTATCTCCTGAACCTTCTAGCAACTCCTCTCTTGGAAGAAAAGGTTCGCTCCTTTCATCTTGGTGATCCGTACACAAGAAAGGTCATCTCCAACATCCAGCTTCCGAAGTATGAGTCCTTCCACGTCGATGATCAAGGCACGCTTTTCTTTGAACACCGGATGTTTGTTCCGAACTATCCGGGTTTGAGAGAGCAAGTTCTCAAGGAGGCGCATGATTCTGTTCTTTCTATCCACCCTGGCAGCACAAAGATGTACATGGACTTGAAAACACAATATTGGTGGCCTGGTTTGAAACGATATTGTGCCAAGTATGTCTCGGAGTGTGATGTCTGCCGCAGAGTTAAAGCTGTCCATCAGAAACCTTCCGGTCTTCTACAGCCATTGAAACCCCCGGAGTGGAAATGGGAGAAAGTAGAGATGGACTTCATCACGGGTTTTCCAAGGTCACAGAAGGGCAACAATGCAATCTTTGTTGTCATTGACAGGCTTTCTAAAGTGGCTCACTTCTTCCCCGTCAAGGAAACGATTTCTGCAATTCAGTTGGCTAAGCTCTATATCAACAGAATTGTCTCTCTGTATGGGGTTCCTCTTGAGATCAGTTCAGACCGTGGAAGCATCTTCACTTCCAAGTTCTGGGAGAGTTTCCAAAATGCTTTGGGAACAAAGTTGAACTTCAGCACAGCTTACCACCCTCAGTCGCAAGGACAAGTTGAAAGGATCAATCAGATTCTGGAGGATATGCTTCGTGCTTGCGTCATCTCTTTTGGCATGAAGTGGGAAGAATGTCTTCCTTATGCTGAATTCTCTTACAACAACAGCTTCCAGAAAAGTCTAAAGATGGCACCATTTGAGGCTCTCTATGGTCGCAAATGCAGAACTCCGATTGGTTGGTCGGGTGCAGGTGAAAGAATTTTGTTTGGCCCTGACATTGTAACTCAAGCGGAGGAGAAAGTTCATATCATTCTTGAAAATCTGAAGATTGCTCAAAGTCGCCAGAAGAGCAATTATGACAGAAAGCACACGGACATGGAGTATGTCCCTGGTGATCTCGTTTACCTTCGTGTCACTCCCATGAGAGGCACGCACCGTTTTGGTATCAAAGGAAAGCTGGCTCCTAGATACATCGGTCCATTCAAAATTCGTGGAAGAAGAGGAGAAGTTGCTTATGCTCTTGAGCTCCCGAAAAACTCAAGGTCCATGATGTTTTCCACATCTCTCAGCTCAAGAAGTGCTTCAAGGATCCCGGCAGGACCGTGGATCATGAGCTTATCAATCTCCAAGAAGACCTGTCTTATCAAGAACACCCCACTAAAATCCTTGAAGTCGCAGAAAGAAGGACTCGCAACAAGTCCATCAAGTTCTGCAAGGTGCAGTGGTCGCACCATTCCGTTGATGAAGCCACTTGGGAACGTGAAGCTGAGCTCCGTGCCAAGTATCCTACCCTCTTTGTGTCTTCTTCTTCCTAGAATCTCGGGGCGAGATTCCTGTTTAGTGGGAGAGAGTTGTAGCATCCCAATTGTCTAACAATTGTAATGCTACTTGGTCTAGTAATATAATGGCTACCTCAAATATATAATTGTTGCATCATCATTATATCATGCTCATGTCATCATGCCTCCTTGCATTTGAGCATCATATAAAACCCTTTTTGTTTTGGTTCTTCCCTCATATGCATTGTAAATTGTATTTGCCTCTTGATATTGTATTTGGTTCTTGATATATTGTTTAATGCCCAAGTTGAGTTGGGGGCATATCTTTTATTCCACTCCACCACCTTTTCTTTCACCACCTTATAATTCCACCATCCAACTAAATATGAGCTTGGCACTTATTGGGTTTTACCTCTAGCTCATGTGGGTTGGGATGGATCCAATTCTTTTTCCACATGCTCTCATCTTAGCATCATGTTGTTTTCACATTAGTGATAAATGAGAGCCACATGGCCACCTTTGCATGCCTTGTGAGTGGAACCCTTTTTCCTAGCTTCCATATGGATTATTATGGGTTTATGCTCATGTTGGGATATTTTGGGGACTATTAAGCATCTAGTGGTATATACACACTAGCAAGTCCCAATTTTACTCAAATATGATCATCTCCATCTATTCCACTTAGGACTTCCTTTTAAATTCTTTGCCTGGCTTTATTCCACTTGTGGGAATGCCTAAGATTAATGCCATGTGATATAATTGTTTTCACAAGAATAAACATGGTATTAAATACTTTGCATGGGCCATGCAAGTACCACCTTTTGCTTGTCCTTTGGATTTTATTTGAATTTTGAGTGGATCTTTTTCCCATATCTCTCTCTACCCTCTTATGCTTGATCTTGCTTGATGCATGCAAGCATCTAACCCTAAAACCTACATCTACCTCCATCCATCCCCTCACCACCTTTTTATCTCACCCTCTCTTTTCTTGTCTAGATCTTGTTGAGCTTGACTTGTTCTAGCTTGGTCTTGTCAAAAGAAAGCCACCCCATCTTGTCTCTCTCTCTAAACCCTAAACCATACCACTCATATCTCCTCTCTCTTTACCATCCTCTCTAACCACACCCCCATCTAAACCTAACCCTCCCCTTGGTCTCTCCTTGCCGAGCCCCTCCTAGCTGGCCCCACCTGGCCACCCTGGCCCACCTAGCTACCACCCCAACCAAACCCTAGCTACACCCGAGCCATACCTTCCCCACTCCCAACCCTAGCATCTAACCGAGCCTACCCCTCTCTCTCTAGCTTTCTCTCCCTGCCTCGGCAGCCCCAGCCCGAGCCTCCCCTGCCTGCCTGGCCTCGCCCTGGCCCCACCTGCAGCCCCATGTGCCTACCTGCCCCAGCCCGAGCCTGCCTAGCACGTGAAGAAGGAGAAAAAGTGGCTGACGCCACCTTTCCCCTCCACCACTCCATCTACCCCCACCTCTCTGCCTCGCCCTGCTACCTCTCCTAGATCTCCCCAGGGCGCCTGCCGCTCCTCTCCTCCCTCTCCACCGACGCCACCCTCTCTTGCCGGCCACCGCCAGTATATCGTCGCCTCGTCGATCCGTGAGTCAAGCTCACGTGGTGCTCGTGAGACCAAGGACCTCCCTCATCGCCCCATCCACGCCAGCGAGGAGGAGGAGCTCGGACCTGCCGCAGACCGCGTGGCGAGAAACCCTAGCTCCAGATCGTCTGCCTCGCCGCCGATCGACCGCTCCCCTGCCCGATCCGACGCCACCGACAGCCTCGCGGTGAGCCTCTCCACCCCCCTGACATGGTCCGCCTCTCTGAACCGCCCTAGCCTCGCCGGACTTTCCGTCGAACGGACTCCGCGCGCCGGAGTGCACTGGCGTCTGCACGCTCTCGCTCCGCGTAGCACCTCACCTAGGCCACGCCCACCTCCCTGACAACAACGCCAGGCCACCGCAGCGGTATCCGCCTACGCGCGCGCACGCCAGGTCCGGAGTTCGATCCCAAGACGCGCCGCCGCGCCTGTGCAGACCGTCCGCAGCAGAGAAGAAGCACGCGATCTTGGCGGCGTTTTTCAGTTTAGCCCTCCCTTTTTGTTTTCGCTTAACCCGCAGTCCGCCTGAGCCCACCTGTCAGCCGTAGTACCGCTTTGCAGTTAGGCCCCCCTGTTTCTCCAGCCTCAACCCGCACTCCCACGGATGTCCCACGTGTCGCGTCCCCGCTGGCGCGCCCGCGTGTGGCCCTGAGTCTGTCGCGGCCCCACCTGTCATCGGCTGTGGCTAGGTCAAGTCGCGGTGGGAAAAGTCTGTCCTGGGGCCACCAAAGTCGGTTGACCCCACCTGTTGTCTGTGGTCGATCTCTGGATCTGAGTACAAAAAAAGTTTACATCTATTTTCTTTTTTAATTTAAACCTTTTCAAATTAATTCAAATTCAAATTTAAATCTGTTTTTAAATATCTTTTAAAATATAATTCCAAATAATACAAATAATATATGTTTTGAAATCAGAAAAATGTGAGGAATTCAAATATGCCCTTCAAATTATATTTTTGAACACTTTAAATTCCAAGTTGATTAAAATTACAATAAAATTCCCTTTTTCCTTAATTAATTAATAACTTTTGTTTTATAACTCCAAATTTGACAAATAATATGTCTAAAATGATTAGCTCGACGAGACCTTTCTGTTTATGCATTCCATGTTTTGTTTTGCAGCATGCATCATACAAATATAAAGTACAGCAACTAATATGAGGTTAAAATGAGGCTAAAACTCAATAAAATGGTTTATTCTTGTATTCCACACCTCACCCATGCCAGGCTACTTTAATTGCCATGCAAATTGTGCATCATTCATCATGGCATGATTGGTTGCTTGTCGCATTTATTCATATGCTTGTGCACTTTATTTATGTTGGCCCTTGTTTGTTTGGTTCTTCTTTGAATAGACGCTGAGAAGGGGATATATCAAGAGACCCAGGAGCACTACCCAGATCCTTCTCTCGCTTCAACTGAGCTGCCAGGCAAGCACTACCACATGCTTGCATACATATAGTACCTATTGCCTCTATCTTATTCTTGCATCATTGAGTCGCGATTGCATTAATCTGAATCCCAAGTATTGCATAGCCTTTACTTTTAAACCCCACCGAAGCTTGTTCCTCCATCCCATGAGCCATTACTACAGGAGTTGTTTGAGCCATGCGAGTCGTAGAACAGCATGTGTAGGGTATGTGAGTGTCTGATGGATAATGAGGTACCTAAACAACTTAACCTGAGTAGTAATGGGATAACTAATGAAAGTGGCACCGGTGAGCCATATTTGCTATTTGGTTTTTCAGGCTCACTTGTGTACCGTAGGACCCCTAGTACTTGATTCCTGTTCCTTCAATATTCGCGCTATCCACATCCGGGAGGCTTATGAACCCCCCTGAGCCAGAGCTTGATTCATTCTTATTTCTTGGGGCCACAAACTAGTTTGAGGTTTTATTTACTATCCTGTACTTATGCCATGCTTTACTGTTTTATTTAAAATTGTGCGAGGTACTACACCTATACTGTTTAGGTAAGCGGAGTGTTTTCGTGGTATCGATAAGCCCAGTCACACTTTCGGGTTCCCAGTCGTTTACAGCCATTGGCGCAAACCTTGAGTCCGTCTCGGAGTCGGCCAACTTCGTCGCGGGTAGCTTAATGGGGTGGCCCCCTGAAATATTTCTGAACTCGTGATCGCTTTGTCGTGATCGCCTCGTTGGGTTTTGATTTGGTTTTTCCGAGGTTGATCGAGTGTGTGTTGTTATTTGTGCACCCCTAGGTAAAACTTTCAAAGCCGTGTCCATGTTATGGACGACTTGGAGCACGCTTTCGATCATAGACAAGTATAACTAAAGTACCGCTTTTAATTTGACTAAGTAGTGACTAGTAAATAGTGCAACACTCATGGAATGGTTAATAAAACTGCCAACGGATGGGGGTTGTTCGTCCGCTTCTCGTCGAAGTTTAGGAGGAGGATGGATCATTAATTTTACCGTATAATTATAATCTGTTGTTATTAATTCACGGACATCCGCTCATCTCTGGTTAGGCGGATGGTTAGCAGTATCTATAGAATTGTCGTGTATTATCTTTTGCTGCAATTGCGCCACCCTGAGTTGTGTCCCCTTTAGAGGCATAAAGACTTGCTGAGTACCCCTAGGGTCTCACACGATAAATTGTTTGATTCAGATGAACAGGTAAACGCGCAAGATGGATACTGGGTGGAGGAGACGGACGATGTGGGCAGCGATCATTCGGTGTAGAGATTCCGGGAACGGGGATCCATGAGATCTGTGGGCGGAATGTGTTTATTTATGGGGCATCTTATGCCGATTTGCTTCTTATCCGTACTCGGACCTTGTTTTCCGCTTCCGCTTGATACTCTGATGTTTGATGTATGAGGAGATATCCTAAACTATTATATCTATCTAGGATATTTGGATCTTGCCGTATGGCGTTGCAATATTTCCTTTCTTTTTAGATGGAATGACTCTGAGAACCATTGTATGGTGGCTTGCATACATACTCATTTGTGTATGTAGTTGATCCCTTCGCCTGCCGATTACGCCGCCCGTTCTTGTCCCGATGTTTGGAAATGGTTGGGACGGCTGAAAGGCCTACCTGTGAGTGGCATTTGGGCCCCACCGTACTATTTCAACCATTTCTGCTCATCCAGGCTTGTAACTAGGAGCGTAATTCACCGAGGTAGTTACATTTATCTAACATAGAATACAAACTCCATGGACTTACAAGTTCCCTCTTTATTTCACACTTTGACATCCATAAACAAAAGAGCACGATATCAACTGTGTACAAAGTACAAGTGCAATGTTGAAAACATTCCCCGTGACAGCACAGTTCTGCTAATTCCGATTTATAGATGCAAGCATATACAACTTCGATGTTCACAATGGTTCAAGTTTATTAGGGGCAAGTAAATAAAGTGTGCCATCAAGTTCGTGAGAGCTTTACTAACTAGTTTTCTCATAACAAAATACTTTTTAATTCGAAAGGTAGATGAAGCTTGAGAATTTGCTTGGAATAACAAAAGCTACAAGGTATATATGGTGGACACAAGTGGCAAAAGTTTTGGTTTGAAGGATTTTGGAAACATGAGAAGTATGCCTTCTCAAAACAGGTTTTTGGCTAGCAAGGCTGGGTAGCAAGGGAGAGAGTTGAAAGAAACAAGCAAACATACAAGTAATAAAGACAAACATGCAATCTTCGGTGAAGACACAAAAGAATCTTAAATAAAAAATACTAAGCTTATGAGCTAACAAGAAAGAAAACAAATGATACCAAATACATGTAAGCTTTTTCTTTCTTTTCTCTTTCATAGTAATGCTACAGACCAGAACTCGGTTTGCCAAAACCAATTTAGATCCACTTGATGATCCAAGAGTGGTGCCAATACTATTCAACAAGATGCATCATATAATAGAGATTGCAATCTAAAAATAAGAAGTGCAAAAAGTAAAAGATGAGACTTCTCATTAATATTCCAATAAAGGCACTCACGCCAAGGGATACAAAGATAATCAACTAAAGGAGAGATACTTCCACATGCAAACCAAACTATAAGATAACCTCTCTACCATAGATATGAATACACTAAAAAGGTAAAAAATAAAAGATAATGGCGGTGATAGCGCGACACTCCCCCAAGCTTGGAACAAGCCAAGGGGATGCCAAACCTAATGACGAATTACTCCTTTGGTGGTGGTGGTGTTCCCTTGTCATCATAAAACTTCCAAGGCAATGGTTCCCCATCCAAAAAGGACGTCCTTGTCTCTGCAATCCTGAAACTAGCAGCAGAGCTAATGCGATCAAATCTAGCCTCATACTCACAGTTTTGATTCTGTATGTCATAGAGTTGTGCTTGCAATTGATTGGTGGTCTGACGGAGTGAGAAGATCTCTTCTCGAAACTCAGCAACTTCTCGCTCGTGCTTGGTTATGAGTTCTGAACTTATCTTGTGAATAACATCCACTTCGCGTTCTACCATCTTGTACCTGAAAACTTCTTGTTCCAACGCTTCCATCTTGTCTTCCAGATTGCCTTCTCCTTTAGGGCCTTGAACTTCTTTCATCTATACCTTCCCCTCTTTGAGGATCATCTCTTTGGGATGAATCCTCAACTCATACATGTACGGGTTAAGGATGTCCGCAGAGGAATCCTCCGTGGGTGATCCAGAGAAAGACACTGAGGCTCCAAATCTGAGAATTTTCCTGACAGAAACAGATCGAAATGAAAACACAACGAGAACACGATGCAAGAACCTCGGGGAACCCGGGGGTTATATATTACGAAGATTAAATGCATAAGGAAGGTTTTAACACAGAAACGAGGTAGAGACGGAGTTCGAGGGGGAGACATCCCCCTCAGGCACGGCCAGGCTGTGCCGGCGCCTGGGGTGGGTTTGTCCACCCCAGGCTCCGTTTCCTCTTCAGTTTCGTCTCGTAACTTCCCTTATGTATTAAAAACATCAAATATATAAAAAGATTGGAGTTTCAAGAACCTTCTGTTTTCACCACTTTTACCTATTCAAGGACGAACTCTGCAGTTTCTGATGTTTGGCTTTTGATAAATTCTTCTGGAGACACCGTATGAATAACATCCACATCTTCATTATAAGAATCTCCAGAAATATAATGTTTTAGTCTTTGACCATTAACCACTTGTGTTGTGTCATCCTTTAGAGAAGAAATTTTGATGGCACCTGAACGATACACTTCCTTGATAATAAAATGTCCTTCCCATTTGGAGAGTAGTTTCCCTGCAAAAAATCTGAGACGAGACCTATACAAAAGAACTTTCTCACCAACATGGAACTCCCTTTTGAGAATTCTCCTATCATGCCATATTTTTACTTTTTCCTTAAAGAGCCTAGAATTTCCGTAAGCTTCACCTCTCCACTCATCTAGATTACTTAAGTCGAGCAGTCTTTTCTCACCAGCAAGTCTAAAGTCTATATTCAACTCTTTCACTGCCCAATAAGCTTTGTGTTCTAATTCTAAAGGCATGTGACAAGCCTTCCCATAGACCATTTTGTAAGGAGACATCCCCATAGGATTTTTATAAGCAGTTCTATAATCCCACAAAGCATCATTCAACTTTTTAGCCCAATTTTTCCTAGATCTATTGACAGTCTTCTGCAAGATAGATTTGATTTCCCTATTGGAAAGTTCTACTTGCCCACTAGTTTGGGGGTGATAAGCTTAATCTATTCTGTGGTTTACATCATACTTAGCGAGAGTTTTTCTAAAACCCCCATGAATAAAATGAGAGCCTCCATCAGTCATGAGATATCTAGGCACACCGAACCTAGGAAAAATAACATCTTTGAGCATTTTCAAAGAGGTCCTACCATTAGCACTGCTTGTAGGTATGGCTTCTACCCACTTTGTAACATAATCAACAGCAACAAGAATATGAGTATACCCTTTTGAAGGAGGAAAAGACCACATAAAGTCAAGTCCCCAACAATCAAAAGGTTCAATAACAAGAGAATAATTCATAGGCATTTCATTGCGTCTAGAGATGTTACCTACTCGTTGGCACTCATCACATGATAAGATAAACTTCCTTGCATCTTTTAAAAGGGTAGGCCAATAAAATCCAGATTGTAACACATTTTGTGCAATCCTATCCCCAGCATGATGTCCTCCATAAGCACTGCCATGACATTTTCTTAATATCTCTTGTTGTTCAAATTATGAAACACATCTTTGCATAATACCATCTACTCCTTCTTTATATAAATGTGGGTCATCCCAAAAGTAATGCCTTAGATCATAAAAGAATTTTCTTCTTTGCTGGGCTATAAAGGTTGGAGGCAAATACTTGGAAACAATAAAGTTAGCATAATCAACATACCAAGGACTATCATGCAGACTTACCCTTATTGCAGCTAACTGCTCATTTGGAAAACTATCATTAAAAGGATTATCAACACCTTTCCTATCGACAATATGCAGATCAAACTCTTGCAAAAGCAACACCCACCTTATAATCCTAGGCTTAGCGTCCTTATTTGTCATAAGGTACTTAATAGTTGCATGATCAGTATGAATAGTAACCTTAGAATCAACAATATAAGGTCTAAACTTATCACAAGCAAAGATTATAGCTAAGAACTCTTTTTCAGTAGTAGCATAATTCTTTTGAGCAGCATCCAGAGTCTTGCTAGCATAATGAATAACATTCAACTTCTTGTCAACACGTTGTCCAAGGACAACACCCACAACAAAATCACTAGCATCACACATGATTTCAAAAGTTAAACTCCTATCAGGTGGTTAGACAATAGGAGCAGTTGTCAAAGCTTTCTTCAAAGTTTCAAAAGCTTCCTTACAATCATCATCAAAAACAAAAGGAACATATTTTTGAAGAAGATTAGTAAGGGGCTTTGAAATTTTGGAGAAATCTTTAATAAACCTCCTATAGAAACCAGCATGACCAAGGATACTCCGAATACCTTTGATATCTCTAGGGCAAGGCATCTTCTCAATTGCTTCAATTTTGGCTCTGTCAACTTCAATGCCTCTTTCAAAGATCTTGTGTCCAAGAAGAATCCCTTCATTAACCATGAAATGGCATTTCTCCTAGTTAAGAACAAGGTTGGTTTCCTCACATCTCTGCAAAACTTTGTCAAGGTTGTGAAAACAAGTATCAAAAGAGGTTCCATAGACGGAAAAATCGTCCATGAAAACCTCCATAATTGCTTCGCAAAAACCATGATAGATAGTAGACATACATCTCTGAGAGGTATCAGGAGCATTACATAAACCAAAAGGCATACGCCTATAAGCATAAGTACCATAAGGAGAAGTGAAAGTAGTTTTCTCTTGGTCATGTGCTTTCACTGCAATTTGAGAAAACCTAGAATAACCATCAAGAAAGCAAAAGTGAGTATTTTTGGACAAACTCTCTAGCATTTGATCAATAAAGGGCAAAGGATAATGATCTTTCTTAGTAACTTTATTAATCTTTCTAAAATCAATGCACATTCTATACCCAACCACTACTCTTTGGGGTATAAGCTCATTATCCTCATTAGGCACAAAAGTTATTCCCCTTTTATTGGGAACACAATCAACAGGGCTACCCCATTGACTATCAACAATAGGGTAAATAATACCACCATCAAGGAGTTTTAATACCTCATTTGTTACCACATCCTTCATCTTAGGATTTAGGCGGCCTTGGTGCTCAACAACTGGTTTTGCATCAGGCTCTATATTAATAGCATGCTGACATATAGTAGGAGAAATCCCCTTTAAATCATCAAGAGTATAGCCCATAGCTCCTCGTTGTTTCTTCAATATCTCCAATAACCTTTGTGCTTCCTTTCCTGAAAGTTTAGAACTAATAATAATAGGATATATCTTCTTGTCATCAAGATAAGCATATTTAAGATCATTAGGTAAAGGTTTTAATTCCAAAACAGGGTCCCCTTTAGGTGGAAGTGTGGTACCCCAATCTTCCACATGTAAGTTGTGCTTAAGTAACTCAGGCTAACGAAGGAAAGCCTCATCAATCTCATTTATTTCCTTCATGAAGGCATCACTTTCATGATCTTCCATGAACTACTGCAAGGCATTGTTAGGAGCAAGAGAAATAGCAGAAAGTTGTTCAACCCTGAAATCCTCATCAGGCAATTCATTTTCATAAGGAGTTTTGGAAAATTTGAAAAAATTAAACTCATAAGATTCTCCAGCAAACTTAGTCAAAACTTTTTCCTTCCTACAATCTATGATATACCCACAAGTATTTAGAAAGGGTTTACCAAAGATAATAGGATAGGTTTTACTAGCTTCTTTACCAAGTACTAGAAAATTAGTAGGATACTTAATCTTACCACAAATGACGTCCACATCTCTTACAATGCCAATGGGGCAAACTTGCTCCCGATTAGTAAGGTGAATAACAACATCAATGTCCTCTAGCTCACAAGGACCAATCTCATGCATAATTTCCCTATAAAGCTCATAAGGAATAGAACTAGAACTAGCTCCAATATCACATAAACCATAGTAGCTATGACTACCAATTTTAACAGAAAGAACAGGGACACTAGCTTTTCTAACTTTCATAGGATGAGATACAACATTAGTGGCGTCTTCACAAAAGATAATATGCTCATCCTCTATATTTCTAGTGACAGGATCTTTCACAATAGCTACCACAGGCTCGTATCAATAAGTTCATCAGACCCTATAGCTTTCTTTGCGCTTTTGCTAACCACATTAGCCATAATAGAGTTCTCCCTTACCTTGGAGGGAAAAGGGATCTTCTCAACATAAGGTTAAGGAAAAATAGGATCAACAGTACAAACCTCTATACTGCCAGGAACATGGGTAACAATGTCTTTATAAGGAGCATGGTACTTGTCCCACTCTTTCTCGGGAATCTCAATATAAGAGGCAAAAGCATTAAAACATTTCGCAAGAACTTGAGGATCAAGACCAAACTTATTACTAGTATGACGGAAGCTATCAGTTCCCATAAAAGGTTTAATGCATTCATAATCATAGTTTATACCTGAATTTCTTCCTTTGTCATTCTCCCAAGCTTCATTGTTGAATACGATCTAAGAGGTCCCATTTAGCTTTTTCCTTCATACGTGTGAATGATCCAGCACAATAAGCATCTAGTAAACCTTTAACATGAAGAGAAAGCCTAGCATAAAAGTTATTGAGAATAATATTGTTAGGGAGTTCATGAATAGGACATTTAAGCATTAGTAACTTTAATCTCCCCAAGCTTGAGTTGTACTCTCTCCATCAAGAGGCGAAAAGTTATATATAAGACTTCTATCCTTATGAATTTCTTTGGGAGGGTAAAATTTAGAGTAAAAGAGAGACGACATCTCCTCCCATTCCATGGATTGTCCATTCTTCAGCAGCTTATACCATTCTTCAGCTCTCCCTTTCAAGGATATGGAGAGTAGCTTCTTCTTCACCTGTCCAGTTATGATACCTGCACACTTAAACAACCCGCATAATTCATGGATAAAAAGCAAGTGATCACCAAGATGGACAGTTCCATCCTAAAAATAATAATTATCCATAACACGATTAACAATATAGTAGGTAACTGAAAAGGATCTATCTCAACACGAAATGGTTCATCTACTACCCTAGCAGTGGTAGTAGTTTTCCCAAATAGAAAACCAAGTGGGTTATCCATATTGGAAACAAAGTAACAAGAGCAATACTCACAGTGAAAGTTTCCCTTACCAGTTCCACTCTTCAATAGCGCTTCACTCCCCGGCAATGGCGCCAGAAAATAGTATTGATGACCCACAAGTATAGGGGGTGTATCGTAGTACTTTTGATAAATAGGAGTGTCGATCCCAACGAGGAGCAGAAGGTGCTGAACAATGGTATGGAGCAGGAAATCCCTGTGGATACTTAGCAAACAGATTTTTAGTGGTTTTCTGACAACGCAACAAAACGCGGAGCAAGTAAAAAAAGTAACGAACAAACGGAGCAAGTGGCCCAATCCTTTCTTAGCAAAGGACAAGCCGATGGAAATACTTATAAGGACCAAACGTTCTCGAGGACACATGGGAATTCTGTTAAGTGCTTTCGCTTCAAATAGCTGAGTACTCTTCTCTGGTGTTTGTAAGTGTTGTGTGGGTGAACCTGTGCTAACATACCGACCGTAATTGGACTAATACATACTTGTGATTAAACCCCTGCAAATATCCATAACTACAGGAAAGTAATTAAGATATAAATCTAACCACAGCCTTAAACTCTAAGATCCTACGCTCCCTTGTGCAAAGGTGTCCTAACAGGGGTTCAGGTTTCTGTCACTCCGGCAAGCCCACGATTAGTAGCCAAATACACAATGCATTCCCTTAGGCCCATAAATGGTGAAGTGTCCTGTAGTCGACGTTCACATGACACCACTAGAAGAATAGAACCACAACTTAAATACTAAACCATTGAATAATAACTCATCACAGATTCAGTACTAACAACATGACTTCTCCCATGTCCTCAAGAACTAAACGAACTACTCACAAGACATCATATGGATCAAGATCAAAGATGATATGATAATGGATAACAATATGAACATAAACAATAATCCAATGGTTCCACTCACAAGCATCAACTACAATAGTAATCAACATCGGGAAAGTTTCCCCTAATGAACTAAGCAATATCCAACACAATTGTTACAGCAGGACGGAGTGGTGATGATGGTGTTGGTGGAGATGATAGTGTGGATGATGATGATGATCCTGATGAAGCCTAGCTTGATGATGGTGTTGATGGCGATGGTCTCCCCTCTCCGGGAAGGAATTCCCCCAGCAGAAATCTGTCTGCCGGAGAGATCTTTCTCTCTCGGTGTTTTCTGCCCCCAGAGGCAGCGGAAATCTATCGGTGGTCGCTCTCCTAGTGTTAGGGTTCTGAAGGGAAGATATAGGCGAAGGGGCGGAGTCGGAGGCCGGGCAGGTGGGCCACACCTGCCCTAGGCGCGGGGTCGGGTGGGCCTGCGCCTAGGGTGGTGTGGGCCCCCTGAGGCCCATCTCCGTCCCTACTTATGGCTTCCTTCGTCTTCTGGTAAAATAATATGTTTCCATATTTTTCTGGTATTTTTCTTGTATTTTTCTGATCTTCGCGAAATTGCACCGAAACGCCTTCTTTTTCATCAGAATCCAGACTTCAGCAGTCCATCCTCCAGGAATCATCCAACATGCATATACAGATGAAAAAGCTATAAGTGATACCTCATAATAAGACAAATATCAATGAATATAGGTAAATTATGATATAGAAAGGTGATGCAAATTGGGCGTATCAATGCGATACCATTCCAAATTTACCGTACAACCACAATACCAGAAATTTGGGTAGGGCTTAACTAGAAATTTATATACCTTAGTATGGGTTCCCTTGCAGCCAAGGTTTGAGCTAAGGCTACCTTGTGAAGATTTTCCACCTGTGCAGTTCCCAAGATGACAGTTGGTCATGGTTGGGAGTCCAAACTCACAGGAGAGGTTCCTATACTAGGGCATGTAATTGAAAGGTTAGGATTGATTATCCGCATACTGAGTATGGTGAATTCCGGATTGTTCCTGACAGATGTATCGAATGTTGTGGTGAAAGTGTACCACCTCTGCATAGTGTCAAACTATTTGAATAGCCGCGTCCGCGGTTATGGACAGTTGGAGTGGCCATACTGTTCCGTCGTCAGATGTTTTCAAAATGACTTGTGAAATGATTCATGACTTTGACTTGACCATAACAGGGTTGTGATATGAAATTCTATTTCCCACTTAGGTATTATAAAACTTTCAACTAGCTTTATTTTCTTCTGAATTCAGTAGAGATAAATCTGGCTTTTTGCAAAACAACCTAGAGCTTAGTATTTCCTACTCCAAAACCACTTCACTTGTTAGTATTAGTTTGTGGGTACTTAAATAATACTCATGGCTTTGTCCCTGGCTATTCCTGTGGCCAGACTATGAAGAAGAGTATCAAGAGGACGGATATCAGGAAGGTTACGACCACTAGGATCATCTCCCATCGTCAGCATTGCTTGTGACCGTGAAGATGGAGCTTCACCTACTCTATCGTTATTATTACATTATTTCCGCTGCTTGAATTTGTAGTAAGACTGGATCATGAGATCTGTATTTGTGTAATACCTTATGTATGGTTTGTAATGGATTATGTACTGTGATATCCAATCTGTTATGTCTCGCAAAAATGGTAATCGTGGGATTGTGATGCATGGCATAACAGGCATCTGGGATTAAAAATCCAGGTGTTGACACAATGCATACAGCCTTTATCCATTATCAGAACCATAATGTCTAGCAAAAGCTATTACAAAGATCATACAAATCGGAACCATCAAAATAAAACACCAAGGAAAAACGATAGTCGTATCGCCAGCTCCCGATGAGATCTAGTAAACACCAAGTTGCCTCTTTTGACCCCAGTCCATGGTCACTCGTAGAGACTCGCCAAGAAAAGTTGAAGTGCGTGAGCGCGAAGGTTCAAACTCATGCAAAAGGAGCCCTAGATCTGTCCAGCCTATCCACGGAGCAGCGCCCACAGGTTTCAGCTCAAAATAAAATTTCCCACTATAAATTACTAGAAAAAATAGAAATGGATATCATGGTAGTACATTTATATGATAAGTCAGACTCATATTTTTCATGTAACCATCGCAAATACATCTGTTAATGGCTTAATCAATAACTTTTTGTTTCTTTTTGGTGGTTAGCATCATGCCGGTGTTGTTGCTTGGCATTGAGGCATGAATACTTATTTGGCTCAGTCGGCGACGATCGTCATCTACTAATTTTGGGAGTTATGTCGAATCAATGATGGTTAGATGACAAGAATTTGTGCAACTAATAGCACTGGTCACCCTAAACCCTAGTATCTTATAGATTCTTGTCATCTAATCCATTTTATTTGTTTATCTAGGTAAACTGCTTGTGGACATCGATGTGTTTGATAATAAGTTCCTATGGTATGTTTAATATAGCTACATTAATGGCTTAATCAATAACTTTTGCTTCTTTTTGGTGGTTATCATCATGATGGTGTTGTTGCTTGGCATTGAGGCATGAATACTTATCTGGCTCAGTCGACGATGATCGTCATCTGCTAATCTTGGGAGTTATGTCGAATCAATGATGGTTAGATGACAAGAATTTGTGCAACTAATAGCGCTGGTCACCCTAAACCCTAGTATCTTATAGATTCTTGTCATTTGATCCATTTTATTTGTTTATCTAGGTAAACTGCCTATGGACATAGATGTGTTTGATAATAAGTTCCTATGGTATGTGTAATATAGCTATGTAATTCGACTTAACAACATGTATAACGCAAGTCTTGATAATAATATCCCCTCATGAACTCTTGATATTATGTGCCATGTGGCTATGTATAGAGCAGTTGTTGTCTGCTATGTCTAAAATTATGCTTCTATGCTACTCACATGTCTCTTCCTTACTGCATTCGCCCTAAATAGAAGAAAATGATAATATAATGTTCTGACCAAACAATAGTGTCCCATTACTGAACATGTACATAGATCATGCTATACCTTGCACTAGATGCTACTTGTTTGTGCTCTGTTAACTCGATCATGAAGACGAAACAGCTGGCTCGATACAAATGCCAGCATCGAACCACCGATTCCTTGATATGTAGATAGCATGGGTCGTCTCTTAGAAAATCTTACCATGTGAATTGCATTTCCATTTTTTCTTCCAAATTTAATATAATTCGATCCGCAGTTCATCGCTGCGTCTTTATACTCATTATTAGTGTTGAGTAAAAAGATAGGCCTAGCAGCTCATGGAAAACAGATACTAGGATGTCTCTAAGATATCTCTAGAATTTTACCTGGGCCACCTGACCTATACTATTTTAACTGTGCAAGCACTATCAATGCGAACCTAAGATGTATGGTCGTCTCGATGGTGCAGCACAGCGATCCCTCCATGTGAAATCTCCCTCGCGACCTTCCTGCAATCCTTCCCTCTTCCCTCCTCTGTCCTCATTATTAGCATACACTTGGCCATCCCAGCACTCGGCCTATGTTTTGGACATTCATGCGCTCACGATCCAATAATAAGAAGAGAGCCCACTCCGTCCCAAAGCCCGGACTGAAGGGAGGAAGGAATCTCTCCCTTATAAGCTGGGTGTGGCCTCCTCCCGTAGGCGAGGTGGGACTAAACCAAGCAGCCTCCACTAGTCAACGGGCCCCTAACATCCCATATCCCTGAGAAGCCCCTCGGGAAAGCATGGCGATGCTGGCTTTGATACCAGATGTTAGCATCCACTTGGCTAGCCTAGTACTCGGCCCACGTTCTGGACGTTCATGCGTTCACAGCCCAACAATAAGAAAAGAGCCCACTCCATCCCAAAAGCATGGACTAAAGGGGGGAAGGAATCTGTCCCTTATAAGCTGGGTGTGGCCTCCTACCGTAGGCGAGGTGGGACTAAACCAAGCAGCCTTCACTAGTCAACAGGCCCCTAACATCCCATCTCCCTGAGAAGGCCCTCAGGAAAGCATGGCGATGTTGGCTCTGATACAGATGTTAGCGTCCACTTAGCCAGCCCAGCACTCGGCCTACGTTCTGGACGTTCATGCGCTCACGGCCCAACAATAAGAAGAGAGCCCACTCCATCCCAAAAGCCCGGACTGAAGGGAGGAAGGAATCTCTCCCTTATAAGCTGGGTGTGGCCGCCTCCCGTAGGCGAGGTGGGACTAAACCAAGCATCCTCCACTAGTCAACAGACCCCTAACGTCTTATAAGGGAGAGATTCCTTCCTCCCTTAAGTCCGGGATTTTGGGATGGAGTGGGCTCTCTTCTTATTCTTGGGATGTGAGCGCATGAACGTCCAGAACGTGGACCGAGTACTGGGCTAGCCAAGTGGATGCTAACATCTGGTATCAGAGCTAGCATCGCCATGCCTTCCTGTGGGGCTTCTGAGGGGGATGGGATGTTAGGACCCCTCTATTGACCGGTGGAGGCTGCTTGGTTTAGTCCCACCTTGCCTATGGAAGGAGGCCACACCCAGCTTATAAGGGAGGATTCCTTCCTCCTATCAGTCCGGGCTTTTGGAATGGAGTGGGCTCTCTTCTTATTGTTGGGTTGTGAGCGCATGAACGTTCAATACGTAGGTCGAGTGCTGGGCTAGCCAAGTGGACGCTAACACTCATTAGGGTGGAACCGCAGTGTACATGTCGAGAAGCAGCGCTAGCGGCAATAAGCCCCGGGCATGCACGTAGCAGGCGTTGAACTATAGGATGAAGCCGATGCAGTCTCCACTCACTCGTGCGGCCCTCCCAGCGAAGCCGCCATGGGTGAATGACATGGGTGCCAAATATTAGTATATCCACTCTAGTCTAGTAAAAGGTCACGTAATAATATACGCCTAATAACGAAACTTAGGAGGGATTCAGGTGGTCCAGGTCTATGAAAGACGCTACTCCTTAAAGAATACGACTAGTTTTAGATACAAAATTAAAAGGGTAAAACCCTAATCTGTCACCGGCTCGATCTAATCCCGATACATGGCCTTCCCATATAAAGGCCAGGAGGACACGGCGAGGAGGACGACCACAACCCTAGTATACTCCCGCCAGATCTCATCTGCGCACCCCTGTAATCCTTAGGTTTCGCCAATAATCAAGAACATATAAGTAGGAGTAAGGTTTCCCTCCGGGGCCCGAAATTGGGTAAACATCATGTGCCGTGTTGCTTGTTTGTTAGCCGTTTCCGATCTCTAGCGCCCCCTCTTCGCCAAAAATCAAGTCCGTCACAATAGGCATTAACGAGTCAAATCCTCGTCAATTGGCGCCATATGTGGGAACAAGGAGCTGATGTTGCGATCGTGATGGCCCCATCACCCGTGATTTTCGATTCATCTGCGATGGAGAATCATCTCCTCTTCGGCACCATCGACTTCACCATCCACTCGCCAGTAAACTGCCCAGCCTTTGATTCCGTAGGATACGGAGTCGATATTATGCTAGGGAGCCTATGCTTTTAGGTTTAAAATATCATCATGCTTCGACTCCTAGAGAGGGTGGCATTACCGACAATAATGCCCACTCCATGGACGCCCCCGATCGGCACACTAAGCACACCCAACACATATGCGCCGGCCTACACTTCAGATAGCAAAAGCAGTTGCGAATCTGATCTACTTGTTACCCTATCAGGCGACAAGGCCTACGGCTCCTGGTCGGAAAGCTGCGGGAGCAGCGATCTCCCCCATCATTACATGTGCGCCATTGTCCTCAATGATGAGGGAACAACAGTAATGGGACTGACCCGACCAATCCCAATGCAAGAAATGGAGGTGTCCCTCTGAATCCCAGCGGGAACGCCCCTTTGAATCCCAACGGGAATGCTCCTCCAAACCCCAACGTCGACAATGGTGGCAATCCGGGCCATCCCAAGATTCATCTGAGCGAGGCCGGATGAGAGCGAGTCACGGAAGCCCTCAAGGGTAACCCCTTACCAGATGACGCGTCTCATGACATGATGATGGCCAACCACTGGCTCCTGGGTAAGGAGTACCACCCCCAACATGAGGTAAATGCTCGACTGGAACAACGCCAGCAGGCAGCCGACGAATCGAGTGCGAGGCGAACCGCACTATCCTCCATTGGCGAGTCCTCCTCCAAAGACAATGGCGGCCACGATGCCCACAAGAGGCCCTCTCGGTTGGAGCGCATGGGCCCAGTTTCAATATGCGAGGCCACCAAAGCCCTCGAACTGTCTTTCATGTCGGTGGACTCGCAGGGAAACATCATGCCCAAAACACCGCAGGTCGCGGTTATAGCATATACCACATACCTGCTCACCAACCAGCCACCAGTCGGCGATCCTCGATGTCGTGGTGGTGGCATGGAAGATGCCATGGGTAGGCTAAAGTTGGGCCAATGTATACTAGTGGGATCCAGGGAGGGATGATGCAGTGGTTTCTACACACGAAGAACTCTCTCACGATCTTTACTTAGATCAACAATGGTTAAAATTGCTCCTTGATCTGTATCAGACACTACTAGGAAAAATTCTATAGGTAATCCACATATCCGTGGAGCACATGCTAGTGGTTCCCCGCAGGTAAAATAGGCATGGCGCACTGCCCATAGGTGCCCTAGGGCTAACTGCCATAAGATTGGCGCACATGGGGGTGGTGTGCCACGGCTATATGTGGGCCAGGGCACATGTGGCCGCATACCACGTACCCGTAGCGCACTAGGTCAGAGTGCCCTGTGGGTGTGAAACTAAGCTGTAGCGCACCCTGACCCAGTGCGCCACGGGCATGTGTGTTGTGTCCTGCTACCGCAGCTTGCTCAAGTTACCCGTAGGGCACCCTGCCCTAGTGCCCTATGGCTAAGTGACATGCACCAACTCCACCCCCACCCCCTACCCCCCGATTGCCTTTTTAGCCTTGAAAACAATAAAAGAAATGAAAAACACTTCAAAATATAAAATCCTTTCATATGTAGGTAGGTAATATGGTATAGCTTCTAGGAAAATTAACAAACAAGAATTTCGACTTTTTCTACAAAAAAAGTCCGGCCACGGTAAGACGGCCGTAACTTTTTGATATGATGTCGAAAAAAACGTTTAATATACAAAAATGATGAGAACGAGATTTTGCATCCGCTGGCAACCACCTCTGGTCGTTTAGCAAGTTTTTAGATTTTCAAAATTCAAAAAGAGTAAAATTTACGGTCAAGAGACATTTTTTCCTATAGAAAAAAATAGAGGGCTACCTACCCGTAGCGCACCACCACCTAGTGCGCCACGAGTAAGTGGACAAGATTCAAAATTTGAATCACCACCCCGCCCACCTACCCCTCTACTTTTCCCTCCCCCTTTTTCTTTTCCTTCTCCTTCTCCCTTTTCCTTTTCCTTTTCCTTTTCCTTCTCCTTCTCCTTTTACTTCTCCTCCTTCCCCTTTTCCTCTCTCTGGCCACCTTGCTCCAGCGTCCTTTCTCCGACCTCCTTCTATCCTTGTAGTGACGGCGGTGCGACGGCGGCCTTCTCCTCCTCCTCACAGTGACGAAGGGCGACGGCGACATCCTTCTCCTCATCGACCTCCCTTCCTCCTGTCGTGGTATTGCCGATGAGTACGCCATGGAGGGGTCCTCACAGTGCGGGTTTAGAGACGTGGGGTAAGGCAGACGGTTGACGGGTATGAGGTAACACAGCTTATCCAGGTTCAGATCCCACAATGGTGGCAGAATCCTACTCCTGCTATAAATCACTATAAGGGCAATATGCCGAGTTACAAAGATAGGTTCGTTGTGCGAGGTTGTCTGATGTTGTATGAGATTGTGCCCTAAAGTCTCCCATAGGCCCGACTTATATAGTCGCCAGGACCTAGGGTTACAGGAAAAAGTCCTAGCCGGACAGGTTACAGAGTCCTACACCGTCTATTACTAGTCTTGTGTATCTTGCACTCCAAGGCTCCGGGTACGCTGGTGACTCCACCGTAGCCTTCCTTTATCCGGCATGGGCCTCCTTCGGATCCACCTAATCTGGCCGCCATAGGCCATACTACCGACTATGGGCCACCCGGGTTAGTCGGATAAGAGACATACTATAAGGATACCCATACAGTATATCCCCAACAGTAGCCCCCGGAGAACTCCAAGATCTTGCGTCGTCTTGCCTATTCACGTTGAATGCTCCGTCTAGATGGATGTCGGTAAATCGTCAAGCAATATCATGTAGTCCTCCCAAAGAACCCTGCAAGGCTTTTCTCCGTCTTCAAATGGTAAGTCGGAGAAATGCCGAATCTTCCATCGTACTCTTCCGTAGTCGGATTAAATCCGTCCATGCCGGAATCTTCGATGTGACGGCTCATCTAATCGTGTCAGCTAGGATGATGTAGGCTTAGGTCAGCGATGCCTCGTAACTCACACATGCAGAGAACGCAATCATATCCGATTTTCCCGCGCGAGCAATACGAACCGTTGGCGGTGATGGTTGGAGACGTGGCGAAATTACCGCGCACGTTCACGAACACGTCGTCTACGCGGCAACCGTCCGATCAGATGCACGAATCTTGACGCAGAGCATGATAAATAGTAACCGTGGGACACTTTCCACTTTTTACCTCATTCCTCTCGCGTCATCGTCTTCTTCCTCCAGCCGCACGCCTCCTCGAGCTCTCCGCGAGAAACCTCGAAAACCCTAGCCTCCCTCTGCGTCAGTCGCATCCTTCCAGCACCCCATGGCCAGCAGCAGCTCTTCCCCGTCGATGGCGGTGTCGAGCGAAGCCACGGCAAAGCCGGCGAACTCCGTCGTCGTGCCCCTAGAGAGCCTGGTCATCCCCGCATCAGCGGGGATCAAAACCACCGGCGGCGACCATAATCTGGCGGCGCTAGAGCCTCTGGAAGAAGAGCCAGACTCGCACAAGGGCGACTGGTGCAGCTCGGACATCACCGATCGTGACATCCAAGAGATGGTCGCCGAAGGCTACCTCCCCGCGACAGAGGGGCTTGCCTGGCGGGCGGTGCCGGCCGGCGAGGTGACACCTTCTCCCCAAGTCGGAGAAAAGGTGTACCTCAAGGCTCAGCTGGTACGCGGCGTTTCTCTTCCCATCTCCCACTTCTTTCTCTCCGTCTTGAATCACTACAAGGTCCAACCCCATAACCTCTCCCCCAATAGCATCTTAGTGCTTAGCAACTTCGTGGCACTTTGTGAGGGTTACCTAGGGATTAGGCCTAGGTTAGACTTGTTCGTGTACTTCTTCACCGTCAAACGTGAAGCCGGACATAGTAGGGAGGAGCTTAGGAACTGCGGCACCATAAGCTTCAAGATCCGACCTGGCCGGCGGTTCCCCGACATCGTCGGCTACGAGTCCTGTAAAACTGGCAGCGGACGTACTTCTACGGCCCCGACATTCCTTTGGTGGGCCGAGAAGTAACGTACCCGGACTTCGCGGATGGAGCCGCTGCTGAAGTTTCCACATGGAGATCCCATGCCTCCCTTCCCTCTGACCTCGACGCTTCTCGCGCAATAAGGCGGATCGAATTGTTCGTAGAGACGGGTTTGACCGGCTTGGACCTGGCCATGTGCTGGTTCATCAGGCGAATCCAACCTCTACAGCACCGCGCGAAGTTCATGCACGAGTATACCAGCGATCGAAGGGATACCCTCCGGATCTCCGTGGATAACTTCTCGAGTGACTCCGTCAAGCTCCGCCTGAAGGACATCATCAAGGTGAAGGATAAGAAGCGTGGCTTCACCATCACCTACGACATGTTCGTAGAAGGCAAGTGCCCAAAGGTAGATATGTATTTCCGTGTACGACATATACTCCAGTTTATCCGTCTCGCCATTACCACCCCATCTAACACGGTGATTTCTAACTTAACAGCTTAGCGATCTAGATGAGGACAACGTGGCTGACCAAATCTACGATACAAAGATGAAGGAAGTCACGGTCGTGTCCGACGACGATGTCCCATTGGCACGAAAGCGGAAGAGCTCCACCTCTGATGCTGCCGACGGAGGCAAGAAGAAGAAGACGGAGGGTGGAGCCTCCAAGAAGACCACCGCCGCCCTGGAGGCGGAAAAGAGAAAAGCCACCGAGATTTTTGCCAAAGGACCCCCCTAGTGTAAGCTTATCATTCTCCGACATTGTCTTATTTATATGTCTTACTCCTGTACTTATGCACTTTGCACATTTCAGGAAGAAAGCCACGACCAGCCTCAAGAAGACCTCCAAGACTTTGGGGGCTTCTAGAAATATCAAGGATATGCTGCATCGCGACTCCTCCCCCGCCATCGCCCCTGCTACTCCTGTCGTCAATCCTTCCTTTGCCCCGACGAGCTCTCAAGCCCAGGAGGCACCAGGCCCTTCCGCCATGGAAGTAGATTCTGGCGCCTCTACCGAACTCGCTGTTGTCAGCGAACATGCGACGCAAGAGAGCACTGCTCTACAAATGGCTGAAGCTCCCGCTAAGGATGCCATCGGTAGAAGCAAGGCAGCAGTGGGAGCTGGTACCTCTGCCGAAGATGGCGCCCCCGCTCCCCAGAAGCCCTTCGAGTTCCCGTAGATAGTTTACCCGGCGCTCATGCCGAGTAACACTACTCTGGTTCCTGGAGGAGTGCCGTCATCTCCAACGTGCGGTATTGAGGAGCTTCTCCGACAAGCAGATATCTTGGGAGGAAACAACATTTCCTTTGGCAAGCTGCTGTCCGAGAGCGCTACAAACCTCAAAATTATCGCACTTGTAAATTTTACTTTACCTTTTGCATTTCATATGAGTATCCCACTGTAGCCCCCGAGGATGTAGACGGAAAACCATAGGTTTTTTCATCTATATGCTCTAAGAGTGACTAAGTTAGAAAGAACTCTCACTGTAGCCCCCAAGCATTTAGATGTAAGAAATTACTCCGACTAGATGCTTTAAGAGTAGCATACGCAGTGTTTATAATTTTCAATACTGTAGCCCCCAAGCCTCTAGTTGTAACTGAATTTAGTTCCGACTAGATGCTTTAAAGAAAAGCTAAGCATTTTCCGAGTTAAAACTTTATACTGGAGCCCCCAAGCCGCTAATAGAGAACTGAAGTAGCTCCGACTAGATTCTTAAAGAAAAGCTAAGCATATTGCTAAGTTAAAAAACTTTCGCTGTAGCCCCCAAGCGCCTAGATGGAAAGTTTTCGACTAGGTGCTCCAAGCAGACTAAACAACAGTTTAACTTTTTCCTTTGTTCCACAGAACGAGAATGCTCGGAGGGGCATGGCCAATGACAAGTACCAGAAGATGCGCGCAGATCTTGAAGCCGAAAAGGGTAAAACTGCCATCTTGAAGGAACAGATCATCAAAAACAAGAGTCTGTTTTCTTTTTTGCGCATTCTGTCTTGGTTTTATGCCTTCATTCTCCGAGTACTCACTGTGTACTTTTGTTTTCTCCGACTTTGCAGAACATGTCGCCAAGGCCAAGGATATTGTTGAGCAGTCCAAGCACATCCAGCAGCTGGACAGCGAGAACAGAATCCTTAAGAAGGAGAGGGAAGAGATGTTGAAGATGCACGAGGATTCCATGAAAGCCCTGCAGGATTCCGCCTCCGCGGAAATCAATCGCTTGAAGGAGGAGCTTGCGATCTTAAAAGATCAGAAGCAAGTTGTTGATGAGCAAAACCAACGCCACAACGAGGCGTTTAAGCTCCTCCAACAAGAGAAGGAATCTTTGGCGGACACCGTCTGGCAGGCCAAGGCCAGCATCTTCAGTAAGTTTCCTCCGCCTTGTATGTCTGTAGTCTGGATACTTAGAGTTTGTTGAACTCATGTGCTCATTGTCGGAATTTGCAGCTCCTATGGGTTTAACCCGCTCGCCTCCTTCGGACAAGGAATGCATGGTTCTTGCCAGAAACTTCATCAACACCGCCATCACCCAAGCCAAGGAGATTGCCATGCCCCTCCAGATATACATCAAGGCCTCGGACTCCGTGACGAAGTACTCGGAGATTCTGCGCCGAGCCCCCGAGCGTGTTACAAGCTGGAAAGCTTCATGTGCACGGGTTGGCGCAAGGATGGCGCTCTCAATGGTGAAGGCACACTACGAAGATGCCGACATCGACACGGTGACCTCTGGTATCCCCGACGTTGATGATGTCAGCAAAGAGATTGATCACGAAGCCATCCTGTCATCACTCGCGGGTTATGACACCAGAGTCGCCGAGTTGGTGGACATCGATGTCTTCGTTCCCATGAACACCATCGACAGCGTCAACCAAGATTCCTCCGAGTCTCATCATAGCGCTGATGTTGAAGGTGATTCTCCGGCTTGGGACGATGCTGCTTCCAAGTCTCCTGCGCCCAAAGAGTGAAAAACACTATGTAATATTTGTTTTGCCTTTGGTATGTGCGTGGAAAAAACTTGATGATGTAACTTAAGGCGGAAAACAATGGTTGTTATTTCCTGCTAGTTAAGAACTTAAATCCCAGCATGTATATATTTTTTAAGCAAGTGCTGGCTTATCCATTACTTTGGTTCTTACGCTTGACTTTTCGTGAGTCGGAAGACTCGTTGTCGGAACCATGCGCTTAGGTGATGATGCCCAATGGCACCTTCAATAACCTAAGCACAAAATCGCCGACAATAAGTGCCAAAAGTCACTACTCCAGAATCCACATAAAAACGACAAAGAACGTGTAGACCAGAAAACTTAAGCTAACGCCCGTAGGCGAAATTTTCACAAGTGCAAAACGCAAAGCTTGTGCATAAAGGTTTTACATGATCTAAAAATGAACACTAAAGGAGGTAAAAGACTTAGAAATATGAGTGAACCAAAGAGCTTTATTTCATTGATCATATAAGAGGTACACAATTAGATAAAAAATGCTAAGTGTAAAAAGGACGTAGATGTGCTATGTTCCATGGCCGATCAAGCTCCGGGTAGTCATCATCCGGGTCACGTCGCTTACGCTTATGATCCTCGTTGGGTCTATCCTTTAGTTCACGATTGTCCATAAGGAAGTAAGACCCACTGAGCAGCGCCTTGCTTATGATGAACGGTCCTTCCCATGGCGGGGATAATTTGTGTGACTTCTTCTGCTTAAGTCGGAGCACCAAATCCCCCTCTTTAAACGAGCGATGCCGAACGTGGCGACTATGGTAGCTGCGTAGGTTCTGCTGGTAGATGGCAGATCTTTGGCATGCCAAAACGCGCTCCTCCTCGAGAAGGTCCACATCCAGGCGTCTGGATTCTTCAGCGTCATCCTCGTCGTAGGCGGCAACTCTTGGTACATCGTGGAGGATGTCAGAAGGCCGGATGGCTTCTTCTCCATATACCATGAAGTAAGGGGTGTAGCCGGTAGATCTGTTGGGTGTAGTTCGTAAACTCCACAGCACAGATGGCAATTCTTCCGCCCAGGCTCCAGCTGCTCTATGTAGCGGTGCCTCAAGGCGTGGCTTGATTCCCTGCAGAATTAATCCATTGGCTCGCTCGACCTGTCCATTGGATTGTGGGTGTGCCACAGATGCAAGGTCAAGTCGGATGCCTTTCTCCTAGTAATATGCCTCCACTTCTTCAAGTGATAAGTTGCTGCCATTGTCGGTGATAATGCTATGTGGGAGACCAAATATCACCACTAGATCTCGGACAAACCTGAGGGTAGTTGCCCCATCAAGCTTTTTAATGGGTTTAGCTTCTATCCATTTAGTGAATTTATCAACTGCTACGAGCAGATGTGTGAATCCACAAGGTGCCATTTGTAACGGTCCCACCATGTCTAGCCCCTAGACCACAAACGGCCAAGTTATTGGTATTGTTCGCAGTTCTTCAGCAGGAACATGTGGTTGTCAGGCATAATACTGGCATCCCATGCATGTTTCAACCAGCTTGTCGGCATCCGCCTTCGCGGTCAGCTAGTAGAATCCTTGCCGGAAGGCTTTCGCGACCAACGATCGAGGAGCGACGTGGTGCCCGCAATCTCCAAGATGGATTTCGCGTAGGATTTCCATACCTTCTAGCTGGGAAACACACTTTAGGTATACACCAGTAGTGCTCCTTTTGTAGAGTTGCCCATTGATTATGGTATCGTCGTACTATTTGCCGTCTTTCGACTTCGTCGTCGGGCAAAGTTTCGTTTTCGAGGTATTCCATGTTGACGAAAGAGTCAGCTTTATCCGGGTTGTCGATGTCGGCCCCCTTCACGGATGGTGTGCGCATATGCTCTAGGAAAACTCCTGGCAGAATTTGCTTGTGCCCTGATCCTAGCTTAGACAGCAGATCAGTCGCCTCGTTTTGTTCCCTAGGCACATACTTAACTTCGTATCCCAAGATGCTCTTGGATATCTCGTCCACTTCGTCTCGATATGCCGCCATCATAGGGTTCCGCGCATTCTAGGTGCCAGCCACCTACTGGGCAACCAAGTCGGAATCTCCACAACAAACTATGCACGTGATGCCAATATCCTTAGCTACACGTAGTCCGTGAATAAGTGCTTCATACTCCGCCATGTTGTTTGTAGCCTCAAAGTGGATATGCATAACGTATTGTAGCTTGTCTCCTGTTGGTGACTGTAGCAATACACCAGCCCCTGAGCCGTTGAGAATCTTTGATCCGTCAAAGTGCATCACCCAGTACTCTGGTTCTGGCAATAGAGTAGCGTCTGGCATCTCCGTCCAGTCTGCAACAAAATCCGCCAAGGCTTGTGATTTGATAGCGTCGCATCTCTTGTAGGTGATCTCGAAGGCGGCAAGTTCGATGCCCCACTTCGCGACCCTTCCTGTAGCATCGCTGTTGTTGATGATGTCGGACAGTGGAGTCTTGCTCACCACTATGATTGGGTGCTCCTGAAAGTAATGCCTCAGCTTCCGAGAAGCAAGGAATACTCCATAAGCTATATTTTGGTAGTGCGGGTAACGCTGCTTGGACTCCGTCAAGACCTCGCTCACATACTAAACTGGTCGTTGAACTCCGTGCTCATAGCCTGGTTCCTTCCGCTCTACCACGACGACCATGCTGATAACCCTGTTGGTTGCCGCCATGTAAATTAACAGGGGCTCTCCAGGCTCGGGTGCTGCAAGGATGGGCGATGAGGAAAGGATCTCCTTGAGCTGCTTCAATGATGCGTCTGCTTCGTCCGTCCACGTGAATTTGTCCGCCTTCTTCATCAACTTGTACAGCGGTAGAGCCTTCTCTCCAAGTCGGCTGACGAACCAACTAACTGCTGCAACACAACCTGTTAGTCGATGAATGTCCTTTAGGCATGTCGGACGGTTTATGTTCAAGATGGCCTTGATTTTCTCCGGGTTGACCTCGATTCCACGCTGGGAAACGATGAAGCCCAACAATTTGTCGGCTGGGACCCCGAAGACGCACTTCTTAGGGTTAAGAATCATGTTGTATTTCCGGAGATTATCAAAGGTTTCTTTTAAGTCAGAGATTAAGTCGTTTGATTTTTTGGACATCACCGCAATATCGTCCACATAGGCGTGAACGTTCCGACCAATTTGGTCATGAAGGCAATGTTGCATTGTCCGCTGGTAGGTAGCACCTGCGTTTTTTAGCCCAAAGGGCATTGTGACATAGCAAAACGTGCCGTATGGGGTAGTGAACGAAGTGGCCAATTGGTCCGACTTCCTCATATTGATCTGGTGGTATCCTGAGTATGAATCGAGAAAACACAAAAGTTCCGAGCCAGCCGTCGAGTCAATGACTTGGTCAATGCGAGTAACGGTCAATGGCTCGACGAGGAGATTGTCGTACATTACTCTATCAGCTGGAGTAACTTGGGCTGCTACAGACGTAGATGCTGGAGGTGGCACGTTTGCGGTGTTGTTGTTGCTCGGGCCGGTGCCGAGTTCCTGCGGCTGCTGCACTGGGTTAGGCGGAGGAGGCATGTCTTTTGCGCGATCATCGTCAGCAGCAATAAGTGTCCCCTTCCCCTTTTCCAGCGCCATAGGTGGAGCTCGTCTAGGTTGATCTTCATCCATCGCCGTCTCAATGGTGACGAACACCCCTCAGGACGCGACGACGTTGTTGGGCTGCTCGTCGCGCGAGTACTCCTCCTCCATCTCCTGCATAGCGGAGTCTAGCTCTTCTGGACTGAAGTCTATCTCCTCTGAATCTGCACTGAAATTAGCATAGAGTGCGTCAATGACAGAGTCAGAGGGTGCCATGACTTCCTCGATGACAGGCGGTGGAGGTGCAACGGGCTCGACGATGACTGGAGGTGGTGGTGCTGCTGCGATGATGGCGGCCGAAGGCAGTGGTGGTGGCTGAATTGGAGGGGCTCCGTCAATGAGCGCAAGCGCTGTCTGAGCTGCCGCTTCGGCCTCCGCGTAGTTGTTGACGGTGCTCACCATATCTTCGAGGGTAAGGCGTCCTGTTGCCTGATGCCGTCTTAAAGAATGTCGGAGAAGCGTGCCACGGTCCAGTCCTTCCACGAAGTGATACAGAGCGTTATCATCGGGGTAGTGGGCTAGGTCGGCTCGTATGCGGAGCCACCTGGACAGGTAATCGCGGGGGTTTTCGCCCTCTCTCTGAACGCAGTGCGCCAGATCGAAGATGGTAACCACTCCGACGAACTTGGATCTTTGCTGTCAAGATGCACGGACTAAGCCGGCGGATTTGCATTGATCTTCCACCTTTATATCCTGCGTAGGGGCGGTTTGGGTGGGCCTTGAATTTTTCCGATCTTTGTCAGCAAACTCCAAAGAGAGATCCCACATCGATCCTTCCGCGAACGTATCCTGCCCGTAGGCGTTCCGCGCGGGTCTTGATGCTCCTCCGACTCCCAGGGAACTAGTGCCCGAGTCGGTTTCACCGATGAAGAGGTGGATGTCTCTGATAGGAACGATCGAACACCACGTAGGGTTCGTCTTCGCCGGGATCCAGAACTCGTCGGGAGGGACGATCGGAACGTTGCCGGAGAAGAGAACGTGACTGATGGCTACGGTTTCACCGATTCCCGCGAAGATCTTGGTCCTCGCCCGCTGAAGAGCCTGAAGCGCCTCTTGCCCCACGGTGGGCGCCAACTGTCGTGGTATTGCCGACGAGTACGCCATGGAGGGGTCCTCAAAGTGCGTGTTTAGAGACGTGGGGTAAGGCGGACGGTTGACGGGTACAAGGTAACATAGCTTACCCAGGTTCCGATCCCACAACGGTGGCGGAATCCTACTCCTGCTATAAATCATTATAAGGGCAATACGCCGAGTTACAGAGATAGGTTCGTTGTGCGAGGTTGTCTGATGTTGTATGAGATTGTGCCCTAAAGGCTCCCATAGGCCCGACTTATATAGTCGCCAGGACCTAGGGTTACAGGGAAAAGTCCTAGCCGGACAGGTTACAGAGTCCTACACCATCTATTACTAGTCTTGTGTATCTTGCACTCCAAGGCTCCGGGTACGCTGGTGACTCCACCGTAGACTTCCTTTATCCGGCATGGGCCTCCCTTTTGGATCCACCTAACTGGGCCGCCCAGCAGGCCATAGGCCATGCTACCGACTATGGGCCAGCCGGGTTAGTCGGATAAGAGACATACTATAAGGATACCTGTAACTACCTCGGTGAATTACGCTCCTAGTACAAGCCTGGATGATCAGAAATGGTTGAAATAGTACGGTGGGGCCCAAATGCCACTCACAGGTAGACCTTTCGGCCGTCCCAACCATTTCCAAACACCGGGACAAGAACGGGCGAATCGGCAAAGCGAAGGGATCAACTACATACACAAGTGAGTATGTATGCAAGCCACCATACAATAGTACATCAGAGCCATTCCAGCTAAAAGAAAGGAAATATAGCAACGCCATACGGCAAGATCCAAATATCCTAGATAGATATAATAGTTCAGGATATCTCCTCATACATCAATCAACAGAGTATCAAGCGGAAGCGGAAGACAAAATCCGAGTACGGATAAGAAGCAAATCGGTATAAGATGCCCCATAAATAAGCACATCCCGCCCACAGATCTCACGGATCCTCGCTCCGGAATCTCTACACCGAATGATCGTTGCCCACATCGTCTGCCTCTTCCACCCAGTATCCATCTTGTGAGTGTACTGCTCATCCGAACCAATAATTTATCGTGTGAGACCCTAGGGTACTCAAAGAAGTCTTTATGCCTCTAAAGGGACACAACCTGGGTGACGCGATTGCAGCAAAAGATAAACCCTAGCAATTCTATAGATACTGCTAACCATCCGCCTAACCAGAGATAGACGGATGTCCGTGAATTAATATCAAGTTATAACAGCTTATAAAGGTAATCTTAACGATCCATCCTCCTCCTCGCCATCGACGAGGAAGCATTTAACAACCCCCATCCGTTGGCGCTTTTATTAACCATTCCGTGAGTATTGCACTATTTACTAGTCGTACCCAGTCTAGTCAAATTAGAAGCGGTACTTTAGTTATGCTTGTCTATGATCGAGAAACTGTGCTCCAAGTCGTCCATAATCGCGACACGGCTTTCAGAAGTTTTACCATAGGTGCACAAATAGCAACACACACTCGATATGCCTCGAAAAACCAAATCAAAACCCAACGAGACAGTCACGACAAAGCAATTACAGGATTCAGAAATATTTCAGGGGCCACCTTTAAGTAGATCCCGAACGGCCGCCGGCTCAAACGGGCTTAAGGTTGTGGAGGCGGTCAAACGATCGGGAACCCGAAGTGTGACTGGGCTTGTCGATACAATAAAACGGGCCACGATCCTAAACGACAGTGTGCAGTACGCACAATTTAAATAAAGCAAAGAAAGCATGGCATAAGTACAGATAGTAAATAAAACCTCAAACTAGTTTGTGGCCCCAAGAAATAGGAATGAATCAAGCTCGCTGGGGGTCCATAAGCCTCCCGGATGTGGATAGCGAATATTCTTGGAACAGAATCAAGTACTGGGCCTTCCGGGACACAAGTGAGCATAAAAACCAAATAACATATATTGCTCACCGATGCCACTTTCATTAGTTATCCCATTACTACTCCGGTTAAGTTGTTTAGGTACCTCATTATCCATCAGACAGTCACATACCCTACACATGCTGTTCTACGACCCGCATGGCTCAAACAACTCCTGTAGTAATGGCTCATGGGATGGAGGAACAAGCTTGTGGGTTTAAAAGTAAAGGCTATGCAATACTTGGGATTCAATTTAATGCGATCGCGACTCAATGATGCAAGAATAAGAAAGAGGCAATAGGTACTATATGTATTCAAGCATGTGGTAGTGCTTGCACGGCAGCTTGAAGCAAGGAATGGATCTGGTAGTGCTCTGGTTCTCTTGATATATCCTCGCCAGGCCTATTCGAGGAAGAACCAAACAAACAAGGGCCAACATAAATAAAGTGCACAAGCATATGAATAAATGCGACAAGCAAACAATCATGCCATGATGAATGATGCACAATTTGCATGTCAATAAGGTAGCATGGCAAGGGTGAGGTGTGAAACACAAGAATAAGCCATTTTATTTAGTTTTGGCCCCATTTTATTCACAATTAAGTTGCTGTCCATAATATATTTATATGATGCATGCTTCAAATCAAACCATGGAATGCATAAACAGAAAGGTCTCACGAGCTAATCATTTTAGACATATTATTTGTTAAATTTGGATTTATAAAACAAAAGTTATTAATTATTTAAGAAAAAGGGCATTTATTGTAATTTAAATAAACTTGGAAATTTAAGTGTTCAAAAATATATTTTAGATGGCATATTTGAGATCCTCACATTTTTCTGATTTGAAAACATATATTATTTGTATTATTTGGATTTGTATTTTAAAAGTTAGTTAAAACAGAATTATATTTGAATTTGAAATAATTAGAAAAGGATTTGAATTTAAAACAGAAACAGTAATACTTTTATACTCAGATTAACCTAGCCGCAGACGCTGACAGTGTGGGTCACGCTGACTCAAAGACACACGCCGACGGAAAAGCTTTTTACACCGAGGCTCGATCGATCTAGCCAAGGTCGACAGCGGGTCCAGCCAGTGGCATGGCATATCGTGGGCGAACCAGGGACTGCGGGCGGAAAACACAAGGAGCTGAGGACCCTTTTTGCAAAAAGCCCGCAGGCGCTGGTAGGTGGGGTCGTGGGGCTGCGGGTTTAGGCGGGAAAAAGGGGGAGGGCTTCTTTGCAAAACGCGCAGGCTGTCGCTGTCTGCTGCTGAACGCGGCGCTGCGGCGGTGGATCTGGCCGGACTTTCGGACGACGATGTCGAGCGAACCACGGCGTCTCCGGCCAAGCCGCAAAAACCAAAAACGAAGAGGGCGCTACCGGCTACAATTCTCGTTCAGGGGGCTAGCTCGGAGGAGGGCTGCAGCGCGCGGGTTTCATCGAGGAACAGAGGCAAGGTGCACGCCACAGCCGCCGACGACACGCAGGCGGTGACCGTGGCGACGAGCGCGCCCGCAGGGTGTTCGACGGAGGCCGGCGGAGCTATGGCGAACTAGAGAGGGGAAGGGGGTGTCTAGGGGCTGCAGGAGCTCACCGCGGTGTTGTTGGCGTGGCCGGGGGCGTTGAGGTGGCGGGGATCGGCGAGGAGGCAGCAGGCCGGAGGCGCTCTGGTGCTCACGGCAGACGGGCGGCGGCGATGCCCGGGCGAGGTCCCGCTCGGCTCAGGGCGAAGAAGAGGAAGCCGAGGACGCTCCTGGTTCTTCTGGTTCGGCTTGGCGCGCTCCAGAACAGCGAGGACAGAGGGAGGCCGAGGTTAGGGTTTGGAGAGGCCATGGCGGCTTGGGGAGGAAGAAGGAGAAGGGTGGGGAGCCGGGCGCCTCCTGGATGCGATCTGGGTAGGGTGGTTGGGGTAGAGAGGGGAGGGAGGAGCACATGGGCTTGGTTGCTTTGCCAAAAGATGAGGGAGGAGGGCTCGGGCTAGGGCTTCTCTTCCTTTGTCTTGTAGCTTAGAGAGGGAAGGGAGGGACCAGGGAGGAGGGGAGCTCGTGGGTTGGAGGGCAGGCTCGGGCTGGGGCCACCTAGGCAGAGAGAGCTAGAGGGGAGAGGGGTAGCCTCGGGTAGATTGGTGCTAGGGTTTGAGCTAGGGTAGGAGGGGAAGGGGGCATAGCTCGGGCTAAGGTTGGTACTAGGGTTTGGGGGGGTAGATAGGTGGCATGGTGGGCCAGCTATGGTAGGCCATGGTGGGACCGAGAGGGTGGCCAAGCTAGGTGATTAGGGTGATGGGTTTAGGTTTAGATGGGGGTGGCTTAGAGAGACAGGTAAGGAGAGAGGGTGAGAGCTAGGGTTTAAAAGGAAGATGGCACGCTCCAACTAGATCAAGCAACACAAGAGAGGGGTGTGGTGATGATGGTCTTAAGCAAGCTCAAACAAGATCAAGCTAAGAGGAGAGAGAGATGTGGTTTAAGTTCACTCAAAATTCAAATAAAATCCAAAGAATAAGAAAAAGGTGGGGCTTGCATGGCCCATGCAAAACATTTATTGCCATGTTGATTATTGTGAGAACAACATTATTACATGGCATTATTCATTTGCACTTCCAAAATTGGAGTAAGGCCCAAGCAAAGGAATTTAGAAGGAATCCCAAGTGGAGTAGATGGAGATGATCACATTGGATTATATTTGGGACTTGCTAGTGTGTTTATGCCACTAGGCATTTAATAAGCCCACAAAAATATCCCAACATGATGATAACCCCAAAACAACACAAAAGGTAGCTAGAAATAGGGCTCCACCCACAAGGCATGCAAAGGTGGCCATGTGGCTCTCATATATCAATAATGTGAAAACAAAATGATGCCAAGATGAGAGCATGTGGAAAAGAATTGGATCCATCCCAACCCACATGAGCTAGAGGTAAAACCCAAATAAAGTGCAAGCCCATATTTAGTTGGATGGTGGAATTATAAGGTGGTGAAAGAAAAGTGGTGGAGTTCATAAAAGATATGCCCCCAACTCAACTTGGGCATTTAAACAATATATCAAGAACCAAATACAATATCAAGAGGCAAATACAATTAATAATGCATATGAGATAAGAACCAAAACAAAAAGGGTTTTATATGATGCTCAAATGCAAGGAGGCATGATGACATGAGCATGATATAATGATGATGCAACAATTATATGTAGGAAGGTAGCATATATCTAGACTAGGCTAGTAGCATTGCAATTGTTAGACAATTGGGATGCTACATACCCATACAGTATATCCTCAACACCTCCCTCTCTTAATCTCTTCCTCTCTTTCTTCCTACCCCCTCTCTTCCTACATACCTTTCTCCAACCACACCCTTCCCACCGTCTCGATGTCAGGGAGGACTAGCGTGGCCACGACCTCCCGCACCTCCCTGCGGTGGTAGGTCGTGGCCACGGCCATGCTCCGGCGAGGCGACACGATGGCGGTGATGCATGGACCCGATTGCTTTTACAATTCAAAACAAGGGTGTTTTTTGCATTTTTTTGTTTTTCAAAAAAAAGTGTGGCGCCCCTGGACCCCTTCCTATGGCGCACTAGGTGGTGCGCCACGGGTAACTTACCCGTAATGCACCATATAGTGCGCTACGGGTAAAACTTAGACGTAGCGCACGGCTAGTGGTGCACTGCTAGTGAGCTACATATGTCCTTTTTAGCTGCGCCACAGATGTGTTGTTTCCTGGTAGTGAGAGAGAGGAGGAAGTAACTCTCAGCTACCCTCTAAGTGTAAAATGAATCGATCCCTCTACTAGGAGGCCCTGGCTGACCTTATAAAGGGGTGTCCAGGTTATATTAGGGTTGATGTGGATGGCATATTCCTCGAATATGCTCATCCCAAAGTGGTAATTCGGTGGGAGCCTTTCCCTGTCTCCCTTCTATCGACGGAAATAACCCAGAGCCCACGACATGTGAGCATTGGACTCTAGGGCTATCACCTCCGTGACTCTTCTTCTGCTCTTCTATCCCTCTGACCCTTGTCTGTAGCTCTTGACTCTATGTAGATTCCTAGGAGAGAGACAGAGTGATGTGTTGACTTTGGGAATTGCTCTCTCATTCTCAAGCAAGCCTTCTCATGACTTGGCCTCGTACAAGATGACTCGGCAAAGCCCAAACCAGCAAACAAACAACACGCCTAACATCATGCCGACATACCCCTTATGTCGGCCGAGTCAAGCCTTAGATGTACAACTCCGAGTAATCCAGCCCTTATTCGGCTGACCCTCATATAACCTGGCCGGGTCATTCTTTGACCCGGTCAATATCTCGGTGGGGTTTGCCCTTTTACCTTATCTTAACCCTACCTAGCGTCATCCCCCCAACTTTAGTCTTTGAAACTGGTGCAGCCTAAACAGCCTTAGCCGGCAAGGCCACAACAGGTTCATCTTATCCGGATCTCTTAGTTGTATTACCGACTTATTCTTTATTCGGCTGATATTTGTTGCGTATTTTGCTGGATTATTTGTGATAGCTCACTTGATCCGAGTCTTTCTGGCTTCATTCGAGTTCTATATTGTTAGCCAAGTCATTCTGATACATTCTGAATTATTTCACTTCCTTTCTTCGTAAGATTCTCCGTCCTACGTGTCAATAATCATTGCAAGCCGCCTTATTCTTTGTGCTACTACTACAATTACTGAGACAGTAACAATTATCCCTATTAGCGGTCAAGTCCTACAGTGTGCCTCTTCGATTACCGCAATGGCTATTATGGGTGAATCGTCTCCTGTGTTGTGTAACTGCTCGTGCGGCTCCACCCAGCGGTTACCACCACATCATACACGCGTGTAAGAAGCAACCGTTGTTCCTGCACGATCCCACGACCCCTCATCGTCTAGGACAATAAATAGGGGAGCGGGGTGAAACCCTCGTTCACTTTCCCCTGCCCCGAACCTTCTCATCTTCTTCCCAGCGCTGCCACCACAGAGCACTTTCTGTGCGACCATGCCGCCCGTTCTTTGCGCTCTGCCACCGCGTATAGCGCTTTCTCTGGGCAACTTCTCCGCCCCACCATGTCCTGCTGCTTGTGACCGCATCTATCTGCTGCAGCAACAGGTCTGTGGCTGTCACGGACTCTCCTCGCCGTCACGAGCATCTCCTCCTCCACCGATTCCTCGGACGAACCAATGGCGGGCTTGCAGAGCATCGTTGCCGCCGTGAGAGATGAAGACATCACTGACGCCCTGAGCGTGGATCTTGGCAAGGATCTAACGCGACCTAGAAGGAGGTCGATTAGATCCTTCGGATGCGCCGAATCTCGTCCGAGGTATCCTGTTGATTAATCGGCAAGCAGCTTGCCCGCATCATCAAACTGGGTGAGTTCATCGTCTTTGTTTCTCATTTCGCCCAAGTTTTTGGTCTGCCCCTTAGCGATTTTGCCAAGGACTTCCTAGATACCTTTGGCCTCCAGCCTCACCACTTACCGTATAATGCTATAGCCTCCCTCTCTGCCTTTATCTTGGCCTCTAGCCCTCCGTCATTCTTTTGTCCAAATTCTTCCAAATCCGGGCCACTGTTATGCCGAATAAGGATTTGCACCCATCCGAGAAATCCCTCACGCAGTGCGGTGCTGCCTCCATAACACCCCAGAAAGGCTTTATCTTCCCCCAAGTCACCGGCCTTGAGTCATGCAAGAAATGGCACATGTCCTTCTTCTACGTGAAGAACAGTGGCGAGGAGAACATGATCTGGCTGCCGGCTTTCTCAATCGGTGTGCCCGCTAGGAAAGACTAGGACGTCAACCGAAAGAGGAACAACGCCCTAGCTGAGTCATTCAAGATACGTCTCAAGGAACTAACTCGGGCCGGGTTATACGGCGATGATCTCATGGCTACCTTTATTTGCATCCGAATCTTCCCATTCCAGAAGCGCACACACAAACTCTGTTAAATGAGTGGTCGCCTTAACCCGAACCATGTCTCCACTATCGAGCTCGATTATAACGAAATCCGGAAATTTGTTCGATCTATCTTCAAGACTGATATGGCCGAAAGATTGGACATGGGGCATGGAGCCCTTCACCCGTGACAACCCCCCTCCTAAGGTAATTAAATTTTGAATCACTTTATCCGAGTTATGTTTTACTTCGGCTTTGTTAAGCAGATAAGTTTTCTTTGTGTTATTTCCTTAGAAATTTGCTGAGTGACAATGGCTCAATTGATTGTTGAGCTTCATTGGGAGACCCCAAGAGGAAGGTATGATGAGCACAACAGCAAGTTTTTCCCTCAATAAGAAACCAAGGTTGTCGAACCTAGAGTAGGAAGGAAACGGTTCAAAGGTGTTGCTAGCAACTTGGAAATCTATACAACACAAACTCAAGACTTTGCACAAACGAATGGTGAGGTTGTCAATCTCATCGGTTTGCTGAAAACAAAGGATTAATTGTATGGTGTGGAAGGTAATGGTGGTTTGCAGAAAGTAAACAGTAACAGTGGAAGATGTATCAATGATAAAGATTGGACCGGGGTCCATAGTTCACTAGAGGTGTTCTCCTTAATATAAACAAACATGACATGTTGGGTAAACAAATTACAACAGCGCAACTGACAGGACTGAGCAAGGCATGATAATGCAATACTAGACATTCATGATCCTATGAGATTTGATTGGCAATACAACAAGATACATAGACCGCCATCCAACTGCATCTATGACTAGTAATCCACCTTCAGGTTATCATCCGAACCCCCTCCAGTATTAAAATGCAAGCAATGGATAACTGCTTTAAGCAAAGTGTGTAAGGTAAACAATCCACTTGTTCCATGGACAAGAGACCGTTGTTTTCTCCCTAGTAGCAACAACACATCTACAACCTTAGAGATTTATGTCACTTCCCTTAGATTAAATAGAGGCATGAACCCACTATCGAGCATAAATACTCGCTCTTGGAGTCACTAGCATCTACTTGGCCAAGATAGCTACTAGAAACAGAGAGCATGCAAGATCACAAACAACACATACATGATAGAATCAATAAGACAAAACCATTAATCAATCTAACATAGTAGTCTCAATATCCATCATATCCGTGCAAACACAACATGCATGATTACAAATAGATGATATTGATCATGAACGGAGCTCACAAGATCTAAATATGGTAGCACAAAGGAGGAGAGACAACCATCTAACTACTACATGGACCCGTAGTCCAAGGTGGAACTACTCACGCTTCATACCGGAGGCTGACATGATGATGAAGAAGGTCTTCGGGATGATCTCCCCTCTGACAGGGTGCCGGGAAGAGCTTCAGATCCCCTGATCTAGGGACAATGGTGGCGGCGGCTATTAACTATTTCATGGAATATTGATTGGGGACTTAGGGTTTTGGTATCGGGGGCTTCTTATAGGCATAGAGGCGAGGCATGGGGGCACCCAAGGTGGCCGCACCCCCCCAGGCACGGGCTAGGGTTAGCCGTGCGGCTAGGCGGTGTGGCCCCTTGGTGGCTCTCCTCCGTCTCGTATTCTGGCTCCGTGTTCCCCACGGTAAAATATTGACTTTGACTTTTGTCCCGTGCAATTTCGAGAATATTGATTTTCTGCCTTTTCTGGAACCAAAAACAGAAGAAAACAGGAAACTGGCACTGTGGCATCTTTTTAATAGAACAAATAAAAACACCTCAAAGTGTAGACAGAGCAAAGTAATGTAGATACTAAACAAGCATGGAACATCAAAAATTATGGATACGTTTACGACGTATCAAGAATCTCCAAGCTTAACTCCTGCTTATCCTCGAGTAGGTAAGTGATAAAAAGAAGAATTTTTGAGGTGACATGCACCATCAAAATCAAGATCAATCCATTTGCAAGCATTGAAAGCTGGGATCAAAGAACCCTAAACATGAGCATGAACGATGAAGTTGTAACAGTAAGACAAATTAACTATGCATGCAACATGAAAGGTTATAAACAAAGATCATGAATAACAATGCACTGAAAGACGTTTGTTTGTTTCACATACTAGTATAAATGTGCACATGCAACGCACGAGTTCCATATTTTATGATAGAGATATCTACGTGCAAACTTGTTTCTCTTTTAGCGAATTTTTATACCGAGCCATTTAAATGTATCTCATGCCTAATAATGTGAGTGCATGTGTAACCCACAATCTACATACAAAAACACTTTAAAAATAAGATGTGTGCAACATTATCTACTATTTTTCTTTTATTATAGTTCCTTCTCGAAGGTTCACCTATTCATGCAATTTATAATGCTTTGTTTCTTGGTTGGAATATTTTTTTGAGGGGATGGTCGAAATATTTTAAATCTCCATTTTCTTACTTCAAAATATGTACTCCCTTAATTCAGAATATTCCACATATACATTATACAAAATGTTATAAAAAATAAACATCTAGAACTTGTCATGTGAGCCTATCAAGGTAGTAATACCTGCTACCACCGTTTTATAATATAACCCTTTTCAGCAAACTAAAAAAGCTTGCTAAAAAGACATATATTGTGGAATGGAGGTAGTATTAGTTTTGGAAATGATAATAATACAGTATTTAACACATGGTATTGAGCTAAATATACCTCGTAAAAATGTACTCCATGAAATTTAACATCCACAAATCACACGATGACCTACACAATTACAAATCCGATAGTACATTTTGTTATCCTTTTCCAAAAAAGTACATTTTATTATATTCAACTAAAAATTACCAGCAGTTTGTAAAAAGGACAATTATCAGAAAAGACTTAATAAATGTTTTAAAAACGACAAAATAAAAACATTATGGACCTGCTGTCGTCGGAGTGGCGAGGAGCCGAGGAGTGACCGTACCAAAAAAAACACTCACCCCACCCAATCGGACACGTGGCCCTGCCTACTTTCTTCCTCACTCCCACTGCCTCCTCCTCCCCTTCCCATTTTCTCCTCACCGCCGGTGGAAGCTCACGCCTATTGCTCCCTGCCGCTGGCCTAGACATGTCACCCTCCTCGCGTAGCCTCAGAGACTCCCATCTCCGCCGGTTTCAGCGAAGCCCCTACCGAAGCAAGCAGACCGAGCCCCACCACACCGGCGAGGTCCGGCGCCGCCCCCCATCTACCTTCCCGCCACTCCAACGACGGCGAGGTCCTGAGCCCCCTCACCTGCCTCCCATCGCCCCGAAGAGGACTGGTTCCCCCTCACCTGCTTCCCTACCGCCCTGACGTGGTCCTGCGTCCCTCCCCATTAGGCACCGACGGAGGCGCAGGTGTGGGCGTCTTCTTCACCAGATTTGCGGCCACGGATACCCTGCGTTCGATGGCTCTATAGCGTCGGTTTCCTCCGGTTGTACAAACAACTCTCTGCACTCCCTTCGAGAGGGAGGAAGGTAGAACATACCTGATGTCATGCATTTGATATCTGAACCATGTCCATACTGTTTAGGCTTTGCCAGAAATAAATACCCCCTCTGCTATATATTATTCGAATATTTATTCTTGTGTTGGATCTAATTTATCACATGTTTGCTTGTTCTGATAATTGATAACATTGTAAGATATCCCACTTTGTACATAGTGCTAACAATTCATTTCTGCCTTTTCTGGCAATTCTTCCATGGTGTCTCTTAAAAGACATTTTATTGATAATATCAACACGATTCTTATTGTTATAGGTGTCTCTGGTTTTGTTAGCTTCGAAATATGTTGACTTAATTGTCCCTGGTTATACTCATCCTCCAAGGGCACAACCTGTTTTGCTGTCACATCTTCTCTTTTCTAAGTCCTTTTGTCCTGATGGTAGGTAGAGTGATGTGTGCTTTTGAAGAAAATGGACCATCTAAAATTTTCCTTTGGAACTACCGGAGATTAGTTATATTTCATTTACTACCACTGTTTCTACTATTTATGAAAATTCAGAGCAAGTTGGTGATAATTTTGGTGCTGTAGCTGGTATAGATGGGAAGTGCTATTGATGCAATACGGAACATAGATGATCTTCCAAAATATTGTGAATGACGTACTGGCAACCAGAAGAGGAAGAAAAGAGTAAGTCTATTAATGTTTGTTTTAGCTTCCCACAAATTACGCTATCTATTAATTTAGCAAGTAATGGTAGCTTTGTATGCTTGCGTTGCAAACTGAAAAAACCAACCATTTGTTTCCTGAACTCAAACCAGCGAACTGAAAAAATCACAAGCATTTGATTCATGAACTCAAACCAGCAAACATAACAGTGAAAACTTTCCATGTACTATAATATAGCACATGCTATTCGCTGACCAGTCTTTAGCCAGTCCACTTGCATGCTTATTCAGTCGTTCTAAACCTTGGATCCATATCAAGTTGATTCAAGTTCAAAGAACGGTAGCATGAGCTTTTTGTCCGCGTTGCGTTGCCATGTTAAATGCTGCCTGCTTCATGTCCTCGAAGTTTTTTGCTTGTGGTGAGTTTTCTTGCTAAGATTCCCATGCGTGTCTACAGAAGCATGTCTAATCATCAGGGCTTGGTATGTTTTATTTTTCACAGGTCTTTCATAGCGTACGGATGACACCTCACTTAGAGATGTGTTCACCAGCTGGAGAGGTCACTGAAGGTCGGTGTGTATCTTGAACATTTAATTTTCAATAATAGTCAATGTGTCTATGGTTCAGTTATTATCCCAATTTGTTTATTGCTTCGTGATGTTAATGTTTTTCCTTTTGCAGCGTGTGTAATCACTAACAGAGAGACTGGAAAGTCTAGAGGATTTGGTTTTGTAAACTTCGCGGATAAGGAGTCAGCAAAGGCTACTGCAGCTAGCATGGATGATCAGGTGAGTCGAAACAAGATGTTTGTCGTTTTGCTTTACAGTAGAGTTAATGTATTGTGTGGGCAAGTGTATAATCTGAATTATCATTTGTAGGATGCATAAGTTTGTACTATAGGACTGGGAGGAAGTCAGTTTGATTTTCCTAGTATGTCGATTCTGTTAGATTATGTGCAATCTAAATAAACATGTGTAATGTGATTAAGTTTTTACAATGAGCCGGGGAGGAAATTGATACCTGTACCTGGAATTGTTATAGGATGGTGATGATATTTCTGCCGTGAGGACGCCGAAGAGGGCGACATACAGGCAAGCGGCAATGGTGCCGTCCAGGGTCGCCGCGATGGCGTCGTCCTCCAGGGTCATGGCGAGGGCTTTGTCCAGGCACGCGACACCGGCGAGCTCGTCATCCCGGTTCACGGCAAGGGCGTCGTACAGGAACTCGGCGAGGGCGTTGTCCAGGGTCACGGCGATGACGATGGCGCCGTCGTCCAGGGATGCTGTCCAGGCACCCGACGCAGCCGAGAGGGTCGTCAAGGTTCACGGCGAGGGCGCCGTATAGAAACTCTGCGAGGGCGCTGCCCAGATTCACGACAATGACGATGGAGCCGTCGTCCAGGGATGCCGTCCAGGTTCATGGCCAGGCGCTGTATAAAAACTCGGCGAGGGCGTGGTACATGGTCACGGTGATGGCGAGATTTCCTTGTTTTCCTCCGTTGACCGTTTAGTTTTTTCTTTAAACCAATGTTGAGGACGTGGGGCGCGGGGACTGTTGTAATTTGCTCCGCAGGATAAGTTTTCCGTCCGACGTTGTAAATTGCTAAATGTACATGGAGATCTGATTAGGCTAAGGCTAGGCGTTAGATTTCCTTTAGTGGACCCGGTCGTGTGGTTTGACTCCGTCTGTGTATGGCTTACGGTGTGTATTTAGCGAAGTTCTTGTTCGTGCCTTTATAAGTAGTAAGTACTCTCTCCGTTCCTTGATATAAGGTATATAGTTTTTTTGCACGAATATTAGCGCATAGGCTAAAAGGAAAAAAATCGATACTTTTAGATGTTAATATATGTAGGTGACCGATGTGAGAATACAGGAAAATATGGAAATCTCGGTATATCGTCTCTCCAAATCAGTTTGACTCCTAAATTATGTAAAAAAATCCCAGAATTCCACCATATACCTTATATTCTGGAATTTTTTACAGAAAACTATACACCTTATATCAAGGAACGGAGGGAGTAGTAGATAGAAAACATAGCATAGTGGTATTCACCTTGTCCCTAATGGAGTAGCAAATAAGTACATATGACACATTCAAAGTTCATAAGAGTGACTAGATACAAATAGTTGAAGAACAAGCAATATCAACAATATGCATCAATCAATAAGTTTTGGGACAATACACATAGAACTAAAAATGGCAACTATGCTCTCTTAATTGCTGCCTAAGAATAGAAGATGAAGACTTAATATAATGGTGGAAGAAAGACCCTTCATAAAAGGGAAGCAGGGATTTCAAGTCTCAAAAAGAGCTTCCAAAAATTATGGTACATGTTAGCTTTCAGCTCTCATTGCCCCTATCATAAGTATCTTGAAATGATTAAGGTTAAAGTGAACAAACTATGGAGTATATGCTTGACAAAGTATAAGTTGGCAATCTCATGTCCCTTGAATACGAGGGCCGCTCATCATGCTATTCAAGTTTAGTTAACGGTAAGTTATTGTCATAGTAAGTGCATGTGTATCATAGAGAACCGCTAACAGGGTACCCCTTGCACATGATACATGAGCTATCCCATAATCAAAATGACAAGGCAAGCAGACAATGAGCATCTCAGAAATCTTCTTATTTACCATGTGAAAATGGTGATTTCTCTCTTTCCTCTTTTCTCATATTTTTTCTTTTTCTCAATCTCTTTTTTTATATCTCTTTTTTTATAAGAAGAATGCTTTATAGATTGCTCATTATGGTGATGCTGCAAGTTTCCACCATGATTAGGCATGGCTTAGGCTAGCGACCTGGGCATTTCTATAACACACATACATAACTATATGGACTTACAATCTCCCCTTTCATTTCACACCGACAACATCTATAAACAAAAGAGCATGATATCAACTGGGTGGATATTTACATGTGTTGAAAGCGTTCCCCGTGATAGCACGGTTCTGCTAATTCCATCGTATAAGTGCAACCATATACAACATAGATGACACAATGATTCAAGTTTATTTAGGGGCAAGAAAAATAAAGTGTGCCATCAAGTTTGTGAGAGCTTTAATCACTAAGTTTTCACATAACAAAGAGACTTTTTAATTGGAAGGTAGATGAAAACAAGAATATACTTGGAATGGTGTAACACACCATGCATAGGAATTTATAGTGGACACTTTGGAATAACTTGGTTTCTTGGGAGTTGGATGCATGAGTAGAGATTACTCATACAAGTGGAGGCTATCAAAAGACTGGGAGCGTCCAACTAAGAGATCAATAATGGTCATCATCATGTAGAGCGACAAAACATTACTAATCAAATCATAAAGTGGTACTACAAGTCAAGTACTAAATGATCATATAGGCTATGGTGACTTGCTCATAGTCATAACATGGTGTGAGCATGTGCCAAGTCAACCCAAACAAAGCATCAAAGAAGAATACCATAATACTATGCTTTTGTATGCTAAAACAACGCATGATTCTTTCAAGGCACATTAAGAAATCCCAATTGTTTGGAATAAGTCATGCTACAACAATAATCACTAAGTATAAGGTCAAACCAACATCTATCATGACATGCTAAAGTCTTAGTCATAGTCAAAGCAAGCACCTATTATACTATTCAAGCAAGAACTTTCTACTCCTTTCCAACACCAATCAACTTATTTGAAACAACACAGCGAGAACGGGGGTCCAAACTACTTTATTCAAGAAAACTAAGCAAAACAAAAACCAAAAATGAAAACTAAGATGCTTCAAGAACAACACAACTTGTGCATGAAACAATAAAAACGAAGTGTCTAGAAAGACCTGAGATTTTTATTGATAAAGAAGGGGATGCCTTGGGCATCCCCAAGCTTTGATGCTTTTACCTCTTGAATATTTATTGGGGTGACACGGGGTGACATCCCCAAGATTGAGATTTTGTCCATTCTTCATCTCATTACATGATTCTTCCTCTACACCTGAAAATTTTCCTTCATACAAAACTTCACACAATATTCATTAGCAACACTAGTGTATTCAAAATATAATAGACCCTTGGGGTTTAGTTTCAAAATAGCAAAACTTTCACTAAAAACACAAGCTACTATAGAAATTCCCTGAAAAAGCTCAATTTCCCAAAAAGAACCCAAAAAGGAATCAATAAGAAGCAAATGCAAATAATGGCAGAAATCTGTCAAAATAGACCAACAGGTAGAAACCGATTTTTTCAAAGACCTTCTGTTGCTCAAATCAAAAAGTGTTGTACTAACGAAAATTATCTAACTACCTGGGGGTGTATTCAGAAAATTACAGCTCAAACCGACTTAGAGAGATTTTACACGAATTTTTATAGTGGAGCACAAAAATTTGTTTTGGGACAACAACTCCCCAAATCTTACTTCCCTCTCATTAGAGGTTATTCTTGGCACAAAAATCAAATACAATGATAAGGAGCGGTCATAATAGAGGTAGTAACTTCCAAGACTCAAGAAAACTTTTGGGTTATCTCCCAATAAGTACTTTTCTTTAACGCCTTTAAGTTAGGCACAAGAAGCAAGTATTTTCAAATGAAGAAGCATTAAGGTCAATACTCGAAATATCTTCAACTAGGAAAGGTATCTCATCCAAATGAGTTTTAGAGGATCCTTTCTCATCTCTCTTAGGTTCATTACTTCCATCAAATGGGATTTCAGGAACAATCCAATCAAAATTATTTTCTAAGGCCTCATGCATTCCTAAAAGTTTAAAAGGTATGGGTATCTTAATTTCCTCTCTGGGTTTGGTTTTATCTGAAGTGCCCATAACATCTACACATGAGCCTAGCATATTAAAACGTTCAAAGACCTTTTTGGCTTCCTTAGCAACATCATTGAACTCTTTTGGCAAAGTTTTTAGGATAAAATCTCTCTTTTCAGCATCCTCTTCTTCTTTTAGTTTAAGAAACAAAATTTCCATCATGGGGTTAAGGTTAACAAACCTAGCCTCCAACATGTGAACTAAATAAGCTACAGCAATTTCATAATTAGGAGCAATTTTTGCTAAGGATCTATCCTCAATATCCTCATGTTTGCTAACATGATTAAAGAATTCTTCAATATTTTCTTTCCCAATTATAGAGCCACTACCTATTGAAAGGTCTTTCAGGGTGAACTTGGGAATTAACATGGTGAGCTAGAGCAAGGTGACAACTATAGTAGGAACTAATTATTTTGTGTTTTTGATAAGAGGAAGCAAACCAAACTAAACTAATTTGTTTGGAGTTTTTGATAAAAAGAGGCAAATAAATCCAAGCAAAAGAAACTAAGCAAAACAAAAACAAAGTAAAGAGAAAGGTTGTGAAGGACTCCCCTTGTGAAGCCGTCCTTAGCCTCCCCGGCAACGGCGCCAGAAAAAGCTTGACGATGGCTCAGTTGATTGTTGAGCTTTGTTGGGAGACCCTAAGAGGAAGGTATGTTGAGCACAGCAGCAAGTTTTTCTTTCAGTAAGAAACCAAGGTTATCGAACGAGTAGGAGGAAGGAAACGACTCAAAGGTGTTGCTGAAAACTTGGAAACCTATACAACACAAACTCAAGACTTTGCACCAATGAACAGTGAGGTTGTCAATCTCATCGGTTTGCTGAAAACAAATGATTCATTGTATGGTGTGGAAGGTAATGGTGGTTTGCAGAAAGTAAATAGTAACAACAGAATATGTATCAATGGTAAAGATTGGACCGGGGTCCATAGTTCACTAGAGGTGTTCTCCTTAAGATAAACAATCATGGCATGGTGGGTTAACAAATTACAGCAGGGCAATTGACAGGACTGAGCAAGGCATAATAATGCAATACTAGACATTCATGATCCTATGAGATTTGATTGGGAATACAACAAGATACATAGACCGCCATCCAACTGCATCTATGAATAGTAATCCAACTTCAGGTTATCATCTGAACCCCCTCTAGTATTAAGTTGCAAGCAACAGATAACTGCTATAAGCAAAGTGTGTAAGGTAAACAATCCACTTGTTCCATGAACAAGAGACCATTGTTTTCTCCCTAGTAGCAACAACACATCTACAACATTAGATATTTCTGTCACTTCCCTTAGATTAAATAGAGGCATGAACCTACTATCGAGCATAAATACTCGCTCTTGGAGTCACTAGCATCTACTTGGCCAAGATAGCTACTAGAAACGGATAGCATGCAAGATCACAAACAACACAGACATGATAGAATCAATAAGACAAAAACCAGTAATCAATCTAACATAGTAATCTCAATATCCATCGGATTCCCACAAAAACAACATGCATGATTAGAAATAGATGATCTTGATCATGAACGGAGCTCACAAGATCTAAACATGGTAGCACAAAGGAGGAGAGACAACCATCTAGCTACTACATGGACCCGTAGTCCAAGGTGGAACTACTCACGCTTCATACCGAAGGCTAACATGATGATGAAGAAGGTCTCCGAGATGATCTCCCTTCTGGCAAGGTGCCGGGAAGAGCTTCATATCCCTCCTGATCTAGGGACGATGGTGGCGGCGGCTACAGACTGTTTCATGGGATATTGATTGGGGACTTAGGGTTTTGGTATCGGGAGCTTCTTATAGGCGAAGACGCGAGGCAGGGGGGCACCCAGGGTGGCTGCACCCCCCTAGGCGCCGGCTAGGGTTAGCCGTGCGGCCAGGGGGTGTGGCCACCTGGTGGCTCTCCTTCGTCTCGTATTCTGGCTCTGTGTTCCCCATGGTAAAATATTGACTTTGGCTTTTGTCCCGTCCAATTTTGAGAATATTGATTTTCTGCCTTTTCTGGAACCAAAAACAAAAGAAAACAAGCAACTGGCACTGTGGCATCTTGTTAATAGGTTAGTACCAGAAAACATATAAAAACACCTCAAAGTGTAGACAAAGCAAAGCAAAGTAGATACTCAACAAGCATGGAACATAAAAAATTATAGATACGTTTACGACGAATCACTAAGAAGTCCGCAGAGGATGGCGAGACACTTGCCCTTACTTGGATCAAGGATCATGATACCTCACACGAGGGTGAGTCTGACTCCGAGGAGTTCATGCCCAAGCCTGACTCAGCCCCCAGTCGTACTCGGGGTAAGGCTTCAGTCTGAACCTACGATGATGATTCGGATGAATGCAAATTTCTCGAGGTACATAACCCGGTGCCCCTCTCATATGCCTATCCGGCTCCTTTTTCCCTAGCTAATCTAGCTAGGCAGGTCCATGACGTGGCTCCCATTACCGTAGGAGGCCAAGGGCCTGTGATGAAGTGTGTCGTGCCGATTGATCCGCCGGCCGAGGCTCCCATGAAGAGGTTCAAGAGGCCTGCCAAGAGGGCCCCTAAACATAAAACGGCTCCATCTGTCTCCTCGTAGGTTTTTTCTCACTCTTTCATTTTTCCTTGTATTTCTTGTTCTCTCTTTCTTTATTCGACTACATTTATCAAACTGTTTTACCTTGGAAATGCTCCACTAGTTATCCCTTAGAGTGGGCCCAACATGGATTCTCCTTCGACATCAGCTCGGGATGATGTTCAGGTTCCAAGACCGTCCCGGGGTGACTCTTATCCCGCGCCAACTAATAATCCACCTCGGTGGGAGGGATAAAATGTTGGTGTGGCTGGTGACAAGGATACCGCCATGCTAGATCAACCATCCGAGCCAACCGCATCCGCCAAGATTGTTGAAGGTAGAGAGGCAACTCCTACTGAGGTATCTGTTACCTCGGCCTCTGCTCAAGCTCCAGAGGCTCCTTCTATGGCGCCAACAACTACACCAACCTCTTCCGGGTCTTCCAAGACTCGAACGCAGGATCAACGTGGAAAAGCCCGCGCTCCAAGTCTCAGTTGACCTCTTTGGCTCCTTTATGCCCTGCTGCTGCTGCTCGGCCCACCCAATCACAACCTGAGGCCGATCCAACTACCACTAAACAGCGTAAAAGTGGAGCTGCCACTAAGCCAATTCGGAAAAAGGTCGCTGGAACTTCTTCCCATCCCTCCATTGTCTCCATACTCCAGAAGGGCGCCTCTTCCTCTACCTCCGCTTCATCTGCAGGTATGGAGATGGTGCTTCATAAAAGTCTGGCAGCTGAAGCGGTGGCTAAGCAGGCCTGAGTAGACAAAGGCAAAGTGCGGATGCGCACACTAAGTGGTGAAAGCCTTGGTTCCTTGGATGAATATGTCGACAGCTGGAATGCTGCTAACTATATCAATGTTAGCTCTAGTAGCAATCTTGGACCTAAGAGTTTTGGCCTGGGTGACATCAACAACAGGTTTCAGCTTGCCAGCCGAGTCATCAACGTGGATGATAATATGAATGAGGTAAACACCTCGGCTTACGCCCCAGACTTTTGCATAATGTATCATATAACCATTAGACCCTGAGCCTCTGGGGTAATGAGTTATCATTCGGCCGGATGCTCTCCTTATGTAGTGCTCTAGTGCAGCCGGGGTGCATAAGTGAATTATTTTAACTTAGGCAGAATTTGTCTTAGGTCTTGAATTTCCAGCCACCTAGATCCGGATCAAGTTTTACTTGATTCGGATCTTGAGCTTTATTGAAATATCCAGCCACCTAGATCCGAGTCAAGCTTTGCTTGGTTTGGATCTTTTTATTGCTTTGAATGTCCAACCACCTCGATCCAAGTCAAGTTTTATTTGGCTTGGATATTTAGGTTAGCTTCGAATATCCAGCCACCTAGATCCGGATCAAGCTTTGCTTTGTTCGGATATTTTTATTGCTTTGAATATCCAGCCACCTAGATCCGAGTCAAGTTTTACTTGTCTTGAATCTTGAGTTAGCATCGAATATCCATCCACCTAGATCTGAGTCAAGTTTTACTCTGCTTGGTTCTTTAGGTCATCTTCGAATATCCACATTGCTGATTTCTCTGTCTTTTGTGCTTTTCCAGATTGCTCATAATTGGCGCACCGCCAAGTTCCAAAAACTGCACTTTGCCCATAGGTCACTGCAGAGTAAGTACAAGAATGTAGTGCCCATTCTGCAGAAAACTGGTAAGTTCATTGTCCCATTATTTCCAACATTCTCTTTCGGTTCGTTCAGCCGAGCTAATTTCCGATTTGCCCTTGCGCAGCCAAGATAGATACCCAGAACAAGGCGCTTACTGATAAAGTTGCCAAGATAGAACGTATTTCGGTTTTTTTACCTCAGAATTTCATATATCACATTTTTTCTGTTTGTGAAAGTCCTCATGATATTTTATCTCGGCTCAGACGAATTAAAAGACTTTGCAGAATCCCACCAATACTACACTTGTATGTCTGATCTGATGATTCATTTTCTCGAGCAAGCATGAGATCATTTAGCCAAGCTTAAGGAGAATGGCGATGAGATAGCTTGGCTTTGTGCTGAGGTTAAAATCTGAAGAAAACTCATTAGGCCGAGCTTGAGAAACTCAACCAGGAGTTCCGAGGAGAAGAACTATATGACCCTCCAGCTGGAGAAAAAGAACGAACTCCTTCAAGTTGTCGAGGCTTCAACCAACTCCTGCAAGGACGAACTTGCAAGGTTGTATAGGAAGCAAGTTAGCTGGATCGCCGACCTTGGCAGGATAAATTCATTTATTCACTGTAAGTTTCTTTCCTTATCTTACTGTTCCTGCCCGACTTATCTTGATCATTTGTTATTGATTTTCCCCTTTACTTAATTTAAGATAATTTCCCGGAGTGCTAAATGCGTAGTGAACGCTTGGCTCCGGCATGGTGGAAGACGACGTGGAGTCCAAGGAATATGATGATGACGAAGAACAAAACTCGCAGTAATAGTTGGGAAGCTCTGATGAGCACGAAGGAACTTCGGAGAAATATTCCGACGCTGAGGATGCTTCCAAGGGGACCGAGTACCTCTCGTAGTGAGTCCGGGGTCCTTCCTTTGACGCCGAGGTTCATAGCTCGGAAGCCCTAGCCTCGGAATCTAGTGTTCCACATCCGACTGCCGATGATTCGGCATCATCTACTCCTCCGCCGACTGCCGATGTTCCGGCATCAACTGCTCCTCCACCGACTACCGATGATCCAGCATCAGTTGTTCCTTAAGCGATGTGAACTTTAAATTTCATTAACTCCCCGATATGTTGGGCGCGAGATGTAAGATACAATTTAAGTTGTTTTTCAACTACTAAGTATGTAAATATTGGACCCTTTTGGGCGTAGTCCTCGATTTTCATATTTCTTGTTATGTCATTTGGCCCGCGTTTACCATTTTTTAGCGTTCGACTTACGGGTCCGAATTAACTCTCGAACTAACAATACTTAGAAATTTGGATAATCATCTCAAAACGATCTCACAAGATAATTAAAGAAATTAAATACAAGGGTTAGTCAAAAAATAATTCGGCTCGTGTACTTTTCCCTCAATCGTTTTTCATGTGTTCAACAATTTCTGGCTTTTCTCTTGCTTTCCATGAAGCCTATTTTTTGGGCAGCAGCAGGTCGAAGAGTTGGCCTTTGTTGCCGACACATTACTAACTCGGCCTTTGGATCAGGAAATTTAAGCCGACCGACATATAAAATATAACTGCATAAGAGACAATTTTATTAAGACAGTCCCCGAGTTATAGCTCGAGGTGCCAAAGTTTCATTCATTAGTTCATTGTCGGCATATAATCCGACATATGAGAGTTCGAGAGACAATTCACTTCGGCTAAGTGAAAAATGGACGAAGTAAAGCTACATTCCATGAACTCTTTGATTTTTCACCTGACCTGTCTGCCTTATTCTTCTCCTGTGCTTGAGCATCTATAAGATAACACACATCATTGTGTAGTGCTTTGCTAACAATAAATGGACCCTCCCACGGAGGTGACAGTTTATGCATGCAGGATGTTCGCTACATGAGCCGAAGCATCATATTTCACTCTCAAAAGACTAGAGGATTCACATTCTTGCTATGATAGGGTCTGGGGTTTTGTTGATATACGACAAATCTAGACAATGCCAATTCCATAGCCTCTTCTAGTAGATCAACATCATTTTGCTAGGATATCTCATTTACTTCGGCTTCTGTGTATTGGGTGACTCTAGGCGATTCATGCACTATGTCGGCTAGTAATATAGCTTCTGCCCCATATAACAGGAGAAATGGCGTATAGCCTATTGAGCGATTCAGAGTTGTCCTCGGGATCCATAACACGGCCGTAAGCCACTCAATCCAACACCCCGCTGATCTTTGCAGCGGCTCAATGAGCCAGGGTTTTATCCCGGACAATACTAGTCTATTGGATCTTTCTACTTGCCCATTCGATGCAGGATGTGCGACTGATGCAACATCGAGTCTTATTTTATTATCTCGGCAAAATCGAGCAAACACTCCTTCGGCGAAGTTTGTGCCATTATCAGTTATGATACTATGAGGGTACCCATATCTCAGGATTACATTATTTAGGAATCTCACTGCTGTGGGCCCATCACACTTTCTTATTGGCTTTACCTCAATCCACTTTGTCAATTTATAAACCATGACCAAAATATGGGTCATGCCACCACGAGCCGCCTTAAATGGTCCAACCATGTCCAAGCACCACACAGCAAACGACCAAGTGATTGGTGTGGTTTTTAACTTGGATGATGGCATATGACATTTGCTTGCATTTCTTTGGCAGCCATTACACACTGGTAGAAAACGTGCCATGCGTCCCGGTTGGTAAGGGGCTTTAGTCCCGGTTGCCTAAACGGGACGGGGCAATCGGGACTAAAGCCCCAACCTTTAGTCCCGGTTGCCCCACCAACCGGGACAAATGGGGGCACACATGGCGTCAGAGCGAGGGGTGGAGATAGTCCCGTTCGTAACACGAACCGACAATAACCTTCGCCACGGCAGAGATTTGTCCATTTCTTCGCCGGCGAGAATTCATTTTGGCACATTTTGTTGCCGCGGCAGCATTTTTGCCACTTTTTGTGCCGCGGCAGAGAATTCATTTAGGTTGATTTATTGTTTATTTAGTGTTCTGCACTCATCAATGAAGGAACCATTATATTACACAAGATCATCATGACAATATTACATTCGATACACGGATCGAGTTCATGCACTACATACAAAGTTGCTCTTTGTACAATCCCTATTGTCTATATACAGCCGAATAGTATTCCCCTTTTGGGTCTAGGACTTCTGCATCCAAGAATCCCGCCAATTCCTCCTGAATTGCTCGTACGCGATCCTTTGGCAGAAGACCGTCCCGTAGACGTTCGATCTGATTTAAAAAAGGAGTCAGCCTATATGAATGAAACTAAACACAATTTGATTGTAATTAAAAACTATGGAAATTGTTTACGTACGTGGAGTTGCTCTAAATTTCTGCCCTTGTCATCGCACGTCTGCCGGATGAACTCGCAAACATAATATCCACATAGATTGTTACCTGGTCCCTGCGTCAGGAACTTTACGAGAACATAGTTCAATCAAAATAATAATCAAGCAAGATAATAACTGTATCAAAACTAGAATCAAAGAGATGCGCGGATATAGCTAGTGGTGCTTACATCTAGTGCTTCAAATGTAAGATCCTCTTTCCAAACACCCCTAGACTTTTTGGTGAACCTTTTCCAAGCGCTGCCCGGCGAAGAAAACGAATAAAATAAGTTATTAAGTACTTGATATCATAAAATTCACGAACGTTGCCGATATAGTGTCGTAATGATTAGAATTACCGCTGGAGAAGTATCTGCATGTCCTTCCACGTCTCAAGGGGTTTATGTTTCGAGTCCATGACTAGTACACGCCCTTTGTCAAGTTGAATGATTAACAGAATATAGTGGTAGCTGCGAATGCATAACTAATCAATTATATACTTAACATCGAGTAAGTTTAAATAGAAAGTGTATACAAGACAATAACACTCACTCGAAGTTGTAAGGAAATAGTATTTCCCTTTTGGTTTCTTGAAACCTTAACGCGTGTACTATATTATCCTCCGTATCCTAGGGGTTTGTTTTGAGATTAGCTTGATGAACCCAATATGGGTCAATGAAGCCAATGTCATAGATTTGTCCTCTGCTGCATTCGAGAATCTTCATTCTGCATATTACAGTATGATTATATACATGCAATAAACAAGGTGAGATAGCTGGAGACTAAATTAATTACAGAATTAGTACTTACAGACAATAGGCACTGATGATCGATTTGTCCAAGGCGTCTTGATTGAATAGATGAAATAGTTCATGAAATTCAATGGATATCATGTCATCCATATCTTTCCCATAATGTTTTTTTGTAACCTTCAGCACTATCCAGTTAGCCCCGGCCTTTGTGGCATGCAAGTACCAGTTATGCAATCTTCGCATTTTTGTTGGAAGATTATTTACCTCCTCAGGTTTGACGATAGGTTTGCCGTACTGGTATTTGTATGCTACTTCACTCACGGGGAAGTACTCTAACTGGGATAAGTACTGGGCAATACTCATACCTTGAGCAGCGGCAGCTTCTCCGTATTGTGCAACTACCTCTCGATCATACTGCTCTTCGGACCCATATTTGCTTGACCCCACATTGGTTTGGGAAATCACCTTGAGAGGGGCGCAAGACTGTTTTGCTTGTTCTCCGAGCTGGGCAACAGATTTCGCCAGATCAAGATCGCTTCTTGAGGCTTTTTGTGCCGCATGTGACTTGAGAATATAACGCTCATAGTCTGATGATAGCTTTGGCTCGGGTTGATGAAGAGACTTTAGCATTTTCAACACTTTGGCTTTTTCTTCTTCGTCTGGGAACTCGCTCTTCGGCCGCCTCACTTAGCTTAAAACTGTTGTTTCGCATCAACGATCGCCAGCCTCTTCAAGATACCATAAGCTCTCTTGGGAGGAACCTTTGGTACTTTTGGAAGAGGCTCTTGTTTACGTTTAGGCGATCGCTTACCACGACGCAGAGTAGCGGTACGCTTACGCTTTTTATCCTGAGGCGCCGGCGATGGCTCCCGCGGCGATGGCTGCGCCGGAGATTGGTGAGGCGACGGAGCCGGGTGAGGTGACGGAGCCGGGTGAGGCGACGAAGACGGCTGCCGCGGCGGCGACGACCTCGCTGGAGACGGGTGAGGCGGCGGCGAAGATGGCCTTGGCGTGTGATTTCGAAGCACGATACATTCCTTTGGCCATAGAATGGTGACATTTTTTGCGTCTCCCAGTACAGTCACATCCCCTTCACCTGCAGGGTAGTCAAGATCCAAAACTTCAAAGGTGGGCATGATTTCATCCACCCCGACAACAGCGTAGCCCTCTGGAACCGGACGACAGTGGTAAGTTGGTGTGGGTCCAATTGGTAAGGCATAGCCGACCGCCACCTTCATTGATATGTTCACAACTTTGACATGTAGCTCGCAGTGTGTCATCTCTGTGATATCATCCACTGGGTAGCCAACAGGAGCCATCGTCGGTGCACCATCGTCATCGCCATTGTCATCACCCGGGATCTCGGTGGAAGCCACACTGCTTTTTCGATTATTCGATAGGCCGGTAGCATCGAATGCAGTGTGCTGCTGAGATGGGCCGGTAGTACTTTTCTCTTTAAGTGCGTTAATTTCATCTTGTTGTTGCTTTAATCTTTATTCAATTAAACGCATTCGCTCTTTCTGACTATCTGCTTCAACTTCTGCCCTGTCCTTTCTCCTCTGATGGCTTCTATCAGGATATTTCTTCCTCTCTTCGGGAAACCCAGTCCTCCATGGTTGGGAGCCTCTTGTGCCTCATGTTCGTCCATCATGTTCCTTATTTCCAAGGGCGAGTGTGAGCTCATCATTCTCTCTATCAGGAATGAAGTCCCCATCTTTAACCTTTTATGCTTTTCATCCTCTCGATTGGCAAGGGTCTTCTTTATGTCGTATGTTATATATACACCTCCTTCCGAGTCCAACGTGCCCCCATGCCCGTAAACCAATTCCTTGCACGTTCTACCCAATCGTACATCTCTAGGGTGATCTTTTAGCACGCAGTTCATTCTCAAGTTTCTCCCACTTAGGAATGCCACCTCAGAGCCACCTTGCCCCATAGTATGGTGATACTTCTTGTTAGCAGATTCAGCTTATTCGCTGCGTACATTTTCTTAGCTTTTTCTGATGTCTTGTATTCCACAAACTCAGCCCAGAATGGTTTTATCTTCTCAAACTGAATATTCTTGAAATCGGGAGTCTTCTCTTTCACGACATAGTCAAGGTGCAATCTTTTCTTCTAGTTGGTGAAACACTGGGCCATCTTCTTCAAAGCCCACTCCCTGACCTTAGCCTCCATGGATCTCCCATGTTCTAAGGCGTCCTCAACTGGATCCTCCGCATTTGGATCCAGCTCTATCTTCGGTAGTTTGAAATTAACCATGAGCCTCTTCCACAGTAAATCTTTGGCGTGGTTAGGGACAAATAAACATGTTCCCTCTTCATCCGCATTAACAGGCCTATTCCAATTTCTAATGGTGATCGGGATTAAGTCCCTAACGATTACTCCGCATTGTGCCACAAATTTGTTTGCGACAACTTCGAGCCGGTTTCTTGTCTTCAGCGACATCTTCGATCCTAAACCTCTCATGGTCTTGCAACTTTTTGGTTGGGCCTCATATGCTCTTTTCAGTAGATTCCTTCGATCCGGAGGGGTAAAAGAAGAAAGATCGTCGTTACTATTTCTATATAGATATCAGATGATTAATTAATGAATTAATTATATTACATGCACCTCACCAGAGCGGTCGTCTTCTCGATTACACAAGGCATCACCTTCTCCCTCGCGGAAGGCAACACCTTCAACCTCAAACAAGTCGTCTATTCCGGTAAAAAGAGGATCACCCTCACCGGAGTTGTTCAGAAACATTGATACGTCTAAATTTTCTTCCCCACAGATCACACCTTGGATCAACTCTTCCTTTTCTTCGTCTCTGACGTGTGGGTCCATATTTTATGCATAGGTGGAAAAACGAATAAGTCAAAGCGGCTAAGGGAGAAAGTTAGGTACGGTGTTGAGAGATATAAACCCTAATTAAGAGAAACCCTAATATATACATACACAATAATAAAAATGAAGAGAAACCCTAAACCCTAAACCTAGCTAGAAAAAGGAAACTGTGTAGTAGATAGGTAACTCTAGCTAAAATCAACTAAAATCAATATTCCAGAGTTCCGAGGGGTGTAAAACCTAGTTCGGAGAAACCTCGGATGCATATGAGAGGGGAACATGAGTATAAGGCTACAAAAGGGAAACTATCCAGCAGATAGGTAGCACTAGATACTAACAAAATACCATATTGGAATCGATTTAAGAGGGTTCGGAATGCCCTGGCGAAGGCACATCATCGAACCCACATGAACCTAAGGGGTATTAATGATTCCTTATCTAAGATAGGGCTTTTAAGTTTCTTGACAATGTGAATCGGGTCTGGGGCTACCCACAGTGACTGACCAGTGGGGCCGAATACCAATAATACCAAAATAATTAATAAACCTAATAATACCTAACTAATAATAAACCTAATAATCCAAACACCGAAAAGAAAGGGAAACCCTAAAGCATCGATGCAATGATCAAGCAAGTATGATGATATGACAAGTTAAATTGTATTGAAAAGTAACCCTAAAGCACGCTCGACAAATTAAACGAGGTTCCGAGGGGCGCAAACCCTAACTCGGGGAAACTCCGGAATCACCAGTGAGGGGTTACTATGTTCTTCTAATCAAACTTGTCATTTAAGTTGCTTAACAATGCATGATTATAGCTTAAATAGGTAGGTTTCATTTTTCTGAACATTTTAGTATATTATACATATTTTTCTGACCTATAAATAATAAGTTATTGATTTTACAATATTAAATCATTTTCTGAAATTTATTTAATCAATTTTAAAACATTTATGACCTCAGGCTGACGTCACCATAGGCTGGGAAACATTTCTCACTCGATCTGGGGCTACTCACAGTCACTAACTTCTGGGCCCCATGGGTTATTATAATTATTTCCAAAAAAAGGATATACTGCCTCATGGTGATGTCAGCATGACATCAGCAATGGCGATCCTCGGGTTGGGCTCGAATCCGTCGATTTGCTGCACGCGCGGGCTAGTGGGTAGGCTAGTTGGAAAGAGGAGATCAAGGCAGACCCAATGGTGGCAGCGCCGCCCGCTTGTGATCATCGGAACAGTGGTCACGATGGTGGCGAGCGGCGGAGCTTGCTCGGACACGACGCGCGACGGCTCCAGCAAGCAAGCAGGCAAACAGAGTAGGCCTTGAGCTTCAGATACTCACCAGGAGCTCGAAAAACTAGACGGAGGGGTTCGGGGTGGCCGGAATCAGCGGTGGAGGCGGTGGCCGGAGTCAGCGAGGCTTGGAGCGCCGGCGAGGAGCACGTGGAGGCGCGACAGCGGGGCAGCACGTGGAGTCCGACGGCGGGGCAGCGCGTGGAGGCCGACAGCGGGGCGGTGGTTGGGCAGCCTGACGGCGTCGAGCGCTTGTCCTCACGACATCGGCGATGATCTGTTGCGGTTGATGAGGAACGGGGAAGAAGGAGAAGGAGAAGGGCCGTCGTGTATAAAGGGGAAGGGCCTTTAGTCCCGATTGGAGGTTCCAACCGGGACTAAAGGGTCAAACGTCCCGGTTGGAGCCACCAACCGGGACGTATACTCCAATTTTTCAGCAGACAAAGGGGCGCGCGCGCAGGGGGTCTTTAGTCCCGGTTGGTTGCTCCAACCCAGACATATTCCCCTGTTTTCAAAAAAATTTCACGTATTTTCTCTCTGTTCCCGCCTTATTTTTTATTGGGGTTTAAATTTGTAATGTTTTTAAAATGATAATTACTTTGGAATTTAGAAAAACTTTAAACATAAAAAGTGTTTGAATTTGAATAACTAATTCGAAACCATTTTCTGTTTTTAAAAATAATTAATGTAACCATTTAAACTACGAACCATTTAAAATTAATAATGAAATAACTTATATTTTTTAAATATTAATTTGGAATTTAGAAAAACTTTAAACATAAAAGTGTCTGGATTTGAATAAATAATCCAAAACCATTTTCTATTTTTAAAAAATAATTAATGTAACCATTTAAAATTAAAAATGAATTAACTTATATTTTTTGAATATTAATTTGGAATTTAGAAAAACTTTAAACATAAAAAGTGTTTGGATTTGAATAAATAATTCAAAACCATTTTCTGTTTTAAAAAATAATTAATGTAACCATTTAAAATATGAACCATTTACAACTAAAAATGAATTAACTTATATTTTTTAATATTAATTTGGAATTTTAAAAACTTTAAACATAAAAAGTGTTTGGATTTGAATAAGGAATTCAAAACCATTTTCTGTTTTTAATGGGCGGAAAAAAAGGACGGAAAATAATGGGCGGAAAGAAAATTTGATTAGGATAGAACTGGAATTAAAGTACATAACGCAACTAACACAAAGTTACATAGAAGAACTGAAAATTAAGATACATGGCCAGATTAAGCCACAATCGGCTGAACTTGTTTTGCAATGTTGGAATAATTCAGTCATGCTCCTGCCTACACCTGTAATACTCGCCATCAGTTGTGTCGATTTCGCCATGGCCGCCGGAGTCGCCGTAGTTGAACCTTGAAGGCTGAGTACGAGTGGGCTGGACTTGAGGGTAGCGCAGGCGGGGGCTAGAGTCGGCGGCCGTGTCGTAGGCCATGACGCTCTGGAGAGTCCGGCCGCGCCACCACAGCCGACGGCCGGCCTCGTTGAAGTTCGGAGGAGGTGGGCCGTCCTCCTCGTGCCTGGCGAGTGCCCTCTCACGCCGATCCACGAAGAAGGCTTCCCAAGTTGGGAAATAGTCGGGATGCCATCTGGGATTCCTCCGCTGCTCCGGCGTGAGCTCGAAGTAGTAGTGGTTCATGATGGCCATCCGACGCGCCACACCTAGAGGGACAGGAGGAACTGCATGATCGGCCAATCCAGCATCGGGAAACAAGCAGTGGCAGGTAGTTCGAGGCGCAAAGCGCCTCCGCCTCCCTGGGGGTTAGTGCTATGGTGGAAGCCATGGGAAAGAGTGATGAGGTTGCAGAGTCTAGAGATGTGCAATGACAATGGAGGCCAACCCTACATATATATATATATATATAGTGAAGAACTGGCAGGAAGAACTGGAGGGAAGAACTGGTGGGAAGAACTGGCGGGAAGAAAAATGGCGGGAAGAAAAATGGCGGGAAAAATGGCGGGAAAAAATGACGAGAAGAAAAATGGCGGGAAAAAATGGCGGAAAGAAAAATGGAGGGAATAAAAAAGGATTTCAGGCTAGGCCAGGCAGCACTAATGATAGGGGTGAGTGTCGACATTATGTCGTGTGGTGTGTACCTTGTCCCGGATGGTGTCACCAACCGGGACTAAAAATGAACCTTGTGAAGGTTTTTTCGAAACATGATCAATATACCAAGTCTGGTATTTTTCCTTTCAACTATGTAACATAATATGACACCACGCGAAGGATTTTCATTGTTCGGATTTTTTTTGAATTTATTATGCCCGTTTTGAATTATCTGAATTTCTAACTATGGTCGAACTACGGGCGATAGATCATGTACCTGTAGTACAAACCGGACCCACTTCCTGCCGATTCGGCAGACATTTGTCCTTTTTACCCGGGATGGAAGAAAAGGTTTGAGATGTCCCGGTTGGGAGATAGTACATGTAAGGTGGTCTAGTATTTTAGGAAAATGGGACGGTAGCATTCTGAAACGGCATTTTGGTGGTTACTTCACAAAACGACCCGTTTTTTGCGGTCGGAAAATGGAAAAGGGCTTTTCCGTGCGACAAAAAGGAAAACTTCCTCCTGCAACATTGTTCTCCATACCAATGTCCACACACATGCATAATATGGGCACAACATCATAAACTATGTCGTGATTCAGCACATAAGATCGGTCATTTGGACCGAAAGCCATGAAACCTCGAACATGATAGGTCATTTTATGAAGGTTTTTTCGAAATATGACACCACGCGAAGGATTTTCATTGTTCGGTTTTTTTTGAATTTATTATGCCCGTTTTGAATTATCTAAATTTCTAACTATGGTCGAACCGGTGTGCATGAAGATAGGGGACGAGCATCGTTAGAACTTGCATTAGATCTCTGAAGAAACCACATATTGCGAGTCTAAAAATGATTTTTTCAAAAAATCACGGGCAATAGATCATGTACCTGTAGTACAAACCGGACCCACTTCCTACCGATTCGGCAGACATTTGTCCTTTTACCTGTGATGGACTTAAAAGGTTTGAGATGTCCCGGTTGGGAGATAGTCCATGTAAGGTGGTCTAGTATTTTAGGAAAATGGGACGGTAGCATTCTGAAACGGCATTTTGGTGGTTACTTAAAAAAATGACCCGTTTTTTGCGCTCGGAAAATGGAAAAGGGCTTTTCCGTGCGACAAAAAGGAAAACTTCCTCCTGCAACATTGTTCTCCATACCAATGTCCACACACATTCATAATATGGGCACAACATCACAAACTATGCCGTGATTCAGCACATAACATCGGTCATTTGGACCGAAAGCCATGAAACCTCGAACATGATCGTTAGAACTTGCATTGGATCTCTGTAGTACAAACCGGACCCACTTCCTGCCGATTCGGCAGACATTTGTCCTTTTTACCTGGGATGGACGATTTTGGCAGGCTGGGCCAGGCAACACTAATGATAGGGGTGAGTGTCGACATTATGTCGTGCGGCGTGTACCTTGTCCCGGATGGTGTCACCAACCGGGACTAAAGATCAACCTGTAGTCCCGGTTGGAGACACCAACCGGGACAAAACACGAGTCAGCACTAATGATAGGGGTGAGTGTCGACATTATTTCATAAGTGTCGACACTATGCCGAGCTGCTTGTACTATAAATAGGCATCCTTGCGAGTCCAGTCCTCTAGCCAGTTTGAGGCATCTCCAAGATGGTTTTCGAGAGCAGGGACATCACTACGACCAGTTTCAGGGAGATGCCGACGGAGCCCAGTCCTCCGGCATCTCCGAGAAACTGGTCATAGAGGCACTCCCTAATATGTGAAATTAGTTAGCTCCGAGGCATATTGATCTAGTTAGAGAAGTTACAAGCTGCAAGATGGTTTTCGAGAGCAGGGACACCACTACGGCCAGTTTCAGGGAGATGCCGACGGATCCCAGTCCTCCGGCATCTCCGAGAAACTGGTCATAGAGGCACTCCCTAATATGTGAAATTAGTTAGCTCCGAGGCGTATTGATCTAGTTAGAGAAGTTACAAGCTGCAAGATGGTTTTCGAGAGCAGGGACACCACTACGACTAGTTTTAGGGAGATGCTACCCGATTGTAATATCCCTCCTTTATAAAGGAAAAGGATCCCTGTGATTGCAATGCTAGTCCCTGGATCAATGCTAGTATCCACAGTTTAAGATGAAGTACACAGATACAAAGGTCATTATTACAGTCATCCAGAGACAAACATAGTCTTTACAACTCCAAGGCCACAGGCCTAATACAAGAGTTTGATTAAGTAAATAAAATAAATTCTTCATCTTCATGTGCCACAAGCAAACATGTTGAGTGTAGATTCATGACTCCTAATCCTCATCAGAGTAACCTGCAACATCACAAGTTACAGCCACAGTGGGTCAATACATTGGAATAGTATTGGCAAGTGATACCTTAGTATAATTTAGGTGGACTAGATACTATATGCAATTTGGCTAAGTGTAGCTTGGCTTGCTTTGCTCAAAATAGGTTTTGCCTATTAGTTGAAATCACTAAGTTTTTCTTGATCAAAACTTTTCCCAAGGAACCACCAATAGAAATTGAGGTCCTTCACCCTTGTTCACCCACAAGTTTTACTTAGAAATTGGGATGAGGAGATTCTTGATAGCTTCCATGTCTTGATGCTCAAGTTGTCCTTTTCCAGGGACATGGCTAAGTACTTAGATTCTTCCATCTGCAGAGGTTGTGCACTTTCCCCACAAGCCTTGATTTTCACCAAGACAGGACCTTTCAGAAGCCTTCCCTTAGACCAAATGGACGCGCTCCAACCTATCATTCCCACTACCACCAACTGTCCAAATGGCTAAGTTTTAGCAACCTATATGATCCAGGTAGAGCCCATATTGCCAAGTGGCTGCACTAGAAGCTTCTTAACACTTGGCCTCTAAAATCTCTTTGTTCCTGGGTGGCTTACCACAAGTGAGATACACAAGGTAAACCATAGAAATGGGACTTGTGTAACCACTCAACATAAACCATTCCTTCCATTCCACCCAGGTGTTTTATTAACTTAGTTGTTTTATGAGGCAAAACACAAGTCCAAAGACTTAGAAATATTTTCATCATAGCATGTATATTTCACCAACCCTTGGTTGCTACTATCTAGGCTAAGCATGGCATAGATAAACATCTTAACTTTGAAATTTCCTAGCATTTCTACAACTACTAGGATTTCCCAACATGGCATATAAGCAAAATATAACATGCAAGTCTAGCAAAATAATTCTAATGCTTAGTAGAAAACATAGGAATAAAAATATTCATGAAGCACCACTTGCCTTGGTAGTTTGGAGAGTAGCTACACTCCTCACAATCACAATCACTAGCACCAAAATCTACACAAAGAATCATAGCCACAAATCACATACAAAGCATATACAAACAAAAATATATGAATGCATGCAATATGATATGTGATGATTTTTAAAACTCAACAAATCAAGTGTACAGTACTGGTTCACAAACAAGTTAAAAACTTGCCAAACAACAAGTATTTAATCCCTAAAACATTTCTTAAACAATTCATATATCCAAATTAGCCCTACACAAGTTTCTGCAAATAAAACCATTTTAACAGAAGCAAAACATTAAATACATTGCATTATTAGAAAGGGCTTGTTCTCCTGATTCCATTGATATAAAATTTGTCAAATTCTAACGTGGGGATCAAAAGTTATAGCCAAAACAAAATCAAACTTCTAATAGATTCAAATCCTGTTTTTAAATCCAAACAGCTGCCACGCGTCTTAATCTAATTGGCCCGTACCGCTTCGCTAAGGATCGCGTCTGTGAGCCGTTAGATCAACATAATCTGCACAGCCCAGATCTAACTATACCGCTTCGTTAAGTGATCTAATCTCGCGCGCTGGATCCAGATCCAACGGCCCTGGATCAAACGACCAAAGCCGGGCTGGAGGTGGCTCTTGGCGGCGATCGCCTCACGGCGGGCGGCGCTTCTGGTGTGGCTCGGGTCGTCGGAGATGCTTACCAGAAACGTGACGATGTGCTAATGCTCAACTTGGCGACGGCTTGGCAAGGGGCGCTCTGTAGTGGCCGAGGGAGCTCGTCGGAGTTGCTGGCGGCGTCGGGCTTGGGTGGACGACGACGTTGGCGAGGCTCCTGGTCACCCTAGCTTGCACAAACAGCATCAGGAGATGCGCAAGACTACGGCAAGCAAGATCGTGTGCATCAGAGGCAGAGGGGAACAAGGGGCTCACCGAATTTGACCACCGGAGTTGAGGATGTCGTCGGGGGCTTGCTGTGCTTATCGAAGACGACGACCTGGGGTGGTACAGAAGGAACCAACTGTGTCAGTAGATGCGCAAGGAAGTGGCGAGGCTGTCTGCAAGAACCAGAGGGAGAGGGGCGCACGGGGCTCACCGGAATGGGTCACCAGAGTGCTCTCTGTCTGCGACGGTGCGAGGATGAATGCGGGCAGCCTAGGGGCTCTTTGTGCTCGGAGTTTGGGGGGAAATGGAGAGGGGGCAGAGGGGGTTTAAGTAGGCCAGGCGGGGGCATGAATTACTCCTACAATCAATGCGAATTGACGAGCGAATCAACCAGGTAAAGCACGACGTGATTTGGGGAAGAACACGTCGCGGTGGGGGTGGAGACGACGACGCCGTGTGGGCCTTGGCTGTCAGCGAGAGAAACATAAGGGAAGTGGGTCCTGCCTGTACCTCGGGTGCGGGTGAGTGAAGGAAAACGGTTCGCGGGGTGGGGGTGTTGGGCTTAGCTGGGCCAGTTGGGCCAGATTCGACTGAAGGCTTATTTTTTTCCTTTTAAGCTTTTTCTTTTTCTGTTTAGTTTTTCTGAAATGAAAATCAACTCCAAATCAAATGAATTTGAATTCAAATCTTCTCTAGGTTTTTATACTGCAAACCTTGCACTCAAAAGTGTGTCAAACACTACTGTTCAACACTTTGATCAAATAAAATAAAAATAAAACCAAGCCTTTATATGCTATATACAATAGGGATAATATTGGTTTTATTTACTTATTTTGTTTTGAAACTTTGTTCAAACTTTTGATGGCCTAAGTTTGAATTGCAAACCTTACTGAACAAAACAAGTACCCTTCCAAATGAAAAGTAGCACTAAGGCTAGAGCAACTTACATGAAATGATAAGCATAAATGCTTCTGTTTTGAAAAGATTTGTTTGAAAAGAAATTCATATGATCATGGATGCATGGATGATATGCATGAGTTTAAAACATGATTTTAGGGATGTTACAAATCTAACCCCCTTAAGGTGAATCTCGCCCTCGAGATTCGGGTTGGCTAGCAAATAGGTGAGGGTGGTCTTTCCGGAGATCATCTTCTCTTTCCCAAGTTGCTTCCTCTTCGGAACGATGGTTCCACTGCACCTTGCAAAACTTGATAGTCTTAGTCCGTGTGACTCTTTCTGCAGTCTCAAAAATCTTGATAGGCTTCTCCTCATAAGTGAGGTCACTCTCCAACTGAACCTCTTCCAAAGGTATAGTATCCTTCAAAGAAGTTTCTTCCATTTCTGGATGACATTTCTTAAGCTGACTCACATGAAACACATTATGAACAACTGACAAGGACTCTGGCAGTTCAATCTCATAAGCGACTTCTCCTTTACGACTCAGAATCTTGAATGGTCCAACATATCTTGGGGCCAACTTTCCTTTGACTCCGAACCTCTTCACTCCACGAAGTGGTGACACTCTAAGATAAGCTCTATCACCAACTTCGTAGGTGACTTCTCTACGCTTAGGATCTGCGTAGCTTTTCTATCGGGACTATGCTATTTTCAATCTGTCCTTAACCAACTTGACTTTCTCTTCGGCTTCTTTGATAATTTCTGGTCCGAACAGACTTCTTTCTCCCACACCATTCCATAATAATGGGGTGGTACACTTTCTCCCATAGAGAAACTCAAATGGTGCCATCTCAATGCTGGCTTGATAGCTGTTGTTGTAAGAAAATTCTGCGTAAGGCAGACTTTCATCCCAACTGGCTCCATAGTCTAGGGCACATGCCCTTAACATGTCTTCAAGAATATGATTAGTCCTTTCTGTCTGTCCATCAGTTTGAGGATGAAAAGCAGTGCTGAATTCCAACCTCGTTCCCAATGACTCATGTAGCTGTCTCCAAAACTGGGAGGTGAATTGAGTTCCCCTATCAGACACAATACTCTTGGGCACTCCATGTAGACATACAATTCTACTCATATAGATTTTGGCCAACTTAGCACTTGTGTAGGTTGTCTTCACGGGTATGAAATGAGCCACTTTAGTTAGGCGGTCCACTACTACCCAAATAGAATCTTATCCTGACCGGGTCCTTGGTAATCCGGTAATGAAGTCCATACCAATCTTGTCCCACTTCCAATCAGGAATAGGTAGTGGTTGAAGCAAACCTGCTGGTTTCTGATGTTCCGCTTTCACTCTACTACACACATCACACAAAGCAATATGTTCCGCGATGTCCTTCTTGAGATTATTCCACCAAAATCTTTCCTTCATGTCAATGTACATTTTGGTGTTACTCGGATGAATGGAATACGGTGAGTTGTGTGCTTCTTGCAAAATCAGTTTCCGAAGTTCCGGATCTTGTGGAACACAGATACGTTTCCCATGCCATAAAGTACCCTGTTCGTCTTCATGGAACCCTTTGGCTTTTCCTTTGCCAATCTTTTCTTTAATTTCTTCAATTTCCTTATCAATCTTCTGGGCTTCTTTGATCTTGTCCAACAGAGTGGGTTGAACATCCAAAGACATGAGATGTCCTTCAGGCACAATCTCCAATCTGAGATCTCTAAATTGGGCACACAAATCCTCGGGCAATTCCCCCTTGGTAAGGCCATTCACACAAACCTTACGGCTTAAAGCATCCGCTACAACATTTGCTTTATCGGGATGGTATTGCAAACTTAAGTCATAGTCTTTGATGAGTTCTAGCCATCTTCTTTGTCTCATATTAATTTCTTTCTGGGTGAAGATATACTTCAAACTCTTGTGATCTATGAACACTTCACAATGCTTTCCCAAAAGATAATGTCTCCATGTTTTGAGTGCATGGACAACAGAGGCTAACTCCAAATCATGAGTAGGGTAGTTCACTTCATGAGTTTTGAGTTGTCTCGAGGCATAAGCCACAACTTTTCCTTCTTGCATAAGTACTGCACCCAAACCATGATGAGATGCATCACAATATACTTGGAAATCTTTCTCCAAATCTGGCAGACATAAGACTGGTGCTGTCACAAGTCTCTTCTTCAATTCCTGAAAGCTGAGTTCACAACCTTCAGACCAAGCAAATTTCTTGTCTTTCTTTAGCAATTCTGTCATCGGCTTAGCTACCTTGGAGAAATTCTCAATGAACCTTCTGTAGTAACCTGCTAAGCCAAGGAAACTACGAACTTCTTTCACTGACTTGGGAGATTCCCATTCAGTTACAGCTGAAACTTTAGCAGGATCAACTGCTACACCATCTTTTGTCATAACATGTCCAAGAAATCCAACTTCATTCAACCAGAATTCACACTTGCTGAATTTGGCATACAATTTATGCTCTATAAGCTTCTCAAGTATCAAACGCAAATGTCCTTCATGTTCTTCTTTGCTCTTAGAGTAGATCAAAATGTCATCGATGAAAACGACAACAAACTTATCAAGAAATTCCATGAACACCTTGTTCATCATATTCATAAAGTATGCTGGAGCATTGGTCAAACCAAATGGCATCACGGTATACTCATACAATCCATACCTTGTGGTGAAAGCTGTCTTAGGTATGTCTTGCTCCCTTATTTTGAGCTGGAAATAACCTGACCGGAGATCAATCTTTGAGAACACACAAGCTCCTTCTAGCTGATCAAACAAGTCATTGATTCTTGGCAAAGGGTATTTGTTCTTGATAGTCACCTCATTGAGTGAACGGTAATCTATGCATAACCTTTGACTTGTATCCTTCTTCTCCACAAATAAAACTGGGGCTCCCCAAGATGAAGAACTTGGTTGAATAATCCTTTCTACAACTGCTCTCCAAGTTGTTTCTTGAGATCTTTCAGTTCATCAACTGACATCTTGTATGGTACCTTTGCTATTGGTCCAGATCCTGGTAGCAAATCAATAAGGAACTCCACATCCCTATCTGGTGGCATTCCCGATAATTCTTCCAGAAACACATCCGCATATTCACTCACAATTGGCACACTGTCTATGCTAACCCCCTTAAGAGAATTTAGCTTACTCCCTTTTGATTCAAAGTTAGACTTGAATTTAATCCATTTCTTTTCCGGGGTTGTGAGTGCAACAGTACGATTAGCACAATCTAGTATTCCTTCATACTTAGCCATCCAATCCATTCCTAAAATTACATCCAGTCCTTGGGAATCTAGGATCATCAGACTCACTGGAAACTTATGTTTTCCAAACTCTATTACTAGATCCCGGCATCCAAGACTTACTATCATATCTCCACCTGGAGAACTAACTTTTATTGGACACCCAATATTTTCAGTTGAAAACCCATTTCTATCAACAAATGCTTTTGATATGAATGAATGTGATGCTCCAGTATCAAAAAGAACAAATGCTGGAATAGAATTGAGTCTGAACTTACCAGCAACAACATTAGGCTCCTCATAGATTTCCTCCACATTGATGTGGTTAACCTGCCCTTTCTGAAAAGGGTTGGGCTTGTTGGGTCCTTCAACTTTCTTTTCTGGGCATTCATTTGCATAATGCCCCATCTTCTTGCACTTGAAGCATTCAACCTGACTAATGTCCTTCTTGACAGGTTGGCTTCCACTGCCACTTCCATTACCACTGTGGTGGCTCTTATATCCACCCTTGTGGTTCTTGTACTTGTCGTTGTCATGACTACGGTGATGCTTGTTGTCATGACGGTTGTGGTTGTGGTGCTTGTTGAATTTCCCATGCTTGTGGGATCCTGAGCTTCCACTGTCATCATAATGGGAACGTTTGTGAGACGATCCCAAGCTGTGCTTGTCTGAGTGCTTTCTCTTCCTGCTTTCAACTTGCTTCATTTTGTTCTCCAAAATAGCAGCCTTGTCACAGAGGGACTGATAAGTGGGAACATAGGCCACAACCAACTGCAGGTTCAGTTCATCATTCAAGCCTTCAAGAAAATTTTCCTTTCTCTTAGCATCGGTGTCAACTTCATCCGGTGCATAACGCGCCAGATTGTTGAACTCTTCAATATATTCAGCCACGCTGCGGTGGCGCTGCTTCAGATTATGGAACTCTTTCTTTTTCAGACTCATCACTCCAGATGAGATATGATCAGTATGAAAGCCATCCTCAAAGATAGCCCATGTCACATCTTCTATGGGAGTGGTGATCTGGAAGTTATCCCACCAAGTGGCGGCTGGCCCCTCTAGCAAATGTGCTGCAAACCTGAATTTTTCTGCATCAGTACAACCCACAGTTACCAAGTCCTTGTTTACCGCACGTAGCCAATCATTGGCCACCATGGGATCAGTTGTTCCTGAGAATTTTGCTGGCCTCAATCTCAGGAACCTGGTAAGCATGTCAAAACCCGGTGGGTTGTTGTTGTTGTTGTTGTTGTTGTTGTTGTTGTTGTTATTGTTGTTATTGTTGTTGTTGTTTTGGTTCTGGATGAACGTCGTCATCATTTGCATCAGCTGAGTCTGAGCTGTCATCATTTGCTGCATTTCTGGAGTGATGTTGTTGTTGTCGGGGTTGGGATTTGCACGACGGGGAGGCATCTGTGGTTTGTTCAATGGAGATAAGAATAAGATACCCATAGATGCTTTCATGCACAATACATCACATAAACAATCACAAGGCATGCAACATAATGATAAAAGTTCAACAGCCAGATAACAAGTTCGCAAAGTAAAACACACAAATAACAAGCCATCCACATGTTGGATGGTCAAATAACAAGTTCCCAACAAAAAATATGATAATAAATGATAAATGAGTAGTCAATCTACTCCTCGGCATCAACCTCCTCCTCGACAAAGGTAAGACCTGCATTCTCCATTGCGGTCTTGTATTCCTCGACATTGGCGGTCAAGGTCTCTATCTTGGCTTTGAGAGCCCTCTTCTAAGAACAAAGCCTCTCAATCACCGTCTGCTGATGCTCGAGCTCGAAGTCCTTGGCCTGCAGTTCTTCAGTCATGTCCCGGATCTTCTTGTTCCTATCCTGGACTCGCTTCTCCTGACTCTTGAACTTCCTGTCCTGGCTCTCGAACTTCGCCTCCATCTCCTTGACTATCTCATCTTGCTCCGTGAAGAGCTTGTCCTTCTCACGAAGCTGCACCTGGAGTTCGTCATTGTTGAGCATGACGTTGGTCCTATCAGTGTCCACGTGCCTAATGAGAGCCTCTAAGTCCTGGAGGTATAGAAGAATCGGCTCCACTGTGTCCCTCGAATCGTCCTCGAAGTCGATGGACTCTCCATCCTCATCACGTCTACCGAAGACGTGGAAGTGAGTACCTCTAACCTGTCGAGAGTGTCTCCCTAGCAGACGTCCTATCAGATCATGCATGACTACCTCAAGGCCTCTCTCCTTGTCATCGTGCATGAGCTTGAAGATGATAGCCTTCGTGGTAGGCTCATGCAGCGTCCGGCTGATTGACCTTGAAACCCCAAAGGTCTTTCCTCTCAAACTTGGTGAGGGGAAGCACCATGATGGTAGGAAGAGGGAGATTGAGCAAGGTAGTGAGCTCAACAATACGAGGACCAAAGCGAGTTCCCTGGAACTCCTCAACAGTGTTGATGGTAACATTAGGCATCTATTTATAAGATAGAAAAAGTTAGAACAACACAATTTAAGATAAATAACAAGGCAAAACATCACATACATATCCTTGGAAATCAAAACACACAAGTAATGGCATACATGAATCCATTACAACAATCAAGATTCAACTTATTTTTAAAGCAACATTTGGAAAATAAGGTGATAAGTGGTGGTCCAACTAACGAAGTACGCTTAAAATCCTATCTCATTGGATATGTTGGCTAACACAATATTTCTAGAAGCAATCACTCTTTCTTGAGCACATGACTCCATCACTAAGTCTATAATGTCTCCTCTTAAGGTTTGGTTGGTAGACTCCAACTCTTGGGTATGTTTCTTCTCTTCTTTTAGGCTATTTTGGATGTTGAACATTCTGCACTTGACTCTTTCACCAAGTTCTTTGATGGTCTTCCAAGATGCATCCCTTGCTGAGTCAAAGAATGTAGGGTGCATCACTGAATTGGTGAACATGCAGAATCCTGAGTCCTTGTGGTTGTCTTCCTTGTTTTTATACAAGTGAAGTTGCACCCACCAGTACTCAACTCCTTCATCCATCACAGGGTAACCTTTGTACACAGCTGCACCATGTATTTCCATTGCAGCCATGAGGTCCCTGAGAGCCTTTGGGAATTCTGTCTCACACTCCAAAGTCATTGTCATGAGTGGTCCTTTCCTCACGGCTTCGTTGATGGAGTTCATCTACAATTTGAGATGAGAAGAAGATTAGAAAAGTTTACGAGAAGAATAGACAAGTGTAGAAGTTTTTGAAAATTTTCCTTAGTGGTTTCCAATCCTAGGGTCATAATCCTATAGGCAACACAGTGCTCTGATACCATCTGTAAGATCCCTCCTTTATAAAGGAAAAGGATCCCTGTGATTGCAATGCTAGTCCCTGGATCAATGCTAGCATCCACAGTTTAAGATGAAGTACACAGATACAAAGGTCATTATTACAGTCATCCAGAGACAAACATAGTCTTTACAACTCCAAGGCCACATGCCTAATACAAGAGTTTGATTAAGTAAATAAAATAAAGTCTTCATCTTCATGTGCCACAGGCAAACATGTTGAGTGTAGACTCATGACTCCTAATCCTCATCAGAGTAACCTGCAACATCACAAGTTACAGCCACAGTGGGTCAATACATTGGAATAGTATTGGCAAGTGATACCTTAGTATAATTTAGGTGGACTAGATACTATATGCAATTTGGCTAAGTGTATCTTGGCTTTCTTTGCTCAAAATAGGTTTTGCCTATTAGTTGAAATCACTAAGTTTTTCTTGATCAAAACTTTTCCCAAGGAACCACCAATAGACATTGAGGTCCTTCACCCTTGTTCACCCACAAGTTTTACATAGAAATTGGGATGAGGAGATTCTTGATAGCTTCCATGTCTTGATCCTCAAGTTGTCCTTTTCCAGGGACATGGCTAAGTACTTAGATTCTTCCATCTGCAGAGGTTGTGCACTTTCCCCACAAGCCTTGATTTTCACCAAGACAGGACCTTTCAGAAGCCTTCCCTTAGACCAAATGGACGCGCTCCAACCTATCATTCCCACTACCACCAACTGTCCAAATGGCTAAGTTCTAGCAACCTATATGATCCAGGTAGAGCCCATATTGCCAAGTGGCTGCACTAGAAGCTTCTTAAAACTTGGCCTCTAAAATCTCTTTGTTCCTGGTGGCTTACCACAAGTGAGATACACAAGGTAAACCATAGAAATGGGCCTTGTGTAACCACTCAACATAAACCATTCCTTCCATTCCACCCAGGTGTTTTATTAACTTAGTTGTTTTATTAGGCAAAACACAAGTCCAAAGACTTAGAAATATTTTCATCATAGCATGTATATTTCACCAACCCTTGGTTGCTACTATCTAGGCTAAGCATGGCATAGATAAGCATTTTAACTTTGAAATTTCCTAGCATTTCTACAACTACTAGGATTTCCCAACATGGCATATAAGCAAAATATAACATGCAAGTCTAGCAAAATAATTCTAATGCTTAGTAGAAAACATAGGAATAAAAATATTCATGAAGCACCACTTGCCTTGGTAGTTTGGAGAGTAGCTACACTCCTCACAATCACAATCACTAGCACCAAAATCTACACAAAGAATCATAGCCACAAATCACATACAAAGCATATACAAACAAAAATATATGAATGCATGCAATATGATATGTGATGATTTTTAAAACTCAACAAATCAAGTGTACAGTACTGGTTCACAAACAAGTTAAAAACTTGCCAAACAACAAGTATTTAATCCCTAAAACATTTCTTAAACAATTCATATATCCAAATTAGCCCTACACAAGTTTCTACAAATAAAACCATTTTAACAGAAGCAAAACATTAAACACATTGCATAATTAGAAAGGGCTTGTTCTCCTGATGCCATTGATATAAAATTTGTCAAATTCTAACGTGGGGATCAAAAGTTATAGCCAAAACAAAATCAAACTTCTAATAGATTCAAATCCTGTTTTTAAATCCAAATAGCTGCCACGCGTCTTAATCTAATTGGCCCGTACCGCTTCGCTCAGGATCGCGTCTGTGAGCCGTTAGATCAACATAATCTGCATGGCCCAGATCTAACTATACAGCTTCGTTAAGTGATCTAATCTCGCGCGCTGGATCCAGATCCAACGGCCCTGGATCAAACGACCAAAGTTGGGCGGCGCTGGTGGTGGCTACTGGCGGCGGCGAGCTCTGCCTACGGCGGCATGGTGCTACAGGTGGCTCTGGGGTCGTCGGAAATGCTTACCAGAAACGTGACGATGTGCTGATGCTCAACTTGGCGACGGCTTGGCAAGGGGCGCTCTGTAGTGGCCGAGGGAGCTTGTCGGAGTTGCTGGCGGCGTCGGGCTTGGGTGGACGACGACGTTGGCGAGGCTCCTGGTCACCCTAGCATGCACAAACAGCATCAGGAGATGCACAAGACTACGGCGAGCAAGATCGTGTGCATCAGAGGCAGAGGGGAACAAGGGGCTCACCGAATTTGACCGTCGGAGTTGAGGATGTCGTCGGGGGCTTGCTGTGCTTGTTGAAGACGATGACCTGGGGTGGTACAGAAGGAACCAACTGTGTCAGTAGATGCGCAAGGAAGTGGCGAGGCTGTCTGCAAGAACCAGAGGGAGAGGGGCGCACGGGGCTCACCGGAATCGGTCGCCGGAGTGCTCTCTGTCTGCGGCGGTGCGAGGATGAATGCGGGCAGCCTGGGGGCGCTTTGTTCTCGGAGTTTGGGGGGAAATGGAGAGGGGGCAGAGGGGGTTTAAGTAGGCCAGGCGGGGGCGTGAATTACTCCTGCAATCAACGCGAATTGACGAGCGAATCAACCAGGTAACGCACGGCGTGATTTGGGGAAGAACACGTCGCAGTGGGGGTGGAGATGACGACGCCGTGTGGGCCTTGGCTGTCAGCGAGAGAAACAAAAGGGAAGTGGGTCCTGCCTGTCAGTCACTCAGCGGGTGCAGGGGTGAGTGAAGGAAAAGGTTCGCGGGGTGGGGGTGTTGGGCTTAGCTGGGCCAGTTGGGCCAGATTCGACTGAAGGCTTATTTTTTTTTCCTTTTAACCTTTTTCTTTTTCTGTTTGGTTTTTCTGAAATGAAAATCAACTCCAAATCAAATGAATTTGAATTCAAATCTTCTCTAGGTTTTTATACTGCAAACCTTGCACTCAAAAGTGTGTCAAACACTACTGTTCAACACTTTGATCAAATAAAATAAAAATAAAACCAAGCCTTTATATGCTATATACAATAGGCATAATATTGGTTTTATTTACTTATTATGTTTTGAAACTTTGTTCAAACTTTTGATGGCCTAAGTTTGAATTGCAAACCTTACTGAACAAAACAAGTACCCTTCCCAATGAAAAGTAGCACTAAGGCTAGAGCAACTTACATGAAATGATAAGCATAAATGCTTCTATTTTGAAAAGATTTGTTTGAAAAGAAATTCATATGATCATGGATGCATGGATGATATGCATGAGTTTAAAACATGATTTTAGGGATGTTACACAGATCCGAGTCCTCCGACATCTCCAAGAAACTGGTCATAGAGGCACTCCCTAATATGTGACTGCGCGTGTTTGGAGATCAGATCTTAATGGTAAGTACGAATCGGGACAACTTCTTCATAGTCCCGGTCCAACCACAAAACGGGACTAACACTCAAGACATTTATTAATATTAAAAACTGACACTACAAAACCGGGACTAAAGGCCACAAACCGCGAAAGATATCCTTCGGTCAAGCCACAAACCGCGAAATACATGAACTAGAGTTACATAATATGAGCATGAACTTCTTGGCATATGTCCTTCCCTATGATCACTTCAGACGTAACCATGGAGCATCTTCTTTACTTAACGGAATGCTTGGGTCAGTTTTCACCGTGAAGGGCGGAATTTCATCAAACTTATTATAATCTTCTGACATGTCTATCTTGTCCTCGATTCCCATGATGTTTCTTTTCCCTGAAAGAACTATGTGACGCTTTGGCTCATCATATGATGTATTCGTTTGCATATTTTTTCTTTTTTCGTCCGAGGACATGTCCTTCACATAGAAAACCTAAGACACATCATTGGCTAGGATGAATGGTTCATCTCTATAACCAAGATTGTTGAGATCCACTGTTGTCATTCCGTACAACTGGTCTATCTTTACCCCTTCCCCATTCAGGTTGACCCATTTGCAGCGAAACAAAGGGACCTTAAAAGAGACTCCATAGTCTAGTTCCCATATCTCCTCTATGTAACCATAATATGTGTCCTTTTGTCCATTCTCGTCTATTGCATCAAAGCGGACACCACTATTTTGGTTGGTGCTCTTTTTATCTTGGGCGATCGTGTAGAATGTATTCCCATTTATTTCGCACTTTGAAATTCAATACAGTAGAAGATGGTGACGCGGCCAACAAGTATAGCTGATCTCCAACAGTGGTGTCATTCAAGAGATGTGTCTGCATCCAACCACCGAAAGACTTCATGTGTTCATCTGTAATCCATGATTCAGGCTTCCCTGGGTTTTTGGAGCGTACAATATTCTTGTGTTCCTCGATATACGGAGCTGCCAAGGTGGAATTATGTACAACTGTGTAGTGTGCTTTAGTGAAAGAATCCCCATCCCTACATATCATTGCTTTCTTTCCCAGCATGCCTTTTCCACTTAGTCTTCCCTCATGCCGCGAGTCAGAAACACCAATCGGCTTAAGGTCAGGAATAAAGTCAACACAAAACTCAATGACCTCCTCTGTTCCATATCCCTTGGAGATGCTTCCTTATGGTCTAGCACGGTTATGAACATATTTCTTTAAGACTCCCATGAACCTCTCAAAGGGGAACATATTGTGCAGAAATACCGGACCGAGAATGGCAATCTCTTCCACTAGGTGAACCAGGAGATGCGTCATAATATTGAAGAAGGATGGTGGGAACACCAATTCAAAACTAACAAGACATTGTACCACATCCTTCTGTAACCTTGGCAGAATATCTGGATTGATTACCTTCTAAGATATTGATTGAGGAATGCACACAGCTTCACAATGGGTACTCGAACATTTTCCGGTAGAAGCCCCCGCAATGCAATCGGAAGCAACTGCGTCATAATCACGTGACAGTCATGAGACTTCAGGTTTTGGAACTTTTTCTCTGCCATATTTATTATCCCCTTTATATTAGATGAGAAGCCCGACGGCACCTTGATACTGTAAAGGACTTCAAAAAAGATTTCCTTCTCTGCTTTGGTAAGAGCATAGCTGGCACGACTTAAGTGACGCCCTTTATCCGTCTTGTTATGTGTATGCATGTTCTTTGGATCTTTCATAATTTGTTGGTCCTCCTGCTTTCGTGTATCTTTTGTCTTCCCATACACGCCTAGGAATCCTAGCAGGTTCACGCAAAGATTCTTCGTCACGTGCATCACGTCGATTGAAGAGCGGACACGCAGGAATTTCCAATATGGAAACTCCCAAAATATAGATTTCTTCTTCCACATGGGTGCGTGTCCTGTAGCGATGTCGTTCGGAACTGATTGACCGCCGGGACCCTTTCCAAAGATTACTTCTATGTCCTTGACCATACCAAATACATCATCACCAGCAGGGAGTTCAGGCTTCTTCCGGTGATCTGCCTCACCTTTGAAATGCTTGCCTTTCTTTCTTACGGGATGATTGGTCGGAAGAAATCGTCGATTCGCCAGGTACACAACCTTCTTGCATTTATGCAAATATGTACCTTCAGTCTTATCCAAACAGTGTGTGCATGCCTTATATCCCTTGTTTGTCTGTCCTAAAAGATTACTAAGAGCAGGCCAATCATTGATGGTTACGAATAATAACCCTTATAGATCAAATGGCTCCTGTTTGTTCTCATCCCACGCACGTACACCTGGTTTGCCCCACAACTGTAAGAGTTCTTCAACTAATGGCCTAAGGTACACATCAATGTCGTTGCCCGGTTGCTTCGGGCCTTGGATGAGCACTGGCATCATAATGAACTTACGCTTCATGCACAACCAAGGAGGCAGGTCGTAGATACATAGAGTCATGGGCCAGGTGCTGTGACTGCAGCTCTGCTCCCCAAAAGGATTCATGCCATCCGTACTTAGACCAAACCATAAGTTCCTTGCGCACCGCAAAGTCTGGGAAGTCTCTCTCGATGTTTCTCCACTGTGACCCATCAGCAGGGTGTCTCAACTTCCCGTCTTTCTTACGGTCTTCTTTGTGCCATCGCAACAACCTGGCATGCTATTTGTTTCTGAACATGCGTTTCAACCTTGGTATTATAGGATCATACCACATAACCTTAGCAGGAACCCTCTTCCGGAGGGGCTCTCCCTCAACATCACTAGGGTCATCTCGTCTGATCTTATACCGCAACGCATTGCATACCGGGCATTTATCTAAATTCTCATACTCCTTACCGCGGTAGAGGATGCAGTCATTAATGCATGCATGTATCTTTTGCACATCTAATCCCAGAGGATGAGAGTCTTCTTTGCTTCAGAGGTACTCTCGGAAGTTCGTTATGTTTTGGAAACTTTGGCTTCATTATTTTCAGCATCTTTTCAAATGAGGAGTCAATTAGACCACACTCGCTTCCATCGCAACAATTCCAGCAGGTACCGAGCTTTGTGCTGCCATCTTCACAATTTGGGTACAACAATTTCTTGTGATCTTCTAACATGCCCTCTAACTTCAACTTCTCATTTTCTGTTTACGCCTCGCTTTGCATCGAAATGACCCTACCAAGTTCATCAATCGCTCATCCGATGCCCGTTCTTCACCTCTTTCCTCTCCATTGTCTTCCATTGCAAGATCATCAGATTCAGGAAACATATGATGATAGTTGTTATCATCATCTTCTTCTTCACCATATTCCATCATAACCCCTCTTTCCCGTGCTTGGTCCAGCAATTATAGCTGGGCATGAAACCTTTCATAATCAGTGGTCATGAATGATTTTTGAGGAAGAGTACTCCTTGTTGTTCCGACATTGAACACATGGACAACGATAAAACCATTCTCTTTGTTTGTCAGAGCCACATCGATAAATTTATCCACGCCTTTCATATACTACACGCTACGGTCACCGTGACATCCATTCCCGACCGCTCATCTGCATCATATAAGTAAGTTTATCAAAAAACATGATATCATAAATAGTGAAATGACCAATTCACATCGACACATGCATTATATCAATGACAGAGAAAAGATAAGATTGCTAACCTCGATCGAGGGAAATAAAGAGGAGAAAGCTCAAGTGCGTCTCGGACACCTTCTATATTTTTGTTCTATGAGAAATTGAACGGGATTATTCACTCAAACATTTCATCAAACACCTTGAATGCATGCATAGGAGAGAAAAAACTAGCACACCCCTCACACCTTCCACCAAGAGAAAAAACAGAGTGGAGGCAGAGGGGGCTGGGGCGTTGCATTTATAGAGGGCGGGAGAATACGTCCCGGTTGGAGCCACCAACCGGGACTAAAGGTGTGTGCCACGCCACGTGGCTGTGGCCAAACCTTTAGTCCCGGTTGGTGGCTCCAATCGACGATGCCCTGCTACCAACCGGACGCATGCCTTGCCCCGTGCCTGGCCGAATCGACGGCGTGCCGCATTAGTCCCGGTTGGTGGCGCAACCGGGACTAATGCTCTGAGGGGGCACGGACGGATGGCCTATTTTCTACTAGTGACATTTGTTCAGTAGTTCCTCTGCCTCTTGCGGAGTACTATGCCAATAAAATCCATGCATGAATCCTTTGGCGACTAAGGCTCGGGATGAATCATGATGCCCACATTCACCTTGATGAATATCTAGGAAGATCTCTTGGCCTTCTTCTGGGTCAACGCATTTATGTAGAACACTGGTGACACTTATTTTGTATAGCTCCTTATTTATTATGGTATAGGCCTTTGCCTTTCTTTGAATTTTCCTAGCGATGAATTCATCACTCGGAAAAATTTCATCTTTCAAAAATAGGAAGATTGGCCATACCCACTCTAGTACTTCATGTGTCGGGATAGCTATTTCATCAATCTCCATCACATCTACCGACATAACCGCCCCCGGACTAAGATGACCAGTCCCCGAGTTCTGTGAGGCAATCCTCAGGTGTGCCGATTCATTCTCCAGGTTATTCGATTAATCCTCCCATCTATGTCCATTGGGTCAAACTCAGACACCATGCTAGACGGGTTACGAATTGATTCGGATTCAGGTGATGGTATAATTGATGGTTTTCTGAGGTGTTCAAGGGCTATGCCGGGTGGGATGACTACCTAGATGAGCCGAGTTTTGACAATGTGTCGGCTGCATCATTTTCTGCCCTAGGTACATAATGGAACTCACATCCGTCGAAGTACTCGCTTATCTTCTGCACATGAAACCTGTATAGTGCCATATTAGCATCCAGTGCATCCTAATAACTTGATACTTGTTGCACCACCAGGTCTGAATCACCAAAACATTGTATGCGATGTATGCCAATGCCTTTTGCTACCTTTAAGCCATGGACCAGTGCCTCATATTTGGCTACGTTATTTGATGCAACAAAGTTTATTTGTAACACATATTTTAGCTGATCTTTCTTGGGTGAGGTGAGGACTATGTCGGCACCTAATCCATTTTTCAACTTTGAGCCATCAAAGTGCATTCTCCAATAATTCGGATCAGGTAAGGGCAGTTCATATTGCATTTCATCCCAATCTACGAAAAAGTTGGCAAGTGCCTGAGAATGGATTGCCTCTCTTCTCAAATTGTGGAGCATATGGGGATATCTCAATTGCCCATTTGTCTATTCGGCCACTTGCATCTCTGTTTCCCATTACCTTGGCGATTGGTGCTTCACATATCACCTTTATAGGGTGTTCCTCAAAGTAATGCTTCATATTTTTTGCCGACATATATACTCCGCGTGCCATTTTTTGATAATGGGGATAGTTATGTTTTGAAGTCGAGAGTACCTCTATAGGTTATATATTGGCCTCTACACCGACTTACCTTCCTCGTCACGCTCCACCACTATTACCGCACTCACGACTCGGTTGGTCGCTGCTATATGCCAATCCGGGTGAAGCACTTCCATTATGAACCCGGCTGCAAGGAGCCGAGCTATCTCATCTCCAATTATTTCTCTCATGTCCTTAATGAAGCGGCGGAGAGGTTGATTCACCGACCTTCCATCTGGCCTCACATGTAAAGAGTTCTCTGCCAGCTCCCTCGGCACACTTTGCAGATCCTGAGTAGACCAAGCAAAGATGTCCCGATTCTCACGGGTGAAGCTAACGAGATCGCTTTCCTATTTAGCATTTAGGCCGGCACCAATAGTGACGGTGCGCTCTAGGAACTGGTCATCAATTTCAATCTTCTTGGTGTCCTTAGTCGGCTGAAAAGAGACATTCCCAGGTGGGTTGGAGAGTGCCGGCATATTCAGCTGTGCCGACTGAGCCAAAGCTGCCACTTCCTGAATCATCTTCTTTTCCCTTGCAATCACTAATGACTCGGCTAGGTTTGACCCGGCCAAGGCACACTCCATCGATCTTTTGTAGTCACAAGTAATGGTAATAATACCATGTGGTCCTAGCATCTTGATCTTCAAGTAACTAACATGAGTACAAGCCATGAACTTCGACAATGCCAGCCTTCCCAGCAATGCATGGTAACAACTTTCTAGGTCCAAAACCTCGAACTCCAAATTTTCATCTTGGCAGTTCTCCCTTGTGCCGAATAACACATCAATCCGAACATTGCCTATTGGCTCACAAGACAATCCTGGCGCAATGCCATGGAAGTTAGTCTTAGTCGCCTGCAACATGTTCTCATTGACACCGAGCTTGTGTATTGTGTCCTTGTACAGTATGTTTATGCTACTGCCATTGTCGATCATCACCTTAGAGAACTTGACATTGATATTCATCCCAATGAAAGTCGAATCAAACACTAAGCCATATGATCCGGGGTTTATCATGATCTTGGGGTGATCCCTTATACTCCAGGTGATTTGCTGATCTGACCAGTTCATGTATCTCGGCACAGCCGGCATAACCGCATTTACCTCCATATGCCTCCTCTACATACTTTTCTTATATGTCTGCTATGTAGTGAACACACAGTATGCATCATGATGGTCTCTGTACTCATTTCCTGCCTCCTTGACTGGGGTCTCCATGGTTCTCCTCGTTCTGATTCGCCACTTGGTGTATAGCTTCTCTCCTGTCATGGTTCTCATGCCTTGGTGGTGGCATAGGTAAAGCTAGCTGTTATTGAACATGGCCCCCTGTGAGCTGAGGTCTATGATTAGGCTGGTTCGGTTCATCCCTGCCCATGGCCCGTTTCATGCAAGCACACTATCGATTTGTATGATTCTCTGTCTTAGCCGGGTTAGGAGTGTGAAATTTACAAGGCTGATCCAACATAGATTCATATGTGTACTTCGTCCCCTCTTGCCATTTGAAAATGCAACGGATGCTGCCCAAAAGGGGGTGAATAGGCTTATAAATTTATTACATTTTAGGCTCAAATAAATGCGGAATAAGACTAATGTTTAATTTATTGAGCACAAAACCTAACCACTAGGATCACCTAAGTGCACCAACAACCTATGCTAAGCAATACAAGCTACAAGGTGATAGCAAGATATAATACTTCAAGCATGAAGGCCATCGCAATGTAAAGTGCATAAGTAAAGGGCTTGATTGAGGGATAAACAATGGACACGGAGACGAGATTTTTATCCCAAAGTTCAATTCCAAAGAAGCTACGTCTCCGTTGGAGAGGCGCGATGGAGCAATGCTCTCCGAACGCGACAAATGGCTCACCTCGGGGTATGGTGGCTCGATGCTCACCCAATGACACACAAGGCCTCACCCCAGATGCGAAGGCATGCAACTCACTGGCGCCACAAAAGGCTCACCCTATTCTCCCGTGAGCTCTCCACAAAGGCCTAGTCACGATCCACTAAGGGACACTCAGGGCGGTCACCAAAACCCGTACAAGGTTGGGGATATCTCCACAACTCAATAGGAGGCTCCCAACAACAAAGACAGAAAAGTCTACAAAGCCACAAAAGGCACCAATGCACAACAGGAAACAAAGATCACAAGAGGTCAACACTCCAACCACACAACCATCTAGGGTTCCAAGAACCCAAGACTAACAAGCCCACAAGCTTGTACTCTCTGAATCTCTATAGAGAACTCAAACCTATGCACAAAAAGCAAGGTCAAGTGCTTCAATCCTAAATTCCAACAAATCTACAAAAGCTATTAGGGGAATAAGGGGGGAAGAACAAAAGAGGAGAACACAAAACTCTCCAATATCTAGATCCCAATGATTCCTTCAAAAAGAAGGGATTTGGCTTGGGGCTATTGTAGATCTAGATCTCCTCTCTCAAATCCCTCAAAAATATGCAAGAATCATAGGAGGGGAAATGGGAGAGGGAAATCTCTTCAAGGTCAACAATGGAGGAGAGAGAGAAAGACAAGAACCAAGAAAAGAACTTGTACCCACGAAGGGGAAGAGGATCCCCTTTTAAAGGGCTCCCAGATCTTCCCGTTATGGGCATTTATGACCCTGGCCGGAACATCCGGTGGGAGGCTAGAATTTCTAGTGGCACCTAGCCAACGGTTAGAAAACAACGTTCAAAAGACTAAAAACACAAGCCTGGCCAGAAATTCCGCTGGTCCACAGGGAACTTCCGCTGATACCGGTACTATCGAAAGTAATTCCGACCAAAGATCAGACAAATAGAGCACATAAAACCGAGGGGATAAAGTACGTGAGTGGAATAAGAGCTGGACTTTCAATCGAAACTTCCGGCGACAACTAGTCCTGAGCGGAATTTCTAGTGCAACTTCCGATCCAAATTCCGTCAAATACAACCAACTAGACATGGAGGATACAGTACATGAGCGGAAGAAGAACTGGATCTTCCACCAAAACTAACTCGACAAAATGACCTAGCGGTACTACCGGTGGCTAGCCAGAACTTCCGGTCAGGAAAACTCTAGAAACCAAAACTTCAATAACTTTTGCATCCAAACTCCAACCGAGTTGAAACTAATTTTGTTGGAAAGATAAGGACATGTAGAAAATATTGGGTATTACCAAGGGATGAAATACCATGAATATATATGTGATATATCTACCAAGGTGCGGAGCCGGAAAACTCGCAAGATCAACAACCACAATAAGATATGCAAGGGAAATCCTTATTTTGTGAACTAGAGCTTGTTATGATGATAACCACAAGATCTAGATCCTCTCATGGAAAAGAACCGCTAACAACCAAGAAATATGATGCTATGCATGCAAAATTTTGAGCTCTCTTCAAACAATGTGAACGAGAGACCCGCTTGAGAGCCCCTCTTGATAGTACGGGTATCTATCCTAAACCCGGTCTCCCAACTAAGAACACGAGACTGGCAAAAGAGAAGCCCTATCAAGACCATATCTTTACCTTGAGCATTCCACTTGAACTTGATGTAGACCATCTTCTTCTTATAAAGAGGGAACACCTTTCTTGATTGCTCTTGCTCACTCTTGCTTGATTAAGACTTGAAAATTTCTCCCCCATCTCCATGGGGAAACCTCTTATTTGAACTTGTCTTCATCAATCCATGATCACGAGGATGGGAAGATTCAAGCATGAGATCTTCTAGAGATGGCGCATCTTGAGCTTTCCCTTCTTCATCACTTCTTGAAGTTGATCCATCTTGATGCAACTCTTTGCACTTGTCTTGATCAACCTTCAAGCAATTACTTTCTTCATGATTCCAATGGGAAAAAATCCCTTGGCCATTTCTTCAACTTTCAACCTTGCGACCAACACATGGCCCAAGCAATGCCAATGGACAAACCTACAAGTGAAACTTAGTTTACACATTAGTCCATAGAGATTTTCATTAATTACCAAAACCACACATGGGGGCATACATGCCCTTTCACCATTTATTACTTTAATTAGGGGTCCACTTCTTTTTGCCATCATTTTTTGGAGTCCACTGTTGTGCATTGTTCTTTTGACATTGACTACCCCTAGTACCTGGCTGATCTTGAGTTACTGCAGCAACATGACTCGAATTATAATGATAGTACGGCCGATCATCTATTCTCTTACCTCAGAATTCATTCCTTCGGGATGATCTGGCTGAGTTAGATCACCCATAGCATATGAGTTGGCTATCCGAATTGTCTCGGCAAATGTAGTTGGCATATCTCTCTGCAGCCTTTGCCACAACACACTTTGCACCCTTGTGCGAACCAAGAAATTGCTTGCGATTCAATCACCCATTCACATGAGTTCCTTAGGTTTCACCACCGAGTAAAAAACTCTCGGTCGGTATCATTCGGTCTCTGCTTGCACATGGCGAACATGACGAGGTTTGATCTCGGCAATGCCCATTGTTATGGACTTGGGTTTTGGAGAAGATGGGGATGCTAGAGATCATGGAATGCTTAACAGACAAGAAACATGGGAAACGAGGTTTTACCTAGGTTCAGGCCCCTGGAGGGAAAACCCTACTCCTGCTTGTCTGCTCTTGATTACGGCGGAACCAAAGGTTACAGGGATGCGCAGATGCAATCCGGCGTGAAGATCTGTATGCGGGGGTTAGAATAGATCCTTCTCGTCGTTCCCTCCTGGCCTTTATATAGATAGGCAGGTCCAGGTCTTAGGTCGAGTTGGTTACATATTAGGGTTGGTACCCATTGAAATTCTATCTACTCTAGACTTCTCCTCCAAGGATCCGAAGATGTCATGGGCTTGGGCCACCCGAAATCTCCACGGGTCGCGTGTCTTGACCTGGGCCTTCCTTGGGACGGACCAGGTATACCAATGTTGTGTACCTGTGGTGTATAACCATGTCAGAGCTATTGAGGTCTATTTGGCCTCTTATACGTACTCGTGAAGTTGCTCACAAACATCTCTTCAAAATCTAACCCGCAGTTGATACTTCCTGCTGGCAAGTTGTTAAACCAAACTCTTTTCGGCCCTTCCAATATTTGCGACACATACCTCACTGCTCATCTAAGGTTGCCTTCTACAATTTTCACTGCAGTAGCATAATCAATTAACCATTCTTGTGGCTTTGTGCTTCCATTATACGTTTTTGTGCCTCTTGGCAACTACAAGTTCGGCACAGGTGGGTCCCTCATGATCTCAGGTCCAAAGCTATAGCATCCCAATTGTCTAACATTGGAATGCTTCATAATAAATACAGATAAACACTACCTTATGCTGGTTATATGTTGCATAATTATGACATCATCCTCATGATCATCATGCCACATTGCATGGATCGTATTTTAAAATGTTGCATGTGATATGTTGTATTGCATTGCATTTGCATTTCGTATCTTGCTTGTGTGTTATTTCTATCACCTCCTTTTCCCTCTTTTTATATCCATCTATTTTGTTTTCTACAAGTTTGGGACCCATGTGAAGGTCCACTAATTCTACAAATGATTTTATTCAATTTGCAAAATCCAAATATTCATATTCTTGTAAATGCCCAAATGGACATGTATATATGGGGCATCCCTCTTTACTCTTTTTTATTGCCACTGGTCCCTTACTTGGTCTAATCCCTAAATTCAAAAGCCTGCAAAACCTTCAAGGAGTATTTGAATCAGTTTGCTTATTGAAAATTGTAAAACAATCAAAACCTATAAAATAATGATAAAAGAAGAGGAGAGAGCATCCTATTCAATAGCCCACTTCTTTGTGGCCCATTTTGCTTCAAGCCCACAACCCTCTCTTGTGAGAGTTTTACCTCTGTTTGTCGTCTTCCCATCCGAGGGTCATGCAGAAGGTATGTGCTCCTCCCTCCACCGAGCACCACCACACAACCACCACCGCATGAGTGCTTCCCTCCTTTTAATTCCCATAGAGGCCCCTTCCCAACCCTAGACTCCATCCCAGATCTCGCCACCACCATATTCCCTCTTCTCCTCTTCCTGCTATGTTTCTTCACACATCCGGACTGGCATGGCCTCGACCCACTTGGTGAATTTGTCGACTGCGACCAGGAGGTGGGTGTATCCAGAAGGAGCCTTTTTGAAGAGGCCCACCATGTCCATGCCCCACACGGCGAATGGCCAAGTGATGGGGATCGTCTTGAGCGCCGACCTAGGGATGTGCGTCTGGTTGGCGTACTTCTAGCACCCGACGCATCGTTGGATGATGTCAATGGCGCAGCGTGTGTGGTGAGCCAGTAGAAGCCATGTCGAATGGCCTTAGCAACTAGAGACCAGGCGCCGACGTGGTAGCCGCAGTCACAAGCGTGAATGTCCTGGAGGATCTTGCGTCCTTCCCTTGATTGGACGCAGCGTTGGAACACGTAGGTCACGTTGCGCTTGTAGAGATCGCCATTGATGATGATGAAGGATTTGCAGCGTTGCACTATCATGCCTGCCTACTTTTCGTTCGAAGGCAGCATCCCGCTCTCGAGGTAGGCGAGGTATGGTGCGGTCCAGTCGCTGGGCTCATAGACCATGGAGACCAGGGCAGGCTCTGGTTCTAGTGGTATCCCGACGTCGATCTCCTTCAGCGGGGAAACCGAAGGCTGGTGGATTGTGTCGAGGAAGACGCTTGCGGGTGAAGTTTTCCAAGCCGATCCGATGCGGAAGAGGGCATCGGCCTCCTCGTTCTTGTGCCTGCCGATCCACTCAACTGAGTATCCGGCTAAGTGGCACCCCAGCTGGTCTATCGCTTGGCGATATGCTGCTATGGTGGGGGATATGGCGTCGTAGGTACCAGCGACTTGTGCGGCGACAAGGTCGGAGTCTCCGTAGCACCATAGGCAATTGACGTTCATCTCCTTGGCGGCCCGCATGCCATGAAGGAGGGCCTCGTATTCGGCCATGTTGTTGGTGCAGGGCGTGAAGTCGAGGTGCAACACATAGCGGAGATTGTCGCCCTTGGGGGAGGTGAGTATGACCCTGGATCCTGCGCTGTCGGCGTTCTTGGACCCATCGAAGTGGAGAGACCAATAGTGGAGGTATGGCAGCTTCTCTGGCTGCTACGCCTCTCCCCATTCGACGAGGATGTCTGCTAGGGCCTGTGACTTGATCGTCTTGCGTGGCTCGTAGTTGATGTTGTGGACGCCGATTTTGACGGCCCACTTGGCGACTCGCCTGGTTTCCTCGTGGTTGCGGATGATGTCCTGAAGTGGCTCAGAGGAGACGACCATGATGGCGTGCTCCTGGAAGTAGTGTGGGAGCCGCCGTTAGGATCGGAAGACCGCGTATACCAGTTTCAGGTACTGCGGGTAGCGCTACCGTGAGGCCATGAGGACCTCGCTGATCGCTCCTTTCCCTCTTCTGGTCGCTCGATGACCATCACGGTGCCGACGACTCTCGCTAAGGCCGCGACATAGACGAGCATCGACTCCTTGTCGACGGGGGAGGCGAGTAGGGGTGCAGGGAGTAGCACTTCTCTCAGTGCTTTTAGCGCGTCATCCGCCTCTTTGTCCCATTGGAACGTGGGGTTCTTGTGCATCAGGTGGTAGAGAGGCATTGCTTTCTCGCCTAGCCGGGGGATGAAGCGACTGAGAGCCGCGACTTGACCGGCCAGCTTCTGGACGCCGCGGAGGCACTCGTGTTTACCGAGTCATGCGATTGTGTCGATATTGGTGGGGTTCGCTTCGATGCCCTACTTGGAGACCACGTACCCGAGGAGCTGTCCGGTGGGCACACCGAAGGTTCACTTCCCTGAATTGAGCTTGATCTTATACCTCCGTAGATTTGCAAAGGTTTCGGCTAGGTCGGCGAGTAGGTCGCTCTGAATATTGGACTTAGCCACCATGTCATCGATGTAGATGTGAATGTTTCGGCCAACTTGGCTCACGAGGCACTCCTTCATGCACCGCTGGTAGGTCGCGCCGACATTTTGAGGCCGAACGTCATGGAGGTGTAGCAGTAGGCGCCAAATGGTGTGATGAATGCCATCTTCTCCTCGTCCTCAACCGCCATCTTGATCTGGTTGTAACCAGAGTACGCGTCGAGGAAGCACATCGACTCTGATCCCGCGGTCGAATCGATGATTTGGTCGATGCACAGTAGGGTGAACTGCTCCTTTGGACAGGCACTGTTGAGGTTGGTGTAGTCGATACACATTCTACAGGTCTTATTTTTCTTCATTACCAAGACTGGGTTTGCCAGCCACTTTGAGTACTTGATGGGATGGATGAAGCCTGTGTGGAGTAGACGCTGCACTTCTTAGACAATTGCTCGGTGGCGCTCTTCATTGAAGGGCCGTAGCGACTGCTTGACAGGTCGCGCTTTGGCGTCGGCATTAATCTTGTGCTCAGCGAGTTCCCTCGTGACACCTGGCATGTTAGATGGCTTCCATGCGAAGATGTCGTGATTATTTTTTTGACAAACTTACCGTAGGGGATGCCCCTACGGTGTAAATATATATTACCAAAAAAACAAAGATATTATAGGCTAAAATAGCCTAGAGTACATCATGGGGGGAAAATCTCTAAGAAAAAGGAAGGGAACTAAACAAAGGTATCCAACAGCCATTCAACTAGTGGTTGAACATTAGACAGTTTAACCTTGAACAAAGGTATTAAACAAAGGATGTCGCGATTATCACGGAGGAACTCGACGAGCGCGATTTCCTATGCAGGGCTCATGCCTACCCCGATGGTGACCATCTGGCTGGAGTCGCCCGGGACCAGCTCGACGGTGCGAGTGTGCATGGCGGCTTCGAACGGTGTCGACCCGGCGTTCTCTATGTTTGGCTTCTTCAGGATCGTGGGTTCGTCCTTGTCGACTCCACTCGCATACCTGGCGATCTCGTCGGCGTGGTTGGTCTCCGCGGTGATGATGGCGTCCGCGATTTTGGCGCCTTTTTCCTCACACTCCACGCCCATATCTTCATGTTGTACGTGTAGTGCGGTGCCGCCATGAATTTGGCAAATACTTGTCGCCCCAGGACGCAAAGGTAGGGGCTATGGAAGTTGACCAGCTCGAAGACAATCCGCTCGGTGCAGAAGTTAGCAGGCGTGCCAAAGGTTACTGGCAGCGTCACCTTGCTAATCGGGTATGCCTTCTGACCGGGGATGATGCCGTGGAAGGTGGTGAGGGTCGATTAGACCGTCAACTGCGGGAGCTGCAGTCTCCTGAACGTGTCCAGGTAGAGAATGTTGATGGAGCTCCCACCATCCATCAATGTCTTGGGGAGCCAGTAGTCACCCACTTTGGTAACTTCCAGGGCGCCTCGCCCGGGATACTCGATCTGCGGCGAGTGGTCCTCACGGCTCCACGTGATGCGCTGCTCGGACCATTTAAGGAAGCGGGGAACATCAACCTGGGACACCACATTAACAGCGACTGCACGGGCGAGGACCTTCTCCTCGCTCTTGGTGCCGAGCCCGGTGAAGGTGTGCAGCGAGCCAACGTTGTTGCCAAAGGCACCAGCATTGCCGTGGTCCCTTGGCGGGTTGTTGTTGGGGTCTTCCCTTGCTCGCCTTGCCTTCTCTATTTCCTTTAGGGAGTGGCAGTCGGCGGTGGTGTGGGTGGCGGGCTTCCCCTTCCTACTGTGATAGACACAGGGCTGGCTGAGCAGGGCTGCGGGGTCAAATTTCGGCCTAACGCGGTAGTTTCTACTGTCGCGGTAGTTTCCTCCATCGCGGCGGAAGTTCTTCGGCTCAAGTGGCGCATAGTCGGCATTGGTGACGAAGTCGACTCGCCCGTCACCGCGGCACTTGTCGGTGAGGCGAGTGTTGCTATAGCGCAGTTCGAGCTGTCTCCCGTTGTCATGGCCGCTTATGCGGCGGTTTCCACCCGAATCATCGTCGTTTTGTTGGTTCGGGTCTTCCTCCGCATAGCGCTTGGCAATATCGAGGTGGTCGGTGATGTTGTCGAGCATTCGATAGACCCTATTGATCTTGGCGACCAAAGTTTTATACTGACATAAGTTCTTGAAGCAGTGGATCGCCATATCCGGGTGGATGCCGGAGGCATTGATCCACAGGGCCTGCCATCACTGGACCTAGAGGCGGGTTGACTCGTGAGGTCCCCGGATGCATCGCTGTAGGTCTTCGATGTGCAGGAGCCCTCAAAATGCCTGACAAAGGCCTTGCGCATGTCCTCCTAGGACTAGATGCTGTCTGGGGGAGAGTGTTGATCCATTGTCGTGTCTCTCCCTCCATCATCAGGGGAGGTAACGGGTGGTGAGGAGGTTGGTGTGGCCGGCGATTCCCATCGCCATGAGGTTTGTGTCCAGCCACACAACTGGGACGTACGTGGGGTCTTACTTCTCGATATCTTTTAGTGCCTTGAAATTGGTAGGATATTTTTCGCCTCGGATCATGGGCCCAAAGCACTAGGGGCCGACTCGACTAAGGGAGCCCCTTGGCTCATAGTCACCGCGGTTGGTGAGGGTGTGCCTCAGATCGCTAGGCTGGCGTGCTCGCCAGGTTTGGTTGTTGATAATGTGTGTCCACGCGTTGATATGTTGTTTGTTGGCGGCCGCATGCTCGCCAGGTTTGGTTGTTGGTGTAGAGCGCTGGATGAGCGGCTCGCGGTTGAGTCTATAGGGGCTCAGGTGGTAGGCAGTTGAGGGTGTTGGCGACCATGGGGTGGCCGCTCGGGGTTGCCCTGCTCCCGGAGGACCGGGAGTACATTCGTCCCCGTGAGTCGGCTCCCGCGGCTTGTTGCTCGACAGCCCTGGCGAGTAGGGCCTAGGAATACTTGACATGCAGGGCGCTTTCTCATATGATGTTGAGGTTGGCGACCACGGCCTTCCCCGCGATGGAGTTGTCCATCGGGTGGAATAAAGGGGGAGGCCATTCGCATCGCTCTCTTGCAGAGAGATGAGGACTTTCGGCTGGTTGGGCGGAGGCCTGCGGCCAGGTGGCGGCGGGGGAGATCCAATCGCTGGTGCTCCTGGTGGAGGACAGGCACATATCATGCATTCGGCCCCGCGGGCAGGGTCGTTGTCCTCGTCAAAGTTCAGGACGCGACCCTGAATGCTGGTGTTAAGGCGCGTCCTGATGCGGCGCTAGTGGTAGAGCGACAACTCCTGCACTGTTGCTTGCTTGAGGCGTAATTTCTCGCGCTCGGCCTGCTCCTTGTGTGTCGCATCCTCCAACCATAGGCAGGCTTCCTCGACCTCTGCCGCCATTGTGGTTGGCGGGATCAGCGTCGAGAAGGGGTCCGATGGGGCGCTCGGAATTCTTTGTTGGGGATATGCTATATGGGTATCCTCATAGCATGTCTCTTATCCGACTAACCCGGGTGGCCCATTGTCGGTAGCATGGCCTGTGGCCTGCTGGGCGGCCCAGTTAGGTGGATCCAGAAGGGAGGCCCATGCCGGATAAAGGAAGGCTACGGTGGAGTCACCAGCGTACCTGGAGCCTTGGAGTGCAAGATACACAAGACTAGTGATAGACGGTGTAGGACTCTATAACCTGTCCGGCTAGGACTTTTCCCTGTAACCCTAGGATGTGGCGACTATATAAGTCGGGCCTACGGGAGCCTTTAGGGCTCAACTTAGTACAGATTCATACAACCTCGCACAGCGAACCTATCTCTATAACTCGGCGTATTGCCCTTATAGTGATTTATAGCAGGAGTAGGATTCCGCCACCGTCGTGGGATCTGAACCTGGGTAAGCTGTGTTACTGCACTGGCCAACCGTCCGCCTTACCCCAGTCTCTAAACACGCACTGTGAGGACCCTCCATGGCGCATGCCGGCAATACCACGACGCTTGGCGCCACCGTAGCAAGAGGCGCTTCAGGCTCTTCAGCGGGCGAGGACCAAGATCTTCGCAGGAATCGGCGAAACCGTAGCCATCGGCCGTGTTCTCTTCTCCGGCAACATTCCGATCGTCCCCTCTGACGAGTTCTGGATCCCGGCGAAGACGAACCCTACGTGGTGTTCGATCGTTCCTATCGGAGACATCCACCTCTTCATCGGTGAAACCGACTCGGGCAGTAATTCCCTGGGAGTCGGAAAAGCATCAAGACCCGCACGGACCGCCTATAGGCAGGATACTTTAGCGGAAGGATCGATGTCGGATCTCTCCTCGGAGTTTCCCGGCAAAGATCAGAAAAATTCAAGACCCACCCAAACTGCCCCTGTGCAGGATATAAAGGTGGAAGATCACTGCAAATCCGCCGGCTTTGTTTGCGTGTCTGGACAGCAGAGATCCAAGTTCATCGGCGTGGTTACCATCTTCAATCTGGCGCGAGCATTCAGAGAGAGGGCGAAAACCCCCGCGACTACCTCGCCAGGTGGCTCCGTATACGGGCCGACCTGGCCAATTACCCCATTGGCCAGGACTGGACCGCGGCACACTTCTCCGACATTCTTTACGTCGGCAGCAGGCAACAGGACGCCTTACCCTCGAAGAGATGGTGAGCACCGTCAACAGCTACGCGACAGCCTAGATGGAGCTTGCGCTCAGAGATGGAGAACCTCCGGTTCAGCAGCCGCCGCCACCGCCTCCAGCCGCCATCGTCGTAGCAGCACCACCACCTCTAGTCATCGTCGAGGCCGTTGCACCTCCACCGCCCGTCATCGAGGAAGTACTGGCACCCTCCGACTCTGTCATTGACGCGCTTTATGCTGATTTTAGTGCAGATTCAGAGGAGGTAGACTTTAGTCCAAAAGAGCTAGACTCCGCTATGCAGGAGATGGAGGAGGAGTACTCGCGCGACGAGCAAGCTAACAACACCGTCATGTCCCGAGGGGTGTTCGTCACCATTGGGACAACGATGGATGAAGATCAACCCGGGCAAGCTCTGCCTACGGCGCTGGAAAAGGGGAAGGGGCCACTTGTTGCTGCCGACGATGATCGTGCAAAGGTCATGCCTCCTCCTCCTAACCCAGTGCAGCAGCCGCAGGAACTCGGCACCGGTCCGAGCAAGAACAACGCCGCAAACTTGCCGCCTCCAGCATCCACGTCGGCAGCAGCCCATGTTACTCCAGCTGATAGAGTGATGTACAACAATCTCCTCGTCGAGCCACTAACCGTTGATCATATCCGGAACGTGACTCATCTTGACGAGAAGCGCCAGCAGCTGCTGGAGGAGGCGCAAGCCATCGCGGAGCAAGGCGCTAAACTAGATCGAGATCTGGTGAACACGCAGAAGTCCATAGAGAAAGCTAGAGCAATGGAGGCCGAGTACAAGAATCTGCTGCAGTAGTAGAAGGCTAAGAAGGCTCCGGCTCGCGTCATCAACGATCCTGGTGTACGACGCAACCTAGGATGGGCTCCCTTGAAGCCGGCACAGTCCAAGCCATACATTGATAGTGAAGGCAAGCAGGTGATGCCCACCCCACTCCTTAACTTCGCCGTCGCCAAGACCCTTCTGGAGCAGGATATATCGCCTGAGGCAGTAGAACAGGTCTATGACCTAGTGGCCAAGGAGGTAAAGCAACACGAAAAGGCCACCTCTCAGAGGCTTGAGTCTGACCCAGCGCTCTGCCGATCTAGCTAGTACAAACCACCAAGGGACAGATCTCCTCATGATGTCGGATCATAGACGGGTTCATCAGAACGAAGACGGAGGGATGCGCGCAACAGGAAGGATGCTATCCCCATATCCTCCGACCACGGAGAAAAAGCCCGACCTCGCCGCCCATCGCCACCGCCCCGATCCCTCGACGTCAGGAAGACTACAAGGCTCACCATCGCACGGATATGCCCCCTCCAAAGCAGTGTGGCATCGTCATCCGTGACAACGCGGCACATACCCGTCATGATGAAGAGCGCCACCAAGGACACAAGAGCAGGTCACACCACGACCCTCCGCGTCTGATAAGCAACCGTGATAGGCGCGAGGCGTCACAGGAGGGTAACAGCAAGAAGGCTAACCCACCGCCACCTCCGCCTCCGTCGCCGCCAAGAAGTCACCATGGCGGAAGAGGCCCGCGTCATTCACGCAGCCCATCCCCTGTTGACAACAAGAAGAAGAACCCGGAGCCATACAATGCACGTTCGTGGATCGATAAGATCCACGAGTCCCGGGAAGGACCATACCTGGGACCACGTTCGCGGATCTATGACGGCACTGCCAAACCTGCCACATGGTTGCAGGACTACAGCAACATGGTGGAGATTGCCGTAGGCAACCCCAACGTCGCCATTAAGTACCTCCTGTTAATGTTGGCGGGCACGACCCGTCAATGGATCGACGACTTGCCGGAGAAATCTATCTACAACTGGCTAGATATGCAAGAAGCATTCACCAAGAACTTTGAGGGTACATACAAGCGTCCCTGCACTATGGGCGATCTACAGCGGTGCGTGCAAGAGAAAGACGAGACGTCTCGCGCCTACCTCTCCCGCTGGCTGGATATGAAAAATTCCTGCGCAGGAGTGCACGCTCAGACCGCCATGGCCGCCTTCATCGATGGGTTGGAAAGGGGTACGTTGTTCCGACATAAGATAAAGCGCTTGCAGGACAATCATCAGCTTGACTTGAATCAGATGATTCAGTTAGCTAGTGAGTTCGCAGTTGCCGACGATGATGCTCGTGGCTCTTTGCCGGCAACGGCCGTTCCAACCCAAGCTCGGAGGAACAACAGTACAAAGCGGAAAACCGCTCCAGAAGAAAAGCAATCTACCGACATGGTCGCTATGACTTTTGTAGGACGAGGAGAAGGCGGACAACGTGGCCGAGGAAGGGGCGCGGGCCGTGGGCAGCAGCGAGGAAGTGAAACCACCTCGGCGCCGCTACGCGTTCCCCAAACCTACAAGGAGTACCGCGATATGCCGTGCCTCGTACACCTCGACGCCAACGGCAAGGCCACCCATACCAATCGACACTGCAAGTTTGTCAACGACCTCAAGGAAGACCCGGAGTCCGGCTACAAGCGAAGTCGAAAGAACATACCGCGAGGCAAGGGCAAGGGGAAGAAGAAGGAGGAGGAGTCCAAGGATTCAAGTGACATGGACGAGGACGTTGACCCCAAGCACGCCGCCAAGAGCGACGACAAGGGCAAGAACCCCTTCGCAAAGAAGGCCCTAGTCAACCACACTTTCCTTGGCACCCCCACCGTCCAACAACAGAAGACCTCTCTAAGGATCTTGATGGCCACTCTCCCCCAGTTCCCCAATACCTGCGCTGGTCGGAGGTTCCAATAACTTGGGACAGGACGGACCACCCAGAACTTGTGCCCACGGAGAACCAGTACGCCATGGTCATCAACCCATTGATTGACGGCGTGGAGTTCACCAAGTGCATGGTGGATAGTGGAAGCAGCATCAACATCATGTATCTGGATACACTGCAGAAGATGAACTTGACGGAGGCAAACCTAACGCGGACCAACACCGTTTTCCATGGCGTAGTTCCTGGTCGGGAGGCTCGGTCCCTTGGGTGCATTATGCTTCAGGTAGCCTTTGGCGACGTTAATAATTACCGCCAAGAGCGCATGACCTTTGAGCTGGTCCCCTTCAAGAGCATGTACCACGTCATATTCGGCCGCGACATATTCCACATGTTCATGGCCAAGCCATGCTTCGTCTACAACAAACTAAAGATACCCGGACCAAACGGTGTCATCACCGTATCCGAAATCTTTACCAAGGCAAGCGACTGCGAGATTAATGAAGCAGCCATTGCAGAAGCTGTCCTCTACAACGAAGAATTCAAGGAGATCCAGAGCAAGGTCAATGACTCAGAGATGCCCGCGTCGAAGAAGCAGATCTCTGACTCCGCTCCTGCGTTCAAGGCCGCCATCGAGACCAAGCCGATGGAACTTGTGGTAGGCGATGCCTCCAGGACCGTCGCCATTGGGACGAACCTGGATCCCAAATAGGAAAGCGCGCTCTTCGAGTTCCTCCGTGAGAATAGGTACATCTTTGCCTGGCAACCTGCCGACATGAAAGGTGTACCTAGGGAACTTGCCGAGCACAGCTTAAACATAGGCTCGGAACTTTTGTGTTTTCTCGATGCATACTCAGGATACCACCAGATCAAGATGAGGAAGTCGGACCAATTGGCCACTTCGTTCACTACTCCATACGACACGTTTTGCTATGTCATGATGCCCTTTGGGCTAAAAAACGCAGGTGCTACCTACCAGCGGACAATGCAACGTTGCCTTCACGACCAAATTGGTCGGAACGTTCACGCCTATGTGGACGATATCGCGGTGATGTCTAAAAAGTCAAACGACTTAATGTCGGAGATGAGAAGAGACGCACCATTGGCAAAGAGATGGCTAGGTTACTTAAGGCTGGGTTTATCCGAGAAGTCCTTCACACCCGATGGGTGGCCAATCCTATACTTGTCCCCAAAAAGGGAACCAATGAATTAAGAATGTGCGTTGATTACACCGGCTTGAACAAAGCATGTCCCAAAGATCCGTTTGCTTTGCCTCGCATTGACCAAGTCATTGACTCGACGGCTGGCTCGGAACTTTTGTGTTTTCTCAATGCATACTCAGGATACCACCAGATCAAGATGAGGAAGTCGGACCAATTGGCCACTTCGTTCACTACTCCATACGACACGTTTTGCTATGTCACGATGCCCTTTGGGCTAAAAAACGCAGGTGCTACCTACCAGCGGACAATGCAACGTTGCCTTCACGACCAAATTGGTCAGAACGTTCACGCCTATGTGGACGATATCGCGGTGATGTCTAAAAAGTCAAACGACTTAATCTCCAACTTAAAAGAAACCTTTGATAATCTCCAGAAATACAACATGATGCTCAACCCTAAGAAGTGCGTCTTCGGTGTTCCAGTCGGCAAATTGTTGGGCTTCATCGTTTCCCAGCGCGGAATCGAGGTCAACCCGGAGAAAATCAAGGCCATCTTAAACATAAACCGTCCGACATGCCTAAAGGACATTCAACGACTAACAGGTTGTGTTGCAGCAGTTAGTCGTTTCGTCAGTCGACTTGGAGAGAAGGCTTTACCGATGTACAAGTTGCTAAAGAAGGCGGACAAATTCACGTGGACAGACGAAGCAGATGCAGCATTGAAGCAGCTCAAGGAGATTCTTTCCTCAGCGCCCATCCTTGCAGCACCCGAGCCTGGAGAGCCCCTTTTAATTTACATGGCGGCAACCAACCGGGTTATTAGCATCATCGTCGTGGTAGAGCGGAAGGAACTAGGCTACGAGCACAGAGTTCAACGACCAGTTTACTATGTGAGCGAGGTCTTGACGGAGTCCAAGCAGCGTTACCCGCACTACCAAAAGATAGCTTATGGAGTATTCCTCGCTTCTCGGAAGCTGAGGCATTACTTTCAGGAGCACCCAATCACAGTAGTGAGCAAGACTCCACTGTCCGACATTATCAATAACAGCGACGTTACAGGAAGGGTCGCGAAGTGGGGCATTGAACTTGCCGCCTTCGAGATCACCTACAAGAGACGCGACGCTATCAAGTCACAAGCTTTGGCAGATTTTATTGCAGATTGGACGGAGATGCCAGATGCTACTCCGTTGCTAGAACCAGAGTACTGGGTGATGCACTTTGACGGATCAAAGTTGCTCAACGGCTCGGGGGCCGGTGTACTGCTACAGTCACCAAAAGGAGACAAGCTGCACTACATTCTGCAGATCCACTTCGAGGTTACAAACAACATGGCGGAGTATGAAGCACTCATTCACGGACTACGTGTAGCCAAGGATATTGGCATCAAGCGCATAGTTTGCTGTGGAGATTCCGACTTGGTTGCCCAGCAGGTGGCTAGCACCTGGAACGCGTGGAACCCTATGATGGCGACATATCGCGACGAAGTGGACGAGATAGCCAAGAGCTTCTTGGGCTACGAAGTCAAGTATGTGCCTAGGGAGCAAAACGAGGCGGCTGATCTATTGTCTAAGCTTGGATCAGGGTGCAAGCAAATTCCGCCAGGAGTTTTCCTAGAGCATCTACGCACACCATCCGTGAAGGGCGCCGACATCGACAACCCGGACAGAGCTGACTCTTTCGTCAACATGGTGACAAAGATCCCTCCGGCTTGGACAAAACAGTTCATGGAGTATCTCGAACACAGAACTTTGCCCGACGACGAAGTCGAAAGACGGCAAATAGTACGACGAGCAAAGGGTTATACCATAATCAATGGGCAACTCTATAAAAGGAGCACTACTAGTGTATACTTAAAGTGCATTTCCCTTCTAGAAGGTACGGAAATCCTGCACGAGATCCATCTCGGAGATTGCGGGCATCACGCCGCTCCTCGATCATTGGTCACGAAAGCCTTCTGGCAAGGATTCTACTGGCTGACCACGAAGGCGGACGCCGACAAGCTGGTTGAGACATGCACGGGATGCCAGTATTATGCCCGACAACCACATGTTCCTGCTGAATAATTGCGAACAATACCAATAACTTGGCCGTTTGCAGTCTGGGGGATAGACATGGTGGGACCGTTACAGACGGCACCATGTGGATTTACGCATCTGCTTGTAGCAGTTGAAAAATTCACCAAATGGATAGAAGCTAAACCCATTAGAAAGCTTGATGGGGCAACTGCCCTTCGGTTTGTCCGGGATCTAGTGGTAAGATTTGGTCTCCCACACAACATCATCACCGAAAACGGAAGCAACTTGTCACTCGGAGAAGTGGAGGCCTATTGCTGGGACAAAGGCATCCAACTTGACCTTGCATCTGTAGCACACCCACAATCCAATGGTCAGGTTGAGCGAGCCAATGGATTAATTCTGCAGGGAATCAAGCCATGTCTTGAGGCACAGCTACATAGAGCAGCTAGAGCCTGGGCGGAAGAATTGCCATCTGTGCTATGGAGTTTATGAACCACACTCAACAGATCCACCAGCTACACCCCTTACTTCATGGTATATGGAGCAGAAGCCATCCTACCTTCCGACATCCTCCACGATGCACCAAGAGTTTCCGCCTATGACAAAGATGACGCCGAAGAATCCAGACGCCTAGATGTGGACCTTCTTGAGGAGGATCGCGTTTTGGCATGCCAAAGATCCGCCATCTACCAGCAGAAGCTACGCAGCTACCATAGTCGCCGCGTTCGGCATCGCTCGTTTAAAGAGGGGGATTTAGTGCTCCGACTTAAACAGAAGAAGTCACACAAATTATCCCCGCCATGGGAAGGACCGTTCATCATAAGCAAGACGCTGCTCAATGGGTCTTACTACCTTGTCGACAATCGTGAACTCAAGGGTAGACCCAATGAGGATCATAAGCGTAAGCGACGTGACCCGGATGATGACTACCCGGAGCTTGATCGGCCATGGAACATAGCACAGCTACGTCCTTTTTACACTTAGCATTTTTTATCTAATTGTGTACCTCTTATATGATCAATGAAATAAAGCTCTTTGGTTCACTCATATTGCTGAGTCTTTTACCTCCTTTAGTGTTCATTTTTGGATCATATAAAACCTTTATGCACAAGTCGTGCGATTACACTTGTGAAAATTCCGCCTACGGGCGTTAGCTTAAGTTTTCTGGCCTACACATTCTTTGTCGTTTTTATGTGGATTCTGGAGTAGTGACTTTCTGCACTTATTGTCGGTGATTTTGTGCTCAGGTTATTGACGGTGCCATTGGGCATCATCACCTAAGCGCATGGTTCCGACAACGAGTCTTCCGACTCACGAAAAGTCAAGCATAAGAACCAGAGTAATGGATAAGCCAGCACTTGCTTAAAAATATATACATACTGGGAATTAGTTCTTAAGTCGCAGCACTTAACAATCATTGTTTTCCGCCTTAAGATTACATCACCAAGTTTCTTCCGTGCACACACCAAAGGTGAAACAAAACTTACAAAGTGTTCTTCATTCTTTGGGCGCAGGAGACTTGGAGGCCGCATCATCACCAGCCGGAGAATCACCCTCAACATCGGCGCTATGATGAGACTCGGAGGAATCTTGGTTGACGCTATCGATGGTGTTCCTGGGAACGAAGACGTCAACATCCACCAAATCGGCAACCCTGGTGTCATAACCCGCGAGTGATGACAGGATGGCTTCGTGATCGATCTCCTTGCCGTCATCATCTACGTCGGGGATGCCAGAGGTCACCGTGTCGATGTCGGCATCTTCATAGTGTGCCTTCACCATAGACAATGCCATCCCTGCGCCAGCCCGTGCGCATGAAGCTTTCCAGCTCGCGAAACGCTCGGGGGCTCGGCGCAGAATCTCTGAGTACTTCTCCACGGAGTCCGAGGCCTTGATATAAATCTGGAGAGGCTTGGCAATCTCCTTGGCTTGGGCGATGGCGGTATTGATGAAGTTGCCGGCAAGAACCATGCATTCTTTGTCCGAAGGAGGCGAGCGGATTAAACCCATAGGAGCTGCAAATTCCGACAAGAAGCGCATGAGTTCAAAAAACTCTAAGTATCCAGATTACAGAAATTCAAGGCGGAGGAAACTTACTGAAGATGCTGGCCTTGGCCTGCCAAAGGATGTCCGCCAAGGATTCCTTCTCTTGTTGGAGGATCTTAAACGCCTCGCTATGGCGAAGATTTTGCTCATCAGCAGCTTGCTTCTGATCCTTTAGGATCGCAAGCTCCTCCTTCAAGCGATTGATCTCCACGGAGGCGGAATCCTGCAGGGCTTTCATGGAATCCTCGTGCATCTTCAGCATCTCTTTCCTCTCCTCCTTCAGGATCTTGTTCTCGCTGTCCAGCTGCTGGATATGCTTGGACTGCTTGACAATGTCCTTGGCCTTGGCGAGATGTTCTGCAAGTCGGAGAAAACCACGTACACAGTGAGTACTCGGAGATTATGGGCACAAAAGTAAGATGGAAATGCGCACAAAGAAAACAGACTCTTGTTTTTGATGATCTGTTCCTTCAAGATGGCAGTTTTACCCTTTTCGGCTTCAAGATCTACGCGCATCTTCTGATACTTGTCGTTGGCCATGCCCCTCCGAGCATTCTCGTTCTGTGGAAACAAATACAAAGTTAAGTCGTTGTTTGTTCTGCTTGGAGCCTCTAGTCGGAGATTTTCCACCTAGATGCTCGGGGGCTACATCGAGAGTTTTTAACTTATCAATATGCTTAGATTTTCTTTAAGCATCTAGTCGGAACTAATCCAATTACAACTAGAGGCTTGGGGGCTACAGCATTTAAAATTATGAACACTGTGTATGCTACTCTTAAAGCATCTAGTCGGAGTAATTCATTCCATCTAAATGCTTGGGGGCTACAATGAGAGTTTTTTCCAACTTAGTCACTCTTAGAGCATATAGATGCAAAACCTATGGTTTTCCTTCTACATCCTCGGGGGCTATAGTGGAATATTCATATGAAATGCAAAAGGCAAAGTAAAACTTACAAGGGCAATAATCTTGAGGTTTGTAGCACTCTTGGCCAGCAGCTTGCCAAAGGAAATTCTATTTCCCCGCAAGATATCTGCTTGTCGGAGCAGTTCCTCAATACCGCATGTCGGAGATGACGGCACTCCTCCAGGAAGCATAGTTGTGTTACTCGGCAGAGCGCTGCAAACTATCTTCGAACTCAAGGGTTTCGGGAGAAGGCCGCCGCCTAGAGGTACCAGCTCCCACCACCGCCTTGCCTCTACCGATGTCATCCTTAGCCGGAGTTCAGCCATTTGAAGAGCAGCGCTCTCCTGCGTTGCCTGCTCGCCGACAACAGCGAGTTCGGTAGAGGCGCCAGAATCCACTTCCATGGCGGAAGGGCCTGGTGCCTCCTGGACTTGAGAGCTTGTCGGAGCCGAGGAGGGCTTGACGGCAGGAGTATCAGGGGCGATGGCGGGGGAGGAGTCACGATGCAGCATATCTTTGATATTTCTAGAAGTCCCAAGAGTCTTGGAGGACTTCTTGAGGCTGGTTGTGGCTTTCTTCCTGAAACGTGCAAAATGCATAAGTACAGGAATAAGACAGATAAATAAGACAATGTCGGAGAATGAGAGGCTTACACTAGGGGGGGCGCTTTGGCAAAAATCTCGGTGGCTTTTCTCTTTTCCGCCGAGGCGGCAAGATTTTTTCGAGGCTCCACCTCCGTCTTCTTCTTCTTGCCTCACGGCAGCGCCGAGGTGGAGCTCTTCCGCTGCTACTAACGGACATCGCCGCGGACACGACCTTGACTTCCTTCATCTTTGGATCGTAGATTTGGGCAGCCAGGTTGTCCTCATCTAGATTGCTAAGCTGTTAAGTGAGAAATCACCGTGTTAGATAAGATGGCACTGGCAAGACGGAGAAACTGGAGCAATGTCGTACACGGAAAATAAAAACCTACCTTTGGGCACTTGCCGTCTACGAACATTTCGTAGGTGATGGTGAAGCCACGCTTCTTATCCTTCACCTTGACGATGTCCTTCAGCCGGAGCTTGACGGAGTCGCTCGAGAAGTTATCCACGGAGATCCGGAGGGTATCCCTTCGATCACCGGTACTGCAGCATGAACTTCACGCGTGCTACAGAGGTTGGATTCACTGATGAACCAGCACATGGCTAGGTCCAAGCCGTCAAACCCGTCTCATTGAACCACTCAATCCGCCTTTATTGCGCGTGAAGGCCGAGGTCGGAGGGAAGAGAGGCATGGGATCTCCATGTGGAAACTTCAGCGCGGCTCCATCCACGAAGTCCACAGACGTCACTTCGCCCGCCAAAGGAATGTCGGGGCCGTAGAAGTACGTCCGCTGCCAGTTTTTGCACGACTCGTGGCCGACGATGTCGGGGAACCGCCGGCCAGGTCGGATCTTGAAGCTTATGGTGCCGCAGTTCCTAAGCTCCTCCCTACTATGTCCGGCTTCACGTTTGACGGTGAAGAAGTACACGAACAAGTCTAACCTAGGCCTAATCCCTAGGTAACCCTCACAAAGTGCCGCGAAGTTGCTAAGCACTAAGATACTATTAGGGGAGAGGTTATGGGGCTGGACCTTGAAGTGGTTCAAGACGGACAGAAAGAAGTGGGAGATGGGCAGAGAAACGCCGCGTACTAGCTGAGCCTTGAGGTACACCTTTTCTCTGGCTTGGGGAGAAGGTGTCACCTCGCCGGCCGGCGCCGCCCGCCAGGCGAGCCCCTCCGCCGCAGGGGAGGTAGCCTTCGGTGACCATCTCTTGGATGTCGCAGCTGGTGATGTCCGAGCCACGCCAGTCGCCCTTGTGCGAGTCTGGATCTTCTTCCAGAGGCTCTAGCACCGCCAGATTGTGGTCACCGCCGGTGATTTCAATCACCACCGACGCGGGGATGACCAGGCCCTCTGGGGGCACGACGACGGAGCTCGCCGGCTTCACCGTGGCTTCGCTCGACGCGGCCATCGACGGGGAGGAGCTGCTGCTGGCCATGGAGAACTAGAAGGATGCGACTGACGCAAAGAGAGGCTAGGGTTTCTTCGAGGTTTTCCGCGGAGAGCTCGAGGAGGCGTGTGGCTGGAGGAAGAAGATGATGACGCGAGAGAATGGGGTAAAAAAGTGGCAAGTGTCCCACGGTTACTATTTATCTTACTCTGCGTCAAGATTCGTGCAGCTAATCGGACAGTTGCCGCGTAGACGACGTGTTCGTGGACGTGCGCGGTAATTTCGCCACGTCTCCAACCGCCGCCGCCAATGGTTCGTATAGCTCGCGCGGGAAAATCGGATATGATTGCGTTCTCTGCATGTGTGAGTTACAAGGCGTCGCTGACCTAAAGCCTACATCGTCATAACTGACACGGTGATGATCCGTCGCATCGAAGATTCCGGCATGGACGGATTTAATCCGACTACGGAAGAGTACGATGGAAGATTCAGCATTTCTCCGACTTACAAATCAAAGACGGAGAAAAACCTTGCAGGGTTCTTTGGGAGGACTACAAGATATTGCTTGACGATTTGCCGACATCCATCTAGATGGAGCATTCCACGTGAAGAGGCAAGACGGCGCAAGATCTCGGAGTTCTCCGGGGGCTACTGTTGGGGATATGCTATATGGGTATCCTCATAGCATGTCTCTTATCCGACTAACCCGAGTGGCCCATAGTCGGTAGCATGGCCTGTGGCCTGCTGGGCGGCCCAGTTAGGTGGATGTAGAAGGGAGGCCCATGCGGGATAAAGGAAGGCTACGCTGGAGTCACCAGCGTACCCGAAGCCTTGGAGTGCAAGATACACAAGACTAGTGATAGACGGTGTAGGACTCTGTAACCTGTCCGGCTAGGACTTTTCCCTGTAACCCTAGGATCTGGCGAATATATAAGTCGGGCCTACGGGAGCTTTAGGGCACAACTTAGTACAGATTCATACAACCTCGCACAGTGAACCTATCTCTGTAACTCGGCGTATTTCCCTTATAGTGATTTATAGCAGGAGTAGGATTCCGCCACCATCGTGGGATCTGAACCTGGGCAAGCTGTGTTACCTCATACCCGTTAACCGTCCGCCTTACCCCACGTCTCTAAACACGCACTGTGAGGACCCCTCCATGGCGTACTCGTCGGCAATACCACGACATTCTTCGACCCGAAATCAGAGTCGAAGATCTTGAGAATGGAGGACTCCTCGAAATCTCCCGCATTGGAAACTCACGCGATGGAGCCTTTTGGTGATGCGGCAATGATGGACCCGGTGGCTGAGGCAGGGGTCACCGAGTCGGCATCGTCGTGGATGGCCATGTCGTCCGCGAACGCGTTAGTTTCGGCCACATTGTTGTTGGCCGAGTCATACTCGGAAGCGAGGGGATGGATGGTGCGGATCTGAATCTTAGAGAGTCGATCGCGTGGAAGCGACTCGCCGATGATCGCCGTATCCTTGGAGACGATGACGTCCATGAAGTCGACGAAGAGGTTGATGGTGCCGACCGGCATTATGGCGCTGTGTGTGACCAGGCATGACGCCGAGACATATCTGCTGGGCAAGATCTGGAGGATCTCACTGCACATGATCATGCCGCTAGTGGAGGCGCCGCAGAACTCAGGCCAGACCGGCCAGGCCCAACGGTGGGCGCCACTGTCATGGCAATGGACACGGGAGATGCTACGATCGGCAGCGAGTAGTAGGAAGAAGGGCAAGGGCGGGCAGCCATATGCGGTGCGAGATGACGCTGGAGACGTAAGGGTTTACCTAGGTTAGGCCCCCAGAGGGTAAAGAACTACTCTTGCTAGATTGTATTATCGAGTGATTACAAAGGTGGCAAGCTCGGTGGCTAGGAGGCTAGTCGATGGGGTGTCTGATGGAACGTTAGTACGGAGAGTACCCTAGGGAGGTTTATATAGGGGTACCTCTCTAGGGTTTACAGATATACAACCGAGTCAGTTAGGGATTCGGAGGACTTGACCTACTCCGACTGGGCTTAGCTACGCTTCTGGGCCTCTAGCTTCCAATCGCCAGGTCCCTCATTGGGTTGTGATCCAGTCGCCGTCCTATAGGGCCCACTCTCTATGAGCTTGATCCAGTAGGAAACATCCTGCTGGGAATACCCCATTCGGCATATCCCCATCACACGGGTTTAGCTCACAAGTGAGAAAAATACAGGTCCCACTGAGTCTGTTCATCAACCTAAGCACCACGCTTAAGTCAACAAACTAGTTCTAGAAGATGCCTCTCCTAGATTGTGATGAGGTGCAAGTGAAACAGGATACGAGACACGAGTGTGCAGACCCTATGTGCTTTTTATAAAACAGGTTCAAGTTGGAAAGTTTTACTAGACATTAATAGGTAGGCATATTGAATTGAAGCAACCAAGTGGTTCATGCAAGTGTTTGTACAGTTGGCACTACCGTACACGTCTTCACACGGGGTTCAAGTCCTTGCGAAAATAACACAAAAAATAAAATGCATCCGTTTGGTATTCAAACATAGTTTGTTTACCCCATCAATAAAAGGAAAGTAAAAATAAAACATGAACTTCTATAGAGAATTACGATCTAGGGAGTTTCTGAGGTATTACTTTTATTGCTTATAGATATTCGTCTTCCCTCAATCAAGGGAGCAGATCCCATGTGGAGTTTTGAGGTTTTAGAGGAAGTAGGGAGAAAATATATCTAAATTTTGATACCTAGGTTACCTTCCTATAGCGATTTTGTGGTCGCACAAACTATAGGGTTGTAACTATACGGCCGGAACGTTTTGTTCCCGCCGTATAGTTGGTCTCACGGCAAAAATTAGTGTTTTTAGGGTTTCTTTCCTGGCGGCTGTATCTATACGGCCGGACCAAAATGGTCCCGCCATATAGTTGGTCATTAAACCTTCTGTATCCGGAGAAGAAAACTTGTCGATGGCTCAAATAACTATACGGCTGGATTTTTTATTCCCGTCGTATAGTTGGTCGTTGAAGGTACTATAGCCGTCAAAAAAATTCTATTTTTTCTAGAATTACTTTTTAGACTGAAACTTAGCGAAACACCATTTTTTGACAGAAAAATGATAGAATAAATTGTCGACCAACATTACCATGTATAAAATAGGAATTTAGTACGACTGAATTATGCAACACATAGTAACAATAAATTCTACCTTTTGAAGACTTCAAGAAGATAACTCTAATAGCAAGACATGCAAAGAATAAAAGTGTCAATGCAACATGAATGCAACTAGACTCACGACACAAAACTAAGAAAGACGGCTAATGACTTCCGGGTTGCCTCCCGAGAAGCATTCTCTTTAAAGCCATAAAGCCAGTCTAGGATTCTCCATACATTACCCACCTGGATCGCAAGGGATATCAAATCGAGGTGAGGTTGTATGTACCAGTCTGGAGCTTCTTAAAGTAGAGTTCGGTCGGAGTCGTACCCGCTTATGGTGCATCGACATCATTGTAGGTGAACAAGTTCTCTCTTTCAAGTGAGTGTTGATGCACAAACTTGGTGAACATGCCTCCATGTATAGCTGCTATGAGAGGATTTGAGATTCATATAAAATTCATAAATCTTTACCTTGGTTACCTGTGTAGGGGAATACTTCATAATACTCTTCCTTCATAGCAGGGAGTTCAGGATCATGCATGTTAGTATAGCAAGGTTCTATATCTAGTTCATTATTATTAATGCTCTCCATATGAGTGTCTAGGCACAAGGCCTTCGCAGAACAATTATCAACAGTTTTAGTATCATAAAAATCATTACTAGAGTGAGAGGCATCACAAACAAAAGTTGTAGTGTGACTCTCTTTGTCAACCTCACCTTTTTGTTCCTCCTATTCATCGACTAGTGTTTTAATAGAAATGATAGAATCAAAAGTAGGAGTTGAAGGTGTGAGCGGGTGATCAATCCTTTCTTCCTCCTCTTCCTTGTGCTCCTTTTCCTCTCTGCTTTTTAGTGAGTCCCGCAAAAGGTTATCTATCTCCATGGCGGTTTTAGACCGCTTTAAATAATATAATACCAATGTATTATTACTTAAATTATTTTTGCAAAAGAAGAATATGAGATATACTAAATTAAAAACTCCATCAAGTGCTTCACTTTCAACATCAATACTTCCTAGTCTAAATACTATTTTAGATGCACCTTTGAATAGAACACATTCTAATACGTCCAAAATAGCATAGGATTTATCTCTATTATAATTTGCTAGAATAGGATTGTTGGAACACATACATTGAAAATTAAGGCGGTCATCTATTACAAAAATTGTGCAATAAGATCCATCATTAGCACACAACCATAATGAATGCTTTTCCAATTGGTCCAGCAATTTCTTTATTAGCTTATGTCTAGCAACTAGGCTTGATGAAATTGAATCCATTATCTCCTCCAATGCTTGTATTATCTATTGAACAAAATTTATCTCGAAAGACATGATTAGTAGCAATAGTTTTTTATAAATTTTTGGTTTTGTAATTTTTTTAATTGTTTTCAATATAAAAGAAAGCAGTAAGATAATAGCAACAAACGGAAATAAACTATGTGCGAGTAGATAACCAAACACTTTGCTCCCCGACAACGGCGCCAATTTGATGACTGGGTTCCTGCACCAATAACAGGGTTATTGCAGTACTTGTAGCAGCAAATATTTAAATAGTTTGTCCCGGTGGGAGCTCGGCTAACATGACCCCGCAGCCATGTTGTCAATGCAGCCATGTTCGCACCTAAACCGTGGTTTAGAAATAGTCTACTCTATAGGTTGCTAGGATAAATGAATTTAAGGTGATTGTAACAGCTACTACTAGAACTGGAAGAAAACTAGAACAAAAGTAAATCTAAAAAGAGGTGAATGCAATGAGATGAAATATTAATGCTATAATTCCTTGAGTAATGTTGTGTATACCTGTGTGCATGATAAGTGCTTATGGAATAGCTGTTAACTATAATTGTGGCGGTCCCTCATATACCGTTGTCTCCCACCATTGGTAAGTGGCAACTAGACAACTCAATTGTCCACACCCTCTTCGGACATGGGTCTTCTCGTTAGTGAATAGTGTATTAAGGTAACAAGGCCAATCAAGGTAAACAAGAGAAAATTCATTATGTTCTATGGACAACCTTACGCCTAAGCAAGTTGTGTGCTAGTCACAAGATATCCCGTCTGTTAGTTTGGGGTCAACATGCAATTCGCAACACTATAACTATATATATAATGAGTGATCTTGGGGAACTCTGGGAGATGCATCCTAAGCTGCTATTGCCTCCGCAAATCACTTATAGAAAATAGCCTATTAGTTCTACCCATGTAAGAGTAGAGACTAATGGTAAGTTCTGTGACACACTGTGAATCCCTAGTAAATTCCTCAATAATGGATTGGACGTCTCGAATCACTAGAATAATATCATGAATAGAACAATGTAAATAGAAAGCACAAACATATTAATTAACAAGAACACACCACACTTCAATTACTCAAATCATCATAACATTAATAAAAGGGGGTTCAAGCCATGTTGCAACCCATCAGGGAGACCATGATGGGGAAGGATGAATGAGCAGCGGCGATGGAGATGGTGATGACGGCACGGTGATGGTGGCGTCGTCATGGTGATGGTGACGTCCTCCTTCTACTCTTCTTCTTGCTTCGATGGCTTGATGGTTTTGATGGAGATCTTGATCTTGGTGGAGCTTGAGAGGCTATGGAGGCGGAACGGCGGCAGGGCGCCGCCATGTAGGTGGTAGATGGGATCTAGATCTTGTATATGGTTGGTGGTGGCTTCCTCCCTCCTTCTTTGACTCCTTCCTCCTTTATATAGGCCTTGGTTTGCCCTAGGGTTCCCCCAATAACATCATATGACTTAGGGAAGGTTCTAGAGCCTTGGGGGGCGAAATCCCATCGTTTTCAACCTTGTCCGTGGCTATACAGCCGCAACTACATGGCCAGAATTTTTGCTTCGACCGTATAGTTGGTCGTTGAACTTGTAGACTCTTCAGTGTTTTGGCCACCATTTCTTCATACGAACTCCGTTTTGGGTGTTCTTGGGCTCGTTGGATTCTTCTCGTCGAGGGATACAACCCTATAGTCTTGGATATTTATCTTGAGAAGTTGGAAAAATTCACTTTTTCCAACACCTCAAATGGCTAAGTCAGGTCCTGCAGTTCCTCCATACTATACTCTCTTTGTTCCTTTTGCCTTTATTTTATCCATAATCATCATCAACACCTACACACATGTCAAAGACAAGAAAGACAGATAGAATTCTACCTAAACTAGTAATGTGCAAAGCTCATATTGAATGTAATGAAAACAAGTAATCATGCCTATCAAGCATAACTATAGTTAGATGCATCATGATATGATAGGCAAATGACACAATTTATATAGCTAAAAAGTGTTGTATTATGACAGCCATCAGCGTGCTGCTCAGGTATTGGTCGAGGAGGACGGTGGGGAGGTGTATGTGGTCCTAGGCACGACCAGAGAGAGAGAGAGAGGGGAGGTGTGTTGCAGCTAGTGGGGGAAGATATTTTGCAACAAAAGAGGTCCACACAAATTCTCTCCTCTCTCAAGACATGGGACAGGGGGGTGGTACAGTAGCTTTCCTATAGTGCACGAACATGAGGGAGTGGTGTGGTGTTGTGCAAGCTTTTGTTGAGCAAGTTGATGTGTATTTGATGATTTTTGGTTAGTGGGTTTGCATACTTTGCAAATATGATTAAGGAGGGGGTTATGAAGGAAGTATACAATTTTGCATTAAGCATGGTGGGGAAATGGTACTAGTGTGTGGATAAGGGCCAGGTACTTCTCTAGGAATTGTTTGAGATTTTTTCATGATCTAAAAGTCCATTTGAAATCATTTATTCAAAAAGTGCAGAAGTAGTTTCCAGAATATCATTTGATATTTTTACTTTGGACAAAGACGGGTTTTGATGTGAGATGGTCCTAAATACCATATCACATATTGGAGAATTTTATTGGAATTTATTTGGAAGGCAAAGTATTTTTGAGCAATTATTTATTATTTGTGCCATTTAAGAAAAAGGACAAAAAGAAATAGTAAAGAATCTAAAATATATATTTTTGAGGTGAGAAGATATGATATGATATGATATATAGACGTCAAATGTGCCTTGAATTGGCCAAGTAGTTTGGAGAAAACCAAGCTTGCTTTTATAGGAAGAATTTTGATAATTTTGCAATGAAAGGAATTTAAATAGTTTTAGGTTCCAAATAATTATGGAAATTATTTGGAAAAGTTTATATCCATGGTGGATGATTTCAAATTGAAGTTTCCATCTTTGGAAACCTTTGGTTTTCAAAAAAAGGTGGATTTCTAGAGGAGAACAAGGATTAGAGGATCTAGGGCATTAATGTTTTTATACCACCTAAACAAGGTTGGATTGGTGAGCTTAGAGCTCACCTTGATGCAGGGGGTAGATGTATAGTTATACCAAGTTATATAGATGATCATGGCATCAAGAGTTTGGCTTTGTTGTATTTGAGGTGGTTTGGGATTGATGGCAAAATTTGTTGAAACTAAGACTGCTATAACAGATGCATCATGATGCCTCATAAACTAGGTGGGTTTAGGAAGCATAGAGCTCCAATGGAAACAAGTGAAGAGGGTATTGGTAGACCATGGTTAGTAGATCATAACCATGTAGAGAGTTGATCAAGGGGAGGTGGCACCTGGATGTGAGCTTCTTCAAAAGTAGGCAAGATGATAAGATTTGCAGAAAATATTATTATCATGACTACAAAACCATCAAGGATGAGTGAGAACCAGAATCTAGTAAAGCATTTCATACTTAGCCAAATTTGGCAGATTGGTGTATTTTGATAAGTATGAAGGAGGGAAACATTTGGAGAGGAATTAGGGGTCCATCTTTATCATCAAGTGGATGATATTGAAGGGTATCTTGGGTAGATAATATTCATGCTTGTATTTTATCTTTGATGACTTGGATGCTAATACAAAGGATGAGCTAAGGATTGATCTGTTTAAGTAGATTAGAGATTCACTTAAGGGTCTCAAGATAGATTTAGTTTGGGGATTCGTAGTTTGAGATTGATGCTCTCAACTATTTGTTTGATCCTTAAGGATGAGCTCCTAGATTGGCTCATGTTACTTCCTAAGCTAACCAGGCAATCAACAGATCAAGGCAATTCATCAGACAACAAATCAAGGCAATTTATCTTATCAACTTATGTAGCTATTAATAAGGTTACCATCAAGCCTAGATTGAGGTATGCATGGGTGTTTTGAAGAGGTTGTAATTTTGAAATAATATAAGGGCCTCTTGGTGTTTCTACTAAGATGGGATGAAAAGGTTTTAGAAAGGTTTTGGGAAAACCTAGAGATAAGAGTAGTTGAAGGTTCTGTCTTGAAAACATAAGGAGATAATCTTTTAGTCTCCATAGTTTTGTTAATAGAACCATTGTTCAAAAAATAGGCCGAATCAGCGATTAATAGGCCGATTAATCGCTACTAGGGACCTGACCGTGTCGATTACCACTAATCATTTGTGTTAATCGTTTAGCCCGATTAATAGCTCTGACACTCCGATTACTAGGTATTTTCCCAATTAACTAGTACACTTGTTCAAAAAAGGTGAAAAATTATCAACACATATCGCCCATCCATCCGCTAACCTGCCTCAGTGAAGTAGGTTTTTCGAAGCTCTCGCTCGATCCCTGCCTCCAAGAGCTCGATTTATGCCATCGCCAGCTAGTTCCTTGTCGTTGTTGACTAGTTCCTCGTAGTTGCATATCACACCTCAGATACAAGAGCTCAACCGCCTTGAGGATCTCATTCGGGAGCTAAAGTTTGAATTGTCAGAACATTTGAGAATATGGAAGATGAGCCAAGACATCTCTTTTGAAAAATAGTTTTTTTCAACTGAGGTTGTGGTGAGAAGTGTATTATCTCTTACATAATTAGATGTATGAAGACAAGCAAACAAGTAAGCAAATATTGCAACATGTAAAAATTAAAAGTTTTTGTTCCCACTGATTTTTGCCTTTTTGACAACAAATCAAAGTTTCTCAAATTGGGATGTTACATTGCCCTCCTCCAGCCGAATTACGCTAACCGGGAGTCCCCCGCCCGTTATTTACTTGGCTTCCATTGCCATGACCGGGGTTTCTGTTCTCACTGTTACCTCGGCTTGCATTTCCTTGGTTCATATTTGTCTTCCCAGCCATTGCCGGATCATAAGGCACCATTTGTTTATCTCTTCTTCTCAAGGTTATTGCCCTATCCTTCTTTGTTCCTCCGCAAGATGAAGATGCTGTGGCAGCTGATACTGCCGGGGCACCTCCAACCGAATGAACGACGCGATAACCTCCGGGTCTTGCCGAGTTGTTTTTGAGCAATTCCTCATTCTGCTAGTTTTCTATACATGCCAGCTCAATGACTCTTTCTTGTTGCCTCTGCCGGGCTTCACCGGTCAGGCCATTTATCTCGGCAGCTGCCGCATCTGCAGCCCTGAGATTTTTCATAGGTGTGATATACTTTGGCAACCCCGATTCATCCGAGTCACCCTGCCTAGACACATATTCCTTGTTGATATCACTAAGGACATTCTTTCCCCTTATTCTCACAACATATAAGCGAGTTGGGATAGTGTTAAGCTTGTTAGCCCTAGCATACTCACGCAGCATGATGTTAAGTGACTGTTGTAGAGATGCTACTCTCTTAGCATCATCTAACATCTTCAGTCGAGTTTCCTCTAGCTCGGCCTGTTCCTGAGCCGGGTCTACAATGGGAGCTACAGGATTTGTTAAGTTTTCTATCGCTTCCTGCAATATATTCTATGGCCTTTCTAAAGGTGGCCCTTTGATGCGAGTTTCTTTGGGAGTTACATTACGAGCCTCTGCCGGATCTTCTGCCGCCGATTCTTTGCTTCGGCCGGCTCTTGCGCCTGCTGCTGGTGCGGGCGCGTTCATTATCACCTCGATACTGCCTGCGGGGCGAGTGATACGCGGACCACTAGTAGCGCTAAGAGGAGGCTCTCCTGCGAGGATGACTCGCTGCGGGTAGACACATGAGACTTCGATGCCAACGTAGACCTTGTGCGAGCCTGGGTTGATGAAGACCCTATTGCACGGAGGAGAGCGCCTGGTAAAGTGATGCGCGTTGTCGTTGATGTAGTCCCACATGTCAAAGTGATGCACCAGTCCGGAGACTATGCGCTCGTCAATAGCGATGAACTTTCCCGTCCGGATCTTGACTCCAGCTAGCAACGCTGCTAGCCCCAAGGTGACTTTGGGGCTTGCTCTCTACTTCTCGAGCAAGCCTTCTCATGACTCAGCCTCGTACAAGATGACTTGGCCAAGCCCAAACCTGCAAACAGACAACACGCCTAACACCGTGCCGACATATCTCTTATGTTAGCCGAGTCAAGCCTTAGTTGTACAACTCCAAGTAATACGGCCCTTATTCGGCCGGCCGTCATATAACCCGGCCGGGTCATTCTTTGACCCGGTAAATATCTCGGTGGGCTTTGCCCTTTTACGTTAGATTGACCCTACCTGGGGTCATCCCCTCAACACTCGATCACTATTCATAGGTCCATGATTGCAGGCCTCGGGCTTGTAGGAGTTGCACTGATCGGAGAGGCAAATCTAGAACCGAAGAAAACTACGGTGAAATTTGCAAGGAACCACACGCCCTCATACGTCGAGAACGACCACAATCTGTCATGGCGATGCCATAGCCCATGGCGGAGGAGCCGCACCTATGATGCTCATGACGAGCTTACGCAGCACAAAATCAACAAGATATGCGCCAAATGTGCATGCTCTATGGATTCAGAAGACGAAGACACAGAGCTCTATGGCGCCAGATTCTTCGGGCGAGCCATACGGCAATCACGTATGCCCAAGGGATTCAAGCTCCCTTCGGATAATCCGAAGTTTGACGGCCTGTAGGAGCCAAAAATCTGGCTGGATGATCACATATAGTTAGTCAAATGCCATGAAGGAAGCAAGAACACAACCATGCAATTCCTTTAGCTCCAGCTAAATGGGCTGGCGCGAGCCTAGCTCAACAATCTCCCCTCCAGATCCATCCACAGCTGGGAGGTGGTGGTCTACAGTTTTGTGCGCAAAATCAAGGGTACCTGCAAGCGTCCAACCTCAATCAAGGAATTGCACGCCTTATGCCAAAGATCCAATGATCAATACTCTCCTACATCCAACAATGGTCCGTCATAAAAAACACAGCGGAGGACATCTTTGAGTAAAGGGCAATCGACACATTCAACATCGACGTAAGGCGCCACGAGCTCAGGGACGAGTTAGGACGCGTCAAGCCCAAAACAATCGAACACTTAATGGACATCGTAAACCACTTGGCTGATGGCGAAGAAACCGTCCACAAGAACCAACCATGCTTGGATGACGAGGATGACCTCGGCCACAAACGCGACCGCCGAGCGAAACGGAGTAATCACGGCTACGAAGACCGCGAGTAAGTCGACATGGTCGTGGATGGCTACACTGATCGCCGCGATGACGGCAACGCAAAAGCGGCTACCGCAGCAGTAGCTACCGTGATAGAGGAAAATCCACACACTCGTGACGACGAACCCTCCGCGATGGAGAAGCTGTTGGTTCCCTACTGCATACACTTCTACATTGACAAGAATGATGGAAAGAAGAAGTCCATTCACCCTCTCAAGGATTGCAGAGAATTCCCAAAGCTCCATGGTAGATACGCCTAGCTACGGCGTGACGCAGTAAACCAGGGGTTCGGTTCCTCCCCCGGGCCCATCGCATATGGTGCCTCACTACCACCACCTGGAGGACCTGAGCCGCCTTTGGCTCCGCTGGTCCAAAACAATGGAGGAGAGAAGTACCCACGCACACTGGGGACTATGATGATACATAAAGGGCTTCCATCCAACAGGATCTAGAAGATGATCACCCGCTAGATAAACCTGGCTATCACCTTCCCACCGACCATACCTGAGTACCTCAGCATATTTAAATCATACATCACTTTCGACCGATCTTATCACCCCCACCAAATCCCTCGCCTAGGCCACTATACCCTGGTGCTCAAGGGTCAGATCAACGGGTTCGAGATGAGTCGGGTATTCATGGATGGTGGCAGCAGCATAAATCTTATGTTCGCCAGCACCCTAGAGGCCGTGCAGATCCCACTCTCCATCATAGAGTCATCCGATATAACCTTCCATGGCATAGTCTCAGGAAAAGGAGTTTACCCCCTAGGCAAGATATGTATCGATGTCAACTTTGGCACCCCCAAGAACCGGAGACATGAGCGACTTGGTTCGAGGTGGTCAACTGGCCATCATAGTACCATGCCATCCTCAGTCGTGTGGTATTCACACAGTTACTAGCGGTACCACACTACGCATACATCCTACTAAAGATGCCAGGACCAAACAGCGTCATCACTGTTCTAGGGAGCTTTACCAGATCTAACAGTTGTGATAGGGACTTCAACATAATCTCCCTATCTTTCTGCATGGAGGAGGACCTCGCAAGACTAAAGGAGTCGACGCACACCACCCCCAGTGACCAATTAAAATGGCCCTAATCAGTCTTTCGACTCCATGGTTAGCACCAAGCCAATCCTGGTCCATCCTACGGACCCCACCAAGACGGCCCTCACCGCCAACAACCTAAGTTCGGCATAGGAACTCATGCTCATCAAATTCCTCCATGAGCGCTGGGAAATCTTTTCCTGGTGTCCTGTGGACATGCTAGGAGTTCCCAAAGAATTCGTCGAGCATGCCGTAAATGTGTATCCTGATGCGCAGATAGTCAAGCAATCAATGCATCGACTGTCTGAAGGACAAGCTGAAGCAATTGGCATGGAAGTTAATAGACTCCTTGATGCTGACTTTATACGAGAATTCAAGGAAAGTACCTAGGTAGATAACCCTTTCCTAGTACCAAAGAAGCACATGGACATCCTGCGGATGTGTGTGGACTTCATAGCTCTCAACAAGCAATGCCTGAAGGGCCACTTATGATTACCAAGGATCGATCAAATCATCGATTCCACTGTGGGATGTGAGCGCCTCTCAGGCTACAACCAGATTTGAATGAAGGTGAAGGACCAGGAGAAAACAACATTCCCCGCGCCAGTCAGAGTCTTCTGTTACCACACAATGCCTTTCGGGCTCAAGAACGTATGCACAACATATCAATGGTGCATGCAGGCCTGCCTGAAGAACCAAATTTGTCACAACATCCAAGTGTATGTTGATGACATAGTGGTAAAGGACAGGGAAAGCAGAACATTGGTCGACGATCTCCACGAGACTTTCGACAGCCTCAATCGCTACAAAATCAAGCTCAACCCAAAAAAATGGGCCTTTGACGTCCCATCCAAACAATTACTCGGGTACTTCATCTTTGCGAGAGGCATCAACGAGAACCCAAAGATGAGAAAGGCCATATTAGCCATGGAGAGGCCAAAAAACGTCAAGGCCGTCCAAAAACTGGCTGTGCTCAGCGGATTCATTAGTCGCATGGGCTAAAAGGCTCTCCCCTTTTATTAACTCGTCCGCAAGTCAGAGCAATTTGAGTTGACGGCTAAAGATCAGGAGGCATTCGAAGGCCTAAAGCATCTACTATCCACCTCCCCAGTCTTGGTGATGCCCCAGGAGAGGGAGCCTATGATGCTATACATAGCCACAACACATCAGGTGGTCAGTACCGCACTCGTCGTCGAACGACCTGAAGAGGGCAAGACCCATGATGTACATCGCCTAGTGTACTACCTCATCAAGGTACTGACACCAACAAAGCAAAGGTACCCTCACTATCAAAAGCTAGCCTACGGCATGTTCATGACTGAACATCGACTACGCCACTACTTCTAGGAGCACCAGATCATGGTAGTCAACGATGCACCACTTGGCCACATCCTCAACAACCCTAAAGCAATGGGGCGAGTGGACCTTTCGGGCATCAAGATATCTCCGCGAGACATCATCTATGAGCTACACACCGACATCAAGTCGTAGGTGCTACCTGATTTCCTCGTCCACTGGATGGAGCTCCAACTACCTAACAACCCAGACTTGTTGCAAGTCTAGACGATACACTTCGAAAGATCCAAACGCAAAGAACGAGCTGGAGCCGGAGTAATCCTGACGTCTCCTCAAGGAGACAAGATAAAATATGTGCTTCGGATGAAGTTCCGTGCATCCAACAAAAAAGTGGAGTACGAGGCCCTACTCCACGGAAGGCGGATGGCCAAAGCCTACGACGCTACTTGACTAGTCATCTATGGTAACTCTAACCTTGTCGTACAACAAATGATGAACCAATGCGACGCTATCAACGGCAACAAGATCACCTATCGCGACCTATACAATGCACTCTAAGGACACACCCGACAAATACAAGGCAGCCGCAGAGACAATGACGACACACCAATCTTTGTTCTAAGGCCTTAATCATCATCAACGGCGATCTCTAAAAACTAAGAATTACCAGAGTCCTCCAGCGATGCGTCACCAACGGTGAAGGAATGAGCATAATCCTCGACATCCACGAAGGCATCTGCGGAAACGATGACACCAGTCGCCACCTAGTCGCCAAAGCCTTATGGGATGGCTTCTACTGGACAATAGCTATGCGCAACACCAAGAGAATATTCTAAAAATGCAACGCCTGCCAACGGTTTTTTGACAAGCCGCACGCACTAGGATCGGAGCTGCGACCAAAACTGCTGGCCCTTTGTGCAATGGGGACTCGACATGGTCGGCAAGCTACAAAATTCCTCGCATGGAGGCTACTTCTTCATCCACGTCACAGTCAATAAGTTGACCAAGTGGATTGAAGCCACGCCAATCACAACCAAACCGGTGCCACCGCTGTCAAGATCCATTTTTTGGGTGCCACATAACATCATCACCGGCAACAGAACAAACTTCACCTCGAAGGAGTTCTAGGACTTCTATGATGGCCTCGGCATCAACATCAGTTACGCCTCGATCACACACCTCCAGACCAACATCAAGTAGAAAAGGCCAACGGCCACTGATAAGTCCAATTTGCATCACAATTCTATATCATAATTTTCATCTATTCATTGATATATATATTATTATGAGGTATTACTGATGTCTTTTCCACTATTTTTGCATGTTGGATGATTCTTGGAGGATGGACTGCCGGAGTCTGGATTCTGATGGAAAAAGAGGCGTTTTGATACAATTTCGTGAAGATCAGAAAAATACAAGAAATATATGGGAGAATTATATTTTCCCAGAAGACAGAGGAAGCCAGAAGGGGAGGCGTAGAAGGGACACATGGGGCCCACACCCCCTAAGCGCGGGTCCCCCTGGGCCGCGCCTAGTGAAGGTGTGGCCCACCTGGCCGGCTCCCAACTCCGCCATCTCGCATATATCTTCCTTAGGGAACCATAACACTAGGGGATGGACCACACATAGATTTCCACCGCCTCTGCGAGGCGGAAAACAGCGAGAGAGAAAGATCTCTCAGGCATATAGATTTCTCTCGGGGAAACTCCTTCTCGGAGAGGGGAGATCGTCGCCATCAACACCGTCATCAATATAGGCTTCATCGGGATCATCATCATCATCATCCACACCATCATCTCCACCAGCACCATCATCACCACTCCGTCCCGATGTAACAATTGTGTTGGATATTGCTTTAGTTATTAGGGGAAACTTTCCTGGTGTTAATTACTCTTGTAGTTGATGCTTGTGAGTTGAACCATTGGATTATTGTTTATGTTCAGATTGTTATTCATCACCATATCATCTTTGATCTTGATCCATATGATGTCTTGTGAGTAGTTCGTTTAGTTCTTGAGGACATGGGAGAAGTCATGTTGTTAGTAGTGGAGTTGTGTTGAGTTATTATTCAATGGTTTAGTATTTAAGTTGTGGTGCTATTCTTCTAGTGGTGTCATCTGAACGTCGACTACATGATACTTCATCATTTATGGGCCTAGGGGAATGCATTGTGTATTTGGCTACTAATTGTGGGGTTGTCGGAGTGACAGAAACCTGAGCCCCCGTTAGGACACCATTGCACAAGGGAGCGTAGGATCTCAGAGTTTAAGGTTGTGGTTAGGTTTATATCTTAATTACTTTCCTGTAGTTGCGGATGCTTGCAGGGGGGTTAATCACAATTATGTGTTAGTCCAAGTAAGGTCGGTACATTAGCACAGGTTCACCCACACAACACTTACAACACCAAAGAAGAGTACTTAGCTATTTGAAGCGAAAGCACTTGACAGAATTCCCATGTGTCCTCGAGAATGTTTGGTCCTTATAAGTATTTCCACCGGCTTTTCCTTTGATAAGAAAGGATTGGCCCACTTGCTACATTTGTTCTTTATTACTTGCAGTTTGGTTTGTTTCCTTATCAGAAAACCCCTAAAAATCCTTTTGCCAAGTATTTACAGAGATTTCCTGCTCCATACCACTAGTCAACACCTTCTGCTCCTCGTTGGGACCGACACTCCTATTTATCGGAAGTACTATGATACACCCCCTATACTTGTGGGTCATCAAGACTATTTTCTGGCGCCGTTGCCAGGGAATGAAGCTCTATTGAAGAGTGGAACTGGTAAAGGAAACTTCTACTATGAGTATTGCTTTTTGTTACTGCTTGTTACTTCATTTCCAATATGGATAACCCACTTGGTTTTCTGTTTCGGGAAACTACTACCACTATTAGGGTAGTAGATGAACCACCACCTGTTGAGATAGATCCTTTTAAGATACCTACAAGTATTGTTGATCATGTTATGGATAATTATTATTTTGGGGATGGAACTGTCCACCTTGGTGATCACTTGCTTTTTATCCATGAATTATGCGGGTTGTTTAAGTGTGCAGGTATCACAACTGGACAGGTGAAGAAGAAGTTACTCTCCATATCCTTGAAAGGGAGAGCTGAAGAATAGTATAAGCTGCTGAAGAATGGACAATCCATGGAATGGGAGGAAATGGCATCTCTCTTTTATTCTAAATTCTATCCTTTCAGTGAGATTCATAAGGATAGAAATCTGATATATAACTTTTGGCCTCATGATGGAGAGAGTACAACTCAAGCTTGGGGAGATTGAAGTTACTAATGCTTAAATGTCCTATTCATGAACTCCCTAACAATATTATTATCCATAACTATTATGCTAGGATTTCTCTTCATGATAAAGATTTACTAGATGCTTCTTATGCTGGATCATTCACATGTATGAAGGAAGAAGCTAAATGGGATCTACTGGACCGTATTCAAGAGAACGCTGAAGCTTGGGAGAATGACAAAGGAAGAAAGTCAGGTATAAACTATGATTATGAATGCATTAAATCTTTTATGGGAACCGATGACTTCTGTGATATTAGCAATGAGTTTGGTCTTTATTCCCAAAGTATTGCCAACTATTTTAAGGCCTTTCCCTCTTACATAGAATTTCCCAAAAAGAAGTGGAATAAGTACCATGCTCCTTATAAAGATGTTGTTAGTCATATTCCTATTAGAAGTACTGAAGTTTGTACTAATAATCATATTGTGCCAGAACCTTATGTTGAGAAAACACCTTTCCCAGCTAAGGTAAAGGATTACTCTATGATAATTAGTGCGAATAACAAAGGTACAAAAAACTGTGGAGCCTGATGAGCAATTGAATACTGAACCTGTGGTAGCTGCCTATTGTGAAAGATCTTGTCACTAGAAATATAGAGGACTATCACATTGTATTCTGTGAAGAAGCTTCTAATATTATCTCTCATCCTAGTAAGGCTAGAAAAACTAGTGTTCCTGTGCTTTCTATTAAAATTGGTGATAATTGATATTATGGTTTATGTGATATTGGTGCTAGCTCTAGTGCTATTCCTTATGAGCTTTACAGGGAAATTATGCATGAGATTGGTCCTTATGAACTTGAGGACATTGATGTGGTTATTCACCTTTCAAAAAGGAAACCATCTTCCCTATTGGTATTGTAAGAGATGTGGAGGTTCTTTGTGGTAAGATTAAATATCCTGCTGATTTTCTAGTGCTTAATTCAGCAGCTAGTAAAACTTGTCCTATCATTTTTGGTAGACCTTTCTTGAGCACTTGTGGAGATATTATAGACTGTAAGAAGGATAAAGTTTTAACTAAGTTTGATGGAGATTCTTATGAGTTTAACTTTTCCAAATTTGCTAAAGCACCTTGTGAAAATAGCTTGCCTAATAAAGATTTCAGGATGGAATAACTTGCTTCTATTGATCCAGTTTATGACCTTGGACCTCTTTTTGGTGACTGTAAGTATGCTCATCCTGATGATAAAGTTGTTTCCTGTGATAGTTATATTGTCAACTTTATTCAAAGTGCTACTGAAAGTTATTATGAGAGAGGGAAACATGGTTTTATACTTCTCAATAATGTTAATTTTCCCCGTTTTATGTTGAAAGCTTTGATGTTGCATTTGTTTTGTCTTCCTATGCTAGTGTCTTTTTGTTTCAACAATTTGTTTTCTCATGGTACCCCCATGCATAGGAAGTGGGTTAGACTCAAATGTGTTGGCTATTTGCTTCTTGATGCTCTCTTTCACTCCAGATTTATATCTCCTTTGTGAGCATCCTTAAAACTTTCGGGCCTAACTTAAAGGCATTAAAGAAAAGTACTTGTTGGGAGATAACCCAAGAGTTTGGTTGAGTCTTGGAAGTTATTACCTCAGTAATAACAGCTCCTTATCCTTTTTGTTTTGGTTTTTGTGTCAAGTTCAACTACTTTTGGGAAGTGGATGAGTTGTGAAAAGTGGCTGTCCTGGGATAGATTTTTGTGCTGCATTGTAAAAATTCGTGAGGGAGCTCAGCACGTCGGATGGAGCTGTATTGCTTTGAGCTTGTTCTTCAAGTTGTTACCTAACTTTCATTAGTTTTGCACTTTTTCATTTGAGCAACAGAAGGTTTTCAAAAAAATCAATCTTTACCTGCTGGTCTATTTTGACAAATTTCTGCTATCATTTGCATTTGCATCTTTCAGAAGCCTTTGTTTTGATGGATTTCAGTTGAAGTGTGCACCTAAAGGTTAATTGTTTTTTTCTTACACTAATGTTTCCATTGAGGTTGGTGTATTGCCTTGTGAAGAAAGGAATTTCCAGGAGAAGGAGAAAAGGAGTCTGTAGAGTTCATCTTTGAATAGGTAAAAGTGGTGAAAACAGATGGTTTGTGAAACCCCAATCTTTTTATATTTTTGATGTTTTCATTACATAAGGGAAGTTATGAGACGGAACAGAGGAGGAACCGGAGGCCGGGGTGGCCAAACCCACCCCAGGCGCGGGCCCCAGCTAGCCGTGCCTGGAGGGGGTGAGACCATCCCGAGCTCCGTCTCCGCCTTGTTTTCATATCAAAACCTTCCTTATGCTTTCAAACTTCATAATATATAACCCCAAAGATCCCCCGATGTTCATGCATCATGTTCTCGTTTCGATCTGTTTCTCTTAGGATATCTTCTCAAGTTTAGAGCACCATGGTCTCCGCCAATGACAAAGGAAAGAACCCCGTGGAGGAGATAAAGTTGGAAGAACAAACCGCCGCAGGGACAAGGGCAAGGAAACCTACTTTTGAAGGAGTAATTAACATTGTACGTGCTTTTTCTCGTAACATGCAGGGGATCATAGCGTCCATTCCAGACTTCAGATCCTGCCCTAAGGCAGTGGAAGCCCTTCGAACCACTGACGAGTTTTGTGATAAGTACCGTGCTTTGAGGATGAAGTTGGATATACTTGAAGTTGGATATACTTCAAATCCTAAACAAAAGAACACCACCACCATGAAAGGAGTAATTTGTCATCAGGTTTGACATCCCCTTGGCTTGTTCCAAGATTGGGGGGAGTGCCGCGGTATCACAACCATTATCTTTTATCTTTTACCTTTTTAGTGGATTCATATCTTTGATAGAGAGGTTATCTTGTAGTTTGGTTTGCATGTGGAAGTATCTCTCCTTTAGTTGATTATCTATGTATCCCTTGGTGTGAGTTCCTTTATGGAATATTAATGAGAAGTTTCATCTTTTACTTTTTGCACTTCTTATTTTAGTTTGCAATCTCTATTATATGATGGATCTTGTTGATTAGTATTGGCATCACTTTGGGAGCATCAAGTAAATCTAACTTGGTTTTGGCAAACCGAGCTCTGGTCAGTAGCAACACTTTTTGAGGTTTGAAAGAAAAAGAGAAAAAGCTTTCAGGTATTTTGTATCATTTATTTTTCTTTTTTGTTGGATCATAAGCTTAGTATTCTTTATTTAAGATCTTTTGTGTCTTAAAGGAAGATTGTATGTTTGGCTTTATCACTTGTAGGTTTGCTTGTTTCTTTCAACTCTTTTGCTTGCTACCCAGCCTTGCTAGCCAAAAACCTGTTTTGAGAAGGGGTGCTTATCATGTTTCCAATCCATTTGAACCAAAACCTGTGCCATTTGTGTCCACCATATCTACCTATTAGCATTTTCTATTCCAATCAAATTCTCAAGATTCATCTATCTTTCGAATTAAAAAGTATTTTGTTATGTGAAAACTAGTTAGTAAAGCTCTAACGAACTTGATGGCACACCTTATTTTCTTGCCCCTAATAGAACTTGAACCATTGTGTCATCAAAGTTGTGTATGCTTGCATCTATATGTTGAAATTACCAGAACCGTGCTGTCACGAGGAACGTTTTCAACATTGCACCTATACATAGTACACAGTTGATATCATGCTCTTTTGTTTGCGGATGCCGACGGTGTGATATAAAGAGGAAATTTGTGAGTCCATGGAGTGATGTATGTGTGTTAGAGAAACGCCAGGGCCGCTAGCCTAAGCCATGCCTAATAATGGTGGAAACTTGCAGCATCACCATAGTGAGCATTCTGTGAAGCATCCTCAATAAAAATCTATGCACATAGTAAATAAAAAGATCGCTGAGATGCTCATTGTCTGCTTGCCTTGTCATTTTGGTTATGGGATAGCTCATGTACCATGTGCAAGGGGTACCCCATTGGCGGTTCTTTATGATACACATGTACTTACAATGACAATAACTTATCGGTGACCAAAGTTGAGTAGCATGAGGAGCGACCCTCGTACTCAAGGGATATGAGATTGCCAACTTATATTTCGTCAAGCATAAAACTCCATCTTTGCGCACTTTAACCTTAATCATCTCAAGATGCCTATGATAGGGGTGATGAGGGCTCAAAGTTAGTAAGTACCATAATCTTTTGGAAGATCTTTATGACTTGAAATCCCTGCTTCCCTCTATGAAGGGACCTTTCTCCTATTTTCTAAGTTGAGTTAGTAAACCTACTTCCTCTCTATCTCCAGCAAGCATTTGAGTTGTTGTGTTGCAAGCATTCATATGGTGATTTATTCAATCATGTTATTTGTCTTAATTGTTTGCACAAGACTCTTATCTATTGAGTATTACTTTGAAAGCCTTCATTGAAAAACCTTTTTGAGCAAAGAGTACTCCTGTTTTTAAAACTTCTACAAAAAGCTTTTTGTGAAACTGTTTGCCAGATGTTGTCTAACCAGGAACAAGAGTTTGCCAATTCCAATTATGATTTATATTTATGCATCTCTATTGTGACTCATGTACTTGTTGCAAGCTAAGTTATATAATGGTGAGTTGCTTTCTTCTATGATTTGTGTAATGGTAAGTGTGATGCTTCTTGTCCGTATTATTTTATCGAAACTTCACTCCATAAACCTATGGACATGTTTACTGAGCTCAGTTTTCTCTTGGGGACAAGCGAAGGTCTAAGCTTGGGGGGAGTTGATACGTCCAAATTGCATCACCATTCTATATCATAATTTGCCTCTATTCATTGATATATGTCTTACTATGAGGTGTTACTTATGTCTTTTCCACTGTTTTTGCATGTTGGATGATTCTTGGAGGATGGACTGCTGGAGTCTGGATTCTGATGGAAAAAGAGGCGTTTTGATGCAATTTTGCGAAGATCAGGAAAATACCAAAAAAATATGGGAAAATTATATTTTCCCAGAAGACAGAGGAAGCCAGAAGGGGAGGCGTAGAAGGGCCACATGGGGCCCACACCCCCCTAGGTGCGGGAACCCCCTGGGCCGCGCCTAGGGTTGGTGTGGCCCACTTGGTCGGCTCCCGACTCCGCCCTCTCGCCTATATCTTCCTTACGAAACCCTAACACCAGGGGAGGGACCAGAGATAGATTTCCTCCGACTCTGCGGGGCGGAAAACACCGAGAGAGAAAGATCTCTCCGGCAGACAGATTTCTGTCGAGGAAACTCCTTCCTGGAGTGGGGAGATCGTCGCCATCAACACCGTCATCAAGCTAGGCTTCATCGGGATCATCATCATCCACACCATCATCTCCACCAGCACCATCATCACCACTCCGTCCCGATGTAACAATTGTGTTGGATATTGCTTTAGTTCTTAGGCGAAACTTTCCCGGTGTTAATTACTCTTGTAGTTGATGCTTGTGAGTGGAACCATTGGATTATTATTTATGTCGAGATTGCTATTCATCACCATATCATCTTTGATCTTGATCCATATGATGTTTTGTGAGTAGTTCGTTTAGTTCTTGAGGACATGGGACAAGTCATGTTGTTAGTAGTGGATTTGTGTTGAGTTATTATTCAATGGTTTAGTATTTAAGTTGAGGTGCTATTCTTCTAGTGGTTCCATCTAAACGTCGACTACATGATACTTCACCATTTATGGGCCTAGGGGAATGCATTGTGTATTTGGCTACTAATTGTGGGGTTATCGGAATGACAGAAACCTGAAACCCCGTTAGGACACCATTGCACAAGGGAGCGTAGGATCTCAGAGTTTAAGGCCGTGGTTAGGTTTATATCTTAATTACTTTCCTGTAGTTGCGGATGCTTGCAGGGGGTTTAATCATAAGTATGCATTAGTCCAAGTAAGGTTGGTACATTAGCACAGGTTCACCACACAACACTTACAACACCAAAGAAGAGTAAGCTATTTGAAGCGAAAGCACTTGACAGAATTCCCATGTGTCCTCGAGAACGTTTGGTCCTTCTAAGTATTTCCACTGGCTTGTCCTTTGCTAAGAAAGGATTGGGCCACTTGCTGCGTTTGTTCTTTATTACTTGCACTTTGTTTTGTTTCCTTATAAGAAAACCCCTAAAAATCCATTTGCTAAGTATTTACAGAGATTTCCTGCTCCATACCACTAGTCAACACCTTCTGCTCCTCGTTGGGATCGAAAACTCCTATCTATCGAAAGTACTACGATACACCCCCTATACTTGTGGGTCATCAGCCACGTCTACAACGGGATCAAGAACCGACTCCTGCGACCTCTCGTACGAGCGGTAAGATCTTGGGCAGACTAACTACCCTCTGTACTTTGGAGCTTGCGCACAACACCAAACAGTGCCCCCAGGTACATGCCCTTCTTCATGGTGCATGGCGCCAAAGAGGTGTTGCTAGTCAAGGTACGCTACAAGGCCCCGCGGGTCATTGCTTCCAATGAAGCCGAATCTATGGACGCACTCGAGGATTCTATCGACCTAATGGATTAGGCACATGATATCGCCACCGCTCGTTCAACGGTGTATCAGCAAAGCCTCCTCAACTACCATAGCTGACATCTATTACCAAGGTCATTCGTCAAAGGCATCCTCATCCTATGGCTCAAGTAGAAGGGGCGTCTGAAGCTCAAGTCCCCCGGGAAGGACCATATGTGGTTACCAAAGTGATTCCAGGCGGCGCCTACCGCCTCAAGGACGTCAAATCCGGGGTAGCATACTCAAATCCTTGGAATGTCGCGCAGCTATGGCGATTCTACCCTTAGATGTTTTTAATTACAATAAGGCTTTTCAGCCAAGCTACTTAGTTGAAACATGTATCCACTACTATGAGATGAATAAAAGCTAAGTTCCTTGGCCAATATGTTTTCTCTACAAATTTAACACACAAATTATACTCAGGGGCTACGCCTCTTCTGACAACCTTGTCGGCTCCTTACCTTTGCATCCACCTGAGTAGTTGACTATTAATCGAACCCTTGAAAACTCCAGCCCAGTTGCAGCCCAACTAACAGGTTGGCAAGAAGCAAAGATTGATAGAGCATCAGGCTAACGAAAAGGGAATGCATATTCACACAATAAAGCACAACATGCACTATTTATACAAACTTTACAAGGTCAACAATGTCCCAATTGAAACTATACAAGCTTTACATTCTTTTACATGGCACCTATAGGAAAAACTTATCACTACTGACGCTGAAGAATTACATTGGTGCATTCATTGGACATGCAAATAATATCCTCCGCATGATGGGCAACCACGCGAGAATGCAGGCACATATTCCACGCCATGCTATCAGGAGGGACAGACAGCCCCGCTCCTATCTCCATCAGATCCACATCTGGGCGGTGCAGTCAGACAAGAGCTAACGCTGCCTTGGCACACGCGACAAGCTGCTGCCACACACACTCCTTCAACGCACTCACGCTCCAAAATTTCTGCAATAAACCTAGGAAGGTGGACAGAGATTCATCTAGGGGGAACATGGAGGAGAAAATTGACGCGAATTCTGACCTTGCGCATTTCAGCACCCCAAGCACCTGATGGACACGGTCCTCCACCGTGGCCACCATGACCGCTCGATAGTGATCCGTACAGAAGAACCCCCTAGCCTCTAGTTCCTGCTAGGTGAGGCAGTTCAGTCGAATATCAACACGCTCCTTCTCTTCCTTTGGAATGAGATTAACAACTGTAAAGAGAAATAGCGTGTCAGCACATGATGTAGTAAACAGTGCAGAAAACGGATTCTCGAATACTACTCACATTGAAGTTGCTCTCCAATCTTCTCAAGCTCACCAAGGAGATACTTCTCCCTCTCGACGGCTCTCTCAATCTTCGATTTACACAAGTCAGCATGGCTATTGATGATAGCCACATCTTTCTCCAGGCTCCTAATTTGGTCGCGTAGTAGAGGCAGATGCGACACCTCGCTCGCCCTTGGTTGAGAAGTAGCCAGGGGGACATGCGAGGTCACCAGGATGACACTTGAATATCCCTAGGAAGAGTAAAGTAGTAGAACAATAAGAACAAGACAAACTACGTACATGAAGGAAGACATAACATATATTTACATCAAAAGCTATTACGTAGCAGTTCAAAATATTATTTGATACAAAGCATCACATGCTACTACTAGGGAACTTCTATAGTAGCTAAGCAGGCGACTAAGTAGCAGAACCCGAGTGCTTCAATAGCCTCTGTCTTAGCGACCTATGTTGCGTCCAATTGCTTTTGCTCTACCGAGTAACCCGCGAGAAGCTCGATGAGCCATGGGCAATATTTCTTGCAGTGAAAGGAGAAAAATCTACCTCAGTACCATCAGCGAGACATCTTGGAGGTGGCCCTGTTGATGTCCAGTCGGGCTCCATAGGCCTGTGCCATCGCTAGCCCGGGGGAGGCACTCGTGCCCTTCTGCGCCTTCTTATACTCGGCAGGCACATCCCCCCCAGAGCCTGTGCCAACGAGTCGACATCCTCCAGAGCAGCACTCTTTGGGAATATCTCTCAGTGGAAGCGGTTGAGAACCTCCTTGGCCTTGACCCATATGTCTTGGTTGGAGTTGCAATGGTGTTCGACCGTGGCAACTATACCAGCCAGAAGGTCCCCGCGCTCCAAGACCTTGCGGTCGAAGGCAAGGCCAGTTGCCTCTATAATAACTAGGTATCGTCAACTCAAGAACATCAGCAACACAGAACAGAAAGGAGAAAAACTTGCATTACATGTGTAACTTACCAGACAGCACCTGAGAAGTAGTCACGAGATGGTTAGACAATGCCTTCTCTCGCTCAGCTGCATCCGTCGCCCGCTTCTTTTTGAGCTCCTTAGCCTCTAGCTTTAAACACCTTAGAGCCTCCACATCATCCTTTGCTTTCTCGAACGAATCAAGCTGACGGAGCGCTTCGTTATTCTCATCTAAAACCAAGACAAGAAAGTCAGTCGAAGTTCCTTAAGTAACACAGTAGGAGCATTGGCAGTAAGGCACTCACTATGGAGCTGCCAAAACTCCGCCTGTAGACTTATATGATGCTGCCTAGATGGTTAAGCTCCCACATGAAGGGCTACACCAGAAGTGAGTAAGTCGGAAACAAGGAAGACTTGGGGGCTCGTCAAGACAACTCTAGATCACTTACATGTTCAACCGAAGACTCCGAGGGCTAGGAAGTTGTCGTACGAAAAACAACCTAGTGATTCCTCAACTTAGAGGAACTCGAAGAGCTGCTGCCATAGTTGGCCGCTGTACTCGGGGAAAGTGTTGTAGCTTCGGCACTCGCCACCTTCGACTCCACGGCAACCCCCTAATCCAATGGCAACAAAACAATCATCAGTTGCAAAACTCAGTGGCACACGTCAAAGACAAAAACAGAAGATACTTATGAGGCGATGTCGGACAAGTCGAAGAACTCCACCCTTTTCTACTTCTTGGCCTATGGTTCAGGAGCCATAGCCCAAATGGGCACCGCTAGAATTGGCCCGATGATACGTCCATAACATATCTATAATTTTTGATGGTTTTATGCTATTATTATGCTTCTGACACTTCTTTTTATATAAAGTTTATGAGTTATTTGGACTAGCATACTAATAGTTGCAAAAGTGCACAATGTTATTGTTTTACACTTTGATGTGTACGAATTATCAAGAATACAAGTGCAAATCTCTAAGTAAAAATGGGGATTTTCCAGAAATCTCTCTCAGAACTCTTTTTGAGGAAGCTCACATTTCGGGTCGAATACGGCGTCAAACGGAAAACTCTAAGTAAAAAGTTGTAGGAAATTTCGCGCCAATCGTTCCGGACATAAAATTTAGCTGATTCCGAGTCCGGACTAGCCCGCTAGACCCGATTTACTGCAGCCCAAGATGGGGTGATGGGAATCCGAGAAGCTATATAAAGGGAGGAGACCTAATTCATGGGAGACACCTCCACCCACGAATTTGCAGCCAACAAAGCCACGTTTTTTCCTCCCCCATGGATCCCATCTCCATGGGGGAGGGCTCCCAAGAAGCCATGAAGAAAGGGGGATAAGGGGCGGTGCTCCCCCACGATACCGACGACGGGGAGTAAACATGGTGTTTGATGCTATAAGTTCTAATCCTATGATCTATGTCATATTTGGGTAGTTTCTTTGTTCTTAGATTGAATGGTTGAACGTCTTTGGTTCATTAGAGTTGTATGTTGATATGGTACAGTCCTGTGGTGTCCATTATATTTGTGCGCGCATGGATTAAACATCATAGAGTTTGTAGTACCTGTAAGAGGAAGAGGGAAGTTCTGCCGGAGTGACAGAAACCCTAAGGACGCGAACCCGAACGTCGCATGTATGGGAGTAAGAGGACCATTAACTTAAGGCTATGGTTGGGAAAACCTTAATGCTTTGTTAGTAGTTATGGATGTTTGCTAACAATCCAATCATATAGTACATATAATTCCAAGTAGTGAAGCACATGGATATTTAGCCTCTCCCACATACAAAACTGCATCGAACACAATGAACTCGATTTATTCGCCAATTAAACTTGGACAAAGCCACCACAATTACCACCACTATTCCACACTCATGGTTCTGTTAGTTTAGTGTATTTTATTGCTGCAGCAACTAGCTTTACATTGTTGTTATTTATTATCTTGCAAAGCTTTCTCTAGTACTCGTTTGTTGCTCTAGTTTTATTTCCTAGATAATGCAAATGTTTAGTGTGCGTAGAGTTGTATCAGTGGTTGATAGAACTTGAGAGAATATTTATCCTACCTTTAGCTCCTCGTTCGTTTTGACACTATTACTTATCGAAAAGGCTACACACGATCCTCTATACTTGTGGGATATCAAGACCTTTTCTAGCACCGTTGCCGGGGAGCAATAGCGTGTGGGTGAATATTCTTGTGTGCACTTGTTTGCTTTATCTCTAAGTAGTTTTTTTATTTCAGTTTTAAGTTGGTATCTATCTTAGTATGGATAGGGATTGCGAATTACAAAAAAAATTAGTTGTACTTGTTACCTAAAAATGTCTTCAAAAAGGAAAGTGATCGGAAAGATGAGTAATGGTTAAGTGGAGGTCGACCTTGTACACTTGTGTTCATGCCTATGAAACCAAAACAAATCTTCCCATGAAGCTTTTCAACTGAATGAAGGCACCATTAAATATAAATTCCCATTCAAGAAAGGTATAAAATACGTTTTTCCTCTCCTATTAAAACAAAAGTTGCTCTTGATGCTTCATTATTATAAAATACTTGAATCTTGCTTCTTGTGCCTAACTTAAAGGCGTTAAAGAAAAGTACTTCTTGGGAGATATACCAATAGTTTTCTTGAGTCTTGGAAGTTATTACTTCTATAATAACCTCTCATTATCCTTCTTATGATTTTTGTGCCAAGAATAACCTCTAATGATAGGTAAGTAAGATTTGGGAAGTTGCTGTCCTGAAACAGATTTTTGTGCTCCAGTATAAACATTCTTAAAAAATCTCTATAAGTCGGATTGAGATGTAATGTTATGCATAAATCCCCCAGGTTGTTATCTAACTTCCATTAGTTCATCACTTTTTGATTTGAGCAACAGAAGGTCTATGAAAAAATTCGGTCTTTACCTGCTGGTCTGTTTTGACAGATTTCTGCCATTATTGGAATTTGCTTCTTATTGATTCCTTTTTTGGGTTCTTTTTGGGAAATTGAGCTTTTTGAGGGAATTACTACAGTGCTTGTGTCTTTAGTGAAAGTTTTTCTGTTTTAAAACTAAACCAAAAGGTCTATTATCTTTTGAATGCACTAATGTTGCTAATGAAAATTGTGTGAAGTTTTGTATGAAGGAAAATTTCCTGATGTAAGGAAAGAATGATGTAATGAGATGAAGAATGGACAAAATATCAAGCTTGGGGATGCCACCCCGTGTCACCCCAAAAAATATTCAAGAGGTACAAGCGTTAAAGCTTGGAGATGCCCAAGGCATTCCCTTCTTCATCAATAAAAATCTCAGGTCTTTCTAGACACTTCGTTTTTATTGTCTCATGCACTGTTGTGTTGTTCTTGGAGCGTCATAGTTTTCGTTTTTGGTTTTTGTTTGCTTAGTTTGCTTGAATAAAGTGGTTGGACCCCCGTTTTCACTTTGTTGTTTAAAATAAGGTCATTGGGTTGGAAAAGAGTAGGAAGCTTCATGCTTATAAGTGGTACAAAAGGAGTTCGTTTTGACTGTGGCCTAGACCTTATCATGTCATGTTTGATGTTGGTTTGACCCTATGCTTAGTGGTTATTGCTTTATCATGACTTGCTACAAACAATTGGGATTGCTTAATATGCCTTTAAAGAATCATGCGTTGTTTTAGCATACAAAAGCATAATATTGTGGTATTCTCCTTTGATGATTTATTTGAGTTGACTTGGCACATGCTCACACCAAGTTATGACTATGAACCAGTCACCATAGCCTCTATGATCATTTAGTTTTTGACTTGTGGTACCACATTATGCTTTGATTAGTAATGTTTTGTCGCTCTGCATGATTATGGCGATTATTGCTCTCTTAGTTGGTCTCTCCCAGTATTTTGCTAGCCTCCACTTGTATTGAGTAAGCTCTACTCATGCATCCAAATCCCAAGAAACCAAGTTATTCCAAAGTGTCCACTATAAATTCCTATTCATGGTGTGTTACACCATTCAGAGTATATTCTTGTTTTATCTATCTTCCAAATTAAACATGTTATGTGAAAGTTAGTTACTAAAGCTCTCACAAACTTGATGGCACACTTTATTTTCTTGCCCCTAATAAACTTGAATCATTGTGTCATCTATGTTATATATGCTAGCACTTATAAGTTGGGATTAGCAGAACCGTGTTATCACGGGGAACACTTTCAACACTTGTAAATATCTACCCAGTTTATATTATGCTCTTTTGTTTATGGATGTCATCGGTGTGAAATGAAAGAGGAGCTTGTAAGTCCATGGAGTTATGTATGTGTGCTAGAGAATCGCCTGGGCCGCTAGCCTAAGCTATGCCTAATCATTCTAGAAACTTGCAGCATCACCATAGTGAGCAATCTATGAAGCATTCTTCTTATAAAAAAAGAGACAGAGATTAAGAAAAAGAAAAATAATAAGAGATGAGAAAATAGGAAAGAGAAAAAAGCACCATTTCCCATTCTAAATAAGAAGGTTGCTAAGATGCTCATTGTCTGCTTGCTTCTAATTTTGTTATGGGATAGCTCATGTATCATTGGGCAAGGGGTACCCCGTTGGCGGTTCTCTATGATACACACGTACTTACTATGACAAGAACATACCGGTGACTAAAGTTGAGTATCATGAGGAGCAGCCCTCATACTCAAGGGACATGAGATTGCCAACTTATTCTTTGTCAACCATATACTCCATCTTTGTTCACTTTAACCTTAATCACTTCAAGATGCGTATGATAGGGGCAATGAGAGGTTAAAGCTAACAAGTACCATAATTTTTGGAAGATCTTTATGAAACTTGAAATCCCTGCTTCCCTTTGAAGGGTCTTTCTTCCACTATTATATTGAGTCTCCACCTTCTATCCTTAGGCACCAAGTAAGAGAGCATAGTTGTCATTCTTAGTTCCATGTGCATTGTCCCAAAACATGTTGATTGATTCATCAGGTTGATATTGCTTGTTCTTAAAATATTTGTATCAAGTCACCCTTACGAACTTTGAAGGTGTCCTATGCATTTATGATTTGCTATACCATTGGGGACAAGCTGAATACCACTCTTATTATGTTTTCTTTACGTGAAACAAACAAAAGTTTTTTAATGCATTGTTATTCATGATCTTTGTTTGTAACCTTTTCATGTTGCAACTTGGTTGCTATGTCTTATTGTTAGAACTACATCTTTCATGCTCATATTTAGAGTACTTTGATCACAGCTATCCATGCTTTGCAAATGGTTTGATCAAGATTATCATGGTGCATGTCACCTAAAAAATTATATTATTTTTATCATTTACCTACTCGAGGACGAGCAAGAACTAAGCTTGGGAATGTTGATACGTCCATAACGTATCTATAATTTTTGATGGTTTTATGCTATTATTATGCTTTTGACACTTCTTTTTATATAAAGTTCATGAGTTATTTGTACTAAGCTAACAATAGTTGCAAAAGTGCACAATGTTCTTGTTTTACACTTTGATGTGTCAGAATTATCAAGAATACAAGTGAAACCCTTGTTCGAATCAAATTGGGATTTTTCAGAAATCTGTCTGAGAACTCTTTTTGAGGATGTCACGTTTCGGGTCGAAGACGGCGTCAAACGGAAAACTCTTTAAGTAAAAAGTTGTAGGAAATTTCACGACAATCGTTCTGGACATAAAATTTAGCTGATTACGAATCTAGACGGGCCCGCTAGGACCTATTTACTACAGCCCAAGATGGGGTGATGGGAATCCGAGAAGCTATATAAAGGGAGGAAACATAATTCGTGGGACACACCTCCACCCACGAATTTTTATCCACCAAAGCCACGTTTTTCCTCCCCCATGGATCCCATCTCCATGGGGGAGGGCTCCCAAGAAGCCATGAAGGAAGGGGGCTAAGGGACGGTGCTCCCCCATGATACCGGCGGTAGAGAAGGAGTCCCCCGCGCCACCGCCGGCGTCCTATTCAGCATCTTCACAGCCATATCCATCACCTGATTCTCCTAGTATGTTGTGGTTCATCCTTCTACACACGTCTGTACCGTTCTATGTAAACATGGTGTTTGGTGCTATACTTATAATCCTATGATCTATGTAATGTTTGTGTAGTTTCTTTGTTCTTAGATTGAATGGTTGAACGTATTTGGTTCATTAGAGTTGTATGTTGATATGGTACTGTCCTTTGGTGTCCATTATATTTGTGTGCGCATGGGTTAAAAATCATAGGGTTTATAGTACGTGTAAGAGGAAGGGCGAAGTTATGCCGGAGTGACAGAAACCTAAGGACACGAACCGGAACGTTGCATGTATGGAGTAAGAGGACCATTAACTTAAGCTATTGTTGGGGAAACCTTAATGCTTTGTTAGTAGTTATGGATGTTTGCTAACAATCCAATCATATAGTACATGTAATTCCAAGTAGTGAAGCGCATGTATATTTAGCCTCTCCCACATAGAAAATTGCATCGAAGAGAATAAACCCGATTCATTCGCCAATTAAACTTGGACAAAGCCACCACAATTACCACCACTATTCCTCACTCATGGTTCTATTATTTTAGTGTATTTTATTGCAGCAGAAACTAGCTTTACTTTCTTGTTATTTATTATCTTGCAAAGCTTTCTCTAGTACTCTTGTTGCTCTAGTTTTATTTTCTAGATAATGCAAATGTTTAGTGTGCGTATAGTTGTATAAGTGGTTGATAGAACTTGAGAGAATATTTATCCTACCTTTAGCTCCTCATTGGGTTCAACACTCTTACTTATCGAAAAGGCTACACACGATCCCCTATACTTGTGGGATATCACCCCCAGCAGGTGCATGCTACTCCAGATAGGCAGGGCCCCTTGGCGTCGGCGATGTCAAAGCAACTGAGCCTTCACTTCGGCTCCACTTGCGAGATTTGACATCGATGTGCTCAGGGGCTTCCTCCTCGAGTGACTGAGTAGCCGGGATGGTTGATCCAGACTCGTCCATGTCCCCGCCGTCAGGAGCCTTCTTAAATTTCTCAGGAAAGGGAGGCATCATGTCCTTCACCTTCATATCTTGAAGGCTATAAGAAAACCATGTCAGATTCAAATATATCTAGGACTCACAATGTTAAAAGCTCTAGTACATGCTAAGTAAATAACTGACCTGAGTGAAGGAATTATGCCCTAGAGACAAATAATAATATTGATTATTAGCATATTTCATAAAGTTTATAATTAAGTCTTATATCATGCTATAACTATGTTGAAAGAAAACATCAATACATGTGTGATATACAACAGCCAGTAGTTCCCAGTGAAACTCTAGTCATTGGTTCATTGGTCAACGGATAATCAAGGTTTTCTGATCATGTAGGTGCCTCAGCAGCAATTGATAATGGAGTCATCTCATTGGAGAATGAGATGGTGAACATACCATATCTATAGCATCGTATCACAATCATGTCATAGAGTCCAAGTTACAATGATTAGGAAACATATTGACTGATTCCTTGGACCGTGAGACCATATCTAATCAATGTCTCCTGAGGATACTCTAATGGCACCTAACATCACTCGGTAGAACAGTGATGTAACAGACCCAAACCCGGTTTGGTTCAAAATCCTTGTGAATACAGTGCTAGTCCCTGGATTGAATAGCTAGCACCCACAGTTTAAGATGTAATATCAAGAAACAAAGGTCATATTACATCGCATAACCAGGAATAAAATAGTTTACAACTTACATATCTGATATGACTATCTTATTACAAAGCAGCAGATATAACTGTAAAGCATTGAGTACTTCATCTTCATGTAACACAGGCAAACATGTTGAGTGTAGACTCATAACCTACTCATCGTAAATCACGCATCATCATTATATCATGCAATATGATAAGTTGCAGCCACAATGGGTCAATACGTTGAATGTATTGGCAAGTTACAATTTTCATGCTAAAGTATAACAAAATAAGACTGAGAGTATGAGGAGTTGAGGTATTTCCATTTATCAAGTAAAACAGAAGGGTTGATTGACACAGAAGGATATTACACACCAAGTGTCCAATCAAAACCTAACACATGGATATTACACACCATGTTTCAAATCATCATTCTAACACATGGATATTACACACCATGTTTCTCATCGTAACACATGGATATTACACACCATGTTTACTTTCCGTCCATATGGATATTACACACCATATGACACAAAAAAAATCCATCCTATGAACGATGATACACACGAACATAGGGTTTTTTCTCTCAGGATCGATATTACACACGATTATGAGGTTTTGTTAAAAACTTTAGAAGATAAGATGAGAGAATCCTTGCTCCAAAGGGACACGAGCTTGCAATGCCACTCATTGGATGCACCTCTTGTAAATGATTCTGTCGACTTCACTTCCTTCCATGGATAAAAATGTTTGATCTAATTTTTGTTTTCAAAATATTTTTGCAATGCTACCCCAGAATGGGCGGATACCAATTCACATGTCTACCACGCAATATCCACACACTCAATAATTACTATAATACAAAAATCACATTATTATCTCTATGCATACCATTGATGAACTTAATATAAAAAAAACAAACTTAACATGGTCAAAGCAACTTGCCTTCTGAATAGCAAATGGTCTAATTCTTGATAATATTCTCCGCAACACTTCGAGCATTAATCTATTGCAAAGGTATAATAATAAAAATAAATAAACATTTTTAGTGAAACGTACATATACACATCCAAGGAAACATCAAAAAAATATGCACATGAAGGTACGGAAAAATTCAAATGAACATCCGGTCATTCTTGTGATTTTATTTTAAGCGTAAAACATTGCAAGTGCATAAGAGATACATGTAATAGGTTAATTGCTTTTTGAATTATAACAACACTAGGCTTTATAACAAGTTTATCAAATTAAAAAAATACCATTCCATCGTATTCTACTCTACAAAAGATTTCAGAAATAGTTCATTTGAATTTTTTAAACAGAACTAAAGCTACGCTTTTTGGAAGTTCCGTGTCTAAAAAAAATCATAAAACCGAAAATAGAAACCGGATAGCCACGTGATGTGTTTCTATTGGCCTATACCCATTCAGTTAAGTTTATGTGTTGGTGTTGTTTGTACGATGATGATCTGGTTCAGAAAAGAAAAGGAGAGGATACTCACCGGTGAAAGCAGTTGTGTTCTACCGAAAACACAGGTGCACCTGCAGCTAGCTCGGGAACTGGCGGTCTTGGGTCCTTGGGAAGAACGCGACCAGCATGAAAATGAACTTGTTGAAGAGGAAGGTCGCCTCGGTTGGTCACCGCGCGGCTCCTGGCGACAGACTGACGGCAACGAACGGACGACGGTTGGGCGACGTCAGATTCTCATCGTGGGTGATCTCCGGCTACAAAATTGGTCGATTAAGATGGGAAGGAGATGTGCATGGTCAACAGAAAACGAATGGGAGCAGAACAGGGGCCTGATCCCCGTGTATACCTCGCCAAGGTCGTGGGTAATGCGGCGACAGGCGAAATTAGGGAAGAATTGCGTCTGTCCGAGAGGCAGCGCTGGGGCGCGGTGGGGTGGAGCGCTGGAATGAGAGATAGGGAGTCGGAAGCGCTGCTTAAACACGGAGGGGGAGTCAGATGACAGGGCGCCGAATAGCAGTCGGGCGTTTCGGTTCGGTCGTAAGGGAGATTTAAGATTGCGGTCATCAAGGAAAATTTAAGGTGCACTAAATTGAGGTCTTAATTCTCTGAATGGGACCTTCGTTGATTGAGGAGTAATTTCCGTGTTTATATCCAGCCCTTAAAATGTCTAGAATCTATTGAATTATGAGGGGAAGGTAGAGGCGTCTTGGAGTGTCTGCGGTTCATTTTCTGTAGGTGCGTGCAAAGGAGGAAGAAGAACTGGTCGATTCCTTGGTTGGGCCAGGAAAAGTAAGCCCAAAAAGGGAATAAAGATAGTGAAAATATAGACGGAGAGGAGGGAGTTGGCCACGGTGGGCTGGTCCAATGGTGGTCTGCCAACCCTTTTTTTTTTACTTTTTTTTTCTTTCTAAGTTTTTCATTTAGGGTTCTATATTGATCCAAATAATTTTCTATAAATTTGTAGGACTCAAATTATTCCTTTAGGACCGTTAGACACAATTTTGGTCGAATAAATTTATAAAAATCATTTTGTTCCTTTTGGCCTAATATGGCTTCTTAGGCACTATTACAAAATAGTTTTAGGATTTTATATATTTTCCCAAAACAATTCAAGCAATGCCATGAACACAAAAATAATATTTCCTTGTTAGAACATATTAGAATATTATTCCATCTTATTTGAGAAAGTCATTATATTCCCATCCTTAAATAGTGCGTGCATGGTTGGTTAAATATTCTAAATGTCAATCAAATCCAAATGGTATGAAACAAAATACAAACAAGTTGGATAGTCATGTTAATCCACTATCAAATAAATTATAAACCAAGGATGCTATATTTAAAAACATGTCATCACAAGTTTCTTTTCTTTGAGAATTTTCAACAAAGTCAAACAATTCATCAAATTTATTTTATGAATCCAACATTCCAAAATTTTGGAATTTTTTTGGATGTGACAAGTGATCATAAGGGTGATATTGGGTATTTGGAGGAATCGGTAGAGGCGTATGCGTTAAGAGCGGGATTTGTCCATCCGCGTCACGGAAAATACTCTGGGACCACTCAGATAAGTCATATCCATAAGTTGTGCAGCGTGTGACTAGGTCACGAGGGATATTACTTATCGGATCGAGTAAAGTAGGTATTATCGGTAACAAGGTTGAACCTGACATGGTGATTTCATTTGTTCAAACCTATGACAATACAAATTTCACAAAGATAAAGGAATAATACACGGTGTTTATTGTTCGACAACAAGTTTCGTGGAATGTACAAGTGGTCATCATGGCCATCCAGGTCCCTTTGTTGATCATTGGTCAGATAGGAGTCTTGACCATGTATGGAGTATTCCCAAACCGTTGGGTAGCACACTTAAGGGCTTGACAAAGCATAGAGATCATTATAGGCTTATTCGGAATCACTGAAGAAATGAGAAGAGAGAAACCAGAAATGTTCTAGAGAGATCTGAAGGTGTTTAAAGAAAGAATAGAGGAAAAGAGACCGAAGGAGTTTCAGATAAATGGTGATTTAAATATGTATTTATTATATGTTAATTGTGAAAAATGTATTCTAAATAAATATTTAAATATAGATTTATAAAGGAATCTTTCTTATTGGGCAGAAAAACCTGGAGGCATTTTTCCTTGAAAAGAAACGGAAAGAAAAAGGCAAAAGGAAAAATCTATAGAGCACATGGGCGGTAGATAGTTGTCGCTGCCCATGGCGGCAGATAGTGGGAGCCGCGTGTGGGTGCACCAGGCAGCGGGGGCATCCAGCCCACCCGGCGCCAGCTTCCGCCGCCTAAAGCCACGTGGGCCACGCAGGCGCGCGCTAGGCCGTAGGGAGAGCAGCTGGCTACCCGTGCACCAGCCGTCGCTGCTTGGGTGTTGGGATGCAAGGTGGGTAGGCGGCCCACCGTCGCCCCAATGGTCACTGCCTCCTACCACTAAGCCTACCCCGGGTGGCCCTCCCGTGTTGCTGTGGGGCCTAGCCGGTGGTGGAGTCTGGCTTTTGCCATTTTCCCTCAGTTTTTTAGTCCCACATGGGGCACCTAAGGTGGAGGGAGCGCCTCCCTCTGCCTATATAAAGAGTTGCCCATAGGAGGATTAAAACACACCAGAAAATACAGAAAATTCATGTGTAGCCTATCTCCTCTCTCTCTCTCTCTCTTGCAACCGTGGCCTCCTTGTCAGGGTTGTGATAGCGAGGAGATCTTCACCGTGGAGAGCGGTCGTGCTGCGGGATTCGGACCCAGGAGATCTACTTCCGCAATCTCGGTTGGTTCTGGGAGTAGTGGGAGTCGTTGTTAAGAACCGTGTGTGTGTGACTCCCTCGGGCGGCGTCGTTCTTTCAGTGCTAGGAGTTGTCGGGGCCGTTGGAATTGGTGACCTCGAGGTCAGCATTAGAGCGACTTCTTCAACCATGTTCCTTGCGGTACATTAACCGAGCTCACTATTCAAAGGTATGAATACCGTATCTCCTCCTATTAATGCATTTCTAGTAGATAGATCCTAGCATTAGGGTTTCGATCATAGGAAAGATTTTGTTTTCTATCCTCGAACCCTAGCAGTGGTCTTAGAGCCGATCTATGCATAGTACTGTTAGTACAGTAGAACACATGATTTTGAATGCGTGGGCGTTGATTCTTTAATTGTTACCCCCTACATGTACTTGTTTATATCGCGGTATTGATTTATGAAGCGGTCCGGACCAACCTTATGCGTACTCTTACGAGACACTAGTTCCACACTCAACATACTGCTTGTACCGTATAAGTAGCTAGCGGGTATCTATCTTTCTCTCTCAATAGTTGATATAGCATTTACAAAGGAGGTCCCTAAAAGCGGTGTAGTATAAACAATTATCTAATTAGCGTTGTGGTTGAAATTCGTAGGTAAGAACGGTTCTTGTGCGGAAGCGCTAACAGCCACGTAAAACTTGCAAAAGTTAAAGTAGAGGCGTCTAACTTTTTTTACAGAGGCGTTGTGATGGGATATGGTAATAATTCAAGGTAAAGTAGTTTACTTTCTGTTTCTAAGTCGTAGTAATGGTCATCATGATGGTGGAGTGAATTTCGGAGGCGTCGGAACCCTGACGCAGGACCCGGAGGCGCCTCTACCATGGCGCCGGACCCGGAAGCGCCGGATGGAGGTCACAGCGTGAAGAACCATACTGCATCGCATTTACATTTGATGTATGTTTGTTGTCTATATCTTGTTGTGTGCTAAGTATTAGATACTCAACGGTAGCATTAACAAGATGATCCCTAAACAACATAATTCCAATGATAGTGTTCCCCTCATTTTTGCACCACCAAGAAAGTTCCGGTATGAGGCACGCCATGACGATGGGGTGTCAGACATACTTGTGTTCATATATGGTGGGTGTAAGCCATGTTTCACTGCAATACACACGATTAGATTTGGACTCGGAACACGGGATGATCGAAACATCGAGCACAAGTCAGATGCATGATGTCATCGACGTGTTGATTCCACCTTTGGAACTATGTCACCGACCACGACGATCGGGGTGATGTAGTGAATTAGGATCTTTTAATGACTAAGACATTCTTTAGGGATAATGTTTTCTAGTGGAGTTGTTTGTACTCATATTTTCATAAAACTCAGTCTAAAATCTTTCCGATTTTAAATGTAGAACATGACCGACCGCCAAGCCTATTTTGATGTTGCCGAGAAACTCAAGTTAGATGGATCCAACTTCTCGGATTGGTTATTGTGTCTGAACTCTCTCCTTTCCAAGAATGACGTGGTGACTACATACTCTACAGTATGGATTCGGAGTAGCCACAAGATGAAATAGATACCCCACGACAGTGGGGAGACCGCTTTTATCGTCATGATATGTCATTGTTCATCTATCTGATCATGGTTTACGGAATGGTAGACGAACTGCACCCTCTCATGGGTGATCTTGAATCACATGATATCGTGGATCAGCTCAGAGCGCAGTTAGAAGGCTAAGTAAGCCTATGGAAGCATCAGTTGGTTGGAGATTTCCTTGCCATACAGATGGAGGAAAATACATGGAGATCCACCCGACTCTCATGTAAGATGCGTATATGAGGATGGTTCATTTCGTGGACTAAAGGATGATTGAATCATATGCAATAGGATAACTTCTACGATTGCTACCCCCAGCTACCAAGAGTAAGCCAGGGTTTGCATCAAGAGAGGTGATCTGGAAATGCAGGATTTCCATGACTTCGTATCGCTCTTGAGAAGCGTGAAGGTCTAACCTATTGTTGGAGAAGTCATAAACGGTGAAGGTATATATGATATACAAAGTTTATAAATGTTATAATCTTGCAAACACTTATTGCAGTATTTAAGTATCTGATACTTGTTCTGTTTTATGAAAACAGGTCTTTCTACATGAGAGTTGCTTGCGAGAGAGGAGGTGATGTTGCGTGTTGATGGGAAGAATGATGATGTTGGACGATGACACTCTCCCTCGACATTTATCATTTAGTTTGCACTCTTTGAATAGTTGTTGTAATCGGTGGAATATGAACTTCTTTAGTGTGTTTTACATTTTGTGAGATGGTTATTCATATGAGTTTGTAACAAATCAGTTGTTTTGCTTTTATGAATGATTTATATTCGTGTTCATATGTTATTTCGGTTATGTTTGAATTATTCAAGTCACGAAACTAATTGATAATATGTGAACATTTGTAAAGGTCCTTATTGGTGTTAAGTGGGAAAACATCTCGCAATAAACCAAATAGAACAAAGTAGCGTTAGTAGAAACCATTGAAAGGAAAACACTCATCTAGAATATAGTAAACCATCTAGAATTCATGAAAGTTTTTTGATTTATTTGATAAAACCAAAGCAATAACGAATAAGTCCTTGGAAATTTTTTTAATACAAATTCCATGATTATAACCAAAGAAAAAGGCAAAGATAGTATAGCTAAAGTTTGGTGCATTCTCGAGAAAATGTGTTTCTCAACAATGGTGTTAATGGAATAAAGTAAGATCATGGTGAAGGTCTGCAACCATACATCAGAATGTTGAGAAGCGCAATGGAATATGTTCCAAAACGTGACTCTTCATATTAAAGAAAAATGAATCAGTGATTGTGATCATTGTACTTTTAAATTATGTTTTTACATAAAGTCGTAGGATTCACAAATATGCCCTACACCTAGTGTGGAGATTAATGTGAATTAATTTTCACGTTATTAGAACAAGACACACCTATGAACTACAAGGTAATTGATGGTCGACTAAAGTTGCAAGAGGAAATCCTGAAATTAAAACTTCGCATGAGATTAGAAAGTAAGACTGCTACTAAATCTCATCGAGTAAAGGAGTTACTTGATATTTTTGAAGCACTGCAAGGTCAGAAGAAATAAGTGGGAGTCTTAAAAGACAAAGCATGATTTGCCAAAACATGTCTAGGGCGGATTTAAATGAATTTGATTTAGAAATTAAAAAGTCTGGTGGATTTAATGCTAGTAAAGTACTAGATACTTGTAGAGAAATTCTCAATTTGATGATTGATCAAGAAAAAATCCGAATATGTTCAGAATATTGAGAATATATGAAATTTGCATAAAATTAAGTGGGCGCTAGAGAGCCTTCCCAAAATTAATATATGAATGACATATTTTTTAGTGGGAGCATTGTAAAGTTCAAACTCACATATGGTCAACATATTTTGAATGGGAGATTAACAAGACTCATAATTTTACATGACTCATTATGAATGAGGACCAAAAGCCAATAAATAGATAAATATTGATTTATGAAAGTTGAAAGGATAAGGGATATTGAAATCTTAGAGATTAATGATTGTCCTATAACATTATGTGGGAACAAATTCCTAAAGAATATTCAAAAGAGTTCGGAATATGAATTGATTAAGGAATAGTACTAAATCATTCAATTTAGGAAAACCATTAAGTATAAATTATTGATGACTTAATAGAAAGAATAGGATGTTCTACATCCACTATGTTTTGACATAGGATTCTCTCTTTAGAATCATGATAAATACTCAACATAATTTGATCCAGGTTCTTAGTAAGAAGAACAACTTTATAAATGATTAAGTGTAAATCATTGAACAAAGAGTTGAGATTATCCACAACATCTAGTGATATCTGTAGACATGTTTCCGAATCTGTAAAAGACAAGATACCTCAAGTATAATGTGTTATACTATAAGGATAAATGTTGAATTTAAGGAGATTTGAAATATCTGCATTGAAATCTACCTAAGGCGCAGTTGAAGCGTGGTGGCAAGTATTTGAAATTGCACATAGTGAAATTTTAATTTGAAATCTAACTTTATAATACAAATATATGAATACTACCATGTGTTGTATACATGTTGAGGCTTTGAGAGCATTTCTCACAAAATGTGTTTCAATACTGAGTGCCCATGAAAAATTCCCTGAGACCTATCTAGCGTCACTACATGAATTTGGAACTAGAGACCCCATTCGGTTGCCAAAGATTATACATACATAATAACTTATCATACAAATGATAAAAAGTATTAGTGTCATATAGGATGACATTGATAAGTTACAAAGGATTCATAAGGAATGAAATGTTCATTTCCTAGACTTAAACTTCTTCTATGAGCAAGCATAATCAGATGTGCCAAGTTGTCTGGTACTGATGATTGAATAACAAATGCATCTAGATAATTTGTACTCTAGTAAAAGTGGGATACTGAAAAAAATATGCCCTAGAGACAAATAATAATATTAATTATTAGCTTATTTATAAAGTTTATGATTAAGTTTTATATCATGTTATAACTGTGTTGAAAGGAAATGTCAATACACGTGTGATATACACAATGGATAATCAAGGTTTCCTTATCATGTTGGTTCCTTGGCAGCAATTGACAATGGAGTCATCTCATTGGAGAATAAGCTGGTGAATATACCCTATATATAGCATCGTATCACGATCATGTCAAAGAGTTCAAGTTACGATGATTAGGGAACATAGTGACTCATTCCTTATACCGTGAGGCCATATCCAATCACTATCTCCCAAGGATACTCTAATGGTGGCTAACGTCACTAGGTAGAAAGGTGATCATATGGGTGATATCGGGTATTTGGAGGAACAGGTAGAGACATACGCTTCAAGAGCGGGATTTGTCCATCCACGTGACGGAAGTCACTCTAGGCCCACTTGGATAAGTCATATCCCTAAGTTGTACAATGTGTGACTAGGTCACGAGGGATATTATTTATCGTATCAAGTAAAGTAGCTATTTTCAGTAACGAGGTTGCACCTGACACGACGATGACATCTATTTAAACCTCAGAAAATACAAGCATCAGAGAGAAAAAAGGAATAAGACACTGATGACCCACAAGTATAGGGGGTGTATTGTAATACTTTCGATAAACAGGAGTGTCGATCCAAACGAGAAGGAGAAGGTGCTGACTAGTGGTTTGGAGCAGGAAATATCTGTAAATACTTAGCAAACGGATTTTTAGGGGCTTTCTAATAAAGCAAGGAAATAAAGTTCAACTAAATAAAGACATCAAACAATTGCAGCAAGTGGCCCAATCCTTTCTCAGCAAAGGACAAGCCGGAGGAAATACTAATGTGGACCAAACGTTCTCGAGGACACATGAGAATACTGTCAAGTGCTTTCGTTTGATATAGATGATTAATCTTCTTTGTTTTTATAAGTGTTGTGTGGGTGAACTTGTGGTAATGTACCGACCTTACATGGACTAATACATACTTGTGATTAAACCCCTTGCAAGCATCCGCAACTACAAGAAATCAATTAAGATAAAAACCTAACCACAACCTTAAACTCCGAGATCCTACACTCCGTTGTGCAATGGTTTCCTAACGGGGGTTCAGGTTTCTGTCACTTTGCCAACCCCACAATTAGTAGCCAAATACACAATACATTACCCTAGGCCCATAAATGGTTATGTATCATGTAGTCGACGTTCACATGACACCACTAGAAGAATAGCACCACAACTAAAATATTAAACCATTGAATAATACCTCAACACAAATCCACTACTAACAACATGACTTCTCCCATGTCCTCAAGAACTAAACAAACTACTCACGAGACATCATATGGATCAAGATCAAATATGATATAATGATGGATAACAATATTAACATAAACAATAATACAATGGTTCCACTCACAAGCATCAACTACAATAGTAATCAACACCGAGAAAGTTTCCCCTAAGAACTATGCAAGATTCAACACAATTGTTACAGCGGGATGGAGTGGTGATGATGGTGCTGGTGGAGATGATGGTTTGGATGATGATGATGATCCCGATGAAGTCTAGCTTGATGATGGTGTTGATGGCGACAATCTCCCCTCTCTGGGAAGAAATTTCCCTGGCAGAAATTTGTCTGCCGGAGAGCTCTTTCTCTCTCGGTGTTTTCCGCCCCGCAGAGGCGGCGGAATATTTCTTTGGTTGCTCCCCTAACTTTAGGGTTCCGAGGAGAAGATATAGGAGAGAGGGAGGAGCCAGAGGTTGGCCAGGTGAAAGGATACATATGTCGCCTAGAGGGGGGTGAATAGGCGATTAAAACTTTTCCGTGAGTGGCTCAACAAAGGCGGAATAAAACTAACATTTACTTTGTTAAGCACAAAACTTAGAAAAATCTAGGGTTCACCTATGTGCACCAAGAACTTATGCTAAGCAAGACAAACAACTATGTGATAGCAAGATATATACTTCAAGCATGAAGGCTATCATAGGGTAAAGTGCATAAGTAAGAGTTCGGGTATAGAGATAACCGAGGCACGCGGGGACGACGATATTTTACCGAGTTACTCCCAACATGGAGTACGTCTCGTTTGGAGAGGAGGTGATATCTAACCACCTAAGCCACAAAAGGCCTCCCTTATTCTCCAGTGAATCTCACCCCAACAGGATCGATCCACGCTTCCACTATCGGTGCACTTTTCGGTGGCAACCAGAACCTCTCACAAGGTTGGGGCACTTCTCCACAACTTAATTGGAGGCTCCCAACAAACGCCACAAGGTTGGGGCACTTCTCCACAACTTAATTGGAGGCTCCCAACAAACACCACCAAGGCCTCAACCTGCAACACAACAAACCGTCTAGGGTTCCAAGAACCCAAGAGTAAAAAGCTTCTAAACTTTCACTCACCAAATCCTCCGGGGAGAACTCAAACCGATGCACCGAATGAAAATGGCAAGAACACCACAAAGGTATTCCAATCCCTCACTCTCAAGTTCCAACAAATCTACTAAAGCTATTGGTGGAACAAGAGAGGAAGAACACAAAGGGAACACAAAATCCCCCAAAGTCTAGATCCCCAAAGATACAGTCACAAAGAGATGAATCGGTTAGGTCAAAACGTGGGTCTAGATCTCCTCTCTCTTCCACTCAAATATGGGAAAGAAAGAGATTAATCAAGATAGAGAATGAGAGAAAGTATGGACAAAGCTTAGAGTAATAGAGCAGAAAGAAGCAACCCTAAAAGACAAAGGGAAAGGCTATTTAAAGAGGGGCCAAAAATCTGTCCGTTGGGGCGATTTTTCTGGACGGAACGGTAGTACCGGATTGGATCCAACCCACCATCTCACGCGAGCAAAGGGAATAAATGCAGGTCAACGCATGCAGCAGAGAGCCAAGCGCGGCGACATAAGTAGGCACGGCCCAGCCCGAGGATCAGCAACAAAGGGCCAAAGCGCGACGCGAGGGATCTAGCGATGCGGCGCGCGTGGGATCTAGCGAGCGGAGAGCACGCGGGAATAAGAAAGGGCGAGGCGGGCACGCGATTGGCGGCAGCAGGAGCGAGTGAGAGCAGCGGCAACATCACGTGAGCCTGGGTGAACGTGGTTAGCGCGCGGGGCCTGCGGGCGGGACACGGTAGCGGCAGGGCACGTGGATTGAGGCAAGTAGCACTACGGGGCAAGCGGCAGTGCATGCGCAGCGTGCGGCATGCAGCGAGGAAGCGGCCCAAGCATGAGCAAGGAAACTGGGCGCCGAGAGTAGTTGGGCCGGCCAGTAGTACCGGCCCACCCAGGGGGTACTATCGGGCCAAACGGTAGTGCCGGACCCAGCTACCTAGGGAGGCAGAGAGAAATTGGGGAACGCCCAAGGGCGGGCGGTAGTACCGGCCCGCCCGGGCGGTACTACTGCCCGGCCCAGAAAACTGAAATATTTTCTTTCTCAATAAGATGGGGCAAATTCAAACCACGATAACTTTTGATTGGTAACTCCGATCGACCCGATTCCAATTGCCTTGAAAATATTACTTATCACCAAGTAATAATGTATCATGTATTACAATGTGAGATACCTCACTTGGTAAGAAACCGAAAAACCACGAAGATCAAAATCGCCACAATATGCAAACGGAAGATCCGATTTTGATGAACAAGAGCTTGTTATGGAGATTACCAGAAGCTCTATATCCTCACATGGATAAGACCAAATAACAACCAAATACGATGATGCAAGTATGCAAAGGTTTTAGCTCTCGCCGAAAGATGTGATGGATTTACTCATTCGAGAGCCCCTCTTGATAGTACGGTTATCTATCCTAAACCAGGTCTCCCACACACAACATGAGACCGGCAAAAGGGAAAACCTATCAGGATTATACCTTTGCCTTGAGCAATCCACTTGAGCTCGATGTTGACAAACTTGACCTTGTCAAGATGGACCGCCTTTCTTGATTCCTTATCATCGATCCATGATCACCGAGGATGGCAAGCATCAAACATGAGATCTTCTATAGATGACGCATTTTGATCTTGCACAACACATCTTCTTCTTCATATTATTGACCTTGAAGCCAACACATGCTCCAAGTGATGCCACTGGACAATTCCTACAAGTACAACTTAATACACACATTAGTCCATAAAGATTGTCATTAATTACCAAAACCACACATGGGGGCCCACATGTTCTTTCACCATGGTGGCCACACCTCATGTATGCGCGACCTAGGGTGGCCCGTGCCCTAGGGGGTGTGTGGGCCCCCTATGGACGAACTCTACCTCCCTTTTTGGAATCCTTCGTCTTCTGGGAAAATATAATTTTCTGTAGTTTTTCGGGTATTTTTCTGATCTTTGCGAAATTGCATCAAACACCACTTTTTCCATCAGAATCCTAACTCCGGCAGTTCATCCTCCAAGAATCATCCAACATGCAAAAACAGATGAAAAAAGACATAAGTATCACCTCTTAATATGAAATATATCAATGAATAGAGGCGAGTTATGATATAGAATGGTGATGCAAATTGGACGTATCAACTCCCCCAAGATTAGACCTCGCTTGTCCCCAAGTGAAAACTGATATCAGTAAACATGTCCATAGGTTTATGGAGTGAAGTGTGGATAAAAGGAATACGGACAAGAAGCATCACACTTACCAATGCACAACTCATAAAAGAAAGCAACTCATCATTATATAACTTATCTTGCAACAAGTATGGGAGCCACAATAAAGATGCATAAAGATAAATCATTATTGGGATTGGAAAACTTTGTTCTTAGTCAGAGAACAGTTGGCAAACAGTTTTCAGGCAAAGCTTTTGTAAAGATGTTTATAATAGGAGTACTTTTTGCTAAAACATAAAAGGCTTTTTTCACAATTATGGCCTTCAAAGTAATACTCATTTAGATAAGAGTCTTGTGCAAACAAGGAAAATAAAGAACATGATCGAATAAATCATCATCTCAATGCTTGAAACACAACAACTCAAATGCTTGCTGCAGATAGAGAATAATAGGTTTACTGACTCAACTTAGAAGTAGAAGAAAGGCCCTTCATAGAGGGAAGTAGGGATTTCAAGTTCATAAAGAGCTTTCAAAATATTATGGTACTTACTAGCTTTGAGTTCTCATTTCCCCTATCATAAGCATCTTGAGGTGATTAAGGTTAAATTGAACAAAGATGGAGTATATGCTTGATGAAATATAAGTTGGCAATCTCATGTCCCTTGAGTACGAGGGCCGCTCCTCATGCTACGCAACTTTAGTTACTGGTAAGTTCTTGTCATAGTAAGTACATGTGTATCATAGAGAACCGCCAACGGGGTACCCCTTGCACATGATACAGGAGCTATCCCATATCAAAATGATAAGGCAAGCAAACAATGCACATCTCAGCAATCTCTTATTTACCATGGGAAAATGGTGCTTTTTTTTCTCTTTCTCTCTTTTCAATATGTCTCTCCTTTTTTATAAGAAGAGAGCTTCATAGATTGCTCATTATGGTGATGCTGCAAGTTTCCACCATGATGTAGAGGTCCCAACCTTTAATAAGGTAGAGATACCTATGTTTACAATGCTAGTCCCTGGATCAATAGCTAGCATCCACAATTAATATGTAATATCAAGAAACAAAGAAATAAAATAATTCATTACATCTTACATAGCTCATTTGGCTATCTCATTACAATGCAGCAGAAATAACTATATATCATGGAGTCCTTTATCTTCAAAGTGCCACATGCAATCATGTTGCTTGTAGACTTGTAATCCTACTCAACAAACTTCACTAACATGAAACAAACCTGCAACATAATAAGTTGTAGCCACAAGGGTCAATACATTTGAATTGTATTGGCAAGTTTCACTACTATGTAGAAATAAGTGGAACCTATCAATATATGCATATTTGGCTAAGTATGGTTTAGGCTCATTTGTAGAAAGCAATATAGTTTTATCCTATCTTTTCAAAATAGTTTTGATCTTTTTGACAAATCTTTCTGAACTCCTTGGAAAACTCCAAGTGCTTCTAATCGCTTGTTGACACCATCATGTTTTACTTTGAGAAATTGGAATGTCGATATCTTCCATAGCTTCAGGCCTTAGTTGCTCCGAGTTGTCCGTAACCGGGGACACGGCTAAGTACTTAGAATTTTGATCTTCTGCATAAGTTGTACACTTTAACCACATGACACAATCTCGTCTTGATGCCACCAGTGGCTGCTGGATAAGTACACGCCAAATGGAGTACCGACAGATCCAGAATGTGACAAAGTCTTTCCATAGAAGTCCTCCCAATACATGATGCTAGCTTGTCTACCAGGCACCAATGTAACGATATATTTCCAATACATGAATCTGGTTAACCTGAGTAGGTGCCAATGCAAGGGTCTTCCACTATGTAGTTGACTAAGCTAGAGCCCATTTAGCATGTGGCTGTACATGGAAGCCACTGTACGAGAAACATGCTCAATCTCTAAGTCCCTGGGTGGTTTTCTTCTAGTGGACATACAAAAAGATATCCATATAAACATGGTTCCCTTTGTTGCCACCTTATCCAAAATTGAGTATCCACTTTCCACCCAGGTGGTTCATTGAGGACTTGTTTTATTATGTAAAACATATATTTTTCCAACACTTCATATAATCATATCATGTATTCCATCCCAAGTCTATAGAAGGGCTAAGCATACTACAACTATGATGTTTTCACTAAGGAAGATATAAGTGATTTCCTAATAGGACATAGCATAGCATAGTAACATAGTAGCCCTATCATGCATACTACAAAAATACCACTAAGTGTAGTGAAAATAGTAGGACATGGATGACAGTGCCACTTGCCTTTTTAGTAGAGAATACTGGTTCACTCCTTGATCTTTCAAATATCACACTCTTCAAATTTCACTACAATTCAATCAAGCAAGCACATATTCAAACTAGCATTCAAACAATTCACCAGATAAAACAATAAAATCAAGTACTGCATGCAAGCATGCAAAAGATTCTTTTATTTCGAAAAGTGGTTTCTATTAGGCTCTAAACATTTTAAAGCTCCTATTGATCATTTACAAAAGTGGTAAAACTATTTAAATTCAAGTTGGTGAAAATGGCCATTTAAATCATTTTTGTTTTGCTAAGAATGATTTAAAACAAAGTAATATTTTGTAGTTTTATCCAAATATATTCTTTAAACACCTAAATTCCATTTTTAAATCATTTTTAGTGTTTATGGTTAAAGGGTTTAATATTAATCCATTTGCAAAAGGTTTCACCTAAATTCCATTTTTAAATCAAACAATATTTTTATTTGTTAGAAATGCCTTTGGCAAAGTAATAATTTACTAGGGTTCATCAAATATATTTTTTTAAATCCTAAAACTTGGTGTTTAGGGTCAGGGAGTATAAATCAACCCATTTGCAAAAGGTTTTACTCAAAAAGCATTTTAAAACCATAATCCACATTTTTATTTAACTAGAAATGCTTTTATTCAAAGATTTATTCCTTAGCATCACAAAATGTATTTTTAAATCTACAAGTTGGTTTTTATGGTCAGAAGGTTCAAAACAAACCTTTTACAAAAGATTTTACTCTAAAAACATTTTTAGAATAAATTTTATAACCAAAATAGGCCTAAACAAGTTTCTGAAAAAAATCAATTTTACAGAACCAAAATACTAAACAAAGTGCTTGGTTGGAAACTTCACATTTTTCTGAATCCAGTGATATAAAATTTGTAAAATTTGGACGTGTAGATTAGAAGTTATGAATTTTTCAAATGTAAACATCTAATAGATCTAATTCTGTTTTTAAATCCTGAGTCTGGCCACGTGGCTGCTTTATATTGGTCGGTAATGGTTCGTGCGGATCGATCATTACTGTCTATCAGATCTAACTAACAACGCACGACACATATTGAGCATACCGGTTCGCTTAAGTGATTCTATTTACGCCAGACGATCGAGATCCAACGGCTCTCGGCGAAACAACCAAGATCTGCTGGTGCTGGGCGACGGCGGACGGCGGCGCGCGCTCAGGCGGTGATGTTTCCGACGAACTAGGAAGCAAGAGAGGGAACGGAGATGCTTACCGTGATCGCGTGGTTTCAGTGAAGCTCAAGGTGATCTCAGCTACTCGAGGGGCGCATCGGAGCGGCGGCGATTGCTCACCGGAGTTCGTGGCATCGTCGGGATCGTCTGTTCGTTCTCGGAGGCGAGGTTGTAGGCCATTCCAAGGCAAACGAATGACACTGTTAGATGTCAACACCCGGATTTTCAATCCCAGATGCCTGTTATGCCATACATCACAATCCCAGGATTACTATTTTTGCGAGACATAACAGATTTGGATACCACAGTACATCATCCATTACAAACCATACATAAGGTCTTACACAAATAAGGATCTCATGATCCAGTTCTTAATACAACTCAAGCAGCGGAATAACGTAATAATAAAGGTAGCGTAGGCGAAGCTCCATCTTCGGGGTCATAGGAAATGCTGACGATGGGAGATGATCCTAGTTGTCGTAACCTTCCTGGGGTCCATCCTCCTGGTACTCCTCTTCATAGTCTGGCCACGGGAATAGCCAGAGACAAAGCCATGAGTACTCTTTAAGTACTCGCAAAGTAATACTGACAAGTGAAGGGGTTTTTTGTAATAGGACACTAAGCTCTATGGTTGTTTTGCAAAAAGCCAGATTGACCTCTACTAAGTTCAGAAGTAAAGAAAAACTAGTTCAAATTTTATAACACCTAAGTGGGAACTTGTATTTCATATCATAACTCTGTTGTGGTCAAGTGAACATCTCAATTCATTTCATAAGTCATTTTGAAAACATATGACGGGGGAACAGTATGGCCACTCCAACTGTCCATAACCGCGGACGCGGCTATTCGAATAGTTTGACACTCTCAGAGATTGTACACTTTCACAACAACATTCGATACATCCATCAGGAACAAATCCTGAATTCACCATACTCAGTATGCGGATAATCAATCCTAACCTTTCGATTACACGTCCTAGTATAGGCACCTCTCCTATGAGTTTGGCCTCCCAACCATGACCAACTGTCATCTTGGGTACTACACAGGTGGACAATCTTCACAAGGTAGCCTCAGCTTAGACCTTGGCCGTGAGGGAACCCACACTAAGGTATATAATTTTCTAGTCAAGCCCTACCCAATTCTCGGGTATTATGGTTGTACGGTAAAATTGGAATGGTATCGCATCCAGACAACCATCAGTTTTGTAAAAGGGCTAAGGCTCCTGCCTCAACATTTTCATCATCAAAATCATCTGGTGATCAGAAACACATGTCAAAACATCTTAGTAGAATGATCCATCATTCCAAGGTTTTCATAACCATTTTCCACCAAGTTGATCAAGTTTTATACTTAGCACTAGCATCTACAAATGGGAGTGAGTACTAATGAGGGGTGGTAAACTAGTGGAGTTTAACTAAGTTTAATCTCATGCCTTAGGATGACATCAATATTATCTAGCTTAGGCCAAATTTAATGCTCTTTATGCAACCTTCAATTAACTTTCTAGTATCTACAATTTACTCAAGTAAACTCTAAGAAGAGCTTTGATAAAGAAATAAATTAGAATCTTGCAAGTAAAACTAGGAGGGGGTATCAAGTGGATATGATCACATATGCTTAAGGCATCTAGTGGTCATGGTAGCAAGCAAGTATTTGCTTGCATCAGTATCAGTATAGGCTTGCATAAGTAGAGTATCTTGCAAGTGTTAGCTTGCCTTGTGTAGAGCAGTGGTTGAAGTTCTCCTCGGCTTCTTCTTCGTAGTATCCTCCTTCCTCATCATATCCTTGGTCGGTACTAGCGTCTATGAATACATACGAGGTACACAATCACCAAACAATACTTAACTACTTTCAATAATCACACCAAAGGGTTCTATAGATGCTCTAGCATCATCACTAACATTCAAGATTAAAGCACTTGCATTATTTATTTATTTTTAGAAAAGTAATTTCTACTCATTGAAAAACTACTTAAGATTTAATATTCTCCAAACCAAACATGGGATCATGTTGACACATGTTATCACCACATATTTCAGTATATGGGAATGTGATTTAAAGTGGTGTCACAATTTAATAAGGTTTAACCTTTTATTTCAATTAAATAAATTGACTAGAAATGCCTATGTGGCATTCTTTTATTACTTGAACATTATATCTGTAAGTAAACCGATATGTTTTTATATATTCTGAAAGGTATGATCAAATGTGATTTTTGAGAGTTGGAATCAATTCAAAAGGTATTATGGTTTAAATTTGAAAAATGTTTGAATGCAGAAAAGCTTCTGCCTTATTGTTTTTACCAAGGTTGATCTATAGATTCAAATGATTTGAATCCAACGGGCTTGGATTAAGCATTATAATATCTTTCTAACAAAATTAGTTTCATTCAGTTTGGTTCACTGAATTGAGCGAAGCGGTACATGGCGATGTGGTGCTTTGGATTAGAATGAAGATCGACGGCTGAGGGTCGTTGTCGACGATGAACAAGTCACCAGCGAGCTCGAACCCTAGCGGCTCAGTGTGGGTCATGGGAGGCTCACCAGGGCTCAGGCGGGGGTCGACGACGCGGGTGAATGACGAAGTCGACGATGACGATCCTCCTGGTACTGGCAGCTCCTCCTGGGGCGGCTCCAATCGATGGGTTCCTTCTTCTACAGCACCGGCGGACTTCGGTGAAATTCCGGCGATGCGCTGCTCGCCTTGCTCCGGGAATGAGGTGGGGTGGTTCTGGGTGAGAGGGGAGTAGAATGGTGTGAAGAATTAGAGCGGGAGATGCCTCTATTTATAGTGGCGAGAGGGGACCGACAGGCGCAAGCTGAGCTCGTCGTGGTCGATGGCACAGAGGGCTATCAGCGTGGGCGATGGTAGGGGGCGGTGCTGTGCTCCCTGGCGAAGCTCAACAGCGTGGTGGCGAAGCGTGGGGCGGTGCTGATCGGTCGGAACAATGCGGTGCTCTGCGCTGGTCCGACGGAAGTTTTGATGGTGCACAGCGCGCGTGGTCCGCGCGGCGGTGAACGAGCGTGTCTGCGGGGTTGCTGGGGTGTTGGTGATCACGCGTGCACGCGGCGAGGGCAGCGCGCGATCTGTGGGTGCTGGTCGAGCGTGACGCACGGGGCGCGCTCTCGGCATGGTTGCAGAGAAGGTTGGCATGGCCTAGGTGTGTGGTCCAGTGGCTGGCATTGCTCGCGGCTGGGACAGGGAGTGGCGGTGGGGTGCTAGCTTGCTCCCAGACAAGGTCATGGGTCTAGCGATACTCGATAATCCTTCTATGAACTTGCGGTAGTATCCCACCAATCCGAGAGGTGCACGAACTTGGGTTTGAGTGGTTGGGGCTTGCCAATCTTCGACATCTTTCACCTTTGCAGGATCAACGACAATTCCCGGCTGATACAATGTGGCCGAGGAATCCTACCTCCTAAACCAGAATTCACATTTGCTAAACTTGGCATACAACTGATGCTCTCTAAGGGTTCCAAGAATGGTCCTTAGGTGTAGCTCATGTTCTTATTTTGATTTGGAATAAATCAGTATGTCATCTATGAAAACAACGACAAACTTATCCAGGAAGTCCATAAAAATCTTATTCATGAGATTCATGAAATAAGCGGGGGCATTGGTTAATCCAAAAGACATGACAGTATACTCGTATAATCCATATCTAGTGGTAAAGGCAATCTTGGGGATATCCTCTGCGCGAATCTTGAGTTGATGATAGCCTATTCTAAGATCAATCTTAGAAAACACTTTGGCACCGGTCAACTGATCAAACAAATCTTCTATTTTGGGCAATGGGTACTTGTTCTTGATAGTGACATCATTCAACTTCCGATAATCCGTACACAAACGGTTACCTCCATCTTTCTTGTCCACAAATAAGACAGGTGATCTCCATGGTGACGCACTTGGTTGAATCAATCCAATTTCCAACATGGAATCCAGTTGCTTCTTCAGTTCTGCTAGTTCAGACGGGTTCATACTATATGGTCTCTGAGCTATGGGTCTTGTTCCGGGGATTAGTTCAATGATAAACTCGATATCCCGATCTGGGGGCATACCGAGAAAAACATTTGGAAATACATCGGGGTATTCATAGACTATCCGGACTTGGTCAATGGTAGGTTGGGCTATACTCTTGTTGCACTGAATTGACGAGGTAAGGTTTCAGATACATGCTCAACTGATATTCCGACTGTACTGGTCATGGTTATGGATTTCTTGGCACAGTCAATCAATCCTTTATGTTTGGACATCCAATCCATTCCTAGTACTACTTCCAAAGCTTTAGTTCCGAGTACTATCAGATTAGCATAAAATCTATGCCATGGATTCAGATAGGGACGGCTTTGCAAATTTGCCTAGCTTTGGTGGTTGAACCAGGGATTTGAACAATCATAACATGCTTCAGTTTGGTTGGTTGAATCTTACTAGTGCAGGCAAATTCTTCGGTGACAAATGAATGCGATGCACCCGAATCGAACAACACTCTAGCAAGTACGGAATTAACAGAAAACATACCCAGCACGACGTCTGGCGCTTCCTAAGCTTCTTCAGCATTCATGAGAAAAAGACGGCCATTACGGTTGAGTGAATTCCTTGGGGCAAATCTTCTTCCGGGCTGAACACGACACTGCTGCTGAGCTGGGGCATTTGCATTGGGGGCTGCGGCATTCTTCTTGTTGGGGCACTCGTTGGAGTAGTGACCCTTATTTCCACAGTCATAACAAGTCACTTGCGACTTGTCCTTTGCTGCAACAGGCACAACATTGCTTCCAGTCCTCGGAGCAGTGTTGGTTTTGGCGGTGGCATTGTTGTTGCTGAACTTGGCTGGTGCACGGTTGAAATTTCCAGAGTTGCCGGGGTTGTTGTGATTTCCTCCGGGCCTCGGGTTTCCATGGCTGGGATAGGTCGGACGGTTCATCGGGGGTCTATTGGTTCTCGGGGCAAATCCTGGAGATGGGTTAGGGCGATACTTTGGGGTCTGATGGGTTCCTGGCTGATGCATCATGCGACGCTTGAGGTTCTCATTAGCTTGGTTGATCTTTCCTTCCATCTGGATGGCAGAGTCTACAAGGGCTTCAATATCAGCAAAGGGGATATTGACCAACACAGTCTGCATCTCATCGTGTAGACCATTCAAGAATCTCTCCTTCTTCTTGGCTTCAGTGTCGATCTCATCCGGGGCATACCTAGCTAATGACAAGAATTTGTCAAGGTATTCCACTACGGTGATCCTTCCTTGATTCAGTTATCTGAACTCATCTCTCATTCTCTTGATGAAACCCGGTGGCACATGGATTCTGCTGAACTTGACCTTGAATTCTTCCCAGGTCATCATCTGTCCTCCGGTCATTGCACGAACGCTGTTCCACCATGCTCTTGCATGTCCGTATATATAGTGGGTGGAGAACAGAACTTTCTCGTTAGCTTCCACTCCGGCGACTTCTAGGTTATTTTCCATGGTTTGCAGCCAATCATCAGCGTCTAAGGGCTCTTCTGACTTAGTGAAAACAGGTGGGTTGGTATTCTGGAAATTCTTGAGCTTAGATCCATGGTTATCCTGATTTCCTTGTCCTTGATTATTGTGGGCTAGCTGAGCTATCTGCTGAAGGGTGGCTAGGTTGGCTTGACGTTCGGCTCTTTCGGCTTCGCGGTCAGTATTTGCAGGATCTGCAACATCGGGTCCAGGGTTGAACCACTTCCTCCGCGTGGCATCTCAAGATTGAGATAGATCATGAGAAAAGAGGGGAATTTCTAAGGTTCAGGGACTTTGAAAAGTTTTAAAGTTTGACTCATATTTTCTAGCAACTTGCTTTTCATTCATTCATTCATTCATTCATTCATAGCACACGATACAAACACACACCACAACAAAGGTAAACAGATGGTTTTAAGAACCATTCTAGAAACTACGATACAGTGGGACCGAATACAACTCACTACGCTAGTGCTCAAGTGCTACTACTCCTCGGAGTTGGTGTAGTCGTCATCCTCATCGTCATCGATGAAGGGGAAATCATCGTCATCGGTGAAGAAGTCCATAGCCTGGTCCTCCAGAAAATCTCATCATCATTGAGATAGGAGTAGGGGTCTCCATGAAGATCCTCTCCGGCATTCTCCCTTTCCTCCAACTGCATGTCTCTCTCATGGATGGTCTCCTCCAAATCCGAGATACGGTGGCGAAGACGGGCAACTGTGAGCTCCTTCTTGTCGAGCTGACAACGGCGAGACTCGCGATCCTTCACTAGCATGGCAATAGTCTGATCCTTCATCTTGATGATGGCGGACTTGTGGTTGTACTAGTCACGAAAATTGTCCAATTCCTGCTGACGATCATACATCATGAAGCTGAGGTGGTCCAACTGAGTCTTCAGCTCGTGGTGGTATGGGGCTTCCAATGGCTGTCCATTAGCATCACGCATTGGACAAAACTCAAAGCGGGTTCCCTTGATCTGGTTGATACTCTGCCTACATAAACGGGCAAGAGCTTCCTGCATGGGCCTGGCAAGTCCATCGAGCCAGTTGTTCTCTCTTAAGGTGAACTGAATTCCCTCGGCAGTGGGAGGTTCAATCTTCCCTCGGAGACTTGCAACAATTATCCACTACAGATCTTCTCCTCCTTGATCATTGAGCTGAGCTCCAAAGAACTCGGGGTGCGGATGCTCTAGAAGTTTCCAAAGCTGGTCCAAATCCCGCTCAAAGATAAGGTCTCCTCCATTCCCCAACTGATAAAACTTGTTGTACTTCACATCAGTCTATAAGAATATAGGATGAGTAAGTTAGTAGAGTGATCAAGTGTGTTAAATTTTATGTATTTTGCAAGAGTTTTTGAGGAACATGAATTTTTATGAAAGAATCAAGGTGATAAGAATGGAAATAAGTTTTTGTAAATATTTGCTTCCTTTGGTTTTGAAACTAAGTTTTTGATTCAAATGTCCAGTCTAACTAGGGTCTCCTATGGTCAGGATGGCTCTGATACCAACTTGTCAACACCCGGATTTTTAATCCCAGATGCCTGTTATGCCATACATCGCAATCCCAGGATTACCATTTTTGCGAGACATAACAGATTTGGATACCATAGCACATCATCCATTACACACCATACATAAGGTCTTACACAAATAAGGATCTCATGATCCAGTTCTTAATACAACTCAAGCAGTTGAATAACGTAATAATAAAGGTAGCATAGGCGAAGCTCCATCTTCGGGGTCATAGGCAATGCTGACGATGGGAGATGATCCTAGTTGTCGTAACCTTCCTGGGGTCCATCCTCCTGGTACTCCTCTTCATAGTCTGGCCACGGGAATAGCCAGGGACAAAGCCATGAGTACTCTTTAAGTACTCGCAAACTAATACTGACAAGTGAAGGGGGTTTTTGTAATAGGACACTAAGCTCTATGGTTTTTTTGCAAAAATCCAGATTTACCTCTACTAAGTTCAGAAGCAAAGAAAAACTAGTTGAAATTTTATAACACCTAAGTGGGAACTTGTATTTCATATCACAACTCTGTTGTGGTCAAGTCAACATCTCAATTCATTTCATAAGTCATTTTGAAAACATCTGATGGGGGAACAGTATGGCCACTCCAACTGTCCGTAACCGCGGACGTGGCTATTCGAATAGTTTGACACTCTGTAGAGATTGTACACTTTCACCACAACATTCGATACATCCGTCAGGAACAAATCCTGAATTCACCATACTCAGTAAATCAATCCTAACCTTTCGATTACACGCCCTAGTATAGGTACCTCTCCTGTGAGTTTGGCCTCCCATCCATGACCAACTGTTATCTTGGGTACTGCACAGGTGGACAATCTTCACAAGGTAGCCTCAGCTTAGACCTTGGCCGTGAGGGAACCCACACTAAGGTATATAAGTTTCTAGTCAAGCCCTACCCAATTCTTGGGTATTATGGTTGTACGGTAAAATTGGAATGGTATCGCATCCAGACAACCATCAGTTTTGTAAAAGGGCTAAGGCTCCTGCCTCAACATTTTCATCATCAAAATCATCTGGTGATCAGAAACACATGTCAAAACATCTTAGTAGAATGATCCATCATTCCAAGGTTTTCATAACCATTTTCCACCAAGTTGATCAAGTTTTATACTTAGCACTAGCATCTACAAATGGGAGTGAGTACTAATGAGGGGTGGTAAACTAGTGGAGTTTAACTAAGTTTAATCTCATGCCTTAGGATGACATCAATATTATCTAGCTTAGGCCAAATTTAATGCTCTTTATGCAACCTTCAATTAACTTTCTAGTATCTACAATTTACTCAAGTAAACTCTAAGAAGAGCTTTGATAAAGAAATAAATTAGAATCTTGCAAGTAAAACTAGGAGGGGGTATCAAGTGGATATGATCACATATGCTTAAGGCATCTAGTGGTCATGGTAGCAAGTATTTGCTTGCATCAGATATCGATAGGCTTGCATAAGTAGAGTATCTTGCAAGTGTTAGCTTGCCTTGTGTAGAGCAGTGGTTGAAGTTCTCCTCGGCTTCTTCTTCGTAGTATCCTCCTTCCTCATCATATCCTTGGTCGGTACTAGCGTCTATGAATACATACGAGGTACACAATCACCAAACAATACTTAACTACTTTCAATAATCACACCAAAGGGTTCTATAGATGCTCTAGCATCATCACTAACATTCAAGATTAAAGCACTTGCATTATTTATTTATTTTTAGAAAAGTAATTTCTACTCATTGAAAAACTACTTAAGATTTAATATTCTCCAAACCAAACATGGGATCATGTTGACACATGTTATCACCACATATTTCAGTATATGGGAATGTGATTTAAAGTGGTGTCACAATTTAATAAGGTTTAACCTTTTATTTCAATTAAATAAAGTGACTAGAAATGCCTATGTGGCATTTTTTTATTACTTGAACATTATCTCTGTAAGTAAACCATATGTTTTTATTCTGAAAGGTATGATCAAATGTGATTTTTGAGAGTTGGAATCAACTCAAAAGCTATTATGGTTTAAATTTGAAAAATGTTTGAATGTAGAAAAGCTTCTGCCTTGTTGTTTTTACCAAGGTTGATCTATAGATTCAAATGTTTTGAATCCAACGAGCTTGGATTAAGCATTTCAATATATTTCTAACAAAATTGGTTTCATTCAATTTGGTTCACTGAATCGAGCTGGGTTGATTTTTGAAACTAGGTACAGAACTGAGTTTGAATATAAATAGAAAAGGATAAATTCAAACGATTGGGCTGCGCGGGAAGGGGTAATGGGCCGTCCTAGTGTCACTCCGCAGCACGGGGCGCAACTGACAGGGGGGGGTATACTGGTCAGTCGACGACGGAGATCCTCCTGGTACTGGCAGCTCCTCCTGGGGCGGCTCCAATCGATGGCTTCCTTCTTCTCTAGCAGCGGCGGAATCTGGTGAAATTCCGGCGATGCGCTGCTCGCCTTTCTCCGGGAATGAGGTGGGATGGTTCTAGGTGAGAGGGGAGTAGAATGGTGTGAAGAATTTGAACGGGGGATGCCTCTATTTATAGTGGCGAGAGGGGACCGACGGGCGCAAGTTGAGCTCGTCGTGGTCGACGGCACAGAGGGCTATCGGCGTGGGCGATGGTAGGGGGCGGTGCTGTGCTCCCTGGCAAAGCTCAATGGCGTGGTGGCGAGGCGTGGGGTGGTGCTGATCGGTCGGAACGCTGCGCTGCTCTGCGCTGGTCCGAAGGAAGTTTTGATGGCGCACAACGCACGTGGTCCGCACGGCGGCGGACGGGAGTGTCTGTGGGGTTGTTGGGGTGTTGGTGATCACGCGTGCACGTGGCGAGGGTGGCGCGCGGTCTGTGGGTGCTGGTCGAGCGTGGCGCACGGGGCGCGCTCTCAGCATGGTGGTAGAGAAGGTTGGCATGGCCTGGGCGTGTGGTCCAGTGGCTGGCATTGCTCGCGGCTGGGACAGGGAGTCGCGGTGGGGTGCTAGCTTGCTCCTAGACAAGGTTGGCGAGGCTAGTGTTGCTCGTAGCTTGCTGTCGACCATGGGGTGGCAATGGTGCTCTCGGCCTGCTCACCATTGATGACAAGGGCCAGCTTACAGTGGTGCTAGGGATTAGTTAAGGTTGTTAGATGATCTACTAAGGCTAGTGGTGTCCAGAGAGGGAACAAGTTAGGCCCAAAACACTGCTCAACATAGTGTTTTGATTTTGTTTGATTTGCATCTGCAACCTGTTTGGTCAAATGGCCGCATGAACTTAAGTTTTGAATTTTGAAAAGATTTTTGGTGGGTGTGCTAGGCATGTACTGGGGAGTCTGTGGATGCTTGGGTTTTGAAAATTGAGTTGGTTTGAGTGGTTTTTGAAATAGTGGGATCTTCTCATATGAAATAGATTCAATTTTAAACTGTCATTTAAACTAAGAATTTGAATGTTTCTGGATGATTACAAAGTGGGCCTTGATACCTTGTTATGAGTAATCTCAAGGGGTGCAAAGATCCATACATGTTTCTGTTAAGTTCTGAAAGTTAGAGATAGCCAAAGTAGGCATGGGAGTTAATTTGGCCAAAGTGACCATTCACTTAATTTGAATGTTTTGATTTGTTTGTCTTTGGGAAAAGCTTGAGGATTGTTTAGATGATGTTTATTTCACCTAAGAATCATTTTACAAGAAAAGAAACACATAATCATGGAAATTCAAAAGAATCCAAATTTTAATGCACAATCATATGAATGCTTTCATATTTTTAATTTGAAAAGTTTTTGTTAACCCTAACTTTGGTGATTAGAGTTTGATGATTCTAGTTTAATATTCTTGGGATGTTACATTAGATGTGCGCAAGGATGCTGAACACGTGACTAGCAACCAAAGAGGAGGGGGGAGTTTGTGCTTATGAGGAGGGGTCGTCGGAGTTGAGGCAGGGGACGGTGGCGAGAAGGCTTCGTCGTTGCCGAGCTTCTGGGAGTGCACGACCAAGCTAGCGGTACTGGGAGATGCAGGAGATGCTGGTGAGCAACCCAGTATGCACCTGAGGGTTTGGGGAGGTCTGGCTTCGCCGGAATCGGCCGGGAAACACGTCGGAGGCAGTGGGGTTCGAGTTCGCGATTGCGGCAGCCTGGTGGCGGAGAGGAGGTGGTGTCTGGGGGAAATAGAGAGGGGGCGATGGAGTTTAAGAGTGAGTCGTCACTGTCAAGGTTTAATCGTTCATTCCCGCGAATTTACAAGGAGTAAACAAGGAAGAAATGGCGAGGTGCGAGGGGGAACGGTCATCGCGGGTGGAAGAGATGAACTGGCAAGTGGGGTCATGTCATGTCTGAGAGAGAGGAGTGTGGGGGCCAAAGGCCATGGATCGAATGGGTTTGCTCGCGAGTGGAAAATAAATGGTTCGTGGAAGAGGTGGGCTGCGAGTTGGGCTAGACTAGGCCTTGTTTCTGGGCTGGGTTTGTTTCCCTTTTTTATACTAAACCTTTTTCTTTTTCCTTTCCTATTTTTCTGTTTTGATTTTTGTTCAAATAATTCAAACACCATTTGAATTCAATCCTCTACCAAACTTTGAGTATATTTTTAATACTATTTATTAACATATTCTAAAGTCCATTTTAGAATATCTCTTTTATTCTTTTAGGGTCTATATTTATTTAAAATAGACATTTGTCTTTATTTCAAATAAGATTTAAATATGTTTTCAAACTCAATTTGAATTCTAATTTTTACCAAACTTTTTTCAGTAGGTTTTATTTATTCTTTAGTGCAAATAATTCACTTTGAATTATTATTTAATATGATTTAATGTTCATTTAAATTGGGAATTGTCTTTATTTAAATATAATTGGACATTAATCAATCCTTATGATTTTATTTAAATAATCCCTTACTCTTTTATTAATCATTAATCTTTCATTTCATTTGTTTGGACAAGACTTAATTTGGCTTTTAATTATTCCTTATTTATTTATTTCTTTCTTTGGCTTATAGAATCCATATCTTTTTATTTAAAGATCCAAAATTGATGATTCCAATCTATATAATTTTATTTAATATTTGTTTATCTTTTTAAATCCCTTTAGGATTCTATTGCTCAAGATTTGGTATGGATTTAAGATAAGGGTTTCATTAGCTTTGGGAATTAATTCCTTTTTCACTTATTAAATTCATAAGTTTTTATCCATGGCTCCAAATTAAGTGAAACCAATTCCTATGGTTTTATAATATTTTGTTTATCATTTTTTTATCATTTATAAATGTTTGTTAACAAATTTTCATATGGATAAAATCCATAGTCTAAGAGAGATTTTGGAAATGAATTATTCCTTTAGGGATTTAGGGTTTTGGTTTAGCTTTTACAAGTGTTTAAATTTCAAGATACATTATTGTTGAATGCATTTCATTTGATTACCTTTTCATTCAAAGTTTTTGTTCAACATGGGTTTTGATGTTTCCATTTGGAATCAAAAAGTTTCTTTTCACCCAAAATTTCATCAATTATTTATTTTGTTTATTTATTTTTCACATTTCAAATTTAGGAAATTTTTGGGATGTGATAGGCTACCACCCTTAAAAGAAATCTCGTCCCGAGATTTGGGAAGGCTAGAGGTTACAAGTTCGCTTCAAGGCAACTAGGGTACTACCACCCTTAAAAGAAAGTCTTATAGGGTTACATTGATGGTTCACTTGACTATGGGTTCAACATTTGATATCCAAACAAGGAATCCTTATTTGACTCAACTAAGTTAACTAATTGCTGCCATCCACATCATCTAATTATTCAAGGGTTCCATACATGTCGATGTGGTTCACATGTCCTTTCTGGGCCACATTGGAGTCATTTCCATTGGAGTTTCTAGCATCCTTTTTCTTTTTCTTCTCAGGACAGTCTGATGCATAGTGTCCAAGTTCCTTACAATTATAGCACTGCAACTGCCTAATGTCTTTCTTCCTGTAATTGCCATGTTGGTTCTGACCAAGGTCATCTCCATTGTCAGTATCATTTCCATTATTATCACTTCCATTGTTGTTGTGGTGATGCGGATGGGGTCCAGAATCTCCATTGCTCTTTTGGAATGAACGCTTCTTTTGTGATGATCCTGAGTGATACTTGAGGTTATGCTTCCTCTTTCTTTTCTCAACTTGATTCATCTTGTTTTCCAAGATGGTGGCTTTGTCACGAAGTGATTGATAAGTTGGGACATAGGCAACAGACAGATGCAGGTTCAACTCATCATTAAGTCCTTCGAGGAATTTATCCTTCCTCTTAGCATCTATATCAACCTCATCCGGTGCATACCGTGCCAGATTGTTGAACTCCTCAATGTACTCAGCCACACTAAGGTGACGCTGTTTCAGGTTATGGAACTCCTTTTTATTCAAGTTCATCACTCCGGATGAGATGTGAGTTGTACGGAAACCATCCTCAAAAATAGCCCAAGTCACATCCTCAAGGGGAGTGGTGATCTAAAAGTTGTCCCACCATGTTGCTACTGGTCCTTCGAGCAGATATGCTGCAAACCTAACTTTTTCCTCGTCGGTGTAGCCAACAGTCACTAAGTCCTTGTTCACCGAACATAACCAGTCATTGGCTAGCATTGGATCAGTTGTTCCAGAGAACCTTGCAGGCCTTAGTTTCAGAAATCTGGTGAGCATGTCAAGTGCTAGAGGATTATTTTGATTATTGTTGTTGTTGTTGTTATTGTTTTTCTGATTCTGATTTTACACAAGCTGCGTCATCATCTGCACCACTTGAGCTTGAGATGTCATCAACTGGTGCATCTCGGGAGTGATGTTGTTGTTGTTTTGGTTGGGGTTGGATAACGGGGAGGCATATGTTGGTTTGATAGGGATAAGTAATGATAGATAGATCTAAAGAAGTTCTAACACACAACCCAAAACAATCAAGTTCAATCAAACAATCAACAAGCAACTATTCACTTAACAACTTATGAGCTTAACTCATGTGTTGAAGGAAACAACAAGTTTGCTTGAAACAATCAACCTAGTATAGTCATATCTCATAGGTCAATATGATCCATACACTAACATTATATCAATGTCTTAGATAGTTGGTAGGCAATCTAATGTATCTTGGTTCTCACTTGTAGTCCTTAGTGATGTCTAAGTCGAAGTACTTGGTGAAACTAAAGTTGATGTCATTGGTCATTGTGGAGTCTTTGTCCATCAAGTTGAAAAGGAAGAGATGTAGAATCAAAAACCAAAATGGTTGAGAAAAGAGTTTACAAGATTGTTTGTAAATAATTTTGAACAAATACAACTCCTAATTTTTAAGGGGTTTTGTCCAATCCTAGGGTTACAATCCTACAGGCAACACAGTGCTCTGATACCATCTGTAGAGGTCCCAACCTCTAATAAGGTAGAGATCCCTATGTTTACAATGCTAGTCCCTGGATCAATAGCTAGGATCCACAATTAAGATGTAATATCAAGAAAAAAAGGTCATAATACAACTTTATAACCAGGAATAAAATAATTCATTACATCTTACATAGCTCATTTGGCTATCTCATTACAATGCATCAGAAATAACTATATAGCATGGAGTCCTTCATCTTCAAAATTCCACTGGCAATCATGTTGGTTGTAGACTTGTAATCCTATTCAACACAGTTCACTAACATCAAAAAAACCTGCAACATAACAAGTTGCAGCCACAAGGGTCAATACATTTGAGATGTATTGGCAAGTTTCACTACTATGTAGAAATAAGTGGAATCTATCAATATATGCATATTTGGCTAAGTATGGTTTAGGCTCATTTGCAGAAAGCAATATAGTTTTATGCTATTTTTTCAAAATAGTTTTGATCTTTTTGACAAATCTATCTGAACTCCTTGGAAAACTCCAAGTGCTTCTAATCCCTTGTTGGCACCATCAAGTTTTACTTTGAGAAATTGGAATGTCGAGATCTTCCATAGCTTCATGCCTTAGTTGCTCCGAGTTGTCCGTAACCAGGGACACGGCTAAGTATTTAGAATTTTGATCTTCTGCATAAGTTGTACACTTTAACCACATGACACAATCTTGTCTTGACGCCACCCGTGGCCGCTGGATAAGTACATGCCAAATGGAGTACCATCAGATCGAGAATGTGACAAAGTCTTTCCATAGAAGTTCTCCCAATACATGATGCTAGCTTGTCTACCAGGCACCAATGTAAGGATATATTTCCAATACATGAATCCGATTAACCTGAGTAGGTGCCAATGCAAGGGTCTACCACTATGTAGTTGACTAAGCCAGAGCCCATTTAGCATGTGGTTGTACACGGAAGCCACTGTATGAGAAACATGTCCAATCTCTAAGTCCCTGGGTGGTTTTCTTCTAGTGTACATACAAAAATATAGCCATATAAACATGGTTCCCTTTGTTGCCACCTTATCCAAAATTGAGTATCCACTTTCCACCCAGGTGGTTCATTGAGGACTTGTTTTATTATATAAAACATATATTTTTCCAACACTTCATACAATCATATCATGTATTCCATCCCAAGTCTATTGCAGGGCTAAGCATACTACAACTATGATGTTTTCACTAAGGAAGATATAAGTGATTTCTTAATAGGACATAGCATAGCATAGTAACATAGTAGCCCTATCATGCATGCTACAAAAATACCACTAAGTGTAGTGAAAATAGTAGGACATGGATGACAGTGCCACTTGCCTTTTTAGTAGAGAATATTGTTTCACTCCTTGATCTTGCAAATATCACACTCTTCAAATTTCACTATAATTCAATCAAGCAAGCACATATTCAAACTAGCGTTCAAACAATTCACCACATAAAACAATAAAATCAAGTAATGCATGCAAGCATGCAAAAGATTGTTTTATTTGGAAAAGTGGTTTCTATTAGGCTCTAAACATTTTAAAGCTCCTATTGATCATTTACAAAAGTGGTAAAACCATTTAAATTCAAGTTGGTGAAAATGGCCATTTAAATAATTTTTCTTTTTCTAATAATGATTTAAAACAAAGTAATATTTTGTAGTTTTAGCCAAATATATTCTTTAAACACAAATGTTAGTGTTTATGGTTCAATTGTTTAATATTAATCCATTTGCAAAAGGTTTTACCTAAATTCCATTTTTAAATCAAACAATATTTTTATTTGTTAGAAATGCCTTTGGCAAAGTAATAATTTACTAGGGTTCATCAAATATATTTTTTAAATCCTAAAACTTGGTGTTTAGGGTCAGGGAGTATAAATCAACCCATTTGCAAAAGGTTTTACTCAAAAAGAATATTTAAACCATAATCCACATTTTTATTTAACTAGAAATGCTTTTATTCAAATATTTATTCCTTAGCATCACAAAATGTATTTTTAAATCTACAAGTTGGTTTTTATGGTCACTAGGTTCAAAACAAACCTTTTACAAAAGATTTTACTCTAAAAACATTTTTAGAATAAATTTTATAACCAAAATAGGCCTAAACAAGTTTCTGCAAAAAAATCAATTTTACAGAACCAAAATACTAAACAAAGTGCATGGTTGGAAAGTTGACATTTTTCTAAATCCAGTGATATAAAATTTGGACGTGTAGATTAAAAGTTATGAGGTCTAGGTGGTCAGGGGTTTCAAGGTCTGGAATAGGTGTGAGTGGTGGTCGTATTCAGTACCAATGGTACGGTTATTGGAGGTTCAGGCCTAGGATAAGAGCTAGAGGCTTGTTGAGGGGTAGCCATGGTTTCAGCTTCACTGGCAACAGCTGGTAGGGACATTTGTTGTGGTGTTCTAGGAAAATGAACCATATTGCCCCTAGTTGTGTTAATCGAGCTTCAATATTCTTCAACGCTCCGCGCCTTCCAAAAAGTCGTTTTGTTTTTAGGCTCAGTCATCCTCATCTGAATCATCTTCAGACGAAGACTCATTTAAGCCCTCTTGATTTGCATTTTGTTGTAGTTCGGGTGGGAGTTTATCTAGCTCATCCTGAAAATGAAGCTTGATAAGATCAAATATCACTCTTCTTTGCCCTGGAATCTTATCTGTCTGTCAATTCTGTCTGTCTCCTTTGTCCTTCCTAACGCTAGTCTAGTCTCCTTCGTTCCACTCGTCCTTGCTTTTTTGTCTTCTTCCTATCGGTCCCAAGGTCAAAGAAATAGGTTCAGTGGTTCGACCTCCCAAAGGTTAACCATTATAGTAGGTAGCTAGGAACATCAATAGGGAAAGCAAGAAGCCTTAGAGAGCTTCCAGGCAAGGAAAGGAAGGGAAGCTAGGTCCCTAAGGGCAATCACTCAGAGAACAAATCAAACTATTCAATTCAAAGAACTAACAGCAGCAGTCCCAAGGAACGAATTGGTTGAGGCACTCTCACTCAGATAGGCTTCTCCCCTAGCTTGAGGAAGAAAGAAAAGCTAGAGAATAACTCGATCGATCGTAGAATGATTTTGTGATCTGATCTTGGGCGACGGAATGTGTTTTACAATAGTTCCAACGTTTGAGTAATTTTTTCAAATCTAAATATCTAATAGATCTAATTCTGTTTTTAAATCCTCAGTCTGGCCACGTGGCTGCTTTCTATTGGTCGGTAACGGTTCGTGCGGGTCGATCATTACTGGCCGTCAGATCTAACTAACAACGCACGGAACAGATTGAGCGTACTGGTTCGCTTAAGTGATTATATTTACGCCAGGCGATCAAGATCCAACGGCTCACAACGAAACAGCCAAGATCTGGCGGCGCTGGCGATGGCGGACGGCAGCGTGCGCTCAGGCGGTGATGTTGCCGACAAACTAGGAAGCAAGAGAGGGAACAGAGATGCTTACCGTGCTCGCGTGGTTGCAGTGAAGCTCAAGGTTGTCTCAACTACTCGTGGGGCGCACGGGAGCGGCGATGATTGCTCACTGGAGTTTGTGGCATCGTCGGGCTCGTCTGTTCGTTGTCGGAGGCGAGGTTGTGGGTCATGCCAAGGCAAACGAATGACGCTATTAGATGCGCACAAGGATGCTAAACACGTGACTAGCAACCAGAGAGGAGGGCGCAGTTTGTCCTTATGAGGAGGGGTCGCCAGAGTTGCGACAGGGGACGATGGCGAGAAGGCTTCGTCGTTGCCGAGCTTCTGGGGAGTGCACGGCTAAGCTAGCGGTACTGGGAGATGCAGGAGATGCTGGCGAGCAACCTAGTATGCACCAGAGGGTTTTGGAAGGTCTGGCTTTGCCGGAATCGGCCGGGAAACACGTTGGAGGCAGTGGGGTTCGAGATCGCGATTGCGGCAGCCTGGTGGTGGAGAGGTGGTGTCTGGAGGAAAAGAGAGAGGGGGCGATGGAGTTTAGGAGTGCGTCGTCACTGGCGAGGTTTAATCGTGCATTCACGCGAATTTACAAGGAGTAAACGAGGTAGAAACGACGAGGTGTGAGGGGGAAAGGTCATCGCGGGTGGAAAAGATGAACTAGCAAGTGGGGTCGCGCTGTTTGTGAGAGAGAGAGGGAGTGCGTGTGGGGGCCAGGCGTTAGTGACTGAATGGGTTTGCTCGCGAGTGGAAAGAGAAACGGTTCGGGAAAGAGGTGTGCTGCGAGTTGGGCTAGACTGGGCCTTGTTTCTGGGCTGGGTTTGTTTCCCTTTCTTTTTATACTGAATCTTTTTATTTTTCCTTTTCTATTTTTCTGTTTTGATTTTTGTTCAAATAATTCAAACACCATTTGAATTCAAACCTCTACCAAACTTTGAGTGTATTTTTAATATTGTTTATTAACATATTCTAAAAACCATTTTAGAATATTTCTTTTATTCTTTTAGGGTCTATATTTATTTAAAATAGAAATTTGTATTTATTTCAAATAATATTTAAATATGTTTTCAAACTCTATTTGAATTCTAATTTTTACCAAACCTTTTTCAGTAGGTTTTATTTATTCTTTAGTGCAAATAATTCACTTTGAATTATTATTTAAAATACTTTAATATGATTTAATGTTCATTTAAATTGGGTATTGTCTTTACTTAAATATAATTGGACATTAATCAATCCTTATGGTTTTATTTAAATAATCCCTTACTCTTTTATTAATCATTAATCTTTCATTTCATTTGTGTGGCCAAGATTTAATTTGGATTTTAATTATTCCTTATTTATTTATTTATTTATTTCTTTCTTTGCTTATAAAATCCATATTTTTTTAAAGATCCAAAATTGATGATTCCAATTTATATAATTTTATTTAATATTTGTTTATCTTTTTAAATCCCTTTAGGATTCTATTGCGTAAGATTTGGTATAGATTTAAGATAAGGGTTTCATTATCTTTGGAAATTAATTCCTTTTTCACTTATTAACTTCATAAGTTTTTATCCATGGCTCCAAATTAAGTGAAACCAATTCCTATGGTTTTATAATATTTTGTTTATCATTTTTTACCATTTATAAATATTTGTTGACAAATTTTCATATGGATCAAATCCATAGTCTTAGAGAGATTTTGGAAATGAATTATTCCTTTAGGGTTTTAGGGTTTTTGTTTAGCTTTTCCAAGTGTTTAAATTTCAAGATACATTATTGATGAATGCGTTTCATTTGATTGAAATTTTGTTTGATTCCCTTTTCATTCGAAGTTTTTGTTCAAGATGGGTTTTGATGTTTCCATTTGGAATCAAAAAGTTTCTTTCCACCCTAAATTTCATCAATTATTTATTTTGTTTATTTATTTTTCACATTTCAAAATTTGGAAAATTTTGGGATGTGACACATGATTAGGCATGGCCTAGGCTAGCAGCCCAAGCATTTCTCTAACACACATACATAACTCCATGGACTTACAAGCTCCCCTTTTATTTCACACCGACGACATCCGCAAACAAAAGAGCATGATATCAACTAGGTAGATATTTACAAGTGTTAAAAGCGTTCCCCGTTACAAGACGGTTCTGCTAATCCCAACTTATAGATGCAAGTATATACAACTTCGATGACACAATGGTTCCAGTTTATTAGTGGCAAGAAAATAAGGTGTGTCGTCAAGTTCGTGAGAGCTTTACTAACTAGTTTTGACATAACAAAATAAATTTTAATTTGAAAGATAGATGAAGCCTGAGAATTTACTTGGAATAGCAATAATGCTAATAGGTAGATATGGTGGACACAAATGGCACATGTTTTGGTTTAAAGGATTGGATGCATGAGAAGTATTCCCTCTTAGCACAAGTTTTTGGCTAGCAAGGCTGGGTAGCAAGCAAAAGAGTTGAAGAAAATAAGAAAACATACAAGTGATAAAGCCAAACATGCAATCTTCCTTGAAGACAAAAAACATATTAAATAAAGGATACTAAGCTTATGAGCCAATCAAGAAAGAAAGAAAACGATATAAAATACCTGTATGTGCTTTTCTATTTTCCTTTCAAACCTCAAAAAGCGTTTCTACTGACCAGAGCTCGGTTTGCCAAACCCAATTTAGATCTACTTGATGCTCCCAAAGTGATACCAATACTGATCAACAAGGTTAATCATATAATAAAGATTGCAAACTAAAATAAGAAGTGCAAAAAGTAAAAGATGAAACTTCTCATTAATATTCCATAAAGGCACTCACACCAAGGGATACATAGATAACAAACTAAAGGAGAGACACTTCCACAATGCAAACCAACCTATAAGATAACTTCTCTATACAAGATATGACTCTACTAAAAAGGTAAAATGATAAAAGATAATGATGTGATACCGCGACACTCTCCCATGCTTGGAACAAGCCAAGGGGATTGCCAAACCTGATGACGAATTACTCCTTCGGTGGTGGTGGTGTTCCCTTGATGAGCTTTTCAATCAGCTTCCTCAAATCCTCAATCTCAAAGGTTATAGTACGAATCAACTCCGAATTATGATCAATGCGGTTCATGATCATGTCAGACCGAGAATCCCAGTCCTTTTCATTCTTTCCCCACTCTTCCCTCTTAGAGTGTTCCTTCCCTACATGGTTAGAACGAGGCATATCCCAAACAGAGGGAACCTCCCTCTGGGCACCTTTTGGAATTGTTGCTCATGTATAAGAGTATGGAAGGGGTTCTTGGTGCATGAAGGAAGTGATCGTGGAGCGAGGCAATGACACGGAGGTTTCCCTCCTGTAGACATTCGTGATGTCCTCCTAAGCTTGGTAGGGTTTGCCACCACTCCAATGCTTGCGACGGTAGCGCGGGTGTCCGGATGCTCGTACTCCTTCACGTCATGTTCATCCCCAACCAAGACCTCCTCCACCTTGGGGCTTTGAGGATCATCTTCCACGGGATGCTTCCCTTGTCATTGGAGGAGACCATTGTAAAACTTGAGAATATTTCCTGACAGAAATAGATCGAAATGAAAACATGACAAGAACACGATATACGAACCTCGGGGGAACCATGGGGTTATATATTACAAAGTTTTATGACATAAGGAAGGTACTATGCGTAAACAGGGTGGAAACGGACTCTAGGGGGCTCAGACCCCCTAGTGGCGTGGCCAGATGGGGCCCGCGCTACTGGTGGGTGTGGCCCACCTAGGCTCCGTTTCCTCCTTTGTTTTGTCTCGTAACCTTCCATATGCAATAAAAACATCAAAAATATAAAAATATAAGGTTTTCACGAACCTTGTGTTTGCAGCACTTTTTACCTATTCAAAGTTGGACTCTACAGATTCCTTCTCTCCATCACATGAAAATTCCTTCCATACAAAGCCTCACACAAACTTCATTGGTAACATTAGTGTATGAAAAGACAATAAACCATTAGGTTCAAATTTCAACTGAAATCCATCAAAACAAAAGCTACTGTAGCAACTCCTTTCCAAAATCCCAAAAATAATCTGAAAGGGAATCAATATAAGAGGCAAATGCAAATGATGGCAGAAATCTGTCAAAACAGACCAACAGGTAAAGATTTATTTTTTCAAAAACATTCTGTTTCTCAAATCAAAAAGTGCAAAACTAATTAAAGTTGGATAACAACTTGGGGAACAAGCACAGAAAATTACAGCTCCATCGAAGTACTGAGCTCCTTCACGAATTTTTACAATGCAGCACAAAAATCTATCCCAGGACAACAACTTTTCACAACTCCTATACTTCTCAAAAGTTGTTGATATTGACTCAAAAACCAAAACAAAAAGGATAAGGAGAGGTTATTATAAGTAATAAATTGCAAGACTCAATAAAACTATTGGGTTATCTCCCAATAAGTACTTTTCTTTAATGCCTTTAAGTTAGGCTTGATAATTTCAAAGATGCTCACATAAGAGATATGGATTTGAAGTAAAAAGAGCATCAATAAGGAAATATCCAACACATTTGAGTCTAACCCACTTCATATGCAAGGGAGTCTTATGAGAAAACAAATTATTGAAACAAAAGTACACTAGCATAGGAAGACAAAACAAATGCAACTTTAAAGCTTTCAACATAAAACAGGGAAACTTAATATTATTGAGATGCATAAAACCATGTTTCCCACTCTCATAATAACTTTCAGTAGCACGTTGAATAAAGTTGGCAATATAAATATCATAAGAAACAACTTGTTCCACCCTAAAATCCTCATTAGGTAATTCATTTTCATAAGGAGCTTGAGAAAATTTGGAAAAGTTAAACTCATAAGAATCTCCATCAAACTTAGTAAAAAATTTCTCCTTACCATCTATAATAGCTCCACAAGTGTTTAGAAAGGGTCTACCAAAAATGATAGGACAAGTTTTACTAGTTGCTTAACCAAGCACTAGAAAATCAGCAGGATAATTAATCTTACCACTAAGTACTTCCACGTCTCTTACAATACCAAGAGGGCAAATGGTTTCCTTATTAGAAAGGTGAATAACCACATCAATGTCTTCAAGATGACAAGGACCAATTTCATGCATAATTTATCTGTAAACCATAATAGCAATGATCACCAGTTCTAACAGAAAGCACAGGGACACTAGTTTTCCTAGATTTTCTAGGATGAGAGACAATATTAGAAGCATCTTCACAAAATACAATGTGCTCATCCTCTATATTTTTAGTGACAAGATCTTTCACAATGGCTACTACAGGTTCAATATTTATTTGTTCATCAGGTTCCATAGTTTTCTTTGTAATTTTGCTAACCACATTATATATGATAGAATGTTCCTTTACCTTAGCATGAAAAGGGATTTTCTCAATATAAGGTTCAGGCAAAATAGGATCAATAGTACAAACTTCAGTGCTTCTAACAGGAACATGATTAAAAATATCTTTATAAGGCACATGATACTTGTGCCACTTCTTTTTAGGAATTTCTATATAAGAGGCAAAGGCCTTAAAAAAATTGGCAATACTTTGAGAATCAAGACCATACTCAGTACTAATATCACGGAAGTCATTAGTTCCCATAAAAGATTTAATGCATTCATAATCATAATTTATACCTGACTTTCTTCCTTTGTGATTTTCCCATGATTTAGTGTTCTCTTGAATACTGTCTAGAAGATCCCATTTAGCTTCTTCCTTCATATGTGTGAATGATACAACACAATAAGCGTCTAATAAATCTTTACCATGAAGATAAATCCTTGCATAAAAGTTATTGATAATAATATTGTTAGGGAGTTCATGAGTAGGACATTTAAGCATTAGTAACTTCAATATCCCCCAAGATTGGATTGTAATTTCTCCATCACAAGGCCAAAAGTTATATATTTTATTCCTATCCTTATGAATCTCACTGGGAGGATAGAATTTGGAATAAAAGAGAGGTACTATTTCCTCCCATTCCATGGATTATCCATTTTTCAGTAGCCTATACCATTCTTCAGCTCTTGCTTTCAATGATATAGAGAGTAACTTCTTCTTCACCCGTTCAATTGTGATACCTGCACACTTAAACAACACGCATAATTCATGGATAAAAAGCAAATGGTCACCTGGATCGACAGTTCCATCCCAAAAATATTAATTATCCATAACACGATCAACAATACTTGTAGGTATCTTAAAAGGATCTATCTCAACAGGTGGTGATTCATCTACTACCCTAACAGTGGTAGTAGTTTTCCAAAATAGGAAACCAAGTGGGTTATCCATATTGGAAACAAATTAACAAACAGAAATAAAAAGAAATACTCACAGTAGAAGTTTCCTTTACCAGTTCCACTCTTCAATAGCGCTTCACTCCCCGACAACGGTGCCAGAAAATAGTCTTGATGACCGACAAGTATAGGTGGTGTGTCGTAGTACTTTTAATAAATAGGAGTGTCGATCCCAATGAGGATCCGAAGGTGATGACTAGTGGTTTGGAGCAGTAAATCTCTATAATACTTAGCAAACAATTTTTTAGGGGTTTTCTGATAAAGCAAGGAAATAAAGTGCAAGTAAATAAAGACATCAAACAATTGCAGCAAGTGGCCCAATCCTTTCTTAGAAAAGTACAAGCCGAAGGAAATACTAATGAGGACCAAGCGTTCTCGAGGACACATGGGAATAATGTCAAGTGCTTTTGTTTCATATAGCTGATTAATCTTCTTTGGTTTTATATGTGTGGTGTGGGTGAACCTGTGCAAATGTACCGACCTTACTTTCACTAATACAAACTTGTGATTAAAACCCTTGCAAGCATACGCAACTACAAGAAAGCAGTTAAGATAAAAACCTAACCATAGCCTTAAACTCTAAGATCCTACACTCCCTTGTGCAATTGTTTCCTAACGGTGGTTCAGGTTTCTGTCACTCCGGCAACCCCACAATTAGTACCCAAATACACAATGCATTCCCCTATGCCCATAAAGGGTGAAGTGTCATGTAGTCAATGTTCACATGACACAACTAGAAGAATAGCCCCACAACTTAAATATTAAACCATTGAATAACACCGCAACACAAATCCACTACTAACAACATGACTTCTCCCATGTCCTCAAGAACTAAACGAACTACTCACGAGACATCATATGGATCAAGATCAGAGATGATATAATGATGGATAACAATCGGAACATAAACAATAATTCAATGGTTCCACTCACAAGCATCAACTACAATAGTAATCAACACCAGGAAAGTTCCCCCTAAGAACTATGCAAGATTCAACACAATTGTTACAGTGGGATGGACTGGTGATGATGGTGCTGGTGGATATGATGGTGTGGATGATGATGATCCCTATGAAGTCTATCTTGATGATGGTGTTTATGGCGATGATCTCCCCTCTCCGGGAAGGAATTTCCCTGGCAGAAATCTGTCTACCAGAGAGCTCTTTTTCTCTCGGTGTTTTCCGCCCCGCAGAGGCGGCAGAATATTTTTGTGCTTGCTCCCCTGACTTTAGGGTTTTGAGGAGAAGATATAGGCGAGAGGGCGGAGCCAGAGGTAGGCCAGGGTGGCCACACCCCTGTAGGCGCGGCTTAGGGTGGCCCGCGCCTAGGGGGGTGTGGGCCCCCTGTGGCCCAACTCCACCTCCCCTTCTGGCATCCTTCGACTTCTGGGAAAATATAGTTTTCTGTAGTTTTTCTAGTATTTTTATGCTCATCGCGAAATTGCATCAAAACACCGCTTTTTTCCATCAGAATCCTGACTCCGGTAGTTCATCCTCCAAGAATCATCCAACATGCAAAAACAGATGAAAATACATAAGTATCACCTCTTAATATGAAATATATCAATGAATAGAGGCAAGTTATGATATAGAATGGTGATGCCAAATGGACGTATCAGACACAACATTTATGGTTCAACGACAAGTTTCATGGAATGCACAGGTGGTCATCATGGGCATCCAGGTCCCTATGTTGATCATTGGTCAGAGAGGAGTCTTGTGCATGTCTAGAGTGTTCCCGAACCGTTGGGTAGCATGCTTAAGGGTTTGACGAAGAATAGAGATCATTATAGGCTTATTCGGAATCACTGAAGAAATGAGAAGAGAGAAACCAGAAATGTTCTAGAGAGATCTGAATGTGTTTGGAGAAAGAATAGAGGAAAAGGGACCAAAAGGAGTTTCTAATAAATGGTGATTTAAATATATATTTATATATGTTAATTGTGAATTAATATATTCTAAATAAATATTTATAAAGGCATATTTCTTATTAGGCAAAAACCCTGGAAGGATTTTTCCTGAAAAGAAATGGCAAGAAAAAGGCAAAAGGAAAATCTGCAGAGCACATGGGCGGCAGATAGTGGGAGCCACACGCGGGGGCAGCTAGCCCACCCGGCACTAGCTGTCGTCGCCGCCTCTAGCTGCATGGGCCGCGCGCTGGGCCACACGCTGGGCCACGGGGAGAGAAGCTGGATCCCCAGGCGCCAGCCGTCACCGCTTCGGTGGTGGTCCACGAGGTGGGACGGCGGCCCAACCCGGCGCCAGTGGTCACCTCCTCTAGCCGCCACCGCCTCCTTCCGCTGGGCCGGCCCCGGGTGGCCCACCTAGGTTGCTGTGGGGCCCAACCGGTGGGGGATTCTGGATTTTCCCTTTTACCTCAGTTTTTTAGTCCCACATGGGGCACCTAAGGTGGAGGGATCCCCTCCCTCCGGCTATATAAAGAGGTGCCCATAGGAGGATTAAAACACACCAGGAAATATAGAAAAGGCATGTGTAGCCTATCTCTACTCTCTGTCTCTCTCTTGTGACTATGGCCTCCTTGTTAGGGCTGTGCGAGCAAGGAGTTCTTCACCACGGAGCACCATTGTGCTACGGTACTCGGTGCCGGGAGATCTACTTCCGCAATCTCGGCTCGATTAGGGACAAGCAGGAGTCATCGTCAAGCATCGTACATGTGTGACTCCCTCGGGCGGCACCGTTCTTTCGGCGGTAGGAGTTGTCGGGGCCGTTGGACTTTGTGACCTCGAGGTCTGCATCGGAGCGACGTATGTAACCACGTTCCTCGCGGTACGTTAAATGCGCTCGGATTTCAAAGTTATGAATACCGTATCCCCTCTTGTTACTGCGTTACTAGTATATAGATCCTGGCATTAGGGTTTCGTTCGTAGGAAAATTTGTGTTTTCTGCCCTAAAACCCCAACACTGAGGAACCTCCTTGAACGCGCTGAAGGGGTTAGTCAACGTCTCCACCGATAAGGCCTCATCGGCTCTGAGGCTCAGCAACGGCCTAAAGGCCCTATCGAGGTACAACGAAGATAGCTCCTCGAATGACACCCTCGTCGGGTCGTTGACGCCAGCATATAAAAACATTGGGTACGCCCTGGCCTGGTGGGGTTATACCTGATGCTTGAGGAAGGTGCAGATGATTTCGATGCCGGTACCTTATTGGTTGTGCTACAACTGCCAGGCCTACATGCACTTGTACAACGCCTTGACAACCTCGGATTCACCGGAGGGAACATCGTTCTTTCATGAGCGCTTCCTATTGATCTCCGCACCCGTGTCGAATGGAGGAAGGCCATAAAGATGGTTGGTCAGTTTCTCGTCATGGATGTAGAACCATTTGTTCCTCCACCCTTGCACGGACTCAATGAGATTGAAACAAAAGTATTGTTGGTAGGGTCGTATATATATACTGCACCCACCAAGTTCGTAGACTGTGCCGCCAAAGCTAGACCGCCTCTTCCAGGCATAAAGCTTCTTAAAGAGGCTGAAGTGTGGCTCGATTCTGAACCAACACTTGCAGAGGGTAATGATGTAAGTGATATGAAGAATCGAATTGGGTGTCAACTGATGTAGTTGAAGCCCGTAGAGAAAGAGAATCCCATGAACGAAATCGTGGGCGAGAAGAGAAAGGCCCCGAAGGACAAACGCGAGGAACATCGCCCAAAATCCAGCAGGAGGGTCGAGGATTACCTCTAGACCATAAAGTTTGCAGCCCCCTCCTTCTAAGAGATCAAATGGGCCTTGCGTAGATGGAGTAAGTCCACAGAATTCATCATGAACTGCCGTCAACCGCCATTGGTGATATGGCCTCTAGTGGTGATGAGGGGTGAACTCGGCAATGCCCATTGTTATGGACTTAGGGTTTCATGGAAAAGGGAGCATTGGGGATTTCGTGGGTTGTAGACGAACAAGGAAGACGATGTAGTCTAATTATTGAGAAAGCTGGGTGACAAAGTTGCCGGTTCGCTAGTTGCTATATAGCTTACAGCGGATTGTAGGAAAACTAAGCCGCCCTCTCCGTCGGGTCCTCCCAGCCTTGGATCCGTAGCCGGAGAGGAAAATTAGTTGCTATATGAGAGGCTCGGTCCTAGATCCGTAGCCGAAGAGGATACAAGTTTATGTTTACAATGAGAACTCTATGTCAGTTCCTGATTATTCCTTAACAGTTAAGGAAAGTCTTTTGTAACATCCCAAATTTCATCAAACGAAAAGTCATAGCATTGCATTCATATTATCATAGCATGTTTGTATTGCACCAATATTTTCAAACCAAAACCCTATTTGAAACCATATTTAAACCACACTTTATATATCATTGATGTAGCACTGAGTTGGTGTAGGAGCGCTTCGTTGGGAACCCCAAGAGAAAGGTGTGAAGCAGCACAGTAGCAAGTTTTCCCTCAGTAAGAAACTAAGGTTATCAAAGCAGTAGGAGGAAGGAAACGCCACACAGGTGTTGCAAGCAACGCGGAGACCTGCACAACACAAACTCAAGACTTTGCCCCAACGAATCAATGAGGTTGTCAAGCTCACCTGTTTGCTATAACAAAGGATTAAACATATGGTGTGGAAGGTAATGGTTTGCAGCAAGTAAACAAGTAACAGTGGAAGATGTATCAATGGTAAAGATTGGACCGGGGTCCATATTTCACTTGAGGTGCTCTCCTTAGATAAACAACATGGCATGCATAGTAAAAAATTACAGGAGGGCAATTGACAGGAACTAAGCAAGGTATAACAATGCAATACTAGACAAAAAGATCCTATGAGATTCGATTGGGAAATACAACAATATACATAGACCGCCATCCAACTGCATCTATGACTAGAAGTCCACCTTCAGGTTATCATCTGAACCCCCTCCAGTATTAAGTTGCAAGCAACAGACAACTGCTTTAAGCACAGTGTGTAAGGTAAACAATCCACTTATTCCATGAACAAGACACCGTTGTTTTCTCCCTAGTAGCAACAACACATCTACAACCGAAGATATTTCTGTCACTTCCCTTGGAAACTAGAGGCATGAACCCACTATCGAGCATAAATACCCCCTCTTGGAGTCACTAGCAACTACTCGGCCAAGATATCTACTAACAACGGAGAGCATGCAAGATCACCAACAACACAGACATGATAGAATCATAAAGACAAAACTATTAATAAATTTGACATAGTAATCTCAATATCCACTGGATCCCTGTAAACACAAAATGCATGATTACAAATAGATTAGATATTGCTCATGAACGAAGGTCACAAGATCTATACATGAAAGCACAAGGAGGAGATACAACCATCTAGATACTACATGGACCCATAGTCCAAGGTGGAACTACTCACGCATCATACCGGAGAGAAGGCCTCCAAGATAATCTTCCCTCCGGCAGGGTGCCGAGAAGAACTTCAGATCCCCCCGATCTAGGGACGATGGTGGCGACGGCTACAGATAGTTTCGTAGAGTTTTGATCGGGTACTTAGGATTTCTGTATCGGGGGCTTCTTATAGGCGAAGAGGCGAGGCACGGAGGCGACCAGGGGGCCCACACCCTACCTAGGAGCGTTCCCACCCCTGGCCGCGCCTAGGGGGTTTTTCCGCCACACCCTACCTAGGCGCGTTCCCACCCCTGGCCGCGCCTAGGGGTTTTTCCTCCCTGGTTCGTGTCTCCGCCTCGTCATCTGGATTCATGTCCCTCATGGTAAAGTATTGACGTTGGCTTTTGTCCCGTCCAATTCCGAGAATATTGATTTTCTGCCTTCCTGGAACCAAAAATAGAAGAAAACATGCAACTGGCACTATGGCAACTTGTTAATAGGTTAGTTCCAGAAAAGATATAAAAACACCTCAAAGTGTAGACAAAGCAAAGCAAAGTAGATACTAAAGAAGCATGGAGCATCAAAACTTATTGATACGTTTCTGACGTATCAAGCATCCCCAAGCTTAACTCCTACTTGTCCTCGAGTAGGTAAGTGATAAAAATAATAATTTTTGAGGTGACATGCACCATCAAAACCAAGATCAAACCATTTGCAAGCATTGAAAGCTGGGATCAAAGAACTCTAAACATGTGCATGAAAGATGGAGTTCTAACAATAGGACATAGTAACTATGCATGCAACATGAAAGTCTACAAACAAAGATCATGAATAACATGCATTGAAAAATATTTGTTTGTTTCACATACAGAAAACATAATATAATGGCATTCATCTTGTCCCTCATAGAGTAGAAAATAGATGCATAGGACACCTTCAAGGTCCACAAGGGTGACTAGAAACAAATAGCACAAGAACAAGTAATATCACAATATGCATCAATCAATAAGCTTTGGGACACTACACACAGAATGACAACTATGCTCTCTTCATGGTGCCAAAAGGTAGAATGTGGAGACTCAAATAACGGTGGAAGAAAGGCCCTTCAAAAAGGGAAGCAGGGATTTCAAGTTTCAAAAAGAGCTTCCAAAAATTATGGTACTTATTATCTTTCAGCCCTCCAAAAATCTTGAAGTGCTTAAGGTTAAAGTGAACAAACTATGGAGTATATGCTTAACAAAGTATAAGTTGGCAATCTCAAGTCCCTTGAATACGAGGGCCACACCTCATGCTACTCAACTTCAGTCACCTATAAGTTCTTGTCACTATAAGTATTTGCATATCATAGAGAACCGCCAACAGGGTACCCCTTGCACATGGTACATGAGCTATCCCATAACAAAAATGACAAGGAAAGCAGACAATGAGCATCTCAGTGATCTTTTTATTTACTATATGCATATCTTTTTATTGAGGATGCTTCATAGATAGCTCACTATGGTGATGCTGCAAGTTTCCACCATGATTAGGCATGGCTTATGCTAGCGTCCTAGGTGTTTATCTAACATAAAATACAAACTCCATGGACTTACAAGTTCCCTCTTTATTTCACACCGTTGACATCCATAGACAAAAGAGCATGATATCTACTGAGTACAAAGTACAAGTGCAATGTTGAAAACGTTCCCCATGATAGCACGGTTCTTCTAATTCCAACATATAAGTGCAAGAATATACAACATAGATGAAACAATAGTTCAAGTTTATTAGGGGCAAAGAATATAAAGTGTGCCATCAAGTTTGTGAGGGCTTTAATCACCAATTTTTCACATAACAAAATAGTTTTTAATTGGAAGATAGCTGAAAACAAGAATATACTTGGAATGGTGTAACACACCATGCATAGGAGTATATAGTGGACACTTTGGAAAAACATGGTTTCTTGGGAGTTGGAACCATGATTAGAGCTTACTCATACAAGTGGAGGCTAGCAAAAGACTGGGAGCAACCAACTAAGAGAGCATAATGGCCATAATCATGCAGAGCAACAAAGCATTAATAATCAAAGCATATAGTGGTACTACAAGTCAAGGACTAAATGATCATAGAGGCTACGGTGACTTGTCATAGTCATAACACGGTGTGAACATGTACCAAGTCAACCTAAACAATACATCAAAGGAGAATACCACAATACTATGCTATTGCATGCTAAAACAACGCATAATTTCTTCAAGGAAAACTAAGCAATCCCAATTGTTTGGAACAATAAATGCTACAGCAATAATCCCTAAGCATAAGGTCAAAACAACACCTAGAATGTCAGGCTAAAGTCTAAGTCACAGTCAATGCAAGCTCCTCTTGCACTTTCAAGCAAGAACTTCCTACTCATTTCCAACACCAAGCAACTTTTTTGCAAAACAACACAGCGAGAACTGGGGTCCAAACTACTTTATTCAAGCAAACTAAACAAACTAATAAAACCAAACTAAAACTAAGACGCTCCAAGAACAATACAACCGTGCATGAAACAATAAAAACGAAGTGTCTAGACAGACCTGAGCTTTTTATTGATGAAGAAGGGGATGCCTTGGGCATCCCCAAGCTTTGACGCTTGTACCTTTTGAATATTTCTTGGGGTGACCCCGGGGTGGCATCCCCAAGCTTGAGATTTTTTCCATTCTTCATTTCATTACATCATTCTCTCTCTACACCTAAAATTTTTCCTTCATGCAAAACTTCACAGAATCTTTATTAGCAACATTAGTTTATTCAAAAGATACTAGACCTCTGGAAAATATTTGGAACAACAAGTCTTTTCACAAAAAACACAAGCTACTGTAGTAACTCCTTAAAAAAGATCAATTCCACAAAAGAGAACTCAAAAAGGAATCAATAAGAAGCAAATGCAAATTATGGTACTTATTAACTTTAAGCCCTCATTTCCCCTATCATAAGTATCTTAAAGTGATTAAGGTTAAAGTGAACAAAGATGGACTATATGCCTTACAAATTATAAGTTGGCAATCTCAAGTCCCTTGAATACGAGGGCCACACCTCATGCTACTAACCTTCAGTCACCTGTAAGTTCTTGTCACTTTAAGTATTTGCATATCATAGAGAACCGCCAACGGGGTACCCCTTGCACATGGTATAGGAGCTATCCCATAACCAAAATGACAAGGCAAGTAGACAATGAGCATCTCACGGATCTTTTTATTTACAATATGCATAGCTTTTTATTGAGGATGCTTCATAGATAGCTCACTATGGTGATGCTGCAATTTTCCACCATGATTAGGCATGGCTTAGTCTAGTGGCCCAGGCGTTTCTCTAACACAAAATACAAACTCCATGGACATACAAGTTCCCTCTTTATTTCACACCGATGACATCCATAGACAAAACAACATGATATCAACTGAGTACAAAGTACAAGTGCAATGTTGAAAATGTTCCCCGTGACATCACCATTCTGCTAATTCCAACGTATAAGTGTAAGCATATACAACATAGATGACACAATGGTTCAAGTTTATTAGGGGCAAAGAATATAAAGTGTGACATCAATTTTGTGAGGGCTTTAATAACTAAGTTTTCACATAACAAAATAGTTTTTAATTGGAAGATAGCTAAAAACAAGAATATACTTGGAACGGTGTAACACATCATGCATAGGAGTTTATAGTTGACATTTTTGAAAAACTTGGTTTCTTGGGAGTTGGAAGCATGAATAGAGCTTACTCATACAAGTGGAGGCTAGCAAAAGACTAGGAGCAACCAACTAAGAGAGCATAATGGCCATAATCATGTAGAGCAACAAAGCATTACTAATCAAAGCATAGAGTGGTACTACAATTCAAGGAATAAATGATCAAAGAGGCTATGGTGACTTGTCATAGTCATAAAATGGTGTGAACATGTCCCAAGACAACCCAAACAAAGCATCAAAGGAGAATACCACAATACTATGCTTTTACATGCTAAAACAACGCATAATTTCATCAAAGCACACTAAGCAATCCCAATTGTTTGGAACAAGACATTCTACAACAATAATCACTAAGCATAAGGTCAAAAAAACACCTAGCATGTCATGCTAAAGTCTAAGTCACAGTCAATGCAAGCTCCTCTTGCACTTTCAAGCAAGAACTTCCGACTCCTTTCCAACACCAAGCAATTTATTTGCAAAACAACACAAAGAGAACGGGGGTCCAAACTAGTTTATTCAAGCAAACTAAACAAACTAAGCAAACCAAACGAAAACCAATACGCTCCAAGAACAACACAACTGTGCATGAAACAATAAAAACGAAGTGTCTAGACAGACCTGAGCTTTTTATTGATGAAGAAGGGGATGCCTTGCGCATCCCCAAGCTTTGACGCTTGTACCTCTTGAATATTTCTTGGGGTGACACTGGGGTGGCATCCCCAAGCTTGAGATTTTGTCCATTCTTCATCTCATTATATCATTCTCTCTCTACACGTGAAATTTTTCCTTCATACAAAACTTCACACAATCTTCATAGCAACATTAGTTTATTCAAAAGATATTAGACCTCTGGAAAAGCTTTGGAACAGCAAGTATTTTCACTAAAAACACAAGCTACTGTAGTAACTCCTTCAAAATGCTCAATTCCCCAAAAGAGAACTCAAAAAGGAACCAATAAGAAGCAAATGCAAATAATGGCAGAAATCTGTCAAAATAGACCAGCAGGTAGAAACCGATTTTTTCGAACACCTTATGTTGCTAAAATAAAAAAGTGTTGAACGAACAAAAGTTAGCTAACATACCGGGGATTTATTCGTAAATTTTGAGCTCAATCCGAGTTAGAAAGACTCCTCACAAATTTGTTTGGTGGAGGACAAAAATCTGTTTCGGGACAACAACTCCCCAAATCTTACTTCCCTCTCATTAGAGGTCATTTGTCAACACCCGGATTTTTAATCCCAGATTCCTGTTATGCCATACATCGCAATCCCAGGATTACCATTTTTGCGAGACATAACAGAATTGGATACCATAGTACATCATCCATTACAAACGGTACATAAGTTCTTACACAAATAGGGATCTCATGATACAGTTCTTAATACAACATCAAGCAGCGTAATACGTAATAATAACGGTAGCGTAGGCGAAGCTCCTTCTTTGGGGTCATAGGCAATGCTGACGATGGGAGATGATCCTAGTTGTCGTAACCTTCCTGGGTCCATCCTCCAGGTACTCCTCTTCATAGTCTGGCCATGGCAATAGCCAGGGACAAAGCCATGAGTACTCTTTAAGTACTCGCAAACTAGTACTAACATGTAAAGGGGTTTTCGGATAATAGGACACTAGGCTCTAGGGTTGTTTTGCAAAAGCCAGATTTATCTCTACGAAGTTCCAAAGCTAATCGCAATTTTATAACTCCTAAGTGGGATCTTGTAACTCATGTCACAACCCTATTGTGGTCAAGTCAAAGTCTCGATTCATTTCACAAGTCATTTTGAAAAGTCTGACGGGGGAATAGTATGGCCACTCCAACTGTCCATAAACGCGGACGCGGCTATTCGAATAGTTTGACACTCTGCAGAGATTGTACACTTTCACCACAACATTCGATACATCCGTCAGGAACAAATCCTGAATTCACCATACTTAGTATGCGGATAATCAATCCTAACCTTTCAATTACACGCCCTAGTATAAGCACCTCTCCTGTGAGTTTGGCCTCCCAACCATGACCAACTGTCATCTTGGGTACTGCACAGGTGGACAGTCTTCACAAGGTAGCCTCAGCTCAGACCTTGGCCGTGAGGGAGCTAATACTAAGGTCTATAAGTTTCCAGTCAAGCCCTACCCAATCTTCGGGTATTGTGGTTATACGATAAAATTGGAATGGTATCGCATCCAGACAACCATCAGTTTTAAAAGGGCTAAGGCTCATGCCTCAACATTTTCATCACTAAAAGCATCAAGTGTTCGGAAACACATGTCCAAAACATTTCAATAGAATGATCCATCATTCCAAAGTTTTCATAACCATTTTTCCACCAAGTATTCCCATCTAAAGTTGATCAAGTTTTATGCTTAGCACTAGCATCTATAGGTGGGGGTAAGCACTAATGAGGGGTGATAAACTAGTGGAGTTTTAACTAAGTTCAATCTTATGCCTTAGGATGACATCAAGATTATCTAGCTTAGGCCAAATTTTATGCTCTTTATGCAACCTTCACATATCTTTCTAGTATCTACCATTCACTTAGGTAAAATCAAGGTAAGAGCTTTGATAAAGAAAATAAAGTAGACAACTTGTAAATAAAACTAGGATTGGGTATCATCAAATATGTCTAACCAAGCATGCTTAGTGCATTTCATAGGTTACCTAACTTTCATAATTTCAAGTGTTAGCTTGCATTGGTATAGTCTCAGCTTGCTAAATTGCAAGTGTTAGCTTGCATTGGTCCGCTTGGTTAATAAAGCTTGCCTTGTGCAGAGCAGTGGTTGAAGTTCTCCTCGGCTTCTTCTTCGTAGAATCCTCCTTCCTCCTCGTATCCTTGGTCGGTACTAGCGTCTATAAATAAATACAAGGTACACAATCACCAAACAATACTTAACTATTTGCAATCATCACACACAAGGGTCCTATAGATGATCTAACATCATCTCTAACATTACAAGATTAAGGCTTGGTTTAATTCCTTTTATTTTTAGAAAAGTAATTTCTACTCATTGAAAAACTACTTAAGATTTAATATTCTCCAAACCAAACATGGGATCATGTTGACACATGTCATCACCACATATTTTAGTCCATGGGAATATGATTTAAAGTGGTGTCACAATTTAATAAGGTTTTACCCTTTTATTTTAATTAAACAAAGTGACTAGAAATGCCTATGTAGCATTCTTTTATTACTTGAACATTATTTCTGCAAGTAAACCTATATATTTTTATATATTCTGAAAGGTATGGTTAAATGTGATTTTTGAGAGTTGGAATCAACTCAAAAGCTATTATGGTTTAAATTTGAAAAATGTTGGAATGCAGAAAAGCTTCTGCTTTGTTATTTTTACCATGGGCGATCTATAGATCCAAATGACTTGAATCCAACGGGCTTGGAATCATCATTCCTAGACCTTTCTAACAAAATTAGTTTCATTCAATTTGGTTCACTGAATCGACTTGGGTTGATTTTTGAAACTAGGTACAGAAGTGTGTTTGAAATAAAATGGAAAAGGTTTAATTCAAATAGCTGGGCTGCGCGGGAAAAGTTAACGGGCCGGCCTGCTAAGCGTAGCGCTTCCGCGGGCTGCTTAAGTGGCTGTCCCCACTCATCAGTGAGATAGGGGGTGCGAAGCGATATGGGACGATGTGGGTCGTTCGATCTGATTCTAATCCAACGGCTAGGAGTCATCGTCGACGTTGAGCAACGCCGGCGAGATAGAAACCTAGCGCGGCCAGTGGGGGTTGCTGGGGGATCACCGGGGTGCAGGCGAGGGTCGGTGAGGCGAGCGAACGACGAAGTCGACGACGGCGAACGCAGGGGTGGTCGCGGCAGCTCCTGAGGTGGACGAAATCAATGGCCCCCTTCTTCCTCAGAGGCGGCGGGATCCGGTGAAATTCCGGCGATGCGCTGCTCGCCTTGCTCCGGGACTAAGGTGGGGTGGTTCTGGGTGAGAGAGGAGTCGAATGGTGTGAAGAATTCAAGCGGGGGAGTCCTCTATTTATAGTATCGACGGTGAGACCGAACGACATGGGCGGGCGACGGTGGCGACATGGCTACGGGCTGCTAGAGGCATGGCCGGTGGTGGCGATCGCTTGGTGGTCTCTTGGCGATGCTCTACGGCTTTAATGCGCTTCTAGGGGCGGGGCGGTTTGGTTTGGAACACGCGATGCTCTACGCGGCAGAGGCGGCGTCTTCGACGGCGAGCGGTGTCTGTGCGTCATGGGGCGGCGAGGGCAGCGCGCGGTCTGTGGGCTTCGGTCGAGCGTGGCGCTCTGGCGCATGCTCGGCATGGTCGCTGGCGGTATGGGCGCGGTCCGTGCGTGTGGTCTAGTGGTTGGCAAGGTTCGAGCATTGGACAGGGAGTGGCGATGGACGGTGGGCAGCCTCCCAGACATGTTGTTTTGGCTTGGTGCTTGCTCTGGATAGCTAGCCATTGTCGGCTGGCAGGGGGGTGCTCGAGTTGGCATGGCATGGAGCAAAGGGTAGGGGCTAGGGTTGGTCCAAGTACTGGTTGGCACTGGGGGAGACAAGGGTGATCAATGGTGAACATTGCTTAGCCCAATTACCGCTCCAAACGGTGAAGTTATGCCAGTTTGATTTGAATCTGCCAAGTGTTTGATGAAATGGCCGCAAGAATTCAAGTTTTGAATTTTGAAAAGATTTTTGGTGGGTGTGCTAGATTGGTGCTGATGAGTCTGCATATGCTTGGGTTTTGAAAGTTGAGCTTGTTTGAGTGGTTTTTGAAAAAGTGTGATCTTCCCATATGATAAAGATTAAATTTTGAATTGTCATTTAAACTATGCATTTGAAAGTTTCTAGATGATAACAAAGTGGGCCTTGATACCTTGTTATGAGTACATTCAAGGGGTGCAAAGATCCAGAGAAGTTTCTGTTAGGTTCTGAAAGTTTGAGACAACCAAAGTAGGCATGGGAGTTAAATTGGTCAAAATGACCATTCACTCATTTTATTTGTTTTGATTTACTTGTCTTTAGGAAAAGTTTGGGAAATGTTTAGATGATGTTTATTTCACCTAAGCATCCATTTACAAGCAATGGAACACATAAACAAGGTGGTTCAAAAGAATTCAAAATGAAATGCATACACATATGCATGCTTTCATAATTTTATTTAGAAAAGTTTTTGTTAACCCTAATTTTGATGATTAGAGTTTGATGATCCAATTTTAGTATTTTTGGGATGTTAGAAACCTTCCCCCCTTAGAAAAAATCTCGTCCCGAGATTTGAAAAAGGACGAAAAGATTACCTAGGATTTGAAGAGATCGGGAAACTCTGTCCTGATGTGATCTTCGCGCTCCCAGGTAGCTTGCTCTTCTGTGTGGTTGCTCCACTGAATCTTGAGAAACTTGATGCTCCAGGTTCGGGTAGTTCAAAAAGGTTCTTCCAAAATACGGACGGGTACTTCGGGATAAGTCAGGTCATCGTTGATCTCTATGGTCCGGTGGTCGATATTTTTGAACACTTCGGTCTTCTCGGGGACTTCGAGACACTTGCGAAGTAATGAGATATGGAATACATTGTGCACGGCTGACATCTCTTCGGGTAGTTCCAATTGATACGATACTTCTCCTCGACGGTTCAGAATCTTGAAAGGTCCGATATATCTGGGGGCTAACTTTCCTTTGAGTTGGAAGCGCTGCATTCCCTTCAATGGCGACACTTTCAGATAAACAAAATCTCCTATGTTGAAGGCGAGGTCTCTACGTGTCTTGTCGGCGTAACTCTTTTGTCTGGACTGGGCGGTCTTGAGGTGCTCACGAATCTTGTGAACCTTCTCTTCTGCTTCCCGTAGGATGTCGGGTCCAAAGATCTGACTCCCTCCTACTTCCGACCAGTTCAAAGGGGTACGACACTTCCTTCCGTACATGAATTCAAAAGGGGCCATTTGAAAACTGGCTTGGTAACTGTTGTTGTACAAAAATTCTGCAAACGGTAGACAGTCTTCCCACTTGGATCCATATTCTAACACACATGCTCCCAGCATATCTTCGAGTATTTGATTTACTCGCTCCGTTTGTCCATCGGTCTGAGGGTGATACGCGGTACTGAAATCTAAGCGGGTTCCTAAACATTCTTGGACTTTCTTCCAGAATCTCGAGGTAAACTGAGTTCCTCGATCCGATACGATGTTCTTGGGGACTCCATGCAAACTAACGATTTTAGCGATGTACAACTCTGCTGGTTTCGAACTCTGATATGTGGTCTTGACGGGCAAGAAATGGGTGACTTTGGACAATCTGTCCACTATGACCCAGATAGAGTCATTTCCCCTACCATAAGTAGGCAGTCCAGTGATAAAGTCCATTCCTACAGATTCCCATTTCCATTCCGGAATCTGCAAGGGTTGCAACAATCCAGCGGGTCTTTGATGTCCTGCCTTGACTCGCTGACATATATCACACTTGGCGATATAGCTTCCGATTTGTCTTTTCATCTTATGCCACCAAAATTGCTCTTTCAAATCTTGATACATCTTAGTTCCTCCGGGATGGATAGAATAAAGAGTATCATGAGCCTCCTTCAAGATAACTACTTTCAACTCAGAATCTGCTGGTACACAAAGGCGTCCTTTGTACCACAAAACTCCTTCTTCGTCCTCGGTGAATCTAGGTACTTTGCCTGTACCGATACGACGCTTGATTCCGTCAATACTAGCATTTCCCTTCCGCGCCTCTTTAATCTGACTGATCAAAGTGGGATGGAGTTCTATGCTAGCCAAAAATCCTTCACTTACTAATTACATTCGAAAATCTTCCATCTCTTTGTGCAAACTTGGTTGCTCCTTCAAAATCATGGAGTTCAAGCGGCACGGTAATCTGCTAAGGGCACCGGCTACCACGTTGGCTTTACCAGGGTGATAGTGAATGTCCAGGTCGTAATACTTGATTAGCTCTATCCATCTTCTCTGCCTCATATTCAGCTCCTTCTGAGTGAATATATACTTTAGGCTCTTGTGATCCGTATAGATCTCACAACGGTTTCCCATCAGGTAATGTCTCCATGTCTTCAGGGCTAGAACTACGGCTACGAGTTCGAGGTCATGGGTTGGGTAGTTTTGCTCGTGTTGCTTCAGTTGTCGAGATATATAAGATATAACTGCCTTCTTGCATTAGCACACATCCGAGACCGAACTTGGATGCGTCACAATACACATCGAAGGGCTTCGCGATATCTGGCATCATCAAGATTGGGGCTGAAATCAACCTCCTCTTGAGTTCTTGAAAACTCGCTTCACATTTGTCGGTCCATTCAAACTTCTTGTCCTTCTTCAGCAATTGGGTCATGGGTCTGGCAATACTAGAGAATCCTTCTATGAATTTGCGGTAATATCCCGCTAATCTGAGAAATGCACGAACTTGGGTTTGAGTGGTTGGGGCTTGCCAATCTTCTACATATTTCACTTTGGCAGGGTCAACGGCAATTCCTCAGGCTGATACGATGTGACCGAGGAAACCTACTTCCTGTAACCAGAATTCACATTTGCTAAACTTTGCATACAACTGATGCTCTCTAAGAGTTTCAAGAATGGTCCTTAGGTGTAGCTCATGTTCTTCTTCTGATTTGGAATAAATCAGAATGTCATCGATGAAAACAATGACAAACTTATCCAGGAAGTACATAAAAATCTTATTCATGATATTCATGAAATAAGAGGGGGCATTGGTTAGTCCGAAAGACATGACTGTATACTCATACAATCCATATCTGGTGGTAAATGCAGTCTTTGGAATATCCTCTGCACGAATTTTGAGTCTATGATAGCCAGTTCTAAGATCAATCTTAGAAAACACTTTGGCACCGGTCAACTAATCAAACAAATCCTCTATCTTGGGCAAGTGGTACTTGTTCTTGCTGGTGACATCATTCAACTTCCGATAATCTGTACACAAACGGTTACCTCCATCCTTTTTGTCCACAAACAAGACAGGTGATCTCCATGGGGACGCACTTGGTTGAATTAATCCAATTTCCAACATGGAATCCAGTTGCTTCTTCAGTTCTGCGAGCTCTAACGGGTTCATACTATAGGGTCTCTGGGCTATGGGTCCAGTTCCGGGAATTAGTTCGATGATAAACTCGATATCCCGATCTGGGGGCATACCGGGCAAAACATCTGGAAATACATCGGGGTATTCACAGACTATCATGACTTGGTCAATGGTAGGTTGGGCTATACTCTTGTTGCATTTGAATTGTCGAGGTAAGGTTTCAAATATATGCTCGACAGATATTCCGGCGGTACTGGTCATGGTTATGGCTTTCTTGGCACAGTCAATCAATCCTTTATGTTTGGACATCCAATCCATACCTAGTACTACATCCAAACCTTTAGTTCCGGGTACTATCCGATTTGCATAACAATCTATGCCATTGATTCGGATAGGGACGACTTTGCAAATTTCCCTAGCCTTAGTGGTTGATCCAGGAATTTGAACAATCATTACATGCTTCAGTTTGGTTGGTTGAATCTTACTAGTGCCAAGAAAGGCTAGGGAAAAAGACAACGTCTGGCGCTTCCTGAGCTTCTTCAGCATGCATGAGAAAAAGACGGCCGTTGCGGTTGAGTGAATTCCCTGGGGCAAATCTTCTTCCTGGCTGAACACGATGCTGTTGCTGAGCTGGGGCATTGGCATTGGGGGCTCTAGCTTTCTTCTTGTTTGGGCACTCGTTGGAATAGTGGCCTTTATTTCCACAGTCATAACAAGTCACTTGCGACTTGTCCTTGGCTGCGACAGGCACAGCATTGCTTCCAGTCCTAGGGGCAGTGTTGGTGTTGGCGGTAGCATTGTTGTTGTTGAACTTGGGTGGGGCACGATTGAAATTGCTAGCGTTGCCGGGGTTGTTGTGATTTCCTCCGGGCCTAGGGTTTCCACGGTTGGGGTAGGTTGGACGGTTCATCGGGGGTCTGTTGGTTCTTGGGGCATATCCTGGAGATGGGTTAGGGCGATACTTTGGGGTCTGATGGGTTCCTGGTTGATGCATCATGCGACGCTTGCGGTTCTCGTTGGCTTGGTTGATCTTTCCTTCCATCTGGATAGCTGAGTCCACAAGGGCCTCAATATCAGCAAAGGGGATATTGACTAACACAGTCGGCATTTCGTCATGCAGACCATTCAGGAATCTTTCTTTCTTCTTGGCTTCCGTGTCGATCTCATCCGGGGCATACCTAGCTAATGACAAAAATTTGTCACGGTATTCCACTACAGTCATCCTCTCCTGCTTCAGCTCTCTGAACTCGTCTCTCATTCTCTTGATCAAACCTGGTGGCACATGGGTTCTGCTAAACTTGACCTTGAATTCCTCCCAGGTCATCATCTGGACTCCGGTCATTGCACGAACACTGTTGCACCATGCCCTGGCCTCTCCGGCTAGATAGTGGGTTGCGAACAGAACTTTCTCGTTGGCTTCCACTCTGGCGACTTCTAGGTTATTTTCCATGGTTTGCAGCCAATCATCGGCGTCTAGGGGCTCTTCTGACTTAGTGAAAACAGGTGGGTTGGTATTCTGGAAATTTTTGAGCTTAGATCCATGGTTGTCCTGATTTCCATGGCCTTGGTTGTTGTGGGCAAGCTGGGCTATCTGCTGAAGGGTGGCTAGGTTGTCTTGACGTTCCGCTCTTTCATCTTCATGGCCAGAAGTCAACATTTGCAGAATGTGCAACATCAGGTCCGGGGATGAACCACTTCCTCCGCGTGGCATCTGAAGATTTAGATAGATCATGAGAAAAGAGGGAAATTTCAAAGGTTTCGAGGCCTTTGAAAAGTTATTTAAAGTTTGACTCAGATTTTTCTAGCAACTTGCTTTTCATTCATTTACTCATAGTACACGATACAACACACACCACAACAAAGAAAACATATGGTTTTAAGAACCATTCTGTGAACTACGATACAATGGGACCGAATACTACTCACTACGCTAGTGCTCAAGTGCTACTACTCCTCGGAATCTGTGGCCTCATCATCCTCATCATCGATGAAGGCGAAATCGTCCTCATCGGTGAAGAAATCCATAGCCTGATCCTCCAGAAAATCATCATCATCGCTGAGATAGGAGTAGGGGTCTCCACGAAGATCTTCTCCGGCATTCTCCCTTTCCTCCAACTGCATGTCTCTCGTGGATGGTCTCCTCCAAAGATGAGATGCGGTGGCGAAGACGGGCAATGATGCGATCCTTCTTGTCTAGATGACGGCGGCGAGACTTGCGATCCCTTGCTAGCATGGCGATGGTTTGGTCCTTCGTCTTGATGATGGCAGACTTGTGGTTGGAGTAGTCACGGCAGTTATCCAACTCTTGCTGACGATCGTACATCATGAAGCTAAGGTGGTCCAATTGAGTCTTTAGTTCGGGGTGGTATGGGGCTTCCAGGGGTTGTCCACTTGCATCACGCCTTGGGAAAAACTCAAAGCGAGTACCCTTGATCTGATTGATGCTCTGCCCACACAGACGGGAAAGAGCTTCCTTCATGGCTCTGGCAAGTCCATCGAGCCAGTTGTTCTCTCTTAAGGTAAACTGAATTCCCTCAGCAGTGGGAGGTTCAATCTTTCCTCTGAGACTTGCAACAATTAGCCACTGCAGATCTTCTCCTCCTTGATCATTGAGCTGAGATCCGAAGAACTCGGGGTGCGGACGCTCCAGAAGTTCCGAAAGCTGGTCCAAATCCCTCTCAAAGATAAGGTCTCCTCCATTCCCCAACTGATAAAACTTGCTGTACTTGACGTCCATCTATAAGAATAGAGGATGATTAGGTTAGCAGAGTGATCAAGTGTGTCAAAATTTTAGGTATTTTGCAAGGGTTTTTGAGGAACATGAATTGTTATGAAAGAATCAAAGGGATAAGAATGAGAATAAGTTTTTGTAAATATTTGTTTTCTTTGGTTTTGAAACTAAGTTTTTGATTCAAACGTCCAGTCTAACTAGGGTCTCCTATGGTCAGGATGGCTCTGATACCAACTTGTCAATACCCGGATTTTTAATCCCACATGCCTGTTATAACATACATCGCAATCCCAGGATTACCATTTTTGCGAGACATAACATAATTGGATACCATAGTACATCATCCATTACAAACGGTACATAAGTTCTTACACAAATAGGGATCTCATGATCTAGTTCTTAATACAACATCAAGCAGCAGAATACGTAATAATAACGGTAGCGTAGGCGAAGCTCCATCTTCGGGGTCACAGGCAATCTTGTGATGGGAGATGATCCTAGTTGTCGTAACCTTCCGGGTCCATCCTCCGTGTACTCTTCATAGTCTGGCCATGGGAATAGCCAGGGACAAAGCCATGAGTACTCTTTAAGTACTCGCAAACTAGTACTAACAGGTAAAGGGTTTTCGGATAATAGGACACTAGGCTCTAGGGTTGTTTTGCAAAAGCCAGATTTATCTCTACGAAGTTCCAAAACTAATCACAATTTTATAACTCCTAAGTGGGATCTTGTAACTCATGTCACAACCCTGTTGTGGTCAAGTCAAAGTCTCAATTCATTTCACAAGTCATTTTGAAAAGTCTGACGGGGGAACAGTATGGCCACTCCAATTGTCCATAACCGTGATACATTGGTACAGTTTCACCACAACATTCGATACATCCGTCAGGAACAAATCTTGAATTTACCATACTTAGTATGCGGATAATCAATCCTAACCTTTCAATTACACGCCCTAGTATAAGCACCTCTCCTGTGGGTTTGGCCTCCCAACCATGACCAACTGTCATCTTGGGTACTGCACAGGTGGACAATCTTCACAAGGTAGCCTCAGCTCAGACCTTGGCCGTGAGGGAGCTAATACTAAGGTATATAAGTTTCCAGTCAAGCCCTACCCAATCTTCGGGTATTGTGGTTATACGATAAAATTGGAATGGTATCGCATCCAGGCAACCATCAATTTTAAAAGGGCTAAGGCTCATGCCTCAACATTTCCATCACCAAAATCATCAAGTGTTCGGAAACACATGTCCAAAACATTTCAATAGAATGATCCATCATTCCAAGGTTTTCATAACCATTTTTCCACCAAGTATTCCCATCTAAAGTTAATCAAGTTTTATGCTTAGCACTAGCATCTACAGGCGGGGGTAAGCACTAATGAGGGGTGATAAACTAGTGGAGTTTTAACTAAGTTCAATATCATGCCTTAGGATGACATCAAGATTATCTAGCTTACGCCAAATTTTATGCTCTTTATGCAACCTTCACATATTTTTCTAGTATCTACCATTCACTTAGGTAAAATCTAGGTAAGAGCTTTGATAAAGAAAATAAAGTAGACATCTTGTAAATAAAACTAGGATTGGGTATCATCAAATATGTCTAACCAAGCATGCTTAGTGCATTGCATAGGTTATCTAACTTTCATAATTGCAAGTGTTAACTTGCATTGGTATAGTATCAGCTTGCTAAATTGCAAGTGTTAGCTTGCATTGGTCCACTTGGTTAATAAAGCTTGCCTTGTGCAGATCAGTGGTTGAAGTTCTCCTCGGCTTCTTCTTCGTAGAATCGTCCTTCCTCCTCGTATCATTGGTCGGTACTAGCGTCTATAAATAAATACAAGGTACACAATCACCAAAAAATACTTAACTACTTGCAATCATCACACACAAGGGTCCTATAGATGATCTAACATCATCTCTAACATTACAAGATTAAGGCTTGGTTTAATTCCTTTTATTTTTAGAAAAGTAATTTCTACTCATTGAAAAACTACTTAAGATTTAATATTCTCCAAACCAAACATGGGATCATGTTGACACATGTCATCACCACATATTTTAGTCCATGGGAATATGATTTAAAGTGGTGTCACAATTTAATAAAGTTTTACCCTTTTATTTTAATTAAATAAAGTGACTAGAAATGCCTACGTAGCATTCTTTTATTACTTGAACATTATTTCTGCAAGTAAATCTATATATTTTTATATATTCTGAAAGGTATGGTTAAATGTGATTTTTTAGAGTTGGAATCAACTCAAAAGCTATTATGGATTAAATTTGAAAAATGTTGGAATGCAGAAAAGCTTATGCTTTGTTATTTTTACCATGGGTGATCTATAGATCCAAATGACTTGAATCCAATGGGCTTGGATTCAGCATTCCTAGGCCTTTCTAACAAAATTAGTTTCATTCAATTTGGTTCACTGAATCGACCTGGGTTGATTTTTGAAACTGGGTACAGAAGTTTGTTTGAAATAAAATGGAAAAGGTTTAATTGAAATAGCTGGGCTGCGGGGGAAAAGTTAACGGGACGGCCTGCTAAGCGTAGCGCTTCCGCGGGCTTCTTAAGTGGCTGTCCCCACTCGTTAGTGAGACAGGGGGGTGCGAAGCAGTATGGGACGATGTGGATCGTTCGATCTAATTCTAATCCAACGGCTAGGAGTCATCGTCGACGTTGAGAAACGCCGGCGAGATAGAAACCTAGCGCAGCCAGTGGGGGTTGCTGGGGGCTCACCGGGGTGAAGGTGAGGGTCGGCGAGGCGGGTGAACGACGAAGTCGATGACGGCGAACGCAGGGGTGGTCGCGGCAGCTCCTGGGGTGGACGAAATCAATGTCCCCCTTCTTCTTCAGAGGCGGCGGGCTCCGGTGAAATTCCGGTGATGCGCTGCTCACCTTGCTCCGGGACTGAGGTGGGGTGGTTCTGGGTGAGAGAGGAGTGGAATGGTGTGAAGAATTCGAGCGAGCGAGTCCTCTATTTATAGTCTCGACGGTGAGACCGAACGGCATGGGCGGGCGACGGTGGCGACATGGCTACGGGCTGCTAGAGGCATGGCCGGCGGTGGCGATCGCTTGGTGGTCTCTTGGCGATGCTCTACGGCTTTAATGCGCTTGTAGGGGTGGTGCGGTTTGGTCTAGAACAGGCGACGCTCTGCGCGGCAGAGGCGGCGTCTTCGACGGCGAGCGGTGGCTGTGCGTCACGGGGCGGCGAACGGGGATGTCTGGCGGTCTCCTAGGTCGGTGGGGATCGTGTATGCACGCGGCGAGGGCGGCGCGCGGTCTGTGGGCTTCGGTCGATCGTGGCACTATGGCGCATGCTCGGCATGGTCGCTGGCGGTCTGGGCGCAGTCTAGGCGCGGTCCGTGCGTGTGGTCCAGTGGTTGGCAAGGTTCGAGCGTTGGACAGGGAGTGGCGATGGACGGTGGGCTGCCTCCCAGACATGTTGTTTTGGCTTGGTGCTTGCTCTGGCTAGCTAGCCATTGTCGGCTGGTAGGGGGGTGCTCGGGTTGGCATGGCATGGAGCAAAGGGTAGGGGCTAGGGTTGGTCCAAGCACTGGTTGGCACTGGGGGAGACAAGGGTGATCAATGGTGAACATTGCTTAGCCCAATTACTGCTCCAAACAGTGAAGTTAGGCCAGTTTGATTTGAATCTGCCAAGTGTTTGATGAAACGGCCGCAAGAATTCAAGTTTTTAATTTTGAAAAGATTTTTGGTGGGTGTGCTAGATTGGTGCTGGTGAGTCTGCAGATGCTTGGGTTTTGAAAGTTGAGATTGTTTGAGTGTTTTTTGAAAAAGTGTGATCTTCCCATATGATAAAGACTAAATTTTGAATTGTCATTTAAACTATGCATTTGAAAGTTTCTGGATGATCACAAAGTGGGCCTTGATACCTTGTTATGAGTACATTCAAGGGGTGCAAAGATCCAGAGAAGTTTCTGTTAGGTTCTGAAAGTTTGAGACAGCCAAAGTAGGCATGGGAGTTAAATTGGTCAAAATGACCATTCACTCATTTTATTTGTTTTGATTTACTTGTCTTTAGGAAAAGTTTGGGAAATGTTTAGATGATGTTTATTTCACCTAAGCATCCATTTACAAGCAATGGAACACATAAACAAGGTGGTTCAAAAGAATTCAAAATGAAATGCATACACATATGCATGCTTTCATAATTTTATTTAGAAAAGTTTTTGTTAACCCTAATTTTGATGATTAGAGTTTGATGATCCAAGTTTATTATTTTTGGGATGTTATATCATTCTTGGCAAAAAAATCAAACAAAAATGATAAGGAGAGGTCATTACTGAAGTAATAACTTCCAAGACTCAAGGAAACTCTTGGGTTATCTCCCAACAAGTACTTTTATTTAATGCCTTTAAGTTAGGCACAAGAAGCAAGAAGAATCAACTATTTTCAAATGAGGAAGCAGTAACATCAAACCTTGCTTTCAAAGGAGGAGAAAAAAGAAAATTCTCTCTCCTCATAGGGAAGTGTTCAATACCTTTCTTGAATGGAAAATGATATTTAATGGTGCCTTCTTTCATATAAACGATGACACCAACTGTTCTAAGAAAAGGTCTTCCCAAAGTAATAGGACAAGAAGCATTGTATTCGACATCCAAAACATAGAAATCCACAGGGACATAAGCATTATTAACCATAATGAGAACATCATTAATACTCCCCATGAGTTTCTTCTTAGCATTATCATTAAGTGGGACATCCAAATAACAATCTTCCAACGGTGGCAAATCAAGCATTTCATAAATCTTCCTAGGCATAATAGAGACACTAGAACCAATATCACATGAAGCTTTGAGATCAAAGTCATTCACTTGCACATTAATAATAGGTTCCCAACTATCTTCTACTTTCCTAGGAATAGAAGCTTTGTGTTTTAGCTTCTCTTCCTTAATCTTAACAAGAGCATCTATAATATCTTTAGTGAAAGCAACATGCATATCACTAGCATCAGGACTTCTAGCAAGCTTTTGCAAGAACATAATTACTTTAGAAATATTGCAACCATCTATATCAAAATCAAACTTAGCATCACTATTAGTACGCTCAATAGGCTTAGGAATAGTAGGAGGAGGAATAGGGACTACTTGTGGGTTAGTGGTGATGGTGCACACACTATTGTTTCTATCAATTTCAGCTTCCCCTTCCCACCTAGCATGAAGTTGAGCTAACAACCTAACATTTTCATCAATAGTAACTTGTATGGCATGAGCAGTAGAAAAGTTATTTTCCATGATTTCAGGTTTAGCAGCCATTTTATTAATCAAGGAGGACTGAGCTTCAGACAGAGAGGATATATTTTTCTCAGCACTCAAAATTTTTGACTGTAAACTAGGAATTTCTCTATTCAGATTCTCAAGCTGATGACTAATTTTTTTCAAGATAATAGATTGTTCATCCATAGTTTTAGTGAAAATATTATTCTTCTCATATTGCATCTGCATAAAATTCTTAGTGGATCTCTCTACTTCTAGAATCCTTTCTTCGCTAGGCACTCCAGATCTACCATGATAAGCACTTCCACTAGGGGGATAAGGCCTATAATTACCATAAGTATTGTTGCCAAAATTGTTGTTTCTAATGAAGTTCACATCAACTTGCTCTTCTTGAGCAACCAGAGAGGACAAGGGAACACTATTAGGATCTAGAGGAGCTTTCCCATTAACAAGCATAGCCATAATAACATCAATCTTATCACTCAAAGAGGAAGTTTCCTCGACAGAATTTACCTTCTTACCATGTGGAGCTCTCTCAGTGTGCCATTCAGAGTAGTTAAGCATCATACTATCAAGGAGTCTAGTTGCAGCACCCAAACTGATGCTCATAAAGGTACCTCCAGCAGCTGTATCCAACAGGTTTCTTGAGGAGAAGTTCAAACCTACTTAAAAAGTCTGGATATTCATCCAAGTAGATAGTCCATGAGTGGGACAATTCTTAACCAAAGATTTCATTCTTTCCCAAGCTTGAGCAACATGTTCATTATCAAGTTGTTTAAATTTCATAATGTCACTTCTCATAGATATAATCTTTGCAGGAGGGTAGTACTTTCCAATAAAAGCATCTTTGCACTTAGTCCAAGAATCAATACTATTTTTAGGCAAAGATAGCAACCGTTCTTTAGCTTTTCCCCTCAAGGAGAAAGGGAAAAGCTTGATCTTAATAAATCTCCATCTACATCCTTATACTTTTGTATCTCACAAATTCAACAAAGTTATTGAGATGGGCAGCATCATCATCAGAACTAGCACCAGAAAATTGCTCTCTCATCACAAGATTCAACAAAGAAGGCTTAATTTCATAAAAGGTAGCATCCGGAGCAGGTGGAGCAATAGGAGTGCTAAGGAAATCATTGTTGTTGGTGCTACTGAAGTCACACAACTTGGTGTTCTCATCAGAGTTCATTTTGGCAAAGGTGGGCAAGCCAAAAATAGCAGCAGCAGCAGCAGCTAGAGAAGGAACTAATTTTTTCTGTTTTTGAATAAAGAAAGCAAACCAAACTAGACTAATTTTTTTGGGTTTTTTGAAAAGAGGAAAACAAAACCAAGCAAAAGAAACTAAGAAAACTAAAAACAAAGTAAAGAGGAAGGAAGTGGAGGACTCCCCTAGCGAAGGCATCCATAGTCTCCCTGGTAACAGCGCCAGAAAAGGCTTGATGCAGTGCTGAGTTGGTGTAGGAGCGCTTCGTTGGGAACCCCCAGAGAAAGGTGTGAAGCAGCACAGCAGCAAGTTTTCCCTCAGTAAGAAACCGATGTTATCGAACCAGTAGGAGGAAGGAAATTCCACACAGGTGTTCCAAGCAACGCGGAGACCTGCACAACACAAACTCAAGACTTTGCCCCAACGAATCAGTGAGGTTGTCAAGATCACCGGTTTGCTGTAACAAAGGATTAAACGTATTGTGTGGAAGGTAATGGTTTGCAGCAAGTAAACAGGTAAAAGTGGAAGATGTATCAATGGTAAAGATTGGACCCGGGTCCATAGCTCACTAGAGGTGCTCTCCTTAGATAAACAACATGGCATGCTGGGTAAACAAATTACAACAGGGCAATTGACAGGAACTGAGCAAAGCATAACAATGCAATACTATACAAAAAGATCCTATGAGATTCGATTGGGCAATACAACAATATACATAGACCACCATCCAACTGCATCTATGACTAGAAGTCCACCTTCAGGTTATCATCTGAACCCCCTCCAGTATTAAGTTGCAAGCAACAGACAACTGCTTTAAGCAAACTGTGTAAGGTAAACAATCCATTTGTTCCATGAACAAGTGGACGTTGTTTTCTCCCTAGTAGCAACAACACATCTACAACTGAAGAGATTTCTATCACTTCCCTTGGAAACTAGAGGCATGAGCCCACTAACGAGCATAAATACCCCCTCTTTGAGTCACTAGCAACTACTCGGCCAAGATAGCTACTAACAACGGAGAGCATGAAAGATCACAAACAACAGAGACATGATAGAATCATAAAGACAAAACCATTAATTAATCTGACATAGTAATCTCAATATCCATCGGATCCCCGCAAACACAAGATGCATGATTACAAAATAGATTATATCTTGATCATGAAGAGAGCTCACAAGATCTATACATGAAAGCACAAGGAAGAGATACAAACATCTAGCTACTACATGGACTCATAGTCCAAGGTGGAATTACTCATGCATCATACCAGATAGAAGGCCTCTGGGATGATCTCCCCTCCGGCAGGGTGCCGGGTGTTGGGGATATGCTATATGGGTATCCTCATAGCATGTCTCCTATCCGGATAACTCGGGTGGCCCATAGTTGCTAGCATGGCCCATGGCCTGCTGGGCAGCCCAGTTAGATGGATCCAGAAGGGAGGCCCATGCCGGATAAAGGAAGGCTACGGTTGGAGTCACCGACGTACCTGGAGCCTTGGAGTATAGGACATGCAAGACTAGTAATAGACGATGTACGACTCTGTAACCTGTCCGGCTAGGACTTTTCCCTGTAACCCTAGGACCTGGCGACTATATAACTCGGGCCTATGGGAGCCTTTAGGGCACAATAATTTAGACTTTCTAGTCACCTCGCACAGCGAACCAATCCCTGTAACTCGGCGTATTGACCTTATAGTGATTTATAGTAGGAGTAGGATTATGCCACCATCGTGGGATCTGAACCTGGGTAAGCTGTGTTACCTCGTACCCATCAACAGTCCTCCTTCCCTCCATGGCGTACTCGTCGGCAATACCACGACAGTTGGCGGCGACAGTGGGGCAAGAGGCATTTCAGGCTCTTTAGCGGGCGAGGACCAAGATCTTCGCAGGAATTGGCGAAACCATAGCCATTGGTCGCATTCTCTTCTCCGGCAACGTTCCGATCATCCCTCCTGCACGGGCACTAGTTCCCTGGGAGTCGGAGGAGCATCAAGGCCTGCACGGACCGCCTACGGGCAAGATACGTTCGCGGAAGGATCGATGTCGGATCTCTCTTCGGAGTTTTCCGGCAAAGGTCGGAAAAATTCAAGGCCCACCCAAACCGCCCATGTGCAGGATATAATGGTGGAAGATCACTGCAAGTCCACCGGCTTCGCCCGTGCTTCTGGACAGCAGAGATCCAAGTTCGTCGGCGTGGTTACCATCTTCAATCTAGCGTGTTGCATTCAGAGAGAGGGTGAAAACCCCCGCGATTACCTGGCCAGGTGGCTCTGTATACGAGACGATCTGGCCCACTACCCCAATGATGATGCTATTTATCACTTTGTGGAAAGACTGGACCATGTCACGCTTCTCCGGCATTCTCTAAGATGGCAGTAGGCGTCAGGACGCCTTACCTTCGAAGGCATGGTGAACACCGTCAACAACTACACGGAGGCTGAAGCGGCAGCTCAGACAGCACTTGCATTCCTTGACGGAGCCCCTCCAATTTAGCCACCGCAACCACCGCCTCCGGCCGCCATCGTCGCAGCTGCGCCGCCACCTCTAGTCATCGTCGCTACTATTGCACCTCCACCCCCTGTCATCGAGGAAGTCCTGGCACCCTCCAACTCTGTGATTGACGTGCTCTATGCCGACTTCGGTGCAGATTCAGAGGAGATAGATTTCAATCCAGAAGAGCTAGACTCCGCCATGCAGGAGATGGAGGAAGAGTACACGCGCGACGAGCAAGCCAACAACGCCGTCACATCTCGAGAGGTGTTCGTCACCATTGGGACGGTGATGGATGAAGATCAACCCGGACGAGCTCCGCCTACGGCGCTGGAAAAGAGGAAGGGGCCACTTATTGCTGCTGAGGATGATCGCGCAAAGGTCATGCCTCCTCCGCCTAACCTAGTGCAGCAGCGGCAGGAACTCGGCACTGGCCCGAGCAACAACAACACTGCAAACTTGCCGCCTCCAGCGTCTATGTCTGCTGCTACCCAAGTTACTCTAGATGATAGAGTGATGTACGACAATCTGCTCGTTGAGCCACTGACCGTAGCTTATATCCGGAATGTGACTCAGCTTGACAAAAAGCACCAATAGCTCCTGGAGGAAGCGCAGGCCATCGTGGAGCAAGGCGCTAAGCTAGATCGAGATCTGGTAAACGCGCAAAAGTCCATAGAGAAAGCTCGAGCAATGGAGGCCGAGTACAAGACTCTGCTGCAACAGCAGAAGGCCAAGAAAGCTCCGGCTCGTGTCATCAACGATCCTGGTGTACGGCGAAACCTAGGATGGGATCCCTCGAAGACGGCACAGGCCAAGCCATACATTGATAGTGAAGGCAAATAGGTGATGCCCACCCCACTCCTTAACCACGACGTCGCCAAGACCCTTCTGAGCAGGATAGATCGCCCGAGGCAGTGGAACAGGTCTATGACCTAGTGGCCAAGGCATTGAAGCAGCAGGAAAAGGCCACCTCTCAGAGGCTTGAGTCTGACCCAGCGCTTTGCCAATCTATCCAGTATAAGCCGCCAAGGGACAGATCTCCTCTTGATGTCGGGTCCCAGACGGGTTCATCAGAGCAAAGACGGAGGGAGACGCGCAACAGGAAGGATGCTATCCCCATATCCTCTGACCATGGAGAAAAGGCCCGACCTCGTCGGCCATCGCCACCGCCCCGATCACCCCGACATCGCGAAGATTCCAAGGCTCACCATCGTACGGATATGCCCCCGCCAAGGCAGTGCGGCATCGTCATCCGCGATAACACGGAGCAGACCCGTCATGACGGAGAGCGCAACCAAGGACACAAGAGCAGGTCACGTCATGACCCTCCGCATCCGACAAGCAACCGAGACAGGCGTGAGGCGTCACAGGAGGGTAACAGCAAGTAGGATAACCCACCGCCACCTCCGCCTCCGTCACCACCTAGCAGTCACCATGGCAGAGGAGGCCCGCGTCGTTCACGCAGCCCATACCCTATTTACAAGAAGAAGAAGAACCTGGAGCCGTACGATACATGTTCGTGGATCGATAAGATCCACGAGGCCCGGGAAGGACCATACCTGGGACCACTTTGCTTTGCACCTGCAATACGGTCCACAACTTAGCCAAAGGTTTCTGGATAGACAAGACCATCAAGCCAACCCAGCCACATGGTTGCAGGATTATGGAAACGCGGTGGAGATTGCCGAAGGTAACCCCAACGTTGCCGTCAAGTACCTCCCTTTGATGTTGGCGGGCACGACCCGTCAATGGATTGATGACTTGCCGCAGAAATCCATCTGCAATTGGTTGGACATGCAAGAAGCATTCACCGAGAACTTTGAGGGTACGTACAAGTGTCCCTGCACTGTTGGCGATCTACAGCAGTGCGTGCAACAGAAAGACGAGACATCTCGCGCCTACCTCTCCCGCTGGTTGGACATGAAGAATTCCTGCGCAGGAGTGCATGCTCAGACCGCCATGGCCGCCTTCATCGATGGGTTGGAAAGGGGCACGTTGTTCCGACATACGCTGAAGTGCTTGGAGGACAATCACCAACTTGACTTGAACCAGATGATTCAGTTAGCTAGTGAGTTCGCAGCTGCTGACGACGATGCTCGCGGCTCCTTGCCAGCAACGGCCGTTCCAACTCACGCTCGGAGGAACAACAGTACAAAGCGGAAAACCACCCCAGAAGAAAAGCAGTCTCCCGACATGGTCGCCATGACTTTTGCAGGACGAGGTGATGGCGTACAATGTGGCTGAGGATGGGGAGCTGGTCGTGGGAAGCAACGAGGAAGTGAAATTACCTCAGCGCCGCTCCGTGTTCCCCAAACCTACAAGGAGTACCGCGATATGCCGTGCCTCGTACACCTCGATGTCAATGGAAAGGCCACACATACCAATCGACACTACAAGTTCGTCAACAACCTCAAGGAAGACCCGGAGTCTGGCTACAAGCAAAGTCGGAAGAACAGACCGCGAGGCAAGGGCAAGGGGAAGAAGAATGAGGAGGAGTCCAAGGATTCAAGTGAAATGGACGAGGATGTTGACCCCAAGCACACCGCCAAGAGCGACGAAAAGGGCAAGAACCCCTTCATGAAGAAGGCGCCAGTCTACCACACTTTCCTCGGCACCCCCATCGTCCGCCAACAGAAGATATCTATGAGGATCCTGATGGATACTCTACCCCCAGTCCCCCAGTACCTGTGCTGGTCGGAGGTTCCAATTACATGGGACAGGACGGACCACCCAGACCTTATCCCTATGGAGAACCAATACGCCATGGTCATCAATCCCTTGATTGACGGCGTGGAGTTCACCAAATGTATCGTGGATAGTGGAAGCAGCATCAACATCATCTACCTGGATACACTACAGAAGATGAACTTGATGGAGGCAAACCTTGGGTGGCTCGGTCCCTTGGGTGCATTACACTTCAGGTTGCCTTTGGCGATGTTAATAATTACCTCAAAGAGCGCATGACCTTTGAGGTGGTCCCCTTCAAGAGCGTGTACCACGTCATATTCAGCCGCGACATATTCCACACGTTCATGGCCAAGCCATGCTTCGTCTACAACAAACTCAAGATTCCCGGACCAAACGGTGTCATCACCGTATCTGGAAGCTTTACCAAGGCAAGGGACTGCGAGATTAATGAAGCGGCCTTCGCGGAAGCTGTCGTCTACAGCAAAGAATTCAAAGAGATCCAGAGCAAGGTCGATGACTCAGAGATGCGCGCGTCTAAGAAGCAGATCTCCGACTCCGCTCCTGCTTTCAAGGCCGCCATCGAGACCAAGCCGGTGGAACTTGTGGTAGGCGATGCCTCCAAGGTCACCGCCATTGGGACGAACCTAGATCCCAAATAGGAAAGCACGCTCGTCGAGTTCCTCCGTGAGAACAGGGACATCTTTGCCTAGCAACCTGCCGACATGAAAGGTGTATCTAGGGAACTTTCCGAGCACAACTTAAACATTGATCCAAAATGCAAACTAGTGAAACAACCTCTACGATGCTTTGGAGACGAGAAGAGATGCGCCATTGGCAAAGAGATAGCTAGGTTACTTAAGGCTAGATTTATCCGAGAAGTCCTTCACACCAGATGGGTGGCCAACCTGTACTTGTCCCCAAAAAGGGAACCGAAGAATTAAGAATGTGCGTTAATTACACCGGCTTGAACAAAGCATGCCCCAAAGATCCGTTTGCTCGACGGCTGGCTCGGAACTTTTGTTTTTTCTCGATGCATACTCAGGATACCACCAAATCAAGATGAGGAAGTCGGACCAATTGGCCACTTCGTTCACTACCCCATACGGAACTTTTTGCTATGTTACGATGCCCTTTGGGCTGAAAAACGCAGGTGCTATGTACCAGCGGACAATGCAACATTGCCTTCACGAACAAATTGGTCGGAACGTTCACGCCTATGTGGTAGATATCGCGGTGATGTCTAAAAATTAAAATGACTTAATCTCTGATTTAAAAGAAATTTTTGATAATCTCCGGAAATACAACATGATGCTTAACCCTAAGAAGTGCGTCTTCGGGGTTCTAGCCGGAAAATTGTTGGGATTAATCATTTCCCAGCGTGGAATCGAGGTCAACCCGGAGAAAATCAAGGCCATCTTAAACATAAACCGTCTGACATGCCTAAAGGACATTCAACGACTAACAAGTTGTGTTGCAGCAGTTAGTCGGTTCGTCAGCCGACATGGAGAGAAGGCTCTGCCGCTGTACAAGTTGATAAAGAAGGCAGACAAATTCACGTGGATGGACGAAGCAGATGCAGCATTGAAGCAACTCAAGGAGATTCTTTCCTCAGCTCCCATCCTTGTAGCGCCCGAGCCTGGGGAGCCCCTGTTAATCTACATGGAGGCAACCAACCGGGTAATCAGCATCGTCGTCGTGGTAGAGCGGAAGGAACCAGGCTATGAGCACGGAGTTCAACGACCAATTTACTATGTGAGCGAGGTCTTGACGGAGTCCAAGCAGCGTTACCCGCACTACTAGAAGATTGCTTATGGAGTATTCCTTGCTTCTCGGAAGCTGAGGCATTACTTCCAGGAGCACCCAATCACAGTGGTGAGCAAGACTCCATTGTCCGACATTATCAACAACAATGACGCTACGAGAAGAGTTGCGAAGTGGGGCATTGAACTTGCCACCTTCTATATCACCTACAAGAGACGCGACGCTATCAAGTCACAAGCCTTGGAGGATTTCATCGCAGATTGGACGGAGATGCCAGATGCTACTCCGTTGCCGGAACCAGAGTACTAGGTGATGAACTTTGACGGATCAAAGCTGCTCAACGGCTCGGGGGCTGGTGTATTGCTACAGTCACCAACAGGAGACAAGCTACACTACATTCTGCAGATCCACTTCGAGGCTACGAACAACATGGCGGAGTATGAAGCACTCATTCATGGACTACGTGTAGCCAAGGATATTGGCATCAAGCGCATAGTTTGCTGTGGAGATTCCGACTTGGTTGCCCAGCAGGTGGCTGGCACCTGGAATGCACAGAACCCTATGATGGCGGCATATCGAGACGAAGTGGACGAGATAGCCAAGATCTTCTTGAGCTACGAAGTCAAGTATGTTCCTAGGGAGAAAACAAGGCGGCTGATCTGCTGTCTAAGCTTGGATTAGGGCGCAAAATAATTCCGCCAGGAGTTTTCCTAGAGCATCTACGTACACCATCCATGAAGGGAGCCAACATCGACAATCCGGACAGAGCTGACTCTTTCGTCGACATGGTGTCAAAGGTCCCTCCGGCTTGGACAAAACCGTTCATGGAATATATCGAACACGGAACTTTGCTCGACGACGAGGTCGAAAGACGACAAATAGTACGACGAGCAAAGCATTATACCATAATCAATGGACAACTCTATAAAAGGAGCACTACTGGTGTATACCTAAAGTGTGTTTCCCAGCTAGAAGGTATGGAAATCCTACGCGAAATCCATCTCGGAGATTACGGGCATCACGCTGCTCCTCGATCATTGGTCGCGAAAGCCTTCCGGCAAGGATTCTACTGGCTGACCGCGAAGGCGGACGCCGACAAGCTGGTTGAGACATGCATGGGATTCCAGTATTATGCCCGACAACCACATGTTCATGCTGAAGAATTGCGAACAATACCAATAACTTGGCCTTTTGTAGTCTGGGGGCTAGACATGGTGGGACCGTTACAGACGGCACCATGTGGGTTTACACATCTGCTAGTAGAAGTGATAAATTCACTAAATGGATAGAAGATAAACCCATTAGAAAGCTTGATGGGGCAACTGCCCTTAGGTTTGTCTGGGATCTAGTGGTGAGATTTGGTCTCCCACATAGCATTATCACCGACAATGGCAGCAACTTGTCACTCAGAGAAGTGGAGGCCTATTGTTGGGAGAAGGGCATCCGACTTGACCTTGCATCTATGGCACACCCAGAATCCAATGGTCAGGTTGACCGAGCCAATGGATTAATTCTGTAGGGAATCAAACCACGTCTTGAGGCACCACTACATAGAGCAGCTGGAGCCTGGGCGGAAGAATTGCCATCTGTGCTGTGGATCTTACAAACTACACCCAACAGATCCACCGGCTACACCCCTTACTTCATGGTATATGGAGCAGAAGCCATCCTATCGTCCGACATACTTCACGATGCACCAAGGGTTGCCGCCTATGACGAAGATGACACTGAAGAATCCAGACGCCTAGATGTGGACCTTCTCGAGGAGGAGCGCGTTTTGGCATGCCAATGATCCGCCATCTACCAGCAGAAGCTACCATAGTCGCCGGCTCGCATCACTGCTTAAAGAGGGGGATTTGGTGCTCCGACTTAAGCAGAAGAAGTCACACAAATTATCCCTGCCATGGGAAGGACCATTCATCATAAGCAAGGCGCTACTCAATGGGTCTTACTACCTCGTTAACAATCGTGAACTGAAGGATAGACCAAACAAGGATCATAAGCGTAAGCGACGTGACCCGGATGATGACCACCCAGAGCTTGATCGGCCACGGAACATAGCACAAGTATGTCTTTTTTACACTTAGCATTTTTTATCTAATTGTGTACCTCTTATATGATCAATGAAATAAAGCTCTCTGGTTCACTCATAGTTCTGAGTCTTTTACCTCCTTTAGTGTTCATTTTTGGATCATATAAAACCTTTATGCACAATTTTTGCGATTGCACTTGTGAAAATTCCGTCTACGGGCATTAGCTTAAGTTTTCTGGTCTACACGTTTTTTGTCGTTTTTATGTGGATTCTGGAGTAGTGACTTTCGGCACTTATTGTCGACGATTTTGTGCTTAGGTTATTGACGGTGCCATTAGGCATCATCACCTTAGTGCATGGTTCTGACAACGAGTCTTCCGACTCACGAAAAGTCAAGCATAAGAACCAAAGTAATGGATAAGCCAGCACTTGCTTAAAAAATATATACATGCTGGAAACTGGTTCTTAAGTAGCAGGACATACAACATTGTTTTCCGCCTTAAGTTAAATACATAGTTTTTTCCGCATACGCATCAAAGGTGAAACAAATATTACAAGTTGTTTTTCATTCCTTTGGAGCAGGCGACTTGGAAGCAGCGTCATCAGTAGCAGGAGAATCACCCTCGAAGTCGGCAGTGCGAAGGGACTCGGAGGAGCTTTGGTTGCTGCCATCGATGGTGTTCATCGGCACGAAGACATTGACGTCGACTAACTCGGCAACTCTGGTGTCATAGCCCGCGAGTGACGACTAGATGGATTCATGATTAATCGCTTTTCTATCGTCATCTACGTCGGGAATGCCAGAGGTCACCGTGTCGATGTCAGCATCTTCATAATGTGCCTTCACCATTGACAGCGCCATCCTTGCACCAGCCCGTGCACATGAAGCTTTCCAGCTTGTGATACGCTCGGAGGCTCGGTGCAGGATCTCCGAGAACTTCGTCACAGAGTCCGATGCCTTGATGTTGATCTGGAGGGGCTTGGCAATCTCTTTGGCTTGCGCGATGGTGGTGTTGATAAAGTTGCCGGCAACAACCATGCATTCCTTTGCTGGAGGAGGCGACCGGGTTAAACCCATAGGAGCTGTAAATTCCGATAAGGAGCACATGAGTTCAAAAATTCAGAGTATCTAGACTACAGAAATCCAAGACAGAGAATCACTTACTGAAGATGCTAGCCTCAGCTTGCCAGAGGGTATCCACCAAGGAGTCCCGTTCTTGTTGGAGGAGCTTGTACGCCTCATGATGGCGTTGATTCTGCTCATCGGCAGCTTCCTTCTGATCTCTTAAAATCGAGATCTCCTCCTTCAAGCGGTTCATCTCCTCGGTGGCGGAGTCCTGCAGGGATTTCATTGACTCCTCATGCATCTTCAGCCTGTCCTTCCTCTCCTGCTTAAGGATCTTGTTCTCGCTATCCAGCTCCTGAATGTGCTTGGATTGCTCGACAATATCCTTAGCCATGGCAATGGTTTATGCAAGTCGGAGAACGCAAAGTACACAGTGAATACTCAGAGAATACAAAAGTTCAAGTAGGATTACGAAAAAGAAAGGAAAAACAGACGCTTGCTCTTGATGATATGTTCCTTCAAGAAGGCAGTTTTACCCTTTTCGGCTTCCAGATCCGCGCGCATCTTCTGGTAATTGTTGTTGGCCATGCCCCTCCGAGCATTCTCGTTCTATGGAAAAAATAAGAAATTAAACGTTGTTTGGTTTGCTTGGAGCATCTAGCCGGAAAATTTTCACCTAGACGCTCGGGGGCTACAGCGAGAGTTTTTAACTTAGCAATATGCTTAGCTTTTCTTTTAAGAATCTAGTCAGAACTAATTCAGTTCTCGATTAGAAGCTTGGGGGCTACAGTATAAAGTTTTTAACTCAGATATATGCTTAGCTTTTCTTTAAGCATCTAGTCGGAACTAATTCAGTTACAACTAGAGGCTTGGGGGCTACAGTATTGAAATTTATAAACACTGCGTATGCTACTCTTAAATCATCTAGATTGAATAATTCATTCCACCTATATGCTTGGGGGCTACAGTGAGAGATTTTTCTAGCTTAGTCACTCTTAGAGCATCTAGACGTAAAGACCTATGGTTTTCCTTCTACATCCTCGGGGGCTACAGTGGGATACTCATGTGAAATGCAAAAAGCAAATAAAACTTACAAGTGCAATGATTTTGAGGTTGGTAGCACTCTCGGCTAGCAGCTTGCCAAAGGATACGCTGTTTCCTTGCAAGATTTCTGCTTGTCGGAGGAGATCCTCTAGACCGCACGTCGGAGATGTCGGCGCCTCACCAGGAACTAGAGCAGTTCTATCTAGCGTAAGTACCAGATAAACTATCATTGGATACTCTATGGCTTTCTTGTGTCCGGGGGAGCCGCCTACGGCAGAAGTGCCAGCTTCCACCACCGCCTTACCGCCACCGATGGCATCCTTAGCCGGAGCTTCAGCCATTGGGTGTGCGGTACTCTCCTGTGTCGCCTGCTCGCCGACGACAGCAATCTCAGTACAAGCACCTGATTCCACTTCCATGGCAGAAGGACCAGATGCCTCCTTAGCTTGTGAGCTTGTCGGAGCGGAGGAGGGCTTGACGCTGGGAGTGACAGGGGTGATGGAGGGAGATGCGTCTTGATGCATCATGTCCTTGATGGTTCTAGAATCCCCCAATGTTTTGGAGGTATTCTTCAAGCTGGTCGTGGCTTTCTTCCTGAAACATGCAAAACGCATAAGTACAGGAAGAAGCCAGATAAATAGACAATGTCGGAGAGAAAGAAGCTTACACAAGAGGGGGTGATTTGGCAAAAGGGATCCCGGTAGTCTTTCTTTTATCCGCCTCCAGGGTGGCGGTAGTCTTTTTGGAGGCTCCACCCTCCGTCTTCTTCTTCTTGCCTCCGTCGGCAGCGTCAGAGCTGGAGCTCTTCTGCTTTCGCGCCAATGGAGCATCATCGTCGGACACGACGGTGACTTCCTTCATCTTTGGATCATAGATTTGAGGAGCCATGCTGTCCTCATCTATGTCGCTAAGCTGTAAGGTGAAGAACCACCGTGTTGGATGAGATGACAATTGCTAGACGGAAGAACTGGAGTATATGTCATACACGGAAAATAAATAGTTACCTTTGGCCACTTGCTACCAATGAACATGTCGTAGGTGATGGTGAATCCACGCTTCTTGTCCTTCACCTTGACGATGTCCTTGAGGCGGAGCTTGACGGAGTCGCTCGAGAAATTGTCCACGGAGATGCGGAGGCTATCCCTTCTATCGCTGGTATACTCGTGCATCAGCTTCAAGCGGTGCTGCAGAGGTTGGATTCGTCTGATGAACCAGCACATGGCCAGGTCCAAGACGGTCAAACCCGTCTCTACGAACCATTTCTATCCGCCTTATGGCGTGGGAAGCATCGATGTCGGAGGGAAGGGAGGCCTGGGATCTCCATGTCTAAGTTTTGGCGGCGGCTCCATCGACGAAGTCCGGGTATGTTACTTCTCGGCCGGCCAGAGGGATATCTGGGACGTAGAAGTAGGTACGCTGCCAGTTCTTGAAGGAATCGTGGCCAACGATGTCGGGGAAACGCCGGCCAGGACAGATCTTGAAGCTTATGGTGCCACAATTTCTAAGTTCGTCCTTGCTGGCTCCGGCTTCACGCTTGACGGTGAAGAAATACACGAAGAGATCTAGCCTAGGCTTAATCCATAGGTAACCCTCGCAGAGCGCTGCGTAATTGCTGAGCGCTAGGATACTATTGGGAGAAAGGTTTTGGGGCTGGACTCGGTAGTGGTTCAAGACGGAAAGGAAGAAGTTAGAGATGGGCAGGGAGACGCCGTGTACCAATTGTGCTTTGAGGTACACCTTTTCTCCGGCTTGGGGAGAAGTTGTGACCTCGTCGGCCGGCGCTTCCCGCTAGGCTAGCCCCTCCGTCGCGGGGAGATAACCCACGACGATTAGCTCCTTGATGTCGCGGTCCGTGATGTCCGAATCGCGCTAATCGCCCTTGTGGGAGTTGTTGTCCTCCTCCAGCAGCTCTAGCACCACCGGATTATGGTCGCCGCCGGTGGTCTCGACCACCATGGAGACAGGGATGACCAGGCCCTCTGGGGCACGACGATGGAGCTCGCTGGCTTCGCCAGACGCCGCCATTGAGGGAGTAGAGCTGCTGCTGGACATTGTACAAGTTTGGAGGTGACTGGCGAGATTAGGAGCTAGGGTTTTTCGCGAGGATGCGCGGATAGCTCGAGTTGAAAAGTAAAAATTCCACCGCAGTTACTATTTAAGATCTCCAGCGTCAAGATTCGTGCAGCTTGATCGGATGGTTGCCGCGTAGGCGACGTGTGTGCGGACGTGTGAGGAAATTTCGTCACGTCCCAACCGCCGCCGCCAACGGTTCGCATCACTCACGCGGGAAAAGTGGACATGATTGCTTTCTCTGCATGTGTGAGTTACGAGGCACCGCTGACCAACGTCCACGTCGCCCTAGCTTACATAGGCAGATGAGCCATCACATCGGAAGATTCTGGCATGGATGTATCCAGTCCGGCTATGGAAGAGTACGATGGAAGATTCAGCAAAGTCTCTGACTTACAAGTTGAAGACGGAGAAAACCTTGCAGGGTTTTTTGGGAGGACTACAAGATATTGCTTGATGATTTGCCGACATCCATCTAGACGGAGCATTCCACGTGAAGAGGCAAGACGGCGCAAGATCTCGGAGTTCTCCGGGGGCTACTATTGGGGATATGCTATATGGGTATCCTCATAGCATGTCTCCTATCCGGATAAACCGGGTGACCCACAGTTGGTAGCATGGCCCATGGCCTGCTAGGCGGCCCAGTTAGATGGATCCAGAAGGGAGGCCGATGCCGGATAAAGGAAGGCTACAGTTGGAGTCACCGACGTATCAGGAGTGGGATCTGAACCTGGGTAAGCTGTGTTACCTCGTACCCGTCAACCGTCTGCCTTCCCCCACGTCTCTAAACACGCACTGTGAGGACCCCTCCATGGCGTACTCGTCAGAAATACCACGACACCGGGAAGAACTTCAGATCTCCCCGATCTAGGAACAACGGTGACGGCGGCTACAGAAGGTTTCATGGAGTTTTTTGATCGGGTACTTAGGGTTTCTGTATCGGCGGACCAGGGGGGCTACACCCTGCACAGGCGCGGGCCCACCACTGGCCGCACCTAGGGTGTTTGGCCGCCCTGCTTCGTGTCTCCATCTCGTCTTCTGGATTTGTGTCCCTCACGGTAAAATATTGACTTTGGCTTTTGTCCCATCCAATTCCGAGAATATTGATTTTCTACCTTTCTGCAACCAAAAACAGAAGAAAACAGGCAACTGGCACTGTGGAAACTTGTTAATAGGTTAGTTCCAGAAAAGATATAAAAACACCTCAAAGTGTAGGCAAAGCAAAGCAAAGTAGATACTAAACAAGCACAGAGCATCAAAAATTATATATACATTTCCGACGTATCAAGCATATATGGGGCATGGTTTTATTTTTATTTTCAAAACACCAAAGTGTTTTTGAGTGAATAGATGTGTTTGACACACTTTTGAGTGCTAGGATCACAGTACAAAATTGTGGAAAAGGTTTGAATTCAAACAAGATTGAATTAGGCTTTCAAATTCATTCTTGAAAATTAAAACAGAAAAGAAAAAGGGCAAAGACAAAAATCAAAACCTGCGCAACCTATTTGGCCCAGCAGCACTAGAGGCCCATCTAGCCCACCCGGGTCTCCTCTCTCTCCCTTTCTTTTCTCACCCGTGCGCACCACACCCTCACGTGCCACACCGTTGCTGACCATTGGGCCCCACGCCAACTCATCCCTTCGTCCCCAAACCCCGCGCGCAGACGACGCTATCGCCACTCGTTTCCTCCCCATCACTGCCGTGATGAATTTGTTTCAATTTCTCGCGTGACTGCCGCCCCAGCCCTGGCTACTTAACCCCTTCGCCTCACGGTCATTTCCCCTCACTCGACACCAGCTAATCGCCACTAGACTACCCACAATCAAGCTTGCACCGCCGCTGCCCGACGCACTCCGGCGAGCTTTTCTGGTGAGTATAGCACGCCCCTCTGCCTCTCGATCGGACGAGTGTGTTCCTCATGTTCTTGCGCAGCTAACCATGCCTCTGTTTTGACTCAATTCTCCCCAGGTCGTTGGCCCCGTTAACCCCTGCGAGCACCCGATGCCGACCATGACTCCGGCGAGTAATTTCGTTCAGGTCTACACGCCCTTGCCCTCTGTATCAAACTAGCATGTGCGTCATGACATTGTGCACCTCTTAATGACGTTTTCTTGCCTTCTTGTGACCTATGTCATTTCCTCCGTCGCCGTTTGCGAAAGCCCGACGCCAGTAGGAACTCCGACGAGCTCCTACGCCTATGCCCATGCGCCCCTGTCCAATCCAACTACGCCTTGAGCTTCCTCGCATCCGTGTGATCGTGGTAAGCCTCGCCACCATCCCATTTACGCCCTAGCGCCTGTAACGCCGCCTCCAAGTGCCGCTGCCGCGCCATCAGCTGGCCACTTTGGTCGCTTAATCTAGAGGCGTTAGATCTAGATCCCGCGGCATATAATGGATCACTTACCGAACCGTTTTGTTTAGATCTGGCGCGTTGGATCTGACTTGATCCAATGGTGAGGAAGGATGATCCTGAGCGAAAGGATATCACCCAATAGGAACGCGCCGTGTGTCTGTCTGTTTGATTAAAATCTGTTTTTGAATCTATTAGTTGATTTAACTTGTAAAATTCATAACTTTATTTTTGTTTGTCCAAAATTTGCAAATAATATATCATTGGATTCAAAAAATAATCCCTACACATATATGTCCTTTAATTGATCATTTGCTTATGGAACAATAGGATTATTTGCATAAGCATTTGTAGGACTATTTCGCATATAAAAATTATTTAGAAAATGTTTATAAAGTAAATTTGAGTTTGTTTATACTTTAGAAAGTTTACTTTGTATTCAGTTCTGTTTAGTTTGACTTGTTAGTGTAGAAAAATCATTTCATTGCATTTGCATGAATTCATATATATTTTGTTTGAATATTTGAATGTGAATTTGGTGTTATGATTTTATGTGTAGATTTTGGTGATTGTGGTGATTGTGATTGTGAGGACTGTTGCCACTCTCCCAACTATCAAGGCATGTGGTGCTTCATATTTTGACCTATTATTTTGACTATGCACTAGTGATATTTTGAGTAGGACTTGTATGGAATTTTTCTAAGTATATATACTATGCTATGCCTTGGGAAATCCTAGTAGTTGTAGTCTTAGTAGATTTTTCCCTAAGTGAAGAAAACTTGTTATGTTATCATGCTTATCTTGGCTAGTAGAAAAAAGGGTGGAATATTCATTCTATGAAATTTTTGCTAAGTCTATGACTTGTGTTTTTGAATAATAAAACAACTATGTGAATGAATCACCCGGGTGGAATGGTATGGTTGGTTTATGTTGAGTGGTTACACAAGGCCCATGTCTATGGTTTACCTTGTGTATCACACTTGTGGATTTCCGCCCAGGAACAAAGGGATTTGAGATGTTTAGTGTTGAGAAGCTTCTAGTGTAACCACATGCATATGGGCTCTGCCTTGACCAACTAGGTTGCAAGAACTTAGCCAAATGGACAGTTGGTGGTAGGGTGATAGGATGGAACACGTCCATGGTGGTCTAAGGGAATGCTTCTGAAAAGTCTCGTGTCGATGCATGTCGAGTCTTGTGGGGAAAGTGCACCATCTCTTGAGAGGGTAAAACCTAAGTACTTAGCCGTGTCCCCGGCAATGGACAATTTGAGCATCAAAGACATTGACGCAATCAAGGATCTCCTCATCCCAATTTCTAAGTTAAAAACTTATGGTTGAACAAGGGTAAAGGTTCACCAATGTCTATTGGTGGTTCCTTGGGTGTTTTGACAAACAAAAACTTAATGTTTTCAACTAATAAGATAAAACCTTATTTGAGCAAAGCCAGCCTAAGCTACACTTAGCCAAATCCATATAGATGTTAGATACTACTATTCTACTATGGTATCACTTGCCAATACAATTACAAATGTATTGAACCAATGTGGCTATAACTTATGATGTTGCAGTTTACTTTGATGGAGATTAGGGTTGTGAGTTTACACTCAACATGTTTGTCTGTGGCACATGAAAATGAAGACTTATAGTTATTTCCTTTAAGTTATGAACTCTATGTACTAGCCTTGGGATATTGAGTTGTAAAGACTATGTTATATCTGGAATGACGATGTAATAACGACCTTTGTATCTGTGTACGTCATCTTAAACTGTGGATGCTAGCATTTTATCTAGGCACTAGCATTGCAATCACAGGGGCCTTTATCTTTAAAAGGTGGAGTCTTACAGATAGTATCAGAGCAGTGTGTTGCCTGTAGGATTATGACCCTAAGATGGATTATACTGAGGAAACCACTAGGAAGAAAATGCAACTCTTTGCAAAAATTCCACACTTGTCTTTTTCTTCTCGTAAACTTCTCCTAATCTTCTTTCTCATCTCTATTTGTAGATGGCCTCCATCAACGAAGCCATCAAGAAGGGACCACTCAGGACCATTACTTTAGAATGTGAGACAGAGTTTCTCAAGGCACTCAAAAACCTTATGGTTAGCTTGGGAATACGTGGTGAAGCCGTGTACAAAGGATTTCTAGTGATGGATGAAGGAGAAGAATATTGGTGGGTGCAACTCCACCTGTACAAAAACAAGGGGGAAAACCACAAAGAGTCTGGATTCTGCATGGTCACCAACTCAGAAATGTATATGTCATTCTTTGACTCTGTAAGAAATGCAGCTTAGAATGCTATCAAAGAGCTTGGTGAAAGACTCAAGTGTATAATGCTCAGCACTCAAAATGACCTTAAGGAAGAGAACAAGTATACCCAAGACTTAGAGAGCACCATAAAACGTCTAAGGGAAGATATCATAGACTTAGCATATGAGTGATAATTATGACGTACTCCAATAATTGGACCACCACACTTGTCGTTTTCTTGCGTTAATAATTTGATCATACCAACCTATGTGGTACGGAAAGTTTTTGCCTAAGTTAAGTTTGAACCTTAGTGCTTGTGGTATATTTTTGTATGTGATACGTCGGAAATGTATCTATAATTTTTATGCTCCATGCTTGTTTAGTATCTACTTTGCTTTGCATTGTCTACAATTTGAGGTGTTTTTATATATTTTCTGGAACTAACCTATTAACAAGTTGCCACAGTGCCAGTTGCCTATTTTATTCTATTTTTGATTCCAGAGAGGCAGAAAATCTATATTCTCGGAATTGGACGGGACAAAAGACAAAGTTAATATTTTACCGTGAGGGACACGAATCCAGAAGATGAGACGAAGACGCGAACCAGCATGGCCAAACCCCCTAGGCGCGGCCAGGGGTGGGCCCGCGCCAGGGCAGGGTGTGGCCCCCCCTGGTCGTCTCCCGGCCTCGCCTCTTTTCCTATAAGAAGCCCCCGATACAGAAACCCCAAGTACCTGATCAAAAAACTCCACGAAACCTTCTGTAGCCACCGTCACCGTCGTCCCTAGATTGGGGGGATCTGAAGTTCTTCCCGGCACCCTACCGGAGGGGAGATCATCCCGGAGGCCTTCTCTCCGGTATGATGCATGATTAGTTCCTCCTTGTACTATGGGTCCATGTAGTAGCTAGATGGTTGTATCTCCTTCTTGTTCTTTCATGAATAGATCTTGTGAGCTCCGTTCATGATCAAGATCTAATCTATTTGTAATCATGCATGTTTTGTTTACGGGGATACGATGGATATTGAGATTACTATGTCAGATTGATTAATGGTTTTGTATTTATGATTCTATCATGTTTGTGTTGTTTGTGATCTTGCATGCTCTCCGTTGTTAGTAGCTATCTTGGCCGAGTAGTTTCTAGTGACTCCAAGAGGGGGTATTTATGCTCGATAGTGGGTTCATGCCTCTAGTTTCCAAGAGAAGTGATAGAAATCTCTTCGGTTATAGATGGGTTGTTGCTACTAGGGAGAAAACAACGGTCTCTTGTTCATGGAACAAGTGGATTGTTTACCTTACACACTTTGCTTAAAGAAGTTGTCTGTTGCTTGCAACTTAATACTGGAGGGGGTTCAGATGATAACCTGAAGGTGGACTTCTAGTCATAGATGCAGTTGGATGGTGGTCTATGTATATTGTTGTATTGCCCAATCGAATCTCATAGGATATTTTTGTCTAGTATTGCATTATTATGCCTTGCTCAGCTCGTGTCAATTGCCCTGCTGTAATTTGTTTACCCTGTATGCCATGTTGTTTATCTAAGGAGAGCACCTCTAGTGAACTATGAACCTCGGTCCAATCTTTACCATTGATACATCTTCCACTATTACTTATTTACTTGCTGTAAACCATTATCTTCCACACCATATGTTTAATCCTTTGTTACAGCAAACCGATGAGCTTGACAACTTCACTGATTCGTTGGGGCAAAGTCTTGAGTTTGTGTTGTGCAGGTCTCCGCGTTGCTTGCAACACCTGTGTGGCGTCTCCTTCCTCCTACTAGTTCGATAACCTCGGTTTCTTGCTAAGGCAAAACTTGCTGTTGTGCTTCTTCACACCTTGCTCTTGGGGTTCCCAACGAAGCGCTCCTACACCAACTCAGTGCTGCATCAGTATGCCATGACTTGTATGTTTTATTGTTGAATATATGCTTTTGGGTTTTGTTTCACTATCTTGTGTTTTCTCTTTAGTTTTGTTGATTCTAAATTTTCTCTATCCTATGCAATAGATGCCTAGCTTTGTTGTTAGCATTGCCGAGGATTTCAAGGGAACTCGTTTTGGTTCTCGTCTTGTGGAGCTTACTAGTGTGCTCAATCTCCCACTTCCTAGTATTAAGGGACTTCACCTTATGAAGTTCGAGAGGAAGGATCTTTGGGGCTTTAGAGTCTTGCAGCCAAGACGCTAGACGAAGCCACTCACCGAGGAGATTACCTTCAAGTTGATGCATGATGACAAGGAGAAGGGACTAGATGTAGTCATGCAGGAGCTACTTGGACGCCTCTGCGGACATCACTACACCGAGCTCAGAGGCCTCTACTTCTATCCATTCGAAAGACGTGACGAGCAGGGAGAGGCTGTTGCGTATGACGATGCTACTAGAGAGACTATCGAGCCAGTGCGTCTGTATCTCCAGGACCTAGAGATCCTTGTTAGACACATCGACACAGATAGTACCAACGTCATGCTTAGCAATGACGAGCTTCAGGTTCAGTTGAGGGAGAAGGACAAGCTCTTCGCGGAGCAGGACGAGATCATCAACGAGATGGAGGCCAGGTTCGAGAGCCAAGACAAGAGGTTGAAGAATCAAGAGAGGAGAGTGTAGGAAAGAAACAAGAAGATCAAGGACATGAGGGCTGAGATAGAGCTCAAGGACCTTGAGCTAGAGACCCAGCAGGGAGTGATAGAGAGGTTGCGCTCGCAGAAGAGAGCCCTCCGGGCGAAGGTCGAGACTTTGACCACCAGCGTGGAGGAGTACAAGACAGCCATGGAGACAGCCGAACTTACTCTAGTGTACGTGGAGGTCGATATGGAGGAGTATTGTTGACTACTCGACTATCTATTTATCTATCATCCTTTGATTTATCCAGTCGCAATGATCATCCAACATGTGGATGGCTTGCTAGTGTGTTTACTTTTCTAAAACTTGTTGTTCACGTTGTTTAAACTCTAAGTTTATTTTTTTCTTGATTATTTGTGATTGTTGCTATGTGATGTATTGTGCATGTTAGCATCTATTGGTTATATCTCATTCCTTATCCTTATTGAAACCACAGATGCCTCCCCAGCGTGCTAATCCCAACAAAAACAACAATAACAACAATGGCAATGAGATGCAACAGCTGATGACAGCTCAAACTCAGTTGATGCAGATGATGACCCAGTTCATGGAAAATCAGAATCAAAACAACAACAACAACAACAACAACAACAACAACAACAACAATAACAACAATCAAAACAATCCACCAGCCTTTGATATGCTTACAAGGTTTTTGAGGTTGAGGCCTGCCAAGTTCTCGGGAACCACTGATCCCATGGTAGCCAATGATTGGCTACGTTCTGTGAATAAGGACTTGGTCATCGTGGGCTGCACTGATGAAGAAATGATCAGATTTGCAACACATCTTCTTGAAGGACCAGCAGCCACATGGTGGGACAACTTCCAAATCACTACTCCTATTTAGGAAGTGACTTGGTCTATATTTGAGGATGGGTTCCGCCCTGCTCATATCTCTTCAGGAGTGATGAGTTTGAAGAAGAAGGAATTCCACAATCTTAATCAACGTCACCGCAGTGTGGCGGAGTATATTGAGGAGTTCAACAATCTGGCACGCTATGCACCGGATGAGGTTGACACTGATGCTAAGAGGAAGGAAAAATTCTTTGAAGGGATGAATGATGAGATGAACATGCATCTATCTATTGTATTTGTCCCAACTTTTTAATCATTCTGTGACAAGGCCACCATCTTGGAAAGCAGGATGAAACAGGTGGAGATTAGGAAAAGGAAGCATCACTTTGATAAGCACAGTTCTGGATCGTCACACAAGCGTTCCCATGGTGATGATAGTGGATGTTCTGGATCCCACAAGCATGGGAAGTATAATAGCCACCACAATAGTAACCGTCACCATGACAAAAAGCACCACCGTAGTCATGACAATGATAGATATAAGAACCACAAGAGTGGACACAGAAGCCATCAAAGTGGTAATGACAGTGGAAGAAATCCTGCTAAAAGGTTGAGTGCTTCAAGTGTATGAAAACTGGGTGGTGTGGATATACCAAGTGGGTATACCTACGACATAGTATCATACCGGCAAGCCCGGGTGGCCCACAGTTGGTGGTTAGGCCTATGTCATAACCGGACGACCCAGTTGCTGATAGACAAGACGGAGGTCCAGCCAGGAGATGGAAGGCGACGTGCCACCGCCTATGATGGAAGCGGGAGCCTTGGAGGACATAAAGACTAGTTAGTGTTAGTCTAGGACTCTGTAACCGTATCCGGCTCAGACTATCCTTGTAACCCTAGGTCCTGGCGTCCTTATAAGCCGGCCTACGGGAGCCTTTAGGGCATAACAACCTAGATAGAACAACAAGTGCATAGCACTACCCGCACACAGCGAACCCCCAATCCTGTAACTTGGCGTATTGCCATTATAGTGATTTATAGCAGGAGTAGGATCTCGCCACCGTCGTGAGATCTGAACCTGGGTAAACTGTGTCACGCCGACCCGGACGCCCTCCGTCTTCCCCCCATGTCTCTAAAACTCGCCGTTAGGATACCCCTATGGTGTACGTGTCGACAAAACCACGACAGTTGGCGCCCACCGTGGGGCAAGAAGCGCTTATAGCACGGATCCGGGCGGGATCCCTTGCCGTCTTCGAAGACGGACAAATCACATCTCAAGTGATGCGCCGGCATCGCCATCGCTCTTTATAGCGTATGGTTGAGTCGGCGGCATCCCGGAGATCTGCTTGGTTTTTCCTCGCTGATAGGCTGATGGATCCGGCAGTCTTCTACATCTACTTGAAGCATGCATGGGATCGACGTTACAAGTCACCCATACATGCAACTTGCCGCGGACGCAATTGATGACGGTGCTAGACGTTAAGAATCTTAGTTGCTGTCGTTCTTGTTTCCGCGGACAGCTATTTCGACGCATCGTCCGGTTTAATTTCGATTAGTCGGATTGGTTGTTTCTGCTAGCTGAAATTCAGGAGCCGCGCATGAATTTGGTTGTCGGGGTGGCTGCCAGACGCAGCCAGGCCCGCGATCAGAACCGCGAGGCGCTTGAGACAGCACTTGCAACCCGTACATGTAAAAGAGTTCTAGTACGACAAGGAATCACCAGATTAGTTTCCAACAAGAACATGCGGAGAGGCTATAAGGAGACATACTCACGTGGGTAAAGATTGACTTTGAGTGCTCCTATTTCCAGCCTTGGGAAGAGAGAAGAATTAAAACGGCAAATAATCAAGACTCGTTAGAATCAAGAACACTGTATGCATGAATCTCTTGGCGGAAAGCTATGTTTTCCGACCGATCGAAGATTGCAGCAATGCATGTGTTCCATGATTCTACTTGGTTTCGTAGCGTGGCTTCGCATGTTATGCCAATTTTCCGGCTTCACCTCATGTACAACATCAACTTGGCAATGAAGGACTTCCTCTTTATTCCGGACAAATTCGTCTTTGCCGCGAATAACTCCGACTTCACTCAAACAGCTAAGTATTTATTTTTATTTATTATTTTAATTGTTTATGATCATGAGATTAAGATTGATTCACTCATATTCTGAGTCTTCTACCGCTTTCATTTTTGATCATATCTTTTTCACGATTTGCCTTGCGCTCGTGAGTATAAACTTTTCACTAGTTTTGACAATTTAAGGCCCTAGTACCATACAAAAACCCGCCTTCAGGCGTTAGCTTAAGTTTTCTGGATACACGTTTCCTGTTATTTTTTTTTGGATTCTGGAGTAGTAACTTCTCGGCACTCAAGGCCGGCGTTTTGGCCTTGGGTTCTGGATGGTGCCATTAGGCATCATCACCTAAGGACATAGTTCTGTGCTGCGAGTCTTCCGTCTCATGAAAGGCCAAGCATAAAAACCAGAATAATGGATAAGCCAGCACTTGCTTATACAAAATTTTACATAAACTGTTCAAATTAGTTGAGTTTTTTCCTCCTAAACATTTTTGTGTTGTCCAGCTGCTACATTATTTCAGTTTTAAAGCATTTGTTTAAAGGTCATGTTTGTTCTTCCTTACATTTGTTTATTGGACACGATTAAAGGAACAATTTAATACATTTGTATTTTTATGTTTATGTTTCTAGTAAATAACGCTTGGACATTGCCGCGTTCCTTGGATTAAGGTGTTTTAAGCCGGATTTTTACTAGGCTTGACACCTCGGGGGCTGCAATTGCAATTGTTGACCAAGACTTGAGCCGCCTTTGAGGATGTCAGATCGATGCTCGGGGGCTTGACATCTCTAACTTAAGAGCTTTGTCCCGCCTTGCGTCCAAGCCGGAACAAACCTCGGGGGATACAGTACGATGATCTCCAAGACATGGTTTAGTTCTCTTTGAGTATCAAGCCGGAAAATTCATGTGAATTCCACCTTGACGCTTGGGGGCTATACAGATGCTGAGTATTTTGTGAAGTTCTCTCTGGAGCATCAAGCCAAAATTATTTCTGACTTGGCGCTCGGGGGCTACACTATTCATATTTTCTCTAAAGCTACTCTGAGAGCACCAAGACGATTTTCCTTTGAAACTCCGACTTGGCGCTCGGGGGCTACAATTGTTTGATGTACAACTATGTATGCTCTTTTGAGCATCAAGCCACCTTCGACGCAGCCGACTCAATGCTCGGGGGCTACATATGGTTATGTCAACAATACTTTCAAGACGGTGAAGAATTCGGCTAGCGAAACTTGGGGGCTTTACATCAACTTTGTCTTTGCGGAAGTTTCCTGGGTTACACGGCTCGATGGCCTGAACATCCATGACTTGAGAGGCTCTAAGACCTTAATTCGGCAAGCTCTTATGTCTGTGACTTTGCTGGCTCTAAGTCGGTAGTTTGGCAGCCTTTACGACCGTGGCCTAGTAGCCGTGATTTTTTCCGGCTTACATATCGTCCTGCGTGGATGATGATATTGAAGACGTTCCTAGAGCTTGGAAGAATCACTAACAATTCGTTAGAGAATTCTCCGCCTTGGTTTCGTTCGCAGAAGCATACAAACAACCCTCTCGCTAGGCTTAGTCGGATGAGAATATGATATGGGAGCTCTCCAAGATTTTTCGCGAAGCACGCCTACAAATTGAAGACGACGTGATACTTACGCTCAAAGCTAGACGGAGGAACGCGAGGATCTTGAAGAACTCTGGGGGCTACTGTTGTGGATATACCAAGTGGGTATACCTACGGCATAGTCTCATACCGGCAAGCCCGGGTGGACCACAGTTGGTGGTTAGGCCTATGTCATAACCGGGCGGCCCAGTTGCTGATAGACAAGACGGAGGTCCAGCCAGGAGATGGAAGGCGACGTGCCACCGCCTATGATGGAAGCCGGAGCCTTGGAGGACACAAAGACTAGTTAGTGTTAGTCTAGGACTCTGTAACCGTATCCGGCTGGGACTCTCCTTGTAACCCTAGGTCCTAGCGTCCTTATAAGCCGGCCTACGGGAGCCTTTAGGGCATACCAACCTAGATAGAACAACAAGTACATAGCACTACCCGCACACAGCGAACCCCCAATCCTGTAACTCGGCGTATTACCATTATAGTAATTTATAGCAGGAGTAGGATCTCGCAACCGTCGTGAGATCTGAACCTGGGTAAACTGTGTCACGCCTACCCGGACGCTCTCCGTCTTCCCCCCACGTCTCTAAAACTCGCCGTTGGGATACCCCTATGGCGTACGTGTCGACAAAACCACGACACTAGGCACTATGCAAATGAATGCCCAGAAAAGAAGGCTGAGGGAGCCAACAAGCCAAACCCTTTCCAAAAGGGACAAGTGAACCACATCAATGTGGAGGAAATCTATGAGGAATCTGATGCTATGGCTGGTAAGTTTAAGCTTAATTCTTTTCCATCACTTGTTCTTTTTTATACCGGCACATCGCATTCATTCATATCAAGAGCATGTGTTGTTAAAAATGGACTCCCAACTGAAACTATGGGGTGTCCAATTAAAGTAAGATCTCTCGGTGGACAAATGATAGTGAATTTTGGATGTCATGATCTAGTGATAGAATTTGGAAAGCATAAGTTTCCAGTTAGTCTGATAATCCTAGATTCCCAAGGATTGAATGCAATTTTGGGAATGGATTGGATGACTAAGTATGAAGGGGTAATAGATTGTGATAATCATACTGTTACACTCACAACCCCAGATAAGAAACGGATTAGGTTCATGTCTAATTTTGAATCTAAAGGGAGTAAGCTAAATTCTCTTAAGGAGGTTAGCATAGACAGTGTACCAGTTGTGAAGGAGTATCTGGATGTATTTCCGGAGGAATTACCAGGAATGCCACTAGATAGAGATGTGGAGTTTCTGATTGACTTACTACCAGGATCTGGACCAATAGCAAAGATACCATACAAGATGTCAGTTGATAAGCTGAAAAAACTAAAGAAACAACTTGGAGAACAATTGTAGAAAGGATTTATCCAACCAAGTTCTTCGTCTTGGGGTGCACCAGTTCTGTTTGTTGAGAAGAAGGATAGAAGTCAAAGGTTATACATATATTATCGTTCACTCAATGAGGTGACCATAAAGAACAAGTACCCTTTGACCAAAATCAATGATCTATTTGATCAGCTAGAAGGAGCACGTGTGTTCTCAAATATTGATCTCCGATCAGGCTATTTTCAGCTAAAGATTAGAGAGAAAGACATACCTAAGACTGCTTTTACCACTAGGTATGGATTGTATGAGCATACCGTGATGCCATTTGGATTAACAAATGCACCATCTTATTTCATGATCATGATGAACAAGGTGTTCATGGAGTTTATTGACATGTTTTTTCTCGTATTCATCGACGACATATTGATCTACTCCAAGAGCAAATAAGAGAATGAAGGACATTTGCGTTTGATACTTGAGAAACTCAAGGAGCACAAGTTATATGCCAAGTTCACTAAGTGTGAATTCTGGTTGAATGATGTTGGATTTCTTGGACACATTGTGTTAGAAGATGGTATAGATGTCGATCCCGCAAAGGTGTCAGCTGTAACTGGGTGGGAATCTCCCAAGTCAGTTAAAGAAGTTCACAGATTCCTAGGCTTGGCAGGATACTGTAGAAGGTTCATTGAGAATTTCTCAAAAGTAGCTAAGCCAATGACGGAGTTACTTAAGAAAGAAAAGAAGTTTGATTGGACTGAAGGATGTGAAATCAGTTTCCACGAATTGAAGAAGAGACTAGTATCATCACCAGTCTTATGTCTTCCTATGACACCCCCAGGTTCAGGGCTAAACAAATCCCAGACCTCCGTCTGAAATAAGCTTAACCTTGAGCTCGAGAATATCCAGTGAGGAATCGGTAACATTGCAGTGAACCTACGACACAATAATTTATTACAGCAAGCTCATAACTAAACAGAGAACCAAATTATTACAAGCATAGGTCACTGATCACAAACATCAAACAATGGAAGGCAAATTATGCTATTAAGTATAGCAAACTTAACAAATGGCCTAAGAGGCCTAAAGCATAATCATGACGTCCCAGCACATAGATTCCAGGCTGCCGGCCGGGAACCCCAAGCTACTCGTCGATGTCGATGTAGTACCAAACTGATCTTCAAGGAACACTTACTCTGTCAAAAGTATCAACAAAGCAAGGGTGAGTACAGGGTGTACTCCGCAAGACTTCTGGCTAGTGGAGTTGTTTTGCATAAAGCCACTTTTGTTTATAAAACAAGAGGGAGAAAAAGCTCGTCTAACCAGAGTATTTTAAAAGGGGATAAGAGAGCGACATCTCTGAAATATTGATCATCATCTTTTGATATTGACCGAATCATCACCATCTGAACTAGGATCACCCCCTTGTACCCATGAGGAAGCATCCTTAACAAACATTAGTTGCCAAGTTTTACTATTAGGTTCATGTTCTCTATTATCTCCCATCCGTTCCCAAGTCGTCCATAACCCTAGACACGACTTTCCGAAAGATTATTACCCTGCAGGGGTGTACAGCTTTACCCACACGTACCAACCGACTCTTAATGCCACTTGACACACTTCCTTGGTGTGCTGACAGAGGGTGTGGTTGGACATGACCTTTACCTTGCTTCCGCCGAGACCATGAGTCACGCAATAAGTATGGTTCCGCCGTAACGGGTCAAATCCAGAAGCCGGTACTTAAAGATGTGAGGCGAGGTTGGTTCACCAGGGGCTCCATCAACCCCAAGCAACCCGGTCTACGCTTCCCTACCTGTTATGAATGCACCACCTTCACCTCCTTATTTCGAAAATGTTTTCAATGCGTATGTTGAATGGAACACTCGAACTATGTGACTCATGGAATCTACTAGGCAAGTTAGTCAATCATGGGGTCCCCATTTACCCCGTGTGGTTGTACGCATGTCTTGGTTCAAGAGGTAAGAACCTAAGGTCCTAAGGGTGGCGAGCATGGGACTAGAAAAACCACATCCCACTGTGGCCTCCCATACTAGCCTTAGCATGTTTAATCTCATATCACTGATCTCATGTCATCGCTTTCTTCTGTCATACTAGATTCTCTGCATCTGATACATCATCTGGATGGACCAGACTCAACAGCTATGCATGGCTAAGCAGGACATAGATGTAAGATCTAGCAGTGCACGCAAGCCAAAACCTAGTTATGCTAGGAGCAGTGGATCAGGTAATATAAGCTCAAAGGGAGTAATGCAATAGATAGGATACTCTATCTATCGATAAAAGACCATAGTAGAATCGTATGCAACATGACAGAATTGAAATGCTTTCGAAATCATAGGATTATATCATGGTGGGGCTATGCTTGCCTTTGCTAGTTGATAACAGATAAGCAGATCTTCAGGAGACTTGTACTTGACTTGTTATAGTTGGTCAAGTATTTTTCTTCGATCTTCGATGGTGTTGACCTCGGCTTCGATCTCGATCTCGATATCGTATTCTACCGTGAAGAACCAAACACCGGAAAGAGAGGGTACAATCAACAATGGCATCGATGCGATGCTCAAGCAAGGATGATGATATGACAAGTTGAATTGTATTGAATTGAAACCCTAAAACATGCTCGGCAATTTAATCGGGGTTCCGAGGAGTATAAACCCTAATTCGGGGAAACTCCGGAATCATCTATTAGGGTTGCTAGGTTGTTCTAATTAAACTTATCATTTAAGTTGTTGAACAATGCATGATTATAACTTAAATAGATAGCTCTCATTTTTCTGAACATTTTGATATATTATTTGTATTTTTTGACTTATAAATAATTAGTTATTTAATTTACAAGATTTAAATCATTTTCTGAAATTATTAAACCCAATTTTAAAATATTTACAGCGGGGTGGGGTTATTTTCACTGGGCCTAAGTCTACCCAGAGAGGCTGCCGAATGGGCCCATAGCCATATCATCAGCCACGTCGGCAAACAGGATCCACGGCAGGTTTCACTGTGCTGACCCGCATGCTGATGCCATCATGCTGATGTCGGCATGACATCAGCACGGCGTTGAGCCGTAGACCGTCAACGGGGACGATGATTGGGGGCCCTCGGGACTGCGGGGATGGGAGCGCTGGAAAGAGGAGAGCGAGGGGGGCCTGATAGCGGTGGCTGCGCCCTCAAATGGTCGCCGCAACAACATTCTCGGCGAGCATCTGCGGTGGAGCTCGGTGGTGTACGACGGGAGGGCGAACCAGGAACCAAGGGAAGCAAGGAAAGGCTCTGGCATGACCAGCGGCTCACCAGGAACCAAGGGAAGCAAGGAAAGGCTCTAGCGTGACCAGCGGCTCACCCGAACGGCCGCAATCGACGACGATGGTGGCCACCGGTGCTCGGGAAGACGGGGCCGTTGCGATTGATTCCAGCCGCATGAGGCCGATTCCTTGGACGAGGGAGGGCAGGGCGACGAGCCGGAGCTCCGGGGCGTCACGACATGGCTCAGGAAGGCCGGAGGCGGCAGGGCGATGGTGGCCTGCAAATCTAGGGTTCGGGTTGGGGAAACCTGGGAGAGAGGGAGGTCGTCTGGGAGAGACTGAGGGGATAAGGGCGAAGGAGAGGTGTCGTGGAGTTCTTATCTTCACTACGAGCGATGACGGCCGAGAACGAAGCGGGATCGGCACATGATGCGATAGGCATTACTGCTTGTCTAGAGGAAGATGACAGGGAGATCGATGGGGTATGGGCCGGGGCTGGGCTGTGTTGGGCTAGCTGCGGGCTACAGTTTGCTGCGCAGGGCGACAGGAAAAGGAGAGAGGGACAGATGTGAACTGGGTTGGGCCTGGTTGGCTGCTGCTCATTTTTTTATCAAAAGCTTTTCTCTTTTTCTGTTTTGTAATTTATGTTTTGCATTTTCATTTCAAATCTGTTTTTGAGTGATTCAAAAATACCAGAGGCTTTAAAAAATATTGAAATACTAGAGGGGACCTAAAACAATTTTGGCTCCACATATTTTGATACTTTTCAAAATTCAAAACTATTTGAATGGATTTGCAAATAGAAAGAGAGGGAGAAGCTAGGGTTTGATTTAATTCTTTAATGCACATTTTAAGTGATGATGCTCATGAATGCACAAACAAAACCCTAATATAGATTAAGTAAAACTAGGGTGTAACAGCTCTATCCCCCTTATGAGAATCTCGACCCGAGATTCCAAAGGTAGGAAGAGACAGAGAGAGAAAGAAACAGGGTCACTCTAAAGATAAGAGGGAACAAACTAAACAACACACAGAGTATCTCGTGGTCAACTCATGGATGGAGTGTTTAGAAACAACTCTGAGATGACAAACATGAACCACATCAAGGTAATAGAGGAAACAAGAGGAGAAGGTTTCAAGTTGTTAGATAGTTGATCTTCATAAGAATTGAGACCATGGAGCTTCAGAAGGGTTCAAGCTTCTGAAGAGGAAGGTTTCAATAGAAAGAACATGACCACAGACTTCGATAGCGAACCTCTACTAAACAGCTTAAGTAGAAAGCTTAGGTTGCAGAGATATGGATCAACAAAACCAAGCTGTTGAACTACTTTTGACACAGAAGGGTCACTCTTTCATTCAATGATGGCCAAGACAGAAAGGTGTTTTGTGGAGAGGACTCATAAGGGTCACAAGGAACATGTAGCAAGAAAAACTATTGATTACCAAAATCATAGTCACTCTTAAAACATGATTGAGAAAATGAAGGAAACTCTTTATTCATCCAAGACTATCAATATATTTGCCAAAGATCATGATATCACATTTCATCACTTAAGATGAATAGTTAAGAAGATTCCTGATGACATGAGAAGAAAGAAACTTCATTCTTAGACTTCAATTATTTGGAACAACAAAGTGTTTGTCAACATAAAAGAGTCTAGAGGATTGACCGAGAGACAGTTAGCAACACTACCTTAAATTTTCTCCTTGATGTTCGAGTCACGGAACATCAAGTAGAGGTCAGACTTCAGATACAAGGAAACCATAAACACAACTCCTATAATTAATTATAGAAGAAGCCTCATGAAGAGTGGTTGTTATTGCTGACTTCAAGGAAATAGGACAATAGGTTTTTCCGGCTAAGTATGTCAACCATTACAACAATCTTGCCAGACTTAAAAAGAGAACTATGTCAAAACCTTGGGGAACACCAACCATCGTTGCTGCTTGAGATTCAGGTTTGGTTAGGTGGAATGATATTTCAGACTCAGCGCGTCCGAATAGAAAGTTTGCAACATTTACCACAAAGGTAAAGTCACTAGATTCTCAAGACACGGACTATAGTGTGAAGCTCCAAAATACGAGCTAGATTGCTAGACCTATGCATTAGCAACTTGTCGGAAGACAACTGCACACACATAAAGTACTAACAATAAATTACACATGTATCCTTAAGGAAAGGAAGATAACTCTTTCCAAATCCACTGCGAAATCTTTCAACATTTGCATGTGAATCAGAAAAGGTTACTTCTAACATCCAGAAAACATACTTCAAGATGACTCAAAGACGGTTCTCAAAAGTTTTCCAACATTAATACCAATTGTTCCATATGTGTAAGGTTCCCAACCTTTAATAAGGTAGAGATCCCTGTGTTTACAATGCTCGTCCCTGGATCAATAGCTAGCATCCACAGTTAAGATGTAATATCAAGAAACAAAGGTCATAATACAACTTTATAACCAGGAATAAAATAATTTATTACATCTTACATAGCTCATTTGGCTATCTCATTACAATGCAGCAGAATATAACAATAGCATGGGGTCCTTCATCTTCAAAGTGCCATAGGAAGACATGTTGGTTGTAGACTTGTAATCCTATTTCAACACACTTCACTAATATCAAACAAACCTGCAACATAACAAGTTACAGCCACAAGGGTCAATACATTTAAATTGTATTGGCAAGTGATACTATGGTAGTATAGTGGAGTCTATCATCTATATGCATTTGGCTAAGTGGATCTTAGGCTTGCATTGCTCAAAATAGATTTTCCTTATCATTTGAAAACACTAAGTTTTTGCTTGACAAAATAATCTTTCCCAAGGCATCTCCCAATAGAAATTGGTGATCCTTCAACCCTTGTTCAACCACAAGTTTTTAACTTAGAAATTGGGATGATGAGATTCTTGATAGCTTCCATGTCTTGATGCTCAAATTGTCCTTTGCCAGGGACATGGCTAAGTACTTAGATTTTTCACTCTGCAGAGGTTGTGCACTTTCCCCACAAGACTTGGTTTCCCAAGACAAGATTTTTCAGAAGCCTTCCCTTAGACCAGAATGGACGCGTTCCAACTTATCAAACCCCTACCACCAACTGTCCATTTGGCTAAGTTATTGCAACCTATATGATCGAGGCAGAGCCCATAATGCCAAGTGGTTGCACTTGAAGCTTCTCAACATTTGACATCTCAAATCTCTTTGCTCCTGGCTGGCCATCCACAAGTGAGACACCAAGTTTTCCCCAGCATACTGGACTTGGTGATGCCCAAGTTTTCCCCAGCATACTGGACTTGCATGACCACTCAACACAAACCATTCCTTCCATTCCACCCAGGTGATTCATTTACTTAGTTGTTTTATTAAACAAAACACAAGTCCACAGACTTAGAAATATTCCATAACATGAATATATATATTCCACCCTTGTTTTCTACTATCTAAACTAAGCATGGTAGTAGTAGGAATCTTAACTTAGGAATTTCTACTAAGGGTTCATCTACTAGGAATTCCCATGGCATAATTTATACTTAGCAAAAATTCCATGCAAGTCCTACTTAGAAATATCACTAATGCATAGTGAAAATAATGGGACAAAGTATGAAGCATCACTTGCCTTTTTGGTAGAGAGTATAAGTTCACTCCTTGATCTTTGCAATGTTCACACACTTCAAATCACTACAATTCAATCAAGCAAACAATATTTCAATCTCCATTCAAGCAATTCATCACATAAAATGATATAAACAAAACAGTGCATGCAAACATGCAAAAGACTGTTTTATTTGTAAAAGTGGTTTCTAATGGGTCATAAACATTTGAAAACACCTAATGGTCATTTTATAAAGTGGCAAAACCATTTGCAAAAGGTTTTACTTCATAAACCATTTTAAAACAAGGTATCATTTTATGTGGTGTAGAAATGTTTTTAATAAGGAAATAATCTATAGGTTCATAAAATATGTTTTCAAATCATCAAACTTGGTGTTTGGGTCAGAGGGTTTAAATCAAAATACTTCCCAAAAGGTTTTCTCCCAAAATGATTTTTAAACCATAATCCTCATTTTTATTTGGCTAGAAATGCTTTTATTCAAAGATTTGTACCCTTGCTTTACCAAATACATTTTTGAAACCACCAATTGATTCCTAGGGTCAGTAGGTTCAAAAAAACCATTTGCCCAAGAATTTATCCCCAAAATCATTTTAGAACAAATTTTATATTCTAAACATGCATACACAAGTTTCTGCAAAAACAATCATTTTACCAGAAGATTTTTACTAAACAAAGTTCATGGTTGGCTAGGTCTTGTCTTGCTGATTCCATTTATATAAAATTTAAAAAATTTGGACGTGTGGTTTGAAAGTTATGAATTTTTCAAATTAGAACATCTAATAGATCAATTATGTTTTTAATCAAACGAACACGGACACGTGTCTTGATTCTACTCGCTGGTACCGGTTCATCTGGATCACGCTCTCTGGTGCGTTGGATCTAAGTTAGATCGAGCGGCTCAGATTCATCCTTACCATTTCAGTTAAATGAATCTATCGCGTCACTACGATCTAGATCGGACGGCTATCATTAGCCTGCCACTAACTGGCGGCGCGACGACGGTGGCGCGCGGCGGCGACACTCGGGCGGTAGCACTCTGGCTATTCCAGGAAGCTAGGGGTAGGGAGGGTATGCTCACTGTGTTCGCCGGGACGCGCTGGAGATCAACGTGCTCGTGGTTGGCAAAGGGGCGCACAGAGATGATGGCGATTCCTCGCCAAAGTTGTCGTCTGCGTCTGGCACTTGCTGTCGAGGTCGAAGGCGAGCCTACGGGTCCTGCGCGAGTGAATGGCGATCACCTGGATGTTCACAAGGCACAGGCGAACAAGTTGGCATGAAACTCTGGTCGAGGCGCGCACGAGTTCAAGCGATGAAGCTCACCGGAGTTGTTTGCAGACGGCGGCGCTGTTGGTTGACGTCATTGCCGGCACTGTGGGTCAAGCGCAGGAAAGTCCAAGCCACTGGGAGATGCGTCTGGAAGAGGGGAGCAGGCTCGAGTGGTTGAGGGGGAAAGGGGCGACGTCTATTGATCGGAATCGGAGAAAATAGCTCGCTGGAGCCAGAGAGTTTCGAGACGAATTCAAGGTGGCCCGGGGAAGGAGAGGAGATGGTGTCTGGGGGTAAAGGTAGAGGGGAGCGTGGCGACTTAACGGGAGTAATCGCGGGGTGTAATCTCTGCATCATTAAGACGAATTCAAGCGAGGAATTAAACGGCAGGAACGGCGATGTTTGGGGGAAGAAACAGTCTCGCGGGTGGGAACGACGAACTGGTAGGTGGGGCCATGTTGTCATCGTGAGAGATGGGTCTATGGAGGGTCCAATGATCGTGAGTGGGTGAGTTCTGCGGTGAGAAAACGTTTCGCTCGGGTGAGAGGGAGAGGTGGGCTGGACTGGGCTTAATGGGCTGGGCTGAGTCTGTTCCATTTTTTTTTGTTCTTGTTTCTTTTTCTTTTTCCATTGCTTTAATTCTGTTTTGATTTTGAATAAAAAAATAAAAAACTCATTTGAATTCAAACCTTTGCCAAATTTTGTGAAGACTTCAATACTGATTAATAGTATATTCTGAAGTCAATTTTGGAATAAAACTTTATTCTTTTTGGGGGCTTTTTAATTATTTAATTAGGCCCTTGTTTTAAATCAAATAAGATTTAATAATATTTTCAAACACCTTTAATTTCTTAAACCTTCCAAATATTTTCAGTAGGTTTTTATTTGTTTAATAGGGTGTCAAATAATTCATCTTGAATTATTTGGAAAGTATTTAATATGATTCATAAATCATTTGAATTGGGTATTTGTTTTAATTCCAATGGAATTTAATATAGTTTTAATTCCCTAATTTTTATTTGGAAGTTTTCTTTAATCTTAATTAGGTTGAATTAAACAACTTTTATTTCATTTGGGTAAATTCCAAAATACTATTTTCTCATGAATTATATAATTATTCTTATTAGAGATTTGTATTTATTAAAATAGGGATAGAATGGTTATTGTCATTTTATTTTATTTTGGAAATTCTTTATCCTTTTATTTTATTTGGATTTTATAATTCATTCCATTTGCTTATGGATTAGGGCAAGATTTATTTGGTCTTTCAAATATTCTTTATTTAATATTTCTTTCTTCATCTTATAAAATCCATATCTTTTTATTTAGAGATCCAAACTTGGTGATTCTAATTTGTAAAATCTTATTTGATATTTAATTATCACTTTAAATCTTTTTAGGATTAATTCCTCACCATTTGGTTTGGATTTTAGATAGGTGCTTTATTAGCTTTGGAATTCAATTTCCTTGTCTTATTAAATTCATAAGATTTTCTCCATGGTTCCAAATTAAGTGAAACCAATTTCTATGGTCTTATAATATTTCTATTTGTCTTTATTGATCATTTGTAAATGTTTGTTGACAAAAAAATTATATGGATCAAATCCATAGGTTTGGTGATAACTTGGAAATGATCTTAATTAGGGTTTAGGGTTTGGATTTATTTTTCAAGTGTTTAAATTTCCAGATGCATTTTATGAGGAATGCATTTCTTTTGATTTGGATTTTGTTGAATTCAAACTTTAATTAAAGTTTGTTCAAGATGGGATTTTAAGTTTCCTTTTAGAAACAAGTTTCTTTTCACCCTGATTTTCAACAATAATTTTATTTTGTTTATTTATTTTTCACATTACAAGATTTGGAAAATCTTGGGATGTGACAGGCTACCACCCTTAAAATAAATCTCGTCCCGAGATTTGGGTAGGCTATGGGTTACAAGTTGGCTCAAAGCAACTAGAGTACTACCACCCTTAAAAATTTCCAACTAAATTACATCTTGGCTTGCTTGGGATCTTGTTGAAATCTCTCTGGACAAACATCTGCATAGTGTCCTTGGTTTCCACACTTGAAACATGTGACAAGGCTGAGATCCTTCATAGGCTTTATCTTGTGCTTCATCCTTTCTAGACAATTGCTTGCATAATGTCCTTGGTTACCACAATTGTAACATGTGATAAGATTGAGTTCTTCACGTATCTTCTGTGGACAAGTTGCTACATAATGACCTAGCTCTTTGCAGTTGTTGCACCATACTTGGCTAATCTCCTTATACTTCTTCTTGGGTTTCTCCAAAGCTAGGAGTGCTTCTAGTTCATGTTCTTCATATGTTATCTCAAAGGTAGGAAGGTTTCCTGGTCTCCTTGACCTTCTCTTATTCCTTGGATAATACATATGTCTCCTCTTTGGTCCTTTAAATTGAGTCATATTGTATGGAGGTGCAAGCTGAGATTTTCCTTTGTCTTCATCCTTTTTGATAGACTTGGCTCTCTCATGGTAATCTGCAATCAGTTGTTGCACTCCACCTTGTTTTCTTTGTTTGACTATGGAATAGATGGGGCATTGGATAGGGACATGATTATTTCCTTCACATAGGTAACAAGTAGCTTGGGTTGTGGGGCATTGGTTAGCTGGATGTTTCTCTTCACAATTGGGGCATTGATCTTTATGCTCTTTGGAAGTGTGATCCTTGTCTCCACAAATATTGCAAGCTTGGGTTCCTTCTAGAATATCATCTTTGTCATCCTTGTTGTCACAAACTCCTTGGGAAGAGTTGTCTCCCATGTTGATCATTTGAGTGGCCATCCCTTGCAACAATTGGGATTGAGTTTCCAAAACTTTTTGCATGGTTGGGTCTAACTCATTGTTGTTGTCTAAAAACTCAGTTGTCACTTGGTTCAACTGGGTTTGTTTTGCTAGCAGTTGATCTCTCATGTTGATTTCTTTGTTGTCACCATCCTTGATGTTGGAGTTTCTTGGAGAAGTCATCTGTTTGGGTTGGATTGGGATTAGAATAGGCAAAATATTTCTAAGGGAATAGTTCTAATCACACACATCACAATTTACACAAGCAAAATGCAAGCAATCACAACCAAACATTCCACTCAAACAACAAGTTTCAAGTACACTTTAGGCAACCAAAAATATTTTTTTTTCTTTTGTTACACCACATAAGTTGGTGTGTTTGATCTATACTTAATATGGTGGTCCATCTATGTGGTTCACTTGAGATCTTTCCATCCTTATTGGTTGATTCTTCTTGAACAAGATCATGGTTTCCTTGGGAAAATTCTTGGTCACAAAAACTTCAAAGGTGATGATGATTCCCAAGTTGTGTTTCCTTAGTCTTCAAGTCTTGAGTGACATTTCTTGTTTCACTTGTAGTCCTTAGTGATGTCCAAGTGGAAGTCCTTGGTGATACTAAAGTTGAAGTCATTGGTGATGTTGAAGTTGAAATCACTTGAGTTGGTGAAGTCCTTTGCTCATGGTAAGGTCTTCTCCAACAAGTTTGAAATAGAAGAGGTGTAGAATCAAAACCAAAAAGGTTGAGGAAAGAGTTTACAAGATTGTTTGTAAATAAGTTTTGGAACAAATACAACTCCTATTTTTCTAAGGGGTTTGTCCAATCCTAGGTTTACAAATCCTATAGGCAACACAATGCTCTGATACCATCTGTAAGGTTCCCAACCTTTAATAAGGTAGAGATCCCTGTGTTTACAATGCTAGTCCCTAGATCAATAGCTAGCATTCACACTTAAGATGTAATATCAAGAAACAAAGGTCATAATACAACTTTATAACCAGGAATAAAATAATTTATTACATCTTACATAGCTCATTTGGCTATCTCATTACAATGCAGCAGAATATAACAATAGCATGGGGTCCTTCATCTTCAAAGTGCCACAGGCAGACATGTTGGTTGTAGACTTGTAATCCTATTTCAACACACTTCACTAATATCAAACAAACCTGCAACATAACAAGTTACAGCCACATGGGTCAATACATTTGAATTGTATTGGCAAGTGATACTATGGTAGTATAGTGGATTCTATCATCTATATGCATTTGGCTAAGTGGAGCTTAGGCTTGCATTGCTCAAAATAGATTTTCCTTATCATTTGAAAACACTAAGTTTTTTCTTGACAAAATAATCTTTCCCAAGGCATCTCCCAATAGAAATTGGTGATCCTTCAACCCTTGTTCAACCACAAGTTTTTAACTTAGAAATTGGGATGATGAGATTCTTGATAGCTTCCATGTCTTGATGCTCAAATTGTCCTTTGCCAGGGACATGGCTAAGTACTTAGATTTTTCACTCTGCAGAGGTTGTGCACTTTCCCCACAAGACTTGGTTTCCCAAGACAAGATCTTTCAGAAGCCTTCCCTTAGACCAGAATGGACGCGTTCCAACCTATCAAACCCCTACCACCAACTGTCTATTTGGCTAAGTTATTGCAACCTATATGATCGAGGCAGAGCCCATAATGCCAAGTGGTTCCACTTGAAGCTTCTCAACATTTGACATCTCAAATCTCTTTGCTCCTGGCTGGCCATCCACAAGTGAGACACCAAGTGTTCCACAGCATACTGGACTTGGTGATGCCCAAGTTTTCCCCAGCATACTGAACTTGCATGACCACTCAACGCAAACCATTCCTTCCATTTCACCTAGGTGATTCATTTACTTAGTTGTTTTATTAAACAAAACACAAGTCCACAGACTTAGAAATATTCCATAGCATGAATATATATATTCCACCCTTGTTTTCTACTATCTAAACTAAGCATGGTAGTAGTAGGAATCTTAACTTAGGAATTTCTACTAAGGGTTCATCTACTAGGAATTCCCATGGCATAATTTATACTTAGCAAAAATTCCATGCAAGTCCTACTTAGAAATATCACTAATGCATAGTGAAAATAATGGGACAAAGTATGAAGCATCACTTGCCTTTTTGGTAGAGAGTATAAGTTCACTCCTTGATCTTTGCAATGTTCACACACTTCAAATCACTACAATTCAATCACGCAAACATTATTTCAATCTCCATTCAAGCAATTCATCACATAAAATGATATAAACAAAACAATGCATGCAAACATGCAAAAGACTATTTTATTTGTAAAAGTGGTTTCTAATGGGTCATAAACATTTGAAAACACCTAATGGTCATTTTATAAAGTGGCAAAACCATTTGCAAAAGGTTTTACTTCATAAACCATTTTAAAACAAGGTATCATTTTATGTGGTGTAGAAATGTTTTAAATAAGGCAATAATCTATAGGTTCATAAAATAAGTTTTCAAATCATCAAACTTGGTGTTTGGGTCAGAGGGTTTAAATCAAAACACTTCCCAAAAGGTTTTCTCCCAAAATGTTTTTTAAACCATAATCCTCATTTTTATTTGGCTAGAAATGCTTTTATTCAAAGATTTGTACCCTTTCTTTACCAAATACATTTTTGAAACCACCAATTGATTCCTAGGGTCAGTAGGTTCAAAAAAAACCATTTTCCCAAGATTTTATCCCCAAAATCATTTTAGAACAAATTTTATATTCTAAGCATGCATACACAATTTTCTGAAAAAACAATCATTTTACCATAAGCTTTTTACTAAAGAAAGTGCATGGTTGGCTAGGGCTTGTCTTGCTGATTCCATTGATATAAATTTTTCAAAATTTGGACATGTGGTTTGAAAGTTATGAATTTTTCAAATTAGAACATCTAATAGATCAATTCTGTTTTTAATCAAACGAACAGGGACACGTGTCTTGATTCTATTAGCTGGTACCGGTTCGTCTGGATCACGCTCTCTGGTGCGTTCGATCTATGTTAGATCGAGCGGCTCAGATTCATCCTTACCCTTTTAGTTAAATGAATCTATCGCGTCACTACGATCTGGATCAGACGGCTATCATTAGCCTGCCACTAACTGGCGGCGCGATGACGGTGGCGCGTGGCGACGACGCTCGGGTGGCATCTCTCTGGCTATTCCAGGAAGCTAGGGGGAGGGAGGGTATGCTCACCGTGTTCGCTGGGACGCGATGGAGCTCAACGTGCTCGTGGTTGGCGAAGGGGTGCACAGAGATGATGGCGATTCCTCGCCGGAGTTGTCGTCTGCGTCTAGCACTTGATGTCAACGTCGAAGGCGAGCCTATGGGCCCTGCGCAAGTGAATGGCGAGCACCTGGATGTTCACAAGGCACAGGCGAACAAGTTGGCATGAAACTCTGGTCGAGGCGCACACGGGTTCAAGCGATGAAGCTTACTGGAGTTTTTTGCAGACAGCGGCGCTATTGGTTGACGTTGTTGCCGGCGCTGTGGGTCAAGAGCGGGCAAGTCCAAGCCACTGGGAGATGCGTCTAGAAGAGGGGAGCAGGCTCGAGTGGTTGAGGGGGCAAGGGGCGACGTCTACTGATCGGAATCGGAGAAAATAGCTCACGGAGCGAGAGTTTGAGACGAATTCAAGGTGGCCTGGGAGGAGAGGAGATGGTGTCTGGGGTAAAGGTAGAGGGAGTGGCGAGTTAAGAGTAATGTCATGGGTGTAATCTGCATCATTAAGACGAATTCAAGCGAGGAATTAAACGGCAGGAACGACGAGGTTTGGGGGAAGAAACAGTCTCGCGGGTGGGAACGACGAACTGGTAGGTGGGGCCGTGTTGTCATCGTGAGAGATGGGTCTGTGGAGGGGTCCAGCGGTCAGTGGCGGAGTGGGTGAGTTCTGCGGTGAGAAAACATTTCCCTCGGGTGAGAGGGAGAGGTGGGCTGGACTGGGCTTAATGGGCTGGGCTGAGTCTGTTCCATTTTTTTTTGTTCCTGTTTCTTTTTCTTTTTCCATTTCTTTAATTCTGTTTTGATTTTGAATAAACAAATCAAACACTCATTTGAATTCAAACCTTTGCCAAATTTTGTGAAGACTTCAATACTGATTAATAGTATATTCTGAAGTCAATTTTGGAATAAAACTTTATTCTTTTTGGGGTCTTTTTAATTATTTAATTAGGCCCTTGTTTTAAATCAAATAAGATTTAATAATATTTTCAAACACCTTTAATTTCCTAAACCTTCCAAATCTTTTTAGTAGGTTTTTATTTGTTTAATAGGGTGTCAAATAATTCATCTTGAATTATTTGGAAAGTATTTAATATGATTCATAAATAATTTGAATTGGGTATTTGTTTTAATTCCAATGGAATTTAATATAGTTTAATTCCCTAATTTTTATTTGGAAGTTTTCTTTAATCTTAATTAGGTTGAATTAAACAACTTTTATTTCACTTGGGTAAATTCCAAAATACTATTTTCTCATGAATTATATAATTATTCTTATTAGAGATTTATCTTTATTAAAATAGGGATCGAATGGTTATTGCCATTTTATTTTATTTTGGAAATTGTTTATCCTTTTATTTTATTTAGATTTGGATTATAATTCATTCCATTTGCTTATGGATTAGGCCAAGATTTATTTGGTCTTTCATATATTCTTTATTTAATATTTCTTTCTTCATCTTATAAAATCCATATCTTTTTATTTAGAGATCCAAACTTGGTGATTCTAATTTGTAAAATCTTATTTGATATTTAATTATCACTTTAAATCTTTTTAGGATTAATTGCTCACCATTTGGTTTGGATTTTAGATAGGTGCTTTATTAGCTTTGGAATTCAATTTCCTTCTCTTATTAAATTCATAAGATTTTATCCATGGTTCCAAATTAAGTGAAACCAATTTATATGGTCTTACATATTTCTATTTGTCTTTCTTGATCATTTGTAAATGTTTGTTGACAAAAAATTTATATGGATCAAATCCATAGGTTTGGTGATAACTTGGAAATGATCTTTATTAGGGTTTAGGGTTTGGATTTATTTTTCAAGTGTTTAAATTTCCAGATGCATTTTATGAGGAATGCATTTCTTTTGATTTGGATTTTGTTGAATTCAAACTTCAATTAAAGTTTGTTCAAGATGGGATTTTAAGTTTCCTTTTAGAAAGAAGTTTCTTTTCACCCTGATTTTCAACAATAATTTTATTTTGTTTATTTATTTTTCACATTATAAGATTTGGAAAATCTTGGGATGTGACAATATGAATCCAATATAACATGGAGAAGATAAGAATATTGTTGATGGGGTCAACAACAAACTTATAGAAACACTCCAAGAAGATAGACTCATATGTTGTTTGAACAAGGCAAGAATACTGGTTAGATCAAAGGACATGGAGATTTACTAAAGTGAAACATCACAAGTAGAAACACCATCAAGATAATCCTTGGAACTGAGTTTGATTTGACGATAACCCAAATCAAATCAAAGATGGGGAGATAACATATCCATGAAGGAAATACTATCTTTCTTCAACATGAACATAACTAGACATCCCTTTGAAAAGAAACAGAGTCGGACAAAACTTTTGTGTTACAACTCTCCAAGTTGTTGTTTAAGCTCAACCAACTAGTTCTGGGGTATCTAGTACGGATCCTTGGAGAAAATAGCAGTTCAGAGAACTTGCTTACTCAGGAACTTGACATCACGGTCATGTGACAACATGGCGATACTTCTAGAAAGCCATCCAGAATATCACGAACCACCAATATGTCACTTAGTTCAAGAGGAAAATTGCTTGGTAAGGCAAGCAGACATAGTCTCGGAGCTTCGGCACAAGCCTAACTCTTTGACTGAAGAGAGTGCACCAGAATAATGGACGTGGTAACGCAATCAAACTTCGCTTAGTGATAGGATTAACCAATCACGCTAAGAATGACTCAAATGTCCTTAGAGTTCAAAACCAAAATAATTGTTAAGAATCTCGAATGACCACATCATTAGGCACACGCATCACTCACGAGCACGAAAGCTCGAGGAAGGGTGGGTAAATATGTGCAAGAGCATCACTTCATTAAGGGGCCATGAAACTTAACACGATCTCTTAGTATAGAAGAGTGGGATACTTTAAGTTAGAACAGATGGAAGACAATCAATGCCTCTTGATCTGCGGGTTACAACACTTTGACCTGGTCCTAGATATGACGAGGTGCTGGAGTTTGTTTCTCCTATACATTCCGAAATGGTTTGTCTGGACGGACCACAAGAGTATCTTGCATTGGAAGACACCAATGCATATTTACTACTTGGCTACCAACTGGTAGACCAAGGTTGGAAAACAACAAGTAAAAAGAACATGCTCAGGATGGAATCCAAAGATGTGGATGCATAAGTCAACAATCTTCCAAAAACTAATGCAAAGAAGAGATAAGGTGTGGCAGAGTCACAAATATAGATGCGAGACTCTCGAGGAGTAATATTGTCATGATTTATTTGGTTCCATTAAAGAACATCTGCCATAGCATGTGGTAGGGGAAGTCCTTAATTGTCACAATTCAATTGCCACAATAACCACAAGCTTGAAGGCTAGAATGGTAATACCAGCCATCCTAGGGTAATGTGGGAACATTAACGACAGGGGTTAAAAGGATGGATCTTAGGTTAAAGGTCAGCTTCATGTACCAGATTCACAACACTAGAATCCAGCATAATCAGGGATCTTCGGTTCAAGTCCAAGGGTTAAAACCCAAAGAAAGAAGTAACTACTACTTGAGTGACATAGTGTACACTACAAGATAGTATTCACGAGGTAGCATCCAGAATAAGAAACAACTTCTGAAGTACCCAAGCAAATGAAAAGGAGGCACACAAGGCAAAGGAAACCTCGAAGCCTAGAACAACATACTGAAGATCCAACAATATAATATTTTGGGTCCAAAAGATAGGGAGATCATGATATAAAGGAATCTCTCAGATGAGCAAGAGCAAGGGCAAAAAGGAATTCGCAACACACACAACTCTAGAGAACCCAACACTAGGTCAACTGGCTTAGAAACGACAATGCCCAGAAGGCACCTAAGCTTTGAAAGACTAGAAGAGATATCAAAACTTTTCAAAATTCAACACCAGATAAGATAACCGGAAGTTAGAGCAAAACTGGGTAAGGAGTAAAGAAGCGTACTAGAGTTTTTGCAAATACGTTTCAGCTTTAAAATAGTTTTCACAAACACTAGACTCAACATCGACCAATAGCAAGGTTTTCCTATGGTCGGTACTGCTTTGATACCAAGAACTATGACACCCCCGGGATCAGGGCTAAACAAATCCTAGAACTCCGTCTGAAATAAGCTTAACCTTGAGCTCGAGAATATCCAGTGAGGAATCGGTAACATTGCAGTGAACCTACGACACAAAAATTTATTACAGCAAGCTCATAACTGAGCAGAGAACCAAATTATTACAAGCAGAGGTCACTGACCACAAACATCAAACAACACAAGGCGAATTATGCTATTAAGTATAGCTAACTTAACAAATGGCCTAAGAGGCCTGAAGCATAGCGATGACGTCCTAGCCCATAGATTCTAGGCTGCCGGCCGGGAACCCCAAGCTACTTGTCGATGTCGATGTAGTACCAAACTTATCTTCAGGGAACACTTACTCTGCCAAAAGTATCAACAAATCAAGGGTGAGTACATGGTGTACTCAGCAAGACTTCTGGATGGTGGAGTTGTTTTGCATAAAGCCACTTTTGTTTATAAAACAAGAGGGAGAAAAAGCTCATCTAATCAGAGTATTTTAAAAGGGGATAAGAGAGCGACATCTCTGAAATATTGATCATCATCTTTTGATATCCACCGAATCATCATCATCTGAACTAGGATCACCCCCTCGTACCCATGAGGAAGCATCCTTAACAAACATTAGTTCCCAAGTTTTATGATTAGTTTCATGTTCTCTATGATCTCCCATCCATTCCCAAGTCGTCCATAACCGTGGACACGACTTTCTGAGAGATTATTACCCTACAGGGGTGTACAACTTTACCCACACATACCAACCGACTCTTAATGCCACTTGACACACTTCCTTGGTGTGCTAACAGATGGTGTGGTTGGACACGCCCTTTACCTTTCTTTTGCCGAGACGATGAGTCACGCAATAAGTATGGTTCTGCCGTAACGGGTCAAATCCCGAAGCCGGTACTTAAAGATGTGAGGCGAGGTTGGTTCACCAGGGGCTCCATCGACCCCAAGCAACCCGGTCCACGCTTCCATACCTGTTATGAATGCACCTCCTTCGCCTCCTTCTTTCGAAAATGTTTTCAATGCTTATGTCGAATGGAACACCCGAACTATGTGAATCATGGAATCTACTAGGCAAGTTAGTCAATCATGGGGTCCCCGTTTACCCCGGTTGTACGCTCGTCTTGGTTCAAGACGCAAGAACCTAGGGTCCTAAGGGTGGCGAGCATGGGACTAGAAAAACCACATCCCACCATGGCCTCCCATTCAAGCCTTAGCATGTTTAATCTCATATCACTAATATCATCTCATCACTTTCTCCTGTCATACTAGATTCTCTGCATATGATACATCATCTGGAAGGACCAGACTCAACAGCTATGCATGGCTAAGCAGGACACAGATGTAAGATCTAGTAGTGCACGCAAGCCAAAACCTAGTTATGCTAGGAGCAGTGGATCAGGTAATATAAGCTCAAAGGGAGTAATGCAATAGATAGGATACTCTATCTATCGATAAAATACCATAGTAGAATCGTATGCAACATGGCAGAATTGAATGCTTTCGAAATCATAGGATTATATCATGGTGGGGCTATGCTTTCCTTTTCCAGTTGATAACAGATAAGCAGATCTTCAGGAGCCTTGTACTTGACTTGTTATAGTTGGTCAAGTATTGTTCTTCGATATTTCGATCTTTGACGGTGTTGACCTCGGCTTCAATCTCGATCTCGATATCGTATTCTACCGCGAAGAACCAAACACCGGAAAGAGAGGGAACAATCAACAATGGCATCGATGCAATGCTCAAGCAAGGATGATGATATGAAAAGTTGAATTATATTGAATTGAAACCCTAAAACATGCTCGGCAATTTAATTGGGGTTCCGAGGGGTAGAAACCCTAATTCGGGGAAACTCCGGAATCATCTATTAGGGGTTGGTAGGTTGTTCTAATTAAACTTGTCATTTCAGTTGTTGAACAATGCATGATTATAACTTAAATAGATATCTCTCATTTTTCTGAATATTTTGATATACTATTTGTATTTTTTTGACTTATAAATAATTAGTTATTTAATTTACAAGATTTAAATCATTTTCTAAAAATATTAAACCCAATTTTAAAAGATTTACTGCGGGGTGGGGTTACTTTCACTAGGCCTAAGTCTACGCAGAGGCTGACGAATGGGACCATAGCCACATCATCAACGGCGTGGGCAAACAGGACCCACGGCAGGTTTGACTGCGCTGACCCGCATGCTGACGACGTCATGCTGATGTCAGCATGACATCAGCACGGCGTTGAGCCGCAAATCGGCGGAGGGGATGATGATTGGGGCTTGCGGGACTGCGGGGATGGGAGCGCTCTGGAATGAGGAGAGCGATGGGGGCCTGATAGCGGTGGCGCCGCCCTCAAATGGTCACCGGAACAGCGTTCCCGGCGAGCATCTGCGGCGGAGCTCGGTGGCATACGGCGGGAGGGCGAACCAGGAACCAAGGGAAGGCTCTGGCGTGACCAGCGGCTCACCGTGGTTGCGGTGGGAAGGTCAGTGAAGCTCGGGGCGGCCCGGAACGGCCGCCATCGACGATGATAGTGGCGACCGGTGCTCGGGACAACGGGGTCGTTGCGATCGATTCCAGCCGCGTGAGGCCGATTCCTTGGACGAGGGAGGGCAGGGCGACGAGACGGAGCTCCGGGACGACACGACATGGCTCGGGGAGGCCGGAGGCGGTAGGGCGACGGCGGTCTGCAAAGCTAGGGTTCGGGTTGGGGAAACCTGGGAGAGAGGGAGGTTGTCCAGGAGAAACTGAGGGGATAAGGGCGAAGGAGAGGCGTCGTGGTGTTCTTATCTTCACTCCAGAGCGCGACGGACATTCGAGAACGAGCAGCGGGATCGACGGCGCCGGCGGCGAAAGGCAGTTGCCTACCTGCCTAGAGGAAGATGACGGCAGGGAGATCGAAGGGGTATGGGCCGGGGCTAGGCCGTGTTGGGTTGGCCGCGGGCTGCAGTTTGCTGCGCAGGGCGACATGAAAAGAAGGAGAGAGGGAGAGATGCAAACTAGGCTGGGCCTGGTCGGCTGCTGCTCATTTTTTATCAAAAGCTTTTCTCTTTTTCTGTTTTGTAATTTCTATTTTGCATTTTCATTTCAAATCTGCTTTTGAGTGATTCAAAAATACCAGAGGCTTTAAAAATATTGAAATACTAGAGGGGCCCTAAAACAATTTGGGCTCCACATATTTTGATACTTTTCAAAATTCAAAACTATTTGAATGGATTTGCAAATGGAAAGACAGGGAGAAGCTAGGGTTTTAGGGTTTGATTTAATTATTTAATGCACATTTTATGTGATGATGCTCATCAATGCACAAACAAAACCCTAATATAGATTAACTAAAACTGTGGTGTTACACTGCCAGATTTGGAGAAAGATTTAAAAGTCTATTGTGATGCGTCTCACCAAGGATTGGGTGGAGTTTTGATGCAAGAAGGTATTCATGGAGACACTATCTTTTGGGATAACTCATGAAGTGAATTATCCGACTCATGACCTAGAGTTAGCCTTTGTTGTCCATGCACTCAAAACCTGGAGACACTATCTTTTGGGAAAACGTTGTGAAGTATTCATGGACCACAAGAGTTTGAATTATATCTTCACCCAGAAGGAACTCAATATGAGACAAAGAAGGTGGCTAGAGCTCATCAAGGACTATGACTTGAGTTTGCAATACCATCCCTGTAAAGCAAATGTTATAGCAGATGCTTTAAGCCGTAAGGTTTATGTGAATGGCCTTACCAAAGGAGAACTGCCAGATGATCTATGTGCCCAATTCAAAGATCTCAGATTGGAGATAGTGCCCGAAGGATATCTCATGTCATTGGAAGTTCAACCAACATTGTGGACAAGATTAAAGAAGCCCAAAAATTGGACAAGGAAATAGAGGAGATTAATGGAAAATTAGTAAAGGAAGGCTAAAGGATTCCATGAAGATGAAGAAGGAACTTTATGGTATGGAAAACGTATCTGCATTCCGCAAGATCCGAAGCTTCAAAAATTGATTCTGCAAGAAGCACACAACTCAACATATTCCATTCATCCAGGTAACACCAAAATGTACATGGATGTGAAGGAAAGATTTGGGTGGAACAATCTCAAGAAAGATATCGCGGAACATATTGCATTGTGTGATGTGTGTAGTCGAGTGAAAGCGGAACATTAGAAACTGGCAGAGTTATTACAACCACTACCTATTCTTGATTGGAAGTGGGATATGATTGGTATGGATTTTCTCACCGGACTGCCAAGGATTAGATCCAGATATGATTTTATTTGGGTTGTTGTGGATCGCCTAACTAGAGTGGCTCATTTCATACCCGTGAAGACTACCTATACAAGTGCTAAGTTATCTAAGATCTATATGAACAGGATTGTATGTCTGCAAGGAGTACCTAAGAGTATTGTGTCTAATAGAGGAACTCAGTTCACTTCACATTTTTGGCGACAACTGCATGAATCATTGGGAACAAGATTAGAATTCAGCACAACTTTTCACCCTTAGACTGATGGACATACAGAAAGGACCAACTAGATTTTGGAAGACATGTTGAGGGCATGTTCCCTAGACTATGGTGCTAGTTGGGCATGAATCTGGCATGTGCCCCAGATTTTTGAAGTCTGCCTTACGCAGAATTCTCTTACAATAACAGCTATCAAGCAAGCATTTAGATGGCACCGTCACTACTAGGAAACTAGTTATAGATAGACATACCTTCTGTGGCGCATGGTTCTGACCATGCGGCACAAAATTTATCCAGTGGCGCATCCGGAGTAATGCGCCACAGAACCACCAAATTTCTGTGGCGCATCTTACGGAGTGATGCGCCACAGAAGTATGGTGGGACCCGCACCAGCGGTTGGACCATGAATCTTCGGTGGCGCATAAACCCATATGCGCCACTGAATTTTGGTGGGACCCACAGCAGGCGGGGTACGACCGTGCTCTGACCAAACTTCTGTGGCGCATACAAGAATATGCGCCACAAAAGATTATATCTTCTGTAGCGCATATCATCATGACTCCTGTGGCGCATACAAGAAAATGCGCCACAGAAGTATCATGACTCCTGTGGCGCATTGTGGAATGCGCCATAGAAGTTTTCATCAGTGGCGACGTAATAGTGGCATCCCTGCCATGCGCCACAAAAGACCAGTATAGATGCGCCACTGATGAAGGATTTCCTAGTAGTGCGTTTAAATTTCTTTATGGAAGGAAGTGTACTACGCCATTGCTATGGAGTGGTGTATGAGAAAGAAATTTGTTCGGACCAGAACTGATTAAGAAGCTCAAGATAAAGTTAAATTGGTAAAGGACAGATTGAAGATATCCCAGTCCCGACAAAAGAGCTACGTAGATCCAAAGCATAGAGAAGTCACCTATGAAGTAGGTGATAGAGATTACCTTAGAGTCTCACCACTTCGTGGTGTGAAGAGATTTGGAGTCAAAGGAAATTTGGCACCTAGATATGTTGGACCATTCAAGATTTTGAGCCGCAAAGGGGAAGTGGCTTATGAGATTGAATTTCATGAATCACTATCAGCAGTTCACATGTGTTTCATGTGAGTCATTTAAAGAAGTGTCATCCGGAAATGGAAGAAACTTCATTGAATACATTATACCTTTGGAAGAAGTATAGTTGGAGAGTGATCTCATCTATGAAGAGAAACCTATAAAGATTCTTGAGACTGCAGAAAGAGTTACTCATACCAAGACTATCAAATTCTGCAAGTACAGTGGAATCATCATACCGAAGAAGAGGTGTTTGACACACTTTTGAATGCTAGGATCATAGTACAAAATTGTGGAAAAGGTTTGAATTCAAACAAGTTTGAATTAGGGTTTCAAATTCATTCCTTAAAATCAAAACAGAAAAGAAAAAGGGCAAAGAAAAAATAAAAACCAGCGCAACCTATTTGTCCCAGCAGCACTAGCGGCCCATCTAGCCCACCCGGGTCTCCTCTCTCTTTCTTTTATCACCCGCGCGAGCCACACCCTCACACTCCACACCCTCGCTGACCACTAGGCCTGGCACCAATTCACCCCTTTGTCCCCAAACCCCGTGCGCATACAACGTCGTCGCCGCCCATTTCCTCCCCATCACTGCCATGTTGAATTCACTTCAATTCGCGTTGATTGCTCGCGTTACTGCCGCCCCAGACCGACTACTTAACACCCTCTGCCTCGGGGTCATTTCCCCTCACTCGCCACTAGCTAATCGCCACCAGGCTTCCCACAATCAAGCTCGCACCGCCGCTGCCTGACGCACTCCGGCGAGCAATTCCGTTGAGTATAGCACGCCTCTCCGCCTCTCGATCACACGAGTGTGTTCCTCATGTTCTTACGCAGCAAACCATGCCTATGGTTTGACCCAATTATCCCCAGGTCATCGGCCCCGTTAACCCTTGCAAGCACCCGACGTCGACTACAACTCTGGCGAGTAATTCCATTCAGGTCTGTATGCCCCTTACCCTCTGTATCAAACTAGCATGTGCGCCGTGACCTTGTGCACCTCCTGATTCCCTTCGCTTGCCTTCTCGTGACATAGGTCGTCGCCTCCATCGCTGTTTGTGAAAGCCCGGCGCCAGCATCAACTCCGACGAGCTCCTATGCTTACTCCCGTGCGCCCCTGTCCAAGCCAACTACGCCTTGACATCATACCCTTTACCCCTAGCACCGCCAGAACGTTTCCGGCAGTAGCGCCGCCACTGCCAGCGCCATCAGCGACGCTCACTTTTGGTCGCTTGATCCACAGGCGTTTGATCTAGATCATGCGGCGTAGAATAGATCACTTACGGAACCGTTTTGTTTAGATTTGGCGCTTTGGATCTGACTTGATCCAACGGCGTGGAAGGGTGATCCTGAGTGAAACAGTATCAACGAATAGGAACGCATCGCGTGTCTGGCTGTTTGATTTAAAATCTCTTTTTGAATCTATTAGTTGATTTAACTTGTAAAATTCATAACTTTAGTTCTGTTTGTCCAAAATTTGCAAATAATATATCATTGTATTCATAAAATTAAGCCCTACACGTATATGGCCTTGAATTGATCATTTGATTCGAGAAATCGGGATTATTTGCAGAAGCATTTGTAGGCCTATTTTGCATATAAAAATTATTTAGAAAATGTTTATAAAGGAAATTTGAGTTTGTTTAGACTTTAGAAAGTTTACTTTGTGTTCAGTACTGTTTAATTTGACTTGTTAGTGTAGAAAAATCATTTCATTGCATTTTCATGCATTCATATATATTTTGTTTGAATATTTGAATGTGAATTTGGTGTTATGATTTTATGTGTAGATTTTGCTGATTGTGAATGTGAGGACTATTGCTACTCTCCCAACTATCAAGGCAAGTGGTGATTCATATTTTGACCTATTATTTATTTTGACTATGCACTAGTGATATTTTGAGTAGGACTTGCATGGAATTTTTCTAAGTATATATACTATGCTATTCCTTGGGAGATCCTAGTAGTTGTAGTCTTAGTAGATTTTTCCCTAAGTTAAGAAAACTTGTTATGTTATCATGCTTAGCCTAGGTAGTAGAAAACAAGTTTGGAATATTCATGCTATGAAATTTTTGCAAAGTCTATGACTTGTGTTTTGATTAATAAAACATCTATGTGAATGAATCACCTGGGTGGAATGGTATGGTTGGTTTATGTTGAGTGGTTACACAAGGCCCATGTCTATGGTTTACCTTGTGTATCACACTTGTGGATTGCCACCCAGGAACAAAGGGATTTGAGATGTTTAGTGTTGAGAAGATTCTAGTGCGGCCACATGGCATATGGGATTTGCCTTGACCAACTAGGTTGCAAGAACTTAGCCAGATGGACAGTTGGTGGTAGGGTGATAGGATGGAACGTGTCCATGGTGGTCTAAGGGAATGGTTCTGAAAATTATCGTCTCGATGCATGTCGAGTATTGTGGGGAAAGTGCACCACCTCTCGAGAGGGTAAAACCTAAGTACTTAGCCGTGTCCCCGGCAACGGACAATTTGAGCATTGAAGACATTGAATCAATGAAGGATCTCCTCATCCCAATTTCTATGTTAAAAACTTATGGTTGAACAAGGGTAAAGGTTCACTAATGTCTATTGTTGGTTCCTTGGGTTTTTTGACAAACAAAAACTTAATGTTTTCAACTAATAAGACAAACCTTATTTTGAGCAAAGCCAACCTAAGATACACTTAGCCAAATTCATATAGATGTTAGATACTACTATTCTACTATGGTATCACTTACCAATACAATTCCAAATGTATTGACCCACTGTGGCTGTAACTTATGATGTTGCAGGTTAGTCTGATGGAGATTAGGGTTGTGAGTCTACACTCAACATGTTTGCCTATGACACATGAAGATGAAGACTTATAGTTATTTCCTCTATGTTGTGAACTCTATGTACTAGCCTTGGGCTATTGAGTTTTAAAGACAATGTTATCTCTAGAATGATGATGTAATAACGACCTTTGTATCTATGTACTTCATCTCAAACTGTGGATGCTATAATTTGATCCAGGGACTAGCATTGCAATCATAGGGGCCTTTACCTTTAAAAGGTGGGGTCTTACATCTTTATTCTTCGAGTGCCTCTTGGACTCCGTTGGCCTTCGTGGGCCATAAGCTTTTATGCGCCTAGGGTAACTAATCATAGGGACACGTTAGATCATACTCATGTCAGTATGCTCTGAGACTCTATCTGAATCGTATATTCGGGTCGAGTCCCAAAACTCTGTTTAGCTGTTTAGCCGAAGTTTCTGCTATGAGTAGATGTTCTTATTTTTATTCAAGTATCATAGGGATTTGATAGAATGAGTCTGATGCATCTAACAGATCGGCGATCAGTTAATTGCACTTGGGAAAAAACAATGTGAACCTACATCAAATTCAAATCTCCGGCTTGAAATCGGTATTTGGTGCTGTCAACACCCAGATTTTTAATCTCAGATGCGTGTTATGCCATGCATCGCAATCCCAGGATTACCATTTTTGCGAGACATAACAGATTGGATATCACAGTACATCATCCATTACAAACCATACATAAGGTCTTACAACAAATAAAGGATCTCATGATCCAGTCTTAATACAATCATAGCAGGAGAATAACGTAATAATAATGGCAGCATGGGCAAAGCTCCATCTTCATGGTCACAGGCAATGCTGACGATTATAGATGATCCTAGTGGCCATAACCTTCCTGCGGTGCATCCTCCTGATAGTCCACGTCATAGTCTGGACACGGGAATAGCCAGGGACAAAACCATGAGTACTCTTTAAGTACTCGCAAATTAATACTAGCAAGTGAAGTAGTTTTGAGTAGGAATATTAAGCTCTAGGCTATTTTGCAAAAATCTAGATTTATCTCTAACTGATTTCAGAAGCAAAGAAAGCTAGTTGAAAGTTTTATAACATCTAAGTGGGAACTTGAGTTTTCATGTTCACAACCCTGTTGTGGTCAAAACAAAGTCACGATTCATTTAATAAGTCATTTTGAAAATATCTGACGATGGAACAGTATGGCCACTCCAACTGTCCATAACCGCCGACGCGGCTATTCGAGTAGTTTGACACTCTGCGCCACAATATTCGATACATCCATTAGGAACAATCCTAAATTCACCATACTCAGTATGCGGATAATCAATCTTAACTTTTCAATTATCGGCCCTAGTTTAGGCACCTCTCCTGTGAGCTTGGCCTCCCAACCATGACCAGCTGTCATCTTGGGAAATGCATAGGTGGACAATCTTCACAAGGTAGCCTCACCTCAAACCTTGGCCGCAAGGGAACCCATACTAAGGTATATAAACTTCTAGTCAAGCCCTACCCAAATTTCGGGTATTGTGGTTGTACGGTAAGATTGGAATGGTATCGCATCCAGACAATCATTAGTTTTATAAAGGGATAAGGCTCATGCCTCAACATTTTCACCATCAAAATCACCTGGTGTTCAAGAACACATGTCAAAACATTTCAGTAGAATGACTCATCATTCTAAGGTTTTCATAACCATTTTCACCAAGTATTCCCATCTAAAGTGATCAAGTTTTATACTTAGCACTCGCCACTAAAGTTGGGGTCAACACTAATGACGGGTGATAATCAAGTGTGAATTATCTAAGCTCAATCTCATGCCTCAGGATGACATCAAGATTGATCTAACTTAGGAAAAAATTTATGCTCTTTATGCTAACTTTAATAACCTTTCTAAAATCTACAAGTCACTAAGTAAACAAAAGTAAAAGCTTTGATAAAGAAATAAAATAACTAAGGTTGCAACTAAAACTGGGATTGGGCATAATCAAATTTATCTAACCAAGCATGCCAAATGCACTGCATAGGTTATCTAGTTTTCACATTTGCATGTGTTAGCTTGCAAGGTTAACTTTTTTTGTGAATCTTGCTAAGATAGTAGTTGGCCTTGTGCAGAGCAGTGGTTGAAGTTCTCCTCGACTTCTTCTTCGTAGTAGTCTCCTTCCTCCTCATATCCTTAGTCGGTACTACCGTCTATAATTAAATACGAGATACACCATCACCAAACAATACTAGTATCACAAAGATTAAAGCACTGGTTATATTTATTTTATTTTAGAAAAGTAATTTCTACTCATTGAAAAACTACTTAAGATTGAATATTCTCCAACTAAAATAGGGGATCATGTTGACACATGCCATCACCACATATTTCAGGCTTGGGAATGTGATTTAAAGTGGTGTCACAATTTAATAAGGTTTAACCTTTTTATTTTAATTAAATAAAGTGACTACAAATGCCTATGGGGCATTCTTTTATTGCTTGTCCATTATTTCTGCAAGTAAAACTAGATACTTTTATATATTCAGAAAGGTCTTATCAAATGTGATTTTTGAGAGTTGGAATCAACCCAAAAGCTTTTGTGGTTTAATTTTGAAAAATGTTTGAATGGAGAAAAGTCTCTGCCTTGTTATTATTACTATATGTGATCTTATAATTCCAAATGATTTGAATCCAACAGGCTTGGATTAAAAATTTCAGTACCTTTCTAGCAAAATTAGTTTCATGCAATTTGGTCCAGTGAATCTCCCTTAATTTATTTTTCAATTTAGAGATGGAACTAAGTTTGAAACTAAATGGAAAAACCTAAGTTTGAATTACTGGGTCGCGCGGGATTGTAACTGGGCCGGCCCACTGCGCACAGCACGCGTGGGTAGATTTAAGTGGCTGTCCCCACCAGTCAGCGAGACAGGAGGGTGCGAAGGACTACGGGGTGATTTGGGCCGTAGGACTAGAAGCTAGATCTACGGCCGAGGTTCATCGTCCATGTCTGAACAGAACGGGGCGAGGTCAAACCCTAGTGCGACCAGTGGGGGTCATTGGCGGCTCACCGAGGCTCCGGCGATAGTCGGCGATGGAGGCGAACGACAAAGTCGACGACGGCGATCCTCCTGGTACCCGTGGCTCCTCCTGGGGTGGTTCCAATCAACGGAGCCCCTCCTCCAGCAGCAGCAAGCTCCGGTGAAATTCCGGCAACCTTGTACTCGCCTTGATCCGGGGATGAGGTGGGGTGGTTCTGAGAGAGAGGAGAGTGAGATGGTTATCTAAAATCGAATGGGGGAGGCCTCTATTTATAGTGCAAAGAGGGGACCAAAGGGTGCGGGTGGAGCTCATCATAGTCGTCTGCACAACGAGCTAATGACATGGCTAGGGTTAGGGGACGGTGCGCTGCCTCCTGGCGAAGCTCAACGGAATGGTGGGGAGGCGTGGGGCAGTGCAAATTGGTCGGAACACTATGATGCTCTAGGCGGGTCCGCCGGAAGTTTTAATGGCGCACGGGATCTCCTAGTAGCGCGACGACGAACGAGCATGTCCGAGCGGTTCCTGGGGCGGCGGTGATCACACACGCAAGCGGCGAGGGCAGGGCGCGTTCTGTGCGAGCGTGTCGAGCGCCGTACTCTAGCGCGCTCTCGGCATGCTTGCAGAGAGACTGGGCGCGCTCGTTCTGAGTGGTCCAAGGGCTGGCAAGGCTTGGGCACTAGACAGGGGGTGGCGATGGACGGTGGAGTCTCTGATAGACAATGTTGGCGAGGCTAGGGAAGCTCCTAGTTTGCTTTCGACCTTGTGGTGGCAAATTGGGCTCAACCATGGTCACCATTTATGACATTGACAAGCTTACAGTGTGCTAGGGCTAGTTAAATTAGTTTGATGATCTACTAAGAGTGTGATGTGAGCTATAGAGGAGACAAGTTAGGCACAACACTGCTCACTATAGTGTTTGATGTTTTATTTGATTTATGTTTACAAGGTGTTTGATGAAATGGCCGCAAGAGATTTGAATTTGAATTTTTGAGTGAAATTTTGTGGGTGTACTAGTCACATACTATGTAGCCTATGGTTGCTTGGATTTGCAAAGGTGCACTGGTTTGGTTGGGTTTTGAGAAATGGTGATCTTTACATATGATATAGATTCAATTTTGAAGTTTCATTTGAATCAAGTTGCCAAAAGTTTTTTTGGGTTTGCAAGGTGGGCTTGGGTTCACTTTCACTTGGTCTAACAAGGGGTGAAAAGAAATGAATTTGTTTCTGTTTGAAATCTTGGACTGGAAACACTCAAAGTGGTCTAGTGAGCAAGATTGGCACAAATGACCATTTGCTTGTTTTGTTTGTTTTTGAATTTCTCTTGATTTGTTTCTACTTGGAATTGATTTAGATGATGTTGTTTTAATCTTTAAACCATTCCTTGTTATTTACAACAATCAGACAAGTCCATTCATGCATTCATACAATCATCACATACACACATGCATTCATAATGATTTTAATTAATAAAAGTTTTTGTTAACCCTAATTTTGGTGATTGGAATTTGATAACCTTGATTACTATTTTTGGGATGTTACAAACCTTCCCTCCTTAAACAAAATCTCGTCCCGAGATTTGAGAAAAAGAAAACTAGGATTTAAAGAGATTGGGAAACTCGGTCCTAATGTAATCTTCTCGCTCCCAGGTAGCTTCTTCTTTAGTGTGGTTACTCCACTGAATCTTGAGAAATTTGATGCTTCGGGTCCTGGTGGTTCTGAAAGCTTCCTCCAAAATACGGATGGGAACTTCGGGATATGTCAGGTCATCGTTTATCTCTATGGTTTGGTGATCAATATTATTGAATACTTCAGTCTTCTCGGAGACTTCTAGGCATTTACGAAATAATGATATATGGAACACATTATGCACGGCTGACATCTCCTCTAGTAGTTACAGTTGATATGATACCTCTCCTCGATGATTCAGAATCTTGAAAGGTCTGATATATCTGGGGGCTAACTTTCCTTTGACCTGGAAACGTTGCATTCATTTCAAAGGTGACAATTTGAGATACATAAAATCTTCGATATTGAAAGCGAGGTATCGATGTCTCTAGTCGGCATAACTCTTCTGTCTGGATTGGGCGGTCTTGAGGTGCTCACGGATCTTGTGAACTTTCTCTTCTGCTTCTCGTAGGATGTCGGGTCCAAAAATCTGACTCTCTCCTACTTCCGACCAATTCAAAGGGGTACGACACTTCCTTCCATACATGAATTCAAATGGGGCCATTTGCAAACTGGCTTGATAATTGTTGTTGTAAGAAAATTCTGCAAAAGGCAGACAATCTTCCCATTCACATCCATATTCTTGCACACAGGCTCTCAGCATATCTTCGATTATTTGGTTTACTCGCTCCGTTTGTCCATCTGTTTGAGGGTGATAAGCTGTGCTGAAATCTAATCTAATCTTGTTCCCAATCCTTCTTGGACTTTCTTCCAAAATCTCGAGGTAAGCCGAGTTCCGCGATCCAACGCGATGTTCTTGGGGACTCCGTGCAAACTGACGATCCGAGCAATGGACAACTTTGCTAGCTTCGAACTCTGATAAGTGGTCTTGACAGGTAAGCAATGGGCTACTTTGGATAGTCTATCAACTATGACCCAAATAGAGTCATTTCCCTTACTAGATGTAGGCAAACCAGTGATAAAATCTATTCCAACTGAATCCCATTTCCATTCCAGAATCTGCAATGGTTGCAACAGTCCCGCGGGTCTCTGATGCCCCACCTTAACTCTCTGACAATTATCACACTTGGCTATGTAGCTTCCGATTTCTCTCTTAATCTTATGCCACCAAAATTTCTCCTTCAAATCCTGATACATCTTCGTTCCTCTAGGTGGATAGAATAAATAGTATCATGGGCTTCTTTCAAAATAGCTTGCTTCCACTCAAAATCTGCTGGCACACAGATACGTCCTTTATACCACAAAACTCCTTCTTCATCTTCGGTGAATCTGGGTACCTTCCTTGCACCGATACGATGTTTGATTCTGTCGATACTAGCATTTCCTTTCTGTGCCTCCTTGATCTGACTGATCAGAGTGGGTTGAAGTTCTATGCTAGCCAAAAATCCTTCACTTACTAACTCCATTCTAAAATCTTCCATCTCCTTATGTAAACTTGGTTGCTCTTTTAGAATCATAGAGTTCAATCGACATGGCAATCTACTAAGGGCATATGCTACCACATTGGCTTTATCGGGGTGATAGTGGATGTCCAGATCATATTCCTTGATTAACTCTATCCATCTCCTTTGCCTCATATTCAGCTCCTTCTGAGTAAAGATATACTTTAGGCTCTTGTGATCCGAATAAATCTCACGAAGATTTCCCATAAGGTAATGGATCCATGTCTTCAGGGCTAGAACTACTGCTGCAAGTTCAAGGTCATGGGTAGGATAATTCTACTCATGTTGTTTCAGTTGTCGGGATAGATAAGATATTACTTTGCCTTCTTGCATCAATACACATCCGAGACCGATCTTAGATGTGTCACAATACACATCAAACGGCTTCGTGATATCCGGCATGATCAAGACTTGGGCTTAGATCAATCTCTTCTTGAGTTTTTGAAAACACGATTCACATTTGTCTATCCATTCAAACTTCTTATCCTTCTTCAACAATTGGGTCATGGGTTTGGCGATACTCGAGAATCCTTCTACGAACTTACGGTAATATCCCGCTAATCCAAGAAATGCATGAACTTGGGTTTGAGTGGTTGGGGTTGCCATTCTTCAACATCCTTAACCTTGGCGGGGTCAATGGCAATTCCTCTGGATGATACAATATGTCCGAGGAATCCTACCTCCTATAACAAGAATTCACATTTGCTAAACTTGGCATACAGCTGATGCTCTCTAAGGGTTCCAGGGATGGTCCTTAGGTGTAGCTCATGTTCTTCTTCTGATTTGGAATAGATCAGAATGTCATCGATGAAAACAACGACAAACTTATCCAGGAAGTCCATAAAAATCATATTCATGAGGTTCATGAAATAAGTGGGGGCATTGGTTAATCCAATAGACATGACAGTGTACTCATACAATCCATATCTAGTGGTAAAGGCAATCTTTGGAATATCCTATGAGTGAATCTCGAGTTGATGATAACCAGTTCTAAGGTCAATCTTAGAAAACACTTTGGCACCAGTCAACTGGTCAAACAGGTCTTCTATCTTCGGTAGTGGTTACTTGTTCTTGATGGTGACATCGTTCAACTTCCGATAATCCGTACACAAATGGTTACCTTCATCTTTCTTGTCCACAAACAAGACAGGTGATCTCCATGGCGACACACTTGGTTGGATCAATCCTATCTCCAGCATAGCATCCAGTTGCTTCTTCAGCTCCACTAATTCAGACGACTTCATACTATACGGTCTTTGGGCTATGGGTCCGGTTCTAGGGAATAGTTCAATGATAAACTCGATATCCCGATCTGGGGGCATACCGAGCAAAACATCTGGGAATACATCAGGGTATTCACAGACTACTCTGAATTGGTCAATGGTTGGTTGGGCTAGACTCTTGTTGCACTTGAATTGACGGGGCAAGGTTTCAGATACATGCTCTACTAATATCTCGGCTATAATGGTCATGGTTATGGCTTTCTTGGCACAATCGATTAATCCTTTATATTTCGGCATCCAACCCATTCCTGTTACTACTTCCAAACCTTTAGTTCTAAGTACTATTAGATTAGCATAAAAATCTATGCCATGGATTCTGATAGGTAAGTCCTTGCAAATTTGTCTAGATTTGGTGGTTGAACCAGGTATTTCAACTATCATAACATGCTTCAATTTTGTTGGTTGAATCTTAATAGTGCATGCAAATTATTCTGTACCAAACGAGTGCGATGCTCTAGAATCAAACAACACACTTGCAAGTACTGAGTTAATAGAAAACACACCCAACACGGCATCTGGCGCTTCTTGGGCTTCTTCAGCATTCATGTGAAACAGACGGCCATTGTGGTTGAGCGAATTCCCTGGGGCAAACCTTCTTCCAGGATGAACACGACGCTACTGCTGAGCTAGGGCATTCACATTGGGGGCTACGCCAATCTTCTTGGGGAAGTCATTGGAATAGTGACCCTTGGTTCCACATTCATAACAAGTCACTTGAGACTTGTCCTTTGCTGCAACAGGCACATCATTGCTTCAAGTTATTGGGGCAGTGTTGGTGTTGTTGGCAACATTGTTGTTGTTGAACTTGGGAGGTGCACGATTGAAATTGCTGGGGTTGCCAGGGTTGTTGTAATTTCGTCCGGGCCTTGGGTTTCTTCCTCCACGGTTGTGGTAGGTTGGACGGTTCATCGGGGGTCTATTGGTTCTCGGGGCAAATCCTGGAGATGGGTTGGGGCGATACTTTGGGGTATGGTGCGTTCCTAGTTGATGCATCATTCTATGCTTGCGGTTCTCATTGGCTTGGTTGATCTTGCCTTCCATCTGAATGGCAGAATCCACTAAGGCTTTAATGTCAGGAAATGGGATATTAACTAAGACTGTCTTCATATCATCATGTAGACCAATCAAGAATCTCTCCTTCTTCTTGGCTTCATTGCCAATCTCATCCTCTTGACATAAATTTGTCACAGTACTCAACTACCATCATCCTCCCTTTCTTAAGTTCTCTAAATTCATCTCTCATCCTCTTGATCAAACCCGGTGGCACATGGGTCCTGCTGAACTTGAGTTTGAATTCATCCTGAGTCATCATTTGTCCTCCATTCATGGCGCGAACGCTGTTCCACCAAGCTCTTGCATCTCCTGCCAGATAGTGGGTGGCAAATAGTACTTTCTTGTTGGCTTCCACTCTGGAAACTTCTAAGTTTTTCTCCATGGTCTACAGCCAATCATCTGCATCTAAGGGCTCTTCGGACTTAGTAAATATGGGTGGATTGGTGTTCTTAAAATTCTTGAGCTTGGATCCATGGTTGTCCTGGTTTCCATGGCCTTGATTGTTGTTGGCCATCTGAGCTATGTGTTGAAGGGAGGCTAAGTTGGCTTGACGTTCGACTCTTTCCGCTTCACGGTCAGCAACCAACATTTGCAAGATCTGTAACATTGGGTCCAGGGACGAAGTGCTTCCTCCGCGAGGCATCTGAAGATTGAGATAGATCATGAGAAAAGAGGGAAATTTCTAAGGTTCAGGGTTTTTGTTTTTTCACAAAGTTTTAGAAATTTGACTCAGATTTTTCCAGCAACTTTTTTTTCATTCATTCATTCATAGCACACGATACAAACACACACCACAACACGGAAACAGATGGTTTTAAGAACCATTCTGTGAAACTACGATACAATGGGACCGGATACAACCTCATTAACGCTAGTGCTCAAGTGCTACTACTCCTCGGAATTGGTGTCCTCATCATCCTCATCATCATAATCAATGAAGGTGAAGTCATCCTCATAGGTGAAGAAGTCCATGGCTTGATCCTCCAGAAAGTCATCATCATCACTAAGGTAAGAGTAGGGGTCTCCATGGATATCCTCCCCTGCATTCTCCCTCTCCTCAAGCAGCATGTCTCTCTCGTGGACTGTCTCCTCCAACTCTGTGATCCTGTGACGAAGACGGGCAATGATACACTCCTTCTTGTCAAGCTGACGGCGAAGAGACTGGCGATCCTTCACCAGCTTGGCAATGATCTGATCCTTCTAGACAGCGATGCAATAGTTGTGGTTGACGTAGGAGCGGGCATTGTTCAATTCCTTCTGCCGGTCGTACATCATGAAGCTGAGGTGGTCCACTTGATTCTTCAACTCAGGGTGATATGGGTCCTCCAGTGGCTGTCTCATTGATGACCCACACGTATAGGGGGTGTATCGTAGTACTTTCGATAAATAGGAGTGTCGATCCCAACAAGGAGCAGAAGGTGTTGACTAGTGGTATGGAGCAGGAATTCTCTGTAAATACTTAGCAAACTAATTTTTAGTGGTTTTCTGATAAGGCAACAAAACAAAGTGCAAGTAATAAAGACAAAGAACAAACGAGGCAAGTGGCCCAATCCTGTCTTAGAAAAGGACAAGCCGGTGGAAATACTTATAAGGACCAAACGTTGTCGAGGACACACGAGAATTCTCTCAAGTGCTTTCGCTTCAAATAACTAAGTACTCTTCTTTGGTATTGTAAGTGTTGTGTGGGTGAACCTCTGCTAATGTACCGACCTTACTTGGACTAATACATACTTGTCATTAAACCCCCGGCAAGCATCCGCAACTATAGGAAAGTAATTAAGATTTAAACCTAACCACAGCCTTAAACTCTGAGATCCTACTCTCCCTTGTGCAAAGGTGTCCTAACAGGGGTTCAGGTTTCTGTCACTCTGGCAACCCACAATTAGTATCCAAATACACAATGCATTCCCCTAGGCCCATAAATGGTGAAGTATCATGTAGTCGACGTTCACATGACACCACTAGAAGAATAGCACAACAACTTAAATACTAAACCATTGAATAATAACTCAACACAAATCCACTACTAACAACATGACTTCTCCCATTTCCTTAAGAACTAAACAAACTACTCACGAGACATCATAAGGATAAAGATCAAAGATGATATGGTGATGAAGAACAATCTGAACAGAAACAATAATCCAATGGTTTCACTCACAAGCATCAACTACAAAAGTAATTAACACCAGGAAAGTTTCCCCTAAGAACTAAAGCAATATCCAACACAATTGTTACAGAAGGTCGGAGTGGTGATGATAGTGCTAGTGGAGATGATGGTGTGGATGATGATGATGATCCCAACGAATTCTAGCTTGATGACGGTGTTGATGGCGACGATCTCCACTCTCCGGGAAACAGTTTCCCTGGCAGAAATCTGTCTACCAGAGAGATCTTTCTTTCTCGCTGTTTTCCGCCCCGCAGAGGCGGCGGAAATATATCTAGGGTCGCCCCCCCCGGTGTTAGGGTTCTATAAGGAAGATATAGGCGAGAGGGCGGAGTCGGGAGCCGAGCAGGTCGGCCACACCTACCCAAGGCGCGACCCTAGGGGGACCCGCGCCTAGGGGCTGGTGGGCCCCCTGTGGCCCTCCTACACTCCCCTTCTGGCTTCCTTCGTCTTCCGAGAAAATATAATTTTCCCATATTTTTCTGGTAGTTTTCTAATCATCGCGAAATTGCATCAAAACACCTCTTTTTCCATCAGAATCCAGACTCCGGCAGTCCATCCTCCAAGAATCATGCGACATGCAAAGACAGTGGAAAAGACATAAGTAATACCTCATAATAAGACATATATCACTGAATAGAAGCAAATTATGATATAGAATGGTGATGCAAAGGGGACGTATCAACTCCCGCCAAGCTTAGACCTTCGCTTGTCCCCAAGCAAAAACTGAGCTCAGTAAACATGTCCACAAGTTTATGGAGTGAAGTGTCGATAAAAGAATACGGACAAGAAGCATCACACTTACCATTACACAACTTATAAAAGAAAGCAACGCACCATTATATAACTTAGATTGCAACAAGTACATGAGTCACAATAGAGATGCATAAACATAACTCATGATTGGAATTGGAAAACTCTGTTCTTGGTCAGACAACAACTGGCAAATAGTTTCACAAAAAGCTGTTTGTAGAAGTTTTAAAAACATGAGTACTCTTTGCTCAAAAAGGTTTTTCAATGAAGGCTTTCAAAGTAATACTCAATAGATAAGAGTTTTGTGCAAACAAGGAAGATAAAGAACATGATTGAATAAATCACCATATGAATGCTTGAACACAACAACTCAAATGCTTGCTGGAGATAGGGAGGAAGTAGGTTTACTGACTCAACTCAGAAAATAGAGGAAAAGTCCCTTCATGGAGGGTAGCAGGGAATTCAAGTCATAAAGAGCTTCCAAAATATTATGGTACTTACTAGCTTTGAGCCCTCATTGCCCCTATCATAGGAATCTTGAGATGATTAAGGTTAAAGTGCACAAAGATGGAGTACATGCTTGATGAAATATAAGTTGGCAATCTCATGTCCCTTGAGTACGAGGGTCGCTCCTCATGCTACTCAACTTTGGTCAACGGTAAGTTCTTGTCATTGTAAGTACATGTGTATCATAAAGAACCACCAACAGGGTACCCCTTGCACATGGTATAGGAGCTATCCCATAACCAAAATGACAAGGCAAGCAGACAATGAGCATCTCAGTGATCTTTTTTTACTATGTGCATAGATTTTTATTGAGGATGCTTCAAAGAATTCTCACTATGGTGATGCTGCAAGTTTCCACCATGATTAGGCATGGCTTAGGCTAGCGGCCCAGGCGTTTCTCTAACACACATACATCACTCCATGGACTCACAAGTTCCCTCTTTATTTCACACCGTCGACATACGCAAACAAAAGAGCATGATATCAACTGTGTACTACGTACATGTGCAATGTTGAAAGCATTCCCCATGACAGCACGGTTCTACTAATTCCAACGTATAGATGCAAGCATATACAACTTCGATGACACAATGGTTCAAGTTCTATTAGGGGAAATAAAATAAGGTGTGCCATCAAGTTCGTGAGAGCTTTACTAACTAGTTTTCACATAACAAAATACTTTTTAATTCGAAAGGTAGATGAAGCTTGAGAATTTGCTTGGAATAGCAATAATGCTAATAGGTTGATATGGTGGACACAAATGGTGCAGGTTTTGGTTCAAAGGGATTGGAAACATGAGAAGCATGCCTTCTCAAAACGGGTTTTTTGCTAGCAAGGCTGGGTAGCAAGCAAAAGAGTTGAAAGAAACAAGAAAAACTACAAGTGATAAAGCCAAACATGCAATCTTCCTTGAAGACACAAAAGATCTTAATAAATAATACTAAGCTTATGACCCAACAAGAAAGAAAATAAATGATACAAAATACCTGTAATCTTTTCTCTTTTTCTTTCAAACCTCAAAAAGTATTGCTACTGACCAGAGCTCGGTTTGCCAAAACCAATTTAGATCCACTTGATGATCCCAAAGTGATGCCAATATTGATCAACAAGATCCATCATATAATAGAGATTGCAAACTAAAATAAGAAGTGCAAAACGTAAAAGATGAAACTTCTCATTAATATTCCATAAAGGCACTCACACCAAGGGATACATAGATAATAAACTAAAGGAGAGATACTTCCACATGCAAACCAAACTATAAGATAACCTCTCTACCAAAAATATGAGTCCACGAAAAAGGTAAAAAATGAAAGATAATGATTGTGATACCACGACACTACCCCCAAGCTTGGAACAAGCCAAGGGGATGCCAAACCTTATGATGAATTACTCCTTCGGTGGTGGTGTTCTTTTGTCATCATAAAACTTCCAAGGCAAAGGTTCCCCATCCAAAAAGGATGTCCTTGTCTCTGCAATCCTGAAACTAGCAGCAGAGCTTATGCGATCAAATCTAGCCTCATACTCACAGTTTTTATTTTGTATGTCATAGAGCTGTGCTTGTAATTTGTTGGTGGTCTGACGCAGCGAGAAGATTTATTCTCTGATCTCAGCCACCTCCTCCTCGTGTTTGGCGATGAGTTCTGAACTTATCTTGTGAATAACATCCACTTTGCATTCCACCATCTTCTTGTACCTAAAAACCTCCTGCTCTAATGCTTCCATCCTATCTTCGAGAATTCCTTCTCCCTTGGGGCCTTGAAATTCTTTCATCTATACCTTACCATATTTGAGAATCAACTCCTTGGGATGGATTCTCAACTCATACATGTATGGGTTGAGGACATCCGCAGAGGAATCCTCCATGGGTGATCCATAGGAAGACATTATATCTCCAAACCTGAGAATTTGCCTGATAGAAACAGATCAAAACAACAACACGACGAGAACATGATGCACGAACCTCGGGGGATCCGGGGGGTTAGATATCATAAGGAAGGTTTTGATACGAAAACGAGGTGGAGACGGAGCTCGGGGTGGTCTCAACCGCTCCAGGCGTGGCCAGTTGGTGCCCGCGCCTGGGGTGGGTTTGGCCACCCTGGCCTCCGGATCCTCCTCTGTTCCGTCTCGTAACTTCCCTTATGTATTAAAAACATCAAAAATATTGGGGTTTCACGAACCATCTATTTTCACCACTTTTACCTATTCAAAGACGAACTCTGCAGTTTCTGGTGTTTGGTTTCTAATAAATTCTTCTGGAGTCACCATTTGAATAACATCAACATCTTCATTATAAGAATCTCCAGAAATATAATGTTTTAGTCTTTCACCATTCACACTTGTGTTGTGTCTTCCTTCAAAGAAGATATTTTGATGGCACCTGAAGGGTATACTTCCTCAATAACAAAAGGTCCTTCCCATTTTGAGAGTAGTTTCCTTGCAAAAAATCTGAGATGAGACCTATACAAAAGGACTTCCTCACCAACATGGAACTCCTTTTTGAGAATCCTCCTATCAAGCCATATTTTTTACTTTTTCCTTAAAGAGTCTAGCATTTTCATAAGCTTCACTTCTCCACTCATCTAAGGTACTCATGCCAAGCAATATTTTCTCACCAGCAAGTTTAAAATATCTATTCAACTCTTTCACTGCCCAATAAGCTTTGTGTTCTAATTCTAAAGGCAAGTGACAAGCTTTCCCATAGACCATTTTGTAAGCAGACATCCCCATAGTACTTTTATAGGAATTTCTATAAGCCCATAAAGCGTCATTCAACTTTTTAGCCCAGTTATTCCTAGATCTATTGACAGTCCTTTGCAAGCTAGATTTAATTTCCCTATTGGAGAGTTCTACCTGCCCACTGGTTTGGGGGTGATAAGCTGAAGCAATTCTATGGTTTACATCATACTTAGCGATGTTTTTTCTAAAAACCCCATAAATAAAATGAGAGCCTCCATCGGTCATGGGATATCTAGGCACGCCAAACCTAGGAAAAATAACATCCTTAAGAATTTTCAAAGAGGTCTTACCATTAGCGCTGCTTGTAGGTATGGCTTCTACCCACTTTGTAATATAGTCAACAACAACAAGAATATGAGATATCCTTTTGAAGGAGGAAAAGGACCCATAAATTGAAATCCCCAACAATCAAAAGGTTCAATGACAAGAGAATAATTCATAGGCATTTCATTGCGTCTAGAAATGTTACTAACTCGTTGACATTTGTCACATGATAAGACAAACTTCCTTGCATCCCTGAAAAGGGTAGGCCAATTTGAATAACATCAACATCCTCATTATAAGAATCTCCAGAAATATAATGTTTTAGTCTTTGACCATTCACCACTTGTGTTGTGTCATCCTTCAAACAAAATATTTTGATGGCACCTGAACGGTATACTTCCTCAATAAAAAATGTACTTCCCATTTTGAGAGTAGTTTCCCTGTAAAAAATCTGAGACGAGATCTATACAAAAGGACTTTCTCACCAACATGGAACTCCCTTTTGAGAATCCTCCTATCATGCCATCTTTTTAATTTTTCCTTAAAGAGTCTAGCATTTTCATAAGCATCACTTCTCCACTCATCTAAGGTACTCATGTCAAGCAATCTTTTCTCACCAGCTAGATTAAAATCTCTATTCAACTCTTTCACTGCCCAATAAGCTTTGTGTTATAATTCTAAAGGCAAGTGACAAGCTTTCCCATAGACCATTTTGTAAGGAGACATCCCCATAGGATTTTTATAAGCAGTTCTATAAGCCCATAAAGCGTCATTCAACTTTTTACCCCAGTTTTTCCTAGATCTATTGATAGTCTTTTGCAAGATAGATTTAATTTCCCTATCTGATAGTTCTACGTGCCCACTAGTTTGGGGGTGATAAGCTGAAGCAATTGTATGGTTTACATCATACTTAGCGAGAGTTTTTCTAAAACCCCCATGAATAAAATGAGAGCCTCCATCAGTCATGAGATATCTAGGCACGCCAAACCTAGGAAAAATAACATCCTTAAGCATTTTCAAAGAGGTCTTACCATCAGCGCTGTTTGTAGGTATGGCTTCTACCCACTTTGTAACATAGTCAAGAGCAACAAGAATATGAGTGACCCTTTTGAAGGAGGTAAAGGACGCATAAAGTTAAATCCCCAACAATCAAAAGGTTCAATGACAAGAGAATAATTCATAGGCATTTCATTGCGTCTAGAAATGTTACCAACTCATAGACATTCGTCACATTATAAGACAAACTTCCTTGCATCCTTGAAAATGGCATGCTAATAAAATCCAGATTGTAAAACCTTTTGTGCAGTCCTATCCCCAGCATGATGTCCTCCATAAGCACTGCGGTGACATTTTATCAATATCTCTTGTTGTTCAAATTCCGGAACACATCTTCACATAATGCCATCTACTTCTTCTTTATATAGATGTGGGTCATCCTAGAAGTAATGCCTTAGATCATAAAATAATTTTCTTCTTTGTTGGGCTATAAAAGTGGGAGGCAAAAACTTCGAAACAATAAAGTTAGCATAATCAGCATACCAAGGAATTTCATGCGGACTTACCATTATTGCAGCCAACTGTTCATTTGGAACACTATCATTAACAAGCAGAGGGTCAAAAGAAATATTTTCCAAACGAGATAAATTGACAACAACAGGATTTTCAGCACATTTCCTAACTACAATATGTAGATCAAACTCTTGTAAAAGCAACACCCATCTAATAAGCCTAGGCTTAGCATCCTTCGTCATAAGGTACTTAATAGCAACATGATCAGTATGAATAGTGACCTTTGAATCAACAATATAGGGTTTAAACTTATCACAGGCAAAGATTACAGCTAAGAACTCCTCTTCAGTAGTAGCATAATTCTTTTGAGCATCATCTAGAGTCTTACTAGCATAATGAATAACATTCAACTTCTTATCAACACGTTTCGCAAGGACATCAACAATAGCAAAATCACTAGCATCACACATAATTTTGAAAGGTAAACTCCAATCAGGTGGTTGAACAATAGGAGCGGTAGTCAAAGATTTCTTCAAAGTTTAAAAAGCTTCCTTACAATCATCATAAAAAACAAAAGGTATATCTTTTTTAAGAAGATTAGTAAGGGGCTTTGAAATTTTGGAGAAATCTTTAATAAACCTCCTATAGAAACAATCATGACCAAGGATACTACGAATACCTTTTATGTCTCTAGGGCAGGGCATCTTCTCTATTGCTTCAATCTTGGCTCTATCAACTTCAATACCTCTTTTAGAAATTTTGTGTCCAAGAACAATTCGTTCATTAACCATGAAATGGCATTTCTCCCAATTAAGAACAAGGTTGGTTTCTTCACATCTCTACAAAACCTTATCAAGGTTGTGCAAACAGTTATCAAAATAAGTTTCATAGACGGAGAAATCGTCCATGAAAATCTCCACAATTTCGTCACAAAAACCATGAAAGATAGCAGACATGCATCTCTGAAAGGTAGAAGGAGCATTACATAAACCAAAAGGCATACGCCTATAAGCATAAGTACCATAAGGACAAGTGAAAGTGGTTTTCTCTTGGACTTGTGCTTTCACATCAATTTGAGAAAACCCAGAATAACCATCAAGAAAGCAAAAGTGAGTATTTTTGGACAACCTCTCAAGCATTTGATCAATAAAGGGCAAAGGATAATGATCTTTCTTAGTAACTTTATTGATCTTTCTAAAATCAATGCACATTCTATTTAGGCACAAAAGTCACCCCCCTTTCTTGGGGACACAATGAACAAGGATAACCCATTGGCTATCAGCAATAGGGTAAATAATACCAGCATCAAGGAGTTTTAATACCTCATTTCTTACCACATCCTTCATCCTAGGATTTAGACGGTGCTGGTGCTCAACAACTGGTTTTGCATCAGGTTCTATATTAATAGCATGCTCACATATAGTAGGAGAAATCCCTTTTAAATCATCAAGGGTATAGCCCATAGATCCTCGGTGTTTCTTCAGTATTTCCAGTAACCTCTCTTCTTCCTTTTCTACAAGTTTAGAACTAATAATAACAATATATACTTTCTTATCATCAAGATAAGAATATTTAAGATCATCAGGTAGAGGTTTTAATTCGAAAACAGGGTCCCCTTTAGGTAGTAGTGTGGTACCCAGGTCTTCCACTGGTAGATTATGCTTAAGTTGCTCCGGCTGACGAAGGAAAACCTCGTCAATATCATTTCTTTCCTTCATGAAGACATCACTTTCATGATCTTCCATAAACTACTGCAAGGCATTGTTAGGAGCAAGAGAAATAGCAGAAAGTTGTTCAACGCTGAAATCATCATTAGGTAGTTCATTTTCATAAGGAGTTTTGGCAAATTTGGAAAAATTAAAATCATAAGACTCTCCATCAAACTTAGTCAAAACTTTTTCCTTCCTACAATCTATGATAGCCCCACAAGTATTCAGGAAGGGTCTACCGAAGATAATAGGATAGGTTTTACTAGCTTCTTTACCAAGTACTAGAAAATGAGCAGGATATTTAATCTTAGCACAAAGGACATACACATCTCTTACATTTCCAATGGGTCAAACTTGCTCTCTATTATCAACGTGAATAACCACATCAATGTCCTCAAGCTCACAAGGACCAATTTCATGCATAATTTCCTTGTAAAGCTCATAAGGAATAGCACTAGAACTAGCACCAATATCACATAAACCATAATAGGAATGAACACCAATTTTAACAGAAAGCACAGGAACTCTAGCTTTTCTAACTTTTCTAGGATGAGAGACAATATTATAAGCATCTTCACAGAAGGCAATATGTTCATCCTCTATGTTCCTTGTGACAAGGTCTTTCACAATAGCTACCGCGGGCTCAATACTAATTTGCGCATCGGGTTCCACAGTTTTCTTTGCACTTTTGCTAACCACATTAGCTATGATAGAATGTTCCTTTACCTTGGAAGGAAAATGGATTTTCTCAACATAAGGTTCAGGCAAAATAGGATCAACGGTACAAACTTCTATGCTAGCACGAACATGGGTAACAATGTCTTTATAAGTAGCATGGTACTTGTCCCACTCGTTTTTGGGAATTTCAATAAAAGAGGCAAAGGCCTTAAAATATTTTGCAAGAATTTGGGAGTCAATACCAAAATCATTACTAATATCACGGAAGTCATCAGTTCCCATCAAATATTTAATGCATTCATAATCATAGTTTATACCTGACTTTCTTCCTTTGTCAATCTTCCAAGCTTCAGTGTTCTCTTGAATACGGTCTAGTAGATCCCATTTAGCTTCTTCCTTCATACGTGTGAATGATCCAGCACAAGAAGCATCTAGTAAATCTTTATCATGAAGAGAAAGTGTAGCATAAAAGTTATTTATAATAATATTGTTAGGGAGTTCATGAATAGGACATTTAAGCATTAGTAACTTCAATCCCCCCAAGCTTAAGCTGTACTCTCTCCATCACGATGCCAAAAGTTATATATCAGATTTCTATCCTTATGAATCTCACTGAGAGGATAGAATTTAGAATAAAAGATATATGCCATTTCCTCCTGTTCCATGGATTGTCCATTCTTCAACAACTTATACCATTCTTCAGCTCTCCCTTTCAAGGATATAGAGATTAACTTCTTCTTCACCCGTTCAGTTGTGATACATGAACCCTTAAACAACCCGCATAATTCATGGATAAAAAGCAAGTGATCACCAGGGTGGACAGTTTCATCCCCAAAATAATAATTATCCATAACACGATCAACAATACTTGTAGGTATCTTAAAAGGATCTATCTCAACAGGTGGTGGTTCATATACTACCCTCACAGTGGTAGTAGTTTTCCCAAACAGAAAACCAAGTGGGTTATCCATATTGGAAACAAAGTAACAAGCAGTAACAAAAAGCAATACTCACATTAGAAGTTGACGTTACCATTTCCACTCTTCAATAGCGCTTCACTCCCCGGCAATGGAGTTGGTGCCCACCGTGGGGAAAGAGGCTTCACGCTCTTCAGCGAGCGAGGACCAAGATCTTCGTGGGAATCGGCGAAACCGTAGCCATCAATCGTGTTCTTTTTTTCCGGCAACGTTCCGATCGTCCCTGCCGATGAATTCTGGATCCCGGCGAAAACGAACCCTATGTGATGCTCGATCGTCCCATCAGAGACATCCACCTCTTCATTGGCGAAACCGACTCGGGCACTAGTTCCCTGGGAGTCGGAGGAGCATCAAGACCCGCACGGACCTCCTATGGGCAGGATACGTTCACGGAAGGATTGATGTCGGATCTCTCTTTGGAGTTTGCCGGTAAAGATCGCAAAAATTCAAGGCCCACCCAAACCGCCCCTGTGCAGGATATAATGGTGGAAGATCACTGCAAGTCCGCCGACTTCATCCGTGCGTCTAGACAATAGAGATCCAAGTTCGTCGGCGTGGTTACAATCTTCGATCTAGCGTGTTGCGTTCACAGAGAGGGCAAAAACCCCCGCGATTACCTTGCCAGGTGGCTCCGTATACATGCCGATCTGGCACATTACCCCAATCATGATGCCATGTATGACTTTGTGGAAGGACTGGACCACAGTACGCTTCTCCGGCATTCTCTAAGGCGACAACAAGCTTCAGGACGTCTCACCTTCGAAAGTATGGTGAGCATCGTCAACAGCTACGCGGAGGCCGAGGGGGCAGCCCAGGCGGATCTTGCGCTCATTAACGGAGCGCTGCCGCCTCAACAACCGCCAACACCGCGAGGAAGCCCGGGCACCCTCTGACTCTGTGATTGACGCGCTCTACACCGACTTCAGTGCAGATTCACAGGAGATAGATTTCAGCCTGGAGGAACTAGACTCTTCCATGTAGGAGATGGAGGAGGAGTACACGCGCGACGAGTAGGCCAACAACACCGTCATGTCCCGAGAGGTGTTCGTCACCATTGGGACGGCGATGGATGAAGATCAACTCGGAAGAGCTCCGCCTACAGCTCTGGACAAAGGGAAGGGACCACCTATTGCTACCGACATTGATCGTGCAAAGGTCATGACCCTCCGCCTAAACTAGTGCAACAGCCGCAGGGACTCGGCACCGGACCGAGCAACAACAACACCGCAAACTTGCCGCCTCCGGCATCTACGTCTGCTGCTGCCCAAGTTACTCCAGATGATAGAGTAATGTACGGCAATCTCCTCGTCGAGCCGCTGACCGTGGCTCATATCCGGAACATGACCCAGCTTGACGAGAAGCGCCAGCAGCTGCTGGAGGAAGCACATTCCATCGCGGAGCAAGGCGCAAAGCTAGATCGAGATATGGTCAACGCGCAGAAATCTGTAGAGAAAGCTAGAGCAATGGAGGCCGAGTACAAGACTCTACTCCAGCAGCAGAGGCCAAGAAAGCTCCGTCTCGCGTCATCAACGATCCTGGTGTACGGCAAAACCTAGGATGGGCTCCCTCGAAGCCGGCACAAGCCAAGCCATACATTGACAGTGAAGGCAGTCAGGTGATGCCCACTCCTCTCATCAACCTCTCTGTCGCCAAGACCCTTCTGGAGCAGTATAGATCACCTAAGGCGGTGAACCAGGTCTATGACCTAGTGGCCAAAGCGGTGAAACAACAGGAAAAGGCCAACTCTCAGAGGCTTGAGTCTGACTCATCATTTTGCCAGTCTAGCCAGCATAAGCCACCAAGGGACAGATCTTCTCTTGATGTCGGGTCTCAGACGGGTTCATCAGAACAAAGACGGAGGGATGCACGCAACAGGTAGGATGCTATCCCCACATCCTCCGACCACGGAGGCAAAGCCCAACCTCGTCGCCCATCGCCACCGCCTCGCTCCCCCCGACATCGTGAAGACACCAAGGCTCACCGTCGTACGGATATGCCCCTGCCATGGCAGGGAGGCATCGTCATCCCCGACAACACGGAGCAGACCCGTCATGACGGAGAGCGCAACTAGGGACACAAGAGCAGGCCGCGCCATGACCCTCCGCGTCCGACAAGCAACCCCGACAGGCGTGAGGCATCATAGGAGGGTAACAGCAAGAAGGCTAACCCACCGCCACCTCCGCCGCCGTAGCCACCTAGCAGCCACCATGGCAGAGGGGGCCCGTGTCGTTCACGCAGCCCATCCCCCGTGGACAAGAAGAAGAGAAGCCTGGAGCCATACGACGCACGTTCGCGGATAGATAAGATCCACGAGGCCTGGGAAGGACCATACCTAGGACCATGTTGCTTTGGACCTGCGATACGGTCTGCAACTTACCCCAAAGGTTTCCAGATTGACAAGACCATCAAGCCCACCACCAAGCCAGCTACATGGTTGCAGGATTACAGCAACGCAGTGGAGATCACCGGGGGTAACCCCAACGTTGCCGTCAAGTACCTCCCATTGATGTTGGCGGGTGTGGCCCATCAATGGATTGATGACTTGCTGGAGAAATCCATCTGCAATTGGTTGGACATGCAAGAAACGTTCACCAATAACTTCAAAGGTACGTACAAACGTCCCTGCACTGTTGGCGATTTACAGCGATGCGTGCAAGAGAAAGACGAGACATCTCGTGCCTACCTCTCTTGCTGGCTGGATAAGAAGAATTCCTGCGCAGGAGTGCACGCTCAGACCGCCATGGCCGCCTTCATCGATGGGTTGGAAAGGGGCACGTTTCTCCGACATAAGCTGAAGCGCTTGCAGGACAATCACCAGCTAGACTTGAACCAGATGATTCAGTTGGCCAGTGAGTTCGCAGCTGCCGATGATGATGCTCGCGGCTCTCTGCCGGCAACGGCCGTTCCAACTCAAGCTCAGTGGAACAGCAGCACAAAGCGGAAAACTGCACTAGAAGAAAAGCAAACTCCCGACATGGTTGCTATGACCTTCGTAGGACGAGTTGATGGCGGACAAAGTGGTCGAGGACGGGGAGCTGGCCGTGGGCAGCAGCGAGGAAGTGAAACTACCTCGGCAGTGCTCTGCGTTCCCCAAACCTACGAGGAGTACCGAGATATGCCGTGCCTCGTACACCTCGATGTCAACAGCAAGGCCACCCACACTAATCGCCACTGCAAGTTCGTCAATAACCTCAAGGAGGACCCGGAGTCCGGCTACAAGCGAAGTCGGAAGAACAGACCGCGAGGAAAGGGCAAGTGGAAGAAGAAGGAGGAGGAGTCCAAGGACTCAAGTGACATGGATGAGGACATTGACCCCAAGCACGCTGCCAAGAGTGACGGCAAAGGCAAGAACCCCTTCGAGAAGAAGGCGGCAGTTTTCCATACTTTCCTTGGCACCCCCACCGTCCGACAATAGAAGACCTCCATGAGGATACTGATGGCTACTCTACCCCCAGTTCCTGCACTGGTCGGAGATTCCAATTACTTGGGACAGGAAGGATCACCCAGACCTCATCCCTACGGAGAACCAATACGCCATGGTCATCAACCCCTTGATTGACGACAATGAGTTCACCAAATGTATGGTGGATAGCGGAAGCAGCATCAACATCATGTACCTGGATACACTACAGAAGATTAACTTGACGGAGGAAAACCTAAGGCGGATCAACACCATCTTCCATGGCGTAGTTCCTGGTCGGGAGGCTCGGTCCCTTGGGTGCATCACACTTTAGGTAGCCTTTGGCGATGTTAATAATTACCGCCAAGAGCGCATGACCTTTGAGATGGTCCCCTTCAAGAGCGTGTACCACATCATATTCGGTCGCGACATATTGCACACCTTCATGGCGAAACCATGCTTCGTCTACAACAAACTCAAGATACCCGGACCAAACTGTGTCATCACCGTATCTGGAAGCTTTGCCAAAGCTAGGGACTGTGAGATTGGAGAAGCAGCCTACGCGGAAGCTGTCCTCTACGGCGAAGAATTCAAGGAGATCCAGAGCAAGGTCGATGCGTCCAAAATGCCCATGTCGAAGAAACACATTTCTGACTCCGCTCCAGCATTGAAGGCCGCCATCGAGGCCAAGCCGGTGGAACTTGTGGTAGGCGATGCCTCCAAGACCACCGCCATTGGGACGAACCTGGATCCCAAATAGGAAAGCGTGCTCGGCGAGTTCCTCCGTCAGAATAAGGACATCTTTGCCTGACAACCTGCCGACATGAAAGGTGTACCTAGGGAACTTGCCGAGCACAGCTTGAACATTGATCCAAAATGCAAAACAGTGAAGTAACCTACGACGTTTTGGAGATGAGAAGAGACGCGCCATAGGCAAAGAGATAGCTAGGTTACTTAAGGCTAGTTTTATCCGAGAAGTCCTTCACACCCAATGGGTGGCCAATCCTGTACTTGTCCCCAAAAATGGAACCAAAGAATTAAGAATGTGCGTTAATTACACCGGCTTGAACAAAGCATGCCCTAAAGATCCGTTTGCTTTGCCTCGCATTGACCAAGTCATCGACTCGACGGCTGGCTCATAACTTTTGTGTTTTTTTGATGCATATTCAGGATACCACCAGATCAAGATGAGGAAGTCGGACCAATTGTCCACTTCATTCACTACACCCTACAACACGTTTTGCTATGTCATGATGCCCTTTGGGCTGAAAAACGCAGGTGCTACATACCAGCGGACAATGCAACATTGCCTACACAATCAAATTGGTCGGAACGTTCACGCCCATGTGGACGATATAGTGGTGATGTCTAAAAAGTCAAATGATTTAATCTCCGACTTAAAAGAAACCTTTGATAATCTCCGGAAATACAAGATGATGCTTAACCCTAAGAAGTGCGTCTTCGGGGTTCCAGCCGGCAAATTGTTGGGCTTCATCGTTTCCCAGCGTGGAATCGAGGTCAGGCCGGAGAAAATGAAGGCCGTCTTAAACATAAATCGTCCGATATGCCTAAAGGACATACAATGACTAACAGGTTGTGTGCAGCAGTTAGTCGGTTCGTCAGCCGACTTGGGGAGAAGGCTCTGCCGCTGTACAAGTTGCTGAAGAAGGCGGACAAATTCACGTGGACGGACGAAGCAGATTCAACATTGAAGCAACTCAAGGATATTCTTTCCTCAGCGCCTATCCTTGCAGCACCCGAGCCTAAAGAACCCATGTTAATTTACATGGCGGCCACCAACTGGGTAATCAGTATCATCGTCGTGGTAGAGCGGAAGGAACCAGGCTACGAGCATGGAGTTCAACGACCAGTTTACTATGTAAGCAAGGTCTTGATGAAGTCCAAGCAGCGTTACCCGCACTACCAAAAGATAGCTTATGGAGTATTCCTCGCTTCTCGGAAGCTGAGGCACTATTTCCAGGAGCACCCCATCACAGTGGTGAGCAAGAATCCACTGTCCGACATCATCAACAATAGCGATGATATGGGAAGGGTCGCGAAGTGGGGCATTGAACTTGCCGCCTTCGAGATCACCTAGAAGAGACGCGACGCTATCAAGTCACATGCCTTGGCGGATTTTATCGCAGATTGGACGGAGATGCCAGATGCTACCCCATTTCCGGAGCCTGAATACCGGGTGATGCACTTTGACGGATCAAAGTTGCTCAACAGCTCGGGGGCTGGTGCACTGCTACAGTCACCAACTGGGGACAAGATACACTACGTTCTGCAGATCCACTTCGAGGATACGAACAACATGGCAGAGTATGAAGCACTCATTCACGAATTACGCGTAGCCAAGGATATTGGCATCAAACACATAGCTGTGGAGATTCCGACTTGGTTGCCTAGCAGGTGGCTGGCACCTGGAATGCACGGAACCCTATGATGGCGACATATCGAGACGAAGTGGACGAGATAGCCAAGAGCTTCTTGGGCTACGAGGTCAAGTATGTACCTAGGGAGAAAAACTAGGTGGTTGATCTGCTGTCTAAGCTTGGATCAGGGCGCAAACAAATTCCGCCTGGAGTTTTCTTGGAGCATCTACGAACACCATCCGTGAAGGGAGCAAACATCGACAACCTAAACAGAGTAGCCTCTTTTGTCCACATAGTGGCAAAGATCCCTCCGGCTTGGGCAAAACCGTTCATGGAGTATCTCGAACATTGAACTTTGCCCGACGATGAGGTCGAAAGATGACAAATAGTACGTCGAGCAAAGGACTATACCATAATCAATGGACAACTCTACAAAAGAAGCACTACTGGTGTATACCTTAAGTGTGTTTCCTAGCAAGATGGTATTGAAATCCTCCGTGAAATCTATCTCGGAGATTGCGGGCATCACGCCGCTCCCCGATCGTTGGTTGCTAAAGCTTTCCGGCAAGGATTCTACTGGCTAACCGCCATGCCGGACGCCAACAAGCTGGTTGAGATATGCATGGGATGCCAGTATTATGCCCGACAACCACATGTTCCTGCTGAAGAATTGCGAACAATACCAATAACTTGGCTGTTTGCAGTCTAGGGGCTGGACATGGTTGGTCCGTTGCAGACGGCACCATGTGGGTTTACGCATCTGCTAGTAGAAGTTCATAAATTCACTAAATGGATAGAAGCTAAACCCATTAGAAAGCTCGATGGGGCAACTGACCTCAGGTTTGTCCGGGATCTAGTGGTGAGATTTGGTATCCCACTAGCATTATCACCGAAAATGGCAGCAACTTGTCACTCGGAGAAGTGGAAGCTTATTGTTGGGAGAAGGGCATTCGACTTGACCTTGCATCTGTGGCACACCCGCAGTACAATGGTCAGGTTGAGCGAGCCAATGGATTAATTCTACAGGGAATAAAGCCACGTCTTGAGGCAACGCTACATAGAGCAGTTGGAGCCTGGACGGAAGAATTGCCATCTGTGATGTGAAGTTTACGAACTACACTGAACAGATCCACCGGCTACACCCCCTACTTCATGGTATATGGAGCAGAAGCCAACCTGCCTTCCGACATCCTTCACGATGCACCAAGAGTTGCCGCCAACGACGAAGATGACGCTGAAGAATCCAGACGCCTAGATGTGGACCTTCTCGAGGAGGAGCGTGTTTTGGCATGCGAAAGATCCACCATCTACCATAAGAATCTACGTAGCTACCATAGTCGCCGCGTCCAGCATCGCTCGTTTAAAGAGGGGGATCTGGTGCTCCGACGTAAGCAAAAGAAGTCACACAAATTATCCCTGCCATGGGAAGGACCATTCATCATAAGCAAGGCGCTACTCAATGGGTCTTACTACCTCGTTGACAACCGTGAACTGAAGGATAGACCCATCAAGGATCATAAGCGTAAGCGACGTGACCCGGATGACGACTACCCGGAGCTTGATCGGCCATGGAACATAGCACAGCTACGTCCTTTCTACGCTTAGCATTTTTTATATATTGTGTACCTCTTATATGATCAATGAAATAAAGCTCTCTGGTTCACTCATATTTCTGAGTCTTTTACCTCCTTTAGTGTTCATTTTTGGATCGTATAAAACTTTTATGCACAAGCTTTGCGATTGCACTTGTGAAAATTCCGCCTACGGGAGTTAGCTTAAGTTTTCTGGTCTACATGTTCTTTGTCGTTTTTATGTTGATTTTAGAGTAGTGACTTTCGATAATTATTGTCAGCGATTTTGTGCTTAGGTTATTGACGGTGCCATTGGGCATCATCGCCTAAGCGCATGGTTCTGACAACGAGTCTTCCGACTCATGAAAAGTCAAGCATAAAAACAAGAGTAATGGATAATCTAGCACTTGCTTAAAAAATATATACATGCTGGAACTAATTCTTGAGTAGCAGGAAATAACAACCATTATTTTCCGTCTTAAGTTAACAAGTAGTTTTTCTGCATACACATTACAGAGGAAACAAATATTACAAATTGTTTTTCATTCCTCTGGCGCAGGCGACTTGGAAGCAGCATCGTTGGCAGTAGGAGAGTCACCTTCCTCGAAGTCGGCAGTGTTGAGGGACTCGGACGAGCTTTGGTTGCCGCCGTCGATGGCTTTCATGGTCACAAAGACATTAACGTCGACCAACTCGGCAACTCTGGTGTCATAACCCGCGAGCGATGCCAAGATAGATTCGTAGTATATCTTTTGGTCTTCGTCATCTATGTCGGGGATACTAGAGGTCACCGTGTCGATGTCGGCATTTTCGTAATGTGCCTTGACCATGGACAGCGCCATCCTTGCACCGGCCCGTGCACATGAAGCTTTCTAGCTTGAGATACGCTCGGGGGCTCGGCGTAGGATCTCCGAGAACTTCGCCACAGAGTCTGATGCCTTGATATTAATCTAGAGGGGTTTGGCTATCTCTTTGGCCTGCTTGATGGCGGTGCTGATAAAGTTGCCGGCAAGGACCATGCATTCCTTTCGCGGAGGAGGTGACCGGATTAAACCCATAGGACTGCAAATTTCTGACAAAGGAGCACATGAGTTGAATAACTCAAAAAGTTCAGAGTATCTAGCTTACAGAAATCTAAGATAGAGAATCACTTACTAAAGATGCTTATCTCAGCTTGCTGGATAGTCTCTGCCATGGAGTCCCGTTCTTGTCGGAGGATCTTGTATGCTTCATGATGGCATTGATTTTGCTCATCAGCAGCTTTCTTCTGATCCTTTAAGATCATGATTTCCTCCTTCAAGCAGTTCATCTCCTCACTGGCGAAGTCTTGCAGGGCTTTCATTGAGTCTTCATGCATCTTCAGCATGTCCTTCCTCTCCTGCTTAAGGATCTTGTTTTCTCTATCCAGTTGCTGAATGTGCTTGGATTGCTCGACAATATCCTTAGCCTTGGAAATGGTTTATGCAAGTCGGAGAAAGAAAGTACACAGTGAGTACTCGGAGAATTTTGGCACAAGACCAAGTCGGAATACGAAAAAGAAAGGAAAAACAGACGCTTGCTCTTGATGATCTGTTCCTTCAAGAAGGCAGTTTTACCCTTTTCAGCTTCCAAGTCCGTGCGCATCTTCTGGTACTTGTCGTTGGCGACACCCCTCCGAGCATTCTCATTCTTTTGGAAAGAAGAAAGTTAAAACGTTGTTTGGTCTACTTGGAGCATCTAGCCGGAAAATTTCCACCTAGAAGCTCGGGGGCTACAACGAGAGTTTTTAACTTAATAATATGCTTAGTTTTCCTTTCAGAATCTAGTCAGAACTAACTCAGTTTTCAACTAGAAGCTTGGGGGCTACAGTATACAGTTTTTTACTCAGTCATATGCTTAGCTTCTCTTTAAGCATCTAGTCGGAACTAATTCAGTTAGAACTAGAAGCTTGGGGCTACAGTATTGAAATTTATAAACACTACTATGCTACTCTGAAAGCATCTAGTCGGAATAATTCATTCAAACTATATGCTTGGGGGCTACAGTGAGAAGTTTTCTAGCTTAGTCACTCTTAGAGCATTTAGATGCAAAGATGGTTTTCCGTCTAAATCCTCGGGGGCTATAGTGGGATACTCATATGAAAAGCAAAAGGCAAATAAAACTTACAAGTGCGATGATCTTGAGGTTTGTAGCACGCTCAGCAAGCAACTTGCCGAAGGACAAACTGTTTCCTTGCAAGATTTCTGCTCGCCGGAGAAGCTCCTCAAGGCCGCACGTTGGATATGTCGGCGCCGCAGCAGGAACTAGAGCAGTGCTACCCGGCGTAAGCACCGGATAGACTATCTTCGGGAACTCTATGGTCTTCTTGGGTTTGGAGGCGCCGCCTTCGGCAGATGTACCACCTTCCACCACCGCTTTACCGCTACCGATGGCATCCTTAGCCGGAGCTTCATCCATTTGGTGTGCGGCACTTTCCTACGTCGCCTGTTCGCCGACAACAGCAAGCTCGGTGGAGGCACCTGAGTCCACTTCCATGGCGGAAGGGCTAGATGCTTCTTTAGCTTGAGATCTTTTCAGAGCGGGCGTAGGCTTGATGATGGGAGTGAGAGGGGCGATGGAGGGAGATGCGTGGGGATAAACGTCACAATGCAACATATCCTTATTGTTTTTAGAAGCCCCCAAAGTCTTGGAGGTCTTCTTCAAACTAGTTGTGGCTTTCTTCCTGAAACTCACAAAAAGTATAAGTACAAAAATAAGACAAACAATGGACAATGTCGGAGAGAAAGAAGCTTACACAAGAGGGGGTGCTTTGGCAAAGGGGATCCCTGTAACCTTTCTTTTCTCCACCTCCAGGGCGGCGGTCGTCTCCTTGGAGGCTCCACCCTCCGTCTTCTTCTTCTTTCCTCCGTTAGCAGCGTCAGAGGTGGATCTCTTCCGCTTTCGCGCCAATGGGGCATCGTCGTCGGACACGACGGTCACTTCCTTCATCTTTGGATCATAGATTTGAGGAGCCATGCTATCCTCATCTATGTCGCTGAGCTGTTAAGTGAAGAACCACCGTGTTAGATGAGATGGTAATGTCTAGAAGGAAGAACTGGAGTATATGTCATACATAGAAAATAAACAGGTACCTTTGGGCACTTGCTCTCGACGAACATGTCGTAGGTGATGGTGAAGCCACGCTTCCTATCATTCACCTTGACGATGTCCTTGAGGCGGAGCTTGACGGAGTCGCTCGAGAAGTTGTCCTCGGAGATGCGTAGGCTATCCTTCCTCTCATTGGTATACTCATGCATCAACTTCAAGCGGTGTTGCAGAGGCTGGATCTGCCTGACGAACCAGCACATGGCTAGGTACAAACCGGTCAGACCTGTATCTACGAACCACTCTATCTGCCTTATAGCGCGGGAAGCATCGATGTCGGAGGGAAGGGAGGCCTGGGATCTCCATGTCGAGGCTTAGGCGGCAGCTCCATCGACAAAGTTCGGGTACGTCACTTCTCGGCCGGCCAGAGGGATATCTGGGACGTAGAAGTACGTCCGCTGCCAGTTCTTGCATGACTCGTGGCCGACGATGTCGGGGAACCGCCGTCCAGGCCAGATCTTAAAACTAATGGTGCCACAATTTCTAAGCCCGTCCTTGCCGAATCCGGCTTTGCGCTTGACCGTGAAGAAATAGATGAAGAGATCTAGCCTAGGCATAATCCCTAGATAACCCTCGCAAAGCGCCTCGTATTTGTTAAGCGCTAAGATGCTATTGGGAGAGAGATTTTGATGCTGTACTCGGTAATGGTTGAGGACAACAAGGAAAAAGTTGGAGATGGGCAGGGAGACGCCATGTACCAGTTCTGCTTTGAGGTACACCTTTTTCCGGCTTGGGGAGAAGGTGTGACCTCGCTAGACGGCGCCGCCCGCCAGGCGAGCCCGTCCGTCACGGGGAGTTAGCCCTCGATGATCAGTTATTTGATATCGTGGTCGATAATATCCGAACCGCGCCAGTCGCCCTTGTGGGAGTCATACTCCTCCTCCAGCAGCTCCAGTGCCGCTGGATTATGGTCGCCGCCGGTGGTCTCAACCACCGCGGATTTGGGAATAACCAAACCCTCTGGTGGCACGATGATGGTGCTCGCCGGCTTCGCCGCGACATCTCCTGACGCTGCCATGGAGGGGGAGGAGGTGCTGCTGGCCATTGGGAGTTTTTTGGTGGTGATTGGGAGAGATTGAGGAGCTAGGGTTTTTCGCACGTTGCACGGAGAGCTCGAGTATGCGCTCGCCGGAGGAAGAAGATGATGCATAGGGGAATGAGGTGAAAAGTAAAATTTCCACCGCTGTTACTATTTATGACCTCCGGCATCAAGATTCATGCGAAATGATCGAACGTTTGACGCGTGGATGATGTGTGCGGGCGCGTGCACGGAAATTTCGCCACTTTGCCAACCGTCGCCGCCAACGGTTCGTATCGCTCGCACGGGAAAAATGGACATGATTGCGTTCTCTGCATGTGTAAGTTACGAGGCGTTGCTGACCTATGTCTACGTCGCCCTAGCTGTCACTGGCAGGTGAACCATCACATCAGAATATTCCGGCATGGATGGATCCAATCCGGCTACGGAACAGTACGATAGAAGATTCAGCAATTCTCCGGCTTACAAGTTGAAGACGGAGAAAACCTTGCAGGGTTCTTTGGGAGGACTACAAGATGTTGCTTGACGATTTTCCGACATCCATCTAGATAGAGCATTCAATGTGAAGAGGCAAGACGGCGCAAGATCTCGGAGTTCTCCGGGGGCTACTATTGGGGATATGCTATATGGGTATCCACATATAGTATGTCCTCTATCCGGATAACCCGGGTGGCCCATAGTTCGTAGAAAGGCCCATGGTCTACTGGGCGGCCCAGTTAGATGGATCTAGAAGGGAGGCCCATGTCGGATAAAGGAAGGCTACGGAGGAGTCACCGACGTACCCAGAGCCTTAGAGTGCAAGACACGCTAGACTAGCAATAGAAAGTGTAGGACTCTGTAACCTGTCCGGCTAGGACTTTTCCCTGGAACCCTAGGACCTGGCGACTATATAAGTCGGTCCTATGGGAGCCTTTAGGGCACCACTCATACCTCGCACAGCGAACCAATTCCTGTAACTCGGCGTATTGCCATTATAGTGATTTATAGAAGGGGTAGGATACCGCCACCGTCGTGGGATCTGAACCTGGGTAAGCCACGTTACCTCGTACCCATCAATCTGCCTTCCCCCACGTCTCTAAACACGCACTGTGAGGACCCCTCCATGGCGTACTCATCGGCAATACCACGACAAAGTGCCAAAAAATAGTCTTAATGACACACAAGTATAGGGGGTGTATCGTAGTACTTTCGATAAATAGGAGTGTCGATCCAAACGAGGAGCAGAAGTTGTTGACTAGTGGTATGGATCAGAAATTCTCTGTAAATACTTAGCAAACAGATTTTAGTGGTTTTCTAATAAGGCAACAAAACAAAGTGCAAGTAATAAAGACAAAGAACAAACGCAACAAGTGGCCCAATCCTTTCTTAGCAAAGGACAAGCCGGTGGAAATACTTATAAGGACCAAACGTTCTCGAGGACACATGGGAATTCTGTCAAGTGCTTTTGCTTCAAATAGCTGAGTACTCTTCTTTGGTGTTGTATGTGTTGTGTGGGTGAACCAGTGCTAATGTACCGGCCTTACTTGGACTAATACATACTTGTGATTAAACCCCCTGCAAGCATCCGCAACTATAGGAAAGTAATTAAGATATAAACCTAACCACAGCCTTAAACTCTGAGATCCTACGCTCCCTTGTGCAAAGGTTTCCTAATGGGGGTTCAGGTTTTTGTCACTCCGGCAACCCCACAATTAGTAGCCAAATACACAATGCATTCCCCTAGGCCCATAAATGGTGAAGTATCATCTAGTCGACGTTCACATGACACCACTAGAAGAATAGAACCACAAGTTAAATACTAAACCATTGAATAATAACTCAACCCAAATCCACTACTAACAACATGACTTCTCCCATGTCCTCAAGAACAAGAAGAACTACTCACAAGACATCATATGGATCAAGATCAAAGATGATATGGTGATGAATAACAATCTGAACATAAACAATAATCCAATGGTTCCACTAATAAGCATCAACTACAAGAGTAATTAACACTGGGAAAGTTTCCCCTAAGAACTAAAGCATTATCCAACACAATTGTTACAGCTGGACGGAGTGGTGATGATGGTGCTGGTGGAGATGATGGTGTGGATGATGATGATGATCCCGATGAAGCCTAGCTTGATGACGGTGTTGATGGCAATGATCTACCCTCTCCGGGAAGGAGTTTCCCCGGTAGAAATCTATCTGCTGAAGAGATCTTTCTCTCTCGGTGTTTTAGGCCCGTAGAGGCGGCGGAAATTTATATGTGGTCGCCCCCCGGTGTTAGGGTTCCGTAAGGAAGATATAGGGGAGATGGCGGAGTCGGGAGCTGAGCAGGTGGGCCACACCTGCCCAAGGCGCGTCCCAAGGGGGACCCGCGCCTAGGGCCTTGTGGGCCCCCTGTGGCCCTCCTACACCTCCCCTTATGGCTTCCTTCGTCTTCCGAGAAAATCTAATTTTCCCATATTTTTCTGGTATTTTTCTGATCTTCGCGAAATTGCATCAAAACACCTCTTTTTCCATCAGAATCCAGACTCCGGCAGTCGATCCTCCAAGAATCATGCAACATGCAAAAGCTGTGGAAAAGACATAAGTAATACCTCATAATAAGACATATATCAATGAATAGAGGCAAATTATGATATAGAATGGTGATGCAAATTGGACGTATCAACTCCCCCCAAGCTTAGACCTTCGCTTGTCCCCAAGCGAAAAACTGAGCTAAGTAAACATGTCCACATGTTTATGTAGTGAAATTTTGGAATTTTGGATAAATCTTTAATAAACCTCCTATAGAAACCAGCATGACCAATGATACTATGAATACCTTTTATGTCTCTAGAGCAGGGCATCTTCTCAATTGCTTCAATTTTGGCTCTGTCAACTTCAATACCTCTTTCAGAAATTTTGTGTCCAAGAACAATTCCTTCATCAACCATGAAATGGAATTTCTCCCAATTAAGAACAAGGTTGGTTTCTTCACATCTCTACAAAACTTTATCAAGGTTGTGCAAACAGTTATCAAAAGAAGTTCCATAGACGGAGAAATCGTCCAGGAAAACCTCCACAATTTCTTCACAAAAACCATGAAAGATAGCAGACATGCATTTATAAAAGGTAGCAGGAGCATTACATAAACCAAAAGGCATACGCCTATAAGCATAAGTACCATAAGGACAAGTGAAAGTGGTTTTCTCTTGGTCTTGTGCTTTCACAACAATTTGAGAAAACCCAGAATAACCATTAAGAAAACAAAAGTGAGTCTTTTTGGACAACCTCTCAAGCATTTGATCAATAAAGGGCAAAGGATAATGATCTTTCTTAGTAACTTTATTGATCTTTCTAAAATCAATGCACATTCTATACCCAACCACTACTCTTTGGGGTATAAGCTCATTATCTTCATTAGGCACAACAATTATCCCCCCTTTCTCGGGGACACAATGAACAGGGCTAACCCATTGGCTATCAGCAATAGGGTAAATAATACCAGCATCAAGGAGTTTTAATGCCTCATTTATTACCACATTCATCATCCTGGGATTTAGACGGCGCTGGTGCTCAACAATTGGTTTTGCATCAGGTTCTATATTAATAGAATGCTGGAATATAGTAGGAGAAATCCCTTTTAAATCATCAAGGGTATAACCCATAGCTCCTCGGTGTTTCTTCAGTATTTCCAGTAACCTCTCTTCTTCCTTTCCTAGAATTTAGAACTAATAATAACAGTTTATACTTTCTTATCATCAAGATAAGCATATTTAAGATCATCAGGTAGAGGTTTTCATTCGAAAACAGGGTCCCCTTTAGGTGGTAATGTGGTACCTAGGTCTTCCATAGGTAGATTATGCTTAAGTTGCTCCAGCTGACAAAGGAAAACCTTGTCAATCTCATTTCTTTCCTTCATGAAGACATCACTTTCATGATCTTCCATAAACTGCTGCAAGGCATTGTTAGGAGTAAGAGAAATAGTAGAAAGTTATTCAACCCTGAAATCATCATTAGGCAGTTAATTTTCATAAGGAGGTTTGGCAAATTTGGAAAAATTAAACTCATAAGACTCTCCATCAAACTTAGTCAAAACTTTTTCCTTCCAAAAATCTATGATATCCCCACAAGTATTCAGGAAGGGCCTACCAAAGATAATAGGATAGGTTTTACTAGCTTCTTTACCAAGTACTAGAAAATTAGCAGGATATTTAATCTTACCACAAAGGACCTCCACATCTCTTACAATGCCAATGGGGCAAACTTTCTCTCTATTAGCAAGGTGAATAACCTCATAAATGTCCTCAAGCTCACAAGGACCAATTTCATGCATAATTTCCCTGTAAAGCTCATAAGGAATAGCACTAGATCTAGCACCATTATCACATAAACCATAATACCAATGATCACCAATTTTAACAGAAAGCACAGGAACACTAGATTTTCTAAATTTTCCAGGATGAGAGACAATATTAGAAGCATATTCACAGAAGACAATATGTTCATCCTGTATGTTCCTTGTGACAAGGTCTTTCACAATAGCTACCGCGGGCTCAATACTAATTTGCTCATCGGGTTCCACAGTTTTCTTTGCACTTTTGCTAACCACATTAACTATGATAGAATGTCCCTTTACCTTAGAAGGAAAAGGGATTTTCTCAACATAAGGTTCAGGCAAAATAGGATCAACAGTACAAACTTCTATGCTAGCAGGAACATGGCTAACATTGTCTTTATAAGGAGCATGGTACTTGTCCCACTCCTTTTTGGGAATTTCAGTTTAAGAGGCAACGTCCTTAAAACATTTTGCAAGAACTTGGGAGTCAAGACCAAACTCATTACTAATATCAAGGAAGTCATCAGTTCCCATAACATATTTAATGCATTCATCATCATAGTTTATACCTGACTTTCTTACTTTGTCATTCTCCCAAGCTTCAGTGTTCTCTTGAATACAGTCTAGTAGATCCCATTTAGCTTCTTTCTTCATACGTGTGAACGATCCAGCATAAGAAGCATCTAGTAAATCTTTATCATGAAGAAAAAGCCTAATAAAAGTTATTGATAATAATATTGATAGGGAGTTCATGAATAGGACATTTAAGCATTAGTAACTTCAATCTCCGCCAATCTTGAGCAGTAATCTCTCCATCACGAGGCCAAAAGTTATTTATCAGATTTCTATCATTATGAATCTCACTAGGAGGATAGAATTTAGAATAAAAGAGAGATGCCATTTCCTCCCATTCCATGGATTGTCCATTCTTCAGCAGCTTATACCATTCTTCATCTCTCCCTTTCAAGGATATAGAGAGTAACTTCTTCTTCACTTGTTCAGTTGTGATACCTGCACACTTCAACAACCCGCATAATTCATGGATAAAAAGCAAGTGATCACCAGGGTGGACAGTTCCATCCCCAAAATAATAATTATCAATAACACGATCGACAATACTTGTAGGTATCTTAAAAGGATCTATCTAAACAGTGGTAGTAGTTTTCCCAAACAGAAAACCAAGTGGGTTATCCATATTGGAAACAAAGTAACAAGCAGTCACAAAAAGCAATACTCACGGTAGAAGTTTCTTTTACCAGTTCCACTCTTCAATAGCGCTTCACTCCCCGGCAACGACACGAGAAAATAGTCTTGCTGACCCACAAGTATATGGGGTGTATCGTAGTAGTTTTGATAAATAGGAGTGTCGATCCCAACAAGGAGCAAAAGGTGTTGACTAGTGGTATGGAGCAGGAATTCTCTGTAAATACTTAACAAACGGATTTTTAGTGGTTTTATGATAAGGAAACAAAACAAAGTGCAAGTAATAAAGACAAATAACAAACACAGCAAGTGGCCCAATCATTTCTTAGCAAAGGACAAGCCGGTGGAAATACTAATAAGGACCAAAAGTTCTCGAGGACACATGGGAATTCTGTCAAGTACTTTCGCTTCAAATAGTTAAGTACTCTTCTTTGGTGTTGTAAGTGTTGTGTAGGTGATCCTGTGCTAATGTACCGACCTTACTTGGAATAGTACAAACTTGTGATGAAACCCCCTGCAAGCATCCGCAACTATAGGAAACTAATTATTATATAAACCTAACCACAGCCTTAAACTCTGAGATACTGCGCTCCCTTGTGCAAAGGTGTCCTAACGGGGGTTCAGGTTTCTGTCACTCCGGCAACCCCACAATTACTAGCCAAATACACAATGCATTCCCCGAGGCCCATAAATGGTGAAGTATCATGTATTCGACGTTCACATGACACCACTACAAGAATAGCACCACAACTTAAATACTAAACCATTGAATAATAACTCAACACAAATCCACTACTAACAACATGACTTCTCCCATGTCCTCAAGAACAAGACGAACTACTCACAAGACATCATATGGATCAAGATCAAAGATGATATGGTGATGAATAACAATCTGAACATCAACAATAATCCAATGGTTCCCCTCACAAGCATCTACTACAAGAGTAATTAACACCGGGAAAGTTTCCCCTAAGAATTAAAGCAATATCCAACACAATTGTTACAGTGAGACAGAGTGGTGATGATGGTGCTGGTGGATATGATGGTGTGGATGATGATGATCCCAATGAAGCCTATCTTGATGATGGTGTTGATGGCGAGGATCTCCCCTCTCCGGGAAGGAGTTTCCCCGGCAGAAATCTGTCTGCTGAAGTGATCTTTCTCTCTCGGTGTTTTCCGCCCCATAGAGGCAGCGGAAATCTATCTGTGGTCGCCCACCCCGGTGTTAGGGTTCCGTAAGGAACATATAAGCGAGACGGCGAAGTCGGGAGTCGAACAGGTGGGCCACACCTTCCCTAGGCGTGACCCAGGGGGACCTGCACCTAGGGGGTGTGGGGCCCCTGTGGCCCTTCTACGCCTCCCCTTCTCGCTTCCTTCGTCTTCCGTGAAAATATAATTTTCCCATATTTTTCTGGTATTTTTCTGATCTTCGCGAAATTGCATCAAAACACCTCTTTTTCCATCAGAATCCAGACTCCGGCAGTCCATCCTCCAAGAATCATCCAACATGCAAAAATAGTGGAAAAGACATAAGTAATACCTCATAATAAGACATATATCAATGAATAGAGGCAAATTATGATATAGAATGATGATGAAAATTGGATGTATCACATATAACGTCACGCCTTGGGAAGAACTCAAAGCGGGTACCCTTGATCTGATTGATACTCTTCCCACACAGATGGGCAAAAGCTTCCTGCATGGCCCTGGCAAATCCATCTAGCCAGTTGTTCTCTCTTAAGGTCAACTGAATTCCCTATGAGGTGGGTGCTTCAATGTTCCCTCGGAGACTTGCAACAATCAGCCATTGCAATTCCTATCCTTCCTGATCGTTGAGCTAAGCTCCGAAGAACTCGGGGTGCAGGCGCTCCAGAAGTTCCGAAAGATGGTCCAAGTCACGCTCAAAGATGAGATATCCTCCATTCCCAAACTGATAGAACTTGTTATGCTTCACGTCCATCCATAAGAATATAGGATGAGTAAGTTAGTAGAGTGATCAAGTGTGTCAAATTTTATGTAAGTTTGCAAGAATTTTTGAGGAACAATGAATTTTCATAAAATAATATAAGTGATAAGAATGAGAATAATTTTTCATCAATACTCACTTCATTGGTTTTGAAACTAAGTTTTTGATTCAAACGTCCATTCTAAACTAGGGTCTCCTATGTTCAGGATGGCTCTGATACCAACTTGTCAACCCCCGGATTTTTAATCCCAGATGGCTGTTATGCCATACATCGCAATCCTAGGATTACCATTTTTGCGAGACATAAAAGATTGGATATTACAGTACATCATCCATTACAAACCATACATAAGGTCTTACAACAAATAAAGGATCTCATGATCTAGTCTTAATACAATCATAGAAGCGGAATAACGTAATAATAACGGTCGCATGGGCGAGGCTCCATCTTCATGGTCATAGGCAATGCTGACGATGGGAGATGATCCTAATTGTCGTAACCTTCCTACGGTCCATCCTCCTGATAGTCCTCTTCATAGTCTCGGCAACGGGAATAGCCAGGGACAAAGCCGTGAGTACTCTTTAAGTACTCGCAAACTAAGACTAGCAAGTGAAGTGGTTTTGAGTCGGAATATTCAGCTCTAGGTTGTTTTGCAAAAAGCCAGATTTATCTCTAATTGAGTTCAGAAGCAAAGAAAGCTAGTTGAAAGTTTTATAACACCTAAGTGGGAACTTGAGTTTTCATGTTCACAACCCTGTTGTGGTCAAGACAAAGTCACGATTCATTTCATCAGTCATTTTGAAAATATCTGACGACGAAATAGTATGGCCACTCCAGCTATCCATAACCGTGGATGCGGCTACTCGAATAGTTTGACACTCTGCAGAGGTGGTACACGTTCACCACAATATTCTATAAATCCATCAGGAACAATCCTGAATTCACCATACTCAGTATGCGGATAATCAATCCTAACCTTTCAATTACACGCCCTAGTATAGGCACCTCTCCTGTGAGTTTGGCCTCCCAACCATGACTAGTTGTCATCTTGGGAACTGCACAGTGGACAATCTTCACAAGGTAGCCCCATCTCAAACCTTGGCCGCAAGGGAACCAATACTAAGGTATATAAACTTCCCGTCAAGCCCTACCCAAATTTCTGGTATTGTGGTTTTATGGTATGATTGGAATGGTATCGCATCCAGACAACCATCAGTTTTATAAAGGGCTAATGCTCATGCCTAAACATTTTCACCATCAAAATCACCTGGTGTTCAAGAACACATGTCAAAACATTTCAGTATAATTACTCATCATTATAAGGTTTTCATAACCATTTTCACCAAGTACTCCCATATAAAGTGATCAAGTTTTATACTTATCACTAGCCACTAAAGTTGGGGGTAAACACTAATCAGGGGTGATAATCAAGTGTGAATTATCTAAGCTCAATCTCATGCCTCAGGATGACATCAAGATTTATCTAACTTAGGCCAAATTTTATGCTCTTTATGCTACCTTTAATAACCTTTCTAAAATCTATAAGTCACTAAGTAAACAAAAGTAAAAGCTTTGATAAAGAAATAAAATAACTAAGCTTGCAAGTAAAATTGGGATTGGGTATAATCAAATTTATCTAACCAAGCATGCCAAATGCACTTCATAGGTTATCTAGTTTTCACATTTGCAAGTGTTAGCTTGCAAGGTTAACTTTTTTTGTGAAGCTTGCTAAGATAGTAGCTGGCCTTGTGCAGAGCAGTGGTTGATGTTCTCCTCGGCTTCTTCTTCATAGTAGTATCCATCCTCTCGTATCCTTGGTCGGTACTAGCGTCTATAATTAAATACGAGATACACGATCACTAAACAATACTTAACTAATTAAATTTATCACACCAAGGTTAATACTAGATGATCTAGCATCATCACTAGTATCACAAAGATTAAAGCACTGGTTATATTTATTTTAGCTTAGTAAATTAATTTCTACTCATTGAAAAACTACTTAAGATTTAATATTCTCCAACTAAAATAGGGGATCATGTTGAAACATTCCATCACCACATATTTCAGTACTTGGGAATGTGATTTAAAGTGGTGTCACAATTTAATAAGGTTTAACCTTTTTATTTTAATTAAATAGAGTGACTAGAAATTCCTATGGGGCATTCTTTTAATTTGTGTCCATTATTTCTGCAAGTAAACCTACATATTTTTATATATTTTGAAAGGTCTTATCAAATGTGATTTTTGAGAGTTGGAATCAACCTAAAAGCTTTTGTGGTTGAATTTTGAAAAATATTTGAATGCGGAAAAGTCTCTGCCTTGTTATTTTTACTATAGGTGATCTACAATTCCAAATGATTTGAATCCAACGGTCTTGACTTAAGAATTTCAGTACCTTTCTAGAAAAATTAATTTCATGCAATTTGGTCCAGTGAATATCCCTGGATTGATTTTTGAATCTAGAGAAATAACTAAGTTTGGAACTAAATGGAAAAACCTAAGTTTGAATTACTGGGTTGCGCGGGAGTGTAACTGGGCCGACCCACTGCGCACAGCGTGCGTGGGTGGATTTAAGTGGATGTCCCCACTAGTTAGCGAGATAGGGGGCTGCGAAGGGGTACGTGGTAATTTGGGCCGTAGGATTAGAAGCTAGATCAACGGCTGAGGTTCACAGTCCACGTATGAACAGAACGTGGCGAGGTCGAACCCAAGCGCGGCCAGTGGGGGACAGTGGCTGCTCACCGGGGCTCCAGCGATGGTCGGTGATGGGGGCGAACGACAAAGTCGACGACGGTGATCCTCCTGGTACCGGTGGGTCCTCCTGGAGTTGCTCCAATCAACGGCGCCCTTCTCCTTCAGCAGCGGCAAGCTCCGGTGAAATTCCAGCGACCTGGTGCTCGCCTTGCTTCGAGGATGAGGTGGGGTGGTTCTAAGAGAGAGAGGGGAGTGATATTGTGTGCTAAAATCGAACGGGGGAGGCCTCTATTTATAGTGCGAAGAGGGGACCGAAGGGGGCGGGTGGAGCTCATCGTGTTCGTCTGCACAGCAAACTAATGCCATGGCTGGGGGTAGGGGACGGTGCACTGCCTCCTGGCAAAAATCAACGGCATGGTGGGGAGGCCGGTGGCGGTGCGAATTGGTCAGAACACTGCGATGCTCTAGGAGGGTCCGACGGAAGTTTTAATGCGCACGGGCTCTCCTGGTCACGCGGCGACGAACGGGCATGTCTAGGAGGTTCCTGGGGCGGTGGTGATCAAGCACGCAATCGGTGAGGGCGGGGCACGGTCTGTGCAAGCGTGTGGAGCGCGGCGCTCTGGCGCTCTCTCGGCATGCTTGCATAGAGACTAGGCGCGCTCGTTTTATGTGGTCCAGGGGCTGGCAAGGTTTGGGCACTGGACAGGGGGTGGCGATGGACGGTGGAGTGTCTGCTAGACAAGGTTGGCGAGGCCTGGGAAGCTCCTAGCTTGCTGTCGACATTGGGGTGGCAAGTTGGGCTCGGCCATGGTCACCATTGATGACGTTCCCAAGCTTACAGTGAGCTAGGGCTAGTTAAATTAGTTTGATGATCTTCTGAGAGTGTGCTGTGAGCTAGAGAGGAGACAAGTTAGGCACAACACTGCTCACTATAGAGTTTGATGTTTTATTTGATTTGTATTTACAAGGTGTTTGATGAAATGGTCGCAAGAGATATTAATTTGATTTTTTTAGTGAAATTTGGTGGGTGTACTAGTCACATACTATGTAGTCTATGGTTGCTTGGGTTTGCCAAGGTGCACTGGTTTGGTTGGGTTTTGAGAAATGGTGATCTTCACACATGATATAGATTCAATTTTGAAATGTCATTTAATCAAGTTGCCAAAAGTTTCTATGGGTTTGCAAGGTGGGCTTGGGTTCACTTCCACTTGGTCTAGCAAGGGGTGAAAAGAAATGAATTTGTTTATGTTTGAAATCTTCGACTAGAGACACTCAAGTGGTCTAGTGAGCAAGATAGGCAAAAATGACCATTTGCTTGTTTTATTTGTTTTTGAATTTCTCTTGATTTGTTTCTGCTTGGAATTGATTTAGATGATGTTGTTTATATATTTAAACCATTCCTTTGCTATTCACCAAAATCACACAATTACATTCATGCATTCATACAATCATCACAAAAACACATGCATTCATAATGATTTTAATTAATAAAAGTTTTTGTTAACCCTAATTTTGGTGATTGGAATTTGATAACCTTGATTAATATTTTTGGGATGTTACAAACCTTCCCTCCTTAAACAAAATCTCGTCCTGCAGTTTGAGAAAAAGGAAACTAGGATTTAAAGAGATCGGGAAACTCTGTCCTAATGTAATCTTCTCGCTCCCAATTAGCTTCTTCTTCAGTGTGGTTTACTCCACTGAATCTTGAGAAACTTGATTCTTCGGGTCCTGGTGGTTCTAAAAGCTTACTCCAAAATATGAATGGGTACTTCGGGATACGTCAAGTCATCGTTGATCTCTATGGTTCGGTGATCAATATTCTTGAATACTTCAGTCTTCTCCGGGACTTCTAGGCATTTGCGAAGTAATGATATATGGAACACATTATGCACAGCTGATATCTCCTCTGGCAGTTATAGTTGATACGATACCTCTCCTCGATGATTCAGAATCTTGAAAGGTCTGATATATCTGGGGGCTAACTTTCCTTTGAGTTGGAAATGTTGCATTCCTTTCAAAGGTGACACCTTGAGATACACAAAATCTCCGATATTGAAAGCTAGGTCTCAACGTCTCTTGTCGGCATAACTCTTCTGTCTGGGTTGGGCGGTCTTGAGGTGCTCACGGATCTTGTGAACTTTCTCTTCTCCTTATCGTAGGATGTCGGGTCCAAAAATCTGACTCTCTCCTACTTCCGACCAATTCAAAGGGGTATGACACTTCCTTCCATACATGGATTCAAACGGGGCCATTTGCAAACTGGCTTGATAACTGTTGTTGTAAGAAAATTCTATGAAAGCCAGACAATCTTCCCATTTAGATCCATATTCTAGCACACAGGCTCTCAACATATCTTCGAGTATTTGATTTACTCGCTCCGTTTGTCCATCTGTCTGAGGGTGATAAGTTGTGCTGAAATCTAATCTTGTTCCCAATCCTTCTTGGACTTTCTTCCAAAATCTCGAGATAAACTGAGTACCTTGATCCGACACGATGTTCTTGGGGACTCCGTGCAAACTGACGATCCTAGCAATGACAACTCTGCTAGCTTCAAACTATGATAAGTGGTCTTGACAGGTAAGAAATGGGCTACTTCGGACAGTTTATCAACTATGACCCAAATGGAGTCATTTACCTTACTAGATGTAGGCAAACCAGTGATAAAATCCATTCCAACTGAATCCCATTTCCATTCTGGAATCTGCAAAGGTCGCAATAGTCCTGCGGGTCTCGTATCACACTTGGATATGTAGCTTCCGATTTCTCTCTTCATCTTTTGCCACCAAAATTGCTCCTTCGTATCCTAATACATCTTCGTTCCTCCGGGGTGGATAGAATAAAGAGTATCATGGGCTTATTTGAAAATAGCTTGCTTTCACTTGGAATCTGCTGGCACACAGATACGTCCTTTGTAACACAAAACTCCTTCTTCATCTTTGGTGAATCCAGGTACGTTCCCAGTACCGATACGATGTTTGATTCCGTCGATACTAGCATTTCCTTTCCGCGCCTCCTTGATCTGACTGATCAGAGTGGGTTGAAGTTCTATGCTAGCCAAAAAACCTTCACTTACTAACTCCATTCTAAAATCTTCCATCTCCTTGTGCAAACTTGGTTGCTCCTTCCGAATTATATAGTTCAATCGACACGGCAATCTACTAATGGCATCTTCTACCACATTGGCTTTACCGGGGTGATAGTGGATGTCTAGATCATAGTCCTTGTTTAACTCTATCCATCTCCTTTGCCTCATATTCAGGTCCTTCTAAGTGAAGATATACTTCAGGCTCTTGTGATCCGAATAAATCTCACAACGGTTTCCCATAAGGTAATGGCTCTATCAACACACATCCGAGACCGATCTTGGATGCGTCACAATACACATCAAAAGGCTTCGTGATATCCGGCATGATCAAGATTGGGGCTTAGATCAATCTCTTCTTGAGTTCTTGAAAACACGCTTCACATTTGTCCGTCCATTCAAACTTCTTATCCTTCTTCAACAATTGGGTCATGGGTCTAGCGGTACTCGAGAATCCTTCTACGAACTTGCGGTAATATCCCGTTAATCTGAGAAATGCACGAACTTGGGTTTGAGTGGTTGGGGCTTGCCATTCTTCAACATCCTTAACCATGGTGGGATCAATTGCAATTCCTCCGGCTGATACAATATGTCCGAGGAATCCTACCTCCTGTAACCAGAATTCACATTTGGTAAACTTGGCATACAGCTGATGCTCTCTAAGGGTTCCAACGATGGTCCTTAGGTGTAGCTCATGTTCTTCTTATGATTTGGAATAGATCAAAATGTCATCAATGAAAACAACGACAAAATTATGCAGGAAGTCCATAAAAATCTTATTCATGAGGTTCATGAAATAAGCGGGGGCATTGGTTAATCCATAAGACATGACAGTGTACTCATACAATCCATATCTAGTGGTAAAGGCAGTCTTTGGAATATCCTCTGCGCGAATCTTGAGTTGATGATAACCAGTTCTAAGGTCAATCTTAGAAAGCACTTTGGCACCGGTCAACTGTTCAAACAAGTCTTCTATCTTTGGTAGTGGGTACTTGTTCTTGATGGTGACATCATTCAACTTCTGATAATCCGTACACAAACGGTTACCTCCATCTTTCTTGTCCACAAACAATATAGGTGATCTCCATGGAGACGCACTTGGTTGAATCAGTCCGATCTTTAGCATAACATCCATTTGCTTCTTCAGCTCCACTAATTCAGACGGGTTCATACTATACGGTCTCTGGGCTATGGGTCCGGTTCCAGGGATTAGTTCAGTTATAAACTCGATATCCCGATCTGGGGGCATACCGGGAAAAACATCTTGGAATACGACGGGGTATTCACAGACTACTCTGACTTGTTCAATGGTTGGTTGGGCTAGACTCTTGTTGCACTTTAATTGACGAGGCAAGGTTTCAGATACATGCTCTACTGATATTCCGGTTGTACTGGTCATGGTTATGGCTTTCTTGACACAATCTATTAATCCTTTATCTTTCGACATCCAATCCATTCCTAATACTACTTCCAAACCTTTAGTTCCAAGTACTATTAGATTAGCATAAAAATCTATGCCATGTATTCTGATATGTACGGCCTTGCAAATTTTTCTATCTTTGGTGGTTGAACCAGGTATTTGAACTATCATAACGTGGTTCAATTTTTTTGGTTGAATCTTACTAGTGCATGCAAATTCTTCTGTAACAAACGAGTGTGATACTCCAGAATCAAACAACACTCTTACAAGTACTGAGGTAATAGAAAACATACCCAGCACGACATTTGGCGCTTCTTGGGCTTCTTCATCATTCATGTGAAACAGACGGCCGTTGCGGATGAGCGAATTACCTGGGGCAAACCTTCTTCCAGGCTGAACACGACGCTGTTGCTGAGCTAGGGCATTCACATTGGGGGCTACGGCAATATTCTTGGGGCACTCATTTGAATAGTGACCCTTGGTTCCACATTCATAACAAGTCACTTGAGACTTGTCCTTTGTTGCAACAGGCACAACATTTCTTCCAGTTCTTGGGGCAGTGTTGGTGTTGTTGGCAAAATTGTTGTTGTTGAACTTGGGCGGTGCACATTTCAAATTGCTGGGGTTGTTGTGATTTCCTCCGGGCCTTGGGTTTCCTCCTCCACAGTTGGGGTAGGATGGACGGTTCATCGGGGGTCTATTGGTTATCGGGGCAAATCCTGCAGACGGGTTCGGGCTATACTTTGGGGTATGGTGGGTTCCTGGTTGATGCATCATTCTACGCTTGCGGTTCTCCTTGGCTTGGTTGATCTTGCCTTCCATCTGAATGGCAGAATCCACTAAGGCTTCAATGTCAACAAACGGGAGATTGACTAAGACTGTCTGCATCTCATCATGTAGAGCATTCAAGAATCTCTCCTTCTTCTTTGCTTCAGTGCCAATCTCAGCTTGTGCATACCTAGCCAATGACAGAAATTTGCCATGGTACTCAACTACTGTCATCCTCCCTTGCTTCAGTTCTCTGAATTCATCTCTCATCCTCTTGATCAAACCCGGTGGCACATGAGTTCTGCTAAACTTGAGTTTGAATTCATCCCAAGTCATCATTTGTCCTCCATTCATGGTGCAAACGCTGTTCCACCAAGCTCTTGCATCTCCTGCCAGATAGTGGGTGGGAAATAGTAATTTCTCATTGGCTTCCACTCCGGCAACTTCTAAGTTGTTCTCCATGTTCTGCAGCCAATCAGCTGCATCTAAGGGATCTTCAGACTTAGTAAAGATGGGTGGATTGGTGTTCTGAAAATTCTTGAGCTTGGATCCATAGTTGTCCTAGTTTCCATGGCCTTGATTGTTGTTGTCCATCTGAGCTATGTGTTGAAGGGTGGCTAAGTTGGCTTGATGTTTGGCTCTTTCCGCTTCGCGGTCAGCAACCAACATTCGCAAGATCTGTAACATTGGGTCCGGGGACAAAGTGCTTCCTCCGCGAGGCATCTGAAGATTGAGATAGATCATGAGAAAAGAGGGAAATTTCTAAGGTTCGGGGTTTTTGTTTTTTGGAAAGTTTATGAAATTTGACTTAGATTTTTCTAGAAACTTGCTTTTCATTCATTCATTCATTCATAGCACACGATCCAAACACACACCACAACAAGGAAACAGATGGTTTTAAGAACCATTCTGGCAAACAACAATACAATGGGACCGGATACAAATTCACTAACGCTAGTCCTCAAGTGCTACTACTCCTCGGACTCGGTGTCCTCATCATCCTCATCATCATAATCAATGAAGGATAAGTCATCCTCATCGGTGAAGAAGTCCATGGCTTGATCTTCCAGAAAGTCATCATCATCACTAAGGTAAGAGTAGGGGTCTCCACGGATATCCTCCCCTGCATTCTCCCTCTCCTCAAGCTGCATGTCCCTCTCGTGGACGGTCTCCTCCAACTCTGTGATCCTGTGACGAAGACGGGCAATGATACGTTCCTTCTTGTAAAGATGACGGCGACGAGACTGCTGATCCTTCACTAGCATGGCAATGGATTGATCCTTCTGGAAAGCGATGGCATAGTTGTGGTTGGCGTACGGCGACAAGACTGCCGATCCTTCACCATCCAACTCCTTCTGCCGGTCGTACATCATACAGCGGAGGTGGTCCACTTGATTCTTCGGCTCAGGGTGATATGGTGCCTCCAGTGGCTGTCCCATTGATGACCCACAAGTATAGGGGGTGTATCATAGTACTTTTGATAAATAGGAGTGTCGATCCTAACGAGGAGAAGAAGGTGTTGACTAGTGGTATGGAGCAGGAATTCTCTGTAAATACCTAGCAAACGGAATTTTAGTGGTTTTCTGATAAGGCAACAAAACAAAGTGCAAGTAATAAAGACAAAGAACAAATGCAGCAAGTGGCTCAATCCTTTCGTAGAAAAGGACAAGCCAGTGGAAATACTTATATGGACCTAACGTTCTCGAGGACACATGGGAATTTTGTCAATTGCTTTCGCTTCAACTAGCTAAGTACTCTTCTTTGGTGTTGTAAGTGTTGTGTGGGTGAACCTGTGCTAATGTACCGACCTTACTTTTACTAATACATACTTGTGATTAAACCCTCTTCAAGCATCCACAACTATAGGAAAGTAATTAAGATATAAACCTAACCACAACCTTAAACTCTGAGATCCTACGGTCCCTTGTGCAAAGGTGTCGTAACGGGGGTTCAGGTTTCTGTCACTCTGGCAACCCCACAATTAGTAGCCAAATACACAATGCATTCCCATAGGCCCATAAATGGTGAAGTATCATGTAGTCAACGTTCACATGACACCACTAGAAGAATAGAACCACAACTTAAATACTAAACCATTGAATAATAACACAACACAAAACCACTACTAACAACATGACTTCTCCCATGTCCTCAAGAACAAGACGAACTAATCACAAGACATCATATGGATCAAGATCAAAGATTATATGGTGATGAATAACAATCTGAACATAAACAATAATCAAATGCTTCCACTCACAAGCATCAACTACAAGAGTAATTAACACCGAGAAAGTTCCCCCTAAGAACTAAAGCAATATCCAACACAATTGTTACAGTGGGACGGAGTGGTGATGATGGTTCTAGTGGAGATGATGGTGTGGATGATGATGATGATCCCGATGAAGCCTAGGTTGATGAAGGTGTTGATGGCGACGATATCCCTTCTCCAGGAAGGAGTTTCCTCGGCAGAAATCTGTCTTCTGGCGTTCCCTGTGACAGCACGGTCCTGCTAATTCCAACGTATAGATGCAAGCATATACAACTTCGATGACACAATGGTTCAAGTTCTATTAGGGGCAAGAAAATAAGGTGTTCCATCAAGTTCGCGATAGATTTACTAACTAGTTTTCATATAACAAAATACTTTTTAATTTGAAAGGTAGATGAAGCTTGAGAATTTGCTTGGAATAGCAATAATGCTAATTGGTAGATATGGTGGACACAAATGGCACAGGTTTTGGTTCAAAGGGATTGGAAACATGAGAAGCACGCCTTCTCAGAACAGGGTTTTTGGCTAGCAAGGTTGGGTAACAAGCAAAAGAGTTGAAAGAAACAAGCAAACATACAAGTGATAAAGACAAACATGCAATCTTCCTTGAAGACACAAAAGATCTTAAATAAAGAATACTAAGCTTATGAGACAACATGAAAGAAAATAAATGATACAAAATACCCTTAAGATTTTCTCTTTTTCTTTCAAACCTCAAAAAGTATTTCTACTGACCAGAGCTCGGTTTGCCAAAACCAATTTAGATCCACTTGATGATCCCAACGTGATGCCAATACTGATCAACAAGATCCATCATATAATAGAGATTGCAAACTAAAATAAGAAGTGCAAAAAGTAAAAGATGAAACTTCTCATTAATATTCCATAAAGGCACTCACACCAAGGGATACATAGATAATCAACTAAAGGAGAGATACTTCCACATGCAAACCAAATTATAAGATAACCTCTCTTCCAAAGATGCAAATCCACTAAAAAGGTAAAAGATGAAAGATAATGATGTGATACCACGACACTCCCCCCAATCTTGGAACAAGCCAAGGGGATGCCAAACATGATGACGAATTACACCTTCGGTGGTGGTGGTGTTCTCTTGTCATCATAAAACTTCCAAGGCAAAGGTTCCCCATCCAAAAAGGATGTCCTTGTCTCTGCAATCCTGAAACTAGCAGTAGAGCTTATGCGATCAAATCTAGCCTCATACTCACAATTTTGATTTAGTATGTCATAAAGTTGTGCTAGTAATTGGTTGTTGGTCTGACAGAGCGAGAAGATTTCTTCTCGGAACTCAACCACCTCCTCCTCATGTTTGGCGATGAGTTCTGAACTTATCTTGTGAATAACATCCACTTCGCGTTCTGCCATCTTCTTGCACCTGAAAACCTCCTGCTCCAATGATTCCATCCTGTCTTCGAGACTTCCTTCTCCCTTGGGGCCTTGAACTTCTTTCACATGTACCTTCCCATCTTAGAGAATCAACTCTTTGGGATGGATCCTCAACTCATACATGTATGGGTTGAGGACATCCGCAGAGGAATCCTCTCATGGGTGATCTAGAGGAAGACATTGTAGCTCCAAAATTGAGAATTTGCCTGACAGAAACAGATCAAAACAAAAACACGACAAGAAAATGATGGATGAACCTCGGCGGATCCGGGGGGTTATATATTATGAAGTTTCAAAGCATAAGGAAGGTTTTGATACAAAAACGAGTGGTCTCACCCCATCTAGGCGCGGGCAGCTGGGTCTTGCGCCTGGGGTGGGTTTGTCCACCCCGGCCTCCGGATCCTCCTCCGTTCCGTCTCGTAACTTCCCTTATGTATTAAAAACATCAAAAATATAAAAAGATTGGTGTTTCACGAACATTATGTTTTCACCACTTTTACCTATTCAAAGACGAACTCTGCAGTTTCTGGTGTTTGGTTTCTAATAAATTCTTCTGGAGTCACCATTTGAATAACATCAACATCTTCATTATAAGAATCTCCAGAAATATAATGTTTTAGTCTTTCACCATTCACACTTGTGTTGTGTCTTCCTTCAAAGAAGATATTTTGATGGCACCTGAAGGGTATACTTCCTCAATAACAAAAGGTCCTTCCCATTTTGAGAGTAGTTTCCTTGCAAAAAATCTGAGATGAGACCTATACAAAAGGACTTCCTCACCAACATGGAACTCCTTTTTGAGAATCCTCCTATCAAGCCATATTTTTTACTTTTTCCTTAAAGAGTCTAGCATTTTCATAAGCTTCACTTCTCCACTCATCTAAGGTACTCATGCCAAGCAATATTTTCTCACCAGCAAGTTTAAAATATCTATTCAACTCTTTCACTGCCCAATAAGCTTTGTGTTCTAATTCTAAAGGCAAGTGACAAGCTTTCCCATAGACCATTTTGTAAGCAGACATCCCCATAGTACTTTTATAGGAATTTCTATAAGCCCATAAAGCGTCATTCAACTTTTTAGCCCAGTTATTCCTAGATCTATTGACAGTCCTTTGCAAGCTAGATTTAATTTCCCTATTGGAGAGTTCTACCTGCCCACTGGTTTGGGGGTGATAAGCTGAAGCAATTCTATGGTTTACATCATACTTAGCGATGTTTTTTCTAAAAACCCCATAAATAAAATGAGAGCCTCCATCGGTCATGGGATATCTAGGCACGCCAAACCTAGGAAAAATAACATCCTTAAGAATTTTCAAAGAGGTCTTACCATTAGCGCTGCTTGTAGGTATGGCTTCTACCCACTTTGTAATATAGTCAACAACAACAAGAATATGAGATATCCTTTTGAAGGAGGAAAAGGACCCATAAATTGAAATCCCCAACAATCAAAAGGTTCAATGACAAGAGAATAATTCATAGGCATTTCATTGCGTCTAGAAATGTTACCAACTCGTTGACATTCGTCACATGATAAGACAAACTTCCTTGCATCCCTGAAAAGGGTAGGCCAATAAAATCCAGATTGTAAAAACTTTTGTGCAGTCGTATCCCTAGCATGATGTCCTCCATAAGCACCGCCGTGACATTTTCTCAATATCTCTTGTTGTTCAAATTCTGGAACACATCTTCGCATAATGCCATATACTCCTTCTTTATATAGATGTGGGTCATCCCAGAAGTAATACCTTAGATCATAAAAGAATTTGTTCTTTGTTGGGCTGTAAAAGTGGGAGGCAAATACTTGGAAACAATAAAGTTAGCATAATCAGCATACCAAGGACTTTCATGCGGACTTAACCTTATTGCAGCCAACTGTTCATTTGGAAAACTATCATTAACAGGCAGAGGGTCAAAAGAAATATTTTCCAAATGAGATAAATTGTCAGCAACACGATTTTCAGCACCTTTCCTATCTACAATATGTAGATCAAACTCTTGTAGAAGAAACACCCATCTAATAAGCCTAGGCTTAGCGTACTTCTTCGTCATAAGGTACTTAATAGCAGCATGATCAGTATGAATAGTGACCTTTGAATCAGCAATGTAGGGTCTAAACTTATCACGGGCAAAGATTAAAGCAAAGACACCTTTTCAGTAGTAGCATAATTCTTTTGAGAAGCCTGTAGAGTCTTACTAGCATAATGAATAACGTTCAATTTCTTATCAACATGTTGCCAAGGACAGCACCCATAGCAAAATCACTAGCATCACACATAATTTCAATAGGTAAACAACAATCAGGTGGTTGAACAATAGGAGCGGTAGTCAAAGCTTTCTTCAAAGTTTCGAAAGCTTCCTTACAATCATCATCAAAAACAAAAGGTACATACTTTTGAAGAAGATTAGTAAGGGGCTTTGAAATTTTGGAGAAATCTTTAATAAACCTCCTATAGAAACCAACATGACCAAGGATACTACGAATACCTTTTATGTCTCTAGGGCAGGGCATCTTCTCAATTGCTTCAATCTTGGCTCTGTAAACTTCAATACCTCTTTCAGAAATTTTGTGTCCAAGAACAATTCCTTCATTAACCATGAAATGGCATTTCTCCCAATTAAGAACAAGGTTGGTTCCTTCACATCTCTACAAAACTTTATCAAGGTTGTGCAAACAGTTATCAAAAGAAGTTCCATAGACGGAGAAATCTTCCATGAAAACCTCCACAATTTCTTCACAGAAACCATGAAAGATAGTAGACATGAATCTCTGAAAGGTAGCAGGAGCATTACATAAACCAAAAGGCATACGCCTATAAGCATAAGTACCATAAGGAAAAGTGAAACTGGTTTTCTCTTGGTCTTGTGCTTTCACAGAAATTTGAGAAAACCCAGAATAACCATCAAGAAAACAAAAGTGAGTCTTTTTGGACAACCTCTCAAGCATTTGATTAATAAAGGGAAAAGGATAATGATCTTTCTTAGTAACTTTATTGATCTTTATAAAATCAATACACATTCTATACCCAACCACTACTCTTTGGGGTATAAGCTCATTATCTTCATTAGGCACAACAGTTATCCCCCTTTCTTGGGGACACAATGAACAGGGCTAACCCATTGGTTATCAAAAATAGGGTAAATAATAACAACATCAAGGAGTTTTAATACCTCATTCCTTACCACATCCTTCATCCTGGGATTTAGACGGCGCTGGTGCTCAACAACTGGTTTTGCATCAGGTTCTATATTAATAGCATGCTGACATATAGTAGGAGAAATAACTTAAATCATCAAGGGTATAGCCCATAGCTCCTCGGTGTTTCTTCAGTATTTCCAGTAACCTCTTTTCTTCCTTTCCTGAAAGTTTAGAACTAATAATAACAAGATATACTTTCTTATCATCAAGATAAGCATATTTAAGATCATCAGGTAGAGTTTTTAATTCGAAAACAGGGTCCCCTTTAGTTGGTAGTGTGGTACCCAGGTCTTCCATAGGTAGATTATGCTTGAGTTTCTCCAGCTGACTAAGGAAAACCTCGTCTATCTCATTTATTTCCTTCATGAGGACATCACTTTCATGATCTTCCATAAACTGCTACAAGGCATTGTTAGGAGCAAGAGAAATAGCAAAAAGTTGTCCAACCCTGAAATCATCATTAGGCAGTTCATTTTCATAAGGAGTTTTGAAAAATTTGGAAAAATTAAACTCATAAGACTCTCCATCAAACTTAGTCAAAACTTTTTCCTTCCTAAAATCTATGATAGCCCCATAAGTATTCAGGAAGGGTCTACCAAAGATAATAGGATAGGTTTTACTAGGTTCTTTACCAAGTACTAGAAAATTAGCAGGATATTTGATCTTACCACAAAGTACCTCCACTTCTCTTGCAATGCCAATGGAGCAAACTTTCTCTCTATTAGCAAGGAGAATAACCACATCAATGTCCACAAGCTCACAAGGACCAATTTCATGCATAATTTCCCTGTAAAGCTCATAAGGAATAGCACTAGAGCTAGCACCAATATCACATAAACCATAATACCAATGATCACCAATTTTACCAGAAAGCACAGGAACACTACATTTTCTAAATTTTCCAGGATGAGAGACAATATTAGAAGCATCTTCACAGAAGACAATATGTTCATCCTCTATGTTCCTTGTGACAAGGTCTTTCACAATAGCTACCGTGGGCTCAATACTAATTTGCTCATCGGGTTCCATAGTTTTCTTTGCACTTTTGCTAACCACATTAACTATGATAGAATGTCCCTTTACCTTAGCAGGAAAAGGGATTTTCTCAACATAAGGTTCAGGCAAAATAGGATCAATAGTACAAACTTCTATGCTAGCAGGAACATGGGTAACAATGTCTTTATAAGGAGCATTGTACTTGTCCCAATCTTTTTTGGGAATTTCAATATAAGAGGCAAAGGCCTTAAAACATTTTACAACAACTTGGGAGTCAAGACCAAACTCATTACTAATATCACGGAAGTTGTCAGTTCACATAAAAGATTTAATGCATTCATAATCATAGTTTATACCTGACTTTCTTCCTTTGTCATTCTCCCAAGATTCAGTGTTCTCTTGAATACGGTCTAGTAGATCCCATTTAGCTTCTTCATTCATACGTGTGAATGATCCAGCACAAGAAGCATTTAGTAAATCTTAATCATGAAGAGAAAGCCTAGCATAAAAGTTATTGATAATAATATTGTTAGGGAGTTCATGAATAGGACATTTAAGCATTAGTAACTTCAGTCTCCACCAAGCTTGAGCTTTACTCTCTCCATCACAAGGCCAAAAGTTATATATCATATTTCTATCCTTATGAATCTCACTGGGAGGATCGAATTTAGAATAAAAGAGAGATGCCATTTCCTCCCATTCCATGGATTGTCCATTCTTTAGCAGCTTATACCATTCTTCAGCTCTCCCTTTCAAGGATATAGAGAGTAACTTCTTCTTCACCTATTTAGTTCCGATACCTACAAACTTAAACAACCTGCATAATTCATGGATAAAAAGCAAGTGATCGTCAGGGTGGACAGTTCCATCCGCAAAATAATAATTATCTATAACACGATCAACAATACTTGTAGGTATCTTAAAAGGATCTATCTAAAAAGGTGGTGGTTCATCTACTACCCTAACAGTGGTAGTAGTTTTCCCAAACAAAAAACCAAGTGGGTTATCCATATTGGAAACAAAGTAACAAGTAGTAACAAAATGCAATACTCACAGTAGAAGTTTCCTGTACCAGTTCTGTAACATGCCAATTTCAGCAACCCTGATTAAATGTCCAAAAGGCAAAAATAAGTGGGAAAAAAAATATTCTTGCAATGTGTGCTTACTTGTTTGCTTGTGCTCAAGCAACTACTTGTGTATTAGTGTGTACTCCTCATCTCACACTAGTTTACAAAAAGCTATTTTACAAAAGAGATGTCCTGGCTCATCTTTCATATTATCAAATGTTCTTGCATTTCAAAACCTGATCCAAGGTGACTTTGACACAACCAAATACTTTACTAGTCACTATTAAAAAAAATATGGAGACATATATATACTCTCCTTATGTTTTCAAGACAGAACCTTCAACTACCCTTATCTCTAGGTTTTTCCAAAACCTTTATTAAAACCTTTTCATATCAATCTTGGTAGGGATACCAAGATGGTACTTATCTTACTTCAAAGCAAAACTCCTTTCAAAATACCCCTCCTTACATCAAGCTAGGCTTGATGGTAACCCTAGTAGTAGTTATAATAGCTTGATACGATGAATTGCCTTGATCTGCTGACTGCCTTGTTTGCTTAGGAACTAGAGTGAGATAATATAGTACCTCATCCCTTAGGACTCAATCCTTGCTTTTGATCATCAAGCCCCTATCAATCATCCATGTATGGATCTATCCTAAGACACTCAAGTGACCCTCTCATCTCCCAATCAGCTCAATTTAGGGATAATCCCTCCTGATGGTTTCCAACTTAGTGGAGACCAAATCCAAGAATCAACCACTTAATGGAAAGGATAAACCCTTGCCACCCTCTCCAATGTTTCCCTCTTGCATACTAGTCAAAACCACCAAATCTGCCAAAATGGCTAAGTCTGGATTTCTTATCTAGATTCAATCTTTGGAGCTCTACCTTTTCCAACCCTTGTGCATTATTGAGAATACACCTGAACCATCTTGTAGTACATCTTTAGTAATACCAAATCCAACTCTTGCCCTTGTCTAAGCCATTAAAATTCCCACTCATCCCTGATGGTTTTGTAGTCAAGATAATAAACTTTTATGCGAATCTTATGATCTTGCCTATTTTGGCAGAAGCTCACATCTATGTGCCACCTCCCCTTGACCAACTCTTTGCATGGTTATGATCTACTAATCATGGACTACCAACCCCCACTTTACTTGTTTCCATTGGAGCCTTGTTCTTCTAAAACCCACATGGTTTAGGAGGCCACCTGATGTATCTGCTATGGCAGCCTTATTTTCAACAAAGTTTGCCATCTCATCTAGATCACCTTAGTTGCAACAAAGCCCAAATCTTGCTTACATTGTCATATATATTACTTGGTCTACCTATACATATACCCCTTATACCAAGGTGACCTCTAAGCTCACCAATCCAACCTTGTTTAGGTGGCATCAGAATAACCAAACCCTAGATCCTCCCTTATCTAGTTTCCATCCTTTTCACCAATTTCCTTCAGAACCAAGGCTGATCTTGATGCCTACATCAATTTTACATCATCTACCTTGGATATAAGCATCCCCAAATAATTCCCCCAATTATTTGGATAATTAAACTATTTCTCTTCCTCTACTTACCACTTTCTCAAGATCCTTGTCTATAAAGGCAAGTTTGTTTTCCTCCAAAACACCTTGCCAAATCAAGGCACATTTGATGCCTACTTATCATATCCCATCTTTCCAACTCAAAAATAAATTTTTTTGAGATTCCTTATTATTTCTTTTTGCCCCTTTTCTTAAATGGCAGAAACAAGAAATAATTACCTAAAAATACTTTTCCATATCAATAAATCCCAATAAAATTCTCCAATATGTGTTATGGTATTTAGGACCATCTCACATCAAAAACCAAGCTTGCCCAATGTAAATTTATCATCCTAGATTCCATAATCTACTTCAGCACTTTTTGAAGAAGTGTATTTAAATGAGGATATAATCTCTAGAAAATTCCCATTTAAATCATGAAGAGATTATTTGACCTAATCCACCTACCAGTACCATTTCCACACCTTTTCCAATATAAATTTCTCAACTTCCTTTATAAGAACCCACTTGATCAATGAGCAACATGATTCAAACCAAAATCAAACCAACCCCAATCTTCCCAAGCACATATCCACATCATCCTCACTCTCTCCTGGTCGTGCATAGTAACCCAAGCCACTGTAGCACCTCCCCTCCTCCTTGTCCCCATGTGCTTGTGAGAGAGAGAGGCAATCTTGCAAAAGATCTCTCTCTCTCTCTTAAAAGACACAACCACCACTCCCCTCTCCCTCTCTGGTCGTGCCTGGCCCCACCCCACTCCCCAGCACCTCCTATCCTGCCCAATGAGCATCCAGTAAACCCTAGCCCCTGTCCTAATGGACTTTGACCCTCCAACCCCACCCTCTCTCGGTTTATTAGGCCAAATGCCACCCTAGGGCCTCACTCCTCCCTCATTTGCCCCCAACAACCCCCAATCACTCCCCCAGAGCTCTTCTCCCTCTCCCTTGATCTACCTTGCCCGAGAGAAGGAGAGAAAGAAGATTCGGCCTCCCTCACAAAGTCAAGCAAAGCACCTCCCCCTCTCCTTCTCCCTCACTGCATGTCACCCTATCGAGCTACCCTCCTCTCGCTGATGCTCTGAGTGCTCTTTTTGTTGACATGCAGGGACCACTGAAGCCACACTGGCAAGCTCCGGCGAGCTCCCTCTTTGTTGTCGTCGCACAAGCTCCTTCCTGATGCCAAAACCGCCCGTTCCCCCCATCCCCAGAACTGTCGTCATCGATCACGTCGCCCCATCACCTTCACGACCTCCGCCGAGCACTCAGTGAGCCTCCCCACCTCTTCCTTGGCCTCCCCTAGGATTTCCTCCCTCGCTCGGTGTTGCTGGGAAGGAGACGACGCCAGGATGTCGGATCCCCTCTAATCCAACGGCCAGGGTCGCCCCTTACCCCTTCGCCCTGAATCCCTGCAAGTCGGCCATCTGTTGTGCCACGGTTACTCACGCGCCGCCCGTGCACGTCCACCGCCATTGGACCAGATCCCCTTAGCGCAGCCCAGATCCCGGTAGATCTGTCCCGTGAACCCTCTGCCCCCTTTCTCCCCTTTTTATTTTTTCCACCAGATCTAGTTCTAGACAATTGGATTAAATCGTTTTGAAAATGAAAAATAAATGCAAATTGCTAGATATAAAATTCCTAAGGTACATGGGTCTACTCCCCAACCTATAGACCTAGTTCTGTACGAAAATATGGTCTAGGTTAAAGATGATAAATCATCTACCCAGATCTATCCAGTTCACCAATAAATCTCTACAGAAAGTTTGGTATCTCCAAATGGAGAAAATCCAACTAGTACTGGAAGTTATAAACCATACCTTTCATGTCCCACTAGCCCCACCTTATTTTGCCTCCTAGTTTGCTGTTAGAAAAAATATCAAAATGAACCCTATTTTGCCGTTAGGAAATTCTATAGGTCAAACCAAATGAGTCTTTGACCTAACTCCAACTCCCAGATGAGACACATACCCACATACTTCTTAATACAGCAGCTCATAATTTTATGAGTCTCTGTTGGATTTTAGTGAATTAAACTCTTCTGTGCATGGTTTATTCACTAATAAAATCACCATAGTATCTCTGTTAAATCCAAAAAGGTTTATTACAATTTCTATAGAAAGGTATTCTCAGTACCTAACTTGTTTCCTTGGAATCACATCAAAAGCTTCTTTAGATTAAATATGATGAAAAGGACAAATCCCAGCCAGTACTGACTTTGGGAATTTCTTAAGGGCATTTTGGTAATTGTTTTGAGGTGATTCCAACTCCTGTTGTTTCAGTCCACCAAACCCAAGTAAATAATTTTTAGAACAACAGAGCAGTTCTGGTGAATTATTTCCTTAAACTAGGGTTTTATCCATGATAAAATCCATTATAAATCAAGGGAAATTGATAAAATAGTTAAACCACGTTGGTTGGCTTCATTTTATCAATACCTATCTGATGGTATCATTTTTATACAATGGTATCATACATATCAAGCCCTTGGTCAAAAACACCTCTCTTAGGTAGTTCCTAGACAATAAATAAAAAGGGATCCTTCCCTAATGCCTCCAAATCTTCTTTCCATCCAATCAAATCAAACTTCCACCACCCTACTGTTGTATATCATGTAATTACCTTTTTGCTTGCTATTTGGTTTGATGCTTGTATGCCTTGTATTGGTTGTGGTGCTTGTTTGCATTTATACTCGATAACGGCGATAGTTGTGATTGTGTGACGCCGAGAAGAAGGAAGCACCGGGTTATTCTTATTATTGTTATTATTGGTATTCTGGTTATCTAACGCCATTAAGGGACTTCTCGCTGGTCATAGGCAAGCCACCATTCCTGAACTCCTATGTTAACCTACTCCTTTGTTTAAATTGTTTTATACTCGTTTATGAACTGCACGATTTAATGCACAGCATGTTTCAAATAAAAAGGCGTGAGTAACTTGGCTCCTCCAAGTTCTAGAAGAGTGTCCATTAGGACACCTACCCTTTTTACACCTATTTTTATCCCTTTAGATCGAGGCTAAGATGATTAGCATCTTCCCTCTTGGAACCCACGGATTCTTAAATGATAAAACTATTTTGGGTTTTACCCTACTACAAAGTTTTCAAAATAAAACCCTTGGAAAGAGGCATCGTTTTCGAGTGGAAGTTTTACTAAAGAAAATATGAGGTGGATGAAGAGAAACATAAGTAATAGAAGGCAAGTAAGGGAAAGAGAAGGGATGTTCTATGCCAATGTCCGGAACAATTTATCCGTGCAACCACATTACCTCAGGCGCTGGGGCTTAGCTCGTAGTTGCTGTCCTTAGCTGGGGCTGCTTGTACTTTCTTAACGGGAGCAATCCTTGGAAGCCCGAGTGGATTCTACTCCAGGTCTGTGGATCTGGGGCCTCCATCGCCCGCTTCGGCGGAAGAGTCGGTGCAACATTTGGGTCTCCCGCAGACAGTATGTTTTAGGCATAGGGAAGGAAGTGGAGTCAACAATTGTATATTGCCAAGCCAAGGGTTTGGGTATATGGAAGTGATGTAGGGAGGACTAAGGCCATAGTGTCGCATACTCGTGCCGGGGAGAACAAACCCAAAAGGAAAAGCCGCCTTTTGGTAGGGATGGACAAATGAAAAGTTAGGTTTGATTATCCGAACCCCCATCTACAGTGTGTAGCGTGCCGTGGTTAAATCTCGACGGATGTATTGATTCTTCTGGGTAAAGTGCGCAAACTCTGTAGAGTCTAATCTATTCGAATAGCCGTGTCCACAGTCAAGGACGGTTGGAATGGCAAGTGCTAGGAGGACCCTTCGGTTATGTCAAGATGAAATAAAGGATGTGACTTGGTCACGAGGAAAGATAAGAACGAGTTTGGTTTTGACCAGAGATGGTCGAAGAGGTTTTAAAGGATTTTACTATAAAACTGTTTTAAACCTTTTTATAAAGGATGTGGAGCTGGCCAGATTTTCAAAAAGGAGGCATATTTTCCAAAAACTCTTTTTCAACAAAGATATAGAGATGCCATGGTAGATTTTCCTCTGAAAACAACTATAGTGTAGAGATATCTCACCACAGCCAAATATGCATTATCTTGTTACCTTGTCTTGGTGGTTTGCGAGTACATTCAAAGTACTCACCGGCACTATGGCCAGATTGCAGATGTTAAGAAGGAACAAAGGTGCTGACGTCTATGCGAATTAGGCCGTCTTCCGAGTAAGTTTCCTATAGGTTAAGGCATGGGCTCTGCGTTGAATACTTCGGCTACTTGTGTTGTAATCGCCATAATGGCCCCTTTGTAAGTTTGGAATCGTTACTTTATGGATGTAGTAATGATACTAGTCAGTTATGCTCACGGCTCACTGATAATGGGAACATGAATTACGTGCATAACGGGTATTCTCGGACTGTAAATCTGGGGTGCCACAAGTTCCACTCTTCAATAGCGCTTCACTCCCCGACAATGGCACCAGAAAATAGTCTTGATGACCCACAAGTATAGGGGATGTATCGTAGTACTTTCGATAAATAGGAGTGTCAATCCCAACGAGGAGCAGAAGGTGTTGACTAGTGGTATGGAGCGGGAATTCTCTATAAATACTTAGCAAACAAATTTTTAGTGGTTTTCTCATAAGGCAACAAAACAAAGTGCAAGTAATGAAGACAAAGAACAAATGCAGCAAGTGTCCCAATCCTTTCTTACCAAAGGACAAGACGGTGGAAATACTTATAAGGACCAAACGTTCTCAAGGACACATGGGAATTCTGCCAAGTGCTTTCGCTTCAAATAGCTAAGTACTCTTCTTTGGTGTTTTAAGTGTTGTGTGGGTGAACTTGTGCTAATGTACCGACCTTACTTAGACTAATACATACTTGTGATTAAACCCCCTGCAAGCATCCGCAACTACAGGAAAGTAATTAAGATATAAACCTAACCACAGCCTTAAACTCTGAGATCCTACGCTCCCTTGTGCAAAGGTGTCCTAACGGGGTTTCAGGTTTCTGTCACTCCAGCAACCCCACAATTAGTAGCCAAATACACAATGCATTACCCTAGGCCCATAAATGGTGAAGTATCATGTATTCGACGTTCACATCAGACCACTAGAAGAATAGCACCACAACTTAAATACTAAACAATGGAATAATAATTCAACACAAATCCACTACTAACAACATGACTTCTGCCATGTCCTCAAGAACAAGACGAACTACTCACAAGACATCATATGGATCAAGATCAAAGATGATATGGTGATGAATAACAATCTAAACATAAACAATAATCCAATGGTTCCACTCACAAGCATCAACTATAAGAGTAATTAACACCGGGAAAGTTTCCCCTAAGAACGAAACCAATATCCAACACAATTGTTACAACAGGACGGACTGGTGATGATGGTGCTGGTGGAGATGAATGTGTGGATGATTATGATGATGATCCTGATGAAGCCTAGCTTGATGACGGTGTTGATTGTGATGATTTCCCATCTCTGGGAAGGACTTTCCCCGGCAGAAATCTATCTGCCGGAGAGATATTTCTTTCTTGGTGTTTTCCTCCCCACAGAGGCGGCGGAAATCTATCTGTGGTCTCCCCCCGATGTTAGGGTTCCATAAGGAAAATATAGGCCAGAGGGCGGAGTCGGGAGCCGAGCAGGTGGGCCACACCTGCCCTAGGGGCGGCCTAGGGGGGGCCCGCGCCTAGGGTGGTGTGGGACCCCTTTGGTCCTTCTACGCCTCCCCTTTTGGCTTCCTTCGTCTTCCGGGAAATATAATTTTCCCATATTTTTCTAGTATTTTTCTGATCTTCGTGAAATTGCATCAAAACACCTCTTTTTCCATCAGAATCTAGACTCTGGCAGTCCATCCTCCAAGAATCATCCAACATGCAAAATAAGTAATACCTCATAATAAGACATATATCAATGAACAGAGGCAAATTATGATATAGAATGGTGATGCAAATTGGACGTATCACACATAACGTCACGCCTTGGGTAGAACTCAAAGCGGGTACTGTGGCACCCCGGATTTACTGTCCGAGAATACCTATTATGCATACAATTCACGTTCCCATGATTAGTGAGCAGTGAGCATAACCGACTAGTATCATTACAACATGCATATAGTAACGAGTACAAAACTTACAGAGTGGCCATTATGGCGAATACCACACAAATAGCGGAAGTCTTCAGCGCAGAGCCCGTGCCTTAACCTACAAGCAACTGACTGGTAAGACGGCCTAGCTCGCATAGACGTAAACACCTTCGTGCCTTCTTAACATCTGCAATCTGGCCAAGTAAATAGCCAGGGACAATGCCGGTGAGTACTTTGAATGTACTCGCAAACCACCTTATGAGAACAATGATAAAGGATATGCAATATGGCTGTGGTAGGATAGCTCCATGAAAGGTTCTTCTATAGATTAGTTTCTCTTATAGATATAGCATGTCTCTATATCTTTGTTGAGAACTTTTGTAAAATATTTTGGAAACCTTTTTGAAAAGTTTTTCGGAAATCACTAGGATTGAGTCACCCATTTGTTTTCCCTTCCGGTCATCTCATGACCAAACTCCTTCCTACGTTTTCCGACCATCCCATGGTCAAAACCTTTTTCGGGCCATTGCTGTTCCGAAGTCCTTTTTGAAAACAAAACCATCACCGATGTACAGCCGCCAGCACAACTGTCCTTGACCAAGGACTCGGCTATTCGAATAGTTTACACTCTGCAGAGGTTGTACACTGTACCCACACCATCCGATTACCCGTCTCTAATCTACACTTAACATGGGTCAACTAACCGGTCAAGACCTTCCGAATGTCCTCTCCCATACAAGTGCCTACCCTATGAGGTTAACCCCCTCAACACCAGGACACCCTATATAGTCACAAGCCAATCACAACACATTTTGCACCCTGCAGGGTGTGTGCACTACTAGGAAAATGGCTATAGGTAATCAGCACATCCGTGGCTCACATGGTTGAAGTGCCCCACGGCTAAAACAGGCGTGGCTCACATATGGGCAGTGCCCTACTAGTAACTAGAACAACCATGGCGCACATGACCATAGTGCGCCATAGATATGTGTGGGCCAGGGCCCTGTTGGCCGCACGCCAAACATCCATAGCGCACATAGGGTAGCTGCCCTACAGTTGTTAGTGTCAACCGTGGCGCACATGGAGGGGGTGCGCTACGCCTAAGCGCATGCCCCTCTCTGCTGTGAAACGGCCAGACACATCTTTGGCGCACTATGGCATGTGCGCCACGGATGTTACTACTCCCTGTGGCGCACTAGGGCAGAGTGCGCCACAGATGTGTCGATTTTTTTTTGACAGCACTTTATGTGCACATGTGTGACCATGCACTACCCCACACTTCACTTTCCCCTTCTTCTTCCTCCTTAGATCTAGTCGGGATCTTCTCCTTCCCACCTGAATTTTTCCACCCATTCACCATTTTTAGCATGTAGAACTTGCCATGGATGTTACATAAGTAATAGAGGAAGGTCTCCGGTCCCTCATCTCCTTCTCCGGTCTCACGCGCACCTCTCCTTTCCATCTTTCTCGCGATTGGTCTCTCATCTCGGTAAGTTGTACATGTAAGGATGTGTTCATGTGTATATGGGTGATATGCTCATATGTATGTAGATGATCGACGCTCATGATGTGTGTATGAGAGGATCGATGGTCATATGTGTGTGTATATGGAGAGTATCGATGATGCTCATGCATGTGTGTATGGAGAGGATAATGATATGTGCATGTGTGTATGGATCGGTCTCTCTCTCTTGTGTTTGTATGTGAACAAGTTGCCATTTGTTTTGCCATAACGTTGATTCATTTCCATTTTGGCAAGACTTTGGCATTTCGCAAAGGTCCTAATTTTAGGATAGGTCATGCCTAAATTTTCTATCGACCATTGCATGCATGCATTCATTATGTGGTTCTAATAGACTTCTAATTGTACCATGTACACTGTGTAGGCAAAAATGGTCCGCATAATGAGCGAAGGCATTGTGGCTAGATTTTTGAAATGTGCGACGGCCGACATGATACGAAATAACAAGATGGATATAAGATGTCCGTGCAGAAGATGGAAACTCAACTGGGTGATCGACCCAGATTCCGGGAATCTGCAGGCGCACCTGCTCTGCCATGGTTTCATGGATGGATACACTCGTTGGATAAGCGATGACGAAGACGATGGAGACGGTGAAGGTGGCCAACATGACGATGATCATCATCACGGCGAGAACGGGCGAGATGATGAAGAGTCTCCTGGAGATGGTGAAGGTGCGGAAGCAGACCGGGATGATGATGATCTAGATGCCGAAGGAGCAGATGACGATGGAACAACGTTAGGCTGGGTGCGGGACCCTTATGTGCAAGAGCTGCTTCTCAAGCAGACGAGTAATGCCAGGGCTGCCGCTAGAGAGAAAGCCAAGCTTGCGCAACTTGAGAAAGACGCGGTTACTCCATTGTATGAAGGATGCAGTCCCGATGATACCCGGTTAAATGTAACGCTCAAGGCTATGGAGATGAAGGCAAAACACAAATTGAGCGACGCAAGCTTCAACGATATGAAGGCTATGGAGATCGTCTCCCGGAGGGGAACACATGTCCAACTAGTATCGAGGACGCCAAGAAAATCGTCTATCCTCTCGATCTACCGCACGTTAGATATCACGTATGCATCAACGATTGAACACGGACAAAACCACATGTCCGGTGTGCGGCGTGAGTCGATACAAGAAAGGGAAGAAAGCACCTCGAAAAGTGGTATGGTACTTTCCTATCACTCCTCGTCTGCAGCGCTATTTCGCGGACCCTAAGGAAGCGAAGCTCATGCGATGGCATGCAGAAAGGAAGAAGCCAGGAGATGATGATGATGACCCCGAAAAGGATGAGCTGCTGACGCACCCTTCAGATTCTAGCCAGTGGAAAGCATTGGACCTCGAATTCCCAGAATTTGGTGGAGATTCGAGGAACATCAGGCTTGGTGCGAGCACCGATGGACTCAATCCGTTCGGTAGCCAGAGCAGCACGCACAGCACTTGGCCCGTGTTTGTATGGATGTACAACCTCCCTCCATGGTTGTGCATGAAGAAGAAGTACATACAAATGAGTATGCTAATTCAAGGGCCAAAACAACCTGGTACCGACATCAATCTGTATCTCGGGCTGTTGAAAGAGGAGCTAGCCACGTTATGGGAATCTGGAGCCAATACTTACGACGCCGTCGCATAGCCTTGACATCATGCATATCACAAAAAACGTGTGCGAGAGTCTGGTCAACATGCCAGATAGGACAAAAGATGGTCCGAAAGCAAGGAACGACCTGATATGCTTGGCTATCCGGAAGGAGCTTCATGGAGGACGCACTACTCCTGATGATCAGGAAGATGACGATGATCATGAGTCGGAGACGACACAAGGTCGTCGGATTGGTAAAAAGTTCAAGAAGAACGAATATTACTGCCCTCCTTCTTGCTTCACTCTAAGCCAGGATGAGATCAAACAGTTTTTCAAGTGCCTTCTAGGAGTCAAATTTCCTTATGGCTACGCGGGCAAGATAAGCAGATACCTAGACGAGGCGAAGCAGTGGTTCAGTGGCATGAAGTCTCACGACTGTGACGTGCTAATGACGCAGGTACTTCCGGTCGCACTAAGAGGGATAATTGACGAGCACGTCCTTGAGACGTTATTTGGCCTCTGCAAGTTTTTCGACGTCATCTCTAGGAAGTCGATTGGCGTGAATCAGCTCGAAGGCTACAGGAGGAGATCGTGGTGATACTATGTGAGCTTGAGGTCTACTTCCCACCGGCCGCATTCTTCGACATTATGGTGCATCTGCTGGTCCATGTCGTGGAGGACATCGTACAACTCGGGCCGATGTTCCTCCGCAGCATGATGGCGTTCGAAAGGATGAACGGACACATCAAAGGATACATTCGCAACAGGTCCCGTCCAGATGGAAGCATAGCCAAGGGCTTTCTGGCCGAAGAGTGCATCTCTTTCTGCACGAATTATCTAGACATCGAGAACCCTGTCGGTCTTCCCGTCAACAGGCACCTTGGCAAGCTCGACGGATCTAGTCACCGAGAGGGTCGTCGCATACTGCATGCAGACTTTGATTTTCGACGCGCAGACTTTGATCGAGCAAACCTCGTCGCGCTACAGCATTTAGAACTGGTCGATCCTTGCGTACAGAAGCACAAAAGGTTAATCGAGAAGAAGTACAGTGACCGGGGCATACAGAGGACGCAGGGAGAAATAATCAAATAGCATAACTCAGATTTCACGCGTTGGTTTAGGAAGACGCTCCTTGATAATCCCCCGCGATCACATTCTTCTGACACGGAAAAGATCATATTCACCTTGTCGTAGGGACCGATGCAAAACCTGGTGACCTATCAGGCGTATGATATCAACGGCTACACATTCTACACGGAGGAAAAGGGCAGCAAGTGTGATTATCAGAACTCAGGCGTAACGTCGGAATTCTACACCGATGACAACGTGAAGGAAAAATTCTACGGAAGAATCGAGGAGATCTGGGAGCTCGACTACTGTGGAGAAAAGGTGCCGATGTTCCGTGGCAGATGGGCAAAGAGCGTCGAAAGAGAAGACCGGTATTTCACAACCATGGTTATACCCGAAGCATCCAAATCCAAGGACGCCGGTGTAAACATGGCCGCGAAAATGAACCGTGGGTACTGGCTACCAAAGTGGACCAATGTTTTTTCATTACCGATCTGACAAAGCCTAGTCGTGTTGTCGTGAGGAGAGGAAAAAGAAACATCATCGGAATGGATGGATTCGCCAACGAGCAAGACTTCGACCAGTACGGCTATCCAAAGATTGAAGATGACGACGACTACGATGCAGCAACATACATCACAAGAAGAAAAAGGACAACCCTACCCAAAAAAGGTAGCCCGTTCGAAAGAAGAAACATTAAAGTGCCGGGGCTAAATTATTCAACCGCGACAAAGAAGGGAAAAAATATTATAAACGCTAGATCAAAAAATATTGTAAAACGCGTGGTCGAAAAAGATTGTAATATTCATGGATCTGTTCTTATGAAATTTAGTTATACTTTGAATCATATTTGTACCACTTTTATGACATATATTATCACTTTTGGGCATTTTTGGAATATTTAAAAGTATTTTAAAATCAAAACAAAACTTCTATGGCATATATCACCACTTTTGAGCATTTTTTGGAACATTTAAAAGTATTTTTTAAATAAAACAAAAAAGGTGGGCACCAGGATTCGAACCTGGGTGCTCACAAGTTTAGAATAGAGCTAAGGGCGGAACCAGTGGGATAGGCTAGTATAGTTGTTAGATAGTGGGGCTGCAGTTTTCTTATACAGTAGTTAGAAGCCGATAGGCGTAGCGCACTAGCCCATAGTGTGCTACAGATATCCGTACCGCACTATGCCCTAGTGCGCTACGCCTAAGTGGCTTTTTCCACACGTGCGCATGACCCCCCCTCTCTCATCCCCATCTCTCCATCTCTCAGCCCGATCGAGCACGATCCGCCACCGCCGCCGCCGCCGCTCTCGATCCGCCGCCTCACCAGCAGCCGCCGCATCTGAGGAGGAGGAGGCCTGCCCGCGTCCGAGGAGGAGGAGGTCCGCCCATGTCCGAGGAGGAGGAGGCCCGCGCGCGTCTCAGGAGGTGGAGGCGGCCGTCGTCCGCCCGCCATCGTCCGCCCGTCGTCCGCCCGTCAGAGGTAATCTATGTATGCAATAGTTGGCTGAATGTATGTCAAATGATCTCCTTTATCGTAGGAAAACCCATTGGTTTCTAGTTCAACTGAGAACAATTGACCATTAGCTCCTGCAAAACACAAGTGTGAGCAAAATTTAGCACTAGTATATAGCAAAACACAATGACATATATCCTACAAGCACAACTAAAATCCAGAAAAGAGCCAGGAATTACATATTAGAGTACATGTTGTATGTCTAATTTACTTCACTGCTAGCTGGCTACATGGAAACTAGTCAAGAGATTGCATGGAACACTTCACTGAAATTTAGTTTCAATGCTACTACAATAAAATAAAATTCAGAAAACAGACACTCGCTATTACTTGGCCACTGCAACAAGAACTAACTCGAACTCATGTAACTCAAGGTTTCATGAAACCAAGTTCTGTTGTTGAAAACTGAATATGCACTAGAGTAGTGGTGCTACTTCTCTGAAATAAAGGTCAAGTTAACTAATTTTTTTTCTACTGAACAACAGTTCCCTTTTTTTACTGCTGTATACTATTGTGCAAAGATGCTGTCTATACTGATGCGTAGGCTGCATAGACACTTTCTGGGCATTGGGACCTGTCCTCCAATAAAGATTGTAAAAAGGAAGGCCTACACATAAAGTTGTTAGCATACCACATAAGCTAATCTTTCCACCTTAATCAGGTCCATGCATATCTATGCTTCTTGGGGTTACATCTGAGTGGCTGGAGCTAAGGATCACCTGGACCATGCTCCAGAAACTCCTCTCTCTGGGTGGGAACAGTTTTTGTCTTTGCATTTTTACACTCTTTATGCTTGCTGAAACCTGAAACTGCTAAGTCCAAACCTGAAACTGCTAAGTCCAAACCTAAAACCTGAAACTGCTAAGTCCAAACCTAAAACCTGAAAGTGCTAAGTCCAAACCTGAAACCTGGCCATTTATGCTTGATGTACTGTTTGTGTGTTGGCCATTTATTCTAGTTGCTCCATTTTTGCCTGAAACAGATTTATTGTGTGCTGGTTGTGCAGTTGTGCTAGCTATATTGGCCATTTATGCTGGTTGTGCTGGCTATGATGGCCATTTATTGTGTGCTAGCTATGCTGGCCATATATATGCAGGTTCTTGTATGAAATGAGTCACGATTTTTGCCGGAATGTTGATTAACTTCTGTTTCGGCAGAAATCGGGCACTCCTAGTTTAAGAAAATTAGCAAAGGTCATGCCGGATTTTTCCGTGCATTTAACCAAATATTTGTATTTTATTAGTGCAAAGATGTGTGACAACGACGAGGCTGGATGTTCTAAGCGCATTAGCGCTGAAGGAGAATTTAGACCTCCGAACAAACAATTGACATTCTGGGAGGCGGCCCAGCGGCTAGAAGACGATGAAGAATACCATCCTTCGGAGAGCGAGGATGATGAGATGGAAGACACGGAGGAAGAAGCCGAAGGAACGGCGGGTGATGAAACCACTGATGGCGGCGAGGGAACAGGGAGTGGTAGCAATCCTCCTAAGAAGAAGAAGAAGCCGAAGGACCGGCGCCCGAACACGGTCGGCACCGTCAGGGAGGAAATTACCGAAGTGAGGCATCAGGGGTTCCTTTGGAGCCCGCCCTTGTCGTTAAAGGGTACGGTGGGCAAGTGGCGGCGATCACTCGGACAACCATCTCGATCAACACCAGAATCTCCGGCATAAAGATAATGGCCACTTGCGCAAACTCCTATTCGAGAAGCTGCACGCAAGATACAAGTTCCCCGCTAAGTATCAGAACATAAATTATCATGGGAACGAAGTAAACAAATCTGCCCTCACAAAGATGAGCACCGCCCTGGCCAGCTGGAGAAACCGGATAAAGAAGAAGATCTATAAAGAAGGCAAAAGTCTCGAGGAGATCCATAAGATTGACCCACAGATCACCGAAGATCAGTTGCGGGAGTTCAAGGAGAGGTGTGAATTCGAAAGAGCCCTGGCCAATAGTAATCAGGGAAAGGTGCTGCAGGCGATGAATATAGGTCATCACCATCTCGGATCAGGTGGATACAGAACCGCAGAGGCCAAATGGAATAAGGAAGAAGAAGAGTATAGATCCAAGGGGATAGAAAACCCCTTTGCTAAATTCGAACCCGGGCAGGTTCGAAACTTCATCAGGGCCCGTTACCATGTGGACCCAAAAACCAAACAACTCACAGCGGATCCTGTGGTGAAGGAATTCGAGGAAATTGTGATAAGTATAATCTAATTACCGCGGATCAACTCGATTGCAATCTAATCGATGATCTAAACAATTCACTATTACTTCTTCTGCAGGAGGAGGAAATTGTTGCTAGTCATGGATCCCAGGGTTCCTCATCCCAGGGGTCGACGGCGGCCACCCGGTGGGATAACCCTTTTAACAGGGCGATGAACCGGGCCAAGAAAATAGAGCCGGTTACGAAGAAGCCGTCGTCGGCTGGCCGTCTGGCCGGCCTCGGGGGTAAGAATTGGGTGGATCATTTTGGTCCACCGCCGAGGATGCATGTGGCGCCGTCGGGAAGGAGCGAGGAGGAAAACCGCGAGGTTCAAGAACTTAAGGCACAAGTGGCGCGGATCCCGCAGATCGTCCAAGACAACCTGGCAATCACCCTCACGTCCTTCCTGCCTACCTTGGTGGAGTCAATAGCGAACTGGAGTGCGGGTGGTCGAGTAGGGCCGTGCCCGATTCCAAGCATGGTCAGCAGCCACTCGAACAACGCGGCGCCGACGAATCAGGCGAACTACGTGTTCGTGACTCCGCCCGCTAGCACCGCGGCGCCGCAAGTGTTGGTGACTCCCCCTGCCATCACCGTGGCGCCGGAGTACATGTTGGTGCCCCCCTTCCATCGTTGCAGCGGCACCGGAGCTCCAAGCACTCGTTGGTAGGGAGAATACACCGGCGGCCAGCACCGCGCCATCAAGCGGCCCTTCCGTCTCTTGCATGCCCGTTGCATTATGCGGTGCATCGACATTAGCCGATCTCGACGCCATCACGGTAAACAAATTGCTTTAATTAGCGCCTTTCATGCCATCTATTACTCTTATGGCATCTCTGACGACGCCGTACATGTTTTCCGCAGACGGATGTTCCTTGCACTCCCTTATGCTACATGAACAACGAGCTGAGGGATGTTGCCAAGGGTATCATCATTCAACCCTTGCAGCGCACGTTCCACTCAAGGCCGATGTCAGATAGCGTGCACAGGGTTAAAATTAGTCGGGTGCTAAGGGGCTGCGACGACCTGGAACCTCCCATTCAACCCCAGGAGCGGATGAAGAAGAGTCGTCTGTCCTCAGAACTTGCTTCGGCTTATTCTTGCTATGGCCAAAGAGCATGATCCGTTTTGGGATGGCGGGGGCCATCACGCCACAGACAACAACACCGCATGTTGTTCCAGCGATAAGCGGTGGCAAGGCCCCCTTACCGCCCTCGCCATCACCTTCACGCGGGGGGTCGGATGATCATGTTGATGATATGCACATGGCGCAGGATCCGGCCGAGGACGACGAAGACTGGAATGATCACTTCTTCAAGACTCAGTTTAGCAACGAAGACGTAGCTGGTGGCCTCACAGAGAAAGCCTCTATCACCAAGCGTCTGTTTGGTTCTCAGGGGACGCCTCCACCTTGCGCCTTTACAGAGCCAGCTGATACAACCAACCGGCCCTTTATTCTAAGCCCTGACACACTACATAGGGCAGCCGGTGCTCAGATTGCGGTGCCTGCCTGCTCTCCAAAAGGAAAAAAGGGCAGGACAAGAAAATCTAGCAGCTCGAGCCAGCCGGTGGCGTCAACAACTGCGAATCCGATCAGGTTTCGGGACGGGCCACCAAGACCCAAGGTTATTATGTGGAGGATTCATCTGGCGGGTGAGCCCATGCTACCTAAGAATTTGCGGAAGCTCGCCAGTTCGGAACTGCAGAGTGTGCATGACGGCGTGCTGACGATAGAGAGACGCCTTCTATCGGAGAAAGATCCCTCGCACCCGGTATTCGTGGTTAAGGTGCCACCAGGCTTGGGCTTCGTCGACAATGCCCCTGCGGATCTGTTCTTCCTGCGGTTCGACGACATCTTCAATATGTTCCACCTATACCCGTTGCACTATACCATGGTCCGTCTCTTTTCTCTCAGCCTGGCCATGCAGATCATTAGAGAGAACACACCGGGCATCGCTATAGTGGACCCCTACTACATGCGTGACAGCTGCTTGGGTTCCCCCGCCAAACGACGTATCGTGGCCTCGTACCTAAAAAGAATCCTCGTGGCGAACAAGACAACGGAATACATTCTCGTGCCTTACTTTCCCGAGTAAGTCGTTATTCACTCGCCACCATCGATTAGCTTTATTAGATCATCATCATTATTTTTCAAACACATTCCATTTGAATTTTTTGCACAGAGATGAACACTGCACACTCATCTCCTTATCGCCGAAGCATTCCCACGCCACGTATTTCGACTCGGGGAGTCTAGAAAAGAAGAAAAACTACGACAAGATCAAGGAAGTTCTGGATGATGCTCTCACTGGCTTTGCCTCGACGGAAGGCACCACCTTCGTGAGTACGAAGGTCAAGTTCGGCAGGCACGTCTTCAACCACATAACGGATTTCCCCTGTGTGAAGTAGCCGGAAAACAGTAAGAAGGAAGCCTACTACGCACTCCATCACATGAGGGCGTTCCTACTTGACCAGCAGAATTCTACACTGCCAGATCATCTCAAACAGTGGGCCGAAGCAAAGGCCAAGATCAATGATTCAGATATTAGACAAGAGATGTATCGCATCCAGCAGCAATTTGGGGCAATCATCTTTCGTGATGTCATGACTTCGGGGGATCTTCTACGGAGGAAATATCTCGAATAACCGTGACATAGAAGATCGCCTAGAGATGCAGGGTGACTATAGGAAGTTCATGATGAGACAAGGCGTCCTCGCGTTCCCTAAGCCGAGCCAGAAGGCTTGATGTTGGCCTAGTTGTAGTTACAAACTATAGATGACCTTTGTGTGTGTGGACAAGTGTACACGCTACTATACTTATCTTATTAGGTTTATGAATCATCGCTTACTTCTTTTGCTTATTATTATTATATAACAATCAATGCTTGGTTTTTTTGCTTACTCTTTGGTCCTTTGCTCACTTTGGTCCTTTTTTTCCTTACTCTTTTTTCGAGAATAATGCCGATGATTGAAATGTCGTGGCACACTATATATGTGAATGTGCTACGATGGGATTGTGAGCCTTGTGATATGCACAAGTCCAGGTCTTGTGCATCCTACTTGGCTCACGGTTCCATCGTAGCATATTCCTGTGTCCAACGACCTATGTATATACATGAGGCATTCTTTTCGAGTTATTTTTGTCTTTTTAGAGAATAATGCCGATGATTGAAATTTCGTGGCAAACTATATATGTGAATGTGCTACGACGGGATAGTGAGCCTTGTGATATGCACAAGTCCAGGAATTGTGCATCCTACTTGGCTCACCGTCGTCGTCAAAATTCCGTGTCCAACGACCTAGCTAGTTATATATGAGGCATTCTTTTCGAGTTATTTTTGTCTTTTTCGAGAATATGTCGATGATTGAAATGTCGTGGCACAATATATATGTGAATGTGCTACGACGGGATAGTTAGCCTTGTGATATGCACAAGTCCAGGAATTGTGCATCCTACTTGGCTAACCGTTCCGTCGTAGCATATTCCTGTGTCCAACGACCTATCTAGTTATATATGAGGCATTCTTTTCGAGCTACTTTGGTATTTTTCGAGAATAATGCCGATGATTGAAATGTCTTGGCACTATATATATGTGAATGTGCTACGACGGGACTGTAAGCCTTGTGTTATGCACAAGTCTAGATGTTGAGCATCCTACTTGGCTTACAGTTCCATCATAGCATATTCCTATGTCCAACAACCTATGTATATATATATGAGGCATTATTTTCGAATTACTTTGGTCCTTTTCGAGAATAATGCCGATGATTGAAATGTCGTGGCACACTATATATGTGAATGTGTTGCGATGGTATTGTCCGCCTTGTGCTATGCACAGGTCCAGGTGTTGTGCATCCTACTTGGCGGACGGTTCCATCGTAGCATATTCCTGTGTCAAACAACCTAGTTATATATGAGGCATGCTTTTTGAGTTTCATCTTTTTGATTTAGGAGTACTTTCTATAAGTGTATCTTCATATGCGACTTTAATTATATATGTTTTTTTTCAATCACCGGTTAATTATTATTGTCAACTTATAGATGACGTGGTACGTCGTGTACAAGGGACGGGTTCCTGGAGTCTACGATGATTGGGAAGACTGCCAGAGACAGGTGCACCGTTTCAGCGGCAATAGCTACAAAGGGTACAACACTATGGACGAGGAGGAAGCTAGATACACGCGCTATCTAGCGGGAGTTAGGACAAGGAACCGGAGGAAGACCTACACCTTCGTCGCGGCGGTGATCTTGCTTATCTTCTTTGGTTGTTTATCCCGCGTTTGTGTCTAGCTAGTTTAGATGTCTAGGCGAGCTTCCGAGATCTAACTTGTTCGATCGACACATGTATTCGTATGTCACCAACTACTTTGTAACTTGATCGAAACAATGTAACTTATACTGTGTATTCATGGATGAGACTTATCTATATGTATTTGTTTCAATCTTGTTTTTCAAATTGTGTATCTATATATATAATTGTATATCTTGTATCTGTGTGTGTATATCTGCCTGTAATATTGTATATAATCTGTATTGTATATAATCTGGCTCAGAAATTAAAAAAAACAAAAAAAACACCTGTGGCGCACATGACCTACCTTTTGTGGTGCACTACACCTAAAGTGCACTTTAGAAGCTTAGTGGCGCACTGGGAAGTGCGCCACAGAAGATCCTATGCGTAGCGCACCTGCCCACATAGCCGTGGTGCACTAGCAGGTGCGCTACGCCTATCTCGACACAACTGGCAAGTCCAAGGCGCCACTGCTAGTGCGCCATAGATGATCTTTTCAGGTGCGCCACGAATGGCCATTTCCCTAGTAGTGGTGCTTTCAATGAGGGGCTCATAGTATTGTCTGGCCGCCACTTAGACGGTATTTACAAACCTAGACCGATGTTTACCATGGGCGTTTACAAGGGAAAGCCCAGCCTCCAGGAATTTGTTCTTCCCCGTAGTAGTTTGAGACACCTATACCGGATTAGACAAACTTCCAGCCTAGCCTCGTCCCATTCAGAGTAATGTGGTTGCACGGGTTAATTGCGCTAGGTTCAAAACTGGCCAGCCCCGCTGTTTTCGTAAACGTTTTTCCTCCATCATTTTGTAAAACAAAACCCTTCTCATTTTCCAAACCACTTGATAGGCCAATCCTCACCAAGGTTTTCTCATAAAACATTTTTGAAAGTCTTTTCCCGGGGTCTTCCCATCATACACTTTTGCTTAGGCTAAAACAGGGTCTCCAATGGGTTATGGTGTTAAACACCATCTACCATACTAAGGGAAGGTAGGTATTATACAAATGGGTTGTACCTAAAGGTACTAAGGGGTAATTATTTGGAGGAGCCAAACATTCCCCATATAAAACATATTATAGGAAAACAATGCAATTTGCATATATGAGTAGATAAAACATGCATAGGTAAAATAATAGGACAAGGCATATGAGCAAGAAGGTGGCTTTACTATGACCAGCGAGATGTCCCGTGACTTCGTTAGAATACCAGAATACCCATACAACAATAATAAAGATAACCCCGATGCTTCCTTCTTCTCGGCGTCACACAATCGCAACTACCGCTGTTATCGAGCATACATGCAAACAAACAATACACCCATAATTACAAGGCATACAAGCATCAAATCATATAGCAAACAAGTATGTATACAATATAGACATCAGTAGGATGTTTGGAGATTTGATTTGATTGGATTGGGAGGAGGCTTGAGGATATTAGGGAGAAAGGTTCCCTTTGGATTTTAAAGTCTAGGATTTTTGGCCAAGGAATTGATCTGTATGATACCATTGTATAAAAATGATACCATCAGATAGGTATTGATAAAATGAAGCCAACAAAAGTGGTTTCACTATTTTGTCAATTTCCTAGGATTTATAATGGAGTTTGTAGTGATTAAAACTCTAGTTTTAGGAAATAATTCACCAGAACTTCTTTGGAGTTCCAAAAATTATTTCCTTCGGTGATTAGGTGGTGTTTGATGGAATGAAACCAAAGGATTTTGAATCTCCTCAAAAAAATTACCAGAATGCCCTTGAGAAATTCCCAACGTCATTACTGGTCAAGTTTTGTCTTTTTCCTCAGATTTATTTTACAAAAGATTTTTAGTTTAGTCCAATGACACATGTTATGTGATGAAAATACCTTTCTATAGAAACTGGAATCAACCTTTTTGGAGTGGCAGAACTACTGTAGTGATTTTATTAGTGAATAAACCATGCATAGAAGAGTTTAATTCACTAATATTCAAGAGAGGCTCCAAAAATTATGAGCTGCTGGATTATGTAAGATATGGTTAGGTGTGTCTAGTGGGAGTTGGAAATAGATCCAAACCATTTTTGTTTTTTCCTCGAAAATTTCTCAAAGACAGAAATGGCCTTAATTTGTTATTTTTGTTAATAGTAAACCAACCTTGGCATTGGACCAGGTCCAGAGGTTTTGTGTTTTCAATATTATCCAGAGGAAATTGGTTCACCCCATTTGAGTTAACCAAATCCTCTGAAAGATTTAATGAATTCAAGGGATACCCTGTGGTAATTTAATTCATGGAAAACATCCAAAATTAATCTAGCAAGAACAGGGGCACTACATGTTTAAGGACACATCTGGGTACTTGGCAAAATTTAGATATGGTCATATTAAGCTATTTTCCGTTTTTGTTTTGAATTAAATTGAACATGAAATCTGCAGATCCAAAATAAAAGGATAAAGGACAGAGTTGGAAATGGAGGGGATCCGTGGGGAAAGGCGCACCATCCCGCGACCTACCTCGCTCAAGGGGTACCGAGCGATATTGGCCGTTCGAGCCAGAGGAGATCGACGGCCGCGCGCTGTCGCCTACCTCGTGACCTTGGCCGGCGGGCCAGAACCCTAGCAGGGAACGGAGAGGCTCGGCGACGCCTCTGGAAGCCTCGCCGGCGATGAGGAAATGACGGAGTGGACGCGGCGCACGCTGACGAGTCCGACGAGGGGCAGCAAGGGTGGATCTGGCGACAGGGGGGAAGCCCACGCTACCGCGACCGTGGGAGGCGCTCGGGAGGCTCGGTGGTGACGCCGTTTGGAGCGGTCCTGAGCCAAACAAGTAGAAGGGTTAGATGCAGAGGAGAGAGGAGATCTTGACATGGTCACATGTAGAGCGGGAGGAGGGGAGCTCTAGGCTCGTTTTTTGGTGGAGGCCGAGGTGCCTTCTCCTCCTCTTCCCGGGCGTTAAGAGCAGGGGAGCGGGGGAGGGAGCTCTGGGTAGGATAGGTGGGAGTGTGGGGGAGAAATGAGGCCGGAGAGAGGAGCTGGAGTGGGTGGAGGCTTATAAACTGAGGTGGTATGGTCTATGGTAGACCATGCCCATGGGGGAAGAAAGAGAGGGGTGGTGGCCATCCATTAGGCAGTAGGGGTGATGGAGAGAGGTCTCTGGTCGTGGTAGGGGACAGAGAGGTGAGAGGGGCTGCTGTAATGAGAAAAGAAAAGTATGACATCATCTTGCCTTTGTCTCCCCCTCAAACAACCATGTGGGACAAATAGGTGGGGCATGCTACAGTGTTCTTTGACCAGAAGGGAGTGATGCTTCTTAGGAGACTTACTTGCCAAGCTTTGATGAGGTTTAACTTTGATTTAACTCAAGCTTGATGGTTTTGTAAAATGTTGATCAAAAGGATGCTTGTGAAGGAAGTTGAATAAATTGGATTGGACAAAGTATTCCAATGGTACTGGTGTGTGTGTAAAGTCATTGCAGAACCCCAGGAATTATTTGGGATTTTTCCAAAGGTTAGAAGTCCACTTAATCTCATTTATTCAAATAGTGCAGAAATATATTATGAAAGCTAATGTAATAATTTTACATTAGACAAGGTTGGTTTTTGGTGTGAAATGGTTCTGAATACCATTTTACATCTTGGAGAAATTTATTTGGAATTTATTGAGATTGAAAAGTATTGCTAATGAATTATTTGTTATTTCTGCCAATTAAGAAAAGGGGCAAAAAGAAATAATTAAGAATCTCAAGAATATTTATTTTTGAGTTTGTAAGATAGGGTATGATATATAGCATTCAATTATGCTTTGGGTTGGCTAAGTGATTTGGAGAAAATCAAACTTGCCTTTATAGATAAGGATTTTGAGAATTTGGTAGATAAGGGAAATTAAATGATTTAATAATCCAATTAATTGGGAGAATTATTTAAGGATGCTTACACTAGTGGAAACGAGGCCTTTGGTTGAGCCTGGAAATGGGCTTCAACACCGGTTCTTCTATGAACCGGTGTTAAAGGGGGGCCGTACCAGCGTGGCTCGTGGAGCAAAAAGGAGCCCCCTTTAACACCGGTTCGTGGCACGAACCGGTGTTAAAGGCCCCTGCACTAGTGGCCCGCACAGCCCCCCCCCCCTTTAACACCGGTTCGTGGCATGAACTGGTGTTAAAGGGGGGCTATATAAGACACCGCAGCCCACACCCCTCTCTTCCATTTTTTCACTCTCTCATTTTGGAGCCTAGCAAGAGGGTGTGAGGTGTGCTAGTTTGTGTTTTTTCGTATGCACAAGAGGTGTTCGGTGAAATGCCTGAGAGCTCAAAATAAGTTTTCTCGTTGCTCTTTCCTTCTCGGTCGAGGTCGGCAACTATCCTTTCATGTGTCATTGATGTAATATATATATATAAATGGTCATCTCCCTATTAATTTTTGATATATATTATATATTAATGCAAATGAACCGGCAATGGATGTACGGTGACCGACGCACTTCCGAGTACATTACGGGCCTCCAAAATTTCATCGTTGTGGCTAATGCAAACCGTGTTCACTATGGTTTTATGTGTTGTCCGTGTGTTCTCTGTCAGAACAAGAAAGACTACTCAAATACCAGAACCATTCACGCCCACCTGCTTCGATCCGGTTTCGTGCCCAGCTATAATTTTTGGACCAAGCACGGAGAAAAAGGGGTTGTGATGGAAGACAACGAAGAAGAATAGGATGATGACAACTATCATAATATGTATCCTGAATATGATGATACTGCAACGGGAGTAGATAATGAAGATCAAGAGGCAGCAGATGGGCCCGCTGATGACGATCTTGGTCGGGCCATTACTGATGCAAAGGAAGAATGTGAAACTAAAAAAAGTAGAAGAAGAAGCTGGAGCAGATGTTAAAGGATCACAAAACATTGTTGTACCCAACTTGCGAAGATGGCCACAAAAAGCTAGGTACCACACTGGATTTGCTGCAATGGAAGGCAGAGAACGGTGTGACTCACAGCGCATTTTCAAAGTTGTTGGTAAAAATGAAGAATCTTCTTCCAAAAAATAATGAGTTGCCCGACAGTACATACAAAGCAAACAAAGTTGTCTGCCCTCTAGGATTAGACGTGTAGAAGATACATGCCTGCATTAATGACTACATCCTCTACCGCGGTGAGAAGTACGAGAATTTGGATGCATGCCCGTTATGCACTGCACTGCGGTATAAGATCAGACGAGACGATCCTAGTGATGTTGAGGGTGAGGCCCCTAGGAAGAAGGTTCCTGCCAAGGTTATGTGGTATGCTCCTATAATACCACGGTTAAAACGTCTCTTCAGAAATAAAGAGCATGTCAAGTTGTGGCGATGGAACATGGAAGACCGTAAGAAAGACGCGATGTTGAGACACCCCGCTGATGGGTCACAGTGGAGAAAAGTCGAGCGAGAGTACCCGAACTTCGCACGTGACACAAGGAACTTAAGGTTTGGTCTAAGTATAGATGGCATGAATCCTTTTGGTGAGCAAAGCTGCAGTCACAGCACCTGGCCCGTGACTCTATGTATCTATAACCTTCCTCCTTGGTTGTTTATGAAGAGGAAGTTCATTATAATGCCAGTGCTCATCCAAGGCCCGAGGCAACCCGGCAACGACATTGATGTGTACCTAAGGCCATTAGTTGAAGAACTTTTACAGCTGTGGGCCAAACCAGGTGTACGTATGTGGGATGAGCACAAAGGGGAGCCATTTGACCTACGAGCATTGCTTTTCGTAACCATCGATGATTGGCCTGCTCTTAGTAACATTTCAGTGCACACAAACAAGGGATACAATGCATGCACACACTATTTAGATGAGACTAAAAGTGTATATTTGGATAAATGTAAGAAGGTTGTGTACCTAGGGTATCGTCGATTTCTTCCGAACCTGCATCCAGTAAGAAAGAAAGGCAAGCATTTCAAATGTCTGGCAGAACCCCGGAGGAAGCCTGTCCTCCGTACTGGTGAGGAGGTATTTGGTATGTTCAAGGACCTAGAAGTAATCTTTGGAAAAGGTCATGGCAGTCTATCTGTTCCGAATGACGATGCCAGACACGCGCCCATGTGGAAGAAGCAATCTATATTTTGGGACCTACACTATTGTAAAGTCTTAGAGGTCCGCTCTTCAATCGACGTGGTGCACGTGACGAAGAATGTTTGCGTGAACCTGCTAGGCTTCCTAGGAGTGTATGGGAAGACAAAAGATACACCGGAAACACGGAAGGACCAGCAACGTCTGAAAGACCCTAAAGATCCTATGCATCCTGAGAACGAGAAGGGTAAACGATGCCACTTAACTCCTTCCAGCTACGCTCTTACCAAAGCAGAGAAGGAAATCTTTTTTGAATGCCTGAGCAGTATCAAGGTCCCGTTTGGCTTCTCGTCGAATATAAAGGGAATAATAAATATGGCGGAGAAAAAATTCCAAAACCTGAAGTCTCATGACTGCCACGTGATTATAACACAATTGCTTCCGATTGCATTGAGGGGGCTTCTACCTGAAAATGTTCGAGCACCCATTGTGAAGCTATATGCATTACTCAATGCAATATCTCAGAAGGTAATCGATCCATAAAGCCTACCAGGGTTACAGAAAGATGTGGCCCAATGTCTTGTTAGCTTTGAGTTGGTGTTCCCACCATCCTTCTTCAATATTATGATGCATCTCCTGGTTCACCTAGTAGAAGAGATTGCCATTCTCGGTCCTGTATTTCTACGCAATATGTTCCCCTTTGAGAGGTACATGGGAGTCTTAAAGAAATATGTTCATAACCATGCTAGGCCATAAGGAAGCATATCCAAGGGCTATGTAACAGAGGAGGTCATTGAGTTCTGTGTTGATTTTATTCCTGACCTTAAGGCGATTGGTGTTCCAGAATCACGACATGATGGGAGATTGCGTGGAAAAGGCACCCTAGGCTGTAAAGAAATGATATTGCATGGATCAGGTTTTCTATGTGAAGGACATGTCTACCAAACCGAAAAAAAGAAAAAATAAGCAAACAGATACATCACACGATGAGCCAAAGTGTCACATAGTTCTTTCAGTGAAAAGAAACATCGTGAGAGTGGAGGACAAGACAGACATGTCACAAGATTATAATAAGTTTGATGAAATTCCGCCCTTCAGAGTGAAGACTGACCTAACCATCCTGTTAAACGGTGCTGATACTCCATGGTTACGGCCGACGCGATCATAAGATTGACTATATGTATTAATTGAGCCATTTTTGGCACACATATGTATCTCAACGTGGAAATCAATGTAATATTTCTTCTGTTAACAGTATATGTATTAAATGGGCCATTTTTCTTCTTGTCATTTCTTCCCTCCATTTTTCTTCCCGCCATTTTCCCGGCATTTTTCTTCCCGCCATTTTTTCCCGCCAGTTCTTCCCTCCAGCCATTTCTCACTATATATATATATATGTAGGGTTGGCCTCCATTGTCATTGCACATCTGTAGACTCATATCTTCAACCTCATCACTCTTTCCCATGGCTTCCACCGTAGCACTAACCCCCAGGGAGGCGGAGGCGCTTTGCGCCTCGAACTACCCCTGCCCGCCGGGCTACTGTGTCCCCGTAGGCTGGATGCTGAGCACCGGAGGCGTTTCGGTTCCTCCTGTCCCTCTAGGTGTGGCGCGCCGGATGGCCATCACAAACCACTACTACTTCGAGCTCACACCGGAGCAGCGGAGGAATCCCTGATGGCATCCCGACTATTTCCCTACTTGGGAAGCCTTCTTCGTGGATCGGCGTGAGAGGGCGCTCGCCAGGAATGTGGAGGACGGCCCACCTCCTCCGAACTTCAACGAGGCCGTCCGTCGGCTATGGTGGCGCGGTGGGACTCTCCAGAGCGTCATGGCCTATGACACTGCCGCCGAATCTAACCCTCGTCTACGCTATCCTCAAGTCCAGCCCACGCGTACTCAGCCTTCAAGGTTCAATTATGGCGACCCCGACGACGACAGCGATGACGATGGCGGTGAGTACGACGACTACAGTGGCGAGTATTACAGGTGTAGGCAGGAGCATGACTGAATCACTCCAACATTCTGAAACAAGTTCGGCCAATTAATACTTAATCTGGCCATGTATCTTAATTTTCAGTTCTTTTATGTATCTTAATTTCTAGTCGTGCTTTATGTAACTTACTGTTAGTTGCATTCTGTATTTTAATTCCAGTTCTATCTCCTTCACAAAATGACCTATCTCATTCGAGGTTTCTTGGCTTTCGGGTCAAATGACCAATGCTATGGATAGAATCAAGGCATAGTTTGTGATGATGTGGCCATATTGTGCATACATGTGCATCATGGCATGGCAAACAATGTTGCAAGAGGAACTTTTCCTTTTTATCGCACCAAAAAGGCATTTTCCATTTTTCGAGTATAAAAAACGGACGGTTTTGTGAACCAACCACCAAATGGCTAATTCAAAAAACCACCACCAAATTTTACAAAAATACTAGACCACCTTATATGGACAATGTACCAACAGGGGGATCTGAAACCTTTCCATCCACCTCTGGTGAAAAAGACAAATTCCTGCCGAATCGGTAGGAAGTGGGTCAGGTATGAACTATAGGTACATGATACGATGCTCATGATTTTTTATAAAAATCATTTTTAGGTTCACAATATGATATTTTATCAAAAATCCAATGCAAGTTGAGTGAGGCTTGGCCCCGAGCTAAGAATCTTCATGCCCGTTGTTCGACAAAGTTTGACGATAGTTTAAAACAGGGATAAAAAATAAAAAAGATCGAAACAGTGCGAAACCTTCGCGTGGTGTTATATTATGTGAAATAGTTAGAAGGAAAAATCTCAAACTTGGTATATTGATTATGTCTCAAAAAACCTTCACAAAATGACCTATCTCATTCGAGGTTTCTTGGCTTCCGGGTCAAATGACCAATGTTATGGCTAGAATCAAGGCATAGTTTGTGATAATATGGCCATATTGTGCATACATGTGCATCATGGCATGGCAAACAATGTTGCAAGAGGAAGTTTTCCTTTTTATCGCACCAAAAAGGCATTTTCCATTTTCCGAGCATAAAAAACGGACGGTTTTGTGAAGCAACCACCAAATGGCTAATTCAAAAAACCACCACCATATTTTACAAAAATACTAGACCACCTTATATGGATAATGTACCAACAGGGGGATCTGAAACCTTTCCGTCCACCGCTGGTGAAAAAGACAAATTCCTGCCGAATCGGTAGGAAGTGGGTAAGATATGAACTACAGGTACATGATACGATGCTCATGATTTTTTACAAAAATAATTTTTAGGTTCACAATATGCTATTTTATCAAAAATCCAATGCAATTTGAGCGAGGCTTTGTCAAATTCCAAAGTATACAAAAGATGCGGCATTTAAATATCCAAACAATTCAAAAATGTTAATACAAAATAAAATATGATTTGCTCTAATAAAATAGGGTTAGATTCCTTTTTAGATGCTTAATATTTCTTATGTTCAAAGTTTTAGGATTTGACTATTTTATTTTTGTTTGAATTGAATAATCAAAATTTATATGTAAGTGTTTTAATCATTTTGAAAATTTTCATCTCAAGTAAATATAAAATGTTTTAGGATAGATATTATTTTTCTGAAAATTATGATATATTATTCATATTTTTCTGAGTTGAAATGAAAAAGATATGAATTTTCTAAATTCATATCCTATTTTTTGAATTATAAATGCCCCCACCCCTTTAATGCATGAAATAAAGGCCCCCCTTTAACACCGGTTCCAGCCATGAACCGGTGTTAAAGAAGCGATTATTCTACAAGACACCCCATTTAACACCGGTTCGGGGCTGGAACCGGTGTTAAAGGGAGGGTGCGGGCGCGAAACGAATTCCCTCCTCTCCTTTAACACCGGTTCCTGGCTGGAACCGGTGTTAAAGGGGGGTATAAATGCATGTGTTCCTCTTCCTCCCCCCCAGCCAGATTGATCGAGGGCAAAGAGGAGCAGAGCAGAGCCGCGACGGAGGAGCAAAGCAGAGCCGCCAGGCTGCCCGACCTTCGCCGTCCGCCGCCGTCACCGCCGCCCGCCACCGCGTCCGTGTCGTCCGCCGCCCCCCGTCCACTCGCGGAGCCGCCGCCGCGCCAGCAACTCTCGGGAGCGGCGCCTCCGCCCGTACGTCCACTCGCGGAGCCTCCGGCCGGCGCCGCGCGCGACCACTCGCCGTCGTCCTCGCCCGGTGCCGCGCGCCACTCCGCCGACCCCGCCGGTAGTAGTTATTAATTAGTTATAATTAAGTGTGTAATTATTATTAGAATTTTGTTATTGTATTATTAGTTTAGGGTTAGTATTAGTTTAGGGTTAATATTAGTTTAGGGTTAGTATATGTGGATTCGCATTAGATTTCTACTTGTTATTGTATTATTAGTAGTTTAGTGTTAGTATTAGTTTAGGGTTTATTTAGTTTAGGGTTATTAGTTTAGGGATATTAGTTTGGGGTTTATTTAGTTTAGGGTTATTAGTTTAGGGTTATTTAGTTTAGGGTTATTTATTTAGTCTAGTTTAGTTTAGGGTTATTAGTTTAGGGTTTATTTAGTTTAGGGTTATTAGTTTAGGGTTTATTTAGTTTAGGGTTATTAGTTTAGGGTAATTTAGTTTAGGGTTATTTATTTAGTGTAGTTTAGTGTATTTAGTTTAGGAATATTTAGTGTATTTTATAGTTAGTATTAGTTTAGGGTCGTCACCTCGCTGCTCTGCAAGCGCCGCCGCTGGCCGTTGTCGTTAACGTTGCTCCGGTGACCCCTAGGTAGTGGCGCCGCCTGTTTTAGGTAGGCCGCATCACGCTAAGGCAAACCCGCTACCTCGCGCGCCCTAGGGTTTGGACCCCTCTCATATGCATCCGATATTTCTTTGAATTAGGGTTTGGACCCCTTGGAACTCGTTTAAAATGATCAAGCATCCTTAGGGTTTTAATTTCATTTGTGTATTTATTTGTGTATTTTTGTATGAATAATATGTATATTTGTGTATGAATCCAAGTCCACTTGAATGTTTACTATCTTACTCTAGATAATATTATGCCGTCGATAATACTTGAATAATACTTGCATGTATTAGGGTTACATTTCAATACTTTTAACCTGTCATATCATCATCTTTGCTTGAGCATTTCAATAGATGTATTACTGATATTTGTGTGATCATATTTAGTTTTAGAAAGTATGGATCCACTCAGTAGAAACCTTGAAGATGAAGAAATAATGGAGAATATGATCCAAGAGGACACCTCACAATATATGAACTTGGAGGGACATAATGACAGCTTAAGTAGTCATGGAGAATATGACGACTCCGGTGAACGCACTTTAGTGATTACAAAGTCTGTCGAGGTATATGCATGGATTAAGCCGCTGCTGACTTGCACCGATTGATTTGTATATATGTAAATGTATTAATTAATGCTTCTTTCTTCTTTTAGACCTCTAGATCTACCAGCCAGCAACAATCTTCTTCTACAAAAAAGAGCAAGCGAGGCACGAGCCATCGGTTGAAAGATCGTGCAAAGTTCACGATCGAAGCAGTCTGTGTTGATGACAGGCCGATGGAGCCCAAGAAGGCCGCAGACAAATTTGTACGTCAGGCTGGAGTTCTTGTTAGGGACCAAATCCCAATCATAATTGAAAATTGGAATAAGCCAAAGAAGGGCGACGGTACCTTTGTCGATGAAAGATCCAAAGAAACGCTTTGGAATTCGCTGTTGGTAAATTTCACCCTTCCGCCAGAGGAGGATGAAAACAAACCGGTTATAAAGGAAAATGTCAAAGAGTGGACTCTAAAGAAGATGGCTGACGCTTTCCGCAACTAGAAGACAAAATTGAACAAATTTGTCAAAGCTCGCGAGACTCCAGAATTCGAAGACGCATATTATGCGAAGATAAGACCTCACTGGCCCGAATTTGTGGCATATAAGGAAGGTGCTATAGCTAAAAAGAGGTCAAAAACCAATACGCTAAATGCCCAGAAGAAGGAATATCACCAAAGGACGGGGTCAGGTGGCTACATATCTCAGAGGCCTAAGTGGGAGGATGCTGAGAAGGCCCTGCGCGCTAGAGGGATCACACCCAAGACAGATGGGTGGAACCTACGTGCAAAGACTTGGTTCTCCGGAATCGGGGCAAGGTTGGACCCAGAAACAGGATTGTGTATCTTCCCAACCCTCCTTGCCAAACCCGTCACTGAACTCATCACGGCATATGAGGAAACAACCGCCAGGACCTTCCATCCCGACAGAGAGAATGACGAGCTCACACGCGCCATTGGTAAAAAAGAACACCCTGGACATGCACGATGCACAGGGGGTATGACGTGGAAGTATGGGTTTGCCAGTGGGGCGACTCTTACAGATGGCGCGGCAAAAAAGAGAAAGAGCATACAGAGCGGATGACACAGATAGAACATGCACTTGTGGCGCTGCAGGCGCAAGTGAATGCACAACAGAGCCAGCAAGCTACCGGCCCATCTTAGCGGCACGAAGAGCCTGCATTGGAAGCTGCCGGTGGCCCAGACTCTGCGCGGAAAAGCAGCGTGGCTTCCACGGAGAACGTGCAGCCCACGCTTGAAATGACGGGTCCTCGATACCCCGTGGATGAGATCACGGAGAGCGAACACGCTGAGCTGCATGTGAGATTAATGGGCTTATACATTAAGGTGGTTGTCGGCTATGCCTTACCTCCTGTAGCTGGTGGAACTTACCACTGCCGACCGATTCCAGATGGCTATGCTATTGTCAGGGTGGATAAGGTTGTGATGGAATTTGAGGAAGCACAGCTTGACCATGCTACAAGTGAAGGGGAAACTCAACTCAAATATGCAGTGAAAACAACCATTCTTTGGAAGAAGGAACACATCGTGCTTCCAAATTGGAGGCCACTGGCACCCCTGCCGTCTCCGCAGCGTAAGCAGTCTGAGCCGCCTCAGCCGTCTCCAAGTCATCAGAATACTCCCCTGTCGTATCCGGCGCTTCAGCCATCTCCTGCGAGGCAGCCATCTCCGGTGCTTCAGCCATCTCCTGCGCGACAGCCATCTCCGTGGCCATCCCATCTCTCCATGAACCATATCTCCAAGGCCGCTATCTCCGGCGCACCAGCCATCTCAGCGTAAGCGGAAGAGCACTTCCACGAAGAGCATCACTAGCACTGCCACGAAGAAATCCGCAGGAAACCGTACACCAAAGAGTTCAAGAAACTACGTCCTGCAACCTTCCGCCAAGCCATTGCCGGTTTTACCGTGGAATCGCAGCGACGAGGAGACCAATAGGATCTCGGAAGAAGAGGTCAAGAAATTCTTTGCACCTAGACGGGCCGAGCCAAAGGAGAAAATAGATCCGACGGTGGTGGAGAAGTTTTACAATAATCTTTTTAAACCTGAAACCCCACTTGTGCCGGACTACGAGCGCGAGATTTTGAAGGGGGATGCAAGGCGGAGGGAGACTGAATGTAGCAGTCGTGCGGCACCCCAGAAAACAGTTCCCATGCTCGGAGAGCAGGAAAAGCAATCATGCACCCTGCTCCAAGTGTTATACACATGGAACGCTCCTCCTGTAAATGATTACGACGCAAAGCTACAAAGAAAGGAAAATGAGATGGGGACGACTTACATTGCATACTAGAACCTCATGGGAGACAACATTCCCACAGGCGATATCAACCCCAAATAGCCATGGAAGTATGGGAAGAATCTTGTCAAGAAAGAGGAGCTCAAGAATCTACCAACAAAGATGCGAAGATTGCACAAATGGTACCTTGATTTCTGCAAGACGAGAAATGAAGAATGGATCACGACGCATATAAGAGATCAGATTTTCTTGTGCGGAGACGACGAGATCGACTTCAACATTCAAGACTTGCATTTTCTATTCAATCAGAAGGAACTCGACAAAGCTGCCATCAGCCTTTATTGCGTGTAAGTACTATTTCTGTAATATTTAGCTCATCTCATTCACTTCATTAATTGCATGTATATATATATATGCTCACCATATAAGTATATACTATTATGTAGGAAAAAGGTTATGGAATGCAATTAAGGAGGCCCTTTTGACATTGGGTTCGTTGAACCAAATAGAGTTCATGAAGAAGTGGTAAGAACCAAACCTGGGCAAACAGAACATTACTTGCTAAGGTCTTTACTGAGACAACAAACCAAAAGGGAAATACTATTGCCTTACAACTTCTCGTGAGTACTGTTACCCTCTCTTGTACACATTCTGTTTTGGCTTACTCGATGTTAAGTGTAACTGATGATGAGTTATGCGTGCGTAGGTTCCACTTTATTCTGCTAGTCATTCAACCTGACTCAGTAAAAGTCCTTGTCATGGACTCGTTACGAAAAGAAAAAGAGATATGGGCATACTTTAGAGAGATGCTCCAGAGGTAATTTCAATCATATTATCGCACTAGATCGACAACTTTGGTGACAACAAGTAATTAATACTCCTTTATCCATTTTCTTTGCCGGGCAGGGTTTGGAAAAGGTTCACGGGCAGGGCCGTGGGTGAATGGTCAGAAGAACTAAAATTTGTAGACCAAAATGTAAGTAATACTAGCTAGCTAGGTCTGTGTATCTCTTTGATTCTGCTTCCAATTCCATTATATCATGCTTTATTGATTATTATTTTGATTGAACTCTCTATTCTCGTAAAGTGCGCGTATCAGGGACATGGCAATAACTTATGTGGATACTATGTTTGCGAGTTCATTCGCAACACGATATGTGCGACGGGCCAAGCCACACTAGAACAACTTAGAGTAAGTAAACAAAGTACACAACATTATTTTATTACCATCAATTGTGTTGAGTTTTATTCTTATATATATATTGACCCCATTCTACATATATATTTAGATCGAACGGATGCGGGACCAACTCCTACCATTTGACCGCATACGAGCCATTCAAGAGGAATTGGTGGGGTTCATACTTGATGAGTTCGTCACACCTGGCGGAGAACTCTTTAGATATCCAAAAACTCTTTAGATGCTTGAACGTGTTTTTCTTATACTTGATGCTTCAACGTTTACGGAGAATACGACACAATGACGATGTTTGTGTATAATAATAGTTGCTTAATTATTCATGTACTCGTATGTACCGACGATGATGTATGTGTATATACCGCTCCCGGTCGATTCCCTCCTCCCCTCCTCCCCGTCCCCGCCATGCCGTAGAAATACGCCCAGAACGGGGCGACGGCAAAACTCTGCCTCGGCAGAGATTTAGGCTGTTTTCCTGCCACGGCAGAGATTTAGGTCGTTTTCCTGCCGCGGCAGAGATTCATCTCTTTTTCCTGCCGCAGCACAGACCGGTGTTAAAGGGGGGCTGAGCGCTGCGGCAGACCCACGTGCGCCACCCTTTAACACCAGTTCGTATAAGAACCGGTGTTAAAGGGGGGGCCTCTAACACCGAACCCTCAACAGCGGTTCTACAACCGCTGTTAGAGGGTGTTCTGAACCGGTGTTAGAGGTGGTGTTCTGCACCAGTGTTATAACCAAGGTGGATTATGTAAACTTGATGTAGGCATCAAGTCATCCTTGGTTTTGGATAAAAATTGGTGAAAAGGATGGTAACTAGATTCTTGGAGGATCTATAGTTTGATTATTGTGATGCCACATAAACAGGGTTGGATTAGGGAGCTCAGAGCTCACCTTGGTTCAAGGGTTATATGGATGAATATACCAAGTCATATATATGATCATGGAAGCAACAGTTGGTCTTGGTTGTATTTGTGGTGGTGTAGAGGAGATACATCAGGTAGCTTCCTAAACTAGGTGGGTTTAAGAAGCACAAGGTTCCAATGGAAACAATTGAAATGGGGGTTGATATCCCATAGTTAGTAGATCATAACCATGTATGGAGTTTGTCAAGGGGAGGTGGCATATAGATGTGGGCTTCTGCCAAAGTAGGTAAGTTGATAAGATTTGTAGAAAAGATTAGTATCCTGACTACAAAACCATCATGGATGACTCGGAGTTCAAATGGCTTAGCCAATGGCAAGGGTGGGCATTGGTAGTACTACTGAAGTACTACAAGATGGTTCAAATACATTCTCAACAAGGCACCTAGGTTGGAAAAGGTAGAGCTCCAAAAATTGGATCTAGATAAGAAATCCAGACTTAGCCATTTTGGAAGAGTTAGGGTTTTAGACTAGAGTGCTAGTGTAGATGATTGTGAGAGGATGCTAAGTTCCAAACCCATGATCAAGGAGATGATGTTGAAGTGTTTAATAAGTAGATGGGATCCATACTTTAGTTTGGGTCTTCATTGAGTTGGAACTTATTAGAAGGGATTATCCCTGGATTGATCTGATTAGGAGGGGAGGTGATCACCTTAGTGGCTTAGGATAGATCCAGACTTGGATGCTTGATGTGATATTGATGATCACAAGCATAGATTGGGTCCTAATGGATGATCTACTAGATTAGCTCACTCTAGTTCCTAAGCAAACAATGCAATCAGCAGATCAAGGCAATTCATCAGACAGTAGATCAAGGCAATTCATCAGACAACAAATCAGCAATTCATCTTATCAAAACTAATCCAACTACTATTCGGGTTACCATCAAGCCTAGCTTGAGGTAGGTATGGGTATTTTGAATTGGTTATTGTTTTAAGTAAGATAAGTACCTCTTGGCATTTCTACCAAGATTGGAATGAAGAGGCTTTGAATGGAGGTTTTGGAAACCTAGGGGTAAGAGTAGTTGAGAGTTATGTCTTGAAAACATAAGGGGAGTATATTTTAGTTCCCCATAGTTTTATTAATAGAACTACTAAAATATTTTTGTTTTGTCAAAGTCATCTTGGCTCGAGTTTTGAAATGCCAGAACTTTTGAGAATATGAATGATGAGCCAAGACATCTCTTTTGTAAAATATCTTTTGTCAACTAGTGTTGAGATAAGAAGTATAGCATCTAATACATAAACAGTTGTAAGAACACAAGCATGCAAGTAAACAAACATTGCACATGTGTCAAGAAAAAGTTTTTGTTCCCCCTTATTTTTTCCTTTTGGACAACAGTTCAGGGTTGATGAAATTGGGATGTTACAGACCTTCCCCCTTAAAAATAATCTCGTCCCGAGATTAGGGAGGAGTAGGATTGGGTAATAACATCCGCTTGGCAATTTCAGAGTGGAATTATTAGATGCTATCGGGATTTACAATCGAACATGCGTGGTCAGTTACGGGTCAGAGCTGGGTGGCTTCGGATTGAGCTGTTTAGATTTAAACAACTAGAAAAGACGCAGTCTTTTCCCCTTAGGACAATTTTGGAGAAGCGAGACGACGCGTTGATCCTTCCTTGATCCAGTTCTTGATGAGGTCGGCCTCTCTGCCTTCTTGGTATTGCAACGTCCGAACTACTGGCTGAGCTGTCGATTATATGATGGAGAACCTTCCTCGAGTACCTTCTGATTCTGGATAAGTGTCGTTTGTCCTCCTTCTTGCAGGGTTGATGATTCGGATTTTGCAAGGGTGGTCATCACTTTGCGATAACTAGTGTTCGACTCCAGGGTTCTATCTGGTTTTTGGGCGGGAAAGACGCAGTCTTTCCCCCTTAGAGTGAAACTAGGGGTTCTTGGTGGAGTTGTCGACTTTCTTGGTTGGAGTCGTATACTGATGCTGGGGGATGCCGATGCGCCTTTCGTCCGGAGGTGGTTATATTTTGTCGGTCTTGTATAGTCCACTTAATGAGAGGCGTCGATATCACTTCTTGAGTTGGTAGGTCTACTAGAGAAGGCGTGTACTAACTTCCGGGTAGTTAGTTCTGAGCTAGTCAGGGGTCCGATAGGTTGAAGGATGTCGTTGGAGGTTGGCGGTCTAGGAACGCAGTCCTTTAGAAAGTGGTAGTCTCGGGTTGGGTCTGATGCAACGCCATGGATAAAACAGGCAAAGAGGGGAATTATTATTGCCTTCCATCTAACAGGGTCCATTCTAGAGTTTAGCAAATTTGCGCCGGCCGATGGCGAAAGTACTTGACGCCTTACTGAACAGGTTTTGAGACGATCCATCACTTGCTAGAGGATGGAAAAGTGAGTGGGTAGGGTACGAAGGACTATGTCATGACTGCTCCTTGAATCTTGCAGCCGTCCTTGGGTTGGGTACCAACTTTGGTTACTGTTTTTCCTCGGGGTCATATTTAGCAGTGAGGGTCGTGCCTTCTCTAATCTTTTGCTTCGACGAGTGGATCTCCCGGGGTGGTGAATTGAAGAGGGGTTGATACTTGTGAAGGGGATAGTTCTTCATTCTCTGTCTCAGGGTTTGCAGATTCGAAGGTCGAAGCTTTTGGGTTTCTTTATTCTCCTTGGAGGGTAGTATTGGCGGCGACGGGCAGTCTTGTTGTCTTATTTCTGAATGTCTCGGGTGTCGGGAGGACTGAGCGGACTTGTGGAGATTGTTGTTGAGGTCTGTTTTTCTGTTCCTCTGACGACTATTAGGGTGGGGTTTGGAGCAGGTTCTTGGATTGGAGATCTTCTGGTATTATCTTCTCATGGCCGGTCTTCTGTAATAGAGTGGAAAGATGCAATCTTTCCACCCTAGAGCTTTACTTGGGGTCGTCGAGGTTGTGGTCGATTGTAAGGTTCCTAACCTTTAATAAGGTAGAGATCCCTATGTTTACAATGCTAGTCCCTGGATCAATAGCTAGCATCCACAGTTAAGATGTAATATCAAGATACAAAGGTCATAATACAACTTTATAATCAGGAATAAAATAATTTATTACATCTTTCATAGCTCCTTTGGCTATCTCATTACAATGCAGCATAATTAACTATAGCATGGGGTCCTTCATCTTCAAAGTGCCACAGGCAATCATGTTGGTTGTAGACTTGTAATCCTATTCAACACACTTCACTAACATCAAACAAACCTGCAACATAATAAGATGCAGCCACAAGGGTCAATACTTTTGAATTGTATTGGCAAGTTTCACTACTATGTAGAATTAAGTGGATCCTATCATTACATGCATATTTGGCTAAGTAGGGTTTAGGCTCTTTTGCAGAAAGCAATATAGTTTTATCCTATCTTTTCAAAATAATTGTGATCTTTTGTCAAATCTTTCTGAACTCCTTGGAAAACTCCAAGTGGTTCTAATCCCTTGTTGTCACCATCAAGTTTTACTTTGAGAAATTTGAATGTCGAGATCTTCCATAGATTCAGGCCTTAGTTGCTCAGAGTTGTCCATATTTGGGGACACAGCAAAGTACTTAGAATTTGATCTTCTGCAAAAGTTGTACACTTTACCCACATGACACAATATCGTCTTGACGCCACCAGTGGACGCTGGATAAGTACTCACCAAAATGGAGTACCGGCAGACCGAGAATGTGACAAAGTCTTTCCATAGAAGTCCCCCAATACACAATGCTAGCTTGTCTACCAGGCACCAATGTAGGGATATATTTCCCTTACACAATTCTAGTTATCCTGAAGATGCCAATGCATGGGTCTTCCACTATGTAGTTGACTAAGCCAGAGCCCATTTAGCATGTGGCTGTACACGGAAGCCACTGTACGAGAAACATGTTCAATCTCTCAGTCCCTGGGTGGTTTTCTTGGAGTTCACATCACAAAAAGATAGCCATATAAACATGGTTCCCTTGGTTTCCACCTTGTCCGAAACTTGAGTATCCTCTTTCCACCCAGGTGGTTCATTGAGTACTTGTTTTATTATATAAACATATATTTTTCCAACACTTCATATAATCATATCATGTATCCCATTCCAAATATATAGCAAGGCCAAGCATACTACAACTACAATGTTTTTACTAAGGAAGATATAAGGGTATCCTAATAGGACATAGCATATCATAGAAATATAGTAATCCTTATCATGCATGCTACAAAAATCCACTAGGTGTAATGAAAATAGTAGGACATGGATGATAGTGCCACTTGCCTTTTTAGTAGATAATGTTGGTTCACTTCTTGATCTTTCAAATATCACACTCTTCTAACTTCACTACAATTCAATCAAGCAAAACACAAATTTAACTAGCATTCATACCAATTCACCACATAAAATAACAAAAACAAGGTCATGCATGCAAGCATGCAAAAGATAGTTTTATTTGGAAAAGTGGTTTCTACTATGCTCTAAACATTTTCAAGCTCACATTGGTCATCTACAAAAGTGGTAAAATCGTTTGCAAAAGGTTTCATCTCATAAACCAAATATTATGCTAAGGTGCTATTTTATGTTGTTGAAAATATCTTTTAGCAAATCAATAACTTTATATGGTTCATCAAATATGTTCTTAATCTCAAAACTTGGTGTTTAGGGTCAGAAGGTTTGAATCAAATCATTTCCCAAAGGTTATACTCAAAATTCATTTCTAAACCATAAACAATATTTTTATTTGACTAGAAATGTGCTAATTCAAATATTTATTCCTTAACTTCACAAAATACATTTTTAAATCCATATGTTGGTTCCTATAGTAAGTAGGTTCAAAACAATACATTTTGCAAAGATTTCAACTTAAAAATATATCTAGAACAATTTTTATATTCAAATTATGCCTACACATGTTTATGCAATTTCAACCAATTTTCCAGAAGCAAAACATTAAACAAAGTGCATGGTTGCAAAGTACTTGTTCTTCTGAATCCATTTATAAAAAAATTGCAAAATTTGGACGTGTAGAATTAAAGTTATGAATTTTGCAAGTTTGCAAATCTAATAGATCAAATTTCTAATTTAAATCCTGAGTCTGGCCACGTGGCTGAATCTAACTGGACGGTACCGGTTCGTGCGGATTGCGCTCTGGGGATCGTTGGATCTTAATTAGATCATGCGGCTCTGGATCAAACTTACCTCTTCGCCTAGATCTAATCCTAGCCAGATAAATCGCATCCAACAGATCACAGCGGCCAGACCATATCTGCGCGGCGCTAGCGGCGGCTAGCGGTGGCGCGTGCTCGCCCAGTGGCGTTGGCGACAATTCAGGAAGCGAGGGAGAGGTAGGAGTAGCTCACCGTGCTCGCGTGGTTGCGGTGAAGCTCGAGGTGTGGTCGGCTTGTCGAGGGGTGCACCGGAGCAGGGTGGATTGTTCGTCGGAGTCAGTGGCGGCGCCAAATGCTTCGGTTTGTCGTCGGGGCGAGGCTGCAGATCATGCCGAGGCAAACAGGAGGGGGCGTTAGACGCGTACTGTTCTGGGGATAATGGGAGCATCAACAGGAGGGTTCGGGGCGGTCTGAGCTTACCAGGGAGGCTTGCCAGAGCGATGGCAGACGCGGCGGCGCTCAGGTGTCGAGGTTGCCGAGGCTACAGTGAATGCGCGGGCTAGCGAGCGACACTGGAAGATGCGCCAGGAGATGGGGAGTAAGCCTGCGTGCTCTTGGACACGAGGGGCGGTTGGACGGTGCCAGGATTTGCTGGAGAAGCTCGTCGTGCAGAGGGGTTCGAGGTCGAAATTTGCGTATCCTGGTGGCAGGGAGGAGGTGCTGCTTGGGGGAAATGGAAGAGGAGAGGGAGGCGCTTAAGTGAGCATGGTCGCTGGCGAGTTTAATCCCTCCATCAACGCGAATTGATTGCTGCATTCAATGGCAGAAACGGCGAGGGGGACGTGGTCGTGGTGGAGACGACGACTGACGACGTGGGACCGCGCTGTCTACGAGAGAGGGGGAGAAGGAGCGGGGTCCTGTTGTCAGCGACAGGGTGGGTTCTTTTCTGAGTGAAAAACGGTTCACCAGAGGGGGAGCAGGTCGGCTGTGAGTTGGGCTGGACTGGGCCTATTGGCTGGGTTGGGTTTGATTTTTTTATACTGAACCTTTTTCTTTTTCTGTTTTGAATTTCTGTTTTTGATTTTTCATTCAAATAATTCAAACTCCAAATGAATTCAAATCACCACCAAACTGTAGGTAAATTTTAATTATGTTTATCAATATATTCCAAAGTATAAAATAGAACAATTATTTTTAGGATTGATTATTTATTAAAAATAAATAAAAGGGCTTTAGTCTTTATTTCAAATAGGATTCAAATAGGTTTAAAACTCTATTTGACTTTCTAAATTTTTCCAAAACCTTTTTAGTAGGTTTTATTAAAAACATAACACTTTGAAATATAATTGAATATACTATAATAAGTTTTAATGATCAATCAAAATAGGAAAAAGAAAAAAAATCTATAGTTGAATGAAATTTGGATATAAATAAATCCTCATGGTTTTATTTAAATAAACCTTTACTATTTTTATCAAACAAAATATTTTATTTTAAATGCTTGGCCAAGATTAATTTGGCTCTTTTTTTTAAAAAAATAGTCCTTATTCATGATTTCTACCTTTGCTTATAAAAACCATATCTTTTTATTTAAAGATCCAAAAATGGTGATTCCAACTAATATAACTTTATTTATTATTTTTTTATCTTTTTAAATCCCTTTAGGATTTTACTTGATCAAAATAGGTTTTGATGTTTCCATTTGGAATGAAAAAGTTTCTTCTCACCCTTAATTCCAACAATTATTTATTTTGTTTATTTATTTTTCACATTTCAAAATTTGGAAAATTTGGGATGTGACAGGCTACCACCCTTAAAAGAAATCTCGTCCCGAGATTTGGGAAGGCTAGGGTTACAAGTTGGCTTCAAGGCAACTATGGTACTACCACCCTTAAAAGAAAGTCTCATAGGGTTACATTGATGGTTCACTTGACTATGGGTTCAACACTTGATATCCAGACAAGGAATCCTTATTTTACTCTTCTGAGTTAACTAGTTCCTGACATCCACTTCTTCTATCTCTTCAAAGTTCCCATCCATGTAAATGTGGTTCACATGTCCTTTCTGGGTCACATTTGAGTCATTTCCATTGTAGTTTCTAGCATCCTTTTTCTTTTTCTTCTCAGGACAGTCTGATGTATAGTGTCCAAGTTCCTTACAATTATAGCATTGCAACTGGCTAATGTCTTTCTTCCTAGAATTTTCATGTTGGTTCTGACCAAGGTCATCTCCATTGTCAGTATCTTTTCCATTAATATCACTTCCATTGTTGTTGTGGTGATGCTGATGTGGTTCAGAATCTTCATTGCTCTTTTTGAATGAACGCTTCTTTTTTGATGATCCTGAGTGATACTTGAGGTTATGCTTCCTCTTTCTGCTCTCAACTTGATTCATCTCGTTTTCCAGGATGGTGGCTTTGTCACAGAGGGATTGATAAGTTGGGACATAGGCAACATCTAGCTGCAGGTTCAACTCATCATTAAGTCCTTCGAGGAATTTCTCCTTCCTCTTAGCATCTGTATCAACTTCATCCGGTGCATAGGGTGCCAGATTGTTGAATTCTTCAATGTACTCAGCCACACTGAGGTGACGTTGTTTCAGATTGTGGAATTCCTTTTTCTTCAAGTGCATCACTCCAGATGAGATGTGAGTTGTACGGAAACCATCCTCAAAAATAGTCCAAGTCACATCCTCAAGGGGAGTGGTGATCTGAAAGTTGTCCCACCATGTTGCTGCTGGTCCTTCAAGCAGGTGTGATGCAAACCTAACTTTTTCTTCATCGGTGCAACCAACAGTCACTAAGTCCTTATTCACCGAACGTAACCAATCATTGGCTACCATTGGGTCAGTTGTTCCAGAGAACCTTGCAGGCCTTAGTTTCAAAAACCTGGTGAGCATATCATGTGCTGGAGGATTATTCTGATTTTTGTTGTTGTTGTTGTTCTAATTCTGATTTTGCAGGAACTGTGTCATCATCTGCATTATTTGAGCTTGAGTTGCCAACAACTGCTGCATCTCGGGAGTGACATTGGTGTTTTGGTTGGGGTTGGCACGACGGGGAGGCATCTGTTGGTTTGATAGGGATAAGTAATGACAGATAGGCATAAGGAAGTTCTAACACACAATTCAAAACAACCAAGTTCAATCAAACAATCAATGAATCAACAAGCAACTATCCACTTAACAACTTATGATCTTAACACATGAGTTGAAGGAAACAACAAGTTTTCTTGAAATAATTAACTTAGCATAGTCATACCTCATAGGTCAATATGATCCATACACTAACATCAATGTTTTTGGTAGGCAATCTAATGTCTCTTGGTTCTCACTTGTAGTCCTTAGTGATGTCTAAGTTGAAGTCCTTGGTGAAACTAAAGTTGAAGTCATTGGTCATGTATTTGTCCATCAAGTTGAAAAGGAAGAGGTGTAGAATCAAAAACAAAAGGTTGAGGAAAGAGTTTACAAGATTGTTTGTATATAAGTTTTGGAACAAATACAACTCCTATTTTTCTAAGGGGTTTTGTCCAATCCTAGGGTTACAATCCTACAGGCAACACAGTGCTCTGATACCATCTGTAAGGTTCCCAACCTTTAATAAGGTAGAGATCCCTGTGTTTACAATAGTCCCTGGATCAATAGCTAGCATCCACAGCTAAGATGTAATATGAAGATACAAAGGTCATAATACAACTTCATAACCAGGAATAAAATAATTTATTAGATCTTACATAGCTCCTTTGGCTATCTCATTACAATGCAGCAGAATTAACTATAGCATGGGGTCCTTCATCTTCAAAGTGCCACAAGCAATCATGTTGGTTGTAGACTTGTAATCCTATTCAACACACTTCACTAACATCAAACAAACCTGCAACATAATAATTTGCAGCCACAAGGGTCAATACATTTGAATTGTATTGGCAAGTTTCACTACTATGTAGAATTAAGTGGATCCTATCATTACATGCATATTTGGCTAAGTAGGGTTTAGGCTCTTTTGTAGAAAGCAATATAGTTTTATCCTATCTTTTATAAATAATTGTGATCTTTTGTCAAATCTTTCTAAACTCCTTGGAAAACTGCAAGTGCTTCTAATCCCTTGTTGTCACCATCAAGTTTTACTTTGAGAAATTTGAATGTCGAGATCTTCCATAGCTTCAGGCCTTAGTTGATCAGAGTTGTCCATAACTGGGGACACGGCTAAGTACTTAGAATTTGATCTTCTGTAGAAGTTGTACACTTTACCCACATGACACAATCTCGTCTTGACGCCACCAGTGGCCGCTGGATAAGTACTCACCAAAATGGAGTACCGGCAGATCGAGAATGTGACAAAGTCTTTCCATAGAAGTCCCCCAATACACAATGCTAGCTTGTCTACCAGGCACCAATGTAGGGATATATTTCCCTTACACAATTCTAGTTAACCTGAAGATGCCAATGCATGGGTCTTCCACTATGTAGTTGACTAAGCCAGAGCCCATTTAGCATGTGGCTGTACATGGAAGCCACTGTACGAGAAACATGTTCAATCTCTAAGTCCCTGGGTGGTTTTCTTCGAGTGCACACACAAAAAGATAGCCATATAAACATGGCTCCCTTTGTTGCCACCTTGTCCAAAACATGAGTATCCTCTTTCCACCCAGGTGGTTCATTGAGTACTTGTTTTATTATATAAACATATATTTTTCCAACACTTCATATAATCATATCATGTATCCCATTCCAAATATATAGCAGGGCTAAGCATACTACAACTACAATGTTTTTACTAAGGAAGATATAAGGGTATCCTAATAGGACATAGCATAGCATAGAAATATAGTAGTCCTTATCATGCATGCTACAAAATTCCACTAGGTGTAATGAAAATAGTAGGAGATGGATGATAGTGCCACTTGCCTTTTTAGTAGAGAATGTTGGTTCACTTCTTGATCTTGCAAATATCACACTCTTCTAACTTCACTACAATTCAATCAAGAAAAACACAAATTCAACTAGCATTCAAACCAATTCACCACATAAAATAACAAAAACAAGGTCATGCATGCAAGCATGCAAAAGATAGTTTTATTTGGAAAAGTGGTTTCTACTAGGCTCTAAACATTTTCAATCTCACATTGGTCATCTACAAAAGTGGTAAAACCATTTGCAAAAGGTTTCATCTCATAAACCAAATATTATGCTAAGGTGATATTTTATGTTGTTGAAAATATCTTTTAGCAAATCAATAACTTTATATGGTTCATCAAATATGTTCTTAATATAAAAACTTGGTGTTAAGGGTCAGAAGGTTTGAATCAAATCATTTCCCAAAGGTTTTACTCAAAATTCATTTCTAAACCATAAACAATATTTTTATTTGACTAGAAATGTGCTAATTCAAATATTTATTCCTTAACCTCACAAAATACATTCTTAAATCCATAAGTTGGTTCCCATGGTCAGTAGGTTCAAAACAATCCATTTTGCAAAGATTTCACCTTAAAAATATATCTAGAACAATTTTTATATTCAAATTATGCCTACACATGTTTCTCCAATTTCAACCAATTTTCCCGAAGCAAAACATTAAACAAAGTGCATGGTTGCAAAGTACTTGTTCTGCTGAATTCATTGATATAAAATTTGCAAAATTTGGACGTGTAGAATTAAAGTTATGAATTTTGCAAGTTTGCAAATCTAATAGATCAAATTTCTAATTTAAATCTTGAGTCTGGCCACGTGGCTGAATCTAACTAGACGGTACTGGTTCATGCGGATTGCGCTCTGGGGATCGTTGGATCTTAATTAGATCATGCGGCTCTGTATAAAACTTACCTCTTTGCCTAGATCTAATCCTAGCCAGACTAATCACATCCTACGGATCACATCGGCCAGACCATATCTAGGCGGCGCTAGCGGCGGCTGGCGGCGGCGCGTGCTCGGCCAGTGGTGTTGGCGATGATTCATGAAGCGAGGGAGAGGTAGGAGTAGCTCACCGTGCTCGCGTGGTTGCGGTGAAGCTCGAGGTGTGGTCGGCTTGTCGAGGGGCGCACTAGAGGAGGGTGGATTGTTCGCCGGAGTCAGTGGCGGCGCCAGATGCTTCGGTTTGTCATCGGGGCAAGGCTGCAGATCATGCCGAGGAAAACGGGAGCGGGCGTTAGACGCGTACTGTTCTGGGGATCATGGGAGCATCAATAGGAGGGTTCGGGGCGGTTTGAGCTTACCAGGGAGGCTTGCCGGAGCGATGGCAGACGCGGCGGCGCTCAGGTGTCGAGGTTGCCGAGGCTACGGTGAATGCGCGGGATAGCGAGCGACACTGGAATATGTGCCAGGAGATGGGGAGTGAGCCTGCATGTTCTGGGAGGCGAGGGGCAGTTGGACGGAGCCGGAATTTGCTGGAGAAGCTCATCAGGGCAGAGGGGTTCAAGCTCGAAATTTGCGCAGCCTGGAGGCAGGGAGGAGGTGATGCTTGGGGGAATTGGAAGAGGAGAGTGAGGCGCTTAAGTGAGCGTGGTCGCTGGCAAGTTTGATCCCTCCATCAACGCGAATTGATCGCCGCATTCAATGGCAGAAACGGCGAGGGGGACGTGGTCGCGGTGGAGACGACAACTGACGACGTGGGACCGTGCTGTCTACGAGAGAGGGGGAGAGGGAGTGGGGTCCTGTTGTCAGCGACGAGGTGGCTTCTTTTCTGAGTGAAAAAGGTTCACCAGAGGGGGATAAGGTGGGCTGCGAGTTGGGCTGGACTGGGCCTGTTGGCTGGGTTGGGTTTGATTCTTTTTTTTATACTGAACCTTTTTCTTTTTCTGTTTTGATTTTTCATTCAAATAATTCAAACTCCAAATGAATTCAAATCACCACCAAACTCTAGGTAAATTTTAATTATGTTTATCAATATATTCCAAAGTCCAAAATAGAACAATTATTTTTAGGATTTATTATTTATTAAAAATAAATAAAAGGGCTTTAGTCTTTATTTCAAATAGGATTCAAATAGGTTTAAAACTCTATTTGACTTTCTAAATTTTTCCAAAACCTTTTTAGTAGGTTTTATTAAAAACATAACACTTTGAAATATAATTGAATATACTATAATAAGTTTTAATGATCAATCAAAATAGGAAAAAGAAAAAAAATCTATAGTTGAATGAAATTTGGATATAAATAAATCCTCATGGTTTTATTTAAATAAACCTTTACTATTTTTATCAAACAAAATATTTTATTTTAAATGCTTGGCCAAGATTAATTTTGCTATTTTAAAAAAAATAGTCCTTATTCATTATTTCTACCTTTGCTTATAAAAACCATATCTTTTTATTTAAAGATCCAAAAATGGTGATTCCAACTAATATAACTTTATTTATTATTTGTTTATCTTTTTAAATCCCTTTAGGATTCTACTTGATCAAAATAGGTTTTGATGTTTCCATTTGGAATGAAAAAGTTTCTTCTCACCCTAAATTCCAACAATTATTTATTTTTCACATTTCAAAATTTGGAAAATTTTGGGACGTGACATAGATCCTTCATCTTGGGGCGAGGCGTGATACAGGAGCTGCGGTCTTCGGGTGACGCCTTATTGCGACTACCTTCCTCTGATGATTCCCTAATAAAGCTGTAGGTTATATCGGGTTAGTTTTAGCGGTTAGCGATGCTTATTATTCATCCTTAGTTGGGGTGGAGGCAATTTGGCTTCAGATGCGGTGTCTTCACTTGAACTCTTGGTGTTGCTTTGGTTTGTTGACGGTGTAAACTCGTTGCCTTCGGGCCATCTTATCTTCCGGCTTCTTGGCGATGACTTCATGTTGATTCAGCGGAGGGTTTATTAGGATTGTCACTCCTTTTTGGGGGCGATTAGAGTTAAGGCAAGAGTAGGAGTTGTCGGGGATTTCTTTATGTGGCCATCCTGCTGAGGAGAGGTTTTCAGCTATGGGGTTGCGAGGGTTAGTGTTGGGATATGCCAACAAGGTGCTCATACGACAGGACCGGGTGGTCCAAGGCAGACAAACAACATATTTCAAGCATCACACAAGCTCATGTCAAGCAGGCAGAGCGTACCATAGGTACTAAGGGGTGAGTACGCGCCATTGGGGGAATCCTATCTTGGGGTTATTTCTCCTAAGTACGGACGATACGGGTTTCTGGGCTTCTGTCTTGTCCTCTGCTGCCGTCGGTGTCGTACTTGATCAATTTGGAGGCGATGAAGGACTGTGTTGGTAGGGCGATCTTGTAATGTCTTTCGTGTTGGTAGTTCCTTTGTTCTACTTGTCTTGGTGTCTCTTCATTCCGGGATAGTCGTCTTCATAGTCTCCAAGTCGGACTTTGTTTTTGAAAACTGGACTTTTGAAGTAGACGAGATATAGAGTAATTCATTTCAAAATAGTTTAAGTCAGAGAAGGTGAGATAGGAAATCTTTCAGAAAGCTTTTGGAAATAGTTTTTCGAAATCCGGTGTTTTCAGAAATAAGGGTTGTCCTATCTAACGTCCATGCTAACTAAGGTCTCCTACAGTCAGGATGTCTCTGATACCAAGTCTATGGCACCCCGGATTTACTGTCCGAGAATACCCGTTATGCATACAATTAACGTTCCCATGATCATTGAGAAGTGAGCATAACCGACTAGTATCATTACAAAATCCATATAGTAACGAGTACAAAACTTATGGAGTGGCCATTATGGAGAATACCACACAAATAGCGGAAGTCTTCAGCGCAGAGCCCGTGCCTAAACCTACATGAAATTGACTGGGAAGACGGCCTAGCTCGCATAGACGTCAGCACCTTCGTTCCTTCTTAACATCTACAATCTAGCCAAGTAAATAGCCAAGGACAATGCCGGTGAGTACTTTGAATGTACTCGCAAACCACCTTATGAGAACAATGATAAAGGATATGCAATATGGCTGTGGTAGGATAGCTCCATGAAAGGTTCTTTTGTAGATTAGTTTCTCTTGTAAATATAGCATGTCTCTATATCTTTGTTGACAACTTTTGTAAAATATTTTGGAAACCTTTTTGAAAAGTTTTTAGGAAATCACTAGGATTGGGTCACCCATTTGTTTTCCCTTCCGGTCATCTCATGACCAAACTCCTTCCTCCATTGTCCTACCATCCCATGGTCAAAACCTTTTTTGAGCCATTGCTTTTCTGAAGTCCTTTTTGAAAACAAAACCATCACCGCTGTACAGCCGCCAGCACAACCGTCCTTGACCGAGGACTCGGCTATTCGAATAGATTTATACTCTGCAGAGGTTGTACATTGTACCCACACCATCCGATTACCCGTCCCTGATCTACACTGATTGTGGGTCAAATAACCAGTCAAGACCTTCCGAATGTACTCTCCGGTACAAGTGCCTACCCTATGAGGTTAACCCCCTCAACACCGGGACGCCCTATATCGTCACAAGCCAACCGGAGCGCGTTTTGCACCCTGCAGGGTGTGTGCTTTCAATGAGGGGCTCATAGTATCGGCTGGCCGCCACTTAGACGGTATTTACCAACCAAATACCTATGTTTCCCATGGGCCTTTACAGGGGAAAGCCCATCATCCGGGAATTTGTTCTTCCCCGTATTAGTTTGAGACACCTATACCGGATTAGACAAACATCCAGCCCAGCCCCGTCCCATTCCAGAGTAATGTGGTTGCACGGGTTAATTGCGCTAGCTTCAAAACTAGCCAGCCTGGCTGTTTTCGTAAACATTTTTCCTCCATCATTTTGTAAAACATTTTTTCATAAAACATTTTTGAAAGTATTTTCTCAGGGTCTTCCCATCCTACCCTTTTGCTTAGGCTAAAACAGGGTCTCCAAGGGGTTATGGTGTTAAACACCATCTACCATACTAAGGGAAGGTAGGTATTATACAAATGGGTTGTACCTAAAGGTACTAAGAGATAATTATTTGGAGGAGCCAAACATTCCCCATATAAAACATAGTATAGGAAAACAATGCAATTTGCATAAATGAGTAGATAAAACATGCATAGGTAAAATAATAACACAAGGCATATGAGCAATAAGGTGGCTTGCCTGTGACCAGCGAGATGTCCCAGGACTTCTTTCGAATACCAGAATACCCATACAACAATAATAAAGATAACCTCGATGCTTCCTTCTTCTCGGCGTCACACAATCGCAACTACCGTCATTATTGAGCATACATGCAAACAAACAATACACCCATCATTACAAGGCATACATGCATCAAATCATACAGCAAACAAGTATGTATACAATATAAACATCAGTAGGATGTTTGGAGATTTGATTTGATTGGATTGGGAGGAGGCTTGAGGATATTAGGGAGAAAGGTTCCCTTTGGATTTTAAAGTTTAGGAAATACTTATGAGAGGATTTTTGGCCAATGACTTGATCTTATGATACCATTGTATAGAAATGATACCATCAGATAGGTATTGATAAAATGACGCCAACAAAAGTGGTTTCACTATTTTATCAATTTCCTAGGATTTATAATGGAGTTTGTAGTGATTAAAACTCTAGTTTTAGGAAATAATTCACCAGATCTTCTATGGAATTCCAAAAATTATTTCCTTGGGTGATTAGGTGGTGTTTGATGGGATGAAACCAAAGGAGTTTGAATCTTCTCAAAAAATTACCAGAATGCCCTTGAGAAATCCCAAACTCATTACTGGTCCAGTTTTGTCTTTTTCCTCAGATTTATTTTATAGAAGCATTTTAGTTTATTCCAAGGACACATGTTAGGTGATGAAAATACCTTTCTGTAGAAACTGGAATCAACCTTTTTGGAGTGGCAGAACTACTGTAGTGATTTTATTAGTGAATAAACCATGCACAAAAGAGTTTAATTCACTAATATTCAACAGAGACTCCAAAAATTTTGAGCTGTTGGATTTTGTAGGATATGGTTAGGTGTGTCCAATGGGAGTTGGAAATAGATCAAAACCATAATTGGTTATTCCTAGAAAATTTCTCCAAGACAGAAATGGCCTTAATTTGTTATTTTTGTTACTCGTAAACCATACTTCACCTTGGCATGGGACCAGGTCCAGAGGTTTTATGTTTTCAATATTAACCAGAGGGAATTGGTTTCACCCCATTTGAGTTCACCAAATTCTCTGAAAGATTTAATGAATTCAAGTAGCAGGGTTAGATGGAGAGGAGAGAGGAGATCTTGACATGGTCACATGCAGAGAGGGAGGAGGGGAGAGGGGAGCTCGAGGCTCGTTTCTTGGTGGAGGCCGAGGTGCCTTCTCCTCCTCTTCCCGGTCAGTACAGAGCAGGGGAGCGGAAGAGGGAGCTCTGGGGAGTATAGGTGTGAGTGTGGGGGAGAAATGAGACTAGAGAGAGGCGTTAGAGTGGGTGGAGGCTTATAAACCGAGGTGGTATGGTCTATGGTAGACCATGCCCATGGGGGAAGCAAGAGAGGGGTGGTGGCCATCCATTGGGCAGTAGGGGTGATGGAGAGAGGTCTCTGGTCGTGGTAGGTGATAGAGAGGTGAGAGGGGCTGCTGTAATGTGAAAAGAAAAGTATGACATGACCTTGTCTTTGTCTCCCCCATCAAACAACCATGTGGGACAAAGAGGTGGGGCATGCTACAGTGTTCTTCGACCAGAAGAGAGTGATGCTGCTTAGGAGACTTACTTGCCAAGCTTTGATGAGTTTTCACTTTGATTTAATTCAAGCTTGATGGTTTTGTAAAATGTTGATCAAATGGATGCTTGTGAAGGAAGTTAAATAAATTTCATTTTCCAAAGTGTGCCAATGGTAATGGTGTGTGTGTAAAGTCATTGCATAACCCCATGAATTATTTGGGATTTTTCCAAATGTTAGAAGTCCACTTAATCTCATTTATTCAAATAGTGCAGAAATAGATTATGAAAGCTAATGTAATATTTTTTACATTAGACAAGGTTGGTTTTTTGTGTGAAATGGTGTTGAATAACATTTTACATCTTGGAGAATTTATTTGGAATTTATTGAGATTGAAAAGTATTTTTAATGAATTATTTGTTGTTTCTGCCAATTAGGAAAAGGGGCAAAAAGAAATAATTAAGAATCTCAAGAATATTTATTTTCGAGTTTGAAGATAGGGTATGATACATAGCATTCAATTATGCCTTGGTTTGGCTAAGTGATTTGGAGAAAATCAAACTTGCCCTTATAGATAAGGATTTTGAGAATTTGGTAGGTAAAGGAAATTAAATGGTTTAATAATCTAATTAATTGGGAGAATTATTTGGGGATGCTTATAACCAAATTAGGCATCAAGATCATCCTTGGTTTTGTAGGAAAGTGGTGAAAAGGATGGTAACTAGATTCTTGGAGGACCTATGGTTTGGTTATTCTAATGCCACCTAAACAAGGTTGTATTAGGGATCTCAGAGCTCACCTTGGTACAAGGGTTATATGGATGAATAGACCAAGTGATATAGATGATCATGGAAGCAAGAGTTGTTCTTGGTTGTATTTGTGGTGGTGTAGAGGAGATGGCAAACTTTGTTGAAAATAAAGCTGCCATAACAGATACATCAAGTAGCCTCCTAAACCAGGTGGGTTTAAGAAGCACAAGGTTCCAATGGAAACAAGTGAAATGGGGGTTTATATTCCATGGTTAGTAGATCGTAACCATGTATGGAGTTGGTCAAGGGGAGGTGGCATATAGATGTGGGCTTCTGCCAAAGTAGGTAAGTTGATAAGATTTGTAGAAAAGATTAGTATCCTGACTACAAAACCATCATGGCTAAGCCATTTGACAAGGGAAAGGGTGGGCCTTGGTAGTACTACTGAGGTACTACAATATGGTTCAAATACATTCTCAAGAAGGCACCTAGGTTGGAAAAGATAGATCTCTGAAGATTGAATCTATATAAGAAAACCAGATTTAGCCATTTTGGCAGAGTTATGGTTTTAGACTAGAGTCCTAGTGTAGATGATTGTGAGAGGATGCTAAGTTCCAAAACGATGATCAAGGAGATGATGTTGAAGTGTTTAATAAGTAGATGGGATCCATACTTTAGATTGGGTCTTTATTTGAGTTGGAACTTATTAGAAGGGATTATCCCTGGATTGATCTGATTAGGAGGGGCGGTGATCACCTTAGTGTCTTAGGATAGATACAGACTTCGATGCTTGATGTGATATTGATGATCACAAGCATCGATTGTGTCCTAGTGGATGATCTACTAGATTATCTCACTCTAGTTCCTAAGCAAACAATGCAATCAGCAGATCAAGGCAATTCATCAGACAACAGATCAAGGCAATTCATCAAAAAACAGATCAAGGCAATTCATCTTATCAAAACTTATCCAACTACTATTAGGGTTACCATAAGCCTAGCTTGAGGTAGGGATGGGTATTTTGAATTGGTTATGGTTTGAAGTAAGGTAAGTACCTCTTGGCATTTCTACCAAGATTGGAATGAAGAGGTTTTGTATAGAGGTTTTGAAAACCTAGGGCTAAGAGTAGTTGAGAGTTATGTCTTGAAAACATAAGGGGAGTATATTTTAGTTCCCCATAGTTTTATTAATAGAACTAGTAAAATATTTTTGTTTTGTCAAAGTCATCTTGGCTCGGGTTTTCAAATGCCAGAACTTTTCAGAATATGAAGGATGAGCCAAGACATCTCTTTTATAAAATAGCTTTTTTTAACTAGTGTTGAGATAAGAAGTATAACATCTGATACATAAACAGTTGCAAGAGCACAAGCAAGAAAGTAAACAAACATTGCACATGTATCAAGAAAAAGTTTTTGTTCCCCCTAATTTTTTCCTTTTGGACAACAGTTTAGGGTTGCTGAAATTGGGATGTTATAGGTACCCTTGATCTGATAGATACTCTGCCCACACAGACGGGAAAGAGCTTCCTGCATGGCCCTAGCAAGTCCATCTAGCCAGTTGTTCTCTCCTAAGGTGAACTGAATTCCCTCTGAGGTGGGGGCATCAATCTTCCCTCGGAGACTTGCAACAATCAGCCATTGCAATTACTCTCCTTTCTGATCGTTGAGCGGAGCTCCGAAGAAATTGAGGTGCGGGCACTCCAGAAGTTCCGAAAGCTGGTCCAAGTCACGCTCAAAGATGAGATCTCCTCCATTCCCCAACTGGTAGAACTTGCTATACTTCACGTCCATCTATAAGAATATAGGATGAGTAAGTTAGTAGAGTGATCAAGTGTGTCAAATTTTATGTAAGTTTGCAAGAATTTTTGAGGAACAATGAATTTTCATAAAAGAATCTAAGTGATAAGAATGAGAATAAGTTTTCATAAATACTCAATTCCTTGGTTTTGAAACTAAGTTTTTGATACAAACGTCCATTCTAAACTAGGGTCTCCTATGGTCAGGATGGCTCTGATACCAACTTGTCAACACCCGGTTTTTTAATCCAGATTCCTGTTATGCCATACATCGCAATCCCAGGATTACCATTTTTGCGAGACATAACAGATTGTATATCACAGTACATCATCCATTACAAACCATACATAAGGTCTTACAACAAATAAAGGATCTCATGATCCAGTCTTAATACAATCATAGGAGTGGAATAACGTAATAATAATGGTAGCATGGGCGAGGCTCCATCTTCATGGTCATAGGCAATGCTGGCGATGGGAGATGATCCTAGTTGTTGTAACCTTCCTACGATCCATCCTCTTGATAGTCCTCTTCATAGTCTGGCCACGGGAATAGCCAGGGACAAAGCCATGAGTACTCTTTAAGTATTCGCAAACTAAGACTAGCAAGTGAAGTGGTTTTGAGTAGGAATATTCAGCTCTAGGCTCTTTTGCAAAAATCCAGATTTATCTCTAACTGAGTACAGAAGCAAAGAAACCTAGTTGAAAGTTTTATAACACCTAAGTGGGAACTTGAGTTTTCATGTTCACAACCCTGTTGTGGTCAAGTCAAAGTCACGATTCATTTCATAAGTCATTTTGAAACTATTTGATGTCAGAACAGTATGGCCACTCCAACTGTCCATAATCACGGATGCGGCTATTCGAATAGTTTGACACTCTGTAGAGGTGGTACACTTTCACCACAATATTCGTTACATCCGTCGGGAACAATCCTGAATTCACCATACACATTATGCGGATAATCAATCCTAACCTTTCAATTACACGCCCTAGTATAGGCACCTCTCCTGTGAGTTTGGCCTCCCAACCATGACCATTTGTCATCTTGGGAACTGCACAAGGGGACAATCTTCACAAGGTAGCCTCAGCTCAAACCTTGGCCGCAAGGGAACCCATACTAAGGTATATAAACTTCCAGTCAAGCCCTACCCAAATTTCGGGTATTGTGGTTTTACGGTAAGATTGGAATGGTATCGCATCCAGACAACCATCAGTTTTATAAAGGGCTAAGGCTCATGCCTCAACATTTTCACCATCAAAATCACCTGGTGTTCAAGAACACATGTCAAAACATTTCAGTAGAATGTCTCATCATTCTAAGGTTTTCATAGCCATTTTCACCAAGTATTCCCATCTAAAGTTTTCAAGTTTTATACTTAGCACTAGCCACTAAAGTTGGGGGTAAACACTAATGAGTGGTGATAATCAAGTGTGAATTAGGCCAAATTTTATGCTCTTTATGCTACCTTTAATAACCTTTCTAAAATCTACAAATCACTAAGTAAACAAAAGTAAAATCTTTGATAAAGAAATAAAATAACTAAGCTTGCAAGTAAAACTGGGATTGGGTATAATCAAATTTATCTAACCAAGCATGCCTAATTCACTTCATAGGTTATCTAGTTTTCACATTTGCAAGTGTTAGCTTGCAAGGTTAACTTGTTTAGTGAAGCTTGCTAAGATAGTAGTTGGCCTTGTGTAGAGGAGTGGTTGAAGTTCTCCTCGGCTTCTTCTTTGTAGTAGTCTCCTGCCTCCTCGTATCCTTGGTTGGTACTAGAATCTATAATTAAATACGAGAGACACGATCATCAAGCAATACTTAACTAATTCTATTTATCACACCAAGGTTCACACTAGATGATCTAGCATCATCACTAGTATCACAAAGATTAAACCACTGGTTATATTTATTTTATTTTAGAAAACTAATTTCTACTCATTGAAAATCTACTTAAGATTTAATATTCTCCAACTAAAATAGGGGATCATGTTGACACATGCCATCACCACATATTTCAGTACTTGGGAATGTGATTTAAAGTGGTGTCACAATTTAAGAAGGTTTAACCTTTTTACTTTAATTAAATAATGTGACTATAAATTCCTATGTGGCATTCTTTTATTGCTTGCACATTATTTCTGCAAGTAAACCTAGATATTTTTATATATCGAGAAAGGTCTTATCAAATGTGATATTTGAGAGTTGGAATCAACCCAAAAGATTTTGTGGTTGAATTTTGAAAAATGTTTGAATGTAGAAAAGTCTCTGCCTTGTTATTTTTACTATAGGTGATCTACAATTCCAAATGATTTGAATCCAACGGTCTTGGATTAAGAATTTCAGTACCTTTCTAGAAAAATTAGTTTCATGCGATTTGGTCCAGTGAATCTCCCTGGATTGATTTTTGAAGCTAGAGATAGAACTAAGTTTGAATTACTGGGTCGCGCGGGAGTGCAACTGGGCTGGCCCACTGCGCACAGCGCGTGTGCGGGTGGGTCTAAGTGGCTATCCCCACCAGTCAGTGAGACAGGGTGTGCGAAGGGGTATGGGGTGATTTGGGCCATAGGATTAGAAGCTAGATCAATGACTGAGGTTCATCGTCCACGTCTTAACAGAACGCGACAAGGTCGAACCCTAGCGCGGCTAGTGGGGTCAGTGGTGGCTCACCGGGGCTCTGGCGATGGTCGGCGATGGGTGCGAACGACGAAGTCGACAACAGCAATCCTCCTGGTACTGGTGGCTCCTCTTGGGGCGGCTCCAATCAACGGCGCCCTTCTCCTCCAGCAGCGACAAGTTCCGGTGAAATTCTGGCGACCTGGTGCTCGCCTTGCTCCAGGGATGAGGTGAGGTGGTTCTGAGATAGAGGGGAGTGAGATAGTGTGCTGAAATCGAACGGGAGAGGCCTCGATTTATAGTGCGAATAGGGAACCGAAGGGTGCAGGTGGAGCTCGTTGTGGTCGTCTACACAGCGAGCTAACAACATGGATGGGGGTGGGGGACGGTGCGCTTCCTCCTAGCGAAGCTCAACGGCATGGTGGCGAGGTGTGGGCGGTGCGAATTGGCCGGAACACTGCGATGCTCTAGGCGGGTCCAACGGAAGTTTTAATGGCGCATGGGCTCTCCTGGTCACGTGGCGACGAACGGGCATGTCCGGGCGGTTCCTAGGGAGGTGGTGATCACGCACGCAAGCGGCAAGGGCGGGGCGCGGTCTGTGCGAGCGTGTCGAGCGCGGTGCTCTGGGGTGCTCTCGGCATGCTTGCATAGAAACTGGACGCGCTTGTTCTAAGTGTTCCATGGGCTGGCAAGGTGTGGGAACTGGACAGGGGGTGGCGGTGGACGGTGGAGTGTCTGCTAGACAAGGTTGGCGACGCTAGGGAAGCTCCTAGCTTGTTGTCGGCATTGGGGTGGCAAGTTGGGCTCAACCATGGTTACCATTGATGACATTGCCAAGCTTACAGTGAGCTAGGGCTAGTTAAATTAGTTTGATGATCTACTAAGAGTGTGCCGTGAGCTAGAGAGGAGACAAGTTAGGCACAACATTGCTCACTATAGTGTTTGATGTTTTATTTGATTTGTGTTTATAAGGTGTTTGATGAAATGGACGCAAGAGATTTGAATTTGAATTTTTGAGTGAAACTTGGTGGGTGTACTAGTCACATACTATGTAGTCTATGGTTTCTTGGATTTGCCAAGGTGCACTGGTTTATTTGGGTTTTGAGAAATGGTGATATTCACATATGATATAGATTCAATTTTGAATTGTCATTTGAATCAAGTTGCCAAAAGTTTCTGTGGGTTTGCAAGGTGGGCTTGGGTTCACTTTCACTTGGTCTAGCAAGGGGTGAAAATAAATGAATTTGTTTCTGTTTTAAATCTTGGACTAGAAACACTCAAAGTGCTCTAGTCAGCAAGATTGGCAAAAATGACCATTTGCTTGTTTTGTTCGTTTTTGAATTTCTCTTGATTTGTTTCTTCTTGGAATTGATTAAGATGATGTTGTTTTCATCTTTAAACCATTCCTTGCTATTCACAACAATCACACAAGTCCATTCATGCATTCATACAATCATCACATACACACATGCATTCATAATGATTTTAATTAATAAAAGTTTTTGTTAACCCTAATTTTGGTGATTGGAATTTGATAACCTTGATTAATATTTTTGGGATGTTACAAATCTTCCCTCCTTAAACAAAATCTCATCCAGAGATTTGAGAAAACGAAAACTAGGATTTAAAGAGATCGAGAAACTATGTCCTAATGTAATCTTCTCGCTCCCGGGTAGCTTATTCTTCAGTGTGGTTACTCCACTGAATCTTGAGAAACTTGATGCTTCGGGTCCTGGTGGTTCTGAAAGCTTCCTACAAAATATGGATGGATACTTTGGAATATGTCAGGTAATTGTTGATCTCTATGGTTCGGCGATCAATGTCGTGGTATTGCCGACGATTACGCCATGGAGGGGTCCTCACAGTGCGTGTTTAGAGACGTGGAGGAAGGCGGACGGTTGACGGGTACGAGGTAACACAGCTTACCCAGGTTCAGATCCCACAACGGTGGCGGAATCCTACTCCTGCTATAAATCACTATAAGGGCAATACGCCGAGTTATAGAGATAGGTTCCCTGTGCGAGGTTGTCTGAAGTTGTCTATGAATGTCTGAGATTGTGCCCTAAAGGCTCCCATAGGCCTGACTTATATAGTCGCCAGGTCCTAGGGTTACAGGGAAAAGTCCTAGTCGGACAGGTTACAGAGTCCTATACCATCTATTACTAGTCTTGTGTATCTTGCACTCCAAGGCTCGGGGTACGTCGGTGACTCCAACCGTAGCCTTCCTTTATCCGGCATGGGCCTCCCTTCTAGATCCATCTAACTGGGCCGCCCAGCAGGCCATGGGCCATGCTACCAACTGTGGGCCACACGGGTTACCCGGATAGGAGACATGCTATGAGGATACCCATATATCATATCCCCAACAGTAGCCCCCGGAGAACTCCGAGATCTTGCGTCATCTTGCCCCTTCGTATGGAATGCTCCGTCTAGATGGATGTCGGCAAATCGTCAAGCAACATCTTGTAGTCCTCCCAAAGAACCCTGCAAGGTTTTCTCCGTCTTCAACACGTAAGTCGGAGAAATGCTGAATCTTCCATCGTACTCTTCCGTAGCCGGACTGGATCCATCCATGCCGAATCTTCTGATGTGACGGCTCATCTGCCTATGTCAGCCAGGAAGACATAGCCTTAGGTCAGCGACGCCTCGTAACTCACACATGCAGAGAACACAATCATGTTCGATTTTCCCGCACGAGCGATACGAACCGTTGGCGGTGATGGTTTGAGACGTGGCGAAATTTCCATGCACGTTCGCGAACACGTCGTCTACGCGGCAACCGTCCGATCAAGCTGCACGAATCTTGACGCTGGAGATGATAAATAGTAACCGTGGTGGAATTTCTACCTTTTACCTCATTTTATCCTCACGTTGTCTTCTTCCTCCAGCGCGCGCCTCCTCGAGCTCTCCGCGCAAAACTCGCAAAAAACCGTAGCCTCGATCCGCACCAGTCACCTCCAACCTCTCTCCATGGCCAGCAGTAGCACCTCTCCTTCCATGGCGGCATAGAGCGAAGCCGTGGCGAAGCAGGCGAGCTCTATCGTCGTGCCCCCAGAGGGCTTGGTCATCCCCGCCTCAGTGGTGATTGAGTCCACCGGCGGCGACCATATTCTGGCGGCACTGGAGCCATTGGAGGAGGAGCTGGATTCACACAAGGGCGACTAGCGTGGCTCATATATCACCAACCGTGATATCCAGGAGCTGATCGCCGAGGGCTACCTCCCTGCGACGGAGGGGCTGGCCTGGCGGGCGGCACCGTCCGGCGAGGTGACACCTTCTCCCCAAGCCGGAGAAAAAGTGTACCTCAAAGCCCAACTGGTACGCGGCGTCTCCCTGCCCATCTCCAACTTCTTCCTCTCTGTCTTGAACAACTACAGAGTCCAGCCCCAGAATCTTTCTCCCATAGTATCTTAGCGCTTAGCAACTACGCGGCGCTCTACGAGGGTTACTTAGGGATAAAACCTAGGCTAGACCTCTTCGTGTACTTCTTCACCATCAAGCGGGAAGCCGGAGCTAGTAAGGAAGAACTTAGGAATTGCGGCACCATAAGCTTCAAGATCCAACCTGGCCGGCGGTTCCCCGACATCGTCGGCCACGAGTCCTGCAAAAACTGGCAGCGGACGTACTTCTACGGCCCAGATATCCCTCTGGCTGGCCGACAAGTAATGTACCCTGACTTCGTTGACGGATCCGCCGCTGAAGCCTCGTCATAGAGATCCTAGGCCTCCCTTCCATCCGACCTCGATGCTTCCCGTGCCATAAGGCAGATATAATGGTTCGTGGAGATGGGTTTGACCGGCTTGGACCTAGCCATGTGCTGGTTCATCAGGCGAACCAACCTCTGCAGCAAAGCGCGAAGCTCATGCACGAGTATACCAGCAATAGAAGGGATAGCCTCCGCATCTCCGTGGACAACTTCTCGAGCGACTCCGTCAAGCTCCACCTTAAGGACATCGTCAAGGTGAAGGACAAGAAGCGTGGCTTCACCATCACCTATGACATGTTCGTAGGCGGCAAGTGCCCAAAGGTAGTTATTTATTTTCCGTGTATGACATATACTCCAGTTCTTCCGTCTTGCAAATGTCATCTCATCTAACACGGTGACTTCTCACTTAACAGCTTAGCGACATAGATGAGGGCAACATGGCTCCTCAAATCTATGATCCAAAGATGAAGGAAGTCACCGTCGTGTCCGACGACGATGCTCCGTTGGCGTGAAAGCGGAAGAGCTCCACCTCTGACGCTGCCGACGGAGGCAAAAAGAAGAAGACGGAGGGTGGAGCCTCCAAGAAGACTACCGCCGCCCTGGAGGCGGAGAATAGAAAAGTTACCGGGATCCCCTTTGCCAAAGCACCCCCACTTGTGTAAGCTTCTTTCTTTCCTACATTGTCTAATTATTTGTCTTGTTCCTGTACTTATGCATTCTGCACGTTTCAGGAAGAAAGCCACGACCAGCCTGAAGAAGACCTCCAAAACATCGGGGGCTCCTAGAAATATTAAGGACATGCTACATAGCGACGCATCTCCCTCCATCGCCCCTGCCACTCCCTCCGTCTAGCCTTCATCTGCCCCGACAAGGTCACAAGCTAAGGAGGCATCTGGCCCTTCCGCCATGGAAGTGGACTCAGGTCCCTCTACCGAGGTTGCTATCGTAGGCGAGCAGGCAACATAGGAGAATGCCGCCCACCGAATGGCTGAAGCTCCGGCTAAGGATGCCATCGGTGGCAGTAAGGCGGTGGTGGAAGCAGGTACTTCTGTCGTTGGCGGCGCCCCTGCACCCAAGAAAACCATAGCCTATCCAAAGATAGTGTACCCGGTATTTACAGCGGGGAGCACTGCTCTGGTCCCTGGTGCGGCACCGACATCTCTAACGTGCGGTCTAGAGGAGCTCCGCCGACAAGCAGAAATCTTGCAAGGAAACAACGAATCCTTTGGCAAGCTGCTGGCCGAGAGTGATACAAACCTCAAGATCATTGCACTTGTAAGTTTTATTTGCATTTCATATGAATATCCCACTGTATCCCCCGAGGATGTAGACAGAAAACCATAGGTTTTGCATCTATATGCTCTAAGAGTGACTAAGTTAGAAAACTTCTCACTGTAGCCCCCAAGCATGTAGGCGGAATGAATTATTCCGACTAGATGCTTTTAAGAGTAGCATACGCAGTGTTTATAAATTTCAATACTGTTGCCCCCAAGCTTCTAGTTGTAACTGAATTAGTTCCGACTAGATGCTTAAAGAAAAGCTAAGCATATATCCGAGTTAAAAAACTTTATACTATAGCCCCCAAGCTTCAAATCGAAAACTGAATTAGTTCTGACTAGATGCTTAAACAAAAGCTAAGCATAATGCTAAGTAAAAAATTCCCGCTATAGCCCCCCGAGCGTCTAGGTGGAAAATTTCTAGCTAGATGCTCCAAGCAGACCAAACAACGTTTTAACTTTGACCTTTTTTCCACAGAACGAGAGTGCTCGAAGGGGCATGGCCAATGACAAGTACCAGAAGATGCGCGCAGATTTGGAAGCTGAAAAGGGTAAAACTGCCTTCTTGAAGGAACAGATCACCAAGAGCAAGCGTCTGTTTTCTTTTTCGCATTCCGACTTGGTTTTGTGCCCATATTCTCCAAGTACTCACTGTGTACATTGCTTTCTCTGACTTGCAGAAACCATGGCCAAGGCCAAGAATATTGTCGAGCAATCCAAGCACATTCAAGAGCTGGATAGCGAGAACAAAATTCTTAAGCAGGAGAGGAAGGACATGCTGAAAATGCATGAGGAGTCAATGAAGGCCCTGCATGACTCCGCCACTGAAGAAATCAATCGCTTGAAGGAGGAGATCTCTATCTTAAGAGGTCAGAAGCAAGCTGCCGATGAGCAGAATCAACGCCATAGTGAGGCGTATAAGCTCCTCCAAAAAGATAAATAATCCTTGGGGGAGACCCTATGGTAAGCTGAGGCCAGCATCTTCAGTAAGTTTTCTCTGTCTTGGATTTCTGTAGTCTGGGTAATCTGAATTGTTGAACTCATGTGTTCCTTGTCGGAATTTGCAGCTCCTATGGGTTTAACCCGATTTCCACCTCTATCCAAGGAATGCATGGTTCTAGCCGGCAACTTCATCAACACCGCCATCACACAAGCTAAGGAGATTGCCAAGCCCCTCCAGATAAATATCAAGGCATCGGACTCCGTGGCAAAGTAATCGGAGATTCTGCGCCGAGCCCCCGAGCGTATCACAAGCTGGAAGGCTTCATGTGCACGGGCTGGCGCAAGGATGGCGCTATCAATGGTGAAGGCACACTATGAAGATGTCGACATCGACACGGTGACCTCTGGCATTCCTGATGCAGACGATGATGGCAAAGAGATTAACCATGAATCCATCTTGTCATCGCTCGCGGGCTATGATACCAGAGTTGCCGACTTGGTCGATATAAACGTCTTCGTGCCGATGAACACCATCGATGGCGGCAACCAAAGCTCCTCCGAGTCTCTTCACACCACCGACATCGAAGGTGGCTCTCCTGCTGGTGATAACGCTGCTTCTAAGTCTCCTGCGCCAAAGGAATGAAGAACAACTTTGTATTATTTGTTTCATCTTTGGTGCATGTGCGGAAAAAACTTATTGATGTAACTTAAGGCGGAAAACAATGGTTGTTATTTCCTGCTACTCAAGAACTAGTTTCCAGCATGTATATATGTTTAAGCAAGTGCTGGCTTATCCATTACTTTGGTTCTTATGCTTGACTTTTCGTGAGTCGCAAGACTCGTTGTCGGAACCATGCGCTCAGGTGATGATGCCCAATGGCACCGTCAATAACCTAAGCACAAAATCGCCGACAATAAGTGCCGAAAGTCACTACTCTAGAATCCACGTAAAAACGACAAAGAACGTGTAGACCAGAAAACTTAAGCTAACGCCTGTAGGTAGAATTTTCACAAGTGTAATCGCAAATATTGTGCATAAAGGTTTTTACATGATCCAAAAATTAACACTAGAGGAGGTAAAAGACTCAGAAATATGAGTGAACTAGAAACTTTATTTCATTGATCATATAAGAGGTACACAATTAGATAAAAAATGCTCAGTGTAAAAAGGACTTAGTTGTGCTATGTTCCATGGCCGATCAAGCTCCCGGTAGTCATCATCCGGGTCATGTCGCTTACGCTTATGATCCTCATTGGGTCTATCCTTCAGTTCATGATTGTCAACGAGGTAGTAAGACCCATTGAGTAGCACCTTGCTTATGATGAACGGTCCTTCCCATGGCGGGGATAATTTGTGTGACTTCTTCTGCTTAAGTCGGAGCACCAAATCCCCCTCTTTAAACGAGTGATGCCTAACGCGGCGACCAAGGTAGCTGCGTATCTTCTGCTGGTAGATGGAGGATCTTTGGCATGCTAAAACGCGCTCCTCCTCGATAAGGTCCACATCTAGTCGTCTGGATTCTTCATCGTCATCTTCGTCGTAGGCGATAACTCTTGGTGCATCGTGAAGTATGTCGGAAGGCAGGATGGCTTATGCTCCATATACCATGAAATAAGGGGTGTAGCCGGTGGATCTGTTGGGTGTAGTTCGTAAACTCCACAACACAGATGGCAATTCTTCCACCCAGGATCCAGCTGCTCTATGTAGCAGTGCCTCAAGATGTGGCTTCATTCCCTGCAGAATTAATCCATTGGCTCGCTCAACCTGATCATTGGATTGTGGGTGTGCCACAGATGCAAGGTCAAGTCGGATTCCTTTCTCCCAACAATAAGCCTCCACTTCTCCAAGTGACAAATTGCTGCCATTTTCGATGATAATGCTATGTGGGAGACCAAATCTCACCACTAGATCCCGGACAAACCTGAGGGCAGTTGCCCCATCAAGCTTTCTAATGGGTTTAGCTTCTATCCATTTAGTGAATTTATCAACTGCTACAAGCAGATGCGTAAACCCACAAGGTGCCGTCTGTAATGGTCCCACCATGTCTAGCCCCCATACTGCAAATGGCCAAGTTATTGGTATTGTTCGCAATTCTTTAGCAGGAACATGTGGTTGTTGGGCATAATACTGGCATCCCATGCATGTCTCAACCATCTTGTCGGCGTCCGCCTTCGCGGTCAGCCAGTAGAATCCTTGCCGGAAGGATTTCGCGACCAACGATCGGGGACCGGCGTGATGCCCGCAATCTCCGAGATGGATTTTGCGTAGGATTTCCATACCTTCTAGCTGGGAAACACACTTTAGGTATACAACAGTAGTGCTCCTTTTGTAGAGGTGCCCATTGATTATGGTACAACCCTTTGCTCGTCATACTATTTGCCATCTTTTGACCTCGTCATCGGGCAAAGTTCCGTGTTCGAGATATTCCATGAACGGTTTTGTCCAAGCCGGAGGGACCTTGGTCACCATGTTGACGAAAGAGTCAGCTCTATTCGAGCTCTATTCGGTTTTGTCCAAGCCGGAGGGACCTTGGTCACCTTGGTCACCATGTTGACGGATGGTGTGCGTAGTTGCTCTAGGAGAACTCCTGGCGGAATTTGTTTGCGCCCTGATCCAAGATTAGACAGCAGATCAACCGCCTCATTTTGCTCCCTAGGTACATACTTGACTTCGTAGCCCAAGAAGCTCTTGGGTATCTCGTCCACTTAGACTCGATATGCCGCCATCATAGGGTTCCGCGCATTCCAGGTGCCAGCCACCTGCTGGGCAACCAAGTCGGAATCTCCACAACAAACTATGCGCTTGATGCCAATATCCTTGGCTACACGTAGTCCGTGTATGAGTGCTTCATACTCTGCCATGTTGTTTGTAGCCTCGAAGTGGATCTGCAGAACGTAGTGTAGCTTGTCTCCTGTTGGTGACTGTAGCAGTACACCAGCCCCCGAGCCGTTGAGCATCTTTGATCCGTCAAAGTGCATCACCCAGTACTCTGGTTCCGGAAACAGAGTAGCGTCTGGCATCTCCATCCAATCTAAAACAAAATCCGCCATGGCTTGTGACTTGATAGCGTCGCGTCTCTTGTAGGTGATCTCGAAGGCGGCAAGTTCAATGCCCCAGTTCGCGACCCTTCCTGTAGCGTCGCTGTTGTTGATTATGTCGGACAGTGGAGTCTTGCTCACCACTGTGATTGGGTGCTCCTGAAAGTAATGCCTTAGCATCCGAGAAGCAAGGAATACTCCATAAGCTATCTTCTGGTAGTGCGGGTAATGCTGCTTGGACTCCGTCAAGACCTTGCTCACATAGTAAAATGGTCGTTGAACTCCGTGCTCATAGCCTGGTTCCTTCCGCTCGACCACGACGATGATGCTGATTACCCGGTTGGTTGCCGCCATGTAGATTAACAGGGGTTCTTCAGGCTCGGGTGTTGCAAGGATAGGCGTTGAGGAAAGAATCTCCTTGAGATGCTTCAATGCTGCATCTGCTTCGTCCGTCCATGTGAATTTGTCTGCCTTCTTCACCAACTTATATAGCGGCAGAGCCTTCTCTCCAAGTCGGCTGACGAACCGACTAACTACTGCAACACAACATGTTAGTCGTTGAATGTCCTTTAGGCATGTCGGACGGTATATGTTCAAGATGGCCTTGATTTTCTCCAGTTTGACCTCGATTCCACGTTGCGAAATGATGAAACCCAACAATTTGCCGGCTGGAACCCCGAAGACGCACTTCTTAGGGTTAAGCATCATGTTGTATTTCCAGAGATTATCAAAGGTTTCTTTTAAGTCGGAGATTAAGTCGTTTGACTTTTTAGACATCACCGTGATATCGTCCACATAAGCGTGAACATTCCGACCAATTTGGTCGTGAAGGCTATGTTGCATTGTCCGCTGGTACGTATTACCTGCATTTTTCAGCCTAAAGGGCATCTTAACATAGAAAAACGTGACATATGGGGTAGTGAACAAAGTGGCCAATTGGTCCGACTTCCACATCTTGATCTGGTGGTATCCTGAGTATGCATCGAGAAAACACAAAAGTTCCGAGCCAGCTGTCGATTCAATGACTTGGTCAATGCGAGGAAAAGCAAACGGATCATTGGGACATGCTTTGTTCAAGCCGGTGTAATCAACGCACATTCTTAATTCATTGGTTCAGTTTTTGGGACAAGTACAGGATTGGCCACCCATTGGGTGTGAAGGACTTCTCGGATAAATCTAGCCTTAAGTAACCTTGCTATCTCTTTGCCAATGGCGCATCTCTTCTCATCTCCAAAGTGTCGTAGAGGTTGTTTCACTAGTTTGGATTTTGGATCAATGTTTAAGCTGTGCTCGGCAAGTTCCCTAGGTACACCTTTCATGTCGGCAGGTTGCTAGGCAAAGATGTCCCTATTCTCATGGAGGAACTCGACGAGCGCGCTTACCTATTTGGGATCCAGGTTCGTCCCAATGGCGGTGACCTTGGAGGCATCACCTACCACAACTTCCACCGGCTTGGTCTCGATGGCGGCCTTGAACGCAGGAGCGGAGTCGGAGATCTATTTCTTCGACGTGGGCATCTCTGAGTCATCGACCTTTCTCTATATCTCTTTGAATTCTTCGCTGTAGAGGACAGCTTCCGCAACGGCTGCTTCATTGATCTCGCAGTCCCTTGCCTTGGTAAAGCTTCCGGATACGGTGATGATACCGTTTGGTCTGGGTATCTTGAGTTTGTTGTAGACGAAGCATGGCTTGGCCATGAACGTGTGGAATATGTCGCGGCCAAATATGACGTGGTACACGCTCTTGAAGGGGACCACCTCGAAGGTCATGCGCTCTTGGCAGTAATTATTAACATCACCAAAGGCAACCTGAAGTGTAATGCACCCAAGGTACCGAGCCTCCCGACCAGGAACTACGCCGCGGAAGATGGTGTTGGCCCGCCTTAGGTTTAGCTCCGTCAAGTTCATCTTCTGCAGTGTATCCAGGTACATGATGTTGATGCTGCCTCCACTATCTACCATACACTTGGTGAACTCCATGTCGTCAATCAAGGGGTTGATGACCATGGCGTACTGGTTCTCTGTAGGGATAAGGTCTAGGTGGTCCTTTCTGTACCAAGTAATTGGAACCTCCGACCAACGCAGGTACTGGGGAGCTGGGGGGAGAGTAGCCATCAGGATCCTTAGGGAGGTCTTCTGTTGTCAGATGGTGGTGGTGCCAAGGAAAGTGTGGTAGACTGGCGCCTTCTTCGCGAAGGGGTTCTTGCCCTTGTCTTCGCTCTTAGCGGTGTGCTTGGGGTCAACATCCTCATCCATGTCTCTTGAATCCTTGGACTCCTCCTCCTTCTTCTTCCCCTTTCCCTTGCCTCTTGGTCTGTTCTTCCGTCTTTGCTTTTAGCCAGACTCCGGGTCTTCCTTGAGGTCGTTGACGAACTTGCAATGTCGATTGGGATGGGTGACCTTGCCGTTGACGTCGAGGTGTACGAGGCACAGCATATCGCGGTACTCCTCGTAGGTTTGGGGAATGCGGAGCGGCACCGAGGTAGTTTCACTTCCTCGTTGCTACCCACAACCATCTCCCCTTCCTCCGCCACATTGTCCGCCATCACCTCGTCCTGCAAGAGTCATAGCGACCATGCCGGTAGATTGCTTTTCTTTTAGAGCGGTTTTCCGCTTTGTACTGCTGTTCCTCTGAGCTTGAGTTGGAACGGCCGTTGCCGGCAAAGAGCCGCGAGCATCGTCGTCGGTAGCTGCGAACTCACTGGCCAACTAGATCATATGATTTAAGTCAAGCTCGTGATTGTCCTGCAAACTCTTCAGCTTATGTCGGAGCAACGTGCCCCTTTCCAACCCATCGATGAAGGCGGCCATGGCGGTCTGAGCGTGCACTCCTGGGCAGGAATTCTTCATGTCCAGCCAGCGGGAGAGGTAGGCACGAGATGTCTCGTATTTCTCTTACACGCACTGCTATAGATCGCCAACAGTGCATGGACGCTTGTATGTACCCTCAAAGTTCTTGGTGAATGCTTCTTGCATGTCCAACCAATTGTAGATGGATTTCTCCGGCAAGTCATCGATCCATTGACGGGCCATGCCCGCCAACATTAACGGGAGGTACTTGACGACGATGTTGGAGTTGCCTCCGGCAATATCCACTCCGTTGCCGTAGTCCTGCAACCATGTGGCTGGCTTGGCGGTGCCGTCATAGGGCTTGATAGTCTTGTCAATCCGGAAACCTTTGGGGTAAGTTGCGGACCGTATTGCAGGTCCAAAGCAACGTGGTCCCAGGTATGGTCCTTCCCAAGCCTCGTGGATCTTATCGATCTGCGAACGTGCATCGTACGGCTCCGGGTTCTTCTTCTTGTCAACAGGGGATGGGTTGCATGAACGACGCGGGCCTTCTCCGCCATGGTGACTGCTTGGTGGTGACGGAGGGGGAGGTGTCGGTGGGTTAGCCATCTTGCTGTTACCCTCCCGCGACGCCTCACGCCTGTCAAGGTTGCTTGTCGGACGCTGAGGGTCATGGCGTGACCAGCTCCTGTGTCCTTGCTTGCGCTCTCCGTCATGACGGGTCTGCTCCGTGTTGTCGCGGATGACGATGCCGCACTACTTTGGTGGGGGCATATCCGTACGATGGTGAGCCTTGTGATCTTCGTGATGTCAGGGGGGCCGAGGCGATGGCGATGGGCAACGAGGTCAGACCTTTTCTCCGTGGTTGGAGGATATGGGGATAGCATCCTTCCTGTTGCGCGCATCACTCCGTCTCTGTTCTGATGAACTCGTCTGGGACACCGACATCAAGAGGAGATTTGTCGCTTGGCGGCTTATACAGGCTAGACTGGCAGAGCGCTAGGTCGGACTCAAGCCTCTGAGAGGTGGCCTTTTCCTGCTGCTTCACCGCCTTGGCCACTAGGTCATAGACCTATTCCACTACCTCGGGCGATCTATCCTGCTCTAGAAGGGTCTTGGCGACGGCAAGGTTAAGGAGTGGGGTGGGCATCACCTGCTTGCCTTCACTGTCAATGTATGGCTTGGCCTGTGCCGGCTGTGAGGGAGCCCATCCTAGGTTTTGCAGTACACCAGGATCGTTGATGACTCGAGCCGGAGCTTTCTTGGCCTTCTACTACTGCAGCAAGGTTTTGTACTCAGCCTCCTTTGCTCTAGCTTTTTCTATGGACTTCTGCGCGTTGACCGGATCTCGATCTAGCTTAGCGCCTTGCTCCGTGATGGCCTGCGCTTCCTCTAGCAGCTGCTGGCGCTTCTCGTCAAGCTGAGTCACGTTCCGGATATGAGCTACGGCCAGTGGTTCAACGAGGAGATTGCCGTACATCACTCTATCAGCTGGAGTAACTTGGGCCGCTGTAGACGTAGATGCCGGAGGTAGCAAGTTTGTGGTGTTGTTATTGCTCGGGCCGGTGCCGAGTTCCTGCGGCTGCTGCACTGGGTTAGGCGGAGGAGGCATGACCTTTGCACGATCATCATCAGCAGCAATAAGTGGCCCCTTCCCCTTCTCCTCCGCTATAGGAGGAGCTCGTCCGGGGTTGATCTTCATCCATCGCCATCCCAATGGTGACGGACACCCCTCAAGACGTGACGGCATTGTTGGCTTGCTCGTCGCGCGTGTACTCCTCCTCCATCTCCTGCATGGCGGAGTCTAGCTCTTCTGGACTAAAATCTATCTCCTCTAAATCTCCACTGAAGTCAGCATAAAGCGTGTCAATAATAGAGTCGGAGGGTGCCAGGACTTCCTCGATGACGGGCGGTGGAGGTGCAACAACAACGATGATGACTTGAGGTGGCGGTGGCTGAATCAGAGGATCGCTGTCGATGAGCGCAAACGCTGTCTGGGCTGCCGCATCAGCCTCCGCGTAGTTGTTGACGGTGCTCACCATGCCTTCAAGGGTACGGCGTCCTGACACCTACTACCGTCTTAGAGAATGCTAGAGAAGCGTGCCATGGCCGAGTCCTTCCAAGAAGTGATATATAGCATTATCATCAGGGTAGTGGGCTAGATCGGCTCGTATACGGAGCCACCTGGCAAGGTAGTCACGGGGGTTTTTGCCCTCTCTCTGAATGCAACGCGCTAGATCGAAGATGGTAACCATGCCGACGAACTTGGATCTCCGTTGTCCAGACGCACAGGCGAAGCCGGCGGACTTGCAGCGATCTTCCACCTTTATATCCTACACATGGGCGGTTTGGGTGGTCCTTGAACTTTTCCGATCTTTGCCGGCAAACTCCAAACAGAGGTCCGACATCGATCCTTCCACGAACGTATCCTACCCATAGGCGGTCCGTGCGGGCCTTGATGCTCCTCCAACTCCCAGGGAACTAGTGCCCGAGTCGGTTTTGCCGATGAAGAGGTGGATGTCTCTGATAGGAACGATCGAGCATCGCGTAGGGTTCGTCTTTGCCGGGATCCAGAACTCATCGGGAGGGACGATAGGAACATTGCCGGAGAAGAGAACACGACCGATGGCTACGTGACCTTGGTCCTAGCCCGCTGAAGAGCCTGAAGCGCCTCTTGCCCCCACGGTGGGCGCCAACTGTCGTGGTATTGCCGACGAGTATGCCATGGACGGGTCCTCACAGTGCGTGTTTAGAGACATGGGGGAAGGCGGACGGTTGACGGGTACGAGGTAACACAGCTTACCCAGGTTTAGATCCCACAACGGTGGCGGAATCCTACTCCTGCTATAAATCACTATAAGGGGAATACGCCGAGTTACAGAGATAGGTTCACTGTGCGAGGTTGTCTGAAGTTGTCTATGAATGTCTGAGATTATGCCCTAAAGGCTCCCATAGGCCCGACTTATATAGTCGCCAGGTCCTAGGGTTATAGGGAAAAGTCCTAGCCGGACAGGTTACAGAGTCCTACACCGTCTATTACTAGTCTTGTGTATCTTGCACTCCAAGGCTACGGGTACGTCGGTGACTCCAACCGTAGCCTTCCTTTATCAGGCATGGTCCTCCCTTCTGGATCCATCTAACTGGGCCGCCCAGTAGGCCATGGGCCATGCTACCAACTATGGGCCACCCGGCTTATCCGGATAGGAGACATGCTATGGGGATACCCATATAGCATATCCCCAACAATCAATATTCTTGAATACTTCAGTCTTCTCCGACACTTCTGGGCATTTGCGAAGTAACAATATATGGAACACATTATGCATGGTTTACATCTCCTCTGGCGGTTCCAGTTGTAACGTTACCTCTCCTAGATGATTCAGAATCTTGAAAGGTCCGATATATCTGGGGGCTAACTTTCCTTTGAGCTTCAAACATTGCATTCCTTTCAAAGGTGACACCTTGAGATACACAAAATCTCTGATATTGAAAGTGAGGTCTCGACATCTCTTGTCGGCATAACTCTTCTGTCTGGATTGGGCGGTCTTGAGGTGCTCATGAATCTTGTGAACTTTCTCTTCTGCTTCTCGTAGGATGTCAGGACCAAAAATATGACTCTCTCCTACTTCCAACCAATTCAAAGGGGTATGACACTTCCTTCCATACATGAATTCAAATGGGGCCATTTGCAAACTGGCTTGATAACTGTTTTTTGTAAGAAAATTCGTGAAAGGCAGACAATATTCCCATTTAGATCCATATTCTAGCAGACAGGCTCTTAGCATATCTTCGAGTATTTGATTTACTCGCTCTGTTTGTCCATCTGTCTGAGGGTGATAAGTTGTGCTGAAATCTAATCTTGTTCCCAATCCTTCTTGGACTTTCTTCCAAAATCTCGAGGTAAAATGAGTTCCTCGATCCGACACGATGTTCTTGGGGACTCCGTGCAAACTGGCGATCCTAGCAATGTACAACTCTGCTAGCTTCGAACTCTGATAAGTGGTCTTGACAGGTAAGAAATGGGCTACTTTGGACAGTCTATCAACTATGACCCAAATAGAGTCATTTCCCTTACTAGATGTAGGAAACCAGTGATAAAATCCATTCCAACTGAATCCCATTTCCATTCCATAATCTGCATTGGTTGCAATAGTCCTGCGGGTCTCTGATGTCCCGCCTTAACTCTCTGACAGATATCACACTTATCTATGTAGCTTCTGATTTCTCTCATCATCTTATGCCACAAAAATTGCTCCTTCAAATCCACATACATCTTCGTTCCTCCGGGGTGGATAGAAAAAAGAGTATCATGGGATTCTTTCAAAATAGCTTGCTTCCACTTGGAATCTGCTGGCACACAGATATTTCCTTGGTACCACAAAACTCCTTCATCTTCGGTGAATCCGGGTACCTTCCCTGTACCGATACGAAGTTTGATTCCGTTAATACTAGCATTTCCTTTCTGTGCCTCCTTGATCTGACTGATCTGAGTGGGTTGAAGTTCTATGATAGCCAAAAATCCTTCACTTACTAACTTCATTCTAAAATCTTCCATATCCTTGTGCAAACTCTATTGCTCCTTCAGAATCATAGAGTTAAATCGACATGGCAATCTACTAAGGGCATCTGCTACCACATTGGATTTACCAGGATGTCTAGATCATAGTCCTTGATTAACTCTATCCATCTCCTTTGCCTCATATTTAGCTCCTTCTGAGTGAAGATATACTTCAGGCTCTTGTGATCCGAATAAATCTCACAACGGTTTCCCATAAGGTAATGCCTCCATGTCTTCACGGCTAGAAATACGGCTGCTAGTTAAAAGTCATAGGTAGGATAATTCTGCTCATGTTGTTTCAGTTGTTGGGATAGATAATATATTACTTTGCCTTCTTGCATCAACACACATCCGAGACCGATCTTGGATGCGTCACAATACACATCAAAAGGCTTCGTGATATCCGGCATGATCAAGATTGGGGCTGAGATATATCTCTTCTTGAGTTCTTGAAAACTCACTTCACATTTGTCCGTCCATTCGAACTTCTTATCCTTCTTCAACAATTGGGTCATGGGTCTGGCGATACTCGACAATCCTTCTACGAACTTGCGGTAATATCCCGCTAATCCGAGAAATGCACGAACTTGGGTTTGAGTGGTTGGGGCTTGCCATTCTTCAACATCCTTAACCTTGGCGGGGTCAACGGCAATTCCTCTGGCTAATACAATATGTCCGAGGAATCCTACCTCCTGTAACCAGAATTAACATTTGTTAAACTTGGCATACAGTTGATGCTCTATAAGGGTTCCAAGGATGGTCCTTAGGTGTACCTCATGTTCTTCTTCTAATTTGGAATAGATCAGAATGTCATCGATCAAAACAATGACAAACTTATCTAGGAAGTCCATAAAGATCTTATTCATGAGGTTCATGAAATAAGCGGGGGCATTGGTTAATCCAAAAGACATGACAGTGTACTCATACAATCCATATCTAGTGGTAAAGGGAGTCTTTGGAATATCCACTACGCGAATCTTGAGTTGATGATAACCAGTTCTAAGGTCAATCTTAGAAAACACTTTCGCACCAGTCAACTGGTCAAACAGGTCTTCTATCGTCGGTAGTGGGTACTTGTTCTTGATGGTGACATCGTTCAACTTCGGATAATCCGTACACAAACGGTTACCTCCATCTTTCTTGTCCACAAACAAGACAGGTGATCTCCATGGCGACACACTTGGTTGGATCAATCCTATCTCCAGCATATCATCCAGTTGCTTCTTCAGCTCCACTAATTCAGATGGGTTCATACTATACGATCTCTGGGCTATGGGTCCGGTTCCAGGGATTAGTTCAATGATAAACTTGATATCCCGATCTGGGGGCATACCAGGCAAAACATCTGGGAATATGTTAGGGTATTCACAAACTACTCGGACTTGGTCAATGGTTGGTTGGGCTAGACTCTTGTTGCACATGAATTGACGGGGCAAGGTTTCAGATACATGCTCTTCTGATATTCCGGCTGTACTGGTCATGGTTATGGATTTCCTGGCACAATCGATTAATCATTTATGTTTTGACATCCAATCCATTCCTAGTACTACTTCCAAACCTTTAGTTCCAAGTACTATTAGATTAGCATAAAAATCTAGGCCATGGATTCTGATAGGTACGGCCTTGCAAATTTGTCTAGCTTTGGTGGTTGAACCAGGTATTTGAACTATCATAACATGCTTCAATTTTGTTGGTTTAATCTTACTATTGCATGAAAATTCTTCTGTAACAACGAGTGTGATGCTCCACAATCAAACAACACTCTTGCAAGTACTGAGTTAACAGAAAACATACCCAACACGACATCTGGCGCTTCTTAGGCTTCTTCAGCATTCATGTGAAACAGATGGCCGTTGCGGTTGAGTGAACTCCCTAGGGAAAACCTTCTTCCAGGCTGAACATGATGCTGCTGCTGAGCTGGGGCATTCACATTGGGGGCTGCGGCAATCTTCTTGGGGCACTCATTGGAATAGTTACCCTTGGTTCCACATTCATAACAAGTCACTTGAGACTTGTCCTTTGTTGCAATAGGCATAGCATTGCTTCCAGTTCTTGGTGTAGTGTTGGTGTTGTTGGCGACATTGTTGTTGTTGAACTTAGGCGGTGCATGATTGAAATTGCTGGGGTTGCCGGGGTTGTTGTGATTTCCTCCGGGCCTTGGGTTTCCTCCTCCACGGTTGGGGTAGGTTGGACGGTTCATCGGGGGTCTATTGGTTCTCGGGGCAAATCCTGGAGACGGATTGGGGAGATACTTTGGGGTATGGTGGGTTCCTGGTTGATGCATCATTCTACGCTTGCGGTTCTCATTGGCTTGGTTGATCTTACCTTCCATCTGAATTGTAGATTCCACTAAGGAATCAATGTTAGCAAACGGGATATTGACTAAGACTATCTACATCTCATCATGTAGCCCATTCAAGAATCTCTCCTTCTTCTTGGATTTAGTGCCAATCTCATCCTATGCATACCTAGCCAATTATAGAAATTTGTCATGGTACTCAACTACTGTTATCCTCCCTTGCTTCAGTTCTCTGAATTCATCTCTCATCCTCTTGATCAAACCCGGTGGCATGTGGGTTCTGCTGAACTTGAGTTTGAATTCATCCCAAGTCATAATTTGTCCTCCATTCATGGCGTGACCGCTGTTCCACCAAGCTCTTGCATCTCCTGCTAGATAGTGGGTCGCAAACAGTACTTTCTCGTTGTCTTCCACTACGGCAACTTCTAAGTTGTTCTCCATGGTCTGCAGCCAATCATCTGCATCTATGGGCTCTTCAGACTTAGTAAAGATGGGTGGATTGGTGTTATGAAAATTCTTGAGCTTGGATCCATGGTTGTCCTGGTTTCCATGGCCTTGATTGTTGTTGGCCATCAGAGCTATGTGTTGAAGGGTGGCTAAGTTGGCATGACATTTGTATCTTTCCGCTTCGCGGTCACCAACCAACATTTGCAAGATCAGTAACATTGGGTCTGGGGACGAAGTGCTTCCTCCGCGAGGCATCTGAAGATTGAGATATATCATGAGAAAAGAGGGAAATTTCTAAGGTTCGGGGTTTTTATATTTTTCCAAAGTTTTCGAAATTTCACTCAGATTTTTCTAGCAACTTGCTTTTCATTCATTCATTCAGAGCACACGATACAAACACACACCATAACAAGGAAACAATTGGTTTTAAGAACCATTATGTGAAACTATGATACAATAGGACCGGATACAACTTCACTAATGCTAGTGCTCAAGTGCTACTACTCCTCAGAATCAGTGTCCTCATCATCATAATCAATGAAGGCGAATTCATCCTCATCAGCAAAGAAGTCCATGGCTTGATCCTCTAGAAAGTCATCATAATCACTAAGGTAAGAGTAGGGGTCTCCACGGATATCCTCCCCTACATTCTCCCTCTCCTCAAGCTGCATGTCCCTCTTGTGGATGGTCTCCTCCAAATCTGTGATCCTCTGACGAAGACGGGCAATGATCCGCTCCTTCTTGTCAAGATGACAGCGACGAGACTGGCGATTATTCACCAGCATGGCAATGGTCTGATCCTTCTGGATAGCGATGTCATAGTTGTGGTTGGCGTAGGAGAGGGCATTGTCTAGCTCCTTCTGCCGGTCGTACATCATGAAGCTGAGGTGGTCCACTTGATTCTTCAGCTCGGGGTGATATGGTGCCTCCAGTGGCTGTCCCATTGATGACCCACAAGTATAGGGGGTGTATCATAGTACTTTCGATAAATAGGAGTGTCGATCCCAACGAGGAGCAGAAGGTGTTCACTAGTGGTATGGAGCAGGAATTCACTATAAATACTTAGCAAACGGATTTTTAGTGGTTTTCTGATAAGGCAACAAAACAAAGTGCAAGTAATAAAGACAAAGAACAAACGCAGCAAGTGGCCCAATCCTTTTTAGAAAAGGACAAGCCGGTGGAAATACTTATAAGGACCAAACGTTCTGGAGGACACATGGGACTTCTGTCAAGTGCTTTCGCTTCAAATAGCTAAGTACTCTTATTTGATGTTGTATGTTTTGTGTGGGTGAACCTGTGCTAATGTACCGACCTTACTTGGACTGATGCATACTTGTGATTAAACCCCCTGCAAACATCCACAACTACACGAAAGTAATTAAGATATAAACCTAACCATATCCTTAAACTCTGCGATCCTACGCTCCCTTGTGCAAAGGTGTCCTAATAGGGGTTCAGATTTCTGTCACTCCGGCAACCCTAGAATTAGTAGCCAAATACACAGTGCATTCCCCTAGGCCCATAAATGGTGAAGTATCATCTAGTCGACGTTCACATGACACAAATCCATTGAATAATAACTCAACGCAAATCCACTACTAACAATATGACCTCTCCCATGTCCTCAAGAACAAGACGAACTGCTCACAAGACATCATATGGATCAAGATCAAAGATGATATGGCGATGAATAACAATATGAACATAAACAATATTCCAATGGTTCCACTCACAAGCATCAACTACAAGAGTAATTAACACCAGGAAATTTTCCCCTAAGAACTAAAGCAATATCCAGCACAATTGTTACAGCAGGACGGGTGGTGGTGATGGTGCTGGTGGAGATGATGGTGTGGATCATTATGATGATTATCCCGATGAAGCCTAGCTTGATGACGGTGTTGATGGCGATGATCTCCCCTCTCCAGGAAGGAGTTTCTTTGGCAGAAATCTGTCTGCCGGAGAGATCTTTCTCTCTCGGTGTTTTCCGCCCAGCAGATGCAGCGGAAATCTATTTGTGGTCGCCCCCTAGTGTTAGGGTTCCGTAAGGAACACATAGGAGAGAGGGCGGAGTCGGGAGCCGAGAAGGTGGGCCACACCTACCCTAGGCGCGGCCCAGGGGGACCCGCGCCTAGGGGTGTGGGCCCCCTGTGGCCCTTCTACGCCTACACTTATGGCTTCCTTCGTCTTCCGGGAAAATATAATTTTCCTATATTTTTCTGATCTTCACCAGACATAAGTATTACCTCATAATAAGACATATATCAATGAATAGAGGAAAATTATGATATAGAATGGTGATGCATACTGGACGTATCAACTCCCCCAAGCTTAGACCTTCGCTTGTCCCCAAGCGAAAACTGAGCTCAGTAAACATGTCCACAGGTTTATGGAGTGAAGTGTCGATAAAAGAATACGTACAAGAAGCATCACACTTACCATTACACAACTCATAGAAGAAAACAACTCACCATTATATAACTTAGCTTGCAACAAGTACAGGAGTCACAATAGAGATGCATAAAGATAAATCATAATTGGAATTGGAAAACTCTATTCTTGGTCAGAGAATAGATGGCAAACAGTTTCACAAAAAGATTTTTGTAGAAGTTTTAAAAACAAGAGTACTCTTTGCTCAAAAGGTTTTTCAATGATGGATTTCAAAGTAATACTCAGTAGATAAGAGATTTGTGCAAACAAGGAAGATAAAGAACATGATTGAATAAATCACCATATGAATCCTTGCAACACAACAACTCAAATTCTTGTTGGAGATAGAGAGGAAGTAGGTTTACTGACTCAACTGATAAAATAGAGGAAAAGTCCCTTCATAGAGGGTAGCAGGGAATTCAAGTCATAAAGAGCTTCCAAAAGATTATGGTACTTACTACTTTGAGCCCTCATTGCCCCTATCATAGGCATCTTTAGATGATTAAGGTTAAAGTGCACAAAGATGGAGTATATGCTTGACGAAACATAAGTTGGCAGTCTCAAGTCCCTTGAGTACGAGGGTCGCTCCTCATGCTACTCAACTTTGGTCACCGGTAAGTTCTTGTCATTGTAAGTACATGTGTATCATAAAGAACCGCCAACGGGGCACCCCTTGCACATGGTACAGGAGCTATCCCATAACCAAAATGACAAGGCAAGCAAACAATGACCATCTTAGTGATCTTTTTATTTACTATGTGCATAGCTTTTTATTGAGGATGCTTCACGGAATGCTCAGTATGGTGATGCTGCAAGTTTCCACCATGATTAGGCATGGCTTAGGCTAGCGGCCCAGGAGTTTATCTAACAAACATACATCACTCCATGGACTCACAAGTTCCCTCTTTATTTCACACCATCGACATCCGCAAACAAAAGAGCATGATATCAACTATGTACTACGTACATGTGCAATGTTGAAAGTGTTCCCCGTGACAACACGGTTCTGCTAATTCCAACATATAGATGCAAGAATATAAAACTTAGATGACACAATGGTTCAAGTTCTATTAGGGGCAAGAAAATAAGGTGTGCCATCATGTTCGTGAGAGCTTTACTAACTAGTTTTCACATAACAAAATACTTTTTAATTTGAAAGGTAGATGAATCTTGAGAATTTGCTTGCAATAGCAATAATGCTAATAGGTATATATGGTGGACACAAATGGCACAGGTTTTGGTTCAAAGGGATTGGAAACATGAGAAGCACGCCTTCTCAAAACAGGTTTTTGGCTAGCAAGGCTGGGTAGCAAGCAAAAGAGCTGAAAGAAAGAAGCAAACCTACAAGTGATAAAGCTAAACATGCAATCTTCCTTGAAGACACAAAAGATCTTAAAAAAATACTAAGCTTATCAGCCAACAAGAAAGAAAGTAAATGATACAAAATACCTGTAAGCTTTTCTCTTCTTCTTTCAAACCTCAAAAAGTATTGCTACTGACCAGAGCTCGGTTTGCCAAAACCAATTTAGATCCACTTGATGATCCCAAAGTGATGCCAATACTGATCAAAAAGATCCATCATATAATAGAGATTGAAAAATAAAATAAGAAGTGCAAAAAGTAAAAGATGAAACTTCTCATTAATATTCCATAAAGGCACTCACACCAAGGGATACATAGATAATCAACCAAAGGAGAGATACTTCCACATTCTAACCAAACTATAAGATGACCTCTCTACCAAAGATATGAATCTAGTAAAAAGGTAAAAGATGAAAGATAATGATTGTGATACCACTGCACTCCCCCAAGCTTGGAACAAGCCAAGGGGATGCCAAACCTGATGACGAATTACTCCTTCGGTGGTGGTGGTGTTCTTTTGTCATCATAAAACTTCCAAGTCAAAGGTTCCCCATCCAAAAAATATTTCCTTGTCTTTGCAATCCTGAAACTAGTAGCAGACCTTATGCGATCAAATCTAGCCTCATACTCACAGTTTTTATTTTGTATGTCGTAGAGTTGTGCCTGTAATTGGTTGGTGGTCTAACTGAGCGAGAAGATTTCTTCTCGGAGCTCAGCCACCTCCTCCTTGTGTTTAGCGATGAGTTCTGAACTTATCTTGTGAATAACATCCACTTCGCATTCTGCCATCTTGTTGTACCTGAAAACCTCCTGCTCCAATGTTTCCATCCTATCTTCAAGACTTCCTTCTCCCTTGGGGCCTTGAACTTCTTTCATCTGTACCTTCCCATCTTTGAGAATCAACTCCTTGTGATGGATCCTCAACTCATACATGTATGGCTTGAGGACATCCGCAGAGGAATCCTCCATGGGTGATTCAGAGGAAGACATTGTAGCACCAAAACTGAGAATTTGCCTGACAATAATAGATCAAAACAAAAACATGACGAGAACACAATGCACGAACCTCGGGGATCCCGGGGGTTATATATTACAAAGTTTCAAAGCATAAGGAAGGTTTTAATACAAAAACGAGGTGGAGACGGAGCTCGGGGTGGTCTCATCCCCTCCAGGCGCGGCCAGCTGGGGCCCACGCCTGGGTGGGTTTGGCCACCCCGGCATCCGGATCCTCCTCTGTTCCGTCTCGTAACTTCCCTTATTTATTGAAAACATCAAAAATATAAAAAGATTGGGGTTTCATGAACCTTCTGTTTTCACCACTTTTACCTATTCAAAGATGAACTATGCAGTTTCTGGTGTTTGGTTTCTAATAAATTCTTCAGAAGTCATCATTTTAATAACATCAACATCTTCATTATAAGAATATTTAGAAATATAATGTTTTATTCTTTGACCATTCACCACTTGTGTTGTGTCATCCTTCAAAGAAGATATTTTGATGGCACCTGAACGGTATACTTCCTCAATAACAAAACGTCCTTCCCATTTTGAGAGTAGTTTCCCTGTAAAAAATCTGAGACGAGACCTATACAAAAGGACTTTCTCACCAACATGGAACTCCCTTTTGAGAATCCTCCTATCTGTCACATCCCAAAATTTTCCAAATTTTGAAATGTGAAAAATAAATAAACAAAATAAAATTTTGTTGAAATTTAGGGTGAGAAGAAACTTTTTGATTCCAATTGGAAACATCAAAACCTATTTTGATCAAATAAAATACTGAAGGGATTTACAAAGATAAACAAATAATAAATAAAGTTATAATAGTTGGAATTACCATTTTTGGATCTTTAAATAAAAAGATATGGTTTTTATAAGCAAAGGTAGAAATAATGAATAAGGACTATTTTTAAAAGAGCCAAATTAAATCTTGGCCAAGCTTTTAAAATAAAATATTTTGTTTGATTAAAATAGTAAAGGTTTATTTAAATAAAACCATGAGGATTTATTTATATACAAATTTGATTCAAGTATAGACATTTTCCTATTTTGAATGATCATTAAAAACTTATTAAAGTATTTTAAATTATATTTAAAGGTGTTTTAGTTTCCAAGTAAAACCTACTGAAAAGATTTTTGTGGGAATTTATAAAGTCAAATAGAGTTTTAAAACAAATTTGAATCCTATTTGAAATAAAGACTAAAGCCTATTTATTTGTTTTTAATAAATAATAAACCCTAATAATAATTATTTTATTTTGGACTTTGGAATATGTTGTTAAAGATAATTAAACAATACCTAAAGTTTGGTGGTGGTTTGAATTCAAATGGAGTTTGAATTATTTGAATGAAAAATCAAAACAGAAATTCAATACAGAAAAACAAAAAGGTTCTGTATAAAAAAAATGGGAAACAAACCCAATCCACTAAGCCTACCCAGCCCAGCAAAGCATCTGGCCTAGCAAGAGCCCACCCAACAACCCTCACCAAACCGTTTTCTCACGCGCAACCTCACCCGCGAAGTCACTGAGCAGTGGACCCCAGGCACCCTCTCTCTCTCGCAGACAACACGGTCCCACGCCGTCAGATCATCGTCTCCACCGCGACCACGTCCCCCTCGCCGTTTCTGCCATTGATTGTGGCGATCAATTCGCGTTGATGGCTGGGTTTAAATCGATAGCAACCACGCGCTTTTAAACGCCTCACTCCCCTCTCTCATTCCCCCCAAGCAGCATCTCCTCTCTGCCACCGGGCTGCTCCAATTTCGAGCTCGAGCACCACTGCTCCAACGAGCTTCTCTAACCGATTCCGGCGCTGTCCAACTGCCCCTCGCCTCCCGCTGCACGCAGGCTTGCTCCCCATCTCCTGGCGCATCTCCCAGTGTCGCTCGTTAGCCTGCACGAGCACCATAGCCTCGGCAACCTCGACACCTGAGTGCCACCGTCGTCTGTCGTTTCTCCGGCGAGCCCCCCTAGTAAGCTCAGACCGCCCCGGTACTCCTCGATGATGCTCCCATGATCCCTAGTGCAGTAAGTGTCTAATGCCCTATCCCGTTTGCCTCGGCATGACCTGCAGCCTCGCCCCCGACGACATCCAGAGACACCGACGCCGCTGCAAACTCCGGTGAGCAATCCCCTCCGTTCCTGAGTGCCCCTCGTCAAGCAGACCACGCCTTGAGCTTCGCCTCACTCCTGCGAGCACGGTGAGCATTCTCCCCCTCTCCCGCGCGACCTAGTTCGTCGGCAAGCTCACTTGCCGAGCACACGCCGCCGCCCAGATATGGTCTGGCCGCTGTGATCCGTAGGATGCAAAACGTCTGTCTAAGATTATATTTGATCGAAGGGGTATCGTGTGCTCTGTGCCGCACGATCTCATTTAGATCCAACGATCCACAGAGCGCAATCCGCACGAACCGGTACGCGCCATTAAGAATTAGACACGTGTCTAGAGATTGGTTTAAAAACAGAAATTTGATCTATTAGATTTGCAAACTTGTAAAATTCATAACTTCAATTCTACACGTCCAAATTTTGCAAATTTTATATCAATGGAATCAGAAGAACAAGTAATTTTCAGCCATGCACTTTGTTTAATGTTTTTCTTCTGGAAAATTGGTTGAATTTGTAGAAACATGTGTAGGCCTAATTTGAATATAAAATTTGTTCTAGAAATATTTTTAAGATGAAATCTTTGCTAAATGGTTTTTTTTGAATCTACTGACCATAGGAACCAACTTATGGATTTAAAAATGTATTTTGTGAAGTTAAGGAATAAATATTTGAATTAGCACATTTCTAGTCAAATAAAAATACCGTTTATGGTTTAGAAATGAATTTTGAGTAAAACCTTTGGGAAATGATTTGATTCAAACCTTCTGACCCTAAACACCAAGTTTTGTGATTTAAGAACATATTTGATGAACCATATAAAGTTATTGCTTTGCTAAAAGATATTTTCAACAATATAAAATATCACCTTAGCATAATATTTGGTTTATGAGATGAAACCTTTTGCAAATGGTTTAACCACCTTTGTAAATGACCAATGTGAGCTTGAAAATGTTTAGAGACTAGTAGAAACCACTTTTCCAAATAAAACTATCTTTTGCATGCTTTCATGCATGACCTTGTTTCTGTTATTTTATGTGGTGAAATGGTTTGAATGCTAGTTGAATTTGTGTTTGCTTGATTGAATTGTAGTGAAGTTAGAAGAGTGTAATATTTGCAAGATCAAGAAGTGAACCAACATTCTCTACTAAAAAGGCAAGTGACACTATCATCCATGTCCTACTATTTTCATTACACTTAGTGGATTTTTGTAACATGCATGATAAGGAGTACTATATTTTATGCTATGCTAAATCCTAATAGCATACCCTTATATATCCCTTAGTGAAAACATTGTAGTTGTAGTAAGCTTAGCCCTGCTATATAATTGGGATGGGATACATGTTATGATCATATGAAGTGTTGGAAATATATATGTTTTATATAATAAAACAAGTACTCAATGAACCACCTGGGTGGAAAAGGATACTCAAGATTTGGACAAGGTGGCAACAAAGGGAACCATGTTTATATGGCTATCTTTTTGTATGTGCACTAGAAGAAAACCACCCAGGGACTTAGAGATTGAACATGTTTCTCGTACAGTGGCTTCCGTGTACAGCCACATGCTAAATGGGCTCTGGCTTAGTCAACTACATAGTGGAAGACCCCTGCATTGGCATCTTCAGGTTAACTAGAATTGTGTAAGGGAAATATATCCCTACATTGGTGCCTGGTTGACAAGCTAGCATTGTGTATTGGGAGGACTTCTATGGAAAGACTTTGTCACATTCTCGATCGGCCAGTACTCCATTTTGGTGAGTACTTATCCAGCGGCCACTAGTGGCGTCAAGACGAGATTGTGTCATGTGGGTAAAGTGTACAACTTCTGCAGAAGATCAAATTCTAAGTAGTTAGCCGTGTCCCCGGTTATGGACAATTCTGAGCAACTAAGTCTGAAGCTATGGAAGATCTCGACATTCCAATTTCTCGAAGTAAAACTTGATGGTGACAACAAGGGATTAGAAGCACTTGGAGTTTTCCAAGTATTTCAGAAGGATTTGACAAAAGATCAAAACTATTTTGAAAAGATAGGATAAAACTATATTGCTTTCTGCAAATGAGCCTAAACCCTACTTAGCCAAATATGCATGAAATGATAGGATCCACTTATTTCTACATAGTAGTGAAACTTGCCAATACAATTCAAATGTATTGACCCTTGTGGCTGCAACTTATTATGTTGCAGGTTTGCTTGATGTTAGTGAAGTGTGTTGAATAGGATTACAAGTCTACAACCAACATGATTTCCTGTGGCACTTTGAAGATGAAGGACTCCATGCTATAATAAATATTTTGTTGCATTGTAATGAGATAGCCAAATGAGCTATGTAAGATGTAATGAATTATTTTATTCCTGGTTATAAAGTTATAATATGACCTTTGTTTCTTGATATTACATCTTAACTGTGGATGCTAGCTATTGATCCAGGGACTAGGATTGTAAACACAGGGATCTCTGCCTTATTAAAGGTTGGGAACCTTACAGATGGTATCAGAGCACTGTGTTGCCTGTAGGATTGTAACCCTAGGATTGGACAAAACCCCTTAGAAAAATAGGAGTTGTTTTTATTCCAAAACTTATTTACAAATAATCTTGTAAACTCTTTCCTCAACCTTTTAGTTTTGATTCTACATCTCCTCCTTTTTCAACTTGATGGACAAAGCCTCCACCATGACCAAGGACTTCAACTTAGACATCACTAAGGACTACAACTGAAAAACCAAGAGACATTAGATTGCCTACCAACTATCTGAGACATTGATATCATGTTGGAGTATGGATCATATTGACCTATGAGGTATGACTATACGAAGTTAATTATTTGAAGAAAACTTGTTGTTTCCTTCAACTCATGGGTTAAGCTCATAAGTTGTTAATTGAATAGTTACTTGATGATTGCTTGATTGTTTGATTTGAACTTGATTGTTTTGGATGGTGTGTTAGAACTTCTTTAGACCTATCCATCGTTACTTATTCCTATCAAACCAACATATGCCTTCCCGTCGTGCCAACCCCAACCAGAACAACAACAACAATGTCACTCCCGAGATGCAGCAGTTGATGACAGCTCAAGCTCAAATAATGCAGATGATGACACAGTTTCTGCAAAATCAGAATCAGAACAACAACAACAACAACAACAACAACAACAACTATCAGAATGATCCTCCAGCACATGATATGCTCACCAGGTTTTTGAAACTAAGGCCTACAAGGTTCTCTGGAACAACTGACCCAATGGTAGCCAATGATTGGTTACGTTCAGTGAATAAGGACTTAGTGATTGTTGGCTGCACCGACGAAGAAAAAGTTAGGTTTGCATCACACCTGCTTGAAGGACCAGAAGCAACATGGTAGGACAACTTTCAGATCACCACTCCCCTTGAGGATGTAACTTGGGCTATTTTTGAGGATGGTTTCCGTACAGCTCACATCTCATCTGGAGTGATGAACTTGAAGAAAAAGGAATTCCACAATCTGAAATAGCATCACCTCAGTGTGGCTGAGTACATTGAAGAATTCAACAATCTGGCACGCTATGCACCGGATGAAGTTGATACAGATGCTAAGAGAAAGGAGAAATTTCTTGAAGGACTTAATGATGAGTTGAACCTGCAGCTAGCTGTTGCCTATGTCCCAACTTATCAATCACTCTGTGACAAAGCCACCATTTTGGAAAACAAGATGAATCAAGTTGAGAACAGAAATAGGAAGCATAAACTCAAGCATCACTCAGGATCATCACAAAAGAAGTGTTCATTCAAAAAGATCAATGAAGATTCTGAACCACATCAGTATCACCACAACAACAATGGAAGTGATAATAATGGAAATGATACTAACAATGGAGATGACCTTGGTCAGAACCAACATGAAACTTTTAGGAAGAAAGACATTCGCCAGTTGCAATGCTATAATTGTAAGGAACTTGGACACTATGCATCAGACTGTCCTGATAAGAAAAAGAAAAAGGATGCCAGAAACTCCAATGGAAATGACTCCATTGTGACCCATAAAGGACATGTGAATCACATTGACATGGATGGGAACTTTGAAGAGATAGAAGAAGTGAATGTCAGGAACTAGTTAACTCAGAAGAGTCAAATAAGGATTCCTTGTTTGGATATCAAGTGTTGAAACCATAGTCAAGTGAACCATCAATGTAACCCTATGAGACTTTCTTTTAAGGGTGGTAGTACCCTAGTTGTCCTCAAGCCAACTTGTAACCCTAGCCTTCCCAAATCTCGGGACGAGATTTCTTTTAAGGGTGGTAGCCTGTCACATCCCAAAATTTTCCAAATTTTGAAATGTGAAAAATAAATAAACAAAATAAAATTTTGTTGAAATTTAGGGTGAGAAGAAACTTTTTGATTCCAATTGGAAACATCAAAACCTATTTTGATCAAATAAAATCCTGAAGGGATTTACAAAGATAAACAAATAATAAATAAAGTTATAATAGTTGGAATTACCATTTTTGGATCTTTAACTAAAAAGATATGGTTTTTATAAGCAAAGGTAGAAATAATGAATAAGGACTATTTTTGAAAGAGCCAAATTAAATCTTGGCCAAGCTTTTAAAATAAAATATTTTGTTTGATTAAAATAGTAAAGGTTTATTTAAATAAAACCGTGAGGATTTATTTATATACAAATTTCATTCAAGTATAGACATTTTCCTATTTTGAATGATCATTAAAAACTTATTAAAGTATTTTAAATTATATTTCAAGGTGTTTTAGTTTCCAAGTAAAACCTAATGAAAAGATTTTTGTGGGAATTTATAAAGTCAAATAGAGTTTTTAAACAAATTTGAATCCTATTTGAAATAAAGACTAAAGCCTATTTATTTGTTTTTAATAATTAATAAACCCTAATAATAATTATTTTATTTTGGACTTTGGAATATGTTGTTAAACAGAATTAAACTATACCTAAAGTTTGGTGGTGGTTTGAATTCAAATGGAGTTTGAATTATTTGAATGAAAAATCAAAACAGAAATTCAATACAGAAAAATAAAAAGGTTCAGTATAAAAAAAAGGGAAACAAACCCAATCCACTAAGCCTACCCAGCCCAGCAAAGCATCTCGCCCAGCAAGATCCCACCCGGCAACCCTCACCGAACCGTTTTCTCACGCGCAACCTCACCCGCGAAGTCACTGAGCAGTGGACCCCACGCCCCCCTCTCTCTCTCGCAGACAACGCGGTCCCACGCAGTCAGATCATTGTCTCCACCGCGACCACGTCCCCCTCGCCATTTCTGCCATTGATTGCGGCGATCAATTCGCGTTGATGACTGGGTTTAAACGCCTTGCTCCCCTCTCTCATTCCCCCCAAGCAGCATCTCCTCTCTGCCACCGAGATGCTCCAATTTCGAGCTCGAGCACCACTGCTCCGACGAGCTTCTCCAACCGATTCCGGCACCGTCCAATTGACCTTCGCCTCCCACTTCATGCAGGCTTGCTCCCCATGTCCTGGCGCATCTCCCAGTGCTGCTCATTAGCCCGCGCGAGCACCGTAGCCTCAGCAACCTCGACACCTGAGCGCCACCGTCGTCTGCCGTTTCTCCGGCGAGCCCCCCTGGTAAGCTCAGACCGTCCCGGTACTCCTCGATGATGCTCCCATGATCCCCAGTGCACTACGTGTCTAATGCCCTCTCCTTTTTTCCTCGACATGACCTGCAGCCTCGCCCCCGATGACATCCAGAGACACCGACGCCGCTGCAAACTCCGGCGAGCAATCCCCTCCGTTCCTGAGCGCCCCTCGTCAAGCAGACCACGCCTTGAGCTTCGCCTCACTCCTGCGAGCACGGTGAGCATTCTCCCCCTCTCCCGTGTGACCTAGTTCGCCGGCAAGCTCACTGGCCGAGCACACGCCGCCGCCAGCCGCCGCTAGCGCCGCCCAGATATGGTCTGGCCGCTGTGATCCGTAGGATGCAAAACGTCTGTCTAAGATTAGATTTGATCGAAGGGGTATCGTGTGCTCTGTGCCGCACGATCTCATTTAGATCTAACGATCCACAGAGTGCAATCCGCACGAACCGGTACGCGCCAGTAAGAATTAGACACGTGTCCAGAGATTGGTTTAAAAATAGAAATTTGATCTATTAGATTTGCAAACTTGTAAAATTCATAACTTTAATTCTACATGTCCAAATTTTGCAAATTTTATATCAATGGAATCAGAACAAGTACTTTGCAGCCATGCACTTTGTTTAATGTTTTTCTTCTGGAAAATTGGTTGAATTTGCAGAAACATGTTTAGGCCTAATTTGAATATAAAATTTGTTCTTGAAATATTTTTAAGATAAATCTTTTCTAAATGGTTTGTTTTGAATCTACTGACCATAGGAACCAACTTATGTATTTAAAAATGTATTTTGTGAAGTTAAGGAATAAATATTTGAATTAGCACATTTCTAGTCAAATAAAAATATTGTTTATGGTTTAGAAATGAATTTTGAGTAAAACCTTTGGGAAATGATTTGATTCAAACCTTCTGACCCTAAACACCAAGTTTTGTGATTTAAGAACATATTTGATGAACCATATAAAGTTATTGCTTTGCTAAAAGATATTTTCAACAACATAAAATATCACCTTAGCATAATATTTGGTTTATGAGATGAAACCTTTTGCAAATGGTTTTACCACCTTTGTAAATGACCAATGTGAGCTTGAAAATGTTTAGAGCCTAGTAGAAACCACTTATCCAAATAAAACTATCTAGATTGTATAACCTTTTGTGCAGTCCTATCCCCAGCATGATGTCCTCCATAAGCACGCCTATAAGCATAAGTACCATAAGGACAAGTGAAAGTTTTTTTCTCTTGGTCTTGTGCCTTCACAGCAATTTGAGAAAACCCAGAATAACCATCAAGAAAACAAAAGTGAGTCTTTTTGGACAACCTCTCAAGCATTTGATCGATAAAGGGCAAAGGATAATGAACTTTCTTAGTAACATTATTGATCTTTCTAAAATCAATGCACATTCTATACCCAACCACTACTCTTTGGGGTATAAGGTCATTATATTCATTAGGCACAACAGTTATCCCCCCTTCTTGGGGACACAATGAATAGGGCTAACCCATTGGATATCAGCAATAGGGTAAATAATACCAGCATCAAGGAGTTTTAATACCCCATTTCTTACCACATCCTTCATCCTGGGATTTAGACGACACTGGTGCTCAACAACTGGTTTTGCATCAGGTTCTATATTAATAGCATGCTGGCATATAGTAGGAGAAATCCCTTTTAAATCATCAAGGGTATAGCCCATAGCTCCTCGGTTTTTCTTCAGTATTTCCAGTAACCTCTCTTCTTCTTTTCCTGAAAGTTTAGAACTAATAATAACAGGATATACTTTCTTATCATCAAGATAAGCACATTTAAGATCATCGGGTAGAGGTTTTAATTCGAAAACAGGGTCCCCTTTAGGTGGTAGTGTGCTACCCAGGTCTTTCACAGGTAGATTATGCTTAATTTGCTCTGGCTGACGAATGAAAACCTCGTTAATCTCAATTCTTTCCTTCATGAAGACATCACTTTCATGATCTTCCATAAACTGCCGCAAGGCATTGTTAGGAACAAGAGAAATAGAAGAAAGTTGTTTAACCCTGAAATCATCATTAGGCAGTTGATTTTCATAAGTATTTTTGGCAAATTTGGAAAAATTAAACTCATAAGACTCTCCATCAAACTTAGTCAAAACTTTTTCTTTCCTATAATCTATGATAGCCCCACAAGTATTCAGGAAGGGTCTACCAAATATAATATGATAGGTTTTACTAGCTTATTTACCAAGAACTAGAAAATCAGTAGGATATTTAATCTTACCACAAAGGACCTCCACATCTCTTACAATGCCAATGGGGAAAACTTGCTCTCTATTAGCAAGGTGAATAACCACATCAATGTCCTCAAGCTCACAAGGACCAATTTCATGCATAATTTCCATGTAAAGCTCATAAGGAATAGCACTAGAACTAGCACCAATATCACATAAAACATAATAGAAATGATCACCAATTTTAATAGAAATCATAGGAACACTATCTTTTCTAATTTTTCCAGGATGAGAGACAATATTAGAAGCATCTTCACAGAAGACAATATGCTCATCCTCTATGTTCCTTGTGACAAGGTCTTTCACAATAGCTACCGCGCGCTCAATACTAAATTGCTCAGCAGGTTCCATAGTTTTCTTTGCACTTTTTATAACCATATTAGCTATGATAGAATGTTCCTTTACCTTAGCAGGGGAAGGGATTTTCTCAACATAAGGTTCAGGCAAAATAGGATCAACAGTACAAACTTATATGCTAGCAGGAACATGGGTAACAATGTCTTTATAAGGAGCATGGTACTTGTCCCACTCCTTTTTGGGAATTTTAATATAAGAGGCAAAGGCCTTAAAACATTTTGCAAGAACTTGGGAGTCAATACCAAACTCATTACTAATATCACGGAAGTCATCAGTTCCCATAAAAGATTTAATGCATTCATAATCATAGTTTATACGATACTTTATTCCTTTATCATTCTCCCAAGCTTCAGTGTTCTCTTGAATACGGTCTAGTAGATCCCATTTAGCTTCTTCCTTCATACGTGTGAATGATCCAGCACAAGAAGAATCTAGTAAATCTTTATCATGAAGAGAAAGCCTAGCATAAAAGTTATTGATAATAATATTGTTAGGGAGTTCATGAATAGGACATTTAAGCATTAGTAACTTCAATCTCCCCCAAGCTTGAGCTGTACTCTCTCCATCACGAGGCCAAAAGTTTTATATCAGATTTCTATCCTTATGAATCTCACTCGGAGGATATGATTTAGAATAAAAGAGAGATGCCATTCCCTCCCATTCCATGGATTGTCCATTCTTCATCAGCTTATACCATTCTTCCGCTCTCCCTTTCAAGGATATAGAGAGTATCTTCTTCTTCACCTGTTTAGTTGTGATACCTGCACACTTAAACAACCTGCATAATTCATCGATAAAAAGCAAGTGATCACCAGGGTGGACAGTTCCATCCCCAAAATAATAATTATCCATAACACAATAAACAATACTTGTAGGTATCTTAAAAGTATCTATCTCAATAGGTGGTGGTTCATCTACTACCCTAATAGTGGTAGTAGTTTTCCCAAACAGAAAACCAAGTGGGTTATCCATATTGGAAAGAAAGTAACAAGCAGTAACAAAAAGCAATACTCAGAGTAGAAGTTTCCTTTACCAGTCCACTCTACAATAGCGCTTCACTCCCCGGCAACTGCGCCAGAAAATAGTATTGATGACCCACAAGTACAGGGGGTGTATAATAGTACTTTCGATAAATAGGAGTGTCGATCCCAACGAGGAGTAGAAGGTGTTGAATAGTGGTATGGAGCAGGAATTCTTTGTAAATACTTAGAAAATGAATTTTTAGTGGTTTTTTGGTAAGGCAACAAAACAAAGTGCAAGTATTAAAGAGAAAGAACAAATGCAACAAGTGGCCAAATCCTTTCTTAGAAAAGGATAAGCCGGTGGAAATACTTATAAGGACCAAACGTTCTCGAGGACACATGGGAATTCTGTCAAGTGCTTTCACTTCAAATAGCTAAGTATTCTTCTTTGGTGTTGTAAGTGTTGTGTGGGTGAACCTGTGCTAATGTACCGACCTTATTTGAACTAATACATACTTGTGATTAAACCGCCTGCAAGCATCGACATCTATAGGAAAGTAATTAAGATATAAACCTAACCACAGCCTTAAACTCTGAGATCCTACGCTCCCTTGTGCAAAGGTGTCCTAACGGGGGTTCAGGTTTCTGTCACTCCGGCAACCGCATAATTAGTAGCCAAATACACAATGCATTCCCCTAGGGCCATAAATGGTGAAGTATCATGTAGTCGATGTTCACATGACACCACTAGAAGAATATCACCACAACTTAAAAACTAAGCCATTGAATCAAGATCATAACACAAATCCACTACTAACAACATAACTTCTCCCATGTCCTTAAGAACAAGACAAACTACTCACAAGACATCATATGGATCAAGATCAGATATGATATGGTGATGAATAAGAATCTGAACATAAACAATAATCCAATGGTTCCCCTCACAAGCATCAACTACAAGAGTAGTTAACATCAGGAAAGTTTCCCCTAAGAACTAATGCAATATCCAACACAATTGTTACAGCGGGACGGAGTGGTGATGATGGTGCTGGTGGAGATGATGGTGTGGATGATGATGATGATCCCGATGAAGCCTACCTTGATGATGGTGTTGATGGCGACGATCTCCCCTCTCTGGGAAGGAGTTTCCCCGGCAGAAATCTGTCTGTCGGAGAGATCTATCTCTCTCGGTTCCGTAAGGAAGATATAGGCGAGAGGGCGGAGTCGGGAGCCGAGTAGGTGGGCCACACCTACCGTAGGCGTAGCCCAGGGGGACCCGCGCCTAGGGGGTGTGGGCTCCCTGTGGCCGTTCTACACCTCCCCTTCTGGCTTCCTTCGTCTTCTGGGAAAATATAATTTTCCCATATTTTTCTGGTATTTTTCTGATCTTCGCGAAATTGCATCAAAACACCTCTTTTACCATCAAAATCCAGACTTCGGCAGTCCATCCTCCAAGAATCATCCAACATGCAAAAACAGTGGAAAACACATAAGTAATACCTCATAATAAGACATATATCAATGAATATAGGAAAAATATGATATAGAATGGTGATGCAAATTGGACGTATCACACATAACTTCACGCCTGGGGAAGAACTCAAAGCGGGTACCCTTGATCTGATTGATACTCTGCCCATACAGACGGGCAAGAGCTTCCTGCACGGCCTTGGCAAGTCCATTTAGCGAGTTGTTCTCTCTTAAGGTGAACTGAATTCCCTCTGAGGTGGGGGCTTCAATCTTCCCGCGGAGACTTGCAACAATCAGCCATTGCAATTCCTCTTCTTCCTGATCATTGAGCTGAGCTCCAGAGAACTCGTGGTGCAGGCGCTCCAGAAGTTCCGAAAGCTGGTCCAAGTCACGCTCAAAGATTAGATCTCCTCCATTCCCAAACTGATAGAACTTGCTATACTTCACGTCCATCTATAAGAATATAGGATAAGTAAGTTAGTAGAGTGATCAAGTGTGTCAAATTTTATGTAAGTTTGCAAGAATTATTGAGGAACAATGAATTTTCATGAAAGAATCTAAGTGATAAGAATGAGAATAAGTTATCATAAATACTCACTTCCTTGGTTTTGAAACAAAGTTTTTGATTCAAACGTCCATTCTAAACTAGGGTCTCCTATGGTCAGGATGGCTCTGATACCAACTTGTAAATACCTGGATTTTTAATCCCAGATGCATGTTATGTTATGCATCACAATCCCAGGATTACCATTTTTGCGAGACATAAAAGATTGGATATCACGGTACATCATCCATTATAAACCATACATAAGGTCTTACAAAAAATAAAGGATCTCATGATCCAGTCTTAATACAATCATAGGAGTGGAATAACGTAATAATAACAGTAGCGTGGGGGATGCTCCATCTTCATGGTCGCAGGCAATGCTGACGATGGGAGATGATCCTATTTGTCGTAACCTTCCTGCGGTCCATCCTCCTGATAGTCCTCTTAATAGTCTGGCCACGGGAATAGTCAGGGACAAAGCCATGAGTACTCTTTAAGTACTCCCAAACTAAGACTAGCAAGTGAAGTGGTTTTGAGTAGGAATATTAAGCTCTAGGATGTTTTGCAAAAAGCCATATTTATCTCTAACTAAGTTCAGAAGCAAAGAAATCTAGTTGAAAGTTTTATAACACCTAAGAGGGAACTTGAGTTTTCATGTTCACGACCCTGTTGTGGTCAAGTCAAAGTCACGATTCATTTCATAAGTCATTTTGAAAATATCTGACGACGGAACAATATGGCCACTCCAACTGTCCATAATCGCGGACGCGGCTATTCGAATAGTTTGAAACTCTGCAGAGGTGGTACATTTTCACCACAATATTCGATACATCTGTCAGGAACAATCCTAAATTCACCATACTAAGTATGCGGATAATCAATCCTATCCTTTCAATAACACTCCCTAGTATGGGCACCTCTCCTATGAGTTTGGCCTCCCAACCATGAACAGCTGTCATCTTGGGAACTACACAGGTGGACAATCTTCACAAGGTAGCCTCAGCTCAAACCTTGGCCGCAAGGGAACCCATACTAAGGTATATAAACTTCCAGTCAAGCTCTAACCAAATTTCGGGTATTGTGGTTGTACGGTAAGATTGGAATGGTATCACATCCAGACAACCATCAGTTTTATAAAGGGCTAAGGCTCATGCCTCAACATTTTCACCATCAAAATCACCTGGTGTTCAAGAACACATGTCAAAACATTTTAGTACAATGAATCATCATTCTAAGATTTTCAGAACCATTTTCACCAAGTATTCCCATCTAAAGTGATCAAGTTTTATACTTAGCACTAGCCACTAAAGTTGGGGGTAAACACTAATGAGGAGTGATAATCAAGTGTGAATTATCTAAGCTCAATCTCATGCCTTAGGATGACATCAAGATTTATCTAACTTATTCCAACTTTTATGCTCTTTATGCTACCTTTAATAACCTTTCTAAATTCTACAAGTCACTAAGTAAACAAAAGTGAAAGCTTTGATAAAGAAATAAAATAACTAAGCTTGCAAGTAAAACTTGGATTGGGTATAATCAAATTTATGTAACCAAGCATGCCTAATGCACTACATAGGTTATCTATTTTTCACATTAGCAAGTGTTAGCTTGCAAGGTTAACTTGTTTTGTGAAGCTTGCTATGATAGTAGCTGGCCTTGTGCAGAGCAGTGGTTGAAGTTCTCCTCGGCTTCTTCTTCTTCGTAGTCTCCTTCCTCCTCGTATCCTTGGTCGGTACTTGCGTCTATAATTAAATACGAGATACACGATCACCAAACAATACTTAACTAATTCTATTTATCACACCAAGGTTCACACTAGATGATCTAGCATCATTACTAGTATCACAAAGATTAAAGCACTCATTATATTTATTTTATTTTAGAAAAGTAATTTCTACTCATTGAAAAACTACTTAAGATTTAATATTCTCCAACTAATATAGGGGATCATGTTGACACATGCCATCACCACATATTTCAGTACTTGGGAATGTGATTTAAAGTGGTGTCACAATTTAATAAGGTTTAACCTTTCATTTTAATTAAATAGAGTGACTAGAAATGCCTATGGGGCATTATTTTATTGCTTGTACATTATTTATGCAAGTAAATCAAGATATTTTTATATATTCATAAAGTTCTTATCAAATGTGATTTTTGAGAGTTGGAATCAACCCAAAAGCTTTTGTGGTTGAATTTTGAAAAATGTTTGAATGCAGAAAAGTCTTTGCCTTGTTATTTTTACTATAGGTGATCTACAATTCCAAATGTTTTGAATCCAACGGGCTTGGATTAAGAATTACATTACCTTTCTAGCATAATTAGTTTCATGTAATTTGGTCTAGTGAATCTCCCTGGATTGATTTTTGAATCTAGAGACAGAACTAAGTTTGAAACTAAATGGAAAAACCTAAGTTTGAATTACTGGGTCGCGCGGGAGTGTAACTGGGCCGGCCCACTGCGCACAGCGCGCGCGGGTGGGTTTAAGTGGTTGTCCCCACCAGTCAGCAAGACAGGGGGTGCGAAGGGGTACGGGGTGATTTGGGCCGTAGGATTAGAAGCTAGATCTACGACTGAGGTTCATCGTCCACGTCAAAACAGAACGCGGCGAGGTCGAACCCTAGCACGACTAGTGGGGGTCAGTGGCGGCTCACCGGGGCTCCGGCGATGGTCGGCGATGGGGGCGAACAACAAAGTCGACGACGGTGATCCTCCTAGTACCGGTGGCTCCTCCAGGGGCGGCTCCAATCAACGGCGCCCTTCTCCTTCAGCAGCAGCAAGATCCGGTGAAATTCCGGCGAACTGGTGCTCGCCTTGCTCTGGGTATGATGTGGGGTGGTTCTGAGAGAGATGGGAGTGAGATGGTGTGCTGAAATCGAATGGGGAGGCCTCTATTTATAGTGCGAAGAGGGGACCGATTGGTGCGGGTGGAGCTCGTCATGGTCGTCTACACAGCGAGCTAACAACATGTCTAGGGGTAGGGGACGGTGCGATGCCTCCTGGAGAAGCTCAACGGCATGGTGGCGAGGCGTGGGGCAGTACAAATTGGTCGGAACACTGTGATGCTCTAGGCGGGTCTGACGGAAGTTTTAATGGCGCACGGGCTCTCCTGGTCGCGCAGCGACGAACGGGCATGTCCGGGCGATTCCTGGAGCGGTGGTGATCACGCACGCTAGCGGCAAGGGCGGGGCGCGGTCTGTGCGAGCATGTCGAGCGTGGCGCTTTTGCGCGCTCTCGGCATGCTTGCATAGAGACTGGACGCGCTCGTTCTAAGTGGTTCAGGAGCTGGCAAGGTTTGGGCACTGGACAGGGGCTGGCGGTAGACGGTGGAGTGTCCGCTAGACAAGGTTGGCGAGGCTAGGGAAGCTCCTAGCTTGTTGTTGACATTGGGTTGGCAAGTTGGGCTCGACCATGGTCACCATTGATGACATTGCCAAGCTTATAGTGAGCTAGGTCTAGTTAAATTAGTTTGATGATCTACTGAGAGTGTGCTGTGAGCTAGAGAGGAGACAAGTTAGGCACAACACTACTCACTATAGTGTTTGATGTTTTATTTGATTTGTGTTTACAAGGTGTTTGATGAAATGGATGCAAGAGATATGAATTTGAATTTTTGAGTGAAACTTGGTGGGTGTACTAGTCACATACTATGTAGTCTATGGTTTCTTGGATTTGTCAAGGTGCACCGGTTTGGTTGGGTTTTGAGAAATGGTGATATTCACATATGATATAGATTCCATTTTGAATTGTTATTTGAATCAAGTTGCCCAAAGTTTCAGTGGGTTTGCAAGGTGGGCTTGGGTTCACTTTCACTTGGTCTAGAAATGGGTGAAAAGAAATGAATTTGTTTCTATTTGAAATCTTGGACTAGAAACACTCAAAGTGGTCTAGTGAGCAAGATCGGCAAAAATGACCATTTGCTTGTTTTGTTTGTTTTTGAATTTCTCTTTATTTGTTTCTGCTTGGAATTGATTTATATGATGTTGTTTTCATCTTTAAACCATTCCTTGCTATTCAAAACAATCACACAAGTCCATTCATGCATTCATACAATCATCACATACACACATGCATTCATAATGATTTTAATTAATACAAGTTTTTGTTAACCCTAATTTTACTGATTGGAATTTGATAACCTTGATTAATATTTTTGGGATGTTACAGGTGCTGTGATTCAGTTTGGGGCACAGAGGTCTTATCGAATACTAAATCCCAGTGATTTTATTTCGGGTACGCATCGCGTCCATCGGTACTTTTCATCATATCATAGATATTTAATAATGGCATAGTGCATTCGTGTACGATTACTAGGCCGCATAGAATAGATCCTGGGGTCTTGTCTTCATGTCGTGGACACGGCATTCAGACATCACGGCTACGCGGTATGAGTATCTACTTATTTGATATTTTTGGTTGTTGGAATAGCTGAAGTTATCGACTTATTTGATATTTTTTATCGGGTGCTCCCGATGGGAATAGCCGTATGAGGATACAAGCTTCTAATACTCATAGGTTTGCTTCAGATTATCTATCGGGTGCGCGACAATGCTCCTGATGGGAGTAGCCCCCAAGATTGTATAACAGTTGTAATGCTACTTTCCTATTATATATATTGCTACTTCCTACATGTCATTCTTGCATCATCATTATACCATGCTCAAGTCACCTTGCCACCTTGCATTTGAGCATCATATAAAACCCCTCTATTTTGTTCTTATCCTATATGCATTACATATTGTATCACTTGTATTTGCCTCTTAATATAATGTATTTGCTTCTTGATAAATTGCTTCATGCCCAAGTTGATTTTTGGGCATATCTCTTAAAATTCCACCACCTTTCTTTTCACCACGTGATAATTCCACCATCCCAACTATATATTAACACTTGCATTTCGTTTGCCATTTTTCTAGCTCATATGTAATAATATGGATCCAATTCTAAATCTACAAGCTCCCATATATGTTATGTATTGTTTTCACAATATTAAGGTATGTGGAGCCTCGTGGACACCTTTGCATGCCATGTGGATAGAATTATCTATTGTAAGATTTCACATGGTTTTATTCAATATATGTTCATGTATGATGTCATTTTCCTACAATTGAATCTAGTGGGAAATACACACTACTTTGGTCCTTTGGCCTCATATGTATGCATATGTAAAATAACCTCATATTACAAGCAAGCCTTGTTCTTATGTGGACCATTTTTCAAATGAATATTATGCATGCATGGATATGTGCCATAAGAAACTATGATTGTTTTCACAATTATCAAGGTGTCAAATATACCACATGCATGTCCCATGCAAGAACACCATCACCTCACTCTTTTGAGTTCTTTGTTTTGTGGGGCTTGTTTGATTTGAATGCATTCAAGCTAAATCAACATCAAGCAATTCTCCATGTTCCATCCACTTGTCCTCCTTCATGATCCCTCTTGATTTATGTGAATTGGTAGCTTTGTGAGGTTCCTTCTGTATCTTTTGGTTTATTTAAATTCATTAAAAACAAAGAAATTCAAATGATTGACACCTATCTAACTCATCTCTAAACTACATACCATGAGTGTATGTGCATCTAAACCCTATCTCTACATACTGTGGCACCCGGATTTACGGTCAGAGAATAACCGTTATGCATGCAATTCACGTTCCCATGATCAGTGAGACGTGATCATAACCGACTAGTATCATTATAACATCCATAAAGTAACGAGTACAAAACTTACAAAGGGGCCATTATGGCAATTACAACGCAAGAAGAGAAGTCTTCAAACGCAGAGCCCATGTCCTGCATTAACCTACTAGCAACTGACTGGGAAGATGGCCTATCTTGCATAGACGTCATCACCTTCATTACTTCTTAACACCTGAAATCTGACCAAGTAAATAGCCAGGGACAATGCCGGTGAGTACTTTGAATGTACTCGCAAACCACAGAGACAAGGTAATAAGAAAATGCATAATTCGCTGTGGCGAGATAGCTCTACACTATAGTTGTTTTAAGAGGGAATCTACAATGGCATCTCTATATATTTGTTGAAAAAGAGTTTTTGGAAAATATGCCTCGTTTTATAAAATCAGGACATCTCCACATCCTTGTTAAAAAGATTTAAAACAGTTTTGTAGTAAAATCCTTTAAAACATCTTCGACCATCTCTGGTGAAAACAAAACTTGTTCTTATCTTTCCTCGTGACCAAGTCACATCCTTTATTTCAACTTATCCGAAGGGTCCTCCTAGCACTTGCCATTCCAACAGTCCTTGACCCTGGACACTGCTATTCGAATAGATTTGACTCTGCAGAGTTTGTGCACTTTACCCACAAGAATCAATACATCCGTCGGGACTACAAACACGGCCCGCTACACACAGTAGACGGGGGTTCGGATAATCAAACCTAGCTTTTCATTGTCCATCCCTAGCAAAGGCGGCTTTTCGTTTTGGGTTTGTTCTCCCTGGCATGAGTATGTGGCACTATGGCCTTAGTCCTCCCTACAGAACTTCCGTATACCCAAACCCTCGGTTTGGCAATATAAAATTGTTGACTCCACTTCCTTCCCTACGCCTAAAACATACCGTCCGCGGGAGACCCAATTGTTGCACCGACACTTTCGCCGTAGTGGGTGATGGAGGCCCTAGATCTGCAAACCTGGACTAGAGTCCACTCGGGCTTCCAGGGATTGCTCCCGATAAGCAAGTACAAGAAGCCCCGTCTAAGGACAACAACTACGAGCTAAGCCCCAATGACTGGGGTAATGTGGTTGAACGGATAAATTCTTCCGAACATCGGCGTAGAACATCCCTTCTCTTTCGCTTACTTGACTTTCTCTTTATCCTCCTCATATCTCCTTTTAGTAAAACGTTCACTCGGGATCGACGCCTTTTCCCAAGGATTTTATTTTGAAAACTTTGTAGTAGGGTAAAACCCAAAATAGTTTTATCAGTGAAAATCTGTGGGTTCCAAGAGGGAAGATGCTAATCATCCTAGCCTCGATCTAAAGGGGTAAAATTAGGTATAAAAAGGGTAGGTGTCCTAATGGACACTCATCCATAACTTGGAGTATCCAAGTTACTCACGCACTTTTAGTTGAAACAAACCATGCATTTAATGATGAGATTCATAAACGAGAGATAAAACAATTTAGACAAAGGAGTAGGTTAACATAGGAGTTCAGGAATGGTGGCTTTCCTATGACCAGCGAGATGTCCCGTGACTTCTTTAGAATACCAGAAAACCAATAATAACAATAATAAAGATAACCCGATCCTTCCTTCTTCTCGGCGTCTCGTAAACGCAACTATCGCCGTTATCGAGTACACATGCAAACAAACAATACACAAATCAATACCAGTCATACAAGCATCAAACCATACAGAAAACAAAGAATAAACACATGATAAGCATCAGTAGGATGTTGGAGGTTTGATTTGGTTGGGATTGGAGGAAGATTTGGAGGTATAGGAAAAATGGGTTCCTTTTTGATTTAAAGTCTAGGAACTACCTATGAGGGGGTTTGTGACCAAGGACTTGATATGTATGATGCCATTGTATGAAAATGATACCATCAGATATGTGTTTATAAAATGAAACCAACAAAAGTGGTTTCACTATTTTATCAATTTCCAAAGATTTATAATGGATTTTATAGTGATTTAAACTCTAGTTTTTGGAAATAATTCACCAGAACTGTTTTGGAGTTCCAAAAATTATTTCCTTGGGTGAAAAGGTATTAGGTAGTGGACTGAAACAAGAGGAGTTGGTTTCACCTTGAAACAATTACCAAAATGCCCTTGAGAAATTCCCAACGATAGTACTGGATGTGATTTTTCTTTTTCATCATATTTAATCTACAGAATATTTTTAGGTGATTCTAAGGACATATATTAGGTACTGAGAATACCTTTCTGTAGAACGTGGAATCATCCTTTTTGGAGTTACAGAGATACTGTGGTGATTTTATTAGTTAATAAACCATGCATAGAAGAGCTTAATTCACTAAAATTCAACAGAGACTCATAAAATTATGAGATGCTGGATTATGAAAGATATGGGTATGTGTGTAGAAGGAGAGTTGGAATTAGGTAAAAACATCATTTGGTTTGACCTAGAGAATTTCCTAAAGGCAGAAATGGCTTGATTTTGATTTTTTTGCTACCAGCAATCTAGGAAGCAAATGACTATGGGGCCTGTGGGACATGCAAGGTAGGGATAGTACCTTTCATTCCTAATTGGTTTTACCTCATTTGGATTTGTAGAACGTTTTGGAAAATTTATTTAGTGATCTAGAAAGATCTTAGTAGGGGATTTATCAGATTTATTTTAAACCCCAAATTGGTCCAGCACCAAGCTTGCATGTTTGTAAAGACATACAGGTTCCTGAGAAATTTGGGATCTGAATATATTAAATCACTTTTCGATTTCATTTTCAATTAATCCAAACCACTAATTTGCAGATCTGAAATTCCCCTTAAAGGAGAAGGGCTGGGGGTGGTCAACAGGCTAGATCCAGAGAGGAAAATGGGTTGCAATGGTAACAAGCCCATTCGTCTTTGGGCCTTGTGGCGGGTAGTAGCCAACAGCGAAGTAGCCCACCTTGGCCGGCCCGGCCGTGACCGAACACCAAGCAGTATGGGGAGGCGTGGCCGTCCGATCTAGGGAGGATCGACGACGCACGACCTTCTTCCCCGCGGGCAGAGCTCCGCCACAAGAGAACCCTAGCTGTAAGGTGCGGGGTTTGGGGAGCTTAACAGAGGGTGGAGAGGAACCGAGGATGGTCTAGGTCAACGCGGGGCCTGCCGGCGAGTCGGAGGAGGGACGGCATGGGGTGGTTTGATGTTGGGACAAAACTCGCGCGAGGGTGACCGAGAGGGAACTCGCCGGAGTTTGCCGGTGTTGGTACCTGCGGTGCCCGCATGTCAAAAAGAAGGGCAGGGTTATGTAGAGGAGGTAGAGTAGGTCGCGGTGCCGTGACATGCAGAGGGAGAAGGGTTAGGGAGAAGATCTCTTGGTCGATTTCGTGGAGGAGGTCGAAGCTCCTTTCTTCTTCTTCCTTGAGCAGAGCAGAGCACGGGGGACGGAGTGGGAGCTCTTGGGGTGTGACTGGGGGTTGTTGGGGGCAAATGAGGGCGAAGGGGAGTGCTGGGGTGGCCTGTGGGCTTTTAACCCGAGCTAGATGGGTCCACGGTGCACCATGTGCATGGGGTGCTTGGGAGGAGGGGTGCTGGCCAGGCATTGGGCAAGGAGGGCGGTGGGGAGGTGAGAGGGGGACTATGGTCGTGCTAGGGGACAGAGAGGGGGTGGGGGTGTTGCCTACCCATTTATTACAAGTATAAACAAGTCATGCTCCTCCCTCTCTCTTACAAGCACAAGGGACAAGGATGGGAGATGCTAAAGTGTTCAGCTACAGTGTGGCTCGACCTGAGGGGTGTGTGCTAATGTGGAGGAGTGCTTGACAAGTTTCGAGCTGGTTTGATTTTAGTTTGAATAAAGTTTGTATTGTTTTAGCAAAATTGATTAGAGGGAGTCTTGTGAAGTAAGTTGATAAATTTGCATTGGACAAGGTAGGGAGAGAGTACTGGTAGGTAGAGGAGGTCAAATAATTTTCTCAAGATTTAAATTGGATTTTTCTAATGATTATAACCCCAATTAAAGACACTTAATCAAAAAGTGTAGAGATGGTTTCTAGAAGCTTAAGTGATATTTTTACATGGGACAAGCTTGGTTTTTGATGTGATATGGTTCTAAATTCCATCACACACTTTGGATAATTTTATTGGGATTTAATGAGGTGGAAAAGTATTTTTGGGGAAGTATTTCTTGTTTCTGCCATTTAAGAAAAAGGGAAAGAATCTCAAAAATATTTATTTTCGAGTTGGTAATATGGGATATGATATATAGGCATCAAATGTGCCTTGAGTTGGCAAGGTGATTTGGAGAAAAGCAAACTTTCCGTTAAAGACAAGGTTGTTGAGAAATTGGTAAGTAAAGGGAATAAAATAGTTTAATAATCCAAATAATTTTGGAAATTATTTGGGGATGCTTATATCCAAGGTAGATGATGTAAACTTGATGTAAGCATCAAGGTCAACCTTGGTTTTGAATAAAAGTGGTGAAAAGGATGGAAACTAGATAAGGGAGGATCTAGGGTTTAGTTATTTTGATACCACCTAAACAGGGTTGAATTAGGGAGCTCAGAGCTCACCTTGGTACAACGGGTATATGGATGGATATACCAAGTCATATAGATGATAATGGAAGCAATATTTGGGCTTGGTTGCATTTGAGGTGGTGTAGAGGAGATGGCAAACTTTGTTGAAAATAAGTCTGCCATAGCAGATACATCAGGTAGCCTCCTAAACCATGTGGGTTTATGAAGCACAGGGCTTCAATGGAAACAAGTGAAGTGGGGGTTGATATACCAAGCTTAGTAGATCATAACCAAGCAAGTATTTGGTCAATGGGAGGTGGCATATAGGTGTGAGCTTCTGCCAAAGTAGGCAAGATGATAAGATTTGCAGAAAAGATTATTATCTTGACTACAAAACCATCATGGATGAGTGGTAAATAGAATGGCTTAGCCAAGGTTAATAGTCGAATTTGCTATTAATTAAGATGTACTACAAGAAGGTTCAAGTATATTCTCAAGAATGCACATAGGTTGGGAGCGGTAGAGCTCCAAAGATTGAATCTAGATAAGAAATCCAGACTTAGCCATTTTGGCAGATTTGGAGATTTTGACTAGTGTGCAAGAGGAAGACATTTGAGGGGGTGGAAAGGGATTATACTTTCCATAAAGTGGTTGATGTTGAGGTAATAACTAATTAGATAGGGTTCATGCTTAGATTGTTCTTCACTAGGTTGGAAACTAGCATAAGGATTTATCCCTGGATTGAGTTGATTTGGAGATGGGAGGGTCACATGAGGGGCTTAGAATAGATCCAGACTTGTATGCTTGATATGGTCTTGATGATCACAAGTATATATTGGGTCCTAAGGGATGAGATACTAGATTAGCTCACTCTAGTTCCTAGGCAAACAAGGCAATCAGGAGATCAAGACAATTCACCAGACAGCAGATCAAGGCAAAACATCTTATCACTTATCCATCTATTACCAGGGTTACCATCAAGCCTAGCTTGGGTAAGGATGGGTATTTTGAATTGGTTAGGCTTTGAATTAAGATAAGGTCCCGATATTTGATTGTTGGAATAGCTGAAGTTATCGACTTATTTGATATTTTTTATCCGGTGCTCCCGATGGGAGTAGCCGTATGAGGATACAAGCTTCTAATACTCATAGGTTTGCTTCAGATTATCTATCGGGTGCGCGACAACGCTCCTGATGGGAGTAGCCCCCAAGATTGTATAACAGTTGTAATGCTACTTTCCTATTATATATATTTCTACTTCCTACATGTCATTCTTGCATCATCATTATATCATGCTCAAGTCACCTTGCCACCTTGCATTTGAGCATCATATAAAACCCCTCTATTTGGTTCTTATCCTATATGCATTACATATTGTATCACTTGTATTTGCCTCTTAATATAATGTATTTGCTTCTTGATAAATTGCTTCATGCCCAACTTGATTTTTGGAAAACCTAGGGATAAGAGTAGCTGGGAGTTCTGTCTTGAAAACATAAGGATATAATATACAGGTCACCATAATTTTGTTAATATAAACTAGCAAAATATTTTGTTGTGTCAAAGTCATCTTGGCTCAGGTTTTGAATTGCCAGAACATTTAAGAATATGAAAGATGAGCCAAGACATCCCTTTTGTAAAATAGCTTTTTGTAGACTAGTGTTGAGATGAGGAGTGCACAATAGTATACAAACAGTTGCATTAGAACAAGCAAACAAGCAAGAAAACATTGCAACAATTAACAAGAAAAAGTTTTTGTTCCCCCTGATTTTTGCCTTTTGGACGGTTAATCAGGTTTGCTGAAATTGGGATGTTACACATACCTCACTCTCTTACCCAACCTATCTAGTTTAACCATCTAGTATAACCTGTATAAATGAAACTCCAGATGGCCGTTGAAGGCGACTCAACTCGCGATGCTGCCAGGATCTTCACTGGTGGTAAGTTCAGGGAGATATCCTCACCGAAGGCTGAGGATGAGTTCGTTCCCTCATCACTAGACCTGCGGTATCTCTATCGTTTGCCGGAGTCTGTCTCTACACGAAGTCAAAGCCTGGAGGATCGTTCTCGGACGTCCAGGAGGATTTAGAAGCGGAAAAATTAGCGGCAAGTGGCGATCTTCTTGGCATCGGTGGTAGAATATCCGGGGTCGCCGCTTAGTTTAGACAAATTGGTGACGTCCAAGATTGCATCATCGCCGAGGTCGGTGATGTTGGGAATATGCCCTAGAGGCAATCATGTATGATGATATTTCGCATTGTATTCATAGAGTTATTAAGTTGTCCTTGTATGAACATCTGATGTATATCATTGAATATGTGATTCGGTTGTGGAACTATACATTCATGTTATTTGTACTAAATGTCCTTGGTCATTGAGGTTGTGCTGGACACACAACTTAGACCAATGTGAAAGTTGGCTTGATGACTCGGTTCCACTTGTCATGGGCATGGTGATGCTATTCCGACTTACATAGATTCGGCTAAAGAGTTTAGCGAGTCGGATTGACCCACATTGAGGTACAACGAACAAGTTCACATTTGTATATCTCAATCAATGTAATCCTTAGACCTAAGGTTATTGCATAGTCCGAGTTGAGGATCACCGACTTAGGTTCTGTCGGAAGATATGATTCGGAAAGCTGCATGATGTGAATAACCGACTTAGGTCCTTAGATCAAAGTTCAGGTCGATAGAGAATCAAGATGCATGATGTGAATAACCAAGATGGGATTTTGCCCCTCCACTTGGAGAGATATTCTCTGGGCCCTCTCGGAAGATATGATTCGGAAAGCATGGCCATGCATGACTCAGTTAAGTGTTAACCATGGCGATCGACCAAGATTTAGTCGGGTGAATCACTTATCTCAGATCAAGAAGAGATTCAGACTATTTAAGGGATGACAATTATTCGCCTATAGTCTGACAAGATATATCGTGAGGAAAAAGGGACTCGGACGCAAGTCGCATTGAAAAGGCAAGTCGTAATGACTCTTTGGTACTTGGGAGTCGGCACGTTCTGCTAGGAGCCGCTACCGACTGATTGATTGAGAGTCGGACTCTAATCGTGTCCAAGTCTCCAAGAGCCTGCGGGGTCACACACTTAAGAGCGGGAGCAAGTTCAGATTGGATCTGAGACGGAAATCTGGTTGGGTTGGACCTGAGCCGGATTTGGACTGAGTCAGTGAGTCAGACTCACGGTGACTGGTATTATATGGGCTTTAGTGAATGGGCCACGCAAGTGGAGCCCACGTTTATTCTCTATATATAGTGGAGTACAGTGACCCATAAGGGTTAGTCGTTGATCGGTTAGGTCATTCCATGTGTTGGAAACCCTAGCTCCACAGCAGTCTTGCCGTCGTTATGAACCTATCAGTTCCCCGCCGGTGGTCCTCCTTGTACGTGTGGATACCAGCAGAGGTGTTATACGATCAGCACCAGGACGATCGGATCGCAAAGGACTGCACTGCCTCAACTAACGCGCTACATTAGTAGTCCGCAGCTGCGTGTCTAGTGGTAAACTTCGTGGCCTTCTACCTCAGCTAGATCTTGGGATCACCACGTTAGAGGGAAATTTTTTTGCTTTATCTCTACGTGGCCCAATAGTGGTATCAGAGCGATAGCTTCTGGTTTTAGGCTCGAGATCTCGTATATGTGATATGCGGTTGGCTGTAGATGAGATCTATGTGCTGTTTTGGTGGTCGATCTATGAGATAGATCGGTTTTGTACGAGGTTGGTTGCATCAACTATACTCGGGGAATGGTAGATCTGATTTCCGTGATCATACTGCTGAGGTCGTGGACCGACATACCCCTACCGGTCGGTTTCTGCCATCGGGGTAGACTATGACACGTAAATCCAGAGGCGGTGATCGAAGATCAAAAAGTTTGATCTAATCGGAACAATGGTCGGAATCCATGTCCGGATCGTAAATGAGATCTACGTTTTCGCCGGCTTCTCCCTGTCGTAGAGCCTTAGATGTCATTGTGAGTTTCACAATGCTGGTAGATATTGTATCAATGCATAACTTGTTTTTGCAGGAAGTTGTGAATGGTATGGTTCATGTGCATGTGATGTATATATGTAATCCATACGTGATCTGTGAATCATGGTTTTTGTCAGCCGGCTAGAGCCTAGGTGCTGTCATATTATTGTATAACGACTGGCATGTCGGATTCTCCTTGTAATTTAGTTTACTAAGCTAGTGTAGCTGTTTGGGGAACCCGGATGGCATGCAAGGCATTGTATATGTTGGCGACATGGAGTAAGACGACAAGTGACAAGAGTTGGCACAATTAGGATTACATGCTTTGTGGATATGGAGATCACCATGAAGGGAGCCATACCATTTCACATTATAATTGCCTTATTTTGTGTTATTGTTATGTCTCTGTTTTACCTCTATTTGATAGTCAGTAAAATTTAATCCCTCAAAGAAGGTCTAGTCATAAAATTGAGGTGCTGCTAATTCTTTCCGACTAGGTGGGTTCGAGTCGGACTCTTACTGCGGAAACACTCGGTAAGCTAGACGGGTCTGTCACAACGGTTGTGGTGCTCGAGGAAAAGTCGGACGGGAGCCGGGGCATGTGATGCCACCGTCCAACAGGAGTTGTATGAGATGCGATTGACAAGGAGTTGTCTACCTATATCACTTGGCAGCTAACAGTGATGCTAAAGCTCACTAGCCGACTTGCTTACTTAGGATCCTAAATCACTAAGTAACCATCGAAGGGGTGTTGGTTCTAGTGGGATCATAAAATATTAATGTGTTTAATATGCTTGCTCTTTTATGAATACAAGTCTTAAGTGTTTTGCATATTTATGTTGTAGATCATGGCACCAAGTAGCAGTCACTCTCAGATATCCGGTTTTGTGTTGAGAACCATTCTTGAGAAAGATAAACTAAACGACACTAATTTTACCAACTGGTATCGAAATCTAAGAATTATTCTCAAACAAGGAAAGAAGGACCATGTCCTAGACAACCCACTTCTAGATGAGCTGAATGAGAATGCGACTGTCGCTGCCACCAATGCCTACCTTCGGGCTAGGATGAGTCCATGGATATTAGCTGTCTTATGCTTGCTCACATGGAACCGGACTGGCAAAAGCAGTTCGAGAATGTTGAGGCCTACAATATGATCGAAAGCCTCAAAAGTATGTTCCAGGCTTAGGCGAAGACTGAGTGGTATCAAGTCTCTCAGGCTTTGCTGAGTTGCAAGCATAAGGATGGTGATCCTCTGAGTCCGCATGTGATCAAAATGGTTGGTTACGTGCAGTATCTGGAGAGGCCTGGCTACCCCATAACCGAAGAGTTCACTACTGATATAATTCTGAACTCTCTTCCTAGTGCATATGGGCAGTTCATTTCGAACTACCACATGCATGGTATGGATAAGAAGCTCACTGAATTGCATGGGATGCTCAAGCAGGGAGAGGCGAATCTCATGAAGGCGCCAGTCAAGTGTTGATGGTGCAGAATAAGACTAAGTTCAAGAAGAGTTCTTGGACTAAGAAGAAGGCTAAGTCGGGAGGAAAGCAGGCTCATGACCTGGTCCCAAGCGCTTCCTCACGGACTAAGCCATCTCCTTCAGCCGAATCCAATTGCTTCTATTGCAAGGCGGATGGCCATTGGAAGAGGAACTACAGCAAGTATTTGGCCGACAAAGCCAAGAGTGGAGGTATGACTTCTTACTCAAGTACACTTGTTTAAAATGTTATAGACATATATCTTGATAATGCACCTAATAGTTCTTGGGTATATGATACCGGATCAGTTATTCACATCTGCAACTCATTGCAGGGATTGGTAACAACTAGGAACATAGCAAGAGGCGAGGTTGATATTCGAGTCGGCAACAAAGCAAGAGTTGCTGCGTTGGAAGTCGGCACGATGCAGCTTCATTTGCCTTCCAGATTCATTATGGAACTGAATAATTGTTATTATGTTCTTTGGATCTCAAGAAGGCGTTAGTCAAGTGTTGATGGTGCAGAATAAGGCTAAGTTGAAGAAGAGTTCTTGGACTAAGAAGAAGGCTAAGTCGGGAGGAAATCAGGCTCAGGGCCTGGTCCCAAGCGCATCCTCAGGGACTAATCCATCTCCTTCAGCCGGATCCAATTGCTTCTATTGCAAGGCTGGTCTTCTATTGCAAGGCTGATGGCCACTAGAAGAGGAACTACAGCAAGTATTTGGCCGACAAAGCCAAGAGTGGAGGTATAACTTCCGACTCAAGTACACTTGTTTGCAATGTTATAGACATCTATCTTGCTGATGCACCTAATAGTTCTTGGATATATGATACCGGATCAGTTATTCACAACTACAACTCGTTGTAGGGATTGGTAACAACTAGGAACATAGCAAGAGGCGAGGTTGATATTCGAGTCGAGAAAAAAGAAAGAGTTGTTGCGTTTGAAGTCGACACGATTCAGTTCATTTGCCTTCCGGATTCATTATGGAATTGAATAATTGTAATTATGTTCCAGTGGTCAGTCGAAACATTATTTCTGCTTCATGTTTGATGAGGCAAGGCTATGAGTCGAATATCAAGAATAATGGTTGTTCTTTGTATTTGAATGATATTTTTCACGGCTTTGCACCCGTCTAGGACGGGTTATTTATGTTGAATCTAGATGGTGAGTTGGTTTATAACTTAAATGTTAAAAGATTGAAACCAAATGATCTTAATATCACTTACTTTTAACACTATCGGCTTGGTCATATAAGATGGAAACACATGAAGAAGCTCCATGATGATGGACTCCTAACTTTGTTCGATTTGGAGTCGTTCGAGACATGCGAATCTTGCCTACTCGGTGAAATGACCAACACACCTTTTGCAAAGAGTTGTGAAAGGGCGTCCGACTTGTTGGGACTAGTACATACTGATGTATGTGGACCAATGAGCACGACAGCCAGAGGTGGTTATGAGTACTTCATTACCCTCACTGATGACTTGAGTAGGTATGGATATATCTAATTGATGAAACATAAGTCAGAAGCCTTTGAAAAGTTCAAAGAATTCCAGAATGAAGCACAGAATCAACTCGGCAAGAAAATAAAGTTTCTTCGGTCGGACCGAGGAGGCAAGCACATGAGCCATGAGTTTGATGACCATCTGAAAAGTTGTGGAATAGTTCATCAACTTACTCCGCTAGGAACGCCGCAAAGGAACGGTGTTTCGAAAGGCGGATTGGACCTTGTTGGAGATGATACGATCAATGATGAGTCGGACAGATCTGCCTTTATCATTTTGGGGTTATTGTCTAGAAACAGTGGCGTTCACACTAAACAGAGTACCATAAAAGTCGGTAGAGAAGACACCGCATGAGATGTGGACAGGCAAAAAGCCGAGTTTGTCTTTTCTTAAGATTTGGGGTTGTGAAGCATTTGTCAAGCGACTTGAATCGAACAAGCTTACAGCCAAGTCGGATAAATGTATTTTCGTGGGGTATCCGAGGGAAACCTTGGGTTACTACTTCTACAACTGAGAAGAGGGAAAAGTGTTTATCTCTCGGAATGGTGTCTTCCTTGAGAAAGAGTTTCTCAGTTGGGGAGTCAGTGGGAGTATGGTGCAACTCGAACAAATTCGAGAGGAACCAGCTAGTAGTGAGTCGGCAAAAACCTTGGAGGTTGAGCCGGTCGTGGTAGCTGAGCCGGCAGCAGCACCTGTACTACGAAGATCGGCGAGATTACGAAGTGTTCGTGATGTATTACTGTTAGACAGTGATGAGCCGGCAAATTATTCGTAAGCGATGGTGGGATCTGATTCCGAATCATGGCTTGGAGCCATGAGATCTAAGTTAAAGTCCATGGATGAAAATCAAGTTTGGAACTTGGTTGATCTGCCAGATGGTGCAATACCCGTAGAGTGCAAATGGGTCTTTAAGAAGAAAACTGATATGGATGGAAATGTTTCCTTCTATAAAGAACGCCTTGTCGCGAAGGGGTTCCAAAAAGTTCAATGAGTTGATTACGACGATACTTTCTCGCCCGTAGTGATGCTTAAATCAGTTCGGATCATGTTAGCTATAGCAGCTGTAAGATCCCTCCTTTGTAAAGGAAAAAGGATCCCTGTGATTGCAATGCTAGTCCCTGGATCATTGCTAGCATCCACAGTTTAAGATGAAGTACACAGATACAAAGGTCATTTATTACATTCATTCCAGAGATAAAACATAGTCTTTTACAACTCAAGGCCACAGGCCTAATACAAGAGTTTTTGGAATAAGTAAATAAACATAAGTCTTCATCTTCATGTGCCACAGGCAAGCATGTTGAGTGTAGACTCATGACACCTAATCATCGTCGGAGTAACCTGCAACATCACAAGTTACAGCCACAGTGGGTCAATACTTTGGAATAGTATTGGCAAGTGATACCTTAGTAATTTTTAAGTGGACTATATTACTATATGCATTTTGGCTAAGTGTAGTTTGGCTTGCTTTGCTCAAAATAGGTTTTCCTATTAGTTGAAATCACTAAGTTTTTCTTTGTCAAAAACTTTTCCCAAGAAACCACCAATAGACATTAGGGTCCTTCACCCTTGTTCACCCACAAGTTTTACTTAGAAGTTGGAGTGATGAGATTCTTGATATCTTCCATGTCTTGATGCTCAAGTTGTCCATTGCCATGGACTTGGCTAAGTACTTAGATTTTCCATCTGCAGAGGTTGTGCACTTTCCCCACCAGACTTGGTTTCCCAAGACAGGACCTTTCAGAAGCCTCCCTTAGCCAAATGGACGGCGTTCCAACCTATCATTCCCACTACCAACTGTCCAAATGACTAAGTTCTAGCAACCTATGTGATCAAGGCAGAGCCCATATTGCCAAGTGGTTGCACTATAAGCTTCTCAACATTTGGCCTCTAAAATCCCTTTGTGCCTGGGTGGCATACCACAAGTGAGATACACAAGGTAAACCATGTCCATGGGCCTTGTGTAACCACTCAACCAAAAACCACCATTCAAGTCCCATTCCACCCAGGAGGTTCATTGACTTAGTTGTTTTATTAAGAAAACATAAGTCCAAAGACTTAGAAATATTTTCATCATAGCATGTATATACTTTACCAACCCTTGTTTGCTACTATCTAGGCTAAGCATAGCATAGTACTTATCTTAGGAAATTTCCTAGCAATTCTACAACTACTTAGGATTTCCCAACATAGCATTTGGCAAAAGTAACATGCAAGTATTAGCAAAATATTTCTAATGCTAGTACAAAATATAGGAATGGAATTATTCATGAAGTACCACTTGCCTTGGTAATGGGGAGAGTAGAACTCTTCACAATCACAGTCACTAGCAAAATCTACACAAAAATTTGTAGCACAAAATTACACACAATTCATATACAAACAAAAATATGTATGCATGCAAGAATGCAAAGTGATGATTTTTAAAACGCCACCAAGCAAGTGCATGGTACAGAAACATAACCAATTCAAAAACTTGCTAACTAAACTTACTTAGCACTAAAACAATTTACTAGACAAATTCTATACTCAAAATAGTCCTAAATAAGTTTCTGCATAAAAAGTCATTTTAACAGAAACTTTTTACTAAACACATTGCATAAACAGAAAGGGCTTGTCTCCCTGATTCCAATGATATAAAATTTGCAAAAATCTAATGTGGGAATCAAAAGTTATAGCCATTTCAAAACTGAATCTAAATCTGTTTTCAAATCTGTTCTTGATTCAAATCCTAGCCACGTGTCTTAACGCTACTGGCGCGTACCGGTTCGGACGGATCGAGCTATGCGGGTCGTTGGATCTAAGTCAGATCTGGTGGCTCAGATGCGCGCTTACCAATTCGCTTAAGTTCTAATTTCAGCCGCAGGATCTGCATCTAACGATCCAAATCGCTTTGACCTAATACGAGCGGCGCTAGCGGCGGCGACTGGCGGCGGCGTGTCTGTCAACGGCGGCGCTGGCGTTCTAGGTTGCCTGGGGAAGAAAGGGTGTGCTTACCAGAACCGCAGGGGGCTGCTGAAGCTCAAGGTGGCGATGGCTTGCGAAGGGGCGCACGGGTACGGTCGCTGGGGCTCGTCGGAGTTGCGGGCGGCGTCTGTCGCTTGCAGTCGAGGTTGTTGCCGAGGTGTGGCATCGCCCTAGCACGAACCAGAGGATTCAGGAGATGCACAAGACGAAGGCGAACGTTCTCGTATGAAAGAGGGGGCAAGGGGCGCTCGGGTTTTACCTCAATTGATCGCCGGAGTCGAGCGGCGGCGCAGTCGGTTGCAAGCACGAACGGGGACGACGGCCTGGGTCACGAGAAAGCAAACGAAGGGTATCAGGAGGTGCGCAAGATCAAGCTGGGCACGATTGTTTGAACCAGAGAGAGGGGGGCGGTCGAGGCTCACCGGAATTAGTCACCGGAGTCGTCGGTACTGTGGAGTTTCGAAGTCAAATGTGCGCAGCCTGGTGGCGGAGTGAGCGAGGAGAGTGGGGGGAAATGACCGCGGCGGGGTGTGGTTTAAATAGGCTCAAGCGCGACAAGAAATGCTTGCGGCATCAAGGCTAATTACACCGCACCATTACCGGCATCGACAGCAGCGACGACGTGGTCTGCGGGCGGGTTTTGGGGAAGAAGGTGTGACATGGAGAGGGCCACCAGTCAGCGAGTGCTACGGAATGGGGGTGGGGTCCGAGTGTCAGCGTCGGTGTGGGTGCGTCTGCGTGTGCGAGCGAGCGAGAGAGTGGCCGGGTGGGCTAGCCGGGCCGGTTCCGCTGCTGGGCTAGATTAGGGCTCCTGGCCTTTTCTTTTCTTTTACCCTTTTCTTTTTTTGTTTTGATTTTTTAGGAATGATTTTCAAATGAATTCAAGTCCCATTTGAATTCAAATCAATTTGAGATTTTTGCAGTGTGCAATAGTCTCAAATATAGGCTTAAAACCATGTGGTTACTTTGCAAAGGCTTGGTCACTCTTGGAGAAACAAAATATCAGGAGCTTTGCACTTGATTTGCAAATGTTTGAAAAATGGTTTTTGAACCATTTCCATTTTGTAAAGCTTGGTTCAAATTCCACACTCAAACCATTCAACAAGGGAGACAAACAATCCAGGTTTAAAACATTCAAACTCTCAAATGGGGATGGCCATTTGATTTAAGTTTGCTCACATGAAATGATAGCACTATGTGCTTCTGTTTTTCTGAAATGAGTTTTGAAATTGATCTCAATTCTATATGCATGCATGAATGATATGCAAACTTTGAAATCATGATTTTAGGGATGTTACAAATCTAACCCCCTTAAGGTGAATCTCGCCCTCGAGATTCGGATTGGCTAGCAAATAGGTGAGGGTGGTTTTTCTGAAGATCATCTTCTCTTTCCCATGTTGCTTCCTCTTCGGAATGATGATTCAACTGCACTTTGCAAAACTTGATAGTCTTTGTCCTTGTGACTCTTTCTTCAGTCTCAAGAATTTTTATAGGTTTCTCTTCATAAGTGAGATCACTTTCTAGTTGAACCTCCTCCAAAGGGATAGTATCCTTCAGAGAAGTTTCTTCCATTTCTGGGTGACATTTCTTAAGCTGACTCACATGAAACACATTATGGATCACGACAAAGATTACGCGATTCAATTTCATAAGCAACTTCTCCTTTGCGACTCAGAATCTGGAATGGCCCAACATATCTTGGTGCCAACTTTCCTTTAACTCCGAATCTTTTCACTCCACGAAGTGGTGATACTCTAAGATAAGCCCTATCACCAACTTCGTAGGTGACTTATCTACGCTTAGGATCTGCGTAACTTTTCTATCGGGACTGTGCTATCTTCAACCTGTCCTTAACCAATTTGACCTTCTCTTCGGCTTCTTTGATAAGATCTGGTCCGAATAAACTTCTTTCTCCCACACCATTCCATAACAATGGGGTGGTACACTTTCTTCCGTAGAGAAACTCAAACGGTGCCATCTCAATGCTGGCTTGATAGCTGTTGTTATAAGAAAATTCTGCGTAAGGCATGCTTTCATCCCAACTTGCTCCATAGTCTAGGGCACATGCCCTCAACATGTCTTCCAGAATTTGATTAGTCCTTTCCGTTTGTCCATCGGTTTGAGGATGAAAAGCAGTGCTGAATTCCAACATCGTTCCCAATGACTCATGTAGCTGTCTCCAAAAATGGGAAGTGAATTGAGTTCCCCTATCAGACACAATACTCTTGGGCACACCATGAAGACATACTATTCTACTCATGTAGATCTTGGCTAACTTGGCACTTGTATAAGTTGTCTTCACGGGTATGAAATGAGCCACTTTAGTTAGGTGATCCACTACTACCCATATGGAATCATATCCTGATCTGGTCCTAGGTAATCCGGTAATGAAATCCATACCAATCTTGTCCCACTTCCAATCCGGAATAGGTAGTGGTTGAAGTAAACCTGCTGGTTTCTGATGCTCCGCTTTTACTCTACTACACACATCACACAAAGCAATATGTTCGGCGATGTCTCTCTTGAGATTGTTCCACCAAAATCTTTCTTTCATGTCCATGTACATTTTGGTGTTACCCGGGTGAATAGAATACGGAGAGTTGTGCGCTTCCTGCAAAATCAGTTTCCGTAACTCCGGATCTTGTGGAACACAGATACGTTTCTCATGCCATAAAGTACCCTGTTCATCTTCATGGAAATTTTAGCTTTCCCTTGGCCAACCTTTTCTTTAATCTTCTCAATTTCCTTATCAGTCTTTTGAGCTTATCTAATCTTGTCCAACAAAGTAGGTTGAACATCCAAAGACATGAGATGTCCTTCAGGCACAATCTCCAATCTGAGTTCTCTGAATTGGGTACACAAATCATCTGGCAATTCTCCTTTGGTAAGGCCATTTACAAATACCTTACGACTTAGAGCATCTTCTACAACATTTGCTTTACCGGGGTGGTATTGCAAACTTAAGTCATAGTCCTTGATAAGCTCTAACCATCTTCTTTGTCTCATATTGATTTCCTTTTGGGTGAAGATATACTTCAAACTCTTGTGATCGGTGAACACTTCACAACGCTTTCCCAAAAGGTAGTGCCTCCATGTTTTGAGTGCATGGACGACAGAGGCTAACTCTAAATCATGAGTAGGATAGTTCACCTCATGAGTTTTGAGTTGTCTCGAGGCATAGGCTACAACTTTACCGTCTTGCATAAGTACTGCACCCAAACCTTGATGAGATGCATCACAATATACTTGGAAATCCTTTTCCAAATCTGGCAAACATAGAACTGGTGCTGTCACAAGTCTCTTCTTTAAATCCTGAAAGCTGACTTCACAACCTTGATGAGACCAAGCAAACTTCTTGTCTTTCTTTAACAACTCATTCATAGGCTTAGCAACCTTTGAGAAATTCTCAATGAACCTTCTGTAGTAACCTGCTAAGCCAAGGAAACTGCGAACCTCTTTCATGTTCTTAGGAGATTCCCATTCAGTCACAGCTGAAACTTTAGCAGGATCAACTGCTACACCATCCTTTGTCATAACATGACCAAGAAATCCAACTTCCTCTAACCAGAACTCACACTTGCTGAATTTGGCATAAAGTTTATGCTCTCTCAACTTCTCAAGTATCAAACGCAAGTGTCCTTCATGCTCTTCCTTGCTCTTGGAGTAGACTAAGATGTCATCGATGAAAACAACAACAAACTTGTCGAGGAATTCCATGAACACTTTGTTCATCATATTCATGAAGTAGGCTGGAGCATTGGTCAAGCCGAAAGGCATTACGGTAAACTCATATAATCCATACCTTGTGGTGAATGTTGTTTTAGGTATGTCTTGCTCCCTTATCTTGAGTTGAAAATAGCCTGACCGGAGATCAATCTTCGAGAACACACATGCTCCTTCTAGTTGATCAAACAAGTCATGATTCTTGGCAAAGGATATTTGTTTTTGATAGTTACCTCGTTGAGTGAACGGTAGTCTATGCATAACCTTTGGCTTCTATCTTTCTTCTCCACGAACAAAACTGGGGCTCCCCAAGATGAAGAACTTGGTTGAATAAATCCTTTCTACAACTGTTCTCCTAGTTGCTTCTTGAGTTCTTTCAGTTCATCCACTAACATTTTATATGGCCTCTTTGCTATTGGTCCAGAACCTGGTACCAAATCTATCAGAAATTCCACATCTCTATCCGGTGGCATTCCTGGCAATTCTTCCGGAAATACATCCGGATACTCACACACAATTGGCACATTGTCCATGCTAACCCCCTTAAGACAATTTAGCACACTCCTTTTCGTTTCAAAGCTGGTCTTGAATCTGATCCTTTTATTTTCCAGAGTTGTGAGTGAGACAGTGTGGCTGGCACAATCTATTACTCCTTTGTACTTAGTCATCCAGTCCATTCCCAGAATGACATCCAATCCTTGGGAGTTTAGTATTATCAAGTTAACGGGAAACTTATACTTCCCAAATTCTATGACTAGATCATGGCATCCTGAATTCACTATCATTTCTCCACCAGGAGAACTTACTTTTATGGGACACCCAATAGTTTCTACCGGTAGTTCATTTCTTTCTACAAATGCTCTTGATATGAATGAATGAGATGCACCAGTATCAAAGAGTACAAATGCTGGAATAGAATTGAGTCTGAACTTACCAGCAACAGCGTTAGGCTCCTCATAGACCTCCTCCACATTGATGTGGTTCACCTGTCCTTTCTGGAAAGGATTGGGCTTGACAGGTCCTTCAACTTTCTTTTCAGGGCACTCATTTGCATAGTGTCCCTTCTTCTTGCATTTGAAGCATTCAACCTGACTGATGTCCCTTTTAGAAGGTGACTTCCACTTCCACTACCATTACCACCGTGGTGGCTCTTATGTCCACTCTTGTGGTTCTTGTACTTGTCATTGTCATGACTGCGATGATGCTTGTTGTCATGACGGTTGTGGTTGTGGTGCTTGTTGAATTTCCCATGCTTGTGGGATCCTGAGCTTCCACTGTCATCATAGTGAGATCGTTTGTGAGACGATCCCGAGCTGTGCTTGTCGGAGTGCTTCCTCTTTCTACTCTCGACTTGCTTCATTTTGTTCTCCAATATAGCAGCCTTGTCACAGAGCGACTGATAAGTGGGAACATATGCCACAGCCAGCTGCAGATTTAGCTCATCATTCAAGCCTTCCAGAAATTTTTCCTTTCTTTTGGCATCGGTGTCAACCTCATCTGGTGCATAACGCGCCAGATTGTTGAACTCTTCAATGTATTCAGCCACGCTGCGGTGGCGCTGCTTCAGATTGTGGAACTCTTTCTTTTTCAGGCTCATTATTCCTGATGAGATATGAGCAGTGCGAAAGCCATCCTCAAAGATCGCCCAAGTCACCTCATTTATAGGAGTGGTGATTTGGAAGTTGTCCCACCAGGTGGCGGCTGGCCCTTCCAGCAGATGTGCTGCAAATCTGACCTTTTCACCGTCCGTGCAGCCCACGGTTACTAAGTCCTTGTTTACAGAACGTAGCCAATCATTGGACACCATGGGATCAGTCGTTCCTGAGAACTTAGCTGGCCTCAATCGCAGAAATCTGGTGAGCATATCAAAGCCCGGAGGGTTGTTGTTTTTGTTATTGTTGTTGTTATTGGGGTTGTTGTTGTTGTTATTATTCTGGTTCTGAATGAATGTTGTCATCATCTGCATAAGGTGTGTTTGAGCAGTCATCATTTGCTGCATTTCTGGAGTGATGTTGTTGTTGGGGTTGGGGTTTGCGTGACGGGGAGGCATCTGTGGTTTGTTCAAATTGAGATAAGAATGAGATACCCATAGATGTTTTATGCACAATACATCACATGAGCAAACACAAGCATGCAACAGAAGATAAAAAAATTCAACAATAAGATAACAAGTTCACAAAGTAAAACACACAGGTGGCAAGCCATCCACATGTCGGATGGTCCAATAACAAGTTCACAAATAACAAGTACGATAATAAAAGATAAACGAGTAGTCAAGTCTACTAATCAGCATCAATCTCCTCCTCGACAAAGGTAAGACCTGCGTTCTCCATCGCGGTCTGGTTCTCCTCAATGGTAATGGTCAAGGACTCAATCTTGGCCTTGAGAGCCCTCTTCTGGGAACGAAGCCTCTCAATCACCATCTGCTGCTGCTCTAGCTCGAAGTCCTTGGACTTCAGTTCTTCAGTCATGTCTCGGATCTTCTTGTTCCTATCCTGGACACGTTTCTCCTGACTCTTGAACTTCCGGTCCTAGGTCTCGAACTTCGCCTCCATTTCCTTGACTATCTCGTCCCATCAGGCTTGAAAAGCTTGTCCTTCTCTGAAGCACTGGAGCTCGCTATTACTGAGCATGACATTGGTCCTGTCCGTGTCCACGTGCCTAATGAGAGACTCTAAGTCCTGGAGATACAGACGTATCGGCTCTGCTGCGTCCCTCGAGTCGTCCTCGAAGTCGATGGACTCTCCATCCTCATCACGTCTTCCGAAGACGTGGAAGTGGGTGCCTCTAACCTGTTGGGAGTGCCGTCCTAGTAGACGTCCTATCAAGTCCTGCATAACTACCTCCATGCCTCTCTCCCTGTCATCGTGCATAAGCTTGAAGACGATGGCCTCCGTAGTAGGCTCTGTCTGGCGTCCGGGCTGGTTCACCTTGAAGCCCCAGAGGTCCTTCCTCTCGAACTTGGTGAGTGGATGCACCATGATGGTGGGAAGAGGGAGATTGAGCAAGGTGGTAAGCTCAACGATACGAGGACCAAAGCGGGTAACCTGGAACTCCTCAACAGTGCTGATGGTAATAGGCATCTATTTATAAGATAGAAAAGTTAGGACAACACAATTTAAGATAAAACAAGACAAACATCTCATACATATCCTTGGAACACAAAATCACACAAGTCATGCATACATGAATCCATTACATCAACCAAGGTCCAAACTTATTTAAGGTATCATTTTGGAAAATAAGGTGATAGGTGGTGGTCCAACTAACGTAGTACGTTTACAATCCTATCTCGCTGGATCTGTTGGCTAACACAATGTTCCTAGAGGCAATCAGCCTATCTTGCTCACATGATTCCATCACTAAGTCTATAATATCTCCCCTTAAGGTTTGGTTGGTGGCTTCCAACTCTTGGGTATGTTCCTTCTCTTTCTCTAAGTCTTTTTGGAGGTTGAGCATTCTGCACTTGACTCTAGCACTAAGTTCTTTGATAGTCCTCCAAGCTGCTTCTCTTGCTGACTCAAAGAATGTGGTGTGCACCACAGTGTTGGTGTACATGCAGAATCCTTTTTCTTTGTGGTTGTCTTCCTTGTTTTTGTATAAGTGAAGTTGCACCCACCAGTACTCAACTCCTTCATCCATCACTGGAAAGCCTTTGTACACAGCTGCACCATGTATTTCCATTGCCACCATGAGGTCCTTGAGAATTTTGGGAAACTCAGTCTCACACTCCAAGGTCATGGTCATGAGTGGTCCTTTCTTTCACTTCGTTGATGGAGTTCATCTACAAATAGAGATGAGAATGAGAAGATTAGAAAAGTTTACGAGAAGAATAGACAAGTGTAGAAGTAATTGAAAATTTTTCCTTAGTGGTTTCCAATCCTAGGGTCATAATCCTACAGGCAACACAGTGCTCTGATACCATCTGTAAGATCCCTCCTTTTTAAAGGAAAAAGGATCCCTGTGATTGCAATGCTAGTCCCTGGATCATTGCTAGCATCCACAGTTTAAGATGAAGTACACAGATACAAAGGTCATTTATTACATTCATTCCAGAGATAAAACATAGTCTTTTACAACTCAAGGCCACAGGCCTAATACAAGTTTTGGAATAAGTAAATAAACATAAGTCTTCATCTTCATGTGCCACGCAAGCATGTTGAGTGTAGACTCATGACACCTAATCATCGTCAGAGTAACCTGCAACATCACAAGTTCTGACACAGTGGGTCAATACTTTGGAATAGTATTGGCAAGTGATACCTTAGTAATTTTTAAGTGGACTATATTACTATATGCATTTTGGCTAAGTGTAGTTTGGCTTGCTTTGCTCAAAATAGGTTTTCCTATTAGTTGAAATCACTAAGTTTTTCTTTGTCAAAAACTTTTCCCAAGAAACCACCAATAGACATTGGGGTCCTTCACCCTTGTTCACCCACAAGTTTTACTTAGAAGTTGGAGTGATGAGATTCTTGATATCTTCCATGTCTTGATGCTCAAGTTGTCCATTGCCATGGACTTGGCTAAGTACTTAGATTTTCCATCTGCAGAGGTTGTGCACTTTCCCCACCAGACTTGGTTTCCCAAGACAGGACCTTTCAGAAGCCTCCCCTTAGCCAAATGGACGCGTTCCAACCTATCATTCCCACTACCACCAACTGTCCAAATGACTAAGTTCTAGCAACCTATGTGATCAAGGCAGAGCCCATATTGCCAAGTGGTTGCACTATAAGCTTCTCAACATTTGGCCTCTAAAATCCCTTTGTGCCTGGGTGGCATACCACAAGTGAGATACACAAGGTAAACCATGTCCATGGGCCTTGTGTAACCACTCAACCAAAAACCACCATTCAAGTCCCATTCCACCCAGGAGGTTCATTGACTTAGTTGTTTTATTAAGAAAACATAAGTCCAAAGACTTAGAAATATTTTCATCATAGCATGTATATACTTTACCAACCCTTGTTTGCTACTATCTAGGCTAAGCATAGCATAGTACTTATCTTAGGAAATTTCCTAGCAATTCTACAACTACTTAGGATTTCCCAACATAGCATTTGGCAAAAGTAACATGCAAGTCTTAGCAAAATATTTCTAATGCTAGTACAAAATATAGGAATGGAATTATTCATGAAGTACCACTTGCCTTTGTAATGGGGAGAGTAGCACTCTTCACAATCACAGTCACTAGCAAAATCTACACAAAAATTTGTAGCACAAAATTACACACAATTCATATACAAACAAAAATATGTATGCATGCAAGAATGCAAAGTGATGATTTTTAAAACTCCACCAAGCAAGTGCATGATATAGAAACATAACCAAGTCAAAAACTTGCTAACTAAACTTACTTAGCACTAAAACAATTTACTAGACAAATTCTATACTCAAAATAGTCCTAAACAAGTTTCTGCATAAAAAGTCATTTTAACAGAAACTTTTTACTAAACACATTGCATAAACAGAAAGGGCTTGTCTCCCTGATTCAAATGATATAAAATTTGCAAAAATCTAATGTGGGAATCAAAAGTTATAGCCATTTCAAAACTGAATCTAAATCTGTTTTCAAATCTGTTTTTGATTCAAATCCTAGCCACGTGTCTTAACGCTACTGGCGCGTACCGGTTCAGACGGATCGAGCTCTGCGGGCCGTTGGATCTAAGTCAGATCTGGTGGCTCAGATGCACGCTTACCTCTTCGCTTAAGTTCTAATTTCAGCCGCAGGATCTGCATCTAACGATCCAAATCGCTTTGACCTAATACGAGCGGCGCTAGCGGCGGCGACTGGCGGCGGCGCGTCTGTCAGCGGCGGTGCTGGCGTTCTAGGTTGCCCGGGGAAGAAAGGGTGTGCTTACCAGAACCGCAGGGGGCTGCTGAAGCTCAAGGTGGCGATGGCTTGGGAAGGGGCGCACGGGTACGGTCGCTGGGGCTCGTCGGAGTTGCGGGCAGCGTCTGTCGCTTGCAGTCGAGGTTGTTGCCGAGGTGTGGCGTCGCCCTAGCACGAACCAGAGGATTTAGGAGATGCACAAGACGAAGGCGAACGTTCTCGTATGAAAGAGGGGGCAAGGGGCGCTCGGGTTTTACCTCAATTGATCGCCGGAGTCGAGCGGCGGGCAAGCGATCGGTTGAGCACGAACGGGGACGACGGCCTGGGTCACGAGAAAGCAAACGAAGGGTATCAGGAGGTGCGCAAGATCAAGCTGGGCACGATTGTTTGAACCAGAGAGAGGGGGCAGTCGAGGCTCACCGGAATTAGTCACCGGAGTCGTCGGTACTGCGGAGTTTCGAAGTCAAATGCGCGCATCCTGGTGGCGGAGTGAGCGAGGAGAGTGGGGGGAAATGACCGAGGCGGGGTGTGGTTTAAATAGGCTCAAGCGCGACAAGAAACTCTTGCGGCATCAAGGCTAATTACGCCGCGCCATTACCGGCATCGACAGCAGCGGCGACGTGGTCTGCGGGCGGGTTTTGGGGAAGAAGGTGTGACGTGGAGAGGGCCACCAGTCAGCGAGTGCTACGGAGAGGGGGTGGGGTCCGAGTGTCAGCGTCGGTGTGGGTGCGTCTGCGCGTGCGAGCGAGCGAGAGAGTGGCCGGGTGGGCTAGCCGGGCCGGTTCCGCTGCTGGGCTAGATTAGGGCGCCTGGCCTTTTTCTTTTCTTTTACCCTTTTCTTTTTCTGTTTTGATTTTTCAGGAATGATTTTCAAATGAATTCAAGTCCCATTTGAATTCAAATCAATTTGAGATTTTTGCAGTGTGCAATAGTCTCAAATATAGGCCTAAAACCATGTGGTTACTTTGCAAAGGCTTGGTCACTCTTGGAGAAACAAAATATCAGGAGCTTTGCACTTGATTTGCAAATGTTTGAAAAATGGTTTTTGAACCATTTCCATTTTGTAAAGCTTGGTTCAAATTCCACACTCGAACCATCCAACAAGGGAGACAAACAATCCAGGTTTAAAACATTCAAACTCTCAAATGGGGATGGCCATTTGATTTAAGTTTGCTCACATGAAATGATAGCACTATGTGCTTCTGTTTTTCTGAAATGAGTTTTGAAATTGATCTCAATTCTATATGCATGCATGAATGATATGCAAACTTTGAAATCATGATTTTAGGGATGTTACAGCAGCCTATTTCGACTATGAGATACAGCCCAAGGGTTTTGTCGATCCGGATAATGCTGACAATGTGTGCAAACTTCAGAAATCCATTTATGGGTTGAAGCAAGCATCTCAGAGTTGGAATATTCACATTGATAAGATAGTAAAATCGTTTGGCTTCATCAAGAGTGATCATGATTCTTGTTTATACAAGAAGTTTAGTGGGAGAAAAGTAGACTTTCTTATGTTATATGTGGATGACATATTACTGATTGGAAATGATGTCCAGATGTTGCAAGAGACCAAGGAATCATTGGAAAGGAGTTTCTCAATGAAAGATTTGGTTGAGGCAACATACATCCTCAAAATCCGGATCTATAGAGATAGATCAAGGAGGCTCATTGGATTGAGTCAGAGTACTTATTTGGACGAAGTGTTGAAGAAGTTCAACATGTAATCGTCTAAGAAGGGGTTCTTACCAATGTCCCATGGTGTAAAACTTAGCAAGACTCAGTGTCCTTCGATAACTGATGAGCGAAGTTGGATGAGTGCGATTCCCTATGCTTCTGCAGTCGGGTCCATCATGTATGCCATGATTTGTACTAGGCCGGATGTTTCATATGCTCTAAGTGTTGTGAGCAGATACCAGGCTGATCCTAGAGAAATCCACTGGACAACGGCTAAAAATATCCTAAAGTACTTGAGAAGGACTAAGGATATGTTTTTGGTTTATGGTGGTGAAGATGAACTCAGTGTAAGGAGTTACGCGGATGCGAGTTATCTTACCGACTCTGATGATTCTCGTTCGCAATCCGGATACGTGTTTATTATAAACGGAGGTGCTGTGAGCTGGAAGAGTTCCAAGCAAGAGACTGTGTCTGCATCTACAACAGAGGCTGAGTATATTGCCGCCTCGGAGGCAGCAAAGGAAGTTGTTTGGATGACGAATTTCCTCATGGATCTTGGTGTGGTTCAGGGCTCATCCAATCTGTTAGACGTGTATATTGCACAAGCCAAGGAACCTAGACAACACCAGAAGAACAAACACATACTCATGCGGTACCACCTGATTCGCCAGTTCGTGGATCAGGGTGATATCAAGTTATGCAAGGTACACACGGATGGAAATGTTGCGGATCCATTGACAAAGCCGTTACCACAGACGAAGCATGAGGCGCACCTGAGAGCCATGGGAATTAGATACTTAGACATGTGATGTAGGAAGATTGACTCTAGTGCAAGTGGGAGACTGTTGGGAATATGCCCTAGAGGCAATCATGTATGATGATATTTCCCATTGTATTCATAAAGATATTAAGTTGTCCTTGTATGAACATCTGATGTATATCATTGAATATGTGATTCGGTTGTGGAAATATACATTCATGTTATTTGTACTAAATGTCCTTGGTCATTGAGGTTGTGCTGGACACACAACTTAGACCAATGTAGTCGGCTTGATGAATCGGTTCCACTTGTCATGGGCATGGTGATGCTATTCCGACTTACACAGATTCGGCTAAAGAGTTTAGCGAGTCGGATTGACCCACATTGAGGTACAACGAACAAGTTGTCATTTGGATATCTCAATCAATGTAATCCTTAGACCTGAGGTCATTGCATAGTCCGAGTTGAGGATCACCGACTTAGGTTCTGTCAAACGCTGATCCGTAACTGGGCAGTTATAAAGGCAGAGTTCAGGTCGACTGAGAATCAAGCTGCATGATGTGAATAACCAAGATGGGATTTTGCCCCGCCACTAGGAGAGATATTCTCTGGGCCCTCTCAGAAGATATGATTCGGAAAGCATGGCCATGCACGACTCGGTTATGTGTTAACCGAGGTGATCGACTAAAATTTAGTCGGGTGAATCACTTATCTCGGATCGAGAAGAGATTCAGACTATTTAAGGGATGACAATTATTTGCCTATAGTCTGACAAGGTATATCGTGAGGAAAAAGGGACTCGAACGCAAGTCGCATTGAAAAGGCAAGTCGTCATGACTCTTTGGTACTTGGGAGTCGGCACGTTCTTCTATGAGCCGCTACCGACTGATCGATTGAGAGTCAGACTCTAATCGTGTCCAAGTTGCCAAGAGCCTGCGGGGTCAGAGACTTAAGAACGGGAGCAAGTTCGGATTGGATCTGAACCAGAAATCTGGTTGGGTTGGACCCGAGCCGGATTTGGACTGATTCAGTGAGTCAGACTCACGGGGACTGGTATTATATGGGCTTTAGTGAATGGGCCACGTAAGTAGAGCCCACGTTTACTCTCTATATATAGTGGAGCACAGTAACCCAGAAAGTTTAATCGTTGATCGGTTAGGTCTGCGTGGCCCAACGGGTGATCCGGCTACCGGTGCTGCCACCTACGGTCTTTGTTTGCAACGAAGATGACAACCTGGGATGGAGCATGGTGAATAGGAATATGACACTCCGTTGACCCTGGGCGCTAGCCATTATCCGTCGTCCTCGTCGGTGATTATCGCTGCTTTTCTCAGATCGCGTTAATTACGATAATCAATCAGCCGGATGTCCTGAAGATTTTCCAGATCTTTCACAATCCTTCTATTCAAGTTTTATGGTGCTACTCTTAATATAGTTGTTGAACCTTTTATCTATTTCTGCGATCTTCATTCTTATCTTTTCGTTGACTTGCAACTTCCGACACGACAACAATTTCATCATATTTATCTTTGGATCCAACGAATTGTTTGCATCAATCTTTGTTTCCTTACGGAGCTACATGAATTTTGCTTGTCAAGTTCTTCAGTCTACTTTTGGGAGTTGGGTTGCATGACTTTCCTATTCATGTACGAAGTAATTCTTTGAGTGCGGGATGGAGCCATGACCATACCACTACTCTCATCATTTGCTTTGTTATGATTAATTGGTGGATTACTGTGATTTTACGCTTCCATGGAAGTTGGAAGTGGCCTTTATCTCTTGGCACTTTTACTTCCATCCTTGTTTTTCGGAGTGTTCTCTCAAGAATGTAATCAATAATCTCTTGTTGGTGGTTTCATCTATTTCAAGATGGAGCAAAATCTTCAATAATATGGTGGAAGAAAATGCAAAATCTTCTCCATCATCTTCTTTCTACCGTTGTTCCATATCATCATACAAGATGGATGGAAGATATCTGTTATTTCAATATGTAAATTCCTTCTCTTGGTAAAACCAGTTATGATCAATGTCATTAGTCACGGGTAAGGAAAGGAATAAACATCTCTACAATAACCTCTAGATCTTCTATATTCAACTTATTACTCAACATTAGACCATAAACCTGTATCACTCCCTTCTCATGAAGATAAATCCTCACACCTCAATCATGTGATCCTTTGGTCCTCACTGATGCAAGAAGAATCGGATCTGAGATGTGAGGAACCCAAATCTTAACCAAATCTTCCCGTTGATATCAAGGAACTCTATTGTTTGAAGGAAATAGTGTTTCTCCAAACTTCATTAATTAACTCTATGGGAAGAAACAATGTTATTTTCATAGTGGTTGTTAACTTATCCAAAGTTATTATTTTCTTCCGGCAAGAGAAATAATCATAGCCATGTGCAGTTTCGATATTTAATTCTATCAGTGTGTCTCATCCTTCAACTTGAATTAAGAAGCTTCATTCTTTTGAAACACTTCAATCCCTTTGTTTCCTAGAGGCAAAACACAGACTCGTAAAAAGTCTAGCAAGTTTTGTAAGGTGTAGTGCTCGCACCATTCTATTATTGATCATCTTGGAAACGTGAGGATCACCTTCATTCTGAGCACCCGCTTCTCGTCGTGGATTTTTCTTTTTCCTAAGAATCTCGGGGCGAGATTCTTCTTTAGTGGGGGAGACTTGTAGCATCCCAATTGTCTAACAATTGTAGTGCTACTAGCCTATTATATATATTGCTACTTTATACATGTAATTCTTGCATTATCATTATATCATGCTCATCTCACCATGCCACCTTGCATTTGAGCATCATATAAAACCCCTCTATTTGGTTCTTATCCCATATGCATTATATATTGTATCACTTGTATTTGCCACTTAATATATTCTATTTTATTCTTGATAAATTGATTGATGCCAAAGTTGAGTTGTGGGCATATCTCTTACAATTCCACCACCTTTCTTGTCACCACCTTATAATTCCACCGTCCCAACTATATATAAGCACTTGCATTTCTTTTGGAATTTGTCTAGCTTATGTAATAAGATGGATCCGATTCTAAATCTACAAGCTCCCATATATGTTTTGTATTCTTTTCACAATATTAAAGTATGTGGATCCTCATGGCCACCTTTGCATGCCATGTGGGTATAATTGTCTATTCTAAAATTTCACATGGTTTTATTCAATATATCCCCATGTATGATGCCATTTTCCCTACAATTGAATCTAGTGGAAAATACACACTACTTTGGTCCTTTGGCTTCGTATGTATGCATATGTAAAATAACCTTATATTACAAGCAAGACTTCTTCTTATGTGGGACACTTTTCAAATTAATATTATGCATGCATGGATATGTGCCATAAGAAACTATGATTATTTTCACAATTATCAAGGTGTCAAATATACCACATGGATGGTCCATGTAAGAACACCATCACCTCCTTCTTTTGAATTCTTTGTTTTATGGGTCTTGTTTGATTTGAATGCATTCAAGCTAAATCAATATCAAGCAATTCTCCATGTTCCATTCACTTGTCCTCCTTCATTATCCCTCCTGGTTTATGTGAATTGGTAGCTTTGTGAGGTTCCTTTTGTATCTTTTTGTTTATTTAAATTCATTTAAAACAAAGCAATTCAAATGATTGACACCTATATAAGTCATGGCTAAACAAGATACCATGAGTGTATGTGTATCCAAACCCTATCTCTACTCCATACCTCCCTCTCTTACCCAACCTATCTAGTTTAACTGTCTAGTATAACCTCTATAGTCCAAATGGCTGTTGAACGCGACTCTACTGGCGATGCCTCCAGGACCTTCACTAGCGGTAAGTTCTGTGTGTTATCCTCGATGAAGACTGAGGATGACTTCGTGCCCTCATCACCAGATCTGTGTTATCTTTGTTGCATGTCAGACTCTGTCTCTGCCGAAGCCGAAGCCTTGATGATCGTTCTTAGGAATCTAGGAGAATTTAGAAGCGGAAAAATTAGCGGCAAGCGATGATCTCCTTGGAAACGGTGCTAGAATCTCCGGGGTCATCGCTTAGTTCAGACGAAATGCTGACATCCAATATAGCATCATCGTTGAGGTCGGAGATCTGGCTACAGGTGCTACCACCTACGATCTTCGTTTGCAACGAAGATGACAACCTGGGATGGAGCATGGTGAATCGGAAGATGACACTCCATTGAGCCCGGGTGCCGACTGTCATCTATCGTCCTCGTCGGCGATTACCGCCACTTTTCTCGGATCGTGTTAATTGCGGTAATCAATCACCCGGATGTCATGGAGATTTTCCAGATCTTTCACAATCCTTCTATTCAAGTTTTATGGTGCTACCCTTAATATAGCTGTTGAACCTTTTATCTATTTCCGTGATCTTCATTCTTTATCTTTGGATCCGACGAATCATTTGCATAAATCTTTGTTTCCTTACGGAGCTACAAGAATTTTGCTTGTCAAGTTATTCAGTCTACTTTTGGGTGTTGGGTTGCATGACTAATGATAGAGCATGGTTGGGAATTATATGTGGGAAGTGCATCCATAATTGTTATCGCCTCCGCAATCGCTTATAGCAATAACCTAGTAGTCTCATCCATAGAAGAAAGAGAACTAATGATATGCATAGTGATGTCACTGTTAATCCGAAGTAAATAACACACATACAGCCGTACTAACTGATGTTGGCTCAGCTGATTGTTGAGCTTCGTTGGGAGACCCCAAGAGGAAGCTATGATGAGCACAGCAGCCAGTTCTTCCCTCAGTAAGAAACCAAGTTTATCGAACCAGTAGGAGGAAGGAAACGAATCAAAGGTGTTGCAAGCAACTTGAAACCTTGACAACACAAACTCAAGACTTCGCCCCAACGAACAGTGAGGTTGTCAATTTCACCGGTTTGTTGAAAACAAAGGATTAACTGTATGGTGTGTAAGGTAATGGTGGCTTGCAGAAAGTAAACAGTAACAATGAAAGATGTATCAATGGTAAAGATTGGACCGGGGTCCATAGTTCACTGGAGGTGTTCTCCTTAAGATAAATAAACATGGCATGCTGGGTAAAAAAATTACAGTAGGCCAATTGACAGGACTAAGCAACAATGCAATACTAGAAATTCATGATCCTATGAGATTCGATTGGGCAATACAACAAGATACATAGACCTCCATACAACTACATCTATGACTAGTAATCCACCTTCCGGTAATCATCCGAACCCCCTACAGTATTAAGTTGCAAGCAACTGATAAATGTTTAGCAAAGTGTGTAAGGTAAATAATCCACTTGTTTCATGAACAAGAGACCGTTGTTTTCTCCCTAGTAGCAACAGCACATCTACAACCTTAGAGATTTCTGTTAATTCCCTTAGATTAAATAGAGGCATGAACCCACTATCGAGCATAAATACCCCCTCTTGGAGTCACTAGCATCTACTTGGCCAAGATAGCTACTAGAAACGGAGAGCATGAACCCACTATCGAGCATAAATACCCCCTCTTGGAGTCACAGACATGATAGAATAAATAAGACAAAACCATTAATCAATCTTACATAGTAATCTCAATATCCATCGGATCCCCGCAAACACAACATGCATGATTACAAATAGATGATCTTGATCATGAACGGAGCTCACAAGATCTAAACATGGTAGCACAAAGGAGGAGACACAACCATCTAGCTACTACATGGACATGTACTCCAAGGTGGAACTACTCACGCTTCATACCGGAGGCTAGCATGATGAAGAAGAAGGCCTACAGGATGATCTCCCCTCCGGCAGGGTGCCGGGAAGAGCTTCAGATCCCTCCCGATCTTGGGACGATGGTGGCGGAGGCTATGGACTATTTTGTGGAAGATTGATCGAGTACTTAGGGTTTTGGTATCGGGGGATTCTTATAGCTGAAGAGGCGAGGCAGGGGCACCCAGGGCGGCCACACCCCCTAGGCGCAGGCCCACCTAGGCCAAGCAGCCAGGGCGTGTGGCCCCTGGTGGCTCTTCTCCGCCTCGTACTATGGCTTCGTGTTCCCCACGGTAAAATATTGACTTTGGGTTTTGTACCATCCAATTCCGAGAATATTAATTTTCTGCCTTTTTTGGAACCAAAAACAGAAGAAAACAGGCAACTGGCACTGTAGCATCCCGTTAATAGGTTAGTACCAGAAAACATATAAAAACACCTCAAAGTGTAGACAAAGAAAAGCAAAGTAGATACTAAACAAGCATGGAACATCAAATTATAGATACGTTCATGATGTATCAAGCATCCCCAAGGTTAACTCTTGCCCGTCCTCGAGTAGGTAAGTGATAAAAGGAATAATTTTTTAGGTGACATGCACCATCAAAATTAAGATCAAATAATTTGCAAGCATTGAAATCTAGGATCAAAGGACTCTAAATATGAGCATGAAAGATGGAGTTCTAACAGTAAGACAAGGTAACTATGCATGCAACATGAAAGATTACAAACAAAGATCATGAATAACAATGCATTAAAATACGTTTATTTGTTTCACATATATAAAACATAGCATAGTGGCATTCAGCTTGTCCCTCATGAAGTAGAAAATAGATGCACAGGACACCTTCAAAGTTCATAAGAGTGACTAGATACAAATAGTTCAAGAACAAGCAATATCAACAATATGAATCAATCAGTAATTTTTGGGACAATGCACATAGAACTAAGAATGGCAACTATGCTCTCTTAACTGGTGCCTAAGGATAGAAGGTGGAGACTCAATATAATAGTGGAAGAAAGACCCTTCAAAAGGAAGCAGGGATTTCAAGTCTCAAAAAGAGCTTCCAAAAATTATGGTACTTGTTAGCTTTTAGCTCTCATTTCCCCTATCATAAGCATCTTGAAGTGATTAAGGTTAAAGTCAACAAACTATGGAGTATATGCTTGACAAAGTATAAGTTGGAAATATCATGTCCCTTGAATACGAGGGCCGATCCTCATGCTACTCAACTTTAGTCACTTGTAAGTTCTTTTCATAGTAAGTACATGTGTATCATAAAGAACCGCCAACGGGGTACTCAGCGCACATGATACATGAGCTATCCCATGATCAAAATGACAAGGCAAGCAGACAATGAGCATCTCAGCAATCTTCTTATTTACCATGGGAAAATGGTGCTTTTTTCTCTCTTTCCTCTTTTGAATATGTCTCTTTTCTTTATAAGAAGAAAGCTTCATAGACTGCTCACTATGGTGATGCTGCAAGTTTACACCATGATTAGGCATGGCTTAGGCTAGCGGCCCAGGCGTTTCTCTAACACACATACATAACTCCATGGACTTACAGGCTCCCCTTTTATTTTACACCGACGACATCCATAAACAAAACAGCATGATATCATCTGTGTACAAAGTACAAGTGCAATGTTTAAAGCGTTATTCGTGACAACACAGTTCTGCTAATTTCAATGTATAAGTGCAAGCATATACAACATAGATGACACAATGGTTCAAGTTTATTAGGGGCAAGAAAAATAAAGTGTGCCACCAGGTTTGTGAGAGCTTTAATCACTAAGTTTTCACATAACAAAAAGACTTTTCAATTGGAAGGTAGATGAAAACAACAATATACTTGGAATGGTGTAACACACCATGCATAGGAATTTATAGTGGACACTTTGGATTAACTTCATTTCTTGGGAGGTGGATGCATGAGTAGAGCTTACTCATACATGTGGAGGCTAGCAAAAGACTAGGAGCGACCAACTAAGAGAACAATAATGGACATAATCATGAAGAGCGACAAAACATTACTAATCAGCACATGAAGTGGTACTACAAGTCAAGGACAAAATGATCATAGAGGATATGGTGACTTGTTATTATTCATAACATGGTGTAAGCATGTGCCTAGTCAACCCAAACAAAGCATCAAAGGAGAATACCACAATACTATGCTTTTGTATGCTAAAACAATGCATGATTCCTACAAGGCACATTAAGCAATCCCAATTGTTTGGAACAAGTAATGCTACAGCAATAATCACTAAGCATAAGGTCAAAACAACATCTAGTATGACATGCTAAAGTCTAAGTCACTGTCAAAGCAAGCTCCTCTTGTACTAGTCAAGAAAGAACTTTCTACTCCTCTCCAACACCAATCAACTTATTTGAAACAACACATCGAGAACGGGCGTCCAAACTACTTTATTCAAGCAAACTAAGAAAACTAAAATGAAAACTAAGACGCTCCAAGAACAATGCAATAGTGCATGAAAGAAGAAAAACGAAGTGTCTAGAAAGACCTGAGATTTTTACTGATGAAGAAGGGGATGCCTTGGGCATCCCCATGATTTGACGCTTGTACCTCTGGAATATTTCTTGGGGTGACACAGGGTGGCATCCCCAAGCTTGAGATTTTGTCCATTATTCATCTCATTATATCACTCTTTCTCTATACCTAAAAATTTTCCTTCATACAAAACTTCACACAATCTTCATTAGCAACATTAGTGTATTCAAAAGATAATAGACTTTGGGTTTTAGTTTTGGAACAGAAAAACTTTCACCAAAAACACAAGCTACTATAGCAATTCCCTCAAAAAGCTCAGTTTCCCAAAAAGAACCCAAAAAGGAATCAATAAGAAGCAAATGCAAATAATGGCAGAAATCTGCAAAACAGACCAGCAGGTAGAAACCGATTTTTTGAAGACATTCTGTTGCTCAAATAGAACAGTGTTGAACTAACGAAATTTATCTAACATATGGGTGGATTTATTTAGAAAATATCAGCTCAATCCAAGTTACAGAGACACGAATTTGTACGGTGGAGCACAAAAATCTGTTTCGAGACAGCAACTCCCCAAATCTTACTTCCCTCTCATTAGAGGTTATTCTTGGCACAAAAGGCAAATAAAAAGGATAAGGAGAGGTCACTACAGAGGTAATAACTTCCAAGACTCAAGAAAACTTTTGGGTTATCTCCCAATAAGTACTTTTCTTTACTGCCTTTAAGTTAGGCACAAGAAGCAAGAATCAAGTATTTTCAAATGAAGAAGCATTAAGATCAATACTCGAAATCTCTTCAACTAGGAAAGGTATCTCATCCAAATAAGTTTTAGAGGATCCTTTCTAATCTCTCTTAGGTTCACTACTTTCATCAAATGGGTTTTTAGGAACAATCCAATCAAAATTATTTTCTATGGCTTCATGCATTCCTACAAGTTTAAAAGGTATGGGTATCTTTGTTTCCTCCCTTGGTTTGGTTTTATCTGAAGTACCCATAACATCTACACATGAGACTAGCATATCAAAACATTCAAAGACCTTTTGGCTTCCTTAGCAACATCATTAAACTCTTTTAGTAAAGTTTCTAGGACAAATTATGTAGAGGACCGAACCTCATAAGGTACAAGTCCCTGTGTTTACAGTGCTAGTCCCTAGATCGAATAGATAGCACCCACAATTTAAGATGTAATATCAAGAAACAAAGGTCATATTGCAACTCATATCCAGGAATAAAATAGTTCATTACAACTTACATAGCTTATATTGCTATCTTATTATAGAGCAGCAAATATAACTATAAAGCATGGAGTCCTTCATCTTCAAGTGCCACAGGCAAACATGTTGGTTGTAGACATGTAATCCCTACTCAACAAACTTCACTAACGTCAAACAAACCTGCAACATGATAAGTTACATCCAAAAGGGTCAATACATTTGAATTGTATTGGAAAGTGATATCATATTGATATGGAGAATCTAACATCTACATGAATATATGGCTAAGTGGACTTTTGGATGGACTTTGCATAAAATAAGTTTTTCCTATCCTTTGTAAAATAGTTTTTCTCTTTTTCAAAACACTTCATCACACATGGCACACTAGATACACACCAGGTGCTGCCCTTGTTCACCCAACAAGTTTTAACTTAGAGAAATTAAAATGATGAGATTCTTGAACTGCTTCACTATCTTGATGCTCAAAATTGTCCATATCCGGGAACATGGCTAAGTACTTAGTTTTTACCCTCTCGAGAGGTGGTGCACTTCCCCCAGAAGACTCGACATGCATCGAGACGAGGATTTTCAGAAGCAATCCCTCAGACCACCATGGACGCGTTCCATCTTACCATCACTACCACCTTCTGTCCATCTGGCTGGGTTCTTGCAACTTAGTTCGTCAAGGCAGAGCCCATATGCCATGTGGCTGCACTGGAAGCTTTCGCAACAAGAACGTCTCCAATCTCTTTGTTCCTGGGTGGCCGTCCACAAGTGAGATACACCAGGGTAAACCATAGAAATGGGGCCTGAGTAACCACTCAACACAAACCATACATCCCATTCCACCCATGTATTTCATTATCAAGTTGTTTTCTTAGCCAAAAACATATAGGCATAACCTTTCCATAATATCATAACATGAATTTCCACCATTGGATTCTAATATCTAGGCTAAGCATACTAGCATAATATGTCTCTTAACTTAGGAAAATTTCTACCAAGATATATTCTATAGGATATACCATAGCATAGCAATATACAAAATAGTCCTATCATGCATACTACAAATATATTACTAATGCAATATTGGATAGATAGGACTTTTGATGACCAAAGTATCACTTGCCTTTTTAGTATAATATTTAGATACTCTCCTTGATCTTGCGAATATCACACTCCTCAAAGTCCACTATAATACAATCAAGTAAAAAAGCACGCACTCAAAACTAGCATCACAAAATATAATGAATTGCATGCAATCATGGAACAAGATGATTTTATTTGAGAAATTTTTATAACAAGGTTCTGAACACTAAAAACACCTACTGGTCCTTCTATAAAAGTTGAATTCCAATGGTAATTATTTTTAATGCAAATAGATTATTTAAAAGCATTTTCTTTTATTAGAAAAGCCTTATTCAATAGGACATTTGCAACTTCCATAAAAATATAAATTTAATTTTTGGTGTTGATGTTTCTGATAAGAGGGTTCAATATATAATTGCATTGAATTTTTTTTGTATTTGGTTCTCTTGTTAATTTTAGGGAAATTATTTCTGAACCGATTATTCTAAAGAAAACTTGAATTATTATCTACATAATTCTTGTAAACTAAAATACGTCCTCTTGTTGGTAGGGTATATACTACTTGATTTTACATGCATATCTTACTTTTATCAAATAGATGATAAATCTACAATTTTATTTGCCCGTGGCTTGATGAGTTGGCCATCTTCAGTCCGAGAGTTTTTTCAGCTATAATTGTGTCTGAGTCTGTAAGTGTGTCTAACTGTACGTACATGTGTGGTTTATAGTTTCCTTTTTGCGACAAAGATAGGTACGTGATTGTTTGTGGATGTTTTATAGTACTACATATAAAAACGCTATTGATCCCGGCTCTTACTTGCCCTAATATATAGATCTTGTACGGGACAGATAATACATGTATATCAAAATTGTTCTTCATACATTTTCTTTATCTTCTAAACTCAGTTGTTCTAATTACGATCAATGGATTATATCTTTTTTTGTCTTATGTGGACGAACGAACCAATGATCCAAATATATTCTACGTGTTCTAAGGATAGGAATATTTGTTTGCTATTTTTTATGAACTGACTCGAAGTTATAAATTTTAGAAGATTACTAGATTCTTGTTTTTTAATAATTCGGAAAATGATTTTATTCCGGACAGGGGCGTGAGACTATAGGATAGTAAACTTTGCTGCTTCACAATGTGGTACTATGAACATTTAGAATATTTTTTCGGTGTAACATAAAAGAATACCAATAGCTAAATATGTTGTTTAAATCTAGTCGAACAGGAAAATGATCATGTAATCTTGAAAGATACTCTATCGTTTAAACCTATAGGGAGTGGCGTGATATAAACTATTGATTGGATTAGAGGGTATTAGAACGAAGATAAGTTGACTTACCAACAGGAACAAACGCCATTGGATACGAGGAGGAAATCAACAACGCGATGCGATGACGAAGTAGTCGACGTAGATGATCATGCATAGCCTTCGGGAGTATTCCATGAATTCGATGTAGAGGTGCATGGGGACGAAGAAGATGTTGTGACATGGCTGATGAAGACGGAAGATGCACAGTTTACTCCAACGGAGGTCGTTTGGTGACATGAATGGCATGGCTTCTACAGCGACGCGGCTAACTGCGATGGAATTGTATAGAACCATGTCCAGTACGATAAACTCGCCAAAAGCTCGAACAAGATTCCTATGGTATGGCCAATTAGAGCATTCCTCTTTGCAGAAATGAACAAGATTCCTATGGTATGGCCAATTAGAGCAGTCCTCTTTGCAGAAATTTTGTAAATAGAAGTGGAGGACGTGGACAATGCTCTTCTAATGAACATGATTAAGATCAAGAATCAATGCTAGGCAATAACTGCTGCAATTTTTGTGTGAGACGTTTCTCAGCTGGCATATGCCATTTGAGCATGTACTTATAAGCTAATCGATCCTAGTGCTGCTAGAAAAGAAATGAACGGGAGGACAGAGAACGTGCTGACTCAAGATACATGCATCACCGTACATGTATGAGAAAAGAATTAGGAAAAAAAACATGAGCAGTCATAAACGTGCATGCATTGTTACATGATCAGATACATCGAAGCTTTTTTAGAAATAAGCAAAATAAAAGAGAACCAATCAATCAAAACATATTCAAAGCTGCATATTTTAATATGATAAATCCAACAAAAAAAATTAATCTAACTTGACGGACAATCACACTAGTTTAATTCATCATAAAGCTGTTTTAGTATGAATATTCTATTTAAGCTTTAGCTAATTAAACGAAATTTTCCAGTCCTTATTTTTAGATATTTTTTATTGAAAACTCCCAAAAATCGGTCTGTGACAAATCTAACCCCCTAAATTTCATCCTTTATTTCTTTTGTTTGTTTATTTTCCACATTTCAAAATTTGGAAAATTTTAGGATGTGACAGTCTACCACCCTTAAAAAGAATCTTGTCCCGAGATTCGGGAAGGCTAGAAACAATATGTTGGGTTTCAGAACAACAGGGTACTACCACCCTTAAAAGAAAATTTACTAGATTGTCTCTTGAGTATGTACTTTGACTTCATTATTCGTTGGTATTGTACCTCCAGGGTTATCATTGGGAGATTGAAAAATTACACCCTTGACTTTTCATATGTTGAACTACAAGATAGATGTGGCATTGGTTAGGGACATGATCAGTTTCTTCACATATGAAACAAGTAACTTAAGATGTGGGGCATTCTCTAGATTGATGGCTTCGGGCACTAATCAGTATGCTATTTATAAGTATCCAATATCTCCATAGATTTTTTGGGCTTATGGTCTTGTCACAATATCATCCTTGATGTTATTGTTGTTAGTCATTCTAAAGAAGGTTGTTGCTAATGTTGACCATCTGATTGGCCATCAATTGAAATACATGAGATTGGGATTCCAACACCTTTAGAATATTTGGGTATAACTTATTGTGGTTGTGGTTGTTGGCTAAAAACTGGGTTATCATTTGATTCAACTTAGTTTGGATTGTGAGAAGGTTCATTGTCATGGGCATCCCAAGGTTGTTGTCACCATCCTTGATGTTGGAGTTGTGGCCTCTTGGAGAAGTCATCTGTTTGGGTTGGGTTGGTATTAGAATAGACAAAGGATTTCTAGGAAAAGAATTCTATTCATACACAGCAAATCACACAAAACAATATACAAGCAATAGCAATCATGCACTCCACTCAATGAACAAGGTTCAAGCATAGCTTAGCCAAAAAAAAATATTATTGTCATACCATATAGGTTGGTATGATCAATGAACGATCAGGAAGTCGATTTAAACGAAATACTTATTATGGTGGTCCAACTATAGGGTATCACTTGAGATCATTCTATCCTTATCCATAGCTACTACACAAGAAAATGGTATCCTTGGAAGAAATTATGTCATCTTGCCACAAAGTTTAAAGCCGATGTCTATAATGGTTCCTCCTAAGTTGAGTTTCCTTATTCTCCAAGTCTTGAGTATTCTTCTTATCTTTCTTGAAGTCCTTCTAAGTGTTATGAAGTCTATGCCAAAGTCTCTCTCCAAGTTCTTCAATGGATCTCCATGAAGCACTTCTTGTTGAGTCGAAGAATGACGTATGAGGTTTTGAGTTGGTGAACATCAAAAGTCCCATTGTCTTGTTATTGTCTTCCTTGATTGATTTGTTGACGCTTGCCAAATGAATCAAGATAGTTCCACTTCCACAAGAAACCAAAAAAATATAACCTAGTTAAACCATAATAGTTAAGTTCCTTAATCCTAGGCACTTTCCAAATTTCTCTTATCTTCTTTTCTAATAAACTTGAACTCCCTCCATTGATATTGACTTCTCTTCTTGATCCTATAATGCCTTGTCCTTCTCCTTGAGTTGGGCATGTAGCTCATCATTTCCTTAGTTGGTTGCTCCTATCATCAACAATATCCTAAATAAAATTTCTAAGTCCTAGAACTATTGAAGAACAATTCTTCCTTCTGAAACTTCACTTGGTATCTTTTTATGATGGAGATATGTAGATCCAGCATGTTGAGGATGTCGAGAAGTCCAATTCCAAGAAGATGGTCTTGAAGTCCTTTGTGATGCCGAAGCTGAAGTCCTTTTTGATGTTGAAGTCCGTTAGTGAAACTGAAGTCGAAGTCCTTTGTGATGTTGAAGTCCTGAGCGATGATGAAGCCAAAGTCCTTGGTGAAAATGAAGCTGAAGTCGTTAGTCATCAAGTTGAAAAGGGAGAAACGTAGAAACAAAACAGAATACTAAGGAAATAATTTACAAGATTGTTTGTAAATAACTTGCACAAATGCAAATCCTATTATTCTAAGGGGTTATCCAAATCCTAGGGTTATGAACCTACAGGCAACACAATGCTCTGATACCATTTGTAGACAAGTCCCTGTGTTTACAGTGCTAGTCCCTGGATCGAATAGCTAGCACCCACAATTTAAGATGTAATATCAAGAAACAAAGGTCATATTACAACTCATATCCAGGAATAAAATAGTTCATTACAACATACATAGCTTATATTGCTATCTTATTATAGAGCAGTAGATATAACTATAAAGCATGGAGTCCTTCATCTTCAAGTGCCACAGGCAAACATGTTGGTTGTAGACTTGTAATCCCTACTCAACAAACTTCACTAACATCAAACAAACCTGCAACATGATAAGTTACAGCCACAAGGGTCAATACATTTGAATTGTATTTGCAAGTGATATCATATTGATATGGAGAATCTAACATCTACATGAATATAATGCTAAGTGGACTTTTGGATGAACTTTGCATAAAATAAGTTTTTCCTATCCTTTGTAAAATAATTTTTCTCTTTTTCAAAACACTTCATCACACATGGCACACTAGATACACACCAGGTGCTACCCTTGTTCACCCAACAAGTTTTAACTTAGAGAAATTAAAATGATGAGATTCTTGAACTGCTTCACTATCTTGATGCTCAAAATTGTCCATATTCGGGGACACGGCTAAGTACTTAGTTTTTGCCCTCTCGAGAGGTGGTGCACTTTCCCCACAAGACTCGACATGCATCGAGACGAGGATTTTCAGAAGCAATCCCTCAGACCACCATGGACGCGTTCCATTCTACCATCACTACCACCTTCTGTCCATCTGGCTGGGTTCTTGCAACTTAGTTCGTCAAGGCAGAGCCCATATGCCATGTGGCTGCACTGGAAGCTTTCGCAACAAGAACGTCTCCAATCTCTTTGTTCCTGGGTGGCCATCCACAAGTGAGATACACCAGGATAAACTATAGAAATGGGCCCTGAGTAACCACTCAACACAAACCATACATCCCATTCCACCTAGGTATTTCATTATCAAGTTTTTTTGTTAGTCAAAAACACATAGGCATAACCTTTCCATAATATCATAACATGAATTTCCACCCTTGGATTCTAATAGCTAGGCTAAGCATACTAGCATAACATGTCTCTGAACTTAGGAAAATTTCTACCAAGATATATTCTATAGGATCTACCATAGCATAGCAATATACACAATAGTTCTATCATGCATACTACAAAAATATTACTAATGCAATATTGAAAAGATAGGACTTTTGATGACCAAAGTATCACTTGCCTTGTTAGTAGAATATTTAGATACTCTCCTTGATCATGCGAATATCACACTCCGCAAAGTCCGCTATAATACAATCAAGTAAAAAAGCACGCACTCAAAACTAGCATCACAAAAATAATCACAAGAATACAATGAATTGCATACAAGCATGCAACAAGATGATTTTATTTGAGAAATTTTTATAACAAGGTTCTGAACACTAAAATCACCTACTGGTCCTTCTATACAAGTTGAATTCCAATGGTAATTATTTTTAGTGCAAATATATTATTTAAAAGCATTTTATTTTATTAGAAAAGCCTTATTCTGCCATAAAAATATAAATTTAGTTTTTCGTGTTGATGTTTCTAATAAGAGGGTTCAATATATAATTTCATTGAAAAAGTTTTTTTTTGTATTTGGTTCTCTTGTTAATTTTAGGGAAATTATTTCTGAACTTACTATTCTAAACAAAACTTAAATTATTATCTACATAATTCTTGTAAACTAAAATACGTCCTCTTGTTGGAAGGGTATATACTACTTGATTTTACATGGATATCTTACTTTTATCAAATAGATGATAAACCTACAATTTTATTTGCCCGCGGCTTGATGAGTTTGCCATCTTCAGTCCGAGAGTTTTTTCAGCTATAATTGTGTCTGAGTCTGTAAGTGTGTTTAACTGTACGTAGATGTGTGGTTTGTAGTTTCCTTTTTGCGATGAAGATAGGTACGTGATTGTTTGTGGATGTTTTATAGTACTACATATAAAAACACTATTGATCCCTGCTCTTACTTGCCCTAATATATAGATCTTGTACCGGAAAACTAATACACGTATATCAAAAAAATTCTTCATACATTTTCTTTATCTTCTAATCTTAGTTGTTCTAATTACGATTAATGGGTCTTATCTTTTTTTCGTCTTATGTGGACGAACGTTGCGACAATACTCTAGTTACCCTTCCGTAATTTAAATAATGTGTAAACTATAGATATTTGCGAACCAATGATCCAAATATGTTCTACATGTTCTAAGGATAGGAATATTTGTTTGCTATTTTTTTATGAACTGACTGAAAGTTATAAATTTTAGAAGATTACTAGATTCTTGTTTTTTAATAGTTCGGAAAATGATTTTATTCCGGAAAGGGGCGTGAGACTATAGGATAGTAAACTTCGCTGGTTCACAATGTGGTACTATAAACATTTGGAATATTTTTTTCGGTGTAACATAAAGAATACCAATAGCTAGAAATGTTGTTTAAATCTAGTCAAACAGGAAAATGATCATGTAAGATTGAAAGATACTCTATGGTTTAAACCTATAGGAAGTGGCGTGATATAAACTATTGATAGGACTAGAGGGTATTAGAACGATGATAAGTTGACTTACCAACAGGAACAAACACCATTGGATACGAGTAGGAAATCAACAACGCGATGCGATGACGAAGTAGTCGACATAGATGATCATGCATGGACTTCGGGAGTATTCCATGAAATCGATGTAGAGGTGCGTGGGGATGAAGAAGACATCGTGACATGGCTGGTGAAGACGGAAGATGCACAGGTTGCTCCGGCGGAGGTCGTTTGGTGACATGAATGGCATGGCTTCTACGGCGACGCGGCTAACTGCGATGGAATTGTATAGAACCATGTCCAGTCCTATGAACTCGCCAAAAGCTCGAACAAGATTTCGATGGTATGGCCAAGTAGAGCAGTCCTCTTTGCAGAAATTTTGTGAAAAGAATGGAGGACGTGGACAATACTCTTCTAATGGATGTGATTAAGGTGAAGAATCAATGCTAGGTAATAACTGTTGCAGTTTTTGTGTGAGACGTTTCTCTGCTGTCCTATGCCACTTGAGCATGTACTTAAAAGTTGATCGATCCTAGTGCTGCTAGAAAACAAATGAAAGAGAGGACAGGGAACGTGCGGCTCGAGATACATGCATCACTGTACATGCATGAGAAAAGAATTAGGAAAAAAAACGTGAGCAGTCATAAACGTGCATGCATTGCTACATGATCAGATACATCGGAGTTTTTTTAGAAAGAAGCAAAATAAAAGAAAACCAATCGATCGAAACATATTCAAAGCTGCATATTTTAAAATGATAAATGCAACAAAAAAAATTCAATCTAACTTGACGGACAATCACACTAGTTTAATTGATCATAAAGCTATTTGTGTATGAAAATTCTAGTTAAGCTTTAGCTAATTGAACGAAATTTTCCAGTCCTTATTTTTAGATATTTTTTATTGAAAACTCTAAAAATCGGTCTATGACAAATCTAACCCCATAAATTTCATCCTTTATTTCTTTTGGTTGTTTATTTTTCACATTTCAAAATTTGGAAAATTTTGGAATGTGACAACTTATCTCTTTTCAGCATCCTCTTCTTCTTTTATTTTAAGAAACAAAATTTGCATCATGGGGTTAAGGTTAACAAACCTAGCCTCCACCATATGAACTAAAGAAGATGCAGCAATTTCATAATTAGGAGCAAGTTCTGCTAAGGATCTATCCTCAATATCCTTATGTTTGCTAACATGATTAAAGAATTCTTTAATATTTTCTTTCCTAATTATAGATCCACTACCTATTGAAAGGTCTTCAGGGTGAACTTGGGGATCAACATGGTGAGCTAGAGCAAGGTGACAACTAGAGTAGGAACTAATTTTTTTTGTGTTTTTGATAAGATAAAGCAAACCAAACTAAACTAATTTTTTTTATTTTTTGATAAAAAAGAGGAAAAAAACCAAGCAAAAGAAACTAAGAAAAACAAAAACAAAGTAAAGAGAACGGTTGTGAAGGACTCCCCTTGTGAAGCTGTCCTTAGCCTCCCCGGCAATGGTGCAGAAAAATATTGATGTTGGCTCAGCATATTGTTGAGCTTCGTTGGAAGACCCCAAGAGGAATGTATGATGAGCACAGCAGCAAGTTCTTCCCTCAGTAAGAAACCAAGGTTATCGAACCAGTAGGAGGAAGGAAACGACTCAAAGGTGTTGCAAGCAACTGGAAACCTGCACAACACAAACTCAAGACTTTGTCCCAATGAATAGTGAGGTTGTCAATCTCACCGCTTTGCTAAAAACAAAGGATTAACTTTATGGTATGGAAGTTAATGGTAGTTTGCAGAAAGTAAACAATAACAATGGAAGATGTATCAATGGTAAAGATTGGACCGGGGTCCATAGTTCACTAGAGGTGTTCTTCTTAAGATAAACAAACATGGCATGCTGGGTAAACAAATTACAGCAGGGCAATTGACAGGACTGAGCAAGGCATAACAATGCAATACTAGACATTCATGATCCTATGAGATTCGATTGGGCAATACAACAAGATACATAGATCTTCATCTAACTACATATATGACTAGTAATCTACCTTGAGGTTATCATCCAAACCCCCTACAGTATTAAGTTGCAAGCAACGGATAACTGCTTTAAGCAAAGTGTGTAAGGTAAACAATCCACTTATTCAATGAACAAGAGACCGTTGTTTTCTCCCTAGTAGCAACAACACATATACAACCTTAGAAATTTCTGTCACTTCCCTTAGATTAAATAGAGGCATGAACCCACTATCGAGCATAAATACCCCCTCTTGGAGTCACTAGCATCTACTTGGCCAAGATAGCTACTAGAAATGGAGAGCATGCAAGATCACAAACAACACGGAAATGATAGAATCAATAAGACAAAACCATTAATCAATATGACATAGTAATCTCAATATCCATCGGATCCCCACAAACACAACATGCATTATTACAAATAGATGATCTTGATCATGAATGGAGCTCACAAGATCTAAACATGGTAGCATAAAGGTGGAGAGACAACCATCTAGCTACTACATGGACTCGTAGTCCAAGGTGGAACTACTCAGTCTTCATATCGGAGGCTGGCATGATGAAGAAGAAGGCCTCCGGGATGATCTCCCCTCTAGCAGGGTGCCAGGAAGATCTTCAGATCCCTCCCGATCTAGGGACGATGGAGGATGCATCTACGGTCTGTTTCGTGGAAGATTAATCGGGTACTTAGGGTTTTGGTATCGAGGACTTCTTATAGGCGAATAGGTGAGGCAGGGGGCACCTAGGGCGGCCTCACCCCTAGGTGCAGGCCCACCTAGGTCGCGCGGCCAGGGGTTGTGGCCCCCTGGTGGCTCTTCTCTGTCTCGTAATCTGGCTTTGTGTTCCGCACGGTAAAATATTGACTTTGGCTTTTGTCTCGTCCAATTCTAAGAATATTGATTTTCTTCCTTTTTTGGAACCAAAAACAGAAGAAAACAGGCAACTTTCATAGTGGCATCTTGTTAATAGGTTAGTACCAGAAAACATATAAAAAACCTCAAAGTATAGACAAACCAAAGAAAAGTAGATACTAAATAAGCATGGAACATAAAAAATTATAGATACGTTTACGACGTATCTCTAACCCTTATTTCATTGGGGTTCCTAACCTGCAGATTAGTCATTAATCACACTCCCTATACCTGGATCAATCCTTGGGGTCTTGGGTACCTGACAAGTCCTTAGATTGAGGCAATAGAGGATACTACAATCACCATGTAATACAAACTAATACATGATCCCATCTATGATAAATAACATGCACAGAAAGCTACATAGCTAGGCCGAAGCCCTAAGCCCAAGGATAATTACTCACACATAGAGATGAAATCAAGAATCATAAACATTGTAATAGACATCATAAGGTTGATAGCAAATAGTCTTACAATGTCGCCAATTGGAGAAGAGATCTACTATTACAAGTGGTGGAAGATGGCTATGTTGGTGGAGAAGGGTTTGGATATTTAGATCTAGATCTATTCCTCCGGCGTGGCGGCTTCTGTTGGCAGGGAGAGTTGAGGTCGAAAAAGAACCGATTTTTCTCGTCGCCCGAAGCCTCTTTATATAGGGGTCCCTTCAGGAAAGTTGTTCTGCTTGACCTAATGGAGTCGATGCCAACTATACGGACGGAATAAATTTCCTGTCGTATAGTTGGTCGTTAAGTCGTATGGGTCCACTTCATGGCTCCTAGTTTCTTTGACATGTTGGAAATATCGTACCTTTGGCATTTATGTAGTGATTCCCATCATCATACGTCATAATCTGCACAAGGAAAAATAGGAAGAAAGGACTGCATACCCCTTTGATCATAGGCATTAGTGGATCCACTTCACGGCTCCTAGTTTAGAGAGATATTTCATCAAATATATGAATAATATCTAGTTTACATACGGACGTGGATGGCTATATTTCACAACCATTAGTCTCCACGTCCATCTTATGATTGTGCACAGTCCACCACCGAGGCAATACATGTGGCCATGTCGGTGGTTGTGCCAAATATGATCACGCCCAGCTCCCTAATGGCTCAGTTGATGTAGGGTCTGTTGGGAACCCCAAGAGAAAGGTATGATGAGCACAGCAGCAAGTTTTCCCTTAGTTATGAAACCAAGGTTATCGAACCATTAGGAGAAAGAAACCACTTCAGAAGGTGTTGCTAGAAACTTGGAACCTGCACACAACACAACCAAAATACTTTGCCCCAACTTATCAGTGAGGTTTTCAAGCTCACTGGTTTGCTGAAAACAAAGGATTAAACGTATAGTGTGGAATAAAGTAATTTCTTGTGGTAATTGAAGAAAGTAAACATGAAATAGTAGATGGAATATCAGTGGAAAGGAATGGTCCAGGGTCCACAGTTCACTAGAGGTGTTTCTACATAAGATAAATAACATGCTGGGTGAACAAATTACAGCTGTGCAATTGACAAATATAGAATACATAACAATGCATGTACATAACATGATGATAACTATGAGATTCATTTGGGCATTACAAAAAGATACATAGACCGTAATCCAACTTCATCTATGACTAATAATCCACCTACGGGATATCATCCGAACAACCCTCTGGTATTAAGTTGCAAGCAACAGATAATTGCATTAAAAAATGTGTGTAATGTAAACAATACAATTTCCCTTGGACAAAGGATTTTTGTTTTCTCCCTAGTAGCAACAGCACATGTACAATCTTAGAAGTTTCTATCACTCTCCTAGATTACTAGAGGCATGACCCTACTATCGAGCATAAATACTCCCTCTTGGAGTCACAAACAAATACTTGGCCAGATTAACTGCTAGCAACAGAGAGCATGCAAGATCACAAATAACATAGACATGATAGAACAATAATCAATCTGACATAATACTGAATATTTATTGGATCCCAAAAAACATAGCATGTAGCATTACAATAAGATGATCTTGATAATGATAGGAAGCTCACCAGATCTAAACATGACGGCACAATAAGGAGAAATAACCATCTAGCTACTGCTATGGACCCGTAGTCCAATGATGAACTACTCACACATCACTCCGAAGGCAGGCATGGTGATGAAGAAGGCCTCCGGGATGATTGATGTCTACACAGTTCTATTCTTGTAGACAGTTGTTGGGCCTCCAAGTGCAGAGGTTTTTAAAACAGCAGCAGGTTTCCCTTTAGTGGATTACCCAAGGTTTATCCAACTCAGGGAGGAAGTGGTCAAAGTTATCCCTCTCAAGCAACCCTGCAATCAAGATACAAGAATTCTCTTGTGTCCCCAACACACCCAATACACTTGTTAGGTGTATAGGTGCACTAGTTCGGTGAATAGATAGTGAAATACAAGTGGTATGGATGATTATAAGTGGTAACGGTGCAATAAAAGAGCTTCTGATAGGGAGGAAAAGACTAAAGGCAAAAAGATGGAAGCAAGCAAACATGCAACAGATCTATATGGAAATGGTGTTTCAATTCTTATAAACAAGGCCTAGGGATCATACTTTCACTAGTGATCACTCAATAAATATATTCTCTTTATGATACTACCCTGAACTACTCTCCAGTTGGACAATCTAATCCATGGTAGGGCTATAACAGCACTCCTAAAAGTCCGACTTCCCCATCTAGATAACCCCACACTATCACCTTGAGCGCTAGATGGTTCCAAAAAACACCACAATTTCATAAAGACATCCAACTCCAAATATAACTCATGATAAGTATTTATGAACTCTAGCCTAAGTGCCACAACGGCGTGCACGCTATCAATTTCACACACGTGGGGAGAGCCGGAGATCTATTAAAGCACTTGAGTAGAAAAGTATATCTACCTGATTACAAAGATCATGATCTCAATAAGATCACACATAGAGAGAGAGATGAACACATAGCTACCTGTAGAGCCCTTATCTGTTGGGGATATGCTATATAGGTATCCTCATAGCATGTCTCTTATCCAACTAACCCGGGTGGCCCATAGTCGGTAGCATGTCCTGTGGCCTGCTGGGCGGCCCAGTTAGGTGGATCCAGAAGGGAGGCCCATGCCGGATTTATAGCAGGAGTAGGATCCCGCCACCAAGCAGTCACCAAGGCGGAAGAGGCCCACGTCGTTCACGCAGCCCATCCCCTGTTGACTACAAGAACAAGAACCCGGAGTTGTACGATGCACGTTCACGGATCGATAAGATCCACGACGCACGGGAAGGACCATACCTAGGACCACGTTGTTTTGGACCTACAATACGGTCCGCATCTTACCCCAAAGGTTTCCAGATTGACAAGACCATCAAGCCCTATGACGGCACCGCCAAGCCCGCCACATGGTTGCAGGACTACGGCAACACGATGGAGATTGCCGGAGGCAACCCCAACATCGCTGTCAAGTACCTCTCGTTAATGTTGGCGGGCACGGCCCATCAATGGATCGACAACTTGCTAGAAAGATCTATCTACAACTGCCTGGATATGCAAGAAGCATTCACCAAGAACTTTGAGGGTACATACAAGCGTCCCTGCACTGTGGGCCATCTACAGCGGTGCATGCAAGAAAAAGACGAGACATCTCGCGCCTACCTCTCCCGCTGGCTGGACATGAAAAATTCCTGCGCAGGAGTGCACGCTCAGACCGCCATGGCAGCCTTCATCTATGGGTTGGAAAGGGGTAGGTTGCTCCGACATAAGCTAAAGCGCTTGCAGGACAATCATCAGCTTGACTTGAATCAGATGATTCAGTTAGCTAGTGATTTCACAGCTGCCGACGACGACGCTCGTGGCTCTTTGCCGGCAACGGCCGTTCCAACCCAAGCTCGGAGGAACAGCAGTACAAAGCGGAAAACCGCTCCAGAAGAAAAGCAATCTACCGACATGGTCGCTATGACTTTTGCAGGACGAGGAGAAGGCAGACAACATGGCCAAGGAAGGGGAGCGGGCCGTGGGCAGCAGCGAGTAGGTGAAACCACCTCGGCGCCGCTCCGCGTTCCCCAAACCTACGAGGAGTACCGCGATATGCCGTGTCTCGTACACCTCGACGCCAACGGCAAGGCCACCCATACCAATCGACAGTGCAAGTTCGTAAACGACCTCAAGGAAGACCCGGAGTCCGGCTACAAGCAAAGTTGGAAGAACAGACCGCGAGGCAAGGGCAAGGGGAAGAAGAAGGAGGAGGAATCCAAGGATTCAAGTGACATGGACGAGGACGTTGACCCCAAGCACGCCTCCAAGAGCGACGACAAGGGCAAGAACCCCTTCGCAAAGAAGGCCCCAGTCTACCACACTTTCCTTGGCACCCCCACCGTCCGACAACAGAAGACTTCTCTAAGGATCCTGATGGCCACTCTCCCCCCAATTCCCCAATACCTGTGCTGGTCGGAGGTTCCAATAACTTGGGACAGGACGTACCACCCAGACCTTGTGCTCACGGAGAACCAGCACGCCATGGTCATCAACCCACTGATTGACGGTGTGGAGTTCACCAAGTGCATGGTGGATAGTGGAAGCATCATCAACATCATGTACCTGGATACACTGCAGAAGATGAACTTGACAGAGGCAAACCTAAGGTGGAACAACACCGTTTTCCACGGCGTAGTTCCTAGCCAGGAGGCTCGGTCCCTAGGGTGCATCACACTTCAGGTAGCCTTTGGCGACGTTAATAATTACCGCTAAGAGCACATGACCTTTGAGGTGGTCCCCTTCAAGAGTGTGTACCACGTCATATTCGGCTGCGACATATTCCACACGTTCATGGCCAAGCCATGCTTCGTCTACAACAAACTCAAGATACCCGGACCAAACGGTGTCATCACCATATCCGGAAGCTTTACCAAGGCAAGGGACTGGAAGATCAACGAAGCAGCCATTGCAGAAGTTGTCCTCTACAGCGAAGAATTCAAGGAGATCCAGAGCAAGGTCAATGACTCAGAGATGCCCGCGTCGAAGAAGCAGATCTCTGACTCCGCTCCTGCATTCAAGGCCGCCATCGAGACCAAGCCGGTGGAACTTTTGGTAGGCAATGCCTCCAAGACCGTCACCATTGGGACGAACCTGGATCCCAAATAGGAAAACACGATCGTCGAGTTCCTCCATGAGAATAGGGTCATCTTTGCCTGGCAACCTGCCGACATGAAAGGTGTACCTAGGGAACTTGCCGAGCACAGATTAAACATAGATCCAAAATGTAAACCAGTGAAACAATCTCTAAGACGCTTCGGAGATGAGAAGAGACGTGCCATTGGCAAAGAGATAACTAGGTTACTTAAGGCTGGGTTTATCTGAGAAGTCCTTCACACCCGATGGGTGGCTAATCCTGTACTTGTCCCCAAAAAGGGAACCAATGAATTAAGAATGTGCGTTGATTACACCGGCTTGAACAAAGCATGTCCCAAAGATCCGTTTGCTTTGCCTCGCATTGACCAAGTCATTGACTCGACGGCTGGCTCGGAACTTTTGTGTGTTTCTCGATGCATACTCAGGATACCACCAGATCAAGATGAGGAAGTCGGACCAATTGGCCACGTCGTTCACTACTCCATACAGCACGTTTTGCTATGTCACGATGCCCTTTGGGCTGAAAACGCAGGTGCTACCTACCAGCGGACAATGCAGTGTTGCCTTCACGACCAAATTGGTCGGAACGTTCACGCCTATGTGGACGATATCGCGGTGATGTCTAAAAAGTCAAACAACTTAATTTCCGACTTAAAGAAACCTTTGATAATCTCCGAAAATACAACATGATGCTCAACCCTAAGAAGTGCGTCTTCGGGGTTCCAGCCGGCAAATTGTTGGGCTTCATCGTTTCCCATCGCGGAATCAAGGTCAACCCGGATAAAATCAAGGCCATCCTAAACATAAACCGTCCGACATGCCTAAAGGACATTCAGTGACTAACAGGTTGTGTTGCAGCAGTTAGTCGGTTCGTCAGCCGACTTGGAGAGAAGGCTTTGCCGTTGTACAAGTTGCTGAAGAAGGCGGACAAATTCACGTGGACAGACGAAGCAGATGCAGCATTGAAGCAGCTCAAGGAGATTCTTTCCTCAGCGCCCATCCTTGAAGCACCCGAGCCTGGAGAGCCCCTGTTAATTTACATGGCGGCAACCAACCGGGTTATTAGCATCATCGTCGTGGTAGAGCGGAAGGAACCAGGCTACGAGCACGGAGTTCAACGACCAGTTTACTATGTGAGCGAGGTCTTGACGGAGTCCAAGCAGCGTTACCCGCACTACCAAAAGATAGCTTATGGAGTATTCCTCGCTTCTCGGAAGCTGAGGCATTACTTTCAGGAGCACCCAATCACAGTAGTGAGCAAGACTCCACTGTCCGACATTATCAATAACAGCGACGCTACAGGAAGGGTCGCGAAGTGGGGCATTGAACTTGCCGCCTTCGAGATTACCTACAAGAGGCGCGACGCTATCAAGTCACAAGCTTTGGCGGATTTTATTGCAGATTGGACGGAGATGCCAGATGCTACTCCGTTGCCAGAACCAGAGTACTGGGTGATGCACTTTGACGGATCAAAGTTGCTCAACGGCTCGGGGGCTGGTGTACTGCTACAGTCACCAAAAGGAGACAAGCTACACTACGTTCTGCAGATCCACTTCGAGGCTACAAACAACATGGCGGAGTATGAAGCACTCATTCACGGACTACGTGTAGCCAAGGATATTGGCATCAAGCGCATAGTTTGCTGTGGAGATTCCGACTTGGTTGCCCAGCAGGTGGCTGGCACCTGGAACACGCGGAACCCTATGATGGTGGCATATCGCGACGAAGTGGACGAGATAGCCAAGAGCTTCTTGGGCTACGAAGTCAAGTATGTACCTAGGGAGAAAAACGAGGTGGCTGATCTACTGTCTAAGCTTGGATCAGGGCGCAAGCAAATTCTGCCAGGAGTTTTCCTAGATCATCTACGCACACCATCCGTGAATGGCGCCGACATCGATAACCCAGATAGAGCTGACTCTTTCGACAACATGGTGACAAAGATCCCTCCGGCTTGGACAAAACCGTTCATGGAGTATCTCGAACACGGAACTTTGCCCGACGATAAAGTCGAAAGACGGCAAATAGTACGACGAGCAAAGGGTTATACCATAATCAATGGGCAACTCTATAAAAGGAGCACTACTGGTGTATACTTAAAATGCGTTTCCCAGCTCGAAGGTATGGAAATCCTGCGCGAGATCCATCTCGGAGATTGCGGGCATCACGCCGCTCCTCGATCATTGGTCTTGAAAGCCTTCCGAAAAGGATTCTACTGGCTGACCGCGAAGGCGGACGCCGACAAGCTGGTTGAGACATGCACGGGATGCCAGTATTATGCCCGACAACCACATGTTCCTGCTGAAGAATTGCGAACAATACCAATAACTTGGCCGTTTGCAGTCTGGGGGCTAGACATGGTGGGACCGTTACAAACGGCACCGGGTGGATTTACTCATCTGCTTGTAGCAGTTGACAAATTCACCAAATGGATAGAAGCTAAACCCATTAGAAAGCTCGATGGGGCAACTGCCCTCAGGTTTGTCCGAGATCTAGTGGTGAGATTTGGTCTCCCACATAGCATCATCACCGTCAACGGAAGCAACTTGTCACTCGGGGAAGTGGAGGACTATTGCTGGGACAAAGGCATCCGACTTGACCTTGCATATGTGGCACACCCATAATCCAATGGTCAGGTTGAGCGAGCCAATGGATTAATTCTGCAGGGAATCAAGCCACGTCTTGAGGCACCGCTACATAGAGCAGCTGGGGCCTGGGCGGAAGAATTTCCATCCGTCCTGTGGAGTTTACGAACCACACCCAACAGATCCACCGGCTACACGCCTTACTTCATGGTATATGGAGCAGAAGCCATCCTACCTTCCGACATCCTCCACGACACACCAAGAGTTGCCGCCTACGACGAAGATGACGCTGAAGAATCCAGACGCCTAGATGTGGACCTTCTCGAGGAGGAGCGCGTTCTGGCATGCCAAAGATCCGCCATCTACCAGCAGAAGCTACGCAGCTACCATAGTCGCCGCGTTCGGCATCGCTCGTTTAAAGAGGGTGATTTAGTACTCCGACTTAAGCAGAAGAAGTCACACAAATTATCCCCGTCATGGGAAGGACCGTTCATCATAAGCAAGGCGCTGCTCAATGGGTCTTACTACCTTGTCGACAATCGTGAACTAAAGGATAGACCCAACGAGGATCATAAGCGTAAGCGACGTGACCTGGATGATGACTACCCGGAGCTTGATCGGCCATGGAACATAAAGCCCACGTCCTTTCTACACTTAGCATTTTTTATCTAATTGTGTACCTCTTATATGATCAATGAAATAAAGCTCTTTGGTTCACTCATATTGCTGAGTCTTTTACCTCCTTTACTGTTCATTTTTGGATCATATAAAACCTTTATGCACAAGTCTTGGGATTGCACCTGTGAAAATTCCGCCTACGGGCGTTAGCTTAAGTTTTCTGGTCTACACGTTCTTTATTGTTTTTATGTGGATTCTGGAGTAGTGACTTTCGGCACTTATTGTCGGCGATTTTGTGCTCAGGTTATTGACGATGCCATTGGGCATCATCACCTAAGCGCATGGTTCCGACAACGAGTCTTCCGACTCACGAAAAGTCAAGCATAAAAACAAGAGTAATGGATAAGTCAACACTTGCTTAAAAAATATATACATACTGGGAATTAATTCTTAAGTAGCAGGATACGACAACCATTGTTTTCCGCCTTAAGGTCACATCAACAAAGTTTTTCCCGTGCACACACCAAAGGTGAAACAGAAATTACAAAGTTTTTTTCATTCTTTGGGCGCAGGAGACTTGGAGGCCGCATCATCACCAGCCGGAGAATCGCCCTCGACGTCGGCACTGTGATGAGACTCGGGGGAATCTTTGTTGATGTTGTCGATGAGGTTCCTGGGCACGACGTCAACATCCACCAACTCGGCAACCCTGGTGTCGTAGCCCGCGAGTGATGACAGGATGGCTTCGTGATCGACCTCCTTGCCGTCATCATCCACGTCAGGGATACCAGAGGTCACCGTGTCGATGTTGGCATCTTCATAGTGTGCCTTCACCATAGACAGCGCCATCCTTGCGCCAGCCCGTGCGCATGAACCTTTCCAGCTCGCGACACGCTCGGGGGCTCGGCGCAGAATCTCCGAGTACTTCTCCATGGAGTCCGAGGCCTTGATATAAATCTGGAGGGGCTTGGCAATCTCCTTGGCTTGGGCGATGGCGGTATTGATGAAGTTGCCGGCAAGAACCATGCATTCTTTGTCCGAAGGAGGCGAGCGTGTTAAACCCATAGGAGCTGCAAATTCCGACAAGAAGGGCATGAGTTCAAAAAACTCTAAGTATCCAGACTGAAGGGTTTCGCGGCATAGTAAATCAAAATTTTCTACGGATGCGAATAGAGGGGAAGCCAAGATCTAATCTAGGAGATGCAAACAACAAGAGAGATTGTATTAGATCTTCATACCCTTGAACATTCGCACAGCGGAACGTTCGTCGGAACGTGGGTGATGTAGTCGTACTCGCTTCTCCTCCTCGCGATCCGATCCGATCTAGCACCACAAGTGGCGGTGCCTCCGTGAGATGCACACGTGCAGAACCTCGACGTCTCCTCCTTCCTCGGACCAGCAAGTATGGTGGAGAGACGGATTGGATCTACAACACGACGGCGTGGTGTATATGGTGGAGAATTTCTGCAGCAGGGCTTCGCCTACAAACAGTCGGGAGGGAGAGAGGAAGGGCACCAGGGCGGCTAGGATTGGAGGGGAAGGTGTAGGAGGTGGTGCGCCCCCAGCCCTCTTTATATAGAGGGGTGGGGCGGCAATCCTAGCCCCCTCCCCCAAGCCAAGGCCGGCGGCCAAGGAGGAGGAGTGGGGGGCAAGGAACCCCCCCCCCCCACTTCTAGAAGCTCTATCTAGGGTAAACCCTCTTGGCCTGCTGGGCCCTATGGGGCCTTGTGACCCTGGCCCAATGCGGCCAGGGCACTCCCTCATAGGCCCATGCCCCCTCCCGGAAGGTGTGACCACGTTGGTCCCCTTCCGGAAGGTTCTAGAAGCTTCCGGTACAATACCGATTAACCCGGAACAATTCCGAACTCCAAAAACTGCACTGCCTTATATGAATCTTATTCTCGGGACCACTCTGGAACCTCTCGTGATGTCCCGGATCCCATACGAGACTCCGAACAAAAACTCATAAACCAATTATCCAATCTATCCTAGCGTCGAGACACGTTATGTGTGACCTCGGGTTCGAGAATATGCAGACATGATCTTCTATCAATAATCAACAGCGGGGTCTAGAAACCCATATTGACTCCCACACATTCATCGATGATCATATCGGATGAACCACGATGCCAAGATTCAATCAATCCCATATATATATTCCCTTCGTCTCGCGATATTTTACTTGCCCGAGATTCGATCGTCGGTACCGTCATACCTAGTTCAATCTCGTTCACAGCAAGTACTTTACTCGTTCCGTAATCCGATATCACTTTGTGATTAACTCCTTAACCACATGCTTGCAAGCGGTGTTGATATCGACATCGAGTGGGTTCGGTATATCTCCGACTTGGGAGGGTCAAATCCCATCTCGATACATACAACCCAACAGATACTTTCCGATCACCTGAGAGACACCTTTATGATCACCCTCTCATAGGATGATGTTTGATGACCTCAAAGCTTTCTTCCGATACCAGGGAGTTGTATTATCTCATGGTCTAAGGAATACAATATTTGACATAAGAAAAGCTTCGCAAAGACGAACACGATGACACGATCTAATTGCTTAGCTTAGTTTGGGTCTGTCCACCATATCATTCTCCCAATGATATGATCTCATTATTAATCGACAACTCATGTCCATGGTTAGGAAACCTTAACCATCATTAATCAATGAGCTAGTCCATAGAGGCGTACTAGGGACACGGTGTTGTTCACAAACCACACAAGTATTAAAGTTCCCGCTTAATACAATTCTAGCATGGAATATAAACATTATCATGAACAAGAATTATAATAATAACATCTTTATTATTGCTTCTAGGGCATAATTCCAACACAGACTACAGAAATACAAGGCAGAGGAAACTTACTAAAGATGCTGGCCTTGGCCTGCCAAACGATGTCCGCCAAGGATTCCTTCTCTTGTTGGAGGAGCTTAAACGCCTCGCTATGGCGAAGATTTTTCTCATCAGCAGCTTGCTTCTGATCCTTTAGGATCGCAAGCTCCTCCTTCAAGGGAATGATCTCCGCGGAGGCGGAATCCTGCAGAGCTTTCATGGAATCCTCGTGCATCTTCAGCATCTCCTTCCTTTCCTCCTTCAGGATCTTATTCTCGCTATCCAGCTGCTGGATATGCTTGTTGGAGATATGCCCAAGAGGCAATAATAAAGTGGTTATTATCATATCTTCATACTTATGATAAATGTTTACATACCATGCTATAATTGTATTAACAGGAAACATTAATACTTGTGTGATTTGTAAACATAAAAGAGTCCCTAGTAAAGCCTCTTGTTAAACTAGCTTGTTGGTTAATATATGATCATGGTTTCCTGATCATGAACATAGAGATGTTATTAACAACAGGGTCATATCATTAGGAGAATGATGTGATGGACATACTCCTATAGATAAGCATAGCATAAAGATCAAGTCATTTCAATAGTTCAATTGCTATATGCTTTCTGATACATAGTAACCTGATTCCTTCGACCATGAGATCATGCATATCACCTTTACCGGATGGATGCTTTGATGTCATCAAACACCACACCGTAATGTGGTTATAAAGGTGGCATTGAGTGTTTGGAAAGTATTGGTTGAGACACATGGATCAAGAGTGGGATTTGTCCATCCATATGACGGCTAGATATACTCAGGCGCCACTCGGTGAAAGGTCATCCAATTAGCTTGCAAGCATGTGACTGGCTCACAAGGGATCACATATCCCGGGACCGAGAAAAGAGTCCTTTTCGGTAACGAGGTTGAACTAGGTAGGCAGAGAGCCCGACGATCATAAACTCGGATAAGTAAACTATCGTGTGACAAAGGGAAATTGGTATGGTGTGTACGTGGTTCATTCGATCGCAGTAATCGAGAAATATGTGGAGCCATATGAATTTCCAGATTCCTCTATTGTTTATTGTTCGAGAAGTGTCTCGATCATGTCCGCATAATTCACGAACCGTAGGGAGACACACTTAAGGATTCACGTTGTTTGAGTAGTTATGGTATTATGAGAAAGAGACCGAATGTTGTTCGAGTCTCGGATGGGATCCAGGATATCAAGAGGAGATCCGGAATGGTCCGGAGAATAAGATTCATATAAGGAAAGTCCTGCTGGAGTTGGGGAATGGTTCCGTGTTTTCATCGGAATGTTCTAGAAGGTTCCGGAATGTCCGCTCGGGGAAGGGTACATGAATGTGTCATGGTAAGTTGGAATGATTGCATCATGTACTAGGTGTTCTTGCTGTCCAAAATAAAGGGTTTATTTAAATCCTAAATTGAAAAGTCAAACGGCTAGTTTGAAAGTCAAACGGCAATTTTGGGAAGTGGAAGAGAGGAGGATTGGTGGAGGCCGAATTGGAGGAGGGTTCCTCCTTGGCCGGCGCCCACCAAGCCGACTTGGGAGGGACTCACCTCCCTTGGCCGGCCCCTCCCACCTATATAAGGAGGGCAGGGCTCCTCCTAGGACACACAAGTTTCCACCTCTAATCTCCGGTTTAGAGCCTTTTTGGTTTAGAGCTTCTAATTGCTTTAGCCAGCGGTTTAGAGCCTTCTAATTGGTTTAGAGCCTTCTAATTGGTGTGTCTAATTACTAGACCACTAATAGCCTCTCTCATAAGCTCCACCATACTCGCACCGGCTTAAGGCGAAGCCTCAGGGATCTCCCTCTACTTCGGTACGCCACATTTGTCTGCCGGAATCACGAGGAGAGTGCTACAACCTCCATTTGCTGGAACAAGGAGAGGAAGGTCTTCGTCGAAAATTTAACGTGTGACCGATCATGGAGCGCTGCCGAACGTATGGCGCTGGAAGGATCGCTCACGCGATCTTGAGATCGGAAAGAGTACGACTACATCACCTACGAGAATCTGCTCGTTAACCGCTTTGGAATCTTCGAGGGTGAGTTCCTCTATCGACTGCTGCTACAATCTAGTAGATAGATCTTGGCTTGTTTGTTTGTATGCGATAGAAAATTTTTGTTTTCCATGCTACGAACCCCTACAAAGGGTATCGAGCCGTGTCTATATGTAGATCTGTTGACGAGTAGAACACAATGGTCATTGTGGGCGTTGATGCTTTTATTGTAGATTGCTTTTTGTGTACTTTGCATCTTGCGGTATGTTGGGATGAAGCGGCCCGGGCTAACCTTACATGACATCGCTCATGAGACTTGCTCCACGCTTGACATGCAACTTGTATTGCATAAGTGGCTTTGTGCTGCTTTCTCCTAGCATAGTAAAGATCCAATTTACAACGGGTGATCAACAATGCTAGTATCAATGTTGTGGTTCTTGTTCGTAAGTTAGAACGACACTTATTGAAAGCCCCAAACCACGTAAAATATGCAAAGAAAGTAGAAGCGTCTAACTTTGTTTTGCAGGGGTGTGCAGTGATGTGATATGGCCATGGTTGTGATTATATTTGATGTATGCAATGTTCCTTATTGTAAGTTGGCAACCGGCAGGAGCCATATGGTTGTCTTTAATTTCTGTTAAGACCTGCGTGTCTATTCAAAATAGTTGTAATAGTTGAAGCTGGTGGACGACAACCATGAAGAAGCGTCATTGACCTTGATGCTATGCCGGTGATGATGGAGATCATGTTCGTGCTTGAAGATGGAGATCGGAAGCACAAAGAAGAAAGGCCATATCATATCACATATTATGAATTGCATGTGATGTTAATCCTTTATGCATCTTGTATTGCTTAGTAGACGACGGTAGCATTATAAGATGATCCCTCATGCACATAAATTTCAAGTTCTAAAGTGTTCACCCTTAGTATGCACTGCCAAAGCTTGCCGCTCAAGCACCTCGTGATGATCGGGTGTCTTTGATTCCGCGGGTGAATACAACGTAATCAAGCCAGATTTGCTTATGCGGTAGCTAAGGTTTGATCTTGACGAGCCTAGCATGTACAGACATGGCCTCAGGAACACGGATTGCCGAAAGGTAGAGCATGAGTCATATAGTAGATATGATGAACATGTTGATTGTTCGCCATTAAAGCTATATCAACTCTCGTGATGATCGGTTTTGATGTGGTGGATTTGGTTCGTGTGATCACTAAAACAATGTGAGGGATATTGTTTTGAGTGGGAGTTCACCTAGATTAATTTAATTATTAATTAGAACTCAATTTATCATAAACTAAATCAAAGTGAATTTGCATAGTTGTTGTAGTCATTGGCATCAGTTTACCACCTTGCGCTTAGTTATAATTGAGATGATAGAACTATAGAATTCTGGTTAGTTACTTTACGAACTGGTATCGTATTGTTTTGAAGTGTTAATCTAAAGTTTAAAAGTCCTATTGCAAACTTTCAGTAATTCCTTCTACTCCACAAAGTTTAATAATTAGTATTAAAACAAGAGTGACAATTCCAAGTGTTAGTGTTTGAGTATCATGTTTGTCTCCATGAGTCTTGATCTTCAAAGGATTGTCTTAATATCAAGGTTATCTAGGATCTGAAAGAGTTGTTTCGTAAAACCATGATGTGTGGAAGATATTGTGATATCTGAAATGAAGTTTTGGTTACAACATGATAGAGTATAATTTGGCAAAAGTCATGTTCTCATATTTGATGAGAATTTGCAAAAGGTTGGAGACACTAGTTGTCCTAATCTTCCAAAAGGTTTTGAGAGCAACATTATACTCATGATTCACCGTTACAAGCTAAAGTAGCTAGATCATGGATAAGTCCATGATGAGGTTGAATATTTGCTGTAGGTAAAATGTTTACTACACCAAGAGATTACTAAAGACAGGAATTTGAAAGAACACCAAATATTTGATAATGGTGATCTACTTCAAAGTGCAAGTTCAAAGACATTGGTATTTAACTATACACGCTTTTGGACTATGTGTCATAAGTATGACTCCACTATTGATGTTGATAGACTCTTTCAAATGTAAAAGGAAATTCGAAAGAGAATCTCATAAGTATATGGCAGAAAAGAAAAGACTAGAATTGTTCAGTTTAAGTATATAGATGATATATGTGTTATGGCTATATTCTTTGCTTATTAAACAATGTGGTTTTAAGTATTTGATACTGAATTTGTTGGTGTGAATCGTCATACGAAACAACACAATTCATGAACTACAATGGCCTAAGTAACTAGCAAAGAATAGGTGATGATGTTCATCGAGAACAAATAAAGGGTTATTTTGTTGCTCGTTAAACATCAACGCTTGCCTTCAAGATTTGTTTTATCAGGTATTATGAGAACAAAAGGGTTGTTCAAATAATTGCCGTAATCCATAAAAGATGGATGATTCACAAATCTCGTTGGAGAAATCACATCCATAAAACTAGTGCTAAAATTGTCGAAAGACAAATTGATTGAAAGATCACTTAGGAAGTGACATCGCTTAAATTATATTGAAAGAAAACATGAAGAAACTCCATGTGGATGGAATTTTGGAGTCTTTTGATTTTGATCAAATGACGTTTGTGAAACTTTCCTAGAGATAATTAAAACTTCGTTCATAGGTCAAAAGGGAACGAAAGACTAGCTTATTGGAACTTGTGCATATTGTTGTACGAACTCCATTATGTGTAGTCAAGAGCGATGAATTTCAACTTCATATGCTTTCTCCGAAAATTTGAGTGAATATATGAATATTTACTTAATAAGGATAAAGTATGAAACACTTGAAAAGTTCAAAGACTTTCAAGATGAAGTGCAAAATCATTGTAACAAGAATATGAATAGTTTATGATAAGATCATAAAGGAAGATATTTAAGTTACAAGTTTAGCATAATACCTAAGATTTATGGAATAGTTCCGTGGATTTGCATTTCAAACACCATAAGAGTATGGAGCATTCGAGATATGTAATTAAACCTTGTTTGACATGGTAAGATCAAAGGTATAATTCATAAAACTGCCATTATATTTTAAAGATTAAAAGCTTTAGAGATTACCGTTTTCCAAAAAGAGCTCCATCATAATCCGCTGAAATGACACCATATAAAGCTATGGTTTGGGATAAAACCCAAGTAGTCCTTTCTTAAACATTGGTATGCTATGCATAAGAAAGATGTGTGCAACCAAAGTCGGATGAACCTGTCTTTGTATAAATGTTAAGTATTCCTCCATAAACACCGGAGACAAAAGTGTTTGTCGCTTAGAACGTCAAGTTTCTTTGAGAAGGAATTTTTCGTGAAAAGTTAAGTGGGAGGACGATAGAACTTTGATAAGGTTAAAGGAACCTTAGCTATATGTGCAAGTTGCAAAGACCGAAAAGTGTTCCGAGGCAGAACAATACTCATGGCTCACGTGCCTCAAAGGTTGTGGTCACGGAGGTCTAAGTTTCTATTGAAACAAGTAGGTCGGATGAACAATCAAATACCAAGATTTGAGGGTTGAATCATTATTTGAGAATAATGAACCTACTACATGCAAAGAAGCGATGATGGGCCCTGACTCCGTCAAATGGCTTGAATCCATATAATACGTGATAGTTCCATAAACTATAAATAAATTTTTGAATTTGAAGGACCCTCTAAAGGTGTAAGACCTTGCGCTTGTGTTTGGATCTATAAAGAAGTAGACATGGATGTTTCACATCTATGAAATAGTCGACATGTTGGGAAAGAGTTCACAACAATGTTCAAAGGTTGTATATGACAAGATTTGATCTTTCATAGCTTAATTTTAGTCTAGACGGATTAATGTAGCAACCACTACATATAATTTGTTATGTGGTAGTAGAATAAACAAAACAAGTTCTTCTAATAGAATGGTTACCTAGGACGGTGCATGACACGGTCCAAAGGGTTTTGTTAATTCAAAGGATGCTAAAAGCATATGCAAACTTCAATGGTTGAAGTAAGCATAGCGAGTTGGAATCTTCACTATGATGAAACTGTTAAAAGAGTTTAATTTCATCGGAGACAATGAAGATGCTTGCATTTGCAAGAAATTAAGTGGGAGCGCTAAGACATGTTTCTAATACATTATGTGGAAGACATATTGTTGATTGGAAATAATGTATCTTTTATTAACACATATTAAGAATTTCATCCCGATGAAAGACTTAGGCAAAACCCAAATATTTGGCATCAATAGACGCTAATATGGTTGTGCCGTATACATAGACGAGATATTGAATGAATTCAATATAGAAACTACAAGAAAGGTTCTTGTTGCACATAAAGGATTGAAAGAGTTCAATGTTGATGATATATTCAAGTGTATTGGCACTTCGTAAGTGAAACAAAGATTCAAGTATAGATTGATACTTGATGTATGAAATCACAAAGAGTATTTATATCAATCATACTGTGATATGTACAAATCCAGATATGTCCTATGCTATAAATATTATGAGCATATACCGTAATGATTCATAAGATGATCATTGACGATAGTAAGGATATTCTTATGATCTTTTGGAAGAACTAAGAGTATATTATTTGTAGAAGTGACAAATAGATGGTTAGTTCATTGTAAAAGTACTACATTGATACTAGTTTTGTCACAAAGTACAAATTAAGTTTATCTCAATCTAAATTAAGGGTGGCACAATATAATGGAAAGTGAGTTCCATAATGGATTTGGATGAGTTCCAAAGTTAAGACATTGTGACAGATACTTCAACAAACGGCTAAGTATATGACTGCTATTATAGCAGCAAAAGAGGGCATTTGTGTCAAGTAGTTTGTTATCAAACTAGGTGTAGTTCACAGCGGGATAATACTATGAAGATATATTGTGCGACAATATTATCAACATGTTTTAACCCCAAAGAACTAAAGGTCACACCGAAAGACCAAATCATACAAAGCCATCTCATTAGAGAATGAGTGATGCGAGAGACGCAAAGACATGCAATTACACACGGACTGGAAGTGTCGATCCGAGATCAGTTAACCACTAGCAATCGTGTACATACAACACCATAAAGCCATAGGTGTTGAAAACACAAAGGTTTGAAACTAGATTATTGACTCTAGTGCAAGTGGGAGACTGTTGGAGATATGCCCAAGAGGCAATAATAAAGTGGTTATTATCATATCTTCATACTTATGATAAATGTTTACATACCATGCTATAATTGTATTAATGGAAACATTAATACTTGTGTGATTTGTAAACATAAAAGAGTCCCTAGTAAAGCCTCTTGTTAAACTAGCTTGTTGGTTAATATATGATCATGGTTTCTGATCATGAACATAGAGATGTTATTAACAGGGTCATATCATTAGGAGAATGATGTGATGGACATACTCCTATAGATAAGCATAGCATAAAGATCAAGTCATTTCAATAGTTCAATTGCTATATTCTTTCTGATACATAGTAACCTGATTCCTTCGACCATGAGATCATGCATATCACCATTACCGGATGGATGCTTTGATGTCATCAAACACCACACCGTAATGGTGGTTATAAAGGTGGCATTGAGTGTTTGGAAAGTATTGGTTGAGACACATGGATCAAGAGTGGATTTGTCCATCCACATGACGGATAGATATACTTTGGGCCCTCTCGGTGAAATGTCATCCAATTAGCTTGCAAGCATGTGACTGGCTCACAAGGGATCACATATCACGGGAACGAGAAAAGAGTACTTATCAGTAACGAGGTTGAACTAGGTATGCAGAGATACCGACGATCCTAACCTCGGATAAGTAAACTATCGTGAGACACAGGGAAATTGGTATCGTATGTAAGTGGTTCATTCGATCGCAAAGTACTCGTAGAAATATGTGGGAGCCATATGAATTTCCAGATTCCTCTATTGGTTATTGTTCGGAGAAGTGTCTCGATCATGTCCGCATAATTCACGAACCGTAGGGAGACACACTTAAGGATTCGACGTTGTTTGAGTAGTTATGGTATTATGAGAAAGAGACCGAATGTTGTTCGAGTCTCGATGGGATCCGGATATCACGAGGAGATCCGAATGGTCCGGAGAATAAGATTCATATAAGGAAAGTCTTTCGGAGTTGGGGAATGGTTCCGTGTTTTCATCGGGAATGTTCTAGAAGGTTCGGAATGTCCGGGCCTGGGGGAAGGGTACATGAATGGGTCATTGTAAGTTGGAATGATTGCATCATGTACTAGGTGTTCTTGCTGTCCAAAATAAAGGGTTTATTTAAATCCTAAATTGAAAAGTCAAACGGCTAGTTTGAAAGTCAAACGCAATTTTGGGAAGTGGGAAGAGGAGGATTGGTGGAGGCCGAATTGGAGGAGGGTTCCTCCCTTGGCCGGGCGCCCACCAAGCCGACTTGGGAGGGACTCTCCTCCCTTGGCCCCTCCCACCTATATAAGGAGGGCAGGGCTCCTCCTAGGACACACAAGTTTCCACCTCTAATCTCCGGTTTAGAGCCGTTTTGGTTTATAGCTTCTAATTGCTTTAGCCAGCGGTTTAGAGCCGTCTAATTGGTTTAGAGCCGTCTAATTGGTGTGTCTAATTAATATACCACTAATAGCCTCTCTCATAAGCTCCACCATACTGCACCAAGCTTAAGGAAGCCTCAAGGATCTCCTCTACTTCCGGTACCACGCCAGCTGCCGGAATCACAAGGAGAGTGCTACAACCTCCGCTGCTTTGGAACAAGGAGAGGAAGGTCTTCACGAAAATTTAACGCAGACCGACTACGGAGCGCTGGAACGTGGCGCTGAAGGATCGCTCACGCGATCTTGAGATCGGAAAGAGTACGACTACATCACCCACGAATCGCTCTCGTTAACCGCTTTGGAATCTTCGAGGGTGAGTTCCTCTATCGACTCGTTGCTACAATCTAGTAGATAGATCTTGGCTTGTTTGTTTGTATGCGATAGAAATTTTTTGTTTTCCATGCTACGAACCCCTACAATGCTTGGACTGCTCGACAATGTCCTTGGCCTTGGCGACATGTTCTGCAAGTCGGAGAAAACAAAGTACACTGTGAGTACTCAGAGAATGTGGGCACAAAAACAAGACAGAATGCGCAATAAGAAAACAGACTCTTGTTTTTGATGATTTGTTCCTTCAAGATGGCAGTTTTACCCTTTTCGGCTTCAAGATCTGCGCGCATCTTCTGGTACTTATCGTTGGCCATGCCCCTCCGAGCATTCTCGTTCTGTGGAAACAAATACAGAGTTAATTCGTTGTTTGATCTGCTTGGAGCTTCTAGTCGGAAATTTTCCACCTAGATGCTCAGGGGCAACAGCGAGAATTTTTAACTTAGCAATATGCTTAGCTTTTCTTTAAGCATCTAGTCGGAGCTAATTCAGTTCTTGATTAGAAGCTTGGGGGCTACAGTATAAAGTTTTTAACTCAGAATCTGCTTAGCTTTTCTTTAAAGCATCTAGTCGGAACTAATACAGTTACAACTAGAGGCTTGGGGGCTACAACATTGAAAATTTATGAACACTGTGTATGCTACTCTTAAAGCATCTAGTCGGAGTAATTCATTCCATCTAAATGCTTGGGGGCTACAGCGAGAGTTTTTTTAACTTAGTCACTCTTAGAGCATATAGATGCAAAACCTATGGTTTTCCGTCTACATCCTCGGGGGCTACAGTGGGATACTCGTATGAAATGCAGAAGGCAAAGTAAAAACTTACAAGTGCAATAATCTTGAGGTTTTTAGCGCTCTCGGCTAGCAGCTTGCCGAAGGAAATGCTATTTCCTCGCAAGATATCCGCTTGTCGGAGTAGCTCCTCAAGACCGCACGTCGGAGATGACGGCACTCCTCCAGGAACCATAGTTGTGTTACTCGGCAGAAGCGCCGGGTAAACTATCTTTGGGTACTCGAAGGGTTTCTGGGGAGTAGGGGCGCCACCTTCGGCAGAGGTACCAGCTCCTACCACCGCCTTGCCGCTATCGATGGCATCCTTAGCCGGAGCTTCAGCCATTTGAAGAGCAACGCTCTCCTGCATCGCCTGCTCGCCGACAACAGCGAGCTCGGTAGAGGCGCCAGAATCTGCTTCCATGGCGGAAGGGCCTGGTGCCTCCTGGACTTGAGAGCTTGTTAGAGCAGAGGAGGGCTTGAAGACAGGAGTAGCATGGGCGATGGCGGGGGAGGAGTCGCGATGCAGCATATCTTTGATATTTCTAGAAGCCCCAAGAGTCTTGGAGGACTTCTTGAGGCTAGTTGTGGCTTTCTTCCTGAAACGTGCAAAATGCATAAGTACAGGAATAAGACGGATAAATAAGACAATGTCGGAGAATGAGAGGCTTACACTAGGGGGGGGCGCTTTGGCAAAAATCCTGGTGGCTTTTTCTTTTCCGCCTCCAGGGCGGCAGTACTCTTTTTGGAGGCTCCACCCTCCGTCTTCTTCTTCTTGCCTCCGTCGGCAGCGTCAGAGGTGGAAATCTTCCGCTTTCGCGCCAACAGGACATCGTCATCGGACACGACCGTGACTTCCTTCATCTTTGGATCGTAGATTTGGGCAGCCAGGTTGTCCTCATCTAGATCGCTAAGCTGTTAAGTGAGAAATCACCATGTTAGATAAGATGGCACTGGCAAGACGGAGAAACTAGAGCAATGTCATACACGGAAAATAAATACCTACCTTTGGGAACTTGCCATCTACGTACATGTCATAGGTGATGGTGAAGCCACGCTTCTTATCCTTCACCTTGACGATGTCCTTCAGGCAGAGCTTGACGGAGTCGCTCGAGAAGTTATCCACGGAGATCCGGAGGGTATCCTTTCGATCACTGGTGTACTCGTGCATGAACTTCATGCGGTGCTGCAGAGGTTGGATTCGCCTGATGAACCAGCACATGGCTAGGTCCAAGCCGGTCAAACCCGTCTCTACGAACCACTCGATCCGCCTTATTGCGCGAGAAGCGTCGAGGTCGGAGGGAAGGGAGGAATGGGATCTTCATGTTGAAACTTCAGCGGCGGCTCCATCCACGAAGTCCGGGTACGTCACTTCTCAGCCCGCCAAAGGAATGTCGGGGCCGTAGAAGTACGTCCGCTGCCAGTTTTTGCACGACTCGTGGCCGACGATGTCGGGGAACCACCGGCCAGGTCGGATCTTGAAGCTTATGGTACCGCAGTTCCTAAGCTCCTCTCTACTATGTTTGGCTTCACGTTTGACGGTGAAGAAATACACGAACAAGTCTAACCTAGGCCTAATCCCTAGGTAACCCTCACAAAGTGTCGCGAAGTTGCTAAGAACTAAGATACTATTGGGGGAGAGGTTTGGGGTTGGACCTTGAAGTGGTTCAAGACGGACAGAAAGAAGTGGGAGATGGGCAGAGAAACGCCGCATACCAGTTGGGCCTTGAGGTACACCTTTTCTCCGGCTTGGGGAGAAGGTGTCACCTCGCCGGCTGGCGCCGCCCGCCAGGCGAGCCCCTCCGTCGTGGGAAGGTAGCCTTCGGCGACCATCTCTTGTATGTCGTGGTCGGTGATGTCCGAGCCGCGCCAGTCGCCCTTGTGCGAGTCTGGCTCTTCTTCCAGAGGCTCTAGCGCCGCCAGATTGTGGTCACCGCCGACGCGGGGATGACCAGGCCCTCTGGGGGCATGATGACGGAGCTCGCCGGCTTTGCCGTGGCTTCGCTCGACGCCGCCATCGACGGGGAAGAGCTGCTGCTAGCCATGGAGGACCGGAAGGATGCGACTGATGCAAAGAGAGGCTAGGGTTTCTTCCAGTTTTCCGCGGAGAGCTCGATGAGGCGTGCGGCTGGAGGAAGAAGATGATGACGCAAGAGAATGGGGTGAAAAAGTGTCAAGTCTCCCATGGTTACTATTTATCCTACTCTGCTTCAAGATTCGTGCATCTAATCGGATGGTTGCCGCGTAAACAACGTGTTCGAGAACGTGCGCGGTAATTTCGCCACGTCTCCAACCGCCACCGCCAATGGTTCGTATCGCTCGCACGGGAAAATCGGATATGATTGCGTTCTCTGCATGTGTGAGTTACGAGGCGTCGCTGACCTAAGCCTACGTCGTCATAACTGACACGGTAGATGAGCCGTCGCATCGAAGATTCTGGCATGGACAGATTTAATTCGACTATGGAAGAGTACGATGGAAGATTCAGCATTTCTCTGACTTACTAATAAAAGATGGAGTAAACCTTGTAGGGTTCTTTGGGAGGACTACAAGATATTGCTTGATGATTTGCCGACATCCATCTAGACGGAGCATTCCACGTGAAGAGGCAAGACGGCGCAAGATCTCGGAGTTCTCCGGGATCTACTGTTGGGGATATGCTATATGGGTATCCTCATAGCATGTCTCTTATCCGACTAACCCGGGTGGCCCATAGTCGGTAGCATGGCCTGTGGCCTGCTGGGCGGCCCAGTTAGGTGGATCCAGAAGGGAGGCCCATGCCGGATAAAGGAAGGCTACGATAGAGTCACCAGCGTACCCGGAGCCTTGGAGTGCAAGATACACAAGACTAGTGATAAACGGTGTAGGACTCTGTAACCCGTCCTGCTAGGGCTTTTCCCTGTAACCCTAGGACCTGGCGACTATATAAGTTGGGCCTATGGGAGCCTTTAGGGCATCGATTCATACAACCTCGCACAGCGAACCTATCTCTGTAACTCGGCGTATCTGCCCTTATAGTGATTTATAGCAGGAGTAGGATCCCGCCACCATCGTGGGATCTGAACCTGGGTAAGCTATGTTACCTCGTACCCGTCAACCGTTCGCCTTACCCCACGTCTCTAAACACGCACTGTAAGGACCCCTCCATGGCGTACTCGTCAGCAATACCACGACATTATCCTCGAGGAAGAACTACTCCCTCCTCATCATGGGAATCAGCAATGGTGATTAAGATGGTGGTGGAGATCGATGGAGATGGCTCCGGGGGCACTTCCTCGTCCCGACAGGGTGCTGGAATAGAGACGTCTGTCCCCCAAATCTCCCCTTCGGTGGCGGCGGCACCGCGGAGGTTTTCGTGGCTTTCTCCCAGATGATTTAGGGTTTCTGAGTCGGGAGGCTTCTTATAGGCGTAGAGGCGAGGCGAGGAGGCAGCCAGGAGGGCCACACCCCCTGGTGGCACGGCCTAGGTGGGCCCAGGCCACCCTAGGGTGTTCCCACCCTAGTTCCCTACTCTGTCTCTGCTTCGATTTTCCGTATCGTTCAGGGGAAATGTGAAGATTGGCTTTCTCCCGTCAAATTCCGACAATATTGAATTTTTAGCTTTTCTGAAACAAAAAACGGCAGAAAACAGACAACTGGCACTGTGGCATCTTGTCAATAGGTTAGTTCCAGAAAGTGTATAAAATACCTCAAAGTGTAGACAAAACATAAGACAAATGATATAAAACAAGCATGGAGCATCAAAAATTATAGATACGTTTATGACGTATCAATGATCTCCCCTCTCCGGCAGGGTGCCGGGAAGAGCTTCAGATCCCTCCTGATCTAGGGACATTTTTGTGGAATTCTGATCGGGTACTTAGGGTTTTCCTCCCGAGGGTCTTATATAGGTGAAGTGGCGAGGTCGGTGGAGCGCCAGGGGGCCCACACCGTAGGGCGGCACACCCCCCTGGCCGGGCCAGGTGCGGCCTCCCTGGGGTGCGTCTCCCCCTCTCCTCTAGACTCCATGTCGTGTCAGGAAAAATAGGAACTTTGGCTTTTGTTTCTTCCAATTACGAGAATATTTCTTTACTAGTTTTTCTGAAACCAAAAATAGCAGAAAACATGAAACTGTATCTATGGCACTTGTTAATATGTTAGTTCTAGAAAATTCATAAAAATACCACAAAGTGTGGACAAAAACATAATATAATTGGTGCAAAATAAGCATGGAGCATCAAAAATTATAGATACGTTTGCAACGTATCAACATCCCCAAGCTTAACTCCTGCTCATCCTCGAGTAGGTAAGTGATAAAAATAATAATTTTTGAGGTGACATGCACCATCACAATCTTGATCAAGGTATTGCAAAGCATTGATAGCTAGGATCAAAGTACTCTAAACATAAGCATGAAAGATATATTTCTAACAATAAGACATAGCAACTATGTTGCAACATGAAAGGCAACACAAACATAAGATCAAGAATAATGCTTTGAAAGACATTTCTTTGTTTCACATATAGAAAACATAGCAAGAGTTGTATTCATCTTGTCCTTCATGGAATAGCAAAACATAAATGCATAGGACACCTTCAAAGTTCATAAGGGTGACTAGATACAAAGAAATTAAGAACAACATGTAACATCCCAATTTCAGCAACCCTGATTTAATGTCAGAAAGGCAAAAATCAGGGGGAACAAAATCTTTCACTTGCAAAGTGTGCTTACTTGTTTGCTTGTGCTCAAGCAACTGCCTGGTATTAGTGTGTACTCCTCAACTCAACACTAGTTTACAAAAAGCTATTTGGAAAAGAGATATCTTGGCTCATCTTTCATTTTCTCAAATGTTCTAGCATTTCAAAACCTGAGCCAAGATGACTTTGACACAACCAAATACTTTACTAGTCTCTATTAATAAAACTATGGAGACATATATATACTCTCCTTATGTTTTCAAGAAAAAACCTTCAACTACTCTTATCTCTAGGTTCTCCAAAAACCTTTATTAAAACCTTTCTATTCCAATCTTAGTAGGAATACCAAGATGATCCTTATCTTACTTCAAGATACACCCAACTCAAAATACCCAACCTTACCTCAATCTAGGCTTGATGGTTACCCTAGTAATAGTGTATAAGTTACAAGATGAATTTCCTTGATCTGTTGGTTGATGAATTGCCTTGATCTCCTGTTTGATGAATTGCCTTGATCTGTCGATTGCCTTGTTTGCTTAAGAACTAGAGTGAGCTAATCTAGTAGCTCATCCCTTAGGACCCAATCCTTGCTTGTGATCATAAATCTCAAACTAAGCATCCAAATTTGGATCTATCCTAAGCCACTAAAGTAACCATCTCCTCTCATGCTCAGATCAATCCAAGGATAATCCCCCTGGATGGTTTCCAACTCAATTGAGACCCAATCTAAGAATGAATCCTATATACTTAGTTATTACCTCAACATCATCTCCTGGATCATGAGTTTTGAACCCATCATCATCTCAAAAGCTTCTACACTTGCACTCTAGTCTAAAACCCTAAATCTGCAAAAAAAAGGGCTAAGTCTAGATTTCTTATCTGGATACCATATTTGGAGCTCTACCTTTTCCATCCTATATGCATTATTGAGAATGCACCTGAACCCTTTTGTAGTACACCTTTAGTACTACCAAGTCCCATTCTTACCCTTGGCTAAGCCATTCTATTTACCATTCATCTATGATGGTTTTGTAGTCAAAATAATAATCTTTTCTGCAAATCTTATCATCTTGCCTACTTGGGCAGAAACTCACATCCATATGCCACCCCCTTGACCAACTCCTTGATTGGTTATCGTCTAATAATCATGGCCTATCAATCATGACCAACTCCTTTTCTGCAACTCACTTGTTTCCATTGGAGCCTTGTGCTTCTTAAACCCACATGGTTTAGGAGGCTACCTGATGTATCTGCTATGGCAGCCTTATTTTCAACAAAGTTTGCCATCACCCCAAAACCACCTCAAATCCAACGAAGCATAACCCTTGCCTCCATCATCATCTATATGACTTGGTCTATCCATCCATATACCCCCTGTACCAAGGTGAACTATGAGCTCCCTTATCCAACCCTATCTAAGTGGCATCAGAATAACTAATCCCTAGATCCTCCCTTATCTAGTTTCCATCCTTTCTACCACTCTTCTTCAAAACCAAGGTTAACCTTGATGCCTACATCAAGTTTATATCATCTACCTTGGATATAATCCTCCCCAAATAATTTCCCCAAATTATTTGGATTATTAAACTATTTCATTTCCCTTACTTACCAAATTCTCAAATCCTTTTCTTTAAAGGCAAGTTTGCTTTTCTCCAAATAACCTTGCCAACTCAAGGCACAATTGAGGCCTATTTATCATATCCCATCTTTCCAACTCAAACTTAATTATTTTTTAAATCCTTGATTATTTCTTTTTGCCCTTTTTCTTAAATGGCAGAAACAAGAAATAATTCCCTAAAAATACTTTCCACCCCAATAAATCCAAATAAAATTCTCCAATGTGTGTTATGGTATTTAAGACCATCTCACATCAAAAACCAAGCTTGTCCAATATAAGATTTTCATCTTAGATTCCATAATATATTTATGCACTTTTTGAAGAAGTGCATTAAAATGGGATTATAATATTTAGAAAAATCCCATTTAAATCATGAAGAGGTTATTTGACCTACTCCACCCACCAGTACCATTTCCACACTTTGCCCAATGCAAATTTATCAACTTCCTTCACAATCCTCCCCTTGATCAATTTTGCCAAACCAAAGCAATCTTGATTCAAAACCAACTCTACTCCTCACCAAATCTTGTCAAACACTCCTCCACAGCATCATCACTCTCTCCTGGTCGTGCACAGTACACCAAGCCACTGTAGCACCTCCCCTCCTCCTTGTCCCCTAGTTCTTGAGAGAGACAGGCATATCTCCTAAAAATCTTGGGCATTAAAAGCCACAGCCTTTCCTCCCCTCTCTGGTCGAACTACTGGCCCCACCACACCCCAACACCTCCCCTCTTGCCCAATGAGCATCCAACAAACCTTGCCCTTTTCCAATTGGACTTGGTCCCTCACACACCACTCCCTCCCCTGTTTATAAGGCCTGAGGCCAGTACCACTCTCCCCCTTGACCTCATTTTCCCCCAGCACGTTCCCCTAACCTCCCAGAGCTCCTCTCCCTCTCCCTTGCTCAGCCCTACCCAAGAGAGGGAGAAGAAGAGAGTTTCGGCCATTGCTAAGAACAAGCTCGAGGTGCCCTCCCCCTTTCTCCTCTCAAGCTGCACGTGACCTCCAAGCCACCCCTTACCCATGCTCTACCCTCCCCAAGCTCCCTAGCTCCTCCCTACCTCTGCATGCTCCTAGAGAGGAAGATTTACACCCTCGGCCATGGCAAGAAAAACCGAGCCCCGAGCTCTCCTCTCCCCCTTTCTCCTCTGCATGTCACACCCTGTATTCTCCTCGCTCTCCTGCCCCTAACCCTACCTTATTTCCTTCCCAGGAACCCCTCTACTGACGCCAAGGCGAAGCACCGGCGAGCTCCTCCTCGGCCACCATCGCGCGAGCAAGGTCCTAGCGTCAAACCCAGTGGTGCCACCCCTTGCCGGACTGCCCTCGATGTGCCGTGTCGCCTCCCCCACCCCCAGTCTCCGGAGAGGCCCATGGTGAGGTCCTCGTGTGTCTCCACTCTCTGCTAGGGTTTTTTCCCGCGGACAGCGGTGGCAGGTCGAAGATGGCCCCTGGCCGTCCGATCGCTTTCAGAACCAACAGCCTAGGCGCCCCTATACCCCTTCGGTACCTGTAGTCGCTGACGGGCAGGACCGCGTCATCAGCCCATATCCCGTGCAGGGATGTGCCCCGGTGGGCCGATTTCCCCGTTGGCGGCCCATCTATTCCAGATCTAGCCCAGCAGCTCCTCGGATCTTTTTTCCTTTTCTTTTAAATTTTACAGATATGGTAATTAGCCATTTGGTTTAAATCCAAACAAAACATTAAAACACTATATTCTGGCCAGATCTAATTTTTCACACATGCATGCACCCTTTCTCTAACATGCACACCTGGTGCTGGAGCAAATTGAGGTTTAGAATAAATATGATAAATCATATACCCAGATTTGTCCAGTGCACTAAATAAATTCCCCAGGGATTTCCACTAACCCAAATGGGGTGAATCCGATTGCTATAGGAAGGTATTAACCATACCTTTCATGTCCCATTAGCCTTATGCCCATTTGCTTCCTAGTTTGTTGGTTGCTAAAATATCAAGATGAAGCCTTTTCTTCCTTTAGGAAATTCCCTAGGTCAAACCAAGTCAGGTTCTGACCTAATTCCAACCCCCAGTTGACACACATACCCATATCCTACTTAATCCAGCAGCCCATTATTTTATGAGCATTTTCTGAATTTTAGTGAATTAAACTCTTCTATGCATGGTTTAATCACTAATAAAAACATTTATGAGCATTTTCTGAATGTAGTTATGTTTTGCTTGCTATATGATTTGATGTTTGTATGCCTTGTATTGATTGGTGTATTGTTTGTTTGCATGTATGCTCGGTAACGGCGATAGTTGCGATTGTGTGACGCCGAGAAGAAGTAAGCATCGGGGTTATCCTTATTATTGTTATTATTGGATTTCTGGTTTTCTAAAGAAGTCAAGGGACATCTCGCTGGTCACAGGCAAGTCACCATTCCTAAACTCCTATATTCACCTACTCCTGTTTATCAATTATTTTATATCTCATTTACGAATTGCATGGTTTGTTTCAAATAAAAGTTTCTGAGTAACTTGGCTCCTCCAAGTTATGGATGAGTGTATAGTAGGACACCTACCCCATTTGACACCCATTTTTATCCCTTAGATCGAGGCTAAGATGATTAGCATCTTCCCTTTTTGGAAAACATGGATTTTAACGATACAACTATTTTGGGTTTTACCATAATACAAAGTTTTCAAAATAAAACCCTTAGAAAGAGCCATCGTTTCCGAGTGGAAGTTTTACTAAAGAAAATATGAGGTGTATGAAGAGAAAGTCAAGCAAGAGAAAGATAAGGGATTTTCTAAGCCAATGTCCGGAACAATTTATCCGTGCAACCACATTACCCCAGACGCTGGGGCTTAGATTGTAGTTTGTGGTCTTTAGTCGGGGCTGCCTATTCTCGCTAAAGGGGAGAAATCCCCTGAAATCCGGACTGCCATGGGAAAGGTACCGGTGCAACAATTGGGTCTCTCGCGGACAGTATGACTTTTGGTTAGTACGGGAGGAAGTTATTGTCACAATTCCTACCGGTCAAACTACAATTTGGAGGTAGAGGTCAGTACGGGAGGAAGGACCAGGGCCATCATGCCCCATACTCGTACCGGAGAGAACAACCCAAAAGGAAAAGCCGCTGTTGCTAGGATGGACAAATGAAAAGTCTAGGTTTGATTATCCGAGCCCCCGTCTACCGTGTGTAGCGGGCCATGGTTTTATCCCGGCGGATGTATTGATTCTTGTGGGTAAAGTTCGCAAACTCTCTAGAGTCTAATCTATTCGAATAGCCGTGTCCACGGTTAAGGACGGTTGGAATGGAAAGTGCTAGGAGGACCCTTCGGTTATGTTGTAATGAAATAAAGGATGTGACTTGGTCACGAGGAAAGATAAGAATGAGTTTGGTTTTGACTAGAAATGGTCTAAGACGTTTAAAAAGGGTTTTATTACAAAACTGTTTTAAAATCTTTTTAACAAGGATGTGGAGATGTCTAGATTTTCTAAAAAGGAGGCATATTTTTCCAAAAACTCTTTTTCAACAAAGATATAGAGATTCTATTGTTAGGTCTTTCAAAATCGACTATAGTGTAGAGCTATCTTGCCACAGCCCAATATGCATTATATTATTTACCTTGTCTCGGTGGTTTGCGGGTACATTCAAATTACTCACCGGCATTGTCCCTGACTATTTACTTTGCCAGATTGCAGATGTTAAGAAGTGACGAATGTGTTGGTGTCTATGCGAGCTAGGCCGTCTTCCCAGTCAGTCGCCTGTAGGTTAAGGAATGGGCTCTGTGCTTGAAGACTTCCGCTATTTGTGTTGTATTCTCCATAATGGCCACTTTGTAAGTTTTGTACTCGTTATTATATGGATGTTGTAATGATACTAGTCGGTTATGCTCACGGCTCACTGATCATGGGAACGTGAATTGCATGCATAACGGGTATTCTCGAACCATAAATCTGGGGTGCCACAGACATGGTATTAGCGCCATCCTGACTGTAGGAGACCTTAGCTAGCATGGACGTTAGACAGGACAACCACTATTTTGGAAAAAACACCCGATTCTCAAAAACTATTTTCCCAAAAGCTTTTTGAAGGATTTCTTATCTCATCTTCTCTAATTTAAATGATTTGAAAATGGTTACTCTATATCTCATCTACTTCAACTAATCCTTTTTCAGAAACCAAGTCCAAGTTGGATACTATGAAGAAGAAGATTCCGGAATGAAGACACAGAGATAGGGACAACAAAAGAGCTACCAACGACGAAAGACACTACAAGATCGCCCTACCTACGAAGTCCTTCATCGCCCCCAAATCAATCAAGTATGATACCGACGATAGAAGACGGCAAGACAGCAGTTAAGACCCCCGTAATGTCCGTATGTAGGATTAACACCCCTCAAATAGGATTCCCCTTTTAGGCGTGTAGTCACCTTCTTAGTACTCAAGGTATTCCTTGCTTGCTTGTCATGTGCGTGTATGATTCTTGGAACGTGTTGCTTGTCTGGCATGAATCCTCCTACCCTAAAGTTTTGACCACCTTGTCGACGTGTGCTGATACTAAGCCTCGCAACCCCATAGCCGGAAACCTCTCCTTGGCAGGATGGCTACATAAGAAAGCCTCGACGACCTTAAGTAAATCCCTAAGGTGGAAATACGGTGTTTTTCCACTCAACTCTGATAAACCCCTACTGACCTGCCATCGTCAACCATATCATTACACCCTATGTTTATACCTCGCTAACCCCCCGCCCTTCCCTTGCGCTCGGAGAACTAACTCCATGGAACCATTCCCTTCTACAGCCCAAGACTCTATCTCCACCCGAAAACCCTGCAGATGGCTCCCACCCATTCAGAAAGTATCATCGTCGGAGAAAGCTTATGGCCCTTTGAAGAGCAACTGCATGGGCTACTGAAGATCATCCGTTGTCCCCAACCCAAGATCGAAGGGACAGAGCTTCCTCGCAAAAATTCAAGCATAGCTCAGTGGGTCATCAATGCCACCATTCCAGCACATGATAACGACCCAGAGCCCATCATCTTCACCTTCATTGATCACAACTGGGTAGATGGAGTCGTGCGAGAAATACAACAAATCATGGAACTCCTGTGCAAGATCCATGAAGAAGAGCTGAAGGATACCCCTTACCACCTGTTCGGGAAGCGTGACAAGGATGGTCTCCCCACTGAATCCTTCCCCACCTTCTGCATTGGAAATCGGCAGGAGAATATGGAATACCTCCTGCAACGCTATCAAGAAGACCTCGACAAGACCCGTCGTCAAAACATCCTCATGCGTATGGATCTCGCCATACTCCATACCCGAGAGCAGAGTCTTCAAGCCGCCAACAATTGTCTGGAAAGGAGAGTGACCGCCCTAACTTCCTCAACTTCTGAAGCTATTAACTCCGAGACGGAAATGAGGAGTTTTCCTTCTATGAGTATAAACCTATCTTCCAGTCAACCCCAGCAGAAGTCCCACCCGCAGAAACAACTCCGGAAGCAGACATGACCCTCACCCTCACTGCCAAAGAATTGAATATTCCTCACACTCCTGAGGAACTGCAGTAGCCAAAGCCAATGCAACAACTCAAGACGGGCAACTAAAGTCAAGCGATACCCTTGGAGTAGTTTCCCTCTCTTGATTCACCTCTTGTGGTGTATTGTAGTACCTATGTATCGTCCCTAGACATGTTTTGTAGAACTCTAAGTAACTTGTCGCCCCGTGGCACAGACCTGTTTTGTAACCCTTAAGTACCTCCGCCACCGACCGTCTTGAACAATATAAATGTATGGATGTTATGCAAGCAAGATATCCTTCCTTGGATGTTTTACCCACGATGTTGCATCAGACCAAACCGGAAGGACCCCATTCCAAAGGACCCCGTTTCCTAGACCGCCAAACTCAAATGGCTTCCTCCAACCCGTCGGACCCGTAACCCGCTTAGAACTAACTATCCGGAAGCTAGTAGACACCCTCTTGGTTAGATACTCCACCTTATGAAGCAGTCTCGACTACGTCGACAGCAGATAACCACCCCGAAGGAAAGGTGTAGCGCCTTACCCCGACATCAGCCTACGAATCCGATCAATAAAGTCAGCAACTTCACCAGGAACCCCGAGTGTCTCTCTAAGGGCCGCCCAAAAACCCGATAGAACCCCGGAGTCGAAAATCAGTTAGCGTTAAGGTGTGACCACCCTACAAATCTGAATCGATGACCCGGCAAGAAGAACGACAATCAGCACTTCTCCAGAATCAGAAGGAACTTGAGGAAAGTCCTCCACTCCAAGATCGACCGTCTAGTCAACACCCATGTGATTAAGACCCTGAAGAGAAAGAAGTTGACCACAAGGCGAAGGAATAAAGAAGACTCAACTCGCTGCCTAGCCCCAAGAAGGAAGTACCCCGTCGACGCTAAACCTACCTAGACTTGTCCTAAAGGGAAAAGACTACATCTTTTCCACTTGTTTCATCTAAAACGCCCAAACCCAAAGCCGCTCAGCTCTTATCCATAACTAACTACGTCGGCTATTTCTAAAACTTGTTAGCGCCTAATATTTGCCACCGTTGAAATTGTTAAGCGGATGTTATCACCCAACCCTACTCCTCCCTAATCTCGGGATGAGATTATTTTAAGGAGGAAAGGTCTGTAACATCCCAATTTCAGCAACCCTGATTTAAAGTCAGAAAGGCGAAAATCAAGGGGAACAAAAACTTTCTCTTGCAATTTGTGCTTACTTGTTTTGTTGTGCTCAAGAAAATGTTTGTGTATTAGTGTGTACTCCTCACCTCAACACTAGTTTACAAAAAGCTATTTGGAAAAGAGATGTCTTGGCTCATCTTTCATATTCTCAAATTTTCTGGCATTTTAAAACCTGAGCCAAGATGGCTTTGACACAACCAAATACTTTACTAGTCTCTATTAACAAAACTATGGAGACATATATATACTCTCCTTATGTTTTCAAGACAGAACCTTCAACTACTCTTATCTCTAGGTTCTCCAAAAACCATTATTAAAACCTCTCTATTCCAATCTTGGTAGGAATACCAAGATGATCCTTATATTAATTCAAGATACACCCAACTCAATATACCCAACCTTACCTCAAGCTAGGCTTGATGTAACCCTAGTAGTAGTGTCTAAGTAACAATATTAATTGCCTTGATCTGCTGCTTGATGAATTACCTTGATCTACTGTTTGATGAATTGCCTTGATCTGCTGATTGCCTTGTTTGCTTAAGAACTAGAGTGAGCTAATCTAGTAGCTCATCCCTTAAGACCCAATCCTTGCTTGTGATTATAAATCTCAAACTAAGCATCCAAATTTGGATCTATCCTAAGCCACTAAAGTAACCATCTCCTCTCATGCTCAGATCAATCCAAGGATAATCCCCCTGGATGGTTTCCAACTCAATGGAGACCCGATCTAAGAATGAATCCTATATACTTAGTTATTACCTCAACATCATCTCCTGGATCATGAGTTTTGAACCCATCATCATCTCAAAAGCTTCTACACTTGCACTCTAGTCTAAAACCATAAATCTGCAAAAAAAGGGCTAAGTCTAGATTTCTTATCTGGATACCATATTTGGAGCTCTACCTTTTCCATCCTATATGCATTATTGAGAATGCACCTGAACCCTTTTGTAGTACACCTTTAGTACTACCAAGTCCCACTCTTACCCTTGGCTAAGCCATTCTATTTACCACTCATCTATGATGGTTTTGTAGTAAAGATAATAATCTTTTCTGCAAATCTTATCATCTTGCCTACTTGGGCAGAAGCTCACATCCATATGCCACCCCGCCTTGACCAACTCCTTTCTTGGTTATGATCTACTAATCATGGCCTATCAATCCCCACTTCACTTGTTTCCATTGGAGCCTTGTGATTCTTAAACCCACATGGTTTAGGAGGCTACCTGATGTATCTGCTATGATAGCCTTATTTTCAACAAAGTTTGCCATCACACCAAAACCACCTCAAATACAACCAAGCATAACTCTCACCTCCATGATCATACTTATGACTTGGTCTATCCATCCATATACACCCTGTACCAAGGTGAACTATGAGCTCCCTTATCCAACCCTATCTAAGTGGCATCAGAATAACTAATCCCTAGATCCTCCCTTATCTAGTTTCCATCCTTTCTACCACTCTTCTTCAAAACTAAGGTTGACCTTGATTCCTACATCAAGTTTACATCATCTACCTTGGATAGAAGCCTCCCCAAATTCTTTGGATTATTAAACTATTTCATTTCCCTTACCTACCAAATTCTCAAATCCTTGTCTTTAAAGGCAAGTTTGCTTTTCTCCAAATCACCTTACCAACTCAAGGAAAAATTGAGGCCTATTTATCATATCCCATTTTTCCAACTCAAAAGTAATTATTTTTTAGATCCTTGATTATTTCGTTTTGCCCTTTTTCTTAAATGGCAGAAACAAGAAATAATTCCCTAAAAATACTTTTCCACCCCAATAAATCCCAATAAAATTCTCCAATGTGTGTTATGGTATTTAAGACCATCTCACATCAAAAACCAAGCTTGTACAATATAAGATTTGCATCTTATCTTCCATAATCTATTTCTGCACTTTTTGAAGAAGTGCATTTAAATGGGATTATAATCTTTATAAAAATCCCATTTAAATCATGAAGAGATTATTTGACCTAATCAACCCACCAGTACCATTTCCACACTTTGCCCAATGCAAATTTATCAACTTCCTTCACAAGCCTCCCCTTGATCAATTTTGCCAAACCAAAGCAATCTTGATTCAAACCAAGTCTACTCCTCACCAAATCTTGTCAAACACTCCTCCACGGCATCATTACTCTCTCCTGGTCGTGCATAGTACCCCAAGCAACTGTAGCACCTCCCTCCTCCTTGTCCCCTAGTTCTTGAGAGAGAGAGAGAGAGGCATATCTCCTAAAAATCTTGGGCATTAAATGGCACAGCCTTTCCTCCCCTCTCTGGTCGAACTACTGACCCCACCACACCCCAGCACCTCCCCTCTTTTCCAATGAGAAGCCACCAAACCTTTCCCTTGTCCAATTGGACTTGGTCCCTCACACACCACTCCCTCCCCTGTTTATAAGGCCCTAGTCCAGTACCACTCTCTCCCTCGCCCTCATTTACCCCTAGCACGCTCCCCTAACCTCCCCAGAGCTCCTCTCCCTCTCCCTTGATCAGCCCTGCCCAAGAGAGGGAGAAGAAGAGAGTTTCACCCATTGCTAAGAACAAGCTTTTGGTGCCCTCCCCCTTTATCATCTCTAGCTGCATGTGACCTCCAGACCACCCCTTACCCATGCTCTACCCTTCCCAAGCTCCCTAGATCCTCCCTACCTCTGCATGCTCCTCGAGTGGAAGATCTACACCCTTGGCCATGGCAAGAAAAACCGAGCCCCGAGCTCTCCTCTCCCACTTTCTCCTCTGCATGTCACACCCCTGTATTCCCCTCGCTCTCCTGCCCCGTAAACCTACCTTCTTTCCTTCCCAAGAACCCCTCTACTGACGCCAATGCAAAGCACCGGTGAGCTCCTCCTCGGCCACCATCGCGCGAGCAAGGTCCCGGCGTCAAACCCCATGGTTCAGCCCCTTGTCGGACTGCCCTCGACGCGCCGCGTCGCCTTCGCCACCCCCTCGTCGCTGGTGAGGCCCAGGGTGAGCTCCCCATGCGTCTCCACTCTCTACGAGGGTATCTGCCCGCAGACAGTGGCGCCGGTAGAAGATGGCCCCTGGACGTCCGATCCCCTTCAGATCCAATGGTCGAGACGCCCCTATAACCCTTCGGCACCTGCAATCGCTGATGGGCGGGACCACTTCGTTAGCCCAGATCCCGTGCAGGGATGTGCCCCGGTGGGCCGATTTCCCCAGTGCCATCTATTCCATATCTACCCCAGCAGCTCCTCAAATATTTTTCCTTTTCTTTTAAATTTTACAGATCTGGCAATTAGCCATTTGGTTTAAATCCAAACAAAATAGTAAAACACCATATTCTGGCCAGATATAATTTTTCACACATGCATGCACCCTTTCTCTAACATGCACACCTGCTGCTGGACCAAATTGAGGTTTAAACTAAATATGATAAATTATATACCCAGATCTGTCCAATGCACTATATAAATTCCCCAGGGTTTCCCACTAACCCAAATAGGGTGAATCCAATTGCTACAGGAAGGTACTAACCATACCTTTCATGTCCCATTGGCCTTATGCCCATTTGCTTCCTAGTTTGCTGGTAGCTAAAATATCAAGATAAAGCCTTTTCTGCCTTTAGGAAATTCCCTAGGTCAAACCAAGTGAGGTTATGACCTAATTACAACCCCCAGTTGACACACATACCCATATCCTACTTAATCCAGCAGCCCATAATTTTATGAGCATCTTCTGAATTTTAGTGAACTAAACTCTTCTTTGCATTGTTTAATCACTAATAAAAACATCAGCGTAGCTCTGCAACTCCAAAAAGGTTGATTCCAATTTCTACATAAAGGTATTCTCAGTACCTAACATGTGTCCTTGGAATCACCTAAAAAGCTTCTGTAAAATAAATCTATTAAAAAAGACAAATCCCTTCCAGTACTATGTTTGGGAATTTCTCAAGGGAATTCGGTAATTGTTTTGAGGTGAATCCAACTCCTCTTGAATCAGTCCACCAAATACTACCTGATCACCCAAAGAAATAATTTTTGGAACTCCAGAGAAGTTCTAGGGAATTATTTCCTAAAACTAGGGTTTTATCCACTATAAAATCCATTATAAATCAAGGGAAATTGATAAAATAGTGAAAACACTTTTGTTAGCTTCATTTTATCAATACCTATCTGATGGTATCATTCTTATACTATGGTATCAAACATATCAATCTCTTGGTCAAGACCCCCTCTCATAGGTAGTTCCTAGCCTCTAAATCCAAAAGGACCCTTTTTCTCTAATGCCTCCAAATCTTCTCCCGGTCCAATAAACTCATACCTCCAACATCCTACTAACATATATCATGTAGTTATATTTTGCTTGTTGTATGGTTTGATGCTTGTATGCCTTTGATTGATCGGTGTGTTGTTTGTTTGTATGTATGTTCGGTAACGGCGATAGTTGCGATTGTGTGATGCCGAGAAGAAGGAAGCATAGGGATTATCCTTATTATTGTTATTATTGGATTTTTGGTTTTCTAAAGAAGTCAAGGGACATCTCGCTGGTCACAGGCAAGCCACCATTCGTGAACTCCTATATTCACCAACTCCTATTTATCAATTGTTTTATATCTCGTTTACGAATTGCATGGTTTGTTTCAAATAAAAGTGTGTGAGTAACTTGGCTCCTCCAAGTTATGGATGAGCGTCCAGTAGGACACCTACCCCATTTGACACCCATTTTTATCCCTTAGATCAAGGCTAAGATGATTAGCATCTTCCCTTTTTGGAACCCACTGATTTTAACGATACAACTATTTTGGGTTTTACCCTACTACAAAGTTTTCAAAATAAAACCCTTGGAAAGAGGCATCGTTTCTGAGTGGAAGTTTTACTAAAGAAAATATGAGGTGGATGAAGAGAAAGTCAAGAAAGATAAAGAGAAGGGATGTTCTAAGCCAATGTCCAGAACAATTTATCAGTGCAACCACATTACCCCAGATGCTGGGGCTTAGCTCATAGTTTGTGGTTTTTAGCCGGGGCTGATTGTACTCGCTAAAGGGGAGAAATCCCCTGAAATCCGGACTTCCATGGGAAAGGTACCGGTGCAACAATTTGGTCTCTCGCGGACAGTATGACTTTTGGTTAGTATGGGAGGAAGTTATTATCACAATTACTACCGGTCAAACTACGGTTTGGCGGTAGGGGTCAGTACGGGAGGAAGGACCAGGGCCGTCGTGCCCCATACTCGTACCGGAGAGAACAACCCAAAAGGAAAAGTCTCCGTTGCTATGGATGGACAAATGAAAAGTCTAGGTTTGATTATCCGAGCCCCCGTCTACCATGTGTAGCGGGCCGTGGTTTTATCCCGGTGGATGTATTGATTCTTGTGGGTAAAGTGCACAAACCCTGCAGAGTCTAATTTATTCGAATAGCTGTGTCCACGGTCAAGGACGGTTGGAATGACAAGTGCTAGGAGGACCGTTCAGTTATGTTGTAATGAAATAAAGGATGTGACTTGGTCACGAGGTAAGATAAGAATGAGTTTGGTTTTGACCAGAAATGGTCTAAGACGTTTAAAAAGGGTTTTATTACAAAACTATTTAAAAAACTTTTTAACAAGGATATGGAGATGTCCATGTTCTCTAAAAAGGAGGCATATTTTTCCAAAAACTCTTTTTCAACAAAGATATAGAGATGATATTGTTAGGTCTTTCAAAAGCAACTATAGTGTAGAGCTATCTCGCCACAGCCCGATATGCATTAGCTTATTTACCTTGTCTCGGTGGTTTGCAGGTACATTCAAAGTACTCACCGGCATTGTCCCTGGCTATTTACTTGGCAAGATTGCATATGTTATGAAGTGACGAAGGTGTTGACATCTATGTGAGCTAGGTCGTCTTCCCAGTCAGTTGCCTGTAGGTTAAGGCATGGGCTCTGCGCTTGAAGACTTTTGCTATTTGTGTTGTATTCGCCATAATGGCCACTTTGTAAGATTTGTACTCGTTATTATATGGATGTTGTTAAGATACTAGTCGGTTATGCTCATGGCTCACTGATCATGGGAACGTGAATTGCATGCATAATAGGTATTCTCGGACCATAAATCCGGGGTGCCACACAAGCAATACAATAATTATGAATCAATCAACAAGTTTTGGGACAATGCACATTAAACTCAGAATGACAACTATGCTCTCTTAGCTGGTGCATAAAGATAGAAGATGGAGACTCAACAAAAAGTAAAAAGAAAGGTCCTTTGCAGAGGGAAGTAGGGATTAAATGGTTTTATAAAGCTTCCAAAAATTAAGGTACTTATTAGCTTTGAGCTCTCATTACCCCTATCATAAGCATATTGAAGTGATTAAGGTTAAAGTGAGGGTAAATATGAGTTATATGCTTGACAAATCACAAGTTGAAAATCTCATGCCCATTGAGTACGAGTACAGATACCTCATGCTACTCAACTTTGGTCCCATGCATGTTATTGTCATTGTAAGTATATTTGTATGATTGTAAGATCCCTCCTTTGTAAAGGAAAGGATCCCTGTGATTGCAATGCTAGTCCCTGGATCAATGCTAGCATTCACAGTTTAAGATGAAGTACACAGAAACAAAGGTCATTATTACAAGTCATTCCAGAGACAAACATAGTCTTTTACAACTCCATGGCCACAGGCCTATTACAAGAGTTTAAATATGTAATAATATAAATAAGTCTTCATCTTCATGTGCCATAGGCAAACATGTTGAGTGTAGACTCATGACTCCTAATCATCATCAGAATAACCTGCAACATCACAAGTTACAGCCACAGTGGGTCAATACATTGGAATAGTATTGGCAAGTGATACCTTAGTAGAATATTCGTGGACTAAATACTATATGCATTTTGGCTAAGTGTAGCTTAGGCTTGCTTTGTCAAAATCTTCCCCAAGGAACCACCAATAGAAATTGGTGAACCTTCACCCTTGTTCAACCACAAGTTTTTACTTAGAAATTGGGATGAGGAGATTCTTGATAGCTTCCATGTCTTGATGCTAAAGTTGTCCAATACCAGGGACATGGCTAAGTACTTAGATTCTTCCATCTGCAGAGGTTGTGCACTTTCCCCACAAGACTTGATTTTCACCAAGACAGGATCTTTGAGAAGCCTTCCCTTATACCAAATGGACGCGTTCCAACCTATCATCCCACTACCACCAACTGTCCAAATGGCTAAGTTACTGCAACCTATGTGATCCAGGCAGAGCCCATATTGCCAAGTGGCTGCACTAGAAGCTTCTTAACGTTTGGCCTCTCAAATCCCTTTGTTCCTAGGTGGATTTCCACAAGTGAGATACACAAGGTAGACCATAGAAATGGGCCTTGTGTAACCACTCAACATAACCCATTCTTTCCATTCCACCCAGGTGTTTCATTCACTTAGTTGTTTTATTAAGCAAAAACATTGTCCAAAGACTTAGAAATATTTATTCATAGCATGAATATAACCACCCTTGGTTGCTACTAGCTAGGCTAAGCATGGCATTGATAAGACTTAGAAATATTTCTAGCAATTCTACAACTACTAGGATTTCCCAAGAATAGCATATAGATCAAAAATATCCATGCAAGACTAGCAAAATATTTCTAATGCATATTTGAAAAACATAGGAATAAAATCATGAAGCACCACTTGCCTTGGTAGTTTGGAGAGTAGCTACAATCCTCACAATCACAATCACTATTTGCACCAAAATCTACACATAAAATAATAGCACCAAAATCACATACATAATAAATACAAGAAAAAATATATGGATGCATGCATAATGCCATGTGATGATTTTATACACCAAACAAGACAAGTGCACAGTACTGATACATAATCAAGTTCAAAACTTGCCAAACAAAACTTTATTTGAACATTAAAACATTTCCCAAATAATTATTATACACAAAATAGGCCTACACATGTTTCTATAAAAACAACCATTTTAATAGAGGAAAAACATTAAACACATTGCATAGATGGAAAGATTTTTCTCTCCTGATTCCATTGATATAAAATTTGTCAAATTTGGACGTGGCATTCAAAAGTTATGAATTAAACAAGTTTAAACATCTAATAGATCTAATTCAAACTTTTAAAACAAAACTCGTACACGCGCCTCCTTGGTTGGTACGTACCGTTCAGGCTGGATCGTGATCGCGCACCGTCAGATCTTACTTAACATCTGCGGCTCAGATCTAATCGTACCTCTTCGGTGATGGATCTATCGTGTCCACTGGATCTAAATCGAACGGCCCTAAGCAGCTAACCCTAAACTGGCGGTGCTAGCGGCGGCGACAGGCGGCGGCACGCTCAGTCAGGGGCGGAGCCGGCGAACTAGGTCACGCGGGGAGTTGGGAGGATGCTCACCAGAATCACCGTGACGAGGAGATGCTCAACGTGTGCTCGGTTGGCGAAGGGGCGCTCGGGGTCATCGTGGATTGCTCGTTGGAGAAGTCCCTGGCGACGGATGCTTCTGTTCGTCGACATTGGCGAGGGTGTAGATCATGCCAAGGCAAAAGAAGTGGTGGGTCAGATGCGTAATACGATGCTACTCATGCGGGTGTCAACGAGAGGGAAAGGGGCGGTCGGAAATTACCACTGGAGGTTGTCGGAGTTGGAGCCGAAGACGGTAGCGCTCAGTCGATTGTGTTGCCGACGCTCTGGGGCACGCGCGAGCGACTTAGTGGTACTGGGAGGTGCGCAAGGTAAAGTGGAGCATGCTCGTGTGAACCAGGAGCAGAGGCATGGTCGGGTTTGGCCGGAATCGATGTTGCGGTTCATCGGAGCAGCGAGGTCGCGGCGAGGAATTCACGCAGCCTAGGGCGCTCTGTGCTTGGGGTTTGGGGGGAAATGGAGAGGGGGTAGAGGGGGTTTAAGTAGCAAGGATGAGCGGGCAATTATGCCGGGAATCAAGCGCAATCAATCGGATTTGATTCGGGAAGAAACGGCAGAGAGGAGCAGTTCCTCCGGCGCGGGATTGACGACGATGCTGATGTGGCGGCGGGTCCGAAGTGTTAGCGAGGGAGGGGTGTGCGGGTGGGTGAGAAACAGAGAGAAAAGGGGAAACGGCCCGGGTGGGCTTGTGGGATGCGTTTGCTGATGGGCCAAAAGTCTGGCGCCGGCCTTTTCTTATTTCCTTATTCTTTTTTCTTTTTCTGTTTGAATTTCCAGGAACCTTTTTCAGATGATTTCAAAAGCCAATTGAATTCAAATCTTTTCTGGATTTTTGTAGAGTGTAATACTCATATTTCTAGGCATAAAATCATGTGATCTCTCTGTACTAGCTTGGTCCTTTTGATTAAACAAAAATAAATAGTGACATAGCACTTGATTTGAATAAGTTTTTGAAAATGGTTTTAAATCCATATTTGTTTTGTAAATTTTGGTTTAAGTACTAGCATTCAAGCAAAACAATCTGAGAGCAACAAGGCTTGGTTTTAAAACAATTATACTCTCATTTAAGAGTGGCATTTGATTAGTGTTTGATCACATAAAATAATAGCTCTCAAGTTCTGTTTATTTCAAATGAGTTTGAATTTGATCCCTAAATGTTATGCATGCATGCATGATATGAAATCTTTGAAAAAATGATTTTAGGGATGCCCCTTAAGGTGAATATCGCCCTCGAGATTCGGGTTGGCTAGCAAGTAGGTGAGGGTGGTCTTTCCGAAGATCATCTTCTCTTTCCCATGTTGCTTCTTCTTTGGAATGATGATTCCATTGAACTTTGCAGAATTTGATAGTCTTAGTCCGAGTAACTATTTCTGCAGTCTCAATAATCTTGATAGGATTCTCCTCATAAGTGAGATGACTTTCCAATTGGACTTCTTCCAAAGGTATAGTATCCTTCAAAGAAGTCTCTTCCATTTCTGGATGGAATTTCTTAAGCTGACTCACATGAAACACATTATGAACAGCTGACAAAGACTCTGGCAATTCAATCTCATAAGCTACTTCTCCTTTACGACTCAGAATCTTGAATGGTCCAACATATCGTGGGGATAATTTACCTTTGACACCAAATCTCTCCACTCCACGAAGTGGTGACACTCTAAGATAAGCTCTGTCACCTACTTCATAGGTGACTTCTCTACACTTAGGATCTGCATAGCTCTTTTCTCGGGACTGTGCTATCTTCAACCTGTCCTTAACTAGCTTGACTTTCTCTTCAGCCTCTTTGATTAGTTCTGGTCCAAATAGACTTCTTTCTCCCACACCATTCCATAGTAATGGGGTGGTACACTTTCTCCCATAGAGAAACTCAAATGGTGCCATCTCAATACTGGCTTGATAGCTGTTATTGTAAGAGAATTCTGCGTAAGGCAGACTTTCATCCCAACTAGCTCCATAGTCTAGAGCAGATGCTCTCAACATATCTTCAAGAATTTGATTAGTCCTTTCTGTCTGTCCATCAGTCTGAGGATGAAATGAAGTGCTGAATTCCAACCTCGTTCCTAATGACTCATGTAGCTGCCTCCAAAAATGAGAAGTGAATTGGGTTCCCCTATCAGACACAATAATCTTGGGTACTCCATGTAGACATACAATTCTACTCATATAGATCTTGGCTAACTTAGCACTTGTGTAAGTTGTCTTCACGGTTATGAAATGAGCCACTTTAGTTAGGTGATGTAAGGGTCCCAACCTTTAAATAAGGTAGAGTCCCCTGTGTTTACAATGCTAGTCCCTGGATCAATAGCTAGCATCCACAGTTAAGATGTAATATCAAGAAACAAAGGTCATAAAATAACTTTATAAATAGGAATAACATAATTTTATTACATCTTACATAGCTCATTTGGCTATTACATTACATTGCAGCAGAATATCTATAAGCATGGGGTCCTTCATCTTCAAAGTGCCACAGGCAGACATGTTGGTTGTAGACTTTGTAATCCTAATCAACACACTTCACTAAATCAATCAAACCTGGAACATAACAAGTTACAGCCACAAGGGTCAATACATTTGAATTGTATTGGCAAGTGATACTATGGTAGTATAGTGGAGTCTATCATCTATATGCATTTGGCTAAGTGGAGTTGAGGCTTGCATTGCTCAAAATAGATTTTTCCTGAACATTTGAAAACACTAAGTTTTTTCTTGACAAAATCATTTTTCTCAATCAAAGATTGAAGATCCTTTAACCCTTGTTCAACCACAAGTTTTTAACTTTGAAATTTGAATGATGAGATTCTTGATTGCTTCCATGTCTTGATGCTCAAATTGTCCTTTACCAAGGACATGGCTAAGTACTTAGATTTACACTCTGCAGAGGTGGTGCACTTTCCCCACAAGACTTGGTTTCCCAAGACAAGATCTTTCAGAAGCCTTCCCTTAGACCAAAATGGACGCGCTCCAACCTATCAAAATGGACATCTCAAATCTCTTTGTTCCTGGGTGGCCATCCACAAGTGAGATACACAAGGTCAACCATAGACATGGGCCTTGTGAACCACTCAACCAAAAACCACCAATCAAGTCCCATTCCACCCAGGTGATTCATTGACTTAGTTGTTTTATTAAGAAAAACATAAGTCCTGAGACTTAGAAATTTTCCATAGTATGAATGTATATTCCACCCTTGTTTTCTATTATCTAAGCTAAGCAGGAGAGTAATAGGAATCTTAACTTAGGAAGATTTCTACTAAGGTTTCATCTACTAGGTTTTCCTATAGCAAGGTTTATACTTAGCAAAATTCCATGCAAGTTTTACTTAGAAAAATCACTAATGCATAGTGAAAGTAATGGGACAAAAAGTATGAAGCATCACTTGCCTTTTTAGTAGAGGGTATAAGTTCACTCCTTGTCCTTGCAACAATCACACTCTTCAAGTCACTACAATTCAATCAAGCAAGGCACAAGTTCAATCTACCAATCAAGCAAAACATCACATAAAATGATAAAGTCAAAGTAATGCATGCAATCATGCCAAGCTTTGTTTTGTTTGAAAAGTGGTTCCTAATGGGTCATAGACATTGGAAAACACCTAATGGTCATTTTGTAAAGTGGCAAAGTCATTTGCAAAAGGTTTCACTTTATAAACCATTTTCAAAACAAGGTATCATTTTATGTGGTGTAGAAATATTTTTACTAAGGCATTAATCTATAGGGTTCACCAAATATGTTTTCAAACCATAAAACTTGGTGTTTGGGGTCAGAGAGTTTAAAACAAAACACTTCCCAAAAGTTTTCTTCCAAAACCATTTTTAATAAATAAACTATATTTTTATTTGTCTACAGATGGTTTTAAATCAAAGAATCATTCTTTTGTTTCACCAAATACATTTTTGAAACCACAAAGTGTTTCCTATGGTCTGTAGGTTCAAATCACACCATTTGCCAAAGATTTTATCCCCAAAATCATTTTTGAACAATTTTTATAACCTAAACAAGCATACAAATGTTTCTGCAAAAACAATCATTTTTCCAGAAGCTTTTTACTAAACAAATGGCATGGTTGGCTAGGGCTTGTTCCACTGGTTCCATTGATATAAAATTTTCAATTTTTGGACGTGTGGATCAAAAGTTGTGCAATTTACAAAATCACAAGTCTAATTGATCAAATTTTGTTTTTAAAACCAACACTGGGACACGCGTCTGTTTCCTAGTCGTCGAAAACGTTTCGTGTGGATCGACTAACACAGACCGTAGGATTAAAAGTGATCTGTGCGGCTCTGATCATCGCATACCCCTTCGACCTAATCTAATCTCAGCCACTGGATGACAATCCAACGACGCATAGCCGCTTGACCAGTAACTGGCGGCGCTGCGCGGCGGCGACTGGCGGCGCGGCTCTGCTCGCGATGGTTCCGGTGATACAGGGAGCTAGAGGAGGAGTGGGGTGGCTCACCGTGCTCGCGAGGTCGAGGAGATGCTCAACGCATGGTCGGCTTGGCAAGGGGTGCTCAGGTACGGCGGCAATCTCTCGCCAGAGTGTGCAGCAGCGTCGGTTGTGCTCAGGCGTCGTTGCTGGCGTCGTTTAGGACCGTTCTAAGACAAAGTGGAGGCATGGTTAGACGCAGGATGATCTGGGGAAGATGTGTGAATCACCGAGAGAGCTTAGGGCGGTCGGAGTTCACCTAGGGTGCTCTACGGAGTAATGGCAGACGGCGGCGCACGCTCGGTGTCGACGAAGCCGAGGCTCTGTGGCACTTTCATGGGCGAAGCGAACCAGGGGAGATGCGCCAGGATGTGTGGAGTATGTGTGCGTGGTCGATGAGGCAAGGGGCGGCGCTGGGTCGCCGGAATTTGCACCGGAGAGTCATCGGAGCAGTGGTAGTGTAGGGCAAAATTCTGCGGCCTGGGGGCGCGCTAAGGTGAGGTGACTGGGGGGAAGTGGGGAGGGAACGCTGGCGTTTAAGCGAGTGTAGGTCAGGGGGCGTTGATCACGTGGCATTGAAGCGAATTTACGCGTGCGATTATAGCCAGAAACGGCCGGCGAGGTGAGGGGAGGAACAGGTCCGCAGTTGAAGACGGTGAGCTGGCGGTGGGGCTCAGCAGTCAGCGAGAGAGAGAGGGGAAAGGTGGGGTCCGGCTGCGATCAAGTGGGTTGTTTAGAGTGAGGAAAACGTTTCGGGGGTGAGGGGGAATGGGCTGCTGGGCCTAGTGGGCTGCTGGGTTGGGTCGACCAGATTCATATTTTTTTTCCAGTTCTGAATCATTTTCTTTTTCCAAATCTTTTTTCTGTTTTGAAATTCAAACAAACAATTCAAACACTCCAATTCAAATAACTCCCACTAAACTTGTATTGAGTTTTGGTTCTGTTTAATCAACACAAACCAAGTCCCAAAATAAAATAATATTTTTATTTTAGAGTCCATTTATAATTAAATAAAATGGACACTAGTTAATAAATCAAATGGGTTTTAATTTATTTAAAAACTCCATTTGAAATCTAAATATTTTCAAGACCAAATCAGTAGGTTTTATTTGAAAATATAAGATACTTGGAAAGCTTGTTTAAAATAATTTTAACAAGTTTTGTTATTTAATTAAAATGGCAAAACCTTTATTTTAATAAAATTGGATATTATTAAATCCTTATTATTTTGTTTAAATAAACTTTTACTCTTTTAATCAAAACAAAACATTTTATTTCAAAATATTGGTCAAGGTTTAATTTGGCTCTATAAAATAATTTTTATTTATAAATCCACCTTTTCTTTTGAAAACCAAAACCTTTATTAAAAGATCCAAAATAGTAATTTTAAATATTTTAATTTTATTGTTTATTTAACTTTTTAAATCCCTTTAGGATTTTATTTGATCCAAATAGGTTTTGAAAGTTCCCAATTGGATTCAAAAAGTTTCTTCTCACCCTGAAAATCAACAAAGTTTTATTTTATTCATTTATTTTTCACATTACAAGATTTGGAAAATCTTGGGATGTGACAGGCTACCACCCTTAAAATAAATCTCGGCCCGAGATTTGGGAAGGCTAGGGTTACAAGTTGGCTCAAAAGCATCTAGGGTACTACCACCCTTAAAAAAAATTCCAACTACATTACCTCTTGGCTTGCTTGGGATCTTGGTGTAACTTTCCTGGACAGAAGTTTGCATAGTGGCCTAGTTCCTTGCATTTGAAACATGTAACAAGGCTGAGATCCCTCATAGGCTTGTTTATCTTGTGTTTCATCTTTTCTAGACAGTTGCTTGCATAATGTCCTAGCTCTTTGCAGTTGTTGCACCACACTTGGCTAATATCTTTCTTTTCCTTGGGTATCAATTCTTCTTGTTTATTTCCTTGGTTCTTCTTCTTTTTTGGGCAGTCACTGGCATAGTGTCCCTTCTCTTTGCAATTGTAACATTGCAACTGGCTTATGTCTTTATTCTTCTTTTTGGGTCTCTCCAAAGCTAGGAGTTCTTCTAGTTCATGTTCTTCAAAGGTGGGAAATCTTTCTCTCTTCTTGGGGAATTGATCTTCATGCTCCTTGGATGCATGATCCTTGTCTTTACAAACATTGCTAGCTTGGGTTCCTTCTAGATTAACATCTTTATCATCCTTGTTGTCATTAGCTCTCTGGGAAAAGTTTTCTCTCATGTTGATCATTTGAGTAACCAATCCTTGCAACAATTGGGATTGAAGTTTCAAAATCCTTTGTATGGCTGGGTCTAGTCCATTGTTGTTGGCTAAAAGCTGAGTTGTCTCTTGGCTCAACTGGTTTTGGGTTGCTATAAGTTCCCTCTTGTTGTCCTCTTGGTTGTTGTTGTTGTTGTCATCAACCTTGATGTTGGAGTTTCTTGGAGAAGTCATCTGTTTGGGTTGGATTGGGATTAGAATAGGCAAAAGATTTCTAAGTAAGGGTTCTAATTACACACAACAATTCACACAAGCAATGAGCAAGCAATCACAAACAATCATTTCACTCAAACAACAAGTTTCAAGCATATTTTTAGGCAACCAAAAATATTTTTGTTACACCACATAAGTTGGTGTGTTTGACTTAAACTAAATATGGTGGTCCATCTATATGGTTCACTTGTGATATTTCCATCCTTCTTGATTGATTCTTCTTTCTACATGAGATCATGGTTTCCTTGGGAAAACTCTTGGTCACAAAAACTTCAAAGTTGATGATGGCTCTTTCCAAGTTGTATTTCCTTAGTCTTCAAATCTTGAGCAAGATTTCTTGTCTCACTTGTCCTTAGTGATAACCTTGGTTGAAGTCCTTGGTGAACTTGCTGAAGATGTTGAAGTCATTAGAGTTGAAGATGTTGAAGTCATTAGAGTTGAAGAAGTTGAAGTCATTTGAAGAAGTTGAAGTCATTTGAAGAAGTTAAAGTCATTAGAGTTGATGGAGTCCTTTGCACATGGTGAAGTCTTTGGTCATGGGGTAGGTTTTTCCATCAAGTTGAAGTAGAAGAGATGTAGAGTTGAAACCAAAATGGTTGAGGAAAGAGTTTACAAGATTGTTTGTAAATAAGTTTTGGAACAAATACAACTCCTATTTTTCTAAGGTTTTTTTTGTCCAATCCTAGGTTTACAAATCCTACAGGCAACACAATGCTCTGATACCATCTGTAAGGGTCCCAACCTTTAAATAAGATAGAGTCCTCTATGTTTACAATGCTAGTCCCTGGATCAATAGCTAGCATCCATAGTTAAGATGTAATATCAAGAAACAAAGGTCATAAAATAACTTTATAACCAGGAATAACATAATTTTATTACATCTTACATAGCTCATTTGGCTATTACATTACATTGCAGCAGAATATCTATAAGCATGGGGTCCTTCATCTTCAAAGTGCCACAGGCAGACATGTTGGTTGTAGACTTTGTAATCCTAATCAACACACTTCACTAAATCAATCAAACCTGCAACATAACAAGTTACAGCCACAAGGGTCATTACATTTGAATTGTATTGGCAAGTGATACTATGGTAGTATAATGGAGTCTATCATCTATATGCATTTGGCTAAGTGGAGTTGAGGCTTGCATTGCTCAAAATAGATTTTTCCTTAACATTTGAAAACACTAAGTTTTTGCTTGACAAAATCATTTTTCTCAATCAAAGATTGAAGATCCTTTAACCCTTGTTCACCAACAAGTTTTTAACTTTGAAATTTGAATGATGAGATTCTTGATTGCTTCCATGTCTTGATGCTCAAATTGTCATTTACCAGGGACATGGCTAAGTACTTAGATTTACACTCTGCAGAGGTGGTGCACTTTCCCCACAAGACTTGGTTTCCCAAGACAAGATCTTTCAGAAGCCTTCCCTTAGACCAAAATGGACACGCTCCAACCTATCAAATCCTACCACCAACTATCCATATGGCTAAGTTCTTGCAACCTATATGATCCAGGCAGAGCCCATACTGCTAAGTGGCTGCACTTGAAGCTTCTCAACATTTGACATCTCAAATCTCTTTGTTCCTGGGTGGCCATCCACAAGTGAGATACACAAGGTCAACCATAGACATGGGCCTTGTGAACCACTCAACCAAAAACCACCAATCAAGTCCCATTCCACCCAGGTGATTCATTGACTTAGTTGTTTTATTAAGAAAAACATAAGTCCTCAGACTTAGAAATTTTCCATAGTATGAATGTATATTCCACCCTTGTTTTATATTAGCTAAGCTAAGCAGGAGAGTAATAGGAATCTTAACTTAGGAAGATTTCTACTAAGGTTTCATCTACTAGGTTTTCCTATAGCAAGGTTTATACTTAGCAAAATTCCACGCAAGTTTTACTTAGAAAAATCACTAATGCATAGTGAAAGTAATGGGACAAAAAGTATGAAGCATCACTTGCCTTTTTGGTAGAGGGTATAAGTTCACTCCTTGTCCTTGCAACAATCACACTCTTCAAGTCACTACAATTCAATCAAGCAAGGCACAAGTTCAATCTACCAATCAAGCAAAACATCACATAAAATGATAAAGTCAAAGTAATGCATGCAATCATGCCAAGATTTGTTTTGTTTGAAAAATTGGTTCCTAATGGGTCATAAACATTGTAAAACACCTAATGGTCATTTTGTAAAGTGGCAAAGTCATTTGCAAAAGGTTTCACTTTATAAACCATTTTCAAAACAAGGTATCATTTTATGTGGTGTAGAAATATTTTTACTAAGGCATTAATCTATAGGGTTCACCAAATATGTTTTCAAACCATAAAACTTGGTGTTTGGGGTCAGAGAGTTTAAAACAAAACACTTCCCAAAAGTTTTCTTCCAAAACCATTTTTAATAAATAAACTATATTTTTATTTGTCTAGAAATGGTTTTAAATCAAAGAATCATTCTTTTGTTTCACCAAATACATTTTTGAAACCACAAAGTGTTTCCTATGGTCAGTAGGTTCAAATCACACCATTTTCCAAAGATTTTATCCCCAAAATCATTTTTGAACAATTTTTATAACTTAAACAAGCATACAAATATTTCTGCAAAAACAATCATTTTTCTAGAAGCTTTTTACTAAACAAATGGCATGGTTGGCTAGGTCTTGTTCCACTGATTCCATTGATATAAAATTTGCAATTTTTGGACGTGTGGATCAAAAGTTGTGCAATTTACAAAATCACAAGTCTAGTTGATCAAATTCTGTTTTTAAAACCAACACTGGGACACGCGTCTGTTTCCTATTCGTCGAAACGTTTCGTGTGGATCGACTAACACAGACCGTAGGATTAAAAGTGATATGTGCGGCTCTGATCATCGCATACCCCTTCGACCTAATCTAATCTCAGCCACTGGATGACAATCCAACGACGCATAGCCGCTTGACCAGTAACTGGCGGCGCTGCGCGGCGGCGACTGGCGGCGCGGCTCTGCTCGCCATGGTTCTGGTGATACAGGGAGCTAGAGGAGGAGTGGGGTGTCTCACCGTGCTCGCGAGGTCGAGGAGATGCTCAACGCATGGTCGGCTTGGCAAGGGGCGCTCAGGTACGGCGGCAATCTCTCGCCGGAGTGTGCAGCGGCGTCGGTTGTGCTCAGGCGTTGTTGCTGGCGTCATTTAGGACCGTGCTAAGGCAAAGTGGAGGCATGGTTAGACGCAGGATGATCTAGGGAAGATGTCTGCATCACCGAGAGAGCTTAGGACGGTCGGAGTTCACCTAGGGAGCTCGACGGAGTAATGGCAGACGGCAGCGCACGCTCGGTGTCGACGAAGCCGAGGCTACAGGGCACTCGCGGGCGAACCAGTGGCACGGGGAGATGCGCCAGGATGTGTGGAGTATGTGTGCGTTGTCGATGAGGCAAGGGGCGGTGCTGGGTCACCGGAATTTGCACCGGAGAGTCGTCGGAGCAGTGGTAGTGTAGGGAAAAATTCTGCGGCCTGGGGGCGCGCTAAGGTGAGGTGACTGGGGGGAAGTGGGGAGGGAACGCTGGCGTTTAAGCGAGTGTGGTCAGGGGGCGTTGATCACGCGGCATTGAAGCCAATTCTGGCGTCGATTATAGCGAACGGCGGCGAGGTGAGGGGAGGAACAGGTCCGCGGTTGAAGACGGTGAGCTGGCGGTGGGGCTCAGCAGTCAGCGAGAGAGAGAGGGGAAAGGTGGGGTCCGACTGTCTGCGACTGCGTGGGTTGTTTCGCGAGTGAGGAAAACGTTTCGGGGGTGAGGGGGAATGGGCTGCTGGGCCTAGTGGGCTGCTGGGTTGGGTCGACCAGATTCATATTTTTTTCCAGTTCTGAATCTTTTTCTTTTTACAAATCTTTTTTCTGTTTTGAAATTCAAACAAACAATTCAAACACTCCAATTCAAATAACTCCCACTAAACTTGTATTGAGTTTTGGTTCTGTTTAATCAACACAAACCAAGTCCCAGAATAAAATAATATTTTTATTTTAGAGTCCATTTATAATTAAATAAAATGGACACTAGTTAATAAATCAAATGGGTTTTAATTTATTTAAAAATTCCATTTGAAATCTAAATATTTTCAAAACCAAATCAGTAGGTTTTATTTGAAAATATAAAATACTTGGAAAGCTTGTTTAAAATAATTTTAACAAGTTTTGTTGTTTAGTTAAAATGGCAAAACCTTTATTTTAATAAAATTGGATATTATTAAATCCTTATTATTTTGTTTAAATAAACTTTTACTCTTTTAATCAAAAAAAAACATTTTATTTCAAAATATTGGTCAAGGTTTAATTTGGCTCTATAAAATAATTTTTATTTATAAATCCACCTTTTCTTTTGAAAACCAAAACCTTTATTAAAAGATCCAAAATAGTAATTTTAAATATTTTAATTTTATTGTTTATTTAACTTTTTAAATCCCTTTAGGATTTTATTTGATCCAAATAGGTTTTGAAAGTTCCCAATTGGATTCAAAAAGTTTCTTCTCACCCTGAAAATCAACAAAGTTTTATTTTATTCATTTATTTTTCTCATAGATTTGGAAAATCTTGGGATGTGACAGGTGATCCACTACTACCCAAATGGAATCGTATCCTGACCTGGTCCTTGGCAATCCGGTGATGAAATCCATGCCAATCTTGTCCCACTTCCAATTAGGAATAAGTAGTGGTTGTAACAATCCTACTGGTTTTTGATGTTCCGCTTTCACTCTACTACATACATCACATAGAGCAATATGTTCGGCGATGTCCTTCTTGAGATTATTCCACCAACATCTTTCCTTCATATCCATGTACATTTTGGTGTTACCCGGATGGATAGAATATGGTGAGTTGTGGGCTTCTTGTAAAATCAGTTTCCGAAGCTCCGGATCTTGTGGAACACAGATACGTTTCCCATACCATAAAGTACCCTGTTCATCTTCATGGAATCCTTTGGCTTTTCCCTTGCCAATCTTTTCCTTAATCTCTTCAATTTCCTTATCTGTCTTTTGGGCTTCTTTGATCTTGTCCAACAAAGTGGGTTGAACATCCAAAGACATGAGATGTCCCTCAGGCATAATCTCCAATCTGATATCTCTAAATTGGGCACACAGATCATCTGGCAATTCTCCCTTAGTAAGGCCATTGACAAAAACCTTACGGCTTAGGGCATCTGCTACAACATTTGCTTTACCGGGATGGTATTGCAAACTCAAGTCATAGTCCTTGATGAGTTCTAGCCATCTTCTTTGTCTCATGTTAATTTCTTTCTGGGTGAAGATATACTTCAAACTCTTGTGATCTGTGAACACTTCACATCGCTTTCCCAAAAGATAATGTCTCCATGTTTTGAGTGCATGGACAACGAAGGCTATCTCTAAATCATGAGTAGGGTAGTTTACCTCATGAGTTTTGAGTTGTCTCGAGGCATAAGCCACAACTTTCCCTTCTTGCATAAGTACTGCACCTAATCCATGATGAGATGCATCGCAATATACTTGGAAATCTTTCTCCAAATCTGGCAAACAAAAGACTGGTGCTGTCACTAGCCTCTTCTTCAATTCTTGAAAACTGAGTTCACATCCTTCAGACCAAGCAAATTTCTTGTCTTTCTTAAGCAGTTCTATCATTGGCTTAGCTACCTTGGAGAAATTCTCAATAAATCTTCTGTAGTATCCTGCCAAGCCAAGGAAACTACGAACCTCTTTCACTGACTTAGGAGATTCCCATTCAGTTAGAGCTGAAACTTTAGCAGGATCAACTGCTACACCATCTCCTGACACAACGTGTCCAAGAAATCCAACTTCATTCAACCAAAACTCACACTTGCTGAATTTGGCATACAACTTATGCTCTCTAAGTTTCTCAAGTATCAAACGCAAATGTCCTTCATGCTCTTCTTTGCTCTTAGAGTAGATCAAAATGTCATCGATGAAAACGACAACAAACTTATCAAGGAATTCCATGAACACCTTGTTCATCATATTCATGAACTATGCTGGTGCATTGGTTAAACCAAATGGCATCACGGTATACTCATACAATCCATACCTTATGGTGAAAGCTGTCTTAGGTATGTCTTGTTCCCTTATCTTGAGCTGAAAATTACCTGACCGGAGATCAATCTTTGAGAACACACAAGCTCCTTCTAACTGATCAAACAAATCATTGATTCTACGCAAAGGATATTTGTTCTTGATAGTCACCTCATTGAGTGAACGGTAATCTATGCATAACCTTTGACTTCTATCTTTCTTTTCCACAAACAAAACTGGTGCTCCCCAATATGAAGAACTTGGTTGAATAAAGCCTTTCTGCAACTATTCTCCGAGTTGTTTCTTGAGTTCCATCAACTCATCAACTGACATCTTGTATGGTCTTTCTGCTATTGGTCCTGATCCTGGTAGCAAATCAATAAGAAATTCCACATCTCTATCTGGTGGCATTCCCGGCAATTCTTTCGGAAACACATCAGGATATTCACTCACAATAGGCACACTGTCTATGCTAACCCCCTTAAGAGAATTTAGCTTACTCCTTTTTGCTTCAAAGTTGGTCTTGAATCTGATCCTTTTGTTTTCTGAAGTTGTGAGTGAGACAGTATGGTTGGCACAATCTATCACTCCCTTGTGCTTAGTCATCCAGTCCATTCCCAATATAACATCCAATCCTTGGGAGTTTAGGATTATCAGGTTAACGGGAAACTTATACTTCCCAAACTCTATGACTAGATCATGACATCCTGAATTCACTATCATTTCTCCGCCAGGAGAACTTACTTTTATAGGACACCCAATAGTTTCTACCGGTAGTTCATTTCTTTCAACAAATGCTCTTGATATGAATGAATGAGATGCACCAGTATCAAACAGAACAAATGCTGGAACGGAATTGAGTTTGAACTTACCAGCAACAGCATCAGGTTCCTCATAGATTTCCTCCACATTGATGTGGTTCACTTGTCCCTTTTGAAAAGGGTTGGGCTTGTTGGGTCCTTCAACTTTCTTTTCTGGGCATTCATTTGCATAATTCCCCATATTCTTGCACTTGAAACATTCAACCTGACTAAGATCCTTCTTGACAGGCTGGCTTCCATTGCAACTTCCACTTCCATTGTGGTGGCTCTTATATCCACCCTTGTGATTCTTGTACTTATCGTGGTCATGACTACGATTGTGCTTGTTGTCATGATAACGGTTGTAGTTGTGGTGCTTGTTGAACTTCCCATGCTTGTGGGATCCAGAACTCCCACTGTCATCATAATGGGAACGCTTGTGAGACGATCCCGAGATGTGCTTGTAAGAGTGCTTTCTCTTCCTGCTTTCAACCTGTTTCATCTTGCTCTCCAAGATGGCAGCCTTGGCACAAAGAGACTGGTATGTGGGAACATAGGCCACAGCTAACTGCAGGTTCAATTCATCATTCAACCCTTCAAGGAACTTTTCCTTCCTCTTAGCATCAGTGTCAACTTCATCTGGTGCATATCACACCAGATTGTTGAACTCCAATATATTCAGCCACGCTGTAGTGGCGCTGCTTCAAGTTATGGAACTCTTTCTTCTTCAAACTCATCACTCCGGATGAGATGTGAGCAGTACAGAAACCATTTTCAGAGATATCCCATGTCACATCCTCAATGGGAGTGGTGATCTAGAAGTTATCCCACCAAGTGGCTGCTAGTCCTTCCAACAAGTGAGCTGCAAATCTGACTTTCCCTTCATCAGTATAGCCAACAGTTACCAAGTCCTTGTTCACAGAGCGTAGCCAATCATTGGCCACCATAGGATCAGTAGTTCCTGAGAACTTTGCTGGCCTTAGCCTTAAGAACCTGGTAAGCATGTCAAAACCCGGTGGGTTGTTCTGATTGTTGTTGTTGTTGTTGTTATTGTTGTTGTTGTTCTGATTCTGGATGAAAGTAGTCATCATTTGCATCAGCTGAGTCTGAGCTGTCATCATCTGCTGCATCTCAGGGGTGATGTTGTTGTTGTTGGGGTTAGGATTGGCACGTCGGGGAGGCATCTGTGGTTTTCAATAAGGATAAGAATGAGCTACCCATATATGCTAACATGCACAATACATCACATAACAAATCACAATCATGCATCATAGTAGTAAAGGTTCAACAACACAGACAACAGGTTTTTGGAAAAGTAAACACACCAATAGCAAGCCATCCACATGTTGGATGGTCATTGCGACTCAATAATCAAAGACATGATAAATAAAGGTAAATGAGTAGTCATCACTACTCCTCTGCATCAACCTCCTCATCAACAAATGTAAGACCTACATTCTCCATAGCGGTCTTGTATTCCTCGACATTGGTGGTCAAGGTCTCTACTTTGGCTTTGAGAGCCCTCTTCTGTGCATGAAGCCTCTCAATCACACCTTGCTGATGCTCGAGCTCAAAGTCCTTGGCCTCTAGTTCTACAGTCATGTCTCGAATCCTCTTGTTCCTATCTTGGACTCGCTTCTCTTGACTCTTGAACTTTTTGTCCTGACTCTCAAACTTGGCCTCCATCTCTTTGACTATCTCATCTTGCTCCGCGAAGAGCTTCTCCTTCTCACGAAGCTGCACCTGGAGTTTGTCATTGCTAAGCATGACGTTGCTCCTATCAGTGTCTATGTGCCTAAGAAGAACCTCTAAGTCCTGGAGATATAGGCGAATCGGCTCTGCCGTCTCTCTCGAAGTATCCTCAAAGTCAATGGCCTCACCATCATCATCACGTCTACCAAAGGTGTGGAAGTGAGTACCTCTAACCTCTTGAGAGTGTCTCCCTAGTAAATGTCCAAGCAAAACCTGCATGACTACCTCTAGGCCTCTCCCCTTGTCATCATGCATGAGCTTGAAGATGATGGCCTCCGTGGCTGGATCAGTCTGGCGTCCTGGCTGATTAACCTTGAAGCCCCAAAGGTCTTTCCTCTAAAACTTGGTGAGGGGAAGCATCATGATAGTAGGAAGAGGGAGATTGAGCAGACTAGTGAGCTCAATAATACGAGGGCCAAAACGAGTTCCCTTGAACTCTTCAGCCTTGCTGATAGTAACATTAGGCATCTATTTAATAAGATAGAAAAAGTTAGAATCAACACAATTTATGACAAATCACAAGACAAGGCATCACATGCATAACTTTGGAAATCAGAACACACAAGTCATGACATACATGGATTTATTACAAACAACCAGGGTTCATCTTATTTTAAACAACATTTGGGAAATAAAATGATAAGTGTGGTGGTCCAACTAACGTAGTACGTTACAATCCCATCTCACTTGCCAAGTTGGCTAACAGGGCATCCCTAGAGGCAATCTGTTTGTCTAAATCACATGACTCCATTGCTAAGTCTATGATGTCCTTCCTTAAACTTTGGTTGGTAGCCTCTAACTCTTGGGTTTGCTTCTTTTCTTCCCTAAGGTCATTCTGGGTGTTAAGCATTCTGCACTTGATTCTATCACCAAGCTCTTTGATGGCCTTCCAGGCTGCATCCCTTGCTGAATCAAAGAATGTGGTGTGCATCACTGCGTTGGTGACCATGCAGAATCCTGAGTCCTTGTGGTTGTCTTCCTTGTTTTTATACAAGTGAAGTTGCACCCACCAGTACTCAACTCCTTCATCCATCACAGGAAAACCTTTGTACACAGATGCACCATGTATTCCCATGGCAACCATGAGGTCCTTGAGAGCCTTGGGGAATTCTGTCTCACATTCCAAAGTCATAGTCATGAGTGGTCCTTTCCTCACGGCTTCATTGATGGAGTTCATCTACAAATAGAGATGAGAAAGAAGATTAGAAAAGTTTACGAGAAGAAAAGACAAGTGTGGAAGTTGTTAAAAAACTTTTCCTTAGTGGTTTCCAATCCTAGGATCATAATCCTACAGGCAACACAGTGCTCTAATACCATCTATAAGATCCCTCCTTTGTAAAGGAAAGGATCCCTGTGATTGCAATGCTAGTCCCTGGATCAATGCTAGCATCCACAGTTTAAGATGAAGTACACAGAAACAAAGGTCATTATTACAAGTCATGCCAGAGACGAACATAGTCTTTTACAACTCCATGGCCACAGGCCTAGTACAAGAGTTTAAATATGTAATAAGATAAATAAGTCTTCATCTTCATGTGCCACAGGCAAACATGTTGAGTGTAGACTCATGACTCCTAATCATCATCAGAATAACCTGCAACATCACAAGTTACAGCCACAGTGGGTCAATACATTGGAATAGTATTGGCAAGTGATACCTTAGTAGAATATTGGTGGACTAGATACTATATGCATTTTGGCTAAGTGTAGCTTAGGCTTGCTTTGCTCAAAATAGGTTTTGCCTATTAGTTGAAAACACTAAGTTTTTCTTTGTCAAAATCTTCCCCAAGGAACCACCAATAGAAATTGGTGAACCTTCACCCTTGTTCAACCACAAGTTTTTACTTAGAAATTGGGATGAGGAGATTCTTGATAGCTTCCATGTCTTGATGCTCAAGTTGTCCAATACCAGGGACATGGCTAAGTACTTAGATTCTTCCATCTGCAGAGGTTGTGCACTTTCCCCACAAGACTTGATTTTCACCAAGACAGGATCTTTCAGAAGCCTTCCCTTAAACCAAATGGACGCATTCCAACCTATCATCCCACTACCACCAACTGTCCAAATGGCTAAGTTATTGCAACCTATGTGATCCAGGCAGAGGCCATATTGCCAAGTGGCTGCACTAGAAGCTTCTTAACATTTGGCCTCTCAAATCCCTTTGTTCCTGGGTGGCTTTCCACAAGTGACATACACAAGGTAGACAATAGAAATGGGCCTTGTGTAACCACTCAACATAACCCATTCTTTCCATTCCACCCAGGTGTTTCATTCACTTAGTTGTTTTATTAAGCAAAAACATTGTCCAAAGACTTAGAAATATTTATTCATGGCATGAATATAACCACCCTTGGTTGCTACTAGCTAGGATAAGCATGGCATTGATAAGACTTAGAAATATTTCTAGCAATTCTACAACTACTAGGATTTCCCAAGCATAGCATATAGATCAAAAATATCCATGCAAGACTAGCAAAATATTTCTAATGCATATTTGAAAAACATAGGAATAAAATCATGAAGCACCACTTGCCTTGGTAGTTTGGAGAGTAGCTACAATCCTCACAATCACAATCACTATTTGCACCAAAATCTACACATAAAATAATAGCACCAAAATCACATACATAATAAATACAAGCAAAAATATATGGATGCATGCATAATGCCATGTGATGATTTTCTACACCAAACAAGACAAGTGCACAGTACTGATTCATAATCAAGTTCAAAACTTGCCAAACAAACTTTATTTGAATATTAAAACATTTCCCAAATAATTATTATACACAAAATAGGCCTACACATGTTTCTGTAAAAACAACCATTTTAACAGAGGCAAAATATTAAACATATAGAATAGATGGAAAGGATTTTCTCTCCTGATTCCATTGATATAAAATTTGTGAAATTTGGACGTGGCATTCAAAAGTTATGAATTAAACAAGTTTAAACATCTAATAGATCTAATTCAAACTTTTAAAACAAAACTCGTGCCACGCGGCGCTTCCTGGTTGGCTGGTACCGGTTCGGGCTGGATCGTGCTCGCGCACCATCAGATCTTACTTAACATCTGCGGCTCAGATCTAATCGTACCTCTTCGGTGATGGATCTATCGCGTTCACTGGATCTAAATCGAACGGCCCTAAGCAGCTAACCCTAAACTGGCGCTAAGCGCAGCGGCGATGACGGCTTCGCTTTCGAAGCAGCGAACTAGGTCACGCGGGGAGGTGGGAGGATGCTCACCAGAATTGCCGTGACAAGGAGATGCTCAACGTGTGCTCGGTTGGCGAAGGGGCACTCGGGGTCGTCGTGGATTGCTCGTCGGAGAAGTCCCTGGAGACGGATGCTTCTGTTCGTCGACGTTGGCGAGGGTGCAGATCATGCCAAGGCAAAAGAAGTGGTGGGTCAGATGCGCAAGACGATGCTAGTCACGTGGGTGTCAACGAGAGGGAAAGGGGCGGTCGGAAATTACCACTGGAGGTCGCCGGAGTTGGAGCCGAAGACGGTGGCGCTCAGTCGATTGTGTTGCCGATGCTCTAGGGCACACGCGGGCGAGCTAGTGGTACTGGGAGGTGCGCAAGGTAAAGTGGAGCATGCTCGTGTGAACCAGGAGCAGAGGGGTGGTCGCGGTTGGACGGAATCGATGCTGCGGTTCGTCGGAGCAGCGAGGTCGCGGCAAGGAATTCTCGCAGCCTGGGGCGCTCTGTGCTTGGGGTTTGGGGGGGAAATGGAGAGGGGGCAGAGGGGGTTTAAGTAGAAAGGATGAGCGGGGCAATTACGCCGGGAATCAAGCGCAATCAATTGGATTTGATTCGGGAAGAAACGACAGAGAGGAGCAGTTCCTCCGGCGCGGGATTAACGACGTTGCTGATGTGGCGGTGGGTCCGGAGTGTCAGCGAGGGAGGGGTGTGCGGGTGGGTGACAAACAGAGAGAAAAGGGGAAACGGCCCGGGTGGTCTTGTGGGCTGCGTTTGCTTATGGGCCAAAAGTCTAGCGCCGGCCTTTTCTTATTTCCTTATTCTTTTTCTTTTTCTGTTTGAATTTCCAGGAACCTTTTTCAGATTATTTCAAAAGCCAATTGAATTCAAATCTTTTCTGGATTTTTGTAGAGTGTAATACTCATATTTCTAGGCATAAAATCATGTGATCTCTCTATACTAGCTTGGTCCTTTTGATTAAACAAAAATAAATAGTGACATAGCACTTGATTTGAATAAGTTTTTGAAAATGGTTTTAAATCCATATTTGTTTTGTAAATTTTGGTTTAAGTACTAGCATTCAAGCAAAACAATCTGAGAGCAACAAGGCTTGGTTTTAAAACAATTATACTCTCATTTAAGAGTGGCATTTGATTAGTGTTTGATCACATAAAATCATAGCTCTCAAGTTCTGTTTCTTTCAAATGAGTTTGAATTTGATCCCTAAATGTTATGCATGCATGCATGATATGAAATCTTTGAAAACATGATTTTAGGGATGTTACAATCATAGAGAACCACCAATGGGGTACCCCTTTCCCCCATGACATAGGATTTATCCCATATCAAAATGACAAGGCAACAAATAGTGAGCATCTCAACAATCCTTTTTTGCTATTCGCATAGTTTTTTTATTGAGGATGCTTCATAGAGTGCCACTATGGTTTTGCTGCAAGTTTCCACCATGATTAGGCATGGATTAGGCTGGCCGCCCAGGCGTTTCTCTAACACATATACAAACTCCATGGACCTCCAAGCTCCCATCTCATTTCACACCGACGACATCCATCGGAAAAAGAATATGATATCAACTGAATAAATATGTGCAATGTTGAAAGCGTGCCCCATGAAAGCATGGTTTTGCTAACTCCCAACTTACAATTTACAAGCATATAAGCATCATAAGATAGTCACAATGGTTTAGGTTTATTAAGTGCAAGAAATAAAATGTGCCTTCAAGTTCATGAGAGCTTTAATCACTAATTTTCACATAACAAAAAACTTAATTTGGAAGATAGATAAAAACATGAATATACTTGGAATAGTGTAACACACCATGCATAGGAGTTTATAGTGGACTCTTTGGAATAACTTGGTTTCTTGGGAGTTGGATGCACGAGTAGAGCTCATACTCAGTACAGGTGGAGGGTAGCAAAAGACTGGGAGTGACCAACTAAGAGATCAATAATGGCCATAATCATGCAGAGCGACAAAACATTATTAATCAAAGCATAAAGTGATATCACAAGTCAAAAACTAAATGATCATAGAGGCTAAGGTGACTGGTTCATAGTCATAACATGGTGTAAGCATGTGCCAAGTGAACCCAAATAAAGCATCAAAGGAGAATACCACAATATTATGCTTTTGTATGCTAAGACAACGCATGATTCTTTCATGGCACATTAAGCAATCTCAATTTTTTGAAATAAGTAATTCTACAACAATAATCACTAAGCATATGGTCAAAGCAACATCTAACATGACATGATAAAGTCCAAGCCACAGCGAAAACAAGCTTATTTTTGTACCACCATAAGCATGAAACATTATACTCTTTTCCAACACCAATCAACTTATTTGAAACAACTCGCAAAGATAATATTCAATAGAGACCAGAGATCTTGTATCACCTAAGTACAAAGAAGAACTAAAAAGTTCTAAGCAAAAAGAAGAAGAAAACTAAAGCCAAACGCGGTGCTAGCAAAAGAGAACACTCAAAAAACAATAAGAGTAAAAACTAGAGTGTTCTAAGCAATGAAGAACGGGGTGCGACTTCTCCAAACAACACATAGTTCATGAAGCAATAAAAATATAGTATCTTGAAAGAAGACTTGAGATATTTTTGTTGATAAAGAAGGGGATGACTTGGGCATCCCCAAGCTTTGACGCTTGTACCTCTTGAATATTTCTTGGGGAGATATGGGTGGCATCCCCAATACTAAGCTTTCGTCCATTCTTCATCTCATCACATCATTCTCTCCCTACACTTGAAAACTTCCTTCATACAAAACTTCACACAATCTTCATTAGCAACATTAGTGTATGCAAGACAATAAACCTTTGGGTTAAGTTTCAACTCAAGTAAATCATCCATTAAAACATAAGCTACTATAGAAATTCCTTTAAAAAGCTCAAGTGATCAAAAGAACTCAAAACAAATCGATAAAGAGGCAAATGCAAATAATGGCAGAAATCTGTCAAAATAGACCTGCAGGTAAAGACCGATTTGTTTTGAAAATCTTCTGTTGCTCAAATCAAAAGTGGAGAACTAACAAAGTCGGGTAAAGACCAGGGGCATGCGCACAAAAAATTGCAGCTCAATACGATGTTCTGGGATTTTTTTATGATTTTTTACGGTGAAGCACATAAATCTGTTTCGGGACAACAACTTCCCCAAATCTTACCTCCATCTCATTAGAGTCTATTCTTGGCACAAAAACCAAAAAAAAGGATAAGGAGAGGTTATTACAGAGCCAATAACTTCCAAGACTCAACAAAAGATAAACTTATTGAAATAAAAATTGTGTTATCCCCCAAGAGTTCTTTTCTTTAATGCCTTTCAGCTAGCCATAGAAAGAAAGAATCAAGTATTTTCAAATGAAGAAGCACCAACTTCAAATTATCTACCTTTCTTACCTTTACTCTTACCTTTACTCTTACCTTTAGGGAACACATGATTGCTTGGTAGGGAAGTAAAATTCATGGTGCCTTTTCCCACATCTATTATTGCTCCAGGGAGTTTTAGTAGGGATCTTCCAAGTGTAATTTCTCCTTTTCCTACAGATTCAACAACAAGATAATCAGTAGATACGACTTTCCCTAGGATTTTTGTAAACACTCCTTCAGCTATTCCAATGGGTAATATAGTGGCATTATTGGTAAGAGATATTTCTTCTCCACCCTCAGAAAGTTCCCAAAGATTCAAAGATTCATAAATATCTTTAGGCATAAGACAAAACTCAGACATAATATCACAACGAGCATGAAAAGTTCCACCATTAGCAACTTTTATTGCGGGGAACATTTTGACGGTTCAGAATTTATTGGAACATAATCATGATGCTCTCGAAGCATATTATAACATCCTTTTAAACAAGCTATATTTGTCTCAAGAGTGTTTAATCTAGCATAAATGCTTATAAAGATGAATCAAATTTACTAGGAAAGTTATATATTGTAATCAATTTTTTTATAGCATTAAAAGCTTCATCCCCTTCACAATGAAGGAAATCTCCTCCTACTACAGCATCCAAAGCATATCTATAACAAAGAACAAGACCAAAGTAGAAACTGCTAAGAAGCAAGCCTAGAGTCATTTTAGGTTCAGTTTTTTCCTAAGAATCAGAAATTCTAGACCAAGCTTCTTTGAAACTCTCCTCACTCCCTTGTTTGAAAGTGAAGATCATTTCCTGAGGTGACATAGTGATTGGAGCAGAAATAGACATAAAAGCAACTTGAAGTAGGAACAATTTTTTTGTGTTTTTTTATAAAAAGAAACAAACCAACCAAAGAAAAAGAAACAAAGCAAAACAAAACAAAAAGTAAAGAGATTGGTAGTGAGAGACTCCCCTTGCAGAAATCTTCTTTCTCCTCAGCAATGGCGCCACAAAAGCTTGTGATGGAACAGTTGATGTAGATCCTGTTGGGAACCCCAAGAGCAAGGTATGATGAGCACAACAGCAAGTTTTCCCTCACTTATGGAACCAAGGTTATCGAACCAGTAGGAGAAAGAAACCACATCCAAAGGTGTGGTAAGCAACGTGGAACCTACACACAACACAACCAAAATATTTTGCCCCAACTTATTAGTGAGGTTGTCAATCTCACATGTTTTTCTAAAAACAAAGGATTAAACGTATAGTGTAGAATAAAGTAATTGCTTGTGGTAATTGCAAAAAGTAAACAGTAGATGGAATATTCGTGGAAAGGAATGGACAAGGGTCCATAGTTCACTAGAGGTGTTTCTCCATAAGATAAATAACATGCTAGATGAACAAATTAAAGCTGGGAAATTGACAAATAGAGAATGCATAACAATGCATGTACATGACATGATGATCACTATGAGATTCATTTGGGCATTACAACATGATACATAGACTGTAATCCAACTTCATCTATGACTAATAATCCACCTCCGGGATATCGTCCGAACAACGCTCGGATATTAAGTTGCAAGCAATAGATAATTGCATTAAGCAAAGTGTGTAATGTAAATAATACAATTTCCCTTGGACAAAGGATTATTGTTTTATCCCTAGTAGCAACAACACATCTACAATCTTAGAAGTTTCTGTCACTCTCCCAGATTACTAGAGGCATGAACCCACTATCGAGCATAAATACTCCCTCTTGGAGTCACAAGCAAATACTTGGCCAGAGTAACTACTAGAAACATAGAGCATGAAAGATCACAAATAACATAGACATGATAGAACAATAATCAATCTGACATAATACTCAATATTCATCAGATCCCAACAAACACAGCATGTAGCATTACAATAAGATGATCTTGATCATGATAGGAAGCTCACAAGATCTAAACATGACAGCACAAATAGGTGAAATAACCATCTAGCTACTGCTATGGACCCGTAGTCCAAGGATGAACTACTCACACATCACTCCGGAGGCAGTCATGGTGATGAAGAAGGCCTCCGGGATCATCTCCCCTCTCCAGCAAGGTGCCGGGAAGAGCTTCAGATCCCTCCCGATCTAGAGACGACAGTGGCAGCGGCTACGGACTTTTTCATGGAATTCTGATCGGGTACTTAGGGTTTTTCTTCTTAGAGCGATTATATAGGCGAAGAGGCGAGGTCGGTGGAGTGCCAGGGGCCCACACCCTAGGGCGGCGCGCCCCCCTGGCCGCGCCTGGCCCATGTGTGGCCGCCCTAGGGTGCGTCTCCCCTCTCCTCCAAGACTCTGTGTTGTGTTAGGAAAAATAGGAACTTTGGATTTTGTTTCGTCCAATTACAAGAATATGTCTTTACTAGTTTTTCTGAAACCAAAAATAGCAGAAAACAGTAAACTGGCTCTGTGGCACTTGTTAATATGTTAGTTCCACAAAATTCATAAAAATGCCACAAATTATGGACAAAAACATAATATAATTAGTGCAAAACAAGCATGGAGCATAAAAAATTATAGATACATTTGCAACGTATCATTCCCCACACACGTCATTAGGGCATGAGCATGGTGAAATCACCCAGCTCACCTTGCACGCCATCATCTGGGCATTGCACGTCTTCATATCTGACTGCACCATGGCAGGAGGCTGAACGTGTTCAGTCGCCGGATATACCTATGGAGACCGCGTCTAGTTCTCCTCACACGCCAACTGTTGGGCGCTGCACGGCTTCGACTCCAAATGCACCATGGCAGGAGGCCGACCACGTGTAGTTTCCTTTTTCTGATGCGTGGTCGAAGCATCTGCCGTGTACTCTAGGAGGGAGTGCACATCATGGATCATGTCCCATCTCGCCTCTTGGGACTAGAGTATTCCTAGGGGGTCGATATTCACAAGGAGATGTCATTGCTTCCGGCGGCATTCCTATGCCGGAGGCACACGGGGTTCGCTCGAGTGACAGAATTCGTGCACTGCCAAATGCTGACGCCACGCAGATGCAGAGGGCTTAAAATCTAGCCCAAGAACGTGATGAAGCATCCACTTCAAGTACAAGTTTTATTTTGAAATTTCTATTGCTTCAATTCCGGATGAAGTATTTGTTTCTAGATCTTCTAATTTAGGGGTCTTGTTGGGGATTTCACCAAGTCAAGCAAAGTATTCTATTGTAACTACCTCGGTGAATTACGCTCTTAGTTACAAGCCTGGATGAGCGAAAATGGTTAAAATAGTACGGTGGGGCCCAAATGCCACTCACAGGTAGACCTTTCGGCCGTCCTAACCATTTCCAAACATCGGGACAAGAACGAGCGGCGTAATCGGCAGGAGAAGGGATCAACTACATACACAAATGAGTATGTATGCAAGCCACCATACAACAGTCCTCAGAGCCATTCCATCTAAAAGAAATAGAAATATTGCAACCCCATACGGCAAGATCCAAATATCCTAGATAGATATAATAGTTTAGGATATCTCCTCATACATCAAACATCAGAGTATCAGGCGGAAGCGGAAAACAAGATCCGAGTACGGATAAGAAGCAAATCGGCATAAGATGCCCCATAAATAAACACATCCCGCCCACAGATCTCACGGATCCCCGTTCCCGGAATCTCTACACCGAGTGATCGTTGCCCACATCGTTCGTCTCCTCCGCCCAGTATCCATCTTGCGAGTTTACCTGTTCATCTGAATCAAACAATTTATTGTGTGAGACCCTAGGGGTACTCAGCAAGTCTTTATGCCTCTAAAGGGGACACAACCTGGGGAGACGCAATTGCAGCAAAAGATAATACCTAACAATTCTATAGATACTCGCTAACCATCCGCCTAACCAAAGATAGACGGATGTCCGTGAATTAATATCAACAGTTATAACGGTAATATTAACAGATCCATCCTCGTCCTCGCTTACCAACGAGGAAGCGGACGAACAACCCCCCCATCCGTTGGCAGTTTTATTATCCATTCCGTGAGTGTTGCACTATTTACTAGTCAGGTACTTAGTCAAATTAAAAGCGGTACTTTAGTTATACTTTTCTATGATCGAGAAACTGTGCTCCAAGTCGTCCATAACCGCGGACACGGCTTTCAGAAAGTTTTACCCTGCAGGGGTGCACAAATAGCAACACACACTCGATCAACCTCGGAAAAACCAAATCAAAACCCAACGAGGCAGTCATGACAAAGCGATCACAGGATTCATAAATATTTCAGGGGGCCACCGCACTAAGCTACCCGCAACGAAGTTGGCCGGCTCCGAAACGGACCCAGGGTTTGCGTCAGTGACTGTAAACGACCGGGAACCCGAAAGTGTGACTGGGCTTGTCGATACCGCGAAAACACTCCACATCCAAAATAGTACAGGTGCTGCTCGCACAATCTTAAATAAAGCAGTAAATCATGGCATAAGTACAGGATAGTAATAAAGCCCCAAACTACTTTGTGGCCCCAAGAAATAAGAATGAATCAAGCTCTGGCTCAGGGGGGTTCATAAGCCTCCCGGATGTGGATAGCACGAATATTCAAGGAATAGGAATCAAGTACTCGGGGTCCTACGGGACACAAGTGAGCATGAAAAACCAAATAGCAGATATTGCTCACCGGTGCCACTTTCATTAGTTATCCCATTACTACTCAGGTTAAGTTGTTTAGGTACCTCGTTATCCATCAGACACTCACATACCCTACACATGCTGTTCTACGACCCGCATGGCTCAAACAACTCCTGTAGTAATGGCTCATGGGATGGAGGAACAAGCTTCGGTGGGGTTTGAAAGTATAGGCTATGCGGTACTTGGGATTCAGTTTAATGCAATCGCGACTCAATGATGCAAGAATAAGATAGAGGCAATAGGTACTATATGTATGCAAGCATGTGGTAGTGCTTGCCTGGCAGCTCAGTTGAAGCGAGAGAAGGATATGGGTTGTGCTCCTGGGTATCCTAATATATCCCCTGCTCGGCGTCTATTCGAAGAAGAACCAAACAAACAAGGGCCAACATAAATAAAGTGCACAAGCATATGAATAAAATGCGACAAGCAAACAATCATGCCATGATGAATGATGCACAATTTGCATGGCAATAATGTAGCATGGCATGGATGAAGTGTGGGGTACAAGAATAAAGCATTTTATGGTGTTTTAGTCACCTTTTATACTCAAATAAGTTGCTGTATACTTTATATTTATATGATGCATGCTGCAATTCAGAACATGGAATGCATAGATAGAACGGTCTCGTCGAGCTGATCATTTTAGACATATTATTTGTCAAATTTGGAGTTATAAAACTAAAGTTATTAATTAATTAAGGGAAAGGGCATTTTATTGTAATTTTGATCAACTCGAAAATTAAAGTGTTCAAAATATATTTTGAAGGGCATATATGAAATCCTCACATTTTTCTGATTTCAAAACATAGATTACATGTTTAATTTGGAATTGTAAATCAAAAGTTATTTAAAAACAGATTGAATTTGAATTTAAATCAAATTTGAAAAGTTTTAAATTTAAACAGAAAACAGAAATCCTTTTGTCACTCAGGCAAACCTAGCCATAGACACAGAGACAAGTGGGGCCAAGCTGATGGCGGGGCACACGCTTGAAAAAGCTTTTTACACCGCTGGTTGGCCTAGTTTCTGCGGTTGTGGTGGGCAGCGAGCTAGGGCCCATGCGTCGCCGACGGACGCAGAGACCTGTGGGGTTGTGATGGAGCGGGTTGAGGGTCAAGAGCTGGGGGCTTAACTGCAAGAATGCCAGGCGGTGACAGGGTAGGCTGGACCCTTGGGTTGAGTGCGGATAAAAGAGGGCTAAAGACAAAATTACCACGGCCCGTCTTGTGGATCTTCTCCTGATCTGGCGCAGCGTCTTGTGGCGCGACGCATGGCGGGATTCGATCCCTGACACAGGGCTCATGACCAGTAACAGTCTTGGCTAGGTGGGGTTGTTGTCAGGGAGGTAGCACACAGCTGGGTGAGGCTTTACGCGGCGCGGAAAACGTGCAGACAACGGTTATCGAGGCGCACCGAGGGCGTTCGGCGAAATGCCTGGCGCAGCTAGGGTTTCCCGGTGGGGCGGAGGTTGTCCAGGCGATATAGGGGCTCACCGTGGGGTGGTCGGTGGTGGCCGATCGGGACGAGGCGAGGAGGCGAGGAGGCTGGCCGTGAGCTAGGGTTCCGTCAGGCGCCGCGATCATGGCGGCTGGGGACCTTCTACTCCTCGCTGGCGCGTACTAGGTGAAGCAGGGGAGTCTTCTTGGCCTCCTCGACCACTTCCACATCGTGCTCGCTGGCTGGAACGAGGAGGCAACGGGGTGAAGGCAGTGCCGGTGGCGTCGGTGAAGAGGAAGGGGAGGAGAGGCAGGGCTCTGGGCGGATCTGGGAGAGGCAGAGGAGTCGTGTGGATGAGGGCAAGCGAGAGGGAGGGAGTAGATAAGCACGAGGGGGGAGGGGATGCCATGGGGAAGGCTCGGGAGAAAAAGTAGCCTCCACGCCACCTTTCTCTCCTCCTCCCTCACGTGCTCGGCCTGGGGGTGGTGTGGCTGCAGGTGGGCCAGGCAGAGAGGAAGGGGAGCTCGGGTGGGACCTGGTGGCAGCAAGAGAGAGAGAGGGGGGAACCGAGAGGGGAGGGTAGATGGCATGGGGCTCGGTCTAGGGTTAGGGTAGGGGGTGGTGGCTCGGCTAGCTAGAGAGAAGGGGTGGGTAGATGGTTCGGTTGGAGAGGGGAAAGGGGCTGGACCGATCCAAGGGAAAAGAGAGGAGGGGATGGTGAGGGTGGTAGGTGATTAGGTCTAGATTAGGGTTTTGCATACCCACATGATCAAGCAAGGTGGAGGGGTGTAGCGATGGATAAGGAGCCTGAGAGAGGCTTGATGGCCACATGGCAAGGATACACCAACAAGGTGGAGAGGTTGAGAGAGAAGAGAGAGATCAAAAGAGATAAAGCACCCAAAAATCCAATTAAAATCCAAAGAGTGGAATGGGGTGATGATTGCATGGCCCATGCATAAACATTAATGCTAGGTTTTATCTTGTGAAAACAAAATAAATATCCATGGCATTTATACCTATGCATTCAAAAAATATGGAATAAGCCAAGCTAAAAGAATTAAAAGGATTCCCCACGTGGAGTAGATGGAGATGACCATATTTGAATAAAAATGGGACTTGCTAGTGTGTATGTGCCACTAGGTATTTAGTAAGCCCAAAAATATCCCAACATGAGAATAACCCCAAAACAACCCATATGGGAGCTAGAAAGAGGTTCCACTCACAAGGTATGCAAAGGTGGCTCCACATATCACTAATGTGAAAACAACATGATGCTAAAATGAGAGCAGGTGGAAATAGAATTGGATCCATCCCACCCCACATGAGCTAGAGGTAAAACCAAATAAGTTGCAATGCTCATATATGGTGGAACGGTGGAATGATGGGGTGACAAGGAAAAGTGATGGAGTTGAATAAAAGATATGCCCCCAACTCAACTTGGGCATTTAAACAATATATCAATAACCAAATACAATATCAAGAGGCAAATACAATTTACAATGCATATGAGAGAAGAACCAAAGAAAGAGGGTTTTTATATGATGCTCAAATGCAAGGTGGCATGATGACATGAGCATGATATAATTATGATGCAACAATTATATGTAGGAAGTAGCATATATGTAGACTAGGCTAGTAGCATTGCAATTGTTAGACAATTGGTATGCTACAACTCTCCCCCACTAAACAAGAATCTCGCCCCGAGATTCCTAGGAAAAAGAAAACAACACAAGGAGAGGCGGGTGTTCGAACGAAGGTGACCCTCACGTTCCCAAGTTGAAGAACCATGGAATGGTGCGACCACTACACCTTGCAAAACTTGCTAGACTTGTTGCGAGTCTTGCGTTTTGCTTCGAGAACAATGGATTAGAGGAATTGTAGGATTGTCGTGAGACAAGAAGGATAGGATGGACATAGCTTCGGTTTTCTCAAGATACATGATAAGATAAAAAGAACCACTTGTGAAAGAAAGGACAAGATGATGTATCATGGGTAAAGAAAGACACGCCGTTAAGATTAAAGCTTTACCGATACTAGAGAGGATGAATCTTTGTCTCACTGGAAGAAAAGGGATAGGTTGGAGAGGTTTTGAACCACTATGACAATAGCATCGTATCTTCTCTCGGATTTGAGAATGAAGTACGGAAACAATATTGCCTTCAAACAATAGAGTCCCTTGATATCAACAGAAAGATTTAGTTAGACATCGTCGGATAAGATTCTTCTTTACGGTAAGAACCAAAGGATCGCGCAATTGAGGTGCGCGGATATAACTTCCAGAGACGGATGTGAAGCCAGATCATGGTGGAATCCCGAGAAGCAAAGAATATGGAGGATCTGGAGTTTATTGTAGAGATACTTATTGCTTTCTTTAGCCTTGAGACTAACGCAATAGATTTGCGGCTGATGGCATCAACCATAATTGGCTTTACCACAGAAAAAGAATTGATGAAACAAAGAGAGATATAGTTTCCTTTCATCTTTTCTGGGGATATCGAGCATCGGTAGAATGACGAGGACAGAAAAGAGTTTGCGTTTGTTTCCACCAGATAATTGATGATTTTGCTCCATCTAGAATAGACAGACCACCAACAAGAGATTATTGATTACTTTCTTCGAGAGAGCACTCCGGAAAAAAACAAGGACGGAAGTAAAAGTATCGAGGGATAAAGGCCACTTCTAACTTCCGTGGAATGAGTGAAATCACATTAATTCACCAATTCAATGTACAAGAGCGAATGATAAGAGTAGTGGTATGGTAGCTACTCCATTCCGCACTCAAAGCATTACTCCGCACATGAATAAGAAAACCATGCAACCCAACTATCGAAACAGACTGAAGGTATTGACAATAACTCATGGAACTTCGTTAGAAAACAAGGATAGATGCAAACGATTTGCCGGGTTCACAGATAGATAAAGATGACGATGTTGTCGTCATGTCGGAAATACCAAGCCCCCGGAAAGATATGAAGGAAGATTACGGAGACAACTGCAAGATTCCACAGACAAAGAAAAAGATAGCACCACTTGAACAGAAGGGATACAAGATCTGAAGGTCTTCATGGCCTCCGGTGGATTGAGCATAGACGATAGAGCGAGAGGGTTTCAAGAGATTACTTGACGAGACTGAGGTGTAGAGAACTCCATGTTGTTCTTGAAAAGATAGAGAGAGGTTTAGCGGTCTTGAGGAAAAACTTTAGCGGAACGACGATGATAACTTGCCAACAAGGAATAACTCCAGATTGGTTGAAGATGGAGGGTGGAATTAACAATGGACTTGCTGATTCCAGAGTTGAAGTAATGTATTTAGCAGAAGGACGTGGTCGAGATAGGTGACTTCAAGATGCCAGAATTTTCACTTTGAGACTTTGCACACAGGCAGTGCTCACGAAGCTTGAGAGAAAGAGACACAAATGATCTTCCATGTCCTTCCATTGATATCGAATAGGCAAGCATATTATCAACATATACCACCATGGATTAACAGGATATTCCCAGAATATCAAGTTCAAGAGGCGGGAGAAACAAACAAATGCTCGAAACACTTTCTGAGCTCAACGCTCTTTGAAAGATCAATATTAAGAGCACGGGTTCATGTTGAAGAAGATGCACTAGAAGAATAGATTATCTGGTCCTTCGAAAGAAAAAGAGATGTCACCTGGTTCACATTGTCAATCGGATCACCGGTTACAAAGATAAAGAGATCTTGGATAAGAACCGATGATAGCTCATACCTTAAGCAAAGCTATCAGAGACGAAAAGATGCAATTCCCTCGTCTCAAAGAGAATTTTGCAGATATGGAGTTCAAAAAGATGTCAGCAGGATGGACAGATGATAGACCGCCGTAGTGCCTTGAGAAACTCCGGATTGCCAAAGATGCTTGAATATGCATAGATATGATCACGGTGTACTCAAAATCACAGGAGATAACCGTCACCATTTGGAGGATAGCGTTGATAGCATTTTCCATATTCCACTCATGATAAGTGTCCTATAGCTATGCCGAGAACCAAATTACAATCACCAGCATCGGCTCGACACATGTTATGTAATTAGCCCAAGAGAATTGGAGATGAAATAAAACTCCAGGATTAAGCGCCGGTGACAAAAGAATGAGTTAGCATGGACATGCTGATAAAAGGAAGATAGATAATGTTTCACACACATCGAAAGGAGTGTGGAAGCTGAATGTGTCAAAGAAATTTTTTCCGCATTTTCGCATTAAAATACCAATAGATCATAAAATCACTTATCAGGTAGAGATTAGCAACTCCACATTCTGTGAAAGCATGCTGGAAGGAAGAACACCCTTAAGAAGATGGCACCGGTTAACAAGGAGTTAGATAGATCGCGCCGTTTTCAAAAGCCTGTCAGTATGGAATGTACCAACAGTTGATAACCAAAGACAGATTGTGATAAAAAATTGGATGCAACAGATAGACAAGGAATTACACACTCACACACACACTTTCTATGGTACTACGGAAACCCCGAACACGTGAATCCTAGTTTGAATTTTAAGAAGAAGATTGAAAACGTTACACTTCCTTACCAGAAAAGGGTGGTGGGTGGGTAAGAAGAAAAATGGAAGCAGTCCTACTCTCGCGTTTTGTTTTTCCCTAGTATACATAGCTACCAAAAATATTTGCTAGACTGACACGACCATTTGGCTGAGACCCTGAAGGGCGGGATGGCTCTGATACCAATTGTAACTACCTCGGTGAATTACGCTCTTAGTTACAAGCCTGGATGAGCGAAAATGGTTAAAATAGTACGGTGGGGCCCAAATGCCACTCACAGGTAGAACTTTCGGCCGTCCTAACCATTTCCAAACATCGGGACAAGAACGAGCAGCGTAATCGGCAGGCGAAGGGATCAACTACATACACAAATGAGTATGTATGCAAGCCACCATACAACAGCCCTCAGAGCCATTCCATCTAAAAGAAATAGAAATATTGCAACGCCATACGGCAAGATCCAAATATCCTAGATAGATATAATAGTTTAGGATATCTCCTCATACATCAAACATCAGAGTATCAGGCGGAAGCGGAAAACAAGATCCGAGTACGGATAAGAAGCAAATCGGCATAAGATGCCCCATAAATAAACACATCCCGCCCACAGATCTCACGGATCCCCGTTCCCGGAATCTCTACACCGAGTGATCGTTGCCCACATCGTTCGTCTCCTCCGCCCAGTATCCATCTTGCGAGTTTACCTGTTCATCTGAATCAAACAATTTATCGTGTGAGACCCTAGGGGTACTCAGCAAGTCTTTATGCCTCTAAAGGGGACACAACCTGGGGAGACACAATTGCAGCAAAAGATAATACCTAACAATTCTATAGATACTCGCTAACCATCCGCCTAACCAAAGATAGACGGATGTCCGTGAATTAATATCAACAGTTATAACGGTAATATTAACAGATCCATCCTCCTCCTCGCTTACCAACGAGGAAGCGGACGAACAACCCCCCATCCGTTGGCAGTTTTATTATCCATTCCGTGAGTGTTGCACTATTTACTAGTCAGGTACTTAGTCAAATTAAAAGCGGTACTTTAGTTATACTTGTCTATGATCGAGAAACTGTGCTCCAAGTCGTCCATAACCGTGGACACGGCTTTCAGAAAGTTTTACCCTGCATGGGTGCACAAATAGCAACACACACTCGATCAACCTCGGAAAAACCAAATCAAAACCCAACGAGGCAGTCACGACAAAGCGATCACAGGATTTAGAATTGTTTCAGGGGGCCACCCCACTAAGCTACCCGCAACGAAGTTGGCCGGCTCCGAAACGGACCCAGGGTTTGCGTCAGTGGCTGTAAACGACCGGGAACCCGAAAGTGTGACTGGGCTTGTCGATACCGCGAAAACACTCCGCATCCAAAACAGTACAGGTGCTCCTCGCACAATCTTAAATAAAGCAGTAAATCATGGCATAAGTACAGGATAGTAATAAAGCCCCAAACTACTTTGTGGCCCCAAGAAATAAGAATGAATCAAGCTCTGGCTCAGGGGGGTTCATAAGCCTCCCGGATGTGGATAGCGCGAATATTCAAGGAACAGGAATCAAGTACTCGGGGTCCTACGGGACACAAGTGAGCATGAAAAACCAAATAGCAGATATTGCTCACCGGTGCCACTTTCATTAGTTATCCCATTACTACTCAGGTTAAGTTGTTTAGGTACCTCGTTATCCATCAGACACTCACATACCCTACACATGTTGTTCTACGACCCGCATGGCTCAAACAACTCCTGTAGTAATGACTCATGGGATGGAGGAACAAGCTTCGGTGGGGTTTGAAAGTATAGGCTATGCGGTACTTGGGATTCAGTTTAATGCAATCGCGACTCAATGATGCAAGAATAAGATAGAGGCAATAGGTACTATATGTATTCAAGCATGTGGTAGTGCTTGCCTGGCAGCTCAGTTGAAGCGAGAGAAGGATCTGGGTAGTGCTCCTGGGTATCCTAATATATCCCCTGCTCGGCGTCTATTCGAAGAAGAACCAAACAAACAAGGGCCAACATAAATAAAGTGCACAAGCATATGAATAAAATGCGACAAGCAAACAATCATGCCATGATGAATGATGCACAATTTGCATGGCAATAATGTAGCATGGCATGGATGAAGTGTGGGGTACAAGAATAAAGCATTTTATGGTGTTTTAGTCACCTTTTATACTCAAATAAGTTGCTGTATACTTTATATTTATATGATGCATGCTGCAATTCAGAACATGGAATGCATAGATAGAACGGTCTCGTCGAGCTGATCATTTTAGACATATTATTTGTCAAATTTGGAGTTATAAAACTAAAGTTATTAATTAATTAAGGGAAAGGGCATTTTATTGTAATTTTGATCAACTCGAAAATTAAAGTGTTCAAAATATATTTTGAAAGGCATATATGAAATCCTCACATTTTTCTGATTTCAAAACAAAGATTACATGTTTAATTTGGAATTGTAAATCAAAAGTTATTTAAAAACAGACTGAATTTGAATTTAAATCAAATTTGAAAAGTTTTAAATTTAAACAGAAAACAGAAATCCTTTTGTCACTCAGGCAAACCTAGCCATAGACATAGACAAGTGGGGCCAAGGTATTTGGCGGGCACCGCTAAAAAGCTTTTACACATGGTTGGCCTAGTCAGCTGTGACAGTGGGCAGCGAGCTAGGGCCCATGCGTCAGCGGCCGGACGCACAGAGACTGCCAGGTGGGGTTGTGATGGAGCGCGGGTTGAGGGCCGAAGAGCTGGGGGGCTTAACTGCAAGAATGCCAGGCAGCTGACAGGTGGGGTAGGCTGGACCGCGGGTTGAGCGCGGGATAAAAAGAGGGGGCTAAAGACAAAATTACCACGGCCCGTACTGTGGATCTTCTCCACGGTCTGGCGCTTGGCACTTGCCGCAATGGCGGGGATTCATATCGACACTGGGGCTCGCCACGGAGACAGTAACAGTGGCTAGGTGGGGTTGTTGTCAGGAGGTAGCACCACTGGGTGAGGCTTTACAGCCTGAAAACGCGTGATTAACAACGACCGAGGCGCCAGGGCGTTCGGTAACGCTGGCGAGCTAGGGTTTCCTGGTGGGGCGGAGGTTGTCCAGGCGATATAGGGGCTCACCGCGGGGTGGTCGGTGGTGGCCGATCGGGACGAGGCGTAGCAGGGCGACGAGGAGGCTGGCGGCCGGCGAGCTAGGGTTCCGTCAGGGCGTCGCGGTACTGCGGCGGCTGGGGACCTTCTACTCTTTGCTGGCGCGTACTAGGTGAAGCAAGGGAGTCTTCTTGGCCTCCTCGACCACTTCCACATCGTGCTCGCTGGCTGGAACGAGGAGACGGCGGGGTAGACGGCGGCGGCTGGCGGCAGAGCTGGGCGTCGGTGAAGAGGAAGGGGAGGAGAGGCAGGGCTCTGGGCCGATCTGGGAGAGGCAGAGGAGTCGTGTGGATGAGGGCAAGCGAGAGGAAGGGAGTAGATAAGCACGAGGGGGGGAGGGGATGCCGTGGGGAAGGCTCGGGAGAAAAAGTAGCCTCCACGCCACCTTTCTCTCCTCCTCCCTCACGTGCTCGGCCTGGGGGTGGTGTGGCTGCAGGTGGGCCAGGCAGAGAGGAAGGGGAGCTCGGGTGGGACCTGGTGGCAGCAAGAGAGAGAGAGGGGAACTGAGTGGGGAGGGTAGATGGCATGGGGCTCGGTCTAGGGTTAGGGTAGGGGGTGGTGGCTCGGCTAGCTAGAGAGAAGGGGTGGGGTAGATGGTTCGGTTGGAGAGGGGAAAGGGGCTGGACCGATCCAAGGGAAAAGAGAGGAGGGGATGGTGAGGGTGGTAGGTGATTAGGTTTAGATTAGGGTTTTGCATACCCACATGATCAAGCAAGGTGGAGGGGTGTAGCGATGGATAAGGAGAGTGAGAGAGGCTTGATGGCCACATGGCAAGGATACACCAACAAGGTGGAGAGGTTGAGAGAGAAGAGAGAGATCAAAAGAGATAAAGCACCCAAAAATCCAATTAAAATCCAAAGAGTGGAATGGGGTGATGATTGCATGGCCCATGCATAAATATTAATGCTAGGTTTTATCTTGTGAAAACAAAATAAATATCCATGGCATTTATACCTATGCATTCCAAAAATATGGAATAAGCCAAGCTAAAAGAATTAAAAGGATGCCCCATGTGGAGTAGATGGAGATGACCATATTTGATTAAAAATGGGACTTGCTAGTGTGTATGTGCCACTAGGTATTTAGTAAGCCCAAAAATATCCCAACATGAGAATAACCCCAAAACCACCCATATGGGAGCTAGAAAGAGGTTCCACTCACAAGGCATGCAAAGGTGGCTCCACATATCACTAATGTGAAAACAACATGATGCTAAAATGAGAGCAGGTGGAAATAGAATTGGATCCATCCCACCCCACATGAGCTAGAGGTAAAACCAAATAAGTTGCAATGCTCATGTATGGTGGAATGGTGGAATGATGGGGTGACAAGGAAAAGTGATGGAGTTGAATAAAAGATATGCCTCCAACTCAACTTGGGCATTTAAACAATATATCAATAACCAAATACAATATCAAGAGGCAAATACAATTTACAATGCATATGAGAGAAGAACCAAAGAAAGAGGGTTTTTATATGATGCTCAAATGCAAGGTGGCATGATGACATGAGCATGATATAATTATGATGCAACTATTATATGTAGGAAGTAGCATATATATAGACTAGGCTAGTAGCATTGCAATTGTTAGACAATTGGGATGCTACTGGTGGAAACAGACGCAAACTCTTTTCTGTCCTCGTCAGTCGATCGATGCTCGACATCCCCAAACAAGATGAAAGGAAACTATCTCTCTCTTTGTTTCATCAATTCTTTTTCTGTGGTAAAGCCAATTATGGTTGATGCCATCAGCCGCAAATCTATTGCATTAGCCTCAAGGCTAAAGAAAGCAATAAGTATCTCTACAATAAACTCCAGATCCTCCATATTCCTTGCTTCTCGGGGTTCCACCATGATCTGGCTTCACATCCGTCTCTGGAAGTTATATCCGCGCACCTCAATTGCGTGATCCTTTGGGTCTTACCGACGCAAGAAGAATCTAATCCGGCGATGTCTAACTAAATCTTTCTGTTGATATCGAGGGACTCTATTGTTTGAAGGAAATATTGTTTCCGTACATCATTTCTCCAATCCGAGAGAAGATACGATGCTATTGTCATAGTGGTTCAAACCTCTCCAACCTAGCTCTTTTCTTCCGGCGAGACAAAGATTCATCCTCTCTAGTATCGGTAAATCTTTAATCTTAATGGTGTGTTTTTCTTCATTCATGATACATCATCTTGTCCTTTCTTTCACAAGTGGTTTATTCTCTTATCTTGTTTCTTGAGAAAACCGGAGCTATGTTCATCCTATCCTTTTGGTCTCACGATAATCCTTCAACTCTTCTAACCGTTGTTTCTCAAGCAAAACGCAAGACTACAACAAGTCTAGCAAGTTTTGCAAGGTGTAGTGGTCGCACCATTCCATGGTTCATCAACTTGGGAACGTGAGGGTCACCTTCGTTCGAACAACCGCCTCTCCTTGTGTTGTTTTCTTTTTCCTAGGAATCTCGGGGCGAGATTCTTGTTTAGTGGGGGAGAGTTGTAGCATCCCAATTGTCTAACAATTGCAATGCTACTAGCCTATTCTATATATATGCTACTTCCTACATATAGTTGTTGCATCATAATTATATCATGCTCATGTCATCATGCCACCTTGCATTTGAGCATCATTTAAAACCTTTTCAATTTGGATCTTCTCTCATATGCATCATTAATTGTATCTGCCTCTTGATATTGTATTTGGTTATTGATATCTTGTTTAAATGCCCAAGTTGAGTTGGAGGCATATCTTTCATTCTACTCCACCACCCTTTCTTTTCACCACCTTATAATTCCACCATCCCATTATCCATGAGCTTGTATTTTTTTTCGTACTTAATCTAGCTCATGGGAGATAGGGTGGATCTAATTCTGTAAATTCTTTTGCTTGGCTTTTATTCCACTTTTGGGAATGCATAAGAATAATGCCATGTTAATATTATTGTTTTCACAAGAATAAACATGGCATTAATTATTTTGCATGGGCCATGCAAGCACCACCACATTCTAGTCCTTTGGGATTTTATATGAATTTTTGACTGGTGTATATCTCTTGGAGCTCTCCCTTCTCTCTCAAATCTTTCACCTTGTTTGGGTTACTTGTTTTTTGCCTAGTGCTCATCAAGTTTTTCTCACATGTGTATGCCATGCATGGTCATGTAAAATCCTTACCATCTCCATCTTTTGTCCTCCTTTGTTTTTATTTGATCTTTTGAGTGAATCATCCATCTCCCTCTCTACCACTCCTTTGGCTTGATCTAGTTTGGTCTTGCTAAAAAGCCACCACCACATCACCCTCTCTCTCTTTCCTCTCTCCTCATCAAAACCCTAAGCCACCCATCTCCCTCTCTCTCTCACCCTCTCCTCTCACCATGCCGAGGTATCCCCTCTCCCTACCATGCTGGCCCCACCTGGCCACCCTTCCTCCCTGGTCCCACCTAGCTACCCATCTACCTCACCCCAACCCGAGCCTTCCCTCCCTTTTTTCTCTCTCTCTCTCCCTGCCTTGCTGGACCTAGCCGAGCCTGGCCTCACCCCTCTGCTGGCCCCCCTTGCAGCCTCTGCCTAGCCTCCCCATGACGAGCACGTGAGGAGGAGGGAAAGGTGGCACCCGAGGCCACTTTATCTACCCTGCCACGGCTGTGCCTCCTCCCTCTCCCTCCTTTTTCCTCCTTCCACACGCCTCCTCTGGCCTCGCCAGATCCACCCCAGAGCCCCTGCCTCTCCTCTCCTTCCTCTCCCGGACGCCTACCCCTCTCTCGCCGGCCACCGTCTGCACCGTCGCCTACTTCTAGCTCCTGCTGTCGTGGTTGACATGGGAGTGGTCGAGGCGCTCGAGGACGCTCCCCTGCTTCACCTCGTACGTGCCGATGAGGAGGAGAAGCCCCACTTCTGCTGCAGTACCGCAATGTCCGCCGAAACCCTAGCTCTGCCCCGGCCTCTGCTTCCTCGTCGATCCGTCGTCTCCCAGCCCGATCCACCTCCGTCGTCCACCCCGCGGTGAGCTCCTCTACCTCCTGGACATGCTCCGCCTCACCGGGTAGCCCTAGCTGCGCCAGACGTTTCGCCAAACACCCTCTGCGCGCCGGCGGTCGCTGCGTTCACTCGGCGTAGCGCCTCGCAGACGGCATATCTAGCCGCCCATCCCCCTCCTAGCAACGTCCCCCCACCAGCCGCTTTGGTTACCGCCTCCGCGCGCGAGCCCCAGGTCCCCGGATCGAGTTCCCACACAAGGCGCTCATTGTCGCGCCTGAATCTGTCCATGTTCGAGAAAGAAGAGCAACAAGACGGGCATGTGGTCGCTTTTACATATAGCCCTCTGTTTTCTCGACTCAACCCAGGTCCCGTGACCCACCTGCCGGCGCTGTGTAGTTTTACAAAAGGACTCCAGTTTTAAATAACTTAAGCGCTCCAGACGCTTCCACACTGTCGCCTCTGCCGGTTCACCCACTGCACTGGGCCCTAGCCAGCTGGCCCCACATGTCATTCACAGAGGCTAGGAAAGACCGCGGTAAGAAAACCCTTTTTGCGCGCTGTGTCGTCCAGTCAGCCTGGCCCCACTTGTCTGTGGCTGTGGCTAGATCTGGGTGAGTAGCAAAAGGCTTTCTGTTTTTCTGTTTTAATTTAAACTTTTCAAAATTAATTTAAATTCAAATTCAAATCTGTTTTTAAATAACTTTTAAAATATAATTCCAAATTAAACATGTAATATATGTTTTGAAATCAGAAAAATGTGAGGATTTCAAATATGCCATTCAAAATAATGTTTGAGCACTTTAAAAATTTCGAGATGATTAAAATTACAATAAAATGCCCTTTTGCTAATTAATTAATAACATTTGTTTTATAACTCCGAATTTGACAAATAATATGTCTAAATCGATCAGCGTGACGAGCCCGTTCTATCTATGCATTCCATGTTCTGAATTGCAGCATGCATCATATAAATATAAAGTATACAGCAACTTATTTGAGTATAAAATGTGACTAAAACCCCATAAAATGCCTTATTCTTGTATTCCACACCTCACCCATGCCATGCTACTTTATTGCCACGCAAATTGTGCATCATTCATCATGGCATGATTGTTTGCTTGTCGCATTTTATTCATATGCTTGTGCACTTTATTTATGTTGGCCCTTGTTTGTTTGGTTCTTCTTCGAATAGACGCTGAGCAGGGGATGTATCAAGAAACCCAGGAGCACTACCCAGATCCTTCTCTCGCTTCAACTGAGCTGCCAGGCAAGCACTACCACATGCTTGCATACATATAGTACCTATTGCCTCTATCTTATTCTTGCATCATTGAGTCGCGATTGCATTAAACTGAATCCCAAGTACTGCATAGCCTTTACTGTTAAACCCCACCGAAGCTTGTTCCTCCATCCCATGAGCCCTTACTACAGGAGTTGTTTGAGCCATGCGGGTCGTAGAACAGCATGTGTAGGGTATGTGAGTGTCTGATGGATAACGAGGTACCTAAACAACTTAACCTGAGTAGTAATGGGATAACTAATGAAAGTGGCACCGGTGAGCAATATCTGCTATTTGGTTTTTCATGCTCACTTGTGTCCCGTAGGACCCCGAGTACTTGATTCCTGTTCCTTGAATATTCGCGCTATCCACATCCGGGAGGCTTATGAACCCCCCTGAGCCAGAGCTTGATTCATTCTTATTTCTTGGGGCCACAAAGTAGTTTGGGGCTTTATTTCCATCCTGTACTTATGCCATGCTTTACTGCTTTATTTAAGATTGTGCGAGGAGCACCTGTACTGTTTTGGATGCGGAGTGTTTTCGCGGTATCGACAAGCCCAGTCACACTTTCGGGTTCCCGGTCGTTTACAGCCACTGACGCAAACCCTGGGTCCGTTTCGGAGCCGGCCAACTTCGTTGCGGGTAGCTTAGTGGGGTGGCCCCCTGAAATAATTCTGAATCCTGTGATCGCTTTGTCGTGACTGCCTCGTTGGGTTTTGATTTGGTTTTTCCGAGGTTGATCGAGTGTGTGTTGCTATTTGTGCACCCCTGCAGGGTAAAACTTTCTGAAAGCCGTGTCCGCGGTTATGGACGACTTGGAGCACAGTTTCTCGATCATAGACAAGTATAACTAAAGTACCGCTTTTAATTTGACTAAGTACCTGACTAGTAAATAGTGCAACACTCACGGAATGGATAATAAAACTGCCAACGGGAGGGGGTTGTTCGTCCGCTTCCTCGTTGGTAAGAGAGGAGGAGGATGGATCTGTTAATATTACTGTTATAACTGTTGTTATTAATTCACGGACATCCGTCTATCTTTGGTTAGGCGGATGGTTAGCGAGTATCTATAGAATTGTTAGGTATTATCTTTTGCTGCAATTGCGTCTCCCCAGGTTGTGTCCCTTTTAGAGGCATAAAGACTTGCTGAGTACCCCTAGGGTCTCACACGATAAATTGTTTGATTCAGATGAACAGGTGCACTCGCAAGATGGATACTGGGTGGAGGAGACGGACGATGTTGGAAACGATCACTCGGTGTAGAGATTCTGGGAACGGGGATCCGTGAGATCTGTGGGCGGGATGTGTTTATTTATAGGGCATCTTATCCCGATTTGCTTCTTATCCGTACTCGGATCTTGTTTTCCGCTTCCGCCTGATACTCTGATGTTTGATGTATGAGGAGATATCATAAACTATTATATCTATCTAGGATATTTGGATCTTGCCATATGGCGTTGCAATATTTCTATTTCTTTTAGATGGAATGGCTCTGAGGACTGTTGTATGGTGGCTTGCATACATACTCATTTGTGTATGTAGTTGATCCTTCACTGCCGATTCACGCTCGTTCTTGTCCCGATGTTTGGAAATGGTTAGGACGGCCGAAAGGTCTACCTGTGAGAGGCATTTGGCCCCACCGTACTATTTTAACCATTTCCGCTCATCCAGGCCTATAACTAAGAGCGTAATTCACCGAGGTAGTTAACGTGATGAAGCATCCACTTCAAGTACAAGTTTTATTTTGAAATTTCTATTGCTTCAATTCCGGATGAAGTATTTGTTTCTAGATCTTCTAATTTAGGGGTCTTGTTGGGGATTTCACCAAGTCAAGCAAAGTATTCTATCGATTATAAGGAGTTGTATCTGCAACGCACACTTGTTATGTTAAAATGAAATGAAGAGAAGGTTAAACAGGGAGATGATTCTTGAAATATCCTAGTAATAAAATAAGCTAAAGAGCTAAGTATTGATTTAGAGGGAGAAGGGCAAAAAGGCCCAACAGGTCATAAGGACCTCACTCTTTCTACTTCCAAACCGAAGCAAGATACAAGAGAAAAAATCAAAGGTTAAGGTTATTCGGCATAGTGCCAGGATTAATAAAGAATCTTGATTATCATGAAATGAAGTTCTGGAACAGTGGTGGCTTTAGAGATATAGCTAAGCAAGTAGTAGTACATGAGACAATTAGGGAACACCAGCTTGATTTCTTTGCCATCGTAGAAACTAGTAGAGACAATTTTTCAGCACGTTTTTTAAAAAAATTGTCAAGAGGCCTTGATTACATTTGGTATTGCTAACCACCATAAGAAAGATCTGGTGGTATCGTAGTCGGTTTGAATGCTCAAACCTTGCTTGTGAAAAATGTTATTTCGGGAGATAGATGTGTCAAGTTTCATTTGTCATCTAAGGCTAATAACTTTGAGTGGTTGTTAGTTGCAGTATATGGTTTTGCTCAAGATGACCAGAAAATTGAGTTATTGGATGAGTTGATGCGCATATGCGAAGATGATTCCTTTCCCATTTTAGTTGGAGATGATTTTAATATAATTCATCGACATGATGAATAGGATAATGATAATTTTGATGTTCGATGGCCCTTTATTTTTAATGCTATAATTGAAAATCTTGATCTACGAGAGATAACTCTTTTAGGTAGACAATTCACTTGGGAGAATAGAAGAGAAACCCCACATATGAAAAGCTTGATAGAGTTCTAGCTAGTGTATCTTGGGAGAAAAAAATTCCTATGGTTAGTTTGAGGGCATTAACAAGAGCTTGTTCAGATCATACACCTTTGATTATTGACTTCGGTGAAAAAGCTCACATAGGAAATAAATCTCATTTTTACTTCGAGTTATCATGGTTACGCCAGGAATGTTTTTACCAAATGGTTGCCATAGAATGGGCAGCAGTCAATAGAGGTAGAAACCCTATGGAAGTTTGGCGGAATAAGATCCGCCATCTCCGTAATTTCTTATGAGGATTGGCAAGGCATATGAGTAGTGAATATAGGAAGGAAAAATAATGCCTATTTCACATTATAGATTTCCTAGACCTAAAATCAGAAACAATACCTCTTAATGCCTCCGAGTGTGAGGATATGAGAGAAGAGAATGAGAAAATATCTTCTTTAAGGAGAGATGAGGAGTCCAAATGGGTTTAGCGTGCAAAGGTAAAACACGTCGAAGAAGGTGGGAATAATACCAAATATTTCCATCTAATCACAAACGGAAATCATAGATGCAAAAAGATTTTTTAGTTAGAACAAGATGAGGGGAGCATAGTTGGTCAAGATAATTTAAGGGATTATATCACGGAGTTTTACAAAAGGTTGTTTCGAGCGTAGGCTCAAAACAATTTCTCTCTCGTGGAATCTCATAATGCTAATATACCTAAAATTTCCCAAGAAGAAAATGCTATCTTGACCGCTGACTTCACAGAGAAGGAGGTGCATGATGTTATTATGCAAATGTAAAAGAATAAGGCTTTGGGACTATACGGGTTCCTGCAGACTTTTATCAAAAGTTTTGGGAAAATTTTAAAGGATGACTGATGAATATGTTTGCTAAATTCCAACTAGGGTAATTGCCTCTATTTCATCTTAATTTTGGTACTATAATTCTTCTTCCAAAAAAATAAAATGCTATACAAATTCAGCAATACAGACCCATTTATCTCCTCAATATTAGTTTTAAAATATTTACAAAGATAGGGACAAATAGAGTGATGGAGGTGGCACATAATATAGTCCAAGCGACGCAGAAAGCTTTTGTACCAGGGAGGCACATACTTGAAAGTGTGCTAATTCTTCATGAGACAATGCATGAACTTCATAGGAAGAAAATAGACGGGGTTTTATTAAAGGTAGACTTTGAAAAGCCCTATAATAAAGTTCAATGGCCATTTTTGCAACAAGGAATGCGTATGAAGGGTTTCGATCCAAAATGGTGTAAATGGATTCAGGATTTTGTTAGTAGGAGAAGTATTGGCATTAAATTTAATGATGACATAGGTGATTATCATCAAACTCAGAAAGGACTAAGAGAAGGTGATCCGCTATCACCTATTTTGTTTAATATAGTTTTCGATATTCTAGGGATTTTAATTGCAAGAGCTAAGGAGGATGGGCAGGTCGACGGTCTTATACCTCATCTAGTTGAGGGGGGAGTGTCGATCCTCCAATATGCTGACGACATAATATTGTTCATGGAACATGATTTAGAAAAAGCTCTTAATATGAAGATAATCTTGTGTATTTTTGAAAAACTATCGAGTCTAAAAATTAACTTCCATAAGAGTGAAGTCTTTTGTTTCGGCCGTGCAAAAGAAGAGGAGGACCAATATATAAATCTGTTTGGGTGAGAGGCTGGATCTTTCCCTTTTAGATATTTGGGTATTCCTATTCACTACCGCAAACTTAAAAATGGAGGTTGGAAACCGGTGGAAGATCGGTTTGAGAGAAATCTCGCTAGTTGGTTGGCAAACTCTTATCTTATGGTGATAGACTCACTCTCATCAACTCAGTTTTAACTAGCCTTCCAATGTTAATATTATCCTTATTTGAAACACCCAAAGGGGTAAGGAAAATATTGGATTTCTTTAGATCATGGTTCTTTTGGCAAAGTGATGGTCACAAGAAAAAATATAGGCTTACTAAGTGGAACAACATATGTAGGACAAAAGTCGAGGGAGGTCTCGGGGTAGAGGTTTTAGAGCTAAAAAATAAATGTTTATTGAGCAAGTGGATTTTTAAATTTTATCTAAACATGGAGTGTGGCAGGAGCTAATTCAAAATAAGTATCTACATTCTAAATGTCTATCTCAATTCAAAGTAAAAATAGACATATTCCCCCTTCTGAAAATGGCCCGTGAAGGTAAAAGATGACTTTTTTGAAAAAAGGTTGTTTCAGGATTGGTGATGGTTTATGCACTCGTTTTTGGGAAGATGCATGGCTAGGAAATGAGCCAATGCCTCAATAGTATCCATCATTGTACAACATTGTGCAGCGAAAATAAGTTATTGTTGCAAGTGTTCTATCGCAAGCTCCTCTAAATATAGCTTTTAGACGATCTTTAATAGGAAACAAATGGTCAAGATTGGCTTGATTTGTTTCATCGTTTGATGGATGTTTGCTTATCAAACCAACAAGATGCTTTATCTTGGAAGTTAACAACTTTAGGGAAGTTTACTGTAAAATCCATGTATCTTGATTATTTAAGTGACAACACTAGGTTTCTCCACAAATATACTTGGAAAATGAAGATTCCACTGAAAAATAAGATCTTCATATGGTTTCTCTATCGCAGTGTCCTGCTCACCAAAACAATTTGGCAAAATGGAATTGGTAAGGTTCTACAAAATGTTTTTTTTGTGATAAAGAAGAAACAATACACCATCTTTTTCTTGAGTGTCCCTTTGCTAAAATAGTTTGTAGAATTGGACACATGGCCTTTAATATTATATCTCCAACAAACATAACTAATCTATTTGGAAACTGGTTAAGGGGGTTGCAAAAAAGACAAAGTTCAAATCTGATTTGAAATTTTTGCTCTGCTTTGGGCCATTTGGAATGTGTGTAGCGATTATATATTTAACAATGCAAAATCAACTTCGTTTATGCAGGTCATTCCAATGGCCATCCATTGGATCCATACGTCACTAGTAGAGAAAATCCTACCGCCAGCGAACAGAAAAGGCTCATCGTCAGCGTCTCGGTGCTCGCCAGCGACCTCCTCGCCGGTGGTAAGTCCTCATCGCCGGCCCCTCTATATTTCGTTGGTGATAATATGCAGCTACCGTCGGCGAGAAACAGCGAACGCCGGGGGTACATCTACATCACCGGTGCTTCCATATATCGTCTGTGGTAAAATTCGCCAGCGCCAGCGAGAAGCTGGAAACGCCGGGGTAAGCACGCTTGTCGGCGTCTCCAGGTATCGCCGGTGGTAGTTTAGTACAGGAGAAATTTGTTTCGCCAGGGATAGACCCACTGTTTTGCCAGGGGTAATATTACCAGGAGTTAAAAAAAGAAAATCAATATACACACCGAATACACTGTAATCTTGATAGAATACACAGGATAATGACAAAATACACACAACAAATACAGGAAATAAACATATGTTCAAACCATGCATCAATAACATTCAAACAGTTCACACAAGTGTAGAAAGTGACCATATATGACATAATATTACAACTCTCCGTAGTTGCATGACACATTCAAACAGTTTCACACATTCAAACAGTTCATAGTTCATACAACAGATACCTACTGGACTCCAACTAGCAAATAGACTAGAGAGGCGGTGGTGGCTGCGAGCATCATCACGGCGAATGGGGTCAACCATCTCCTCCACATCTCCGTCCTCCGCCCCGCTACAAACCTCGCCTAGCGAGTTTCTGCCTCCTCCAAAGTGGCATATCCCTTGTAACTATTCCCGCAGAAACAGTGGACCTGCCTCCTATAATCCTCCCAGTCGTCGTAGACTCCGGGAACTCTTCCCTCGTACACGACATACCACGGCATCTGCGCACACACACACACACACACAAGAAAGAAATGTTAGTGTTGTCACCACATATTCATAAGAGGTATAACATATAGATATGCAAAAATCATCAGATATATCTAAGTAATTCTATGACTAACATTTGCATGGAAAGATAGGTATGCAAAAAGAATATCATAAAATAAACTAATCGTAATTCTATGACTAACATTTGCAGGAGACAAGTTTGTGACCTAGCGTAGTGAATGTCCTCCCGTCGGCGATCGCAGCTAAGCGGTCCTCACTCTGCATTAGTCAGCGGGATACCGCTGTAGTTGAATGTGTCACCCCTAGTCAAGACATCCCTCTTGAGTATCGTGCCAATCTCCTGCTGGATGGCATGGAACTCGGCTCTGATGTTTGCATCGGTTGTTTCCATCATATCTCTGCACCTTTTCTCGAGACCGGATGGCATCAAGAGTTTATCATCATCCTTTGTGTACTCCCTCATATGTAGGATGGCGAACTAGGGCTACATCCCACTGTCAGTCGATGATTGCCTAAGGCAAGGGAATTTGGTTACGTGGGAGTTCACGTATATGCCTTTGGATCTTTTCTCATACTTGAGTGGGCCAACCGCGGCTCTGAAACCATTGAGGGCTTTATCAAGAGTAGACTTGACGTCGGTGTAGTCTTTCTGCACGTCTCTCCCAGAGTCTAGATAGATGACATGGGAATAATATGGTTGAAAGGCGATGAGGACGCACCCATTCTCTCTGCGCAAAACAGTTGGAATAAACCATCATCCTCGGCTATTAAGGAAATTCACGAAAGAATGTAATAGCAGGAAGTTTAGCGACCGACTACTTACTCGGGAAAGTATGGAAGGAGAAAGTAAGACTTGTCCTTATTAGCCACCAAGAAATCCGTGATATACTTCGCGACAAACGCTAATTCCTTATCGACGGTGCCTACGGTCATATAGAAGGGGTCCATGATAGCGAGGTGTGAGGTCTTCTCCATGATGATATCGTGCACCATTTTTAGCGATACCAGGCAGACCACGTTTCAATCGAGCCGTAACATGTGGAAGAGCTTGAAGATGTCTTCATACGTGATGAAGAACAACTCGCCGAGGGAGGTGGTGATGAAGCCACAGTTAGTGCGCACCCTGACCGTGAAGAGCGGGTGGGATGGATTTTTATCTTGGAAAAGTTGCTGCTCTAGATACCTCACAGTATCATGCAGGCTACTCAGGTCCAGCGACATCGTCTTGACAATGTGGTTCGGCAGGATCAATTCACCAAGATAATGCATCACCTCCACTTGGTCGGCAGCTTGTTGAGAACCACTTTCTTGCTTGCTGCGGCGTCTTTCCCATGATTTGGCTTCCGCGTCCTGCCCTTCTTATCACCTCCATGGCTGTATCACAGAGTGTACTCGGGGTAACCTTAGCATGCGGCGGAGCGGTGAAGGCGGTAGCGTCTTCCTGCTTGGGCGTTTCTTGAGAAGGGAAGAGCTTCTTCGGCATGGTATAACGGGCGGGTGCCTCAGAAGGAGCAACATTGATGGGAGCCTCCAAATCAGCGATGAATGAATCGATGTGAGCCTTATCCATGTCCACTGCGTTGTCGTGCTCATCTGTCTCGGGCTCGGGAGGATCATTGGCTGGTAGAGGAGTGACCCTTTGGCTTGCCGCCGTAGGCACAGACGCTGGAGTGACCCTTTCTTGGCTTGCCGTCGTAGGTGCAGACGCTGGAGTGACCCTTTCTTGGCTTGCCGCCGCAAGCACAGATGTTGGAGTGACCATTTCTTCGGCGGTCTTCAGCCGAAGTAGGGCTTTCGGCCATAAAAGGACATGATTCTTCAGTTTCCCGACCTTTAGCTCGTCTTCGACACCCGGGGGTTGATGAGGAGAAACCAAGTGTGCGCATCCTTGGAATGACCGATCCACCTCAACCCGATGCACGCTATCGTCCATAGGCTTGCAGTGGAACGTCCGGTGTGTTAGGTTCATGATGCGTCCCCTCGCAACATCCTTGAGCTTGTTGTCCACATACATGAGCATGGTGCAAGCAACACTTTGCTCTTGTGAAGAAACATGCATGTGTTGGTCAGAGAGGGGTGGCGATGAACTAATTAACTTGCATAAAGGCTCAATTAATTACTATGAGAGCATTGAGCTCGGCTCCCGTCGAGGGACCGAGGAAGGGTGTGCAAGTGATCGAGGGGCTGCTGGCTGCCCCCATGGCCGGCGAATCCTCCCTATCACCTGCATTGGCACCGGCGGGTGGAGTCACCAATATAGGCGCGTCTTGAGCCCGTGTAGCAGGAGGCCGCATGTTGCCCGAGTTGTTGCCGCCTAGGCTGATCAATGGGAGTGGTCCCGTTTGGCCGTTGGCAAAGTAATTGGAGATCGACTCCACCATTCCAGGAATGATCTGATTAAACCGGCTGGCCACCACGCCATCGACCTTGCTTTCCACCTCTGCCTGGACCCTAGTTTCTACCTCGGCTTGGACCGCGACTTGGACCGCGGCTTGGACGCGCTGCTCAAAGGTTGCTTCCAAGTTGGTCCAATAGAGTCACGTGCTCTCGGTCCTTCTTCGCCTGGAGCGAGTCCTTGGTGGTGGGCACGTCCAAGCCATAATCGATATGCTGGCGACCTCCTCCCGCGTCGGGGACACGGACTCTTGCCGGCCTCTTTAATGGAGGCTTCTCCTTCACGATGTTCAAGCCCCTGATAAAAGGGTTGTCCCACGGGACTTTGCCCGTCGATGTCTGGGACGAGGAGCCAGACTCGTTAGCTTCTTCCGGGAACTGCAAGTAGCATGAAGAATTTTAGAGATGGAGTTGTGGTGAGCAGTATGAAACTAATAAGCTGGGCAAATTTCTTACCACTGCGTTCTCAACTTGCACCACCTTCGGATCAGTGACCAAGACAACACCCTCCACCATTGTAGGGCTCGTGACAAGTTTCCCATCCATCTCTTTACGGTACCGGGACTTGACAAATGCCATGAAGAGCGGGTTCTTGTACTTCGCCCAAGTGTTCTCGATGCCCTTCTCTGCGTAGGTCCGGTCCTCCTTCTGCCACTTGTCCGCCTTGCCATCGTAGCAACAACAGCCGAGATTGTGGCGACCGATGTTCTTCTCCGCCAGCTCCTTTCCCCAGGCCGACTGATCCTTTGTGTAGGCTAGCTCCTCGTTTTCCAGGAAGCACGTGTAGTCCTTGGGCGTAAGCCGCGGGAAGTGGCGCTTGATCTCTTCCTATGGCTCGCCGTCAGCAATCATACCCCTTAGCACGGTTTTATATCGGCTGAGGTTCCTGGTGAACCTCCCGTGGGCGAACTTGTTCACGATGTTCTCCTTGGGATCCAGGTTCATGAAGCCCTCGGGGAATATGTATCGCGCGTGTAGCCGCAAGAGGAGTTGGTCCTGCAGATGCTTCTTCTTCATTCGGAGTTTTGTCTCGTTGACATTGACGACGTCCCGAAGGATAGCTCCCAGCTGGAGGCCGTACCCCCTCGCGAGATTCTTCAGCTCCGCAGGGATACCGGTCTTGGGGTCCACTGCTGTGATTGTCTCCTTCGTGGTGCCGACCGTGTTCGGTCACCGCTTCTTCTGTTCCCTCTTGGCCGACGTTGTTGTCTCCGAGCCACCCCCGACGATGCCACTTTCGGTGGACTAGTCTCCCCTCTCATGACCGCCATCAAGGCGGTCATCCATGCCCATCTCCTCACCGCCATCATCGGTGGTCTCATCGTCTTCTTCGCCCTGGCCCCCTACCTCCTCCAGCTCTATCTCCTGGGACATGAGCCTGTAGTGCTCCTCTAAGTCCCGCTGGCCCCGATCGTCTTCGTTGCGGTTTCCAGTAGACGACATGGCTATACTGAGCACTACACAAGCAAAAAGAAAGGATTTTAGATACACAAATTCACGGCGAAAATCCGGCATGACCTTTGCTAAAAATGGCCATGCCTGAGTGCCAGAAATTCGTCGGAACAGAAATTAATCGACATTCCGACGAAACATTGGCACTCAATGTACCTGAACAACATTCAGCTACAACCACCAAAACAGACTTTATACAATAACCAAAACAGATTTTATACAATATCCAAAACATACTTTATACAATATCCAAAGACAATATCAGATGCTTTTCACCTATGTGTTAATGATTACTAGTTGAGGTGTTCTCATGTGACACTGCCAATATATGTACTGCTACCATAGATCTCCATGTAAGCCGGTGTACTGCTGCCAATATATGTACTGCTACCAAAACAGACTTTTCACCTATATGTACCGCCTCAAACAAGTGCAGTTATAGTAATCCAAGATAATTCAAACAAGTGCAGTTCCAGTAATTCAACAAGTGCAGTTCTAAAAATGTACAGGTTACAAATCAACAGAAACAAGCAGTACCAATGACTTACAATCCCAAGAGAAACAACGATCTTACTTAAAATCAAGACGAAGATTTCTCGCTAAAAGACTAGCTGGGAGATCCCTACTATGGCCTCCACAATGACCAAAAGGAATAATGCAGGTGATTCTAGAAAGCCAGAACTTCAACAAGACCACAAAGCTTGTGCTATCACGCGCTAAACAAAGAGAAAAAGTTGTACTGCTAATGCTAACAGTGAATTGACCAATAAGCTACATTTCAGCATAAAAAATCTCGTACATGCAAATTTCAACAGTTACTTCCATGGCACTATTTAAAATCTTATACATGCAAATTTCAACAACCATTACGTTACTTCCAACAGTTTCAACAGAAAATTCATTTTACTTTGTTTAAAAGCTGAAAGTGTGCATATTCCAACTTATAGACAAAACCAGAGCACTATTTAACCAACTGATTAAGTACATATTGTACATGCAACACTGAGCAATGAACCAATCTTGCAGAAGGATTAATCCCAGCAGGCAGCTTAAACTAGTCATTGGTACTAGTAAATCCCAGCAGGCAACTTAAAGACCTTTTCTGTCCTATTTAAACTAGTAAATCCCAGCAGGCTAGTAAATCCATGCTTAAACTAGGAAATCCCAGCTTAAACTAGTAAATCCATGCTGCTACTGCTCCTCCGGACGGGAGAGTGGTAAGGTGTCAGGACCTGATGCAGATACAAGAACAGGATCTAAAACATGTCAAGCTATACTAGGAAAAGGAGTAGGCAAGGAAGACGAAGACATGGTAAAATATTAGGATTTTTGATAGCTTGCCTCCCATCTACGCTCGCACTGGGTTTTATATCGAAGCCTAGTGCCCAAGCTATTAGTGCTTAATTAAGTTACAAGGATCAACAGTAATAACCAGATTACATTAAGCTAATCGATGCTTCTAGAAGGAACATGTGGATTGTTGATCTTTGTCGACTGCTACTGAACTCTGAACTTGGCTTATCAGGTTCTTCAGGATCCTGACAGAAGGTGGTACCTGCGGGTGGCCGGCGGATGGGACGGCAACGGAGACGCGGTGGTCTCCTCCTCCAGGCGTTCTCCTTATCCATGGGGGCCTCCTCCTCCGGGCGTTCGACTAGGGGGGCGTTCGACGGCGGGCTCCTGCGAGGTGGAGATGGTTAGGTAGTGGAGGGAGAGGGGGAGAGAGGAAGGGAGGGGAGAGGGGGCCGGGGGGACTCACCTCGCTGACAGTGGATGGTGGAGGATCGACAGGGATGACGACGGGTGCAACTCCGTCCACGGCGGGCTCCTGCGAGAGGTGGAGATGGTTAGGTACAGGAGGGCGAGGGGGAGAGAGGAAGGGAGGGGAGAGGGGCCGGGGGAACTCACCTCGCTGGCGGTGGACGACGGCGGGTCGTAAGGGGACGGCGGCGGGTCGACGGGGACGGGCGCGCGCTCGAGTCTATGGGGATCGATCTTATCTGAGACGGGTTGGATCGATCCGATATGATCTGATCGAGACCGGTGGGACCCATAGGCACATTACCCTCGGCGTTTTCACAAAGACGCTAGTGATCAATTAGGGTCACTGGCAGGCGGGGCCATCCCGTTACCCCCGGCGTTTCGCCTGAATTCGCCGGTGGTATTGATACTGGTAAGTGGGGCCAGCCCGTGCTACCCCCGGCGGTTTGGTGCGAATTCGCTGGTGGTATTATTAGGTGGGGCCAGGGTCACTTTTCACTGCCAGGTGGGGCCAGTGCACTTTCCGTCTAGGGCTGGACATAAAACTCGAAACTCAACGAGTTTAACAACCACTCGTTTGTTGTTGAAGTGCGAATTTCGTTGGAGGCAACAAACACACATAAAATGTTAGCGCAATTATTCCGTCGAAGACAAACAAATAACACACATAAAATGATAGCATAATTCCATGAGGCAACATATAACGTTAACACACATAAAATGATAGCGCAATTTGGTAGGAGGCAACAAACACACATAAAATTATAGCGCAATTCAGTCGGAGACAACAAACACACATAAAATGATAGCGCGCAATTCTGCCCGAGGCAACAAATAACACACATAACATGATAGCGCAATTCCATCGGAGGCAAAAAATACACATAAAATGATAGTCCGTCGGAGGCAAACATGCACACATAAAATGATAGCGTAATTTCTTTAGAGGCAACAAACACACATAAAATGATAGCGCAATTTCATCGGAGGCAACAAACACACACATAAAATGATAGCGCAATTCCGTCGGAGGCAACAAATAACATACATGAAATGATAGCACAATTTCATCGGAGGCAATAAACACACATAAAATGATAGCGCAATTCCGTCAGAGCAACAATTAATAACACACATAAAATGATAGCACAATTCCATTGGAGGCAAAACCACACATAAAATGATAGTCCGTTGGAGGCAAACATGCACACATAAAATGATAACGCAATTTCGTCGGAGGCAACAAACACGTACACATAAAATGATAGCGCAATTTCTTCGGAGGCAACAAACACACACATAAAATAATAGCGCAATTCCGTCGGAGGCAACAAATAACACACATAAAATGATATCACAATTCATCGGAGGCAATAAACACACATAAAATGATATATAGTGCAATTTCGTCGGAGGCAACAATTATAAAACACATAAAATGATAGCGCAATTCCATTAGAGGCAAAAACACACATAAAATGATAGTCCGTCGGAGGCAAACATGCACACATAAAACGATAGCGCAATTTCTTCGGAGGCAACAAACACACATAAAATGATAGCGCAATTCCGTCGGAGGCAACAAACATACATAAAATGATGGCTAATTGAGTTAGTTGCAAATGATCTGTCACCTCCATAGGAGTTTAATATTATATATAGTACACACTTATACATAAAATCATTAATAAGTGATACACCACATCAAAATCCTACTGTTTCTTCTTTGCACTCTGATTCTTCTTCTTGCCCTTCTGCTTGGTATTTTTTGACTTGACCCCGCTAGTCTCATCGTCGTGACTCCTTGTGTACGGAGTTGTTGTAGCTGATGACCTAGGCAATGTGGTCCTTCTTCTTCTTTTTATGTATGTTGCATCGTCTTCATCGGGTTCTTCCATCATCGGGTCTCCGACGAGTCCGTCAAAGTATTTATCATCAGCGACTCCATCCATTCCGACGAGGGACCTTTTTCCTCTCCTCACGATGACACGGCTAGGCCTTGATGGGTCGGTAATGAAGAAGAATTACTTGACATGCTTAGCCAGCACCCATGGCTCATTTTGTGCGGTGGGTTTCTTGGTCTTGGATTTTTTTGGGCATACACATGGTGGTGAAATACTCGTTTTCTTTTCTGACATCTCCCATCTGACATGGAACATTGGTAGCTTCTCTCCAACATAGTCGAGCTCCCAAATTTCCTCGATCCTTTTGTAGTATCTTTTCTTCTCTTCACCCATGTAAGATTCCATCGTCACACCTGAGTTCTGATAGTCGCTTCTTTTGTCTCTCTCCTCCATGTAGAATGTGTAACCGCTGATGCCGTATGCTTGATAAGTCATGAGGTTTGGCGCGGGCCCATAAGACAAGGCCACTGTGATTCTGTCCGTGACTCTTGTCATTGGCGGGGGATTGGCATCAATCTTGTATTTGAACCAGTGCGCTAAAGAGGAGTTGTGCACTCTAAATACCTCTTCTTATGTCATCGGCATGTTAGCATTGTTCTCGATCATGGTTTTGTGATTTTCCACCCAAGGCGTGACATCATCCATGTGCTGTAGCACTACTAAGTGGGCCCTATCAAAGTCGGCTCTCCTATCACACTGATCCACGTCCATTTCCTTCTTGCCGATGCGGTGGCCTACTCCCTCGAACCTGCCGAGGTGCTTGTTCGTGGGCAAACCAATCGGACGTGGGTTTTCCTCGTTAAGATAATTCTTGTAGAAAGAGATGCACTCCTCGGTGAGAAAGCCCTAGACGATGCTTCCATCCGAATGTACATTGTTATGGACGTATCCTTTGATGATTCTGTTCATGCTTGTTGTGAAGGAACGGAGGCCCGAGATCCTCGATATCGTCCACTATATGCAACAGAAGGTGGACCATGATGTCAAAGAATGCGGGCGGGAAGTACATCTGCATCTTGGATATGATGGTGACGATCTCTTCCTGCAGCCGCCCGAGTTTCTTGACGGTTATCGACTTCCGAGTGATGACGTCAAAGAAGTTACAGAGGCTAGTCAGCGTTGCACGGACGTGCGGTTCCATGATCCCTCGGATTGCAACCAGAAGTATCTGCGTCATCATGATGTGACAGTCATGAGACTTCATCCCGTTGAAGATTCCTTTCGTCGGGTCCAACCATCTACGTATCACCCCCACATAGCCTAAGGGATACTTGGTTCTGAGGAGGCAACCGATCATCTGTTCGAGCTTGTTAGGATATAGAGTGAAGCAGGAGGGGCGCGGGGTTTCACTCTTCTTCGCCCTTTTTCCCTTAGGATCTTCCGTATCCTCCTCAACCGGCTTCTTCCTCGCCCTTTTGCGCTTGCGATCGTTTGTCTCCACCTCAACCGTAGAAGAAGACGGGGGGTGAATCTCTTCTCTGATATTCAGGGCCTTTAGGTCGTGTCTTGCTTTCGGCCCGTCTTTGGTCCTATCCGGCATGTTCAGCAGAGTGCCAAGCAAGCTTTCGCACACGTTCTTCGTGATATGCATGACATCAAGGCTATGAGTCGTACCGAGGATCCCAGTACGGCAAGTCCCAAAACACGGACCTCCTTTTCCATACCCCCATGAGCGGACCGTGTTCCTTTTCCTTCTTCTTATCTCCTCGCTTTCGCTTATGCTTCTTTATCTTACCCAACGGAGGGCAGTGTTTCCATATTTTCAACAAAGCATCGATCTCCTCGCCGCTGTGCTTAGGCGGAGGTACTTCAAGCTCATCCTTGTCGTTGAACAGATCTCCACGCTTCCTCCACGGGTCATTCTCGGTTAGCCACATCCGAGTCCTCATGTAGACGGTTTTTGAAGAACCGGGATCCTTACCAAGCTGAAGAAACAGCGTCCTTTCCATGCACCTCACACAATCCTTGTGTTCGCGGCACACCTGCCACGTGATATATCCATATCCGAGATAGTCCTGCACCATCGTTATCAGCGCTGCTTTTAGACGGAAATTTTGTTGGAGGTGAGCATCACATGTTTCTACCCCTTTGTCCCACAAGATGGCTAGGTCCTCCTTCAATAGCTCAAGATACAGGTTGTTATCGCTCCCTGGCTGCGTCGGCCCTTGGATTAGCATGCTCATGTGTATGTACTTCTTCTTCAGGTGTAGCCATGGGGGGAGGTTGTACATCCATACAAACATGGGCCAGGTGCTGTGCTTGCTGCTCTGGTTGCCGAATAGATTGAGTCCGTCGGTTCTTGCACCCAGTCTGATGTTCCTTGGTTCTTTCCCGAAATCTTCATACTAATCGTATAATGCTTTCCACTGGTTTGCATCCAAAGGGTGCGTCAGCACTGGGTTTTTAACCTGCACTGGATCCTTCATCACCGCCTCCTTCCTTTCTGCATTCCAGCGCATGATCTTCGCTTCCTTGGGGTCCGCGAAGTGCCGCTGGAGATGGGGCCTGAGCGGGAAGTACCACACAACTTTTCGAGGAGCTTTTCTCGTCCCTCTATTGTATCGAGTCTCGCTGCACCTTGGGCACGTGGTCAAGTCCTTGTGCTCGTTCCGATAAATCATGCAGTCACTGATGCAGGCATTGTATTTTTCATGCAGTAAATCGAGAGGGCACAACACTTTCTTGGACTCTTGTAGGCTACCTGGCAACGTGTTATCTTTAGGTAAGTACTTCTTCAAGTATCGGAAGAGTTCGTCTGCGCTTGCATCATTCCATCAATATCTTGCCTTCATCTCTAGAAGACCGAGAGTTACTCTCAAGCGGGTATCCTCCGGCCCGCGACCTTTGTCTTACAACGGAGTTCTCGAGTCTACCTCCAATTTATCCAGCTTAGACTTCCGTCTACCATCTAATCTGGGGTCAGTCGATGCGTTGCCAAGAAGAATTTCCTGAACATGAGGGTCGTGCACGGCTGCGGTTAACGGGGTATCCCTACTCTGTCCTCGTTGTCCACATGTTCTTCTTCTTCCCAACCTTGTTCATCACGGTCGTCATCGTCGTGTGCGACATCCCGTTCTTCTCCCTCCTCATCATCTTCATTTTCGTGTTGAACGGCATCCTCTTCCTTATGGTCATCGTCATCATCATAATCCATGGACGGAGTAGTGTAGCCATCCATGAAACTATACCAGAGCAGGTGCTCATTCACCGTGCGTGACAAGGGGTCAAACAATGACGATAGTTTGCATTTTCTACACGGACATCTTATTTCCAAGCGGTTATTTCGATACATGTCGGCAGTCGCGCGTTCCACGTATCTATCCACCACGCTTTCCTTCATCTCGACGACCATCGTCGCCTGCATAATAAGAGAATAGATTAGAACTGTCGCCTCACTTGGCTGCTTTCACGGAAAATATTGGCATGAACTTTTGCTTAAAATGGTCTCGTCGGAGTGCTAGAAATTCGCCAGAACGGGAGTTAATCGATATTCCGGCAAAACATTGGCAACTCATTGTACATGCACATTCTACCGGCAAAACAACACAAAAAGGTACACATATGCGTGCAACCACACTTTTCACCATCTCAAGTGACATCACCGGTGACTTTTGTCGCCAACACTCATGCACATTCCACAATATTATACCTATTAGTTGACGCGAGGTCCAAGAGCACCGGTAGAGAGAAGTGGGGAAGGTGGGGGAGAGCACCGGTAGAGAGAAGTGGGAAAGGTGGTGGGGGAGATGGATCTAGATCTAGATCTTGATAGGTAGATCTACTAATGCATGCGAGGGGAGCAACATCTCCATTAATATATTAAACTTTGTTGGTTGAATTAGCTAAAATAGGTGGAGAGAAGTGGGGGAATGATCTAGCAAAGCTTGGGGTTGAGTTTCCAAGAAAGGGGAGCTAATGGTGAGTGAGGAGGTGTTGGTAGGTGGCTGGTTCGACATTGTAATAAGTGCCAGGTTACCACCGGCGAAATACGCCCAACATGCCGGTGGTAAGAATTGTTGCTATAAGGTTTTATATACTAGTGCATGGTCCTACCTACAACCAATGGAACAGCAACATGCTTTGGATATTGGCTATAACCAAATAGAGAAGGTCGCACACGATTTTATACGCCCAGTGTAGCTCGCATTTTGATCTTAGAATAACATGTTGATGTAGAGTCATCCAGTGTTGTCTTTTATTTTTAGATGGTTGGTTCACATACAAATCTTATGTGATCCATGATGTAATAAGTTGCAAGACTAAAACTACAATTGATGCAGAGGCCGGGGTAATGCCCCATTTCAAAAAAGTACTCTAACCTTTATTGTAACACCCCAAATATATTAATAAGGATCAATTTCTAATTAATCAAGATTAGGGTCAACAAAAGCTTTTATTAATTAAAATCAAATCTTATTGCTTGTGTGTATGAATGCTTGCAATGCCATGTTTGATTGTTGTAAATGATGAGAGTTGGTTTAAAGATCAAAACCATATCATCTAGGTCATTTCCAAATCAGAACAAAACAAAAGAAAATCCAAATATGAAGCATCTGACCTAATGGTCATTTCTGCCCAAGTTAACCACTAGCCCAGTTTGAGCATCTCTAGCGACTAATCTCAAACAGAAACTTTTTGCATTTCTTTTCTCCCCTTGCTAGACCTAGTGACACTAAACCCAGTGGAGCTTTCCAACCTTGCAGAAACAAATCCAAACAAATTTGAGAGGCAATTCAAAATTGAATCTATCTTATGTATCAAGATAGCTATTTTTGGAAAACCACTCAAACCTTCACCACTTAGAAAATCCTTGCACCCAGAGACTACCAAGATTACTACCAGAACACCCATCAAAAATCACTAGAAAATGTGATGGTTTAGTTCTTGTGGCCATTAGATCGAACACTTGGTGATCATAGTACAATCTCAACCACTATACACTATTTTGATCAAACCTTTGATCATCTTGTGACCTCACCGAGCTCACACATCATGCCTTTAACGCCCTCAGTACGAGCCCGTGCAAAGGATCTCTCTCAGTAGATCAAATGAGCAGTGCAAAAATCGTACCCGAGCTCACCTTACCACCCCGACACGGACACGCCGCCACAGACCGCGCCGCCCTATCCCACAATGTCTAGGAGGTATCCCTGACCTCACCACCTCTCCATGTGCACTCCCCGACCAAAGAACGCTCGAGGAGACGCCAGCAAAGCCATGCACATTTAATGCCAGACTATGTCGGTGGACGCGCGCACATGCCGCGCCTCGCCCTCCATCGCGCCATTACGTTCGCCATGACTCCAGCAAGCTCCCAGATATGCTCGTTTGACCGCGCGAGCACCATGACCACTGTACTTCATGACGATTGCCGAAGGTACCGCTGTAGAGCACAGACATTATAGAATGATTTAGACCGCGCCTTGCTGTGCCACTATGCGCATGGAAATCGCCCTGAAGCACCGCATCGACCTATACCCTTGGCCATGCCTATAGCTCACTATAACTACATCGCTAGCTAGACCGAGCCATTCCGTCATGCCCCCTTGTAACATCCCAAAAATACTAAACTTGGATCATCAATTTCTAATCATCAAAATTAGGGTTAACAAAAACTTTACCAAATAAAATTATGAATGCATGCATGTGTGTATGCATTAAATTTAAATTCTTTTAAACCATCTTGTTTGATTGCTTCATTGCTTATAAAATGTTTCTTAGGTGAAATAAACATCATCTAAAACATTTCCCACACTTTTCCTAAAGACAAGTAAATCAAAACACATATATTAAATGAATGGTCATTTTGACCAATTTAACTCCCATGCCTACTTTGCTTGTCTCAAACTTTCAAAACCTAACAGAAACTTTTCTGGATCTTTGCACCCCTTGAATATACTCATAACAAAGTATCAAGGCCCACTTTGTGATCATCCAGAAACTTTCAAATGCATAGTTTAAATGACAATTCAAAATTGAATATTTATCATATGGGAAGATCCCACTTTTTCAAAAACCACTCTAACAAGCTCAACTTTCAAAACCCAAGCATCTGCAGACTCACCAGCACCAATCTAGCAAACCCACCAAAAATCATTTCAAAATTCAAAACTTGATTTCATGCGGCCATTTCATCAAACAGGTTGCAGACACAAAACAAACAAACATCAAACACTATTGTGAGCAGTGATTCTTGCCTAACTTGTTCCCTAGTTAGCTCACACCCAGCTCAGTAGATCATCTAGGAAGATTAACTAAGAACTAGCACCACTGTGAGCTTGCCATTGCCATCAATGGTGAACAGCCGAGCACCCCCTTGTCACCCCAGTGTGGACAGCAGGCTAGAGGAAAAACTAGCCGTGCCAACCTTGTCTGGGAGATCACCCATGCCTCACCGCCCCCTCTCGACCAGCCCTGCCTCGCAGACAATGCCCAGAACCGCCAGGAACGCCGCGCCCGTGCCGCTGTCGACCATGCCGAGCGTGCGCCAGAGCACCACCCTCGACCGAAGCCCACAGACCGCGCGCCGCCCTCGCCGCGTGCATACGTGATCACCACCGACCCAGGAGACCGCCAGACATCCCCGTTTGCCGCCCCGTGCCGCACAGCCACCGCCCGCCGTCGAAGACGCCGCCTCTGCCGCGCAGAGCATCGCCCGTTCCAGACCAAACCACACTGCCCCTACTCGCGCATTAAAGTCGTAGAGCATCGCCAGGAGACCACCAAGTGATCGCCATCGCCGGCCATGCCTCTAGCAGCCTGTAGCCATGTCGCCACCGTCGCCTGACCATCCCGTTCGGTCTCGCCGTCGAGCCTATAAAAGGAGGACTCCCCCGCTCGATTTCTTCACACCATTCCACTCCTCTCTCACCCAGAACCACCCCACCTCAGTCCCGGAGCAAGGCGAGCAGCGCATCGCCGGAATTTCACCGGAGCCCGCCGCCTCTGGAGAAGAAGGGAGCCATCGATTTCGTCCACCCCAGGAGTTGCCGCGACCATCCCTGAGTTCGCCGTCGTCGACTTCGTCGTTCGCCCGCCTCGCCGACCCTCGCCAGCACCCCGGTGAGCCCCCAGCACCCCTTACTGGCCGCGCTAGGTTTCATTCGCGCCGGAGTTGTCTCGCGTCGACGATGACTCCCAGCCGTTGGATTAGAACTAGATCGAACGATCCACGTTTCCCCATACCGCTTCGCCCAGCCCCGTGTCACTGATGAGTGGGGATACCCACTTAAGCAGCCCATGGGAGCACTGCGCTTAGCAGGCCGGCCCGTTAACTTTTCCCGCGCAAGCCCAGTTTTTCAAATTAAACTTTTTCTATTTCAATTCAAACACACTTCTGTACCCAACTTCAAAAATCAACCCAGATCGATTCAGTACACAAAATTGAATGAAACCAATTTTGTTGGAAAGGCCTGTGAATGCTGAATCCAAGCCCGTTGGATTCAAGTCATTTGGATCTATAGATCACCCATGGTAAAAATAACAAGGCAGAAGCTTTTCTGCATTCAAACATTTTTCAAATTTAAACCATAATAGATTTTGAGTTGATTCCAACTCTCAAAAATCACATTTAACCATACCTTTTAGAATATATAAAAATATATAGGTTTACTTGCAGAAATAATGTTCAAGTAATAAAAGAATGCTACATAGGCATTTCTAGCCACTTTAATTAATTAAAATAAAAGGGTAAAACCTTATTAAATTGTGACACCACTTTAAATCACATTCCCATGGACTACAATATGTGGTGATGACATGTGTCAACATGATCCCATGTTTGGTTTGGAGAATATTAAATCTTAAGTAGTTTTGCAATGAGTAGAAATTACTTTTCTAAAAATAAAAGGAATTAAACCAAGCCTTAACCTTGTAATGTAGAGATGATGCTAGATCATCTATTGGACCCTTGTGTGTGATGATTACAAGTAGTTAAGTATTGTTTGGTGATTGTGTACCTCGTATTTATTCATAGACGCTAGTACCGACCAAGGATACGAGGAGGAAGGAGGATTCTACGAAGAAGAAGCCGAGGAGAACTTCAACCACTGATCTTCTCAAGGCAAGCTAACACTTGCAATTATGAAAGTTAGATAACCTATGAAATGCACTAAGCATGCTTGGTTAGACATATTTGATGATACCCAATCCTAGTTTTATTTGCAAGCTTCTTACTTTATTTCTTTATCAAAGCTTACTTGGAGTTTACTTAAGAGTTTGGTAGATATTAGAAAGTTGTGAAGGTTGCATAAAGAGCATAAAATTTGGCCTATGTTAGAAACCTTGATATCATCCTAAGATATAAGGTAGTACTTAGTTTAAACTCCACTAGCTTACCACCCCTCATTAGTGCCTACCCCCACTTATAGATGCTAGTGCTAAGCATAAAACTTGATCAACTTTAGATGGGTTTACTTGGTGGAAAAATGGTTATGAAAACCTTGGAATGATGGATCATTCTATTGAAATGTTTTGGACATGTGTTTCCGGACACTTGATGATTTTGGTGATGAAAATGCTAAGGCATGAGCCTTAGCCCTTGTATAAAACTGATGGTTGTCTGGATGCGATACCATTCCAATTTTTTCGTACAACCACAATACCCGAAGATTGGGTAGGGCTTGACTGGAAACTTATATCCCTTAGTATTAGTTCCCTCACGGCCAAGGTCTGAGCTGAGGCTACCTTGTGAAGATTGTCCACCTGTGCAGTACCCAAGATGACAGTTGGTCATGGTTGAGAGGCCAAACTCACAGGGAGGTACTTATACTAGGGCGTGTAATTGAAAGGTTAGGATTGATTATCCGCATACTGAGTATGGTGAATTCAGGATTTGTTCCTGACGGATGTATCGAATGTTGTGGTGAAAGTGTACAATCTCTGCAGAGTGTCAAACTATTGAATAGCTGCGTCATGATTATGGACAGTTGGAGTGGCCATACTGTTCCCCCGTCAGACTTTTCAAAATGACTTGTGAAATGAATTGAGACTTTCACTTGACCACAACAGAGTTGTGATATGAGTTACAAGATCCCACCTAGGATTTATAAAATTTTGACTAGCTTTGAGACTTAGTAGAGATAAATCTGGCTTTTGCAAAATAACCCTAGAGCCTAGTGTCCTATTATCCAAAAACCCCTTTTACTTGTTAGTCTTAGTTTGCAAGTACTTAAAGAGTAGTCATGGCTTTGTCCCTGGCTATTCCCATGGCCAGACTATGAAGAGGAGTACCTGGAAGATGGACCCTAGGAAGGTTACGACAACTAGGATCATCTCCCATCGTCAGCATTGCCTGTGACCCCGAAGATGGAGCTTCGCCTACGCTACCGTTATTATTACGTATTCCGCTGCCTGAAGTTGTATTAAGAACTGGATCATGAGATCCCTATTTGTGTAAGAACTTATGTATCGTTTGTAATGGATGATGTACTATGGTATCCAATTCTGTTATGTCTCGCAAAAATGGTAATCCTGGGATTGCGATGTACGGCATAACAGGCATCTAGGATTGAAAAATCCGGGTGTTGACACCCCTTCGCCGCAGTATAAATAGAGCCCTCCCCCGACATCAAAACGCACACCATTCCACTCCTCTCTCACCCAGGAACCTCTCTGACTCAACCCTGGAGCAAGGCGAGCACCACCTCACCGGAATTTCATCGGAGTCAACCGCTGCAGAGGAAGTAAGGAGCCGACACTAGGAGCTTCCGCGACCACCCGTCGAACAGCCGTCATCGACTCGTTTGTTTGCCCCCATCACCGCACCTAGATGGAGCCCTTGTAAGCCCCCGACAACCCCCTCCGTAGTGCTAGTGTTCTGTCCCGCGCGAGCCCTACGACGGAAACGACGACGCTCAGCCGTCGATCGCGCTCTAATCGTAAGGCCCAGAATAGCTGATACCGCTTCACGTGTTGTTAGCCGCTGACAGGTAGGACCAGCCCCAGAGCAGGCCACTGTGCGCCTGTTGCGTAGTTGGGCCAGCCCAGTAGCATTCCCGCGCGCAGCCCAGCGATTCAAATTTAGATTTGTCTTTTATTTGAAAAAACCCCTATTGTAGTTATCTTTAAAAAACAATTTAGGAAGATTCACAGCACCAAATTGAATGAATCCAATTTTGTTTGAAATTAAATGAAAATGTCTTATCACTCCCATTCGATTCAAATAGTTTGAACTATGGATCACCCTTAGTAAAAATACCAAGACAATAGCTTTTAGTGCTTCAAACATTTTTCTAAAATCAACCATAAGTAATTTTGAGTTGATTCCAACTCTCAAAAATCACATTGGACAAGACCTTTCTGAATATGTAAAAATCTACATACTTAAATACAGCAGTCCTGGACCAAAATTGAAGAAAGGATTTATAGTCATTTCTAGCCTCCAAAATATTATTAAATAGGAGTGTTAAGCTTTTAAAATTAGGGCAACCACTTTAAATCACATTCTAAAGTATTAGAATATGTGGTGATGACATGTGTCAATATGATCCCATATTTGAAGTGGAGAATATTAGATATTAAGTAACTTTTCAATGAGTAGAAATTAATTCTCTAAAAATATGATAAATAAAATCTTATCACCCCTTTTCTTGTATGATAGAGATGATGCCAGATCATCTAGTGTGACCCTTATGTGATAAATAGAAGTAGTTAAGTATTGTTTGGTGATTGTGTACCTCATATTCATTTATAGACGCTAGTACCAATCCGACCTATGAAGAGGAGGAAATCTACGAAGACGAAGACGAGAAATTCGACCACCTTACCAACGAAGGAAATCTAAGCTAACCATGCAAGCCTCACTTTCAAGAAATTATGATACCCCTTTGATTATACCAAATCCCAGTTTTACTTGCAAGCTTTACTTGTTACCCCTTGTTGCAAAGTTGTTCCAGTAGTTAATTCATTGGTGATTAGTGGAAGATTAGGAAAGGGTCATCAAGATCTTGGAACTTGATGAAGGTAGATACAATACCTTAGCACCCCATAACTAGTGACATCCCCATTTGGTAGATGCTAGTGCTAAACTAAACTTGATCGATCTAGATGGGAACAAATGATTATGAAAACCTTGGAATGATGAGTCATTTTATTGAAATGTCTTGACATGTTTTTGTACACAATGATTTGAAGATGATAATGAATGAAGTATGTGACCTTACTTTATAAAAACTGATGGTTAGGTTCGGATGCGATACCTAGTATGGGTTCCCTTGCGGATTTGGGTAGGGCTTGACTAGAAGTTTATGTGTCTTAGTATGGGTTCCCTCGCGGAACATGGTGAGCTGAGGCTACCTCGTGAATGTGACTGTCCACCGATGCAGTTCCCATGATGACAGATGGTCATGGTTGGGAGGCCAAACTCATAGGGGAGGTGCCTATACTAGGGTGTGTAATTTAAAGGTTAGGATTATTATCCGCATACCAAGTATGATGATTCAGGGTTATTCCTGACGGATTTATCAAATGTTGTGTTGAAAGTGTACCACCTCTGTAGAGTGTCAAACTATTTGAATAGAGGCGTCCGTGGTTATGGACAGTTGGATGGTCATACTATTCCGTTGTTAGATGTTTTCCAAATGACCCGTGACTTGAAAGGTGACTTTGACTTGACCCCAAAAGTTGTGGCGATGAAAGTAGGTTCCCACCTAAGTAACTTAGACAACTAAAGTTAGGATTCTATTACTAGTTACTGGTTGAAATAAAAATTTCTTGTGGCAAACAAACCTAGAGCTTAGGATTCCTATTAGAATGGCCTTATTTCTTTAGTACTAGTTTGCGAGTACTTCAAAGTACTCATGGCTTTGTCCCTAGCTATTCCCATGGCCAGACTATGAAGGATACTACGAGGACGATTGAAAGCAGGTTGCTTACGATAACTAGGATCATATCCCATCGTCACCATTGCCTGTGACCCTGAAGATGGAGCCCCAGCCATGCTACTATTATTATTTCTATTGCTTTGATTGTAATCATAACTGATCATGAGATCAACTATTTGTAAGACTATTATGGTTTGTAATGGATGATGTACTGTGCTAAATCTGTTATGTCTCGCAAAAATGGTAATCCTAGTATTGCGATGTGTAACATCCCAATTTCAACAATCCTGATCTCCTGTCCAAAAGGCAAACATCAGGGGGAACAAAAACTTTTTCCTATTAACTCTTGCAATGCTAGCTTACTTGTTTGGGTGCGTGCATGCAACCTATTGTGCATTAGGTACTCTACTTCCTATCTGAACTCTTTTGGCAAGGGATATCTTCCAATGGAAATGTCTTGTCTTATCTTTCATAGTCTCAAATGTTCTGGCATTTCAATACCTGAGCCAAGATGACTTCAACACAACAAAATACTCTACTAGTTCTATTAACAAAACTATGGAGACCTATATATAATGTTTTCAAGACAGAACTCCTAGCTACTCTTATCCCAAGGTTTTTCTGAAGGCTTTACTAAAAAAACCTTTTCATTCCAATCTTGGTAGAGATACCAAGATGGTCCTTACCTTACTTCAAAGCATAACCAATTCAAAATACCCATCCTTACCTCAAGATACACCTTATGGTAACCCTAGTAATAGTTGGATAAGTGATAAAATGAATTGCCTTGATCTGTTGTCTGATTAAATGCCTTGATCTGCTGATTGCCTTGTTTGCTAGGAACTAGAGTGAGCTAATATAGTAGCTCATCCCTTAGGACCCAATCTATGTTTGTAATCATCAATCTCAGACCCAGCATCCTAACCCTGGACCTACTTTAAGCCACCAAAGTGGCCATCTCATCTCCTAATCATATCAATCCAGGGATAATCCCCTTTGATAGTTTCCAACTCAGTGAACACCCAATATAAGCATGGATCCTATATACTTAGTTAACCCTTCAACCTCATCCCCTTGATAATGAGTTTGGAACCTAGCTCTCTCTTAGAATCATCTACACTTGTAATCTAGTCTGAACCCTAAATCTGCCAATATGCCTAAGTCTGGATTTCTTACATAGATTCGATCCTTGAAGCTCTACCTTTTCCAACCCATTTGAATTATTGGTCATATACTTGAACCATCTTGTAGTACATCTTTAGTACTACCAAATCCCACTCTTGCACTTGGCTAAGCCACTCTGGTTCCCACTCTTCCATGATGGTTTTGTAGCCAAGATAATGATCTTTTCTGTAAATCTTATCATCTTGACTACTTTGGAAGAAGCTCACATCTATATGCTACCTCCCCTTGACCAACTCTTTGAATGGTTAGGACCTACTAACCATGGCTTATCAATCCCTACTCCACTTGTTTCCATTGGAACCTTGTGCATCTTAAACCCACCTGGTTTATATGGCATCAGGAGAATCCTACTATGGCAGCCTTATTTTCATCCAAAATTTCCATCACTCCTACACCACCTCAAATCCAACCAATCCCAACTCTTTCTTCCATAATCATCTATATAACTCCTACACCACCTCAAATCCAACCAAGCCCAACTCTTTCTTCCATAATCATCTATATAACATTGTCTATCCATCCATATATCCCTTTTACCAAGCTGAGCTATGAGCTCACCAATCCAACCATGTTTTGGTGGAATGAAAATAACAAAACCCTAGATTCCCTAAATCCTAGTTTCTTCCCATTTCACCAGAACCCTTAAGAATCCCGAGTGGAAAATGATGTACGAATAAATTCTACATCATCTACTTTGGATATAATCTTTTTCTAAATATAATTAGTTGGAGCCCAAAAATATTTAATTTCCTGTCTGGCAAAATCCTCCAAACCTCTGTCTATAAAGGCAAGTTTGTTTTTCTCCAAATCACTTGGCCAACTCAAGGCACCTATGATTCATATATATCATATCCCATATTTCCAACTCAAAAATAAATATCTTTGAGATTCTTTATTATCTCTTTTTTCCCTTTTTCTTAACAGGCAGAAACAACAAATAACTGATTAAAAATACTTTTCCATCTCAATAAATCCCAATAAAATCCTCCAATGTGTAATATGGTATTTAGGACCATATCACAACAAAAACCCATCCCTTACAATGTAAAAATAGCAAATGAGTATCTAGGAAGCATGCCTGCACTTTTGGGATAAATGTTTTTAAGTGGACCCTAAAGCCTTTTAAAAATCACAAATAATTCCCATGGAAGTTTCTTGACCTCATCCATATACCAGTACCATCTCCTAACTTTGCCAAATACAAAATTTCCAACTTCCCTCACAAGCATAATTTTGATCAATTCTTGCAAACACAAATCAATTAGAGATAAACCAACCCAATTTCTCACCAACCTAGTCAAGCAAACTTCCCTAGCACCACTCACACCCCCTCTGGTCGAATTTTGAAGTAGAACTACCCTCCCTTTCCCTTTGTGCTTGAAGAGAGGGAGTGATAGAGAGATAAGCCACTTATTTCAAAATTTGTATAGAAAAAGGGCAGCATACATACCACCCCTCTCCATCATTCAGTAGTCGACCACAGGGCCCCACCACCACTCAGCACCACCCCTCTTTCCCAATCCCTGGCCATCTCCTTCCCTCCAAGCTCCCCATGGACATGGTCCATCAAACACCACCCCCTCTTCGGTTTATAAGCCCACAGGCCAAACCCAGCATCCCCTCCTGGCTCATTATCCCCCACTGTTCCCTACTCACCTCCTCTGCACCCCACTCCCCCTTCCCAGCTCTTCCTAGCCCGCAGGAAGGAGGAAAGCAAGCTCTTGGCTTCCGAGAGAAATCGAGCGTAGATCCCCCTCTCCTACCCTTCTCTTACTTCTTGTCCCCTTGCCACGATCCCCTCCTCCTGCTGATGCTAATGGTGCCCCTTATGGTGACATGCAGCAGCCCTGGAGCCACTCCGACGAGCCCTGACGAGCTCCTCTTTGGCCACCGTCGCGCGAGCTACTCCTCGATGACGAACCCCTCCGTGTCGCCCATCACCAGGGCTGCTGTCAAGCGCCGCTTTGCCTTTGCCACCTCCCAGCCTCCCTCGAGCCCCCGGTGAGCTTCCCCCACTCCTCTTCAAACCTCCTAGGGTTTTGTTCGTCGCCGCTGAGGCTGAGGTGGATGACGACCCGACATCAATGGATCTCACTTGATCTAGCGGCCCAGATCGGCACATACCCCTTCGCAGCCGTCGCCCACTAATAGTCGGGCCCCGCCCATCAACTGTTTGAACTGCGTCCCACGCACGTCCCCCTGCGAGCTAGGCTGGATCTGCCTGCTGCGGCCCATCATCCCCCAGATCTGGCCTGGTGGCTCTTCTTCTCTTTTTCCTTTATTTGGTTTATCCAGATCCAGAAAAATTGACTAGTTGGTTATATCTTTTTGAAAATGGAAATGCACTAAAAAAACATAGATATTATTTTTCACAAGTACCTAAGTCTCCACTCTAACATGTAGACTTGGTTTTGGACCAAAATTTTTGTACAGATAAATCTTAGAAATTTAAATAGCCACATGTGTTCCTTCCACAAATAATTCTTCCAGATACTTTGGTATTTCCAAATGGAGTAAATCTAATTGGTACTGAAAGGAATTATACATACCTTGCTTGTCCCACTGGACCCACCTATTATTGCTTCCTGGTTTTCCCACAACAAAAATAACAAAATGAGGCCATTTCTGCCTTAATAAAATTCTCTAGGTCAAACCAAATGAGTTTTTGACCTAATTCCAACTCCCTGTACACCCATATATCAACATATTTCAAAACCATGTATATCATAATTTTATGAATCTTTGTTGAATTTTGGTGAATTAAACTGTTCTGTGTATTATTTATTAACCAATAAATTCATAACCGTATCTATGTGACTCCAAAAAGGTTGATCCAAATTTCTTCAGAAATGTATTCGACATACTTGACAGGTGTCCTTGAAATCACATGAAAATATTATGTAGTTTAAATATGATGAAAAAGACAAATCCCAGCCTGTACTGTCTTTGGGAATTTCTCAAGGGCATTTTGGTAATTTTTTTAGGTGATTCGAACACCTCTTGATTCAGTCTACTAAGTACTATCAAATAACCCAAGGAAATAATTTTTGTATCTCCATAATTTGTATGGTGAATTATTTCCTAAAACTAGAGTTTTATCCACTATAAAAATCATTATAAATCAATGGAAATTGATAAAATAGTGAAACCACTTTTGTTTGATTCATTTTATCAATACATATCTGATAGTATCATTCTCATACAGTGGTATCATGAAGAGAAATCCCTTGGTCAAAAACCCTTCTCTTAGGTAGTTCCTAAACTATAAATCCTAAATGATCACCTTCTACTGACCCCAAATCTTTTACCAATCTAATCCAACCCATCAAACCACACCCTACTGATGTATTTTTCCGGATTATCCTTTGCTAGCTATATGGTTTGGTTTTTTTATACATTGTACTGATTGTGGTATTGTTTGTTTGCATGTGTACTCGATAACAACGATAGTTGCGATTGTGTGACGCCGAGAGGAAGGAAGAATTGGGTTTCTCTTATTATTATTGTATTCGGTATTCTGGTTTTCTAAAGAAGTCATGGGACGTCTCGCTGGTCACAGGCAAGCCACCATTCCTGAACTCCTATATTAACCTACTTTTATCAATTATTTTATATCTCGTTTATGAATTTCATGATTAAAGGCATGGTTTGTTTCAAATAAAAGGCGTGAGTAACTTGGCTCCTCCGAGTTATGATGGAGTGTCCATTAGGACACTTACCCTTGTTGACACCCACTTTTACCCTTTTAGATTGAGGCTAAGATTCTTAGCACCTTCCCTATTGGAAACTACGGATTTTCAATGATAAAACTATTTTGGGTTTCATCCTACTACAAAGTTTTCAAAATAAAACCCTTGGAAAGAGGAACCATTTCTGAGTGGAGGTTTTACTAAAGAAGGTATGAGGAGGATAATGAGAAAGTTGAGCCTGAAAAAGAGAAGGGATGTTCTACGCCTTTACCGGAACCATTTATCTGTGCAACCACACTACACCAGTCGCTGGGCTTAGCTCGTAGTTTGTTGTCTTTAGCCGGGTCTGCTCGTACTCGCTAAAGGGGAGAAATCCCCTGAAATCCGGAATGTCGAGGACAAGGTACCGGTGCAACAATTGGATCTCTCGCAGACGGTATGACTTATTGTATGTATGGAAGGAAGTGGAGTCAAATTACAATATGCCAAACTAGGGTTTGGGGAATAGGCTTGTACGAAAGGGAGGACTATGACCGTCGTGCCACATACTCGTGCTGAAGAGAACAAACCCAAAAGGAAAAGCCGCCGTTGCTAGGGATGGACAAATGAAAAGTTAGGTTTGATTATCCAAATCCCCGTCTACCGTGTGTAGCGGGCCATGGTTGTATCCCAGCGGATGTATTGATTCTTGTGGGTAAAGTGCACAAACTCTGCAGAGTCTAATCTATTCGAGTAGCCATGTCCATGGTCAAGGACGGTTGGAAAGGTGATTGCTAGGAGTACCCTTGGGATATGTTTGAGATGAATGAAAAAGTATGTGACTTGGTCACGAGGACAGATAAGAACGAGTTTGGTTTTTACCAGAGATGGCCGAAGATGTTTCAAAAAGGGTTTTACTATAAAACTGTTTTCAAAAGTTTTTAACAAGGATATGGGATATCCGGACTTTCTAAAAGGTGGCATATTTTGTAAAAGCTCTTTTTCAGCAAAGATATAGAGATGTCAATGTTAGGGTTTTCAGAAACAACTATAGTGTAGAGCTATCTCGCCACAGCCCAATATGCATTCTCTTGTTACCTTGCCTTGGTGGTTTGCGAGTACATTCAAAGTACTCACCGACATTGTCCCTGGCTATTTATTTGGCTAGATTGCAGATGTTAAGAAGTGACGAAGGTGTTTATGTCTATGCGATCTAGGCCGTCTTCCCAGTCAGTCGCCTGTAGGTTGTATGCATAACGGGCCAGATTGTGTTGTAATTGCCATAATGGCCACTTTGTAAGTTTTGTAATCATTACTTTCTGGATGATGTAATGATATTGGTCGGTTATGCTCACGGCTCACTGATCATGGGAATGTGAATTGTATGCATAACGGGTATTCTTGGACCGTAAATGCGGGGTGCCATAGACTTGGTATCAGAGCATCCTGACTATAGGAGACCTTAGATAGCATGGAAGTTAGACAGGAAAACCCCTATTTCTGAAAACATCGGTTTTTGTCAACTATTTTCTCAAAAGCCTTTTCAAAATATTTCTTATCTCACCTTCTCTGACTTAAATGATTATAAAATGGATTACTCCATATCTCGTATACTTCAAATCTTCTGTTTTCAAAAACAAAGTCTGACTTGGAAACTATGAAGACGGAGGGCCCGGAATGAAGAGGCACCGAGACAAGCAAACCAAAGAAGCTACCAACGACGAAAGACACTACAAGATCGCCCGACCAACGGAGTCCTTCATCGCCCCTAAATCGATCATGTACGGCACCGACGACAACAAATGGCAAGATAGAAGTCAAGAACCCCATAACGTCCGTACTTAGGATTTAGCATCCCTAAAAATAGTATTCCCCTTATGACGTGTAGTCACCGTTTAGTACCTATGGTACGCCTTGTTTGCTGGTCATGTTCGTGTATGATGCTTGTAATGTGTTGCTTGTCTACCTGGAATCATCCGATACTAAAGCTTCGACTGCCTTTGTTGGTGTATCCCGACGCTGACCCTCGCAAACCCATAGCCGGAAACATCTCCTCAGCAGGATGGCCACCTACAGAAAACCTCGACAACCTCAAGTAAATCCCTAAGGTGGAAAGCCTGCGTCTTTCCACTCAACTCCAATAAACCGCCCCACATTCCATCACGAGAGTCATCAGAGGGAATCGAAACCCTACACCCTCCTACTACTACATGTATATCTTGGTGAGATCTGCATCTATATACCTACATGCACGTCTAAAACAAAAACTCTGCAGATGGCTCCTCCTCGCTCCGAAAGCATCATCGTCGGAGAAAGTTTCTAGCCCTTTGAAGAGCAACTGCATGATCTACTGAAGATCATCCATCGCCCCCCGCCTAAGATCTAAGGGACTGAGCTTCCTCACGGCAATTCAAGCATAGCTCAGTGGGTCATCAAGGCCACCATTCCAGCTCGTGAGATCGACCCCGAGCCCATCATCTTCACCTTCATTGACCACAACTGGGTAGATGGAGTCGTGAGAGCGATTCAACATATCATGGCACGCCTATGCAAGATCAATGAAGAGCAGCTAAAAGATACCCTTTACCACATGTTTGGGAAGCGCGACAAGGATGGACTTCCCACTGAATCCTTCCTCACTTGCTGCATTGGAAATCATCTAGAGAATAAGGAATACCTACTACATCACCATCACAAAGATCTCAACAAGACCCGTCGTCAGAACATCCTCATGCGTATGGATCTCGCCATACTTCGTACCCGGGAGAAGAGCCTATAAGCCACCAACGCTCATCTAGAAAGGAGAGTGGCCGCTCTAGCCTCCTCAACTTCTGAAGATATTAACTCTGAGACTGAGAATGAAGAATTGTCCTTCTATGAGTATCAACCTATCTTCTAGCCAACCCCACCAGAAGACCCACCTTTCGAAGCAACCCTGGAAGAAGGCACGACCCTCGCCCTCCTTGCCGAAGAGTTGAATAGTCCCCACACCCTCGAGGAATTGCAGTATCCGAAGTCAGTATAACAACTCAAGAATGGCAACTAGAGTGAAGCAGTAACCATGGGGTAGTTCTCCTCATCCCTCGACTCACCCTTATGGAACAGTGTAGTACCTATGTATCGTCCCAGAACCTGTTTTGTAAAATTCTAAGTTCTTTGTCGCCCTGTGGCATAGACCTGTTTTGTAACACCCTAAGTACCTCCGCCACCGACCGGCACGAACCTGCTAAATTTCTGGGTAATATGAAAGTGTGATGTCCTTCTTTGCATGTTTTACCCACGATGTTGCGTCAGACCAAACCCGGAATGACCTCATTCCGGAGGACCTCGTTTACTAGACCGCCAAACTCCAAGGGCATCCTCCAACCCATCGGACCCCTAACTAGATCAGAACCAACTACCCTGAAGCTAGTAGACGCCCTTTCTTATAGACCTTCTAACTCATGAAACGGTTCCTACGATGTCGACAAAAGATAACCACCCCGGATGAAAGGTGCAGTGCCATCCCCCAACATCATCATACGACTCCAACCAAGAAAGTCGGCGACTCCACCAAGAACCCCTGGTGTCGCTCTAAGGGGGAAAGACTGCATCTTTCCCTCCCAAAACTTGATAGACACCTAGAGTCTAACACTAGTTAACATTATGTGATGACCACCCCTCAAAATATGAATCATCGACCCTGCAAGAAGTACGACAATCGGCACTTCTCCAGAACCCAAAGGTACTTCAGGAAAGTCCTCCACTCCAAGGACGACCGCCCAGCCCACATCCCTGTGTATCAAGACCTTGAAGATAGAAAAGATGACTACCGTGGCAAAGGAATAAAGAAGGCTCAACTTGGTGTCTCGCTGCAAGAAGAAAAAACCCTATAAAAACTAAACCTACCTAGACTCGTTCTAAGGGGAAAAGACTCCGTCTTTTCCACTTGTTTTTTTTCTAAACCATCCCCTCCGAAGCCCCCGCAACTCCTATCTGTAACTAACCCCATCGGTTATTTGTAAAACTTGGTAACTCCTAATATTTTTTACAGCTGAAATTGTTAAGCAGATGTTATCACCCAACCCTACTCCTCTCTAATTTCGGGACGATATTATTTAAAGGGGTAAAGGTCTATAACATCCCAATTTCAGCAACCCTGATTTGTTGTCCAAAAGGAAAAACTCAGGGGGAACAAAAACTTTTTCTTATTAAGTTTTGCAATGCTAGCTTACTTGTTTGCTTGAGTGCATGCAACTTATTGTGCATTAGGTACTCTACTTCCTATCTCAACTCTTTTAGCAAGGGCTATCTCACAATGAAAATGTCTTGGCTCATCTTTCATATTCTCAAATGTTCTGACATTTCAAAACTTGAGCCAAGATGACTTCAACACAACAAAATACTATACTAGTTCTATTAACAAAACTATGGAGACCTATATATAATGTTTTCAACATAGAACTCCCAGCTACTCTTATCCCTAGGTTTTTCCAAAGTCTTTACTAAAATAACCTTTTCATTCCAATATTGGTAGAGATACCAAGACGGTCATTAGCTTACTTCAAAGCATAACCAATTCAAAATACCCATCCTTACCTCAAGTTAGGCTTGATGGTAACCCTAGTAATAGTTGGATAAGTGATAAGATGAATTGCCTTGATCTGTTGTCTAATGAATTGCCTTAATCTGCTAATTTCCTTGTTTGCTCCGAACTAGAGTGAGATAATCTAGTAGCTCATCCCTTAGGACCCAATCTATGTTTGTAATCATCAATCTCAGACCCAGCATCCCAACCCTGGATCTACCCTAAGCCACCAAAGTGGCCATCTCATCTCCTAATCAGATCAATCCAGGCATAATCCCCTTTGATTGTTTCCAACTCAGTGAAGACCCAATCTAAGCATGGATCCTATCTAATTAGTTAACCCTTCAACCTCATCCCCTTGATCATGAGTTTTGAACCTAGCTCTCTCTCAGAATCATCTACACTTGTAATCTAGTCTAAAACCCTAAATCTGCCAAAATGGCTAAGTCTGGATTTCATATCTAGATTCAATCCTTGGAGCTCTACCTTTTCCAACCCATGTGCATTCTTGAGAATGTATACCAAATCCCATTCTTTCCCTTGGATAATCCACTCTGGTTCCCACTCTTCCATGATGGTTTTGTAGCCAAGATAATAATCCTTTCTGCAAATCTTATCATCTTGCCTACTTTGGCAGAAGCTCACATCTATATGCTACCTCCCCTTGACCAACTCTTTCAATGGTTAGGACCTACTAACCATGGCTTATCAATCCCTACTCCACTTGTTTCCTTTGGAACCTTGTGCATCTTAAACCCACCTGGTTTATATGTCATCAGGACAATCTTGCTATGGCAGCCTTATTTTCATAAAAATTTGCCATCACTCCGACATCACCTCAAATCTAACCAAGCCCAACTCTTGCTTCCATAATAATCTATATAACATAGTCTATCCATCCATATATCCCTTGTACCAAGGTGAGCTATGAGCTCATCAATCCAACCATGTTTTGGTGGCGTGAAAATAACAAAACCCTATATTCCCTAAATCCTAGTTTCTTCCCATTTCACCAAAACCCTTCAGAAGGCCAAGTGGACAATGATGTATGAATCAAGTATACATCATATACTTTGGATATAATCTTTTTCTAAATAATTTCCATAATTTGTTGGAGCCCAAAACTATTTAATTTCCTGTCTGGCAAAATCCTCCATACCTCTGTCTATAAAGGCAAGTTTGTTTTTCTCCAAATAACTTGGCCAACTCAAGGCACCTACGATGCTTATATATCATATCCCATCTTTCCAAATCAAATATAAATATCTTTGATATTCTTTATTATCTCTTTTTGCCTTTTTTCTTAAATGGCAGAAACAAGAAATAACTAATTAAAATACTTTTCCATCTCAATAAATCCCAATAAAATCCTCTAATGTCTAATATGGTATTTAGGACCATATCACATCAAAAACCCATCCCTTACAATGTAAAAATAGCAAATGAGCATCTAGAAAGCATTCCTGCACTTTTGGGATAAATGTTTTTAAGTGGACCCTAAAGCCTTTTAAAAATCACAAATAATTCCCATGGAAGTTTCTTGACCTCAACCATCTACCAGTACCATCTCCTCACTTTGCCAAATACAAAATTTCCAACTTCCCTCACAAGCATCATTTTGATAAATTCTTGCAAACACAAATCAATTAGAGATAAACCAACCCAATTTCTCACCAACCTAGTCAAGCAAACTTCTCCAGCACTACTCACACCCCCTCTAGTCGAATTGTGCAGTAGCATTGCCCTGCCTTGCCCTTTGTGCTTGAAGAGAGGGAGTGAGAGAGAGATAAGCCACTTATTACAAAATTTGTATAGAAAAAGGGCAGCAGCCATACCACCCCTCTCCACCATTCAGTATTCGACCATAGGGCCCCACGACCACTCAGCTCCACCCCTCTTGCCCAATCCCTGGCCAGCTCCTTCCCTCGAAGCTCCCCATGGACATGATCCATCAAACACCACCCCCACTTCGGTTTATAAGCCCACAAGCCAAACCCAGCACCCCCTCTTGGCTCATTATCCCCCACTGCTCCCCACTCACCTCCTCTGCACCACACTCCCCCTTCCTAGCTATTCCTAGCCCGCAGGAAGGAGGAGAGCAAGATCTTGGCCTCCAAGAGAAATCGAGCGTAGCTCCCCCTCTCGTATCATTCTCTCCCTTCTTGTTACCATGCCACGATCCCATCCTCCTGCTGATGCTAAAGGTGCCCCTTATGGTGACATGCAGCAGCCCTAGAGCCACTCCGAGGAGCACCGACGAGCTCCTCTTTGGCCACCGTCGCGCGAGCTACTCCCCGACGATGAACCCCTCCGTGTTGCCCATCACCAGGGCCGCCGTCGAGTGACACGTCACCTCTGCCACCTCCCAGCCTCCCTCGATCCCCTAGTGAGCTTCCCCCACTCCTCCCTGAACCTCCTAGGGTTTCGTTCGTCACCTCCGAGGCTGAGGTGGACGACGATCGGGTGGCGTTGGATCTCACTTGATCAAGTGGCTCAGATCGGCGCATACCCCTTCACTGTTGTCACCCATCGGCAGCCAGGCCCCGCCCGTCAGGGGTTTGAACCGCGTCTCGTGCACGTCCCCCTGCAAGTTGGGTCGGATCTGCCTAATGCAGCCTAGCAACCCCCAGATCTGGCCCGGTGGCCCTTCTTCTCTTTATCCTTTATTTGGTTTGTCCATATCCAGAAAAATTGACCAGTTGGTTTAAATATTTTTGAAAATGGAAATTCGCTAAACAAATTTAGATATTATTTTTCACAAGTACCGAAGTCTCCACTCTAACATGCAGACTTGGTTTTGGACCAAAAATTTTGTATAGATAAATCTTAGAAATTTAAATAGCCATAGGTGTTCCTTACACAAATAAATTCTTCCAGAGACTTTAATATTTCCAAATGGAGTAAATACAATTGGTACTGAAAGGTATTATCCATACCTTGCTTGTCCCACTGGACCCACCTATTATTGCTTCCTAGTTTGCCCACAACAAAAATAACAAAATGAGGCCATTTTTCCTTTATAAAATTCTATAGGTCAAACCAAATGAGGGTTTGACCTAATTCCAACTCCCTATACACCCATATATCAACATATTTCAAAACACAGTAGCTCATAATTTTATGAACCCCTGTTGAACTTTGGTGCATTAAACTGTTCTCTGTATTGTTTATTCACCAGTAAATCCATAACAGTAGCTCTGTAACTCCAAAAAGGTTGATTCCAATTTCTACAGAAAGGTATTCCACATACCTGATAAGTGTCCTTGTAATCACATGAGAAGCTTCTGCAGTTTAAATATGATGGAAATGACAAATCCTATCCAGTACTGTTTTGGAAATTTCTCAAGAGAATTCTTGTAATTTTTTTGAGGTGATTCCAACACCTCTTGATTCAGTCCTCTAAATACTATCTAATAACACAAGGAAATAATTTTTGGAGCTCCAGAATTTGTCTGGTGAATAATTTCCTAAAACTAGAGTTTTATCCACTATAAAAATCATTATAAATCAATGCAAATTGATAAAATAGTGAAACTACTTTTGTTGGATTCGTTTTATCAATACCTATCTGATAGTATAATTCGTATACAGTGGTATTATGCAGAGCAAGCCATTGGTCAAAAACCCCTCTCTTAGGTAGTTCCTAGACTTTAAATCCTAAAGGATCACCTTCTAATGACTCCAAATATTTTACCAATCTAATCCAACCCATCAAACCACACCCTTCTCGTGTATTTTTTGGGATTATACTTTCCTGGCTATATGGTTTTGTTTTTGTATGCAGTGTACTGATTGTGGTATTGTTTGTTTGCATGTGTACTCGATAACGACGATAGTTGCGATTGAGTGACGCCGAGAAGAAGGAAGCATCGGGTTTATCTTATTATTATTGTATTCGTTATTCTGGTTTTCTAAAGAAGTCACGGGACGTCTCGCTGGTCACATGCAAGCCACCATTCCTGAACTCATATATTAACCTACTCCTTTTATCAATTGTTTTATATCGTGTTTATGAATTTCATGATTAAAGGAATGGTTTGTTTTAAATAAAATGTGTGAGTAACTTGGTTCCTCCGAGTTATGATGGAGTGTTCATTAGGACACTTACCCTCGTTGACACCCACTTTTACCATTTTAGATTGAGGCTAAGATGCTTAGCATCTTTCCTCTTGGAAACTACAGATTTTCAATGATAAAACTATTTTGGGTTTCACCCTACTACAAAGTTTTCAAAATAAAACCCTTGGAAAGAGGCATCGTTTCTGAGTGGAGGTTTTACTAAATAAGGTATGAGGAGGATAATGACAAAGTTGAGCCAGAGAAAGAGAAGGGATGTTCTACGCATTTACTGGAACAATTTATCCGTGCAACTACACTACCCCAGTCGTTGGGGCTTAGCTCGTAGTTTGTTGTCTTTAGCCGGGGCTACTCGTACTCGCTAAAGGGGAGAAATCCCCTGAAATCTAGACTGTCGGGGACAAGGTACCGGTGCAAAAATTGCATCTCTCATGGACGGTATGACTTACTGTATGTATGGAAGGAAGTGTAGTCAAATTACTATATGCTAAACTACGGTTTGGGGAATAGGCTTGTACGGAAGGGAGGACTATGGCCGTCGTGCCACATACTCGTGCTGGAGAGAACAAACCCAAAAGGAAAAGCTGTTGTTGCTAGGGTTGGACAAATGAAAAGTTAGGTTTGATTATCTGAATCCGCATCTACCAAGTGTAGCGTGTCGTGGTTGTATCCCGGCAGATGTATTGATTGTTGTGGGTAAAGTGCACAAACTCTATAGAGTCTAATATATTTGAATAGCCGTGTCCATGGTCAAAGATGATTGGAAAGTTGATTGCTAGGAGTACCCCTGGGATATGTTTGAGATGAATGAAAAAGGATGTGACTTGGTCACGAGGACAGATAAGAACGAGTTTGGTTTTGACCAGAGATGGCCAAAGATGTTTCAAAAAGGATTTTACTATAAAACTGTTTTCAAAAGTTTTTAACTAGGATACGGGGATATCCGGACTTTCTAAAAGGAGGCATATTTTCTAAAAGCTCTTTTTCAACAAAGATATAGAGATGTCAATGTTAGGTTTTTCAGAAACAACTATAGTGTAGAGCTATCTCGCCACAACCCAATATGCATTCTCTTGTTACCTTGCCTTGGTGGTTTGCGGGTACATTCAAACTACTCATCGGCATTGTCCCTGGCTATTTAGTTGGCCAGATTGCAGATGTTAAGAAGTGACGAAGGTGATGGCATCTATGCGAGCTAGGCCGTTTTCCCAGTCATTCGCCTGTAGGTTTGATGGCTCAGTTGATGTGGAGCCTATTGGGAACCCCAAGAGAAAGGTGTGAAGCAGCACAGCAGCAAGTCTTCCCTTAGTAAAAACCAAGGTTATCGAACCAGTAGGAGGAAGGAAACGTCACACAGGTGTTGCAAGCAACGCGGAGACCTACACAACACAAACTCAAGACTTTGCCGCAACTAACAGTGAGGTTATCAATCTCACCGGTTGCTGTAACAAAGTATTAAACGTATGGTGTGGAAGGTAATGGTTTGCAGCAAGTAAACAAGTAAAAGTGGAAGATGTATCAATGGTAAAGATTGGACCGGGTTCCATAGTTCACTAGAGGTGCTCTCCTTAGATAAACAACATGGCATGAAGGGTAAACAAATTACAGCAGGGCAATTGACAGGAACTGAGCAAGGCATAACAATGCAATTACTAGTCAGAAAGATCCTACGAGATTCGATTGGGCAATACAACAAGATACATAGACCGCCATCCAACTGCATCTTTTACTAGAAGTCCACCTTCAGGTTATCATCCGAACCCCCTCGAGTATTAAGTTTCAAGCAACAGACAACTGATTTAAGCAAAGTGTGTAAGTTAAACAGTCCACGTGTTCCATGAACAAGAGACTATTGTTTTCTCCCTAGTAGCAACAGCACATCTACAACCAAAGAGATTTCTGTCACTTCCCTTGGAAACAAGAGGCATGAACCCACTATCGAGCATAAATACCCCCTCTTGGAGTCACTAGCAACTACTTGGCCAAGATAGCTACTAACAACAGAGAGCATGCAAGATCACAAACAACATAGACATGATAGAATCATAAAGACAAAACCATTAATCAAACCAACATAATAATCTCAATATCCATCGGATCCCCGCAAACACAACATTCATGATTACAAATAGATTAGATCCTGATCATGAACGGAGCTACTACGTGGACCCATAGTCCAAGGTGGACCTAATCACACATCATACCGGAGAGAAGGCCTCCGGGATGATCTCCCCTTTGGCAGGGTGCCAGGAAGAACTTCAGATCCCCCCGATCTAGGGACGATGGTGAGGTGGCTACAGACGGTTTCGTGGAGATTTGATCGGGTGCTTAGGATTTCTGCATCAGGGACTTCTTATAGGCGAAGGGGGAGGCCGAGGAGGCGACCAGGTGGGCCAAACCCTAGACAGGTGCGGGCCCACCCCTGGCCGCGCCTAGGGGGTCTGGCTGCCCTGGCCCGCTTCCTCGTATCCCCTCTGGACTTCTTGTTCCCCACAGAAAGTAATTGACTTTGACGTTTGTCCCATCCAATTCTAAGAATATTTATTTATTAACTTTTCTGAAACCAAAAAAAGCAAAAAATACGCATCTCGCACTGTTGCAACTTGTTAATAGGTTAGTGCCAGAAAACATGTAAAAAGCACCTCAAAGTTTACACAAGTAAAGCAAAGTAGATACTAAACAAGCATGGAGCATCAAAAATTATAGATACGTTTCCAACGTATCAAGGTTAAGGCATGACATGGGCTCTGCGCTTGAATACTTCCGCTACTTGTGTTGTAATTGCCATGATGGCCACTTTGTAAGTATTGTAATCATTACTTTCTGGATGATGTAATGATACTGGTCGGTTATGCTCAGGGCTCACTGATCATGGGAACATGAATTGTATGCATAACGGGTATTATCGGATTGTAAATCCGGGGTGCCACACGATGTACGGCATAACAGGCATCTGAGATTAAAAATTCGGGTCTTGACAAGTTGGTATCAGAGCCAGGCTGACCATAGGATACCCTAGTTAGAATGGACGTCTGAAAAACTTAGTTTCCAAAACAAAGAAAGTGAGTATCTTTTAAAACCTATTCTTACTCTTATCCTTGAAAATTATTTCCAAAAGAGAGTCATATGTTCCTTAAAAATTTTCCAACTTTACATAAAATTTGGCACACTTGATCACTTCTCTAACTTACTCCTCTCAAATTGCTTATAGATGGACTACACCTACAGAAATTTTTATCAGTTGGCCAATGGAGGAAACCTCATCATTGAGAGTGACCTGAGTTAGCTTGCGGAATTTCTGGAGCGCCCGCATCCGGAGTTCTATGGAGCTCAACTCCATGATCACCCCGGAGGGGCGCTACAGTGGCTGATAGTTGTAGATCTACGAGGAAAGATGGAACCGCCTACATCTTAGAAAATCCATTTCAGCATCAAGGAGTACAACTGGATAGATGGATTGGCGAGAGCAATGCAGGAAGCACATGCCTGACTATGTGGGCAAAATATCAACAAGATCTTCGGAAGCAGCTTCGCTCATTATGCCAGAAGTGATTCCAATGGACAACCCTTGGACCTTCCAGGCCACCCTGGGTTGAGGGACCATGTGGATCATCTTGCCTTCATGCTACATGAGAGTCAGAAAGAGCTGGACAACACTCGTGCTGAGGCCAACGAGAAGCAACTTGCTGCCGCCAAGAAGGACCAGACCTTCGCCATCCTCGTGAAGGAGCACAAGTCACTCTGCCATCTGCGTGACAAGAAGGATGGCATCATTGCTCACCTTCATCACAAAGTGTCATCCTTGGAAGATACCGTCCATGATCGGGACATGCAGCTTGAGGAGAGGGAGAACAAAGGGGAAGATATTCATGGAGATCCCTACTAGTATCTCAGTGATGATGATGACTACTTGGAGGACATGGATCACGAGTTCCACACTGATGATGAGGATCGTGACTTCATTAATGACGAAGAAGCCCCCGGTTCTGATGAGTAGTAGCACCAGAGTACTGCCATAGGTGTGAGTTGTATCTGGTCCCACTGTATCGTAGCTTGCCAGAATGGTTCTTAAAACCATCTGTTTCTTGATTGTGCTATGTTGGAATGTGTTGTTTTTATTGTGTGCTTGGAATGAATGAGAATGACTTGTTGGCTTACAAACCTTAGCCTTACTCAAGTTTAAAAGCTTTTAAACCAAACTCCAAAACCTTAGAAAAATTCCCTCTTTTCCTATGATCTATCTCAATCTTCAGATGCCTCGCGGAGGAAGCAGCTCACTCAAGACCCGATGGTCCAAATCCTGCAAATGTTAGTAGCCGATCGAGAAGCCGGTAGAACCGAGCGTCAAGCCAATCTTGCCACTCTTCAACAGATCACCCAACTAGCGCATGACAACCAAGGCCATGGAAATCAGGATCATCATGGATGTAAACTTAAGAACTTCCAGAACACCAATCCCCCTATCTTTAGTAAGTCAGAAGAGCCCTTAGATGCCGATGATTGGTTGTAGACTATGGAGAACAACTTGGAAGTCGCCAGAGTAGATCGGCAGAGAAAGTACTATTTGCCACCCACTATCTGGCTGGTTCTGCAAGCGCATGGTGGAATAGCACCCGTACCATGAATGGAGGACAAATGATGACTTGGGATGAATTCAAACTCAAGTTTAGCCAAACCCATGTTCCACCGGATTTGATTCTGTAGATGAGGGGTGAATTCAAGGACCTAAAGTAGGGAAGGATGACCGTGGTAGAGTACCATGACAGATCTCTATCTCTGTCTAGGTATGCCCCTGATGGGATTGGTACTAAAGCCAAGAAGAAGGAGAGATTTCTGAATGGTCTGCATAATGAGATGCAGACAGTGCTAGTCAATATCCCGTTTACTGATTTAGAAGCTTTAGTGGATTCAGCAATCTAGATGGAAGCAAAGATCAACCAAGCTACTAAGAACCGTAAGCTTCGTATGATGCATCAACCTGGACCCCACCATACCCCATAGTATCACTCCAGTTTATCTACTGGATTTGCCCCAAGGAACAATAAGCCACCTATGTCACGTCCCAACTACCCCAATCGTAGCGGAGGAAATCCGAGGTCTGGAGGCAGCAACCACTACAACAATGGCAATCCTAATAACTTTAACCGTGCCCCACCAACACCAATAACAATACTGCCCCAAGTACCGGAAGTAATGTCGTACCTATTGAAGGGAAGGACAAGTCAACAATCACCTGCTTTGAGTGTGGAGTGAAGGGTCACTAATCCAATGAGTGCCCCAAGAAGATTTCTGCAGCACCCAATGTCACTGCACCTGCCTAGCAGCAGCGTTGTGTCCAACCTGGAAAGAGATTCTCTCTAGGCAACCCGAACAACCGTGCTGGCCGTCTGTTCCACATGAATGCGAAAGAAGCCTAGGAAGCGCCAGATATAGTGTTGCGTATGTTTTCTGTGAATTCAGTACTTGCAAGAGTGTTGTTTGATTCTTGAGCATCGCACTCATTTATTACGGAAGAATTTGCATGCACTAGTAAGATTCAACGAACAAATTTGAAGCATGTTATGATAGTTCAAATACCTGGGTCAACAACCAAAGCTAGAAAATTTTGCAAGGTCGTACCTATCAGGCTTCATGGAATAGATTTCAATGCCAATCTAATAGTACTCGAAACAAAAGGATTGGAAGTGGTACTAGGAATGGATTGGATGTCAAAACATCAAGGACTTATAGATTGTGGCAATAAAGCCATAACAATGACTAGTAGCACCAAAGTATCAGTTGAGCATGTGTCTGAGACAATGCCCCGTCAATTCAAGTGCAACAAGAGTTTAGCCCAACCGACCCTAGACCAAGTCAGAGTAGTCTGTGAATACCCTGATGTGTTCCCAGATCGGTATGCCCCTAGATAGGGATATCGAGTTTATCATTGAACTAATCCCTGGAACTGGACCCATAGCTCAGAGACGCTATAGTATGAACCCATCAGAGTTAGTGGAACTCAAGAAACAAATGGATGACATGATTATCAAAGATCTGATTCAACCCAGTGCATCGCCATGGAGATCACCTGTTTTGTTTATGGATAATAAAGATGTTACCACCGGTTTATGTACATATTATTGGAAGTTGAATGAAGTCACAATCAAGAACAAGTACCCATGGACAAACATAGAAGATTTGTTTGACCAGTTGACCGGTGCCAGAGTGTTCTCTAAGATTGATCTTAGAACTGGTTATCATCAACTAAAAATCCGTGCAACGGATATTCCAAAGACTGCCTTCACTACCCGATATGGATTGTATGAGTACAAGGTCATGTCTTTTGGATTAACCAATGCCCCCGCTTATTTCATGAATCTCATGAATAAGATTTTTATGAACTTCTTAGATAAGTTTGTTGTTATTTTCATCGATGACATTCTAATCTACTCTAAATCGGAGGAAGAACATGAACAACACCTAAGAACCATCCTTGGAACCTTGAGGGAGCATCAGTTGTATGCCAAGTTCAGCAAATGTGAATTTTGGTTAAAGGAAGTAGGATTCCTAGGACATATCTTGTCAGCCGGAGGAGTTGCCGTCGGCCCTGCCAAGATTAAGGATGTGCAAGAATGGAGAGCCCCAAACACTCAAACCGAAGTTCGTGCATTTCTTGGATTAGCGGGATATTACCGCAAGTTTGTTGAAGGATTTTCAAGCATCGCTAGGCCGATGACTAAGTTATTAAAGAAAGATCAGAAGTTTGAACGGACGGAAAAATGTGAAGCAAGTTTTCAAGAGCTCAAGAACAGATTGATTTCAGCCCCAATTTTGATCATGCCGGATATCACGAATCCCTTTGATGTGTATTTTGATGCATCCAAGATTGGTCTCAGATGTGTGTTGATGCAAGAAGGCAAAGTGATATCATATCTATCGCGACAACTAAAGCAGCATGAGCAGAATTACCCCACCCATGACTTAGAGTTAGCCACCATTGTATTAGCCTTGAAGGCATGGTGTCATTATGTTATGGGTAATCGTTGTGAGATTTATTAAGATCACAAGAGTTTGAAGTATATTTTTACTGAGAAAGATTTGTGTCAACACCCGGATTTTTAATCCCAGATGCATGTTATGCCATACATCGCAATCCCAGGATTACCATTTTTGCGAGACATAACAGATTGGATATCATAGTACATCATCCATTATAAACCATACATAAGGTCTTACAACAAATAAAGGATCTCATGATCCAGTCTTAATACAATCATAGAAGCTGAATAATGTAATAATAACGATAGCATGGGCGAAGCTCCATCTTCATGGTCATAGGAAATGCTGACGATGGGAGATGATCCTAGTTGTCGTAACCTTCCTGCGGTCCATCCTCCTGATAGTCCTCTTCATAGTCTGGCCACGAGAATAGCCAGGGACAAAGCCATGAGTACTCTTTAAGTACTCGCAAACTAAGACTAGCAAGTGAAGTGGTTTTTAGTAGGAATATTAAGCTCTAGGTTGTTTTGAAAAAAGCTAGATTTATCTCTAACTGAGTTTAGAAGCAAAGAAAGCTAGTTGAAAGTTTTATAACACCTAAGTGGGAACTTGAGTTTTCATATCACAACCCTGTTGTGGTCAAGTCAAAGTCATGATTCATTTCCCAAGTCATTTTGAAAACATCTGACGACGGAACAGTATGGCCACTCCAACTGTCCATAACCACGGACGCGGATATTCGAATAGTTGGACACTCTGCAGAGGTGGTACACTTTCACCACAATATTCAATACATCTGTCAGGAACAATCCTGAATTCACCATACTCAGTATGCGGATAATCAATCCCAACCTTTCAATTACACGCCCTAGTATAGGCACCTCTCCTGTGAGTTTGGCCTCCCAACCATGACCAGCTGTCATCTTGGGAACTGCACAGGTGGACAATCTTCAGAAGGTAGCCTCAGCTCAAACCTTGGCCGCAAGATAACCCATACTAAGGTATATAAACTTTCAGTCAAGCCCTACCCAATTTTCGGGTATTGTGGTTGTACAATAAAATTGGAATGGTATCGCGTCCAGATAACCATCAGTTTTATAAAGGGCTAAGTCTCAGGCCTCAACATTTTCATCATCAAAATCATCTGGTGTTCAAGAACACATGTCAAAACATTTCATCAGAATGACTCATCATTCTAAGGTTTTCATAATCATTTTCACCAAGTATTCCCTTCTAAAGTGATCAAGTTTTATGCTTAGCACTAGCATCTACAAGTGGGGGTAAACACTAATGAGGGGCGGTAAACAAGTGTGAATTATCTAAGTTCAATCTCATGCCTCGGGATGACATCAAGATTATATAACATAGGCCAAATTTTATGCTCTTTATGCTACCTTTAATAACCTTTCTAAAATATACAAGTCACTAAGTAAACAAAAGTAAAAGCTTTGATAATGAAATAAAATAACTAAGCTTGCAAGTAAAATTGGGATTGGGTATAATCAAATTTATCTAATCAAGCATGCCTAATGCACTGCATAGGTTTTCTAGTTTTCACATTTGAAAGTGTTAGCTTGCAACGTTAACTTGTTTTGTGAAGCTTGCTATGATAGTATCTTGGCTTGTTCAGAGCAGTGGTTGAAGTTCTCCTCGGCTTGTTCTTCGTAGTAGTCTCCTTCCTCCTTGTATCCTTAGTCGATACTAGCGTCTATAATTAAAAAAGAGATACACGATCACCAAAAAATACTTAAGTAATTCTATTTATCGCACCAAGGTTCACACTAGATGATCTAGCATCATCCTAGTATCACAAAGATTAAAGCGCTGGTTATATTTATTTTATTTTAGAAAAGTAATTTCTACTCATTGAAAAACTACTTAAGATTTAATATTCTCCAACTAAAATAGGGGATCATGTTGACACATGCCATCACCACATATTTCAGTACTTGGGAATGAGATTTAAAGTGGTGTCACAATTTAATAAGGTTTAACCTTTTTATTTTAAGTAAATAAAGTGGCTAGAAATGCCTATGAGGCATTCTTTTATTACTTGTCCATTATTTGTGAAATTAAACCAAGATATTTTTATATATTCAGAAAGGTCTTATCAAATATGGTTTTTGAGAGTTGGAATCAACTCAAAAGCTTTTGTGGTTGAATTTTGAAAAATGTTTGAATGCAGAAAAGTCTCTTCCTTGTTATTTTTACTATAGGTTATCTACAATTCCAAATTATTTGAATCCAATGGGCTTGGATTAATAATTTCAGTACCTTTCTAGCAAAATTAGTTTGATGCAATCTGGTCCAGTGAATCTCCCTGGATTGATTTTTGAATCTAGAGACAGAACTAAGTTTGAAACTAAATGTAAAAACCTAAGTTTGAATTCTTTGGGTCGCAAGGAGTGTAATCGGTTGCCCACGCATACTGCACGCGGGTGGGTTTAAGTGGTTGTCCCCACCAGTCAGCGAGACAGGGGGTACAAAGGGGTATGGGGTGATTTGGGCCATAGGATTAGAAGCTAGATCTACGGCTGAGGTTCAACGTCCACATCTAAACAGAACACGGCGAGGTCGAACCCTAGCACGGCCAGTGGGGGTCAGTGGCGGCTCACCGGGGCTCCAGCGTTTGTCGACGATAGGGGCGAACGACGAAGTCGACGACGGCGATTCTCCTGGTACAGGTGGCTCCTCCTAGGGCGGCTTCAATTAACGACGCCCTTCTCCTCCAGCAGCGGCAAGCTCCGGTGAAATTCCAGCGACCTGGTGCTCGCCTTGCTCCGGGGATGAGGCGGGGTGGTTCTGAGAGAGAGGGGAGTGAGATGGTGTGCTGAAATCGAATGGGGGAGTCCTATATTTATAGTGCGAAGAGGGGACCGAAGGGTGCGGGTGGAGCTCGTCGTGGTTGTCTACATAGCGAGCTAACGTCATGCCTAGGGGTAGGGGATGGTCCGCTGCCTCCTGGCTAAGATCAACGGCATGGTGGCGAGGCGTGGGGCGGTGCGAATTGGTCGGAACACTTCAATGCTCTAGGCGGGTCTGGCGGAAGTTTTAATGGCGCACGGGCTCTCCTGGTCGCGCGACGACGAACGGGCATGTCCGGGCGATTCCTGGGGAGGTGGTGATCCCGCAAGCAAGCGACGAGGGCGGGGCGCGGTCTGTGCGAGCGTGTCGAGTGCGGCGCTCTGGCGCGCTATCAGCATGCTTGTAGAGAGACTGGACGCGCTCGTTCTAAGTGGTCCAGGGCTGGCAAGGATTGGGCACTGGACAGGGGGTGGCGGTGGACGGTGGCTTGTGTCCCAGACAAGGTTGGCGAAGCTAGGGTAGCTCCTAGCTTGCTATCGACATTGGGGTGTCAAGTTGGGCTCGACCATGGTCACCGTTGATGAAATTTCCAAGCTTACAGTGAGCTAGGGATAGTTAAATTAGTTTGATGATCTACTAAGAGTGTAGTGTGAGCTAGAGTGGAGACAAGTTAGGCACAACACTACTCACTATAGTGTTTGATGTTTTATTTGATTTGTGTTTACAAGGTGTTTGATGAAATGGTCGCAAGAGATTTGAATTTGAATTTTTGAGTAAAACTTGGTGGGTGTACTAGTCACATACTATGTAGTCTATGGTTGCTTGGATTTGCCAAGGTGCACTGGTTTGGTTGGGTTTTGAGAAATGGTGATCTTCACATATGATATAGATTCAATTTTGAATTGTCATTTGAATCAAGTTGCCAAAAATTTCTCTGGGTTTGCAAGATGGGCTTGGGTTCACTTTCACTTGGTCTAGCAAGGGGTGAAAAGAAATGAATTTGTTTCTGTTTGAAATCTTGGACTAGAAATACTCAAAGTGACCTAGTGAGCAAGATTGGCAAAAATGACCGTTTTCTTGTTTTGTTTGTTTTTGAATTTCTCTTGATTTGTTTCTTCTTGGAATTGATTTATATGATGTTGTTTTCATCTTTAAACCATTCCTTGATATTCACAACAATCACACAAGTCCATTCAGGCATTCATACAATCATTACATACACACATTTATTCATATGATTTTAATTCACAAAAGTTTTTCTTAACCCTAATTTTGGTGATTGGAATTTGATAACCTTGATTAATATTTTCGGGATGTTACAAACCTTCCCTCCTTAAACAAAATCTCGTCCCGAGATTTGAGAAAAAGAAAACTAGGATTTAAAGAGATCGGGAAACTCTCTCCTAATGTAATTTTCTCGCTCCCAGGTAGCTTCTTCTTCAGTGTGGTTACTCAACTGAATCTTGAAAAACTTGATGCTTAGGGTCCTGGTGGTTCTGAAAGCTTCCTCCAAAATACGGATGGGTACTTCAGGATACGTCAGGTCATCGTTGATCTCTATGGTTCGGTGATCAATATTCTTAAATACTTCAGTCTTCTTCGGGACTTCTAGGAATTTGTGAATTAACGATACATGGAACACATTATGCACGGCTGACATCTCCTCTGGCAGTTCCAGTTGATATGATATATCTCCTCGATGATTCAGAATCTTGAAAGGTCCGATATATTTGGGGGATAACTTTCATTTGAGCTAGAAACGTTGCATTCCTTTCAAAGGTGACACTTTGAGACACACAAAATCTCTGATATTGAAAGCAAGGTCTCGACGTATCTTGTCGGCATAACTCTTCTGTCTGGATTGGGCGGTCTTGAGGTGCTCACGTATCTTATGAACTTTCTCTTCTGCTTCACGTAGGATGTCGGGTCCAAAAATCTGACTCTCTCCTACTTCCGACCAATTCAAAGGGGTATGACACTTCCTTCAATACATGAATTCAAATGGGGCCATTTGCAAACTGGCTTGATAACTGTTGTTGTAAGAAAATTCTGCGAAAGGCAGACAATCTTCCCATTTAGATCCATATTCTAGCACATAGGCTCTCAGCATATCTTCGAGTATTTGATTTACTCACTCCGTTTGTCCATCTGTCCGAGGGTGATAAGTTGTGCTAAAATCTAATCTTGTTCCCAATCCTTCTTGGACTTTCTTCCAAAATCTCGAGGTAAACTGAGTTCCTCGATCCGACATGATGTTCTTGGGGACTCCATGCAAACTGATGATCCTAGCAATGTACAACTCTGCTAGCTTTGAACTCTGATAAGTGGTCTTGATAGGTAAGAAATGGGATACTTTGGACATTCTATCAACTATGACCCAAATATAATCATTTCCCTTACTAGATGTAGGCAAACCAGTGATAAAATCCATTCCAACTGAATCCCATTTCCATTCCGGAATCTGCAATGGTTACAACAGTCCTGCGGGTCTCTGATGTCCCGCCTTAACTCTCTGACAGATATCACACTTGGCTATGTAACTTCCGATTTCTCTCTTCATCTTATGGCACCAAAAATTGCTCCTTCAAATCCTAATACATCTTCATTCCTCCGGGGTGGATAGAATAAAGAGTATCATTGGCTTCTTTCAAAATAGCTTGATTCAACTCGGAATCTGCTGGCACACAGATACGTCCTTTGTACCACAAAACTCCTTCTTCATCTTCGGTGAATCCGGGTACCTTCCATGTACCGATACGATGTTTGATTCTGTCGATACTAGCATTTCCTTTCTGCGCCTCCTTGATCTGACCGATCAGAGTGGGTTGAAGTTCTATGCTAGCAAAAAATCCTTCACTTACTAACTCCATTCTAAAATCTTCCATCTCCTTGTGCAAACTTGGTTGCTCCTTCAGGGCTATAAGGTAATGCCTCCATGTCTTCAGGGCTATAACTACAGCTGCTAGTTCAAGGTCATGGGTAGGATAATTCTGCTCATGTTGTTTCAGTTGTCGAGATAGATAAGATATTACTTTGCCTTCTTTCATCAACACACATCCGAGACCGACCTTGGATGCGTCACAATTCACATCAAAAGGCTTCGTGATATCCGGCGTGATCAAGATTGGGGTTGAGATCAATCTCTTCTTGAGTTCTTGAAAACTCGCTTCGCATTTGTCCGTCCATTCAAACTTCTTACCCTTCTTCAACAATTGGGTCTGGAGATGCTCGAGAATCCTTCTACGAACTTGCGGGGCTTGCCATTCTTCAACATCCTTAACCTTGGCGGGGTCAACTGCAATTCCTCCAGCTGATACAATATGTCCGAGGAATCCTACCTCCTGTAACCAGAATTCAAATTTGCTAAACTTGGCACACAGTGGATGCTCTCTAAGGGTTCCAAGGATGGTCCTTAGGTGTAGCTCATGTTATTATTCTGATTTGGAATATATTAGAATGTCATCGATGAAAACAAAGACAAACTTATCCAGGGAGTCCATAAAAATCTTATTCATGAGGTTCATGAAATAAGCGGGGGCATTGGTTAATCGAAAAGACATGACAGTGTACTCATACAATCCATATCTAGTGGTAAAGGTAGTCTTTGGAATATCCTCTTCGCGAATCTTGAGTTGATGATAACCAGTTGTAAGATCAATCTTAGAAAACACTTTGGCACCAGTCAACTGGTCAAACAGGTATTCTATCTTCGGTAGTAGGTACTTGTTCTTGATGGTGACATCATTCAACTTCCGATAATCCATACATAAACGGTTACCTCCATCTTTCTTGTCCACAAACAATAAAGGTGATCTCCATGGCGATGCACTTGGTTGGATCAATCCTATCACCAGCATAGCATCCAGTTGCTTCTTCAGCTCCACTAATTCAGACGGGTTCATACTATACGGTCTCTGGACTATGGGTCTGGTTCCAGGGATTAGTTCAATGATAAACTCGATATCCCGATCTGGGGGAATACCGGGGAAAACATCTAGGAATACGTCGGGGTATTCACAGACTACTCTGACTTGGTCAATGGTTGGTTGGGCTAGACTCTTGTTGCACTTTAATTGATGGGGCAAGGTTTCAGATACATGCTATACTGATATTCCGGCTGTACCGGTCATGGTTATGGCTTTCTTGGCATAGTCGATTAATCCTTTATGTTTCGACATCCAATCCATTCCTAGTACTACTTCCAAACCTTTTGTTCCAAGTACTATTAGATTATCATAAAAATCTATGACATGGATTCTGATAGGTACGGCCTTGCAAATTTGTCTAGCTTTGGTGGTTGAACCAGGTATTTGAACTATCATAACATGCTTCAATTTTGTTGGTTGAATCTTACTAGTGCATGCAAATTATTCTGTAACAAACGAGTGCGATGCTCCAGAATCAAACAACACTATTGCAAGTATTGAGTTAACAGAAAACATACCCAGCACGACTTCTGGCGCTTCTTGGGCTTCTTCAGCATGCATGAGAAACAGACGGCCGTTGCGGTTGAGCGAATTCCCTGGGGCAAACCTTCTTCCGGGCTGAACACGATGCAGCTGCTGAGCTGGGGCATTCACATTGGGGGCTGCGGCAATCTTCTTGGGGCACTCATTGTAATAGTGACCCTTGGTTCCACATTCATAACAAGTCACTTGAGACTTGTCCTTTGCTGCAACAGGCACAACATTGCTTACAGTTCTTGGGGCAGTGTTGGTGTTGTTGGCGACATTGTTGTTGTTGAACTTGGGCGGTGCACGATTGAAATTGCTGGGGTTGTCGGGGTTGTTGTGATTTTCTTCGGGCCTTGGGTTTCCTCCTCCATGGTTGGGGTAGGTTAGACGGTTCATAGGGGGTCTATTGGTTCTCAGGGCAAATCCTGGAGACGTGTTGGGGCGATACTTTGGGGTATGGTGGTTTCCTGGTTTATTCATCATTCTACGCTTGCGGTTCTCATTGGCTTGGTTAATCTTGCCTTCCATCTGAATGGCAGAATCCACTAAGGCTTCAATGTCAGCAAACGGGATATTGACTAAGACTCTCTGCATCTCATCATGTAGACCATTCAAGAATATCTCCTTCTTGGCTTCAGTGTCAATCTCATCCGGTGCATACCTAGCCAATGACAGAAATTTGTCACGGTACACAACTACTATCATCCTCCCTTGCTTAAGTTCTCTGAATTCATCGCTCATCCTCTTGATCAAACCCGGTGGCACATGGGTTCTGATGAAATTGAGTTTGAATTCATCCCAAGTCATCATTTGTCCTCCAATCATGGCGCGAACGCTGTTCCACCAAGCTCTTGCATCTCCTACCAGATAGTGGGTGGAAAACATTACTTTCTCATTGGCTTCCACTCCTGCAACTTCTAAGTTGTTATCCATGGTCTGCAGTCAATTATCTGCATCTAGGGGCTCTTCAGACTTAGTAAATATGGGTCGATTGGTGTTCTGAAAATTCTTGAGCTTGGATCCATGGTTGTCCTGGTTTCCATGGCCTTGATTGTTTTTGGACATATGAGCTATGTGTTGAAGGGTGGCTAAGTTGGCTTGACGTTCAGCTCTTTCCGCTTCGCGGTCAGCAACCAACATTTGCAAGATCTATAACATTGGGTCCGGGGAGAAAGTGCTTCCTCTATGAGGCATCTAAAGATTGAGATAGATCATGAGAAAAGAGGGAAATTTCTAAGGTTCGGGGTTTTTGTTTTTTTGCAAAGTTTTCGAAATTTGACTCAGATTTTTCTAGAAACTTGCTTTTCATTCATTCATTCATAGCACACGATACAAACGCACACCACAACAAGGAAACATATGGTTTTAAGAACCATTCTGTGAAACTATGATATAATGGGACCGGATACAACTTCACTAACGCTAGTGGTCAAGTGCTACTACTCCTAGGAATCGGTGTCCTCATCATCATCATCAATGAAGGCGAACTCATCCTCATCGGTGAAGAAGTCCATGGCTTGATCCTCTAGAAACTCATCGTCATCACTAAGGTTAGAGTAGGGGTCTCCATGGATATCCTCCCCTACATTCTCCCTCTCCTCAAGCTGCATGTCGCTCTCGTGGACGGTCTCCTCCAAGTCTATGATCCTGTGACGAAGATGGGTAATGATACCCTCCTTCTTGTCAAGCTGACAGCAACGAGACTGGCAATCCTTCACTAGCATGGCAATGGTCTGATCCTTCTGGACAGCGATGGCATAGTTGTGGTTGGCGTAGGAGCGGGCATTGTCCAACTCCTTCTACTGGTCATACATCATGAAGCTGAGGTGGTCCACTTGATTCTTCAACTCGGGGTGATATGGTGCCTCCAGTTCTTGTCCCATAACGTCACACCTTGGGAATAACTCAAAGCGGGTACCCTTGATCTGATTGATACTCTTCCCACATAGACGGGCAAGAGCTTCCTGCATGGCCCTAGCAAGTCCATCTAGCCAGTTGTTCTCTCTTAATGTCAACTGAATTCCCTCTGAGGTGGGGGCTTCAATCTTCCCTCGGAGACTTGCAACAATCATCCATTGCAATTCCTCTCCTTCCTGATCGTTTAGCTGAGCTCCGAAGAACTTGGGGTGCGGGCGCTCTAGAAGTTCCAAAAGCTGGTCCAAGTCACGCTCAAAGATGAGATCTCCTCCATTTCCCAACTGATAGAACTTGTTATACTTCATGTCCATCTATAAGATTATAGGATGAGTAAGTTAGTAGAGTGATCAAGCGTGTCAAATTTTATGTAAGTTTGCAAGAATTTTTGAGGAACAATGAATTTTCATGAAAGAATCTAAGTGATAAGAATGAGAATAAGTTTTCATAAATACTCACTTCCTTGGTTTTGAAACTATGTTTTTGATTCAAACGTCCATTCTAAACTAGGGTCTCCTAAGGTCAGGATGGCTCTGATACCAACTTGTCAACACCCGGATTTTTAATCCCAGATGTCTGTTATGCCATACATCGCAATCCCAGGATTACCATTTTTGCGAGACATAACAGATTGGATATCACAGTACATCATCCATTACAAACCATACATAAGGTCTTACAACAAATAAAGGATCTCATGATCCAGTATTAATACAATCATAGCAGTGGAATAATGTAATAATAACGGTATCGTGGGCGAGGCTCTATCTTCATGGTCATAGGCAATGCTGACGATGGGAGATGATCCTATTTATCGTAACCTTCTTGTGGTACATCCTCCTGATAGTCCTCTTCATAGTCTGGCCACTAGAATAGCCAGGGACAAAGCCATGAGTACTCTTTAAGTACTCGCAAACTAAGATTAGCAAGTGAAGTGGTTTTTAGTAGGAATATTAAGCTCTAGGTTGTTTTGCAAAAAGCTAGATTTATCTCTAACTGAGTTTAGAAGCAAAGAAATCTAGTTGAAAGTTTTATAACACCTAAGTGGGAACTTGAGTTTTCATATCACAACCCTGTTGTGGTCAAGTCAAAGTCATGATTCATTTCACAAGTCATTTTGAAAACATCTGACAACGGAATAGTATGGCTATTCGAATAGTTTGACACCCTATAGAGGTGGTACACTTTCACCACAATATTTGATACATCCCTCAGGAACAATCCTGAATTCACCATACTCAGTATGCGCATAATCAATCCTAACCTTTCAATTACACACCCTAGTATAGGCACATCTCCTGTGAGTTTGGCCTCCCAACCATGACCAGCTGTCATCTTGGGAACTACACAGGTGGACAATCTTCACAAGGTAGCCTCAGCTCAAACATGGTCGCAAGGTAACCCATACTAAGGTATATAAACTTCCAGTCAAGCCCTACCCAATTTTCGGGAATTGTGGTTGTACAGTAAAATTGGAATGGTATCGCATCCAGACAACCATCAGTTTTATAAAGGGCTAAGCCTCAGGCCTCAACATTTTCATCATCAAAATCATCTGGTGTTCAAGAACACATGTCAAAACATTTCATCATAATGACTCATCATTCTATGGTTTTCATAATCATTTTCACCAAGTATTCCCATCTAAAGTGATCAAGTTTTATGCTTAGCACTAGCATCTACAAGTGGGGGTAAACAGTAATGAGGGTTGGTAAACAAGTGTGAATTATCTAAGTTCAATCACATGCCTCGGGATGACATCAATATTATCTAACTTAGGCCAAATTTTATGCTCTTTATGATACCTTTAATAAACTTTCTAAAATCTACAACTCACTAAGTAAACAAAATAAAAGATTTGATAAAGAAATAAAATAACTAAGCATGCAAGTAAAACAGGGATTGGGTATAATCAAATTTATCTAACCAAGCATGCCTAATGCACTGCATAGGTTATCTAGTTTTCACATTTGCAAGTGTTAGCTTGCAAGGTTAATTTGTTTTGTGAAGCTTGCTAAGATAGTAACTTGCCTTGTGCAGTGCGGTGGTAGAACTTCTCATCGGCTTCTTCTTCGTAGTAGTCTCCTTCCTCCTTGTAACATCCCAAAAATATTAAACTAGAATCATCAAACTCTAATCACCAAATTTAGGATTAACAACAAACTTTTATAAATAAAAATATGAAAGCATGCATATGTGTAAGATTGACAATTTGGATTCTTTTGAATTGCCATGATTGTGTGTTTCCTTGCTTGTAAAAGGATTCTTAGGTGAAATAAACATCATCTAAACAATTCCCAAACTTTTCCCAAAGACAAATAAATCAAAACAAACAAAATGAGTGAATGGTCACTTTGGGCAATTTAACTCCCATGCCTACTTTAGTTGTCTCTAACTTTCAGAACTTAACAGAAACTTGTTTGGTTGTACCCCTTGATAGTACTCATAACAAAGTATCAAGGCCCACCTTGTGATCATCCAGAAACATTCAAATGCATAGTTTAAATCACAGTTTAAAATTGAATCTATATCATATGGGAAGATCCCAGTTTTTCAAAAACCACTCAAACAAGCTCAACTTTCAAAACCCAAGCATCTACAGACTCACCAGCACATGCCTAGCACACCCACCAAAAATCTTTTCAAAATTCAAAACTTGAATTCATGCGGCCATTTCATCAAACACCTTGCAGATTCAAATCAAACAAAATCAAAAAACTATAGTGTGCAGTGTTTTGGTCCTAACTTGTTCCCTCTATGGACACCACTAGCCTTAGTAGATCATCTAACAAACTTAACTAATCACTAGCACCACTGTGAGCTCACCAATGGCATCAATGGTGAACTGACGAGAGCACCCATGTCACCCCAGTGTGGACAGCAGTCTAGAGGAAGCACCAAGCCTAGCCAGCATGTCTGGGAGGTAGCCCATGCCTCACCGCCCCCTCTCGACCAGCCATGCCTCGCAGACAACAGCCAGAACCACCAGGAACACCGCGCCCGTGCCGCTGTCGACCATGCTGATGTGCGCCGCAGAGCACGCGCCGTTCCCATTCAACCAGACCACCTCGAGCCCTTGCCGCCCGCCAACATGCTCCCCACCGTCCCAGGAGACCGCCAGACATGCCCATTTCACCGCCCGTACCCCGTAACCACCGCTCGCCGTCGAAGATGCCGCCTCTACCTCGCAGAACGTCGAGCGTTCCAGACCGTTTTCCACCGCCCCTACACACGCATTAAAGCCATAGAGCACCGCCAGGAGACCACCTATCGATCGCCACCCTTGGCCATGCCTCTAGCAGCCCGTAGCCATGTTGCCATCGTGGCCTGCCCATCCCGTTCGGTCTCACCTTCGGGCCTATAAAAGGAGACGACCCCCAGCAGAATTGAGCACACCATCTCACTCCCCTCTCCTCACTGATCGTTCCACCCCGTTCCCGGAGCAAGGCGAGCACCGCATCGCCGAAATTTGGCCGGAGCCCGCCGCTGCTAGAGAAGAAGGAAGCCAGCGAATGGAGCCGCCCCAAGAGAAGTTGTCGGTACCAGGAGGTTCGCCGTCGTCGACTTCGCTGCTCGCCTCACCACGACCTCGCCCGTGAGCCCCCGATGACCCCCACCTGCTGCGTTAGGTTTCTGTCTCGCCGGCGCTGTCCGACGTGGACGATGAACTTGAGCCGTTGGATTAGAACTAGATCCAACGCACCACGTTGCCCCGTACCGCTTCGCATCCCTCGTCTCACTGACGCGTGGTGACAGTAACTTAACCAGCCCGCATAAGCGCTGTGTGTAGCAGGCCGGCCCATTAACAGTTCCCGCGCAGCCCAGTCGTTTGAATTTAAATTTTTCCATTTTAATTCAAACACAGTTCTATACCTAGTTTCAAAAATCAACCCAGCTTGATTCAGTGAACCAAATTGAATGAAACCAATTTTGTTAGAAAGGTCTGGAAATACTTAATCCAAGCCTGTTGGATTCAAATCATTTGAATCTATAGATCAACCTTAGTAAAAATAACAAGGCAGAACCTTTTCTGCATTCAAACATTTTTAAATTTAAACCATAATAGCTTTTGAGTTGATTCCAACTCTCAAAAATCACATTTGATCATACGTTTCAGAATATATCAACACATATGGGTTTACTTACAGAAATAATGTTCAAGTAATAAAAGGATGCCACATAGGCATTTCTAGTCACTTTATTTAATTAAAATAAAAGGTTAAACCTTATTAAATTGTGACACCACTTTAAATCACACTCCCATGTACTGAAATGTGTGGTGATGACATGTGTCAACATGATCCCATGTTTGGTTTGGAGAATATTAAATCTTAAGTATCTTTTTCAATGAGTAGAAATTACTTTTCTAAAAATAAAATTATTAAGTCAAGTGCTTGTAATGTTAGTGATGATACTAGATCATCTATAGAACCCCTTTGTGTGATGATTGAAAATAGTTAAGTATTGTTTGGTGATTGTGTACCTCGTATTTATTTATAGACGCTAGTACCAACCAAGGATACGAGGAAGAAGGAGGATACTACGAAGAAGAAGCCGAGGAGAGCTTCAACCACTGCTCTATACAAGGCAAGCTAACACTTGCAATTTAGCAAGCTTATACTGATAATGATGCAAGCCAAATACTACTAGTTGAATGTGCAAGCTAACACTTGCAAGATATTATACTTGAGCAAGCCTTACCATGCCAACCATATGCCTTGAGCATATATGGTTATACCCACTTGATAAACCAATCTTAGTTTTACTTACAAGATTTATACTTTATTTCTTTATCAAAGCTACTACTTAGAGTTTACTTGAGTAAATTGTAGATACTAGACAGATAATTGAAGGTTGCATAAAGAGCATAAAACTTGGCCTAAGCTAGATAATATTTATGTCATCCTAAGGCATGAGATTGAACTTAGTTAAACTCCACTAGTTTACCACCCCTCATTAGTACTTACCCCCACTTGTAGATGCTAGTGCTAAGCATAAAACTTGATCAACTTTAGATGGGAATACTTGGTGGAAAAATGGTTATGAAAACCTTGGAATGATCGATCATTCTATTGAGATGTTTTGACATGTGTTTCCAAACACTAGATGATTTTGGTGATGAAAATGTTGAGGCATGAGCCTTAGCCCTTTATAAAACTGATGGTTGTCTGGATGCGATACCATTCCAATTTTACCGTACAACCACAATACCTGAAAATTGGGTAGGGCTTGACTGGAAACTTATATACATTAGTATTAGTTCCCTCACGGCCAAGGTCTGAGCTGAGGCTACCTTGTGAAGATTGTCCACCTGTGGAGTACCCAAGATGACAGTTGTTCATGGTTGGGAGGCCAAACTCACAAGAGAGGTTCTTATACTAGGGCGTGTAATTGAAAGGTTAGGATTGATTATCCGCATACTGAGTATGGTGAATTCAGGATTTGTTCCTGAAGGATGTATCGAATGTTGTGGTGAAAGTGTACAATCTCTGCAGAGTGTCAAACTATTCGAATAGCCGCGTCCGCGATTATGGAAAGTTGGAGTGGCCATATTGTTCCCCCGTCAGATGTTTTCAAAATGACTTGTGAAATGGATTGAGATTTTGACTTGACCACAACAGAGTTGTGATATGAAATACAAGTTCCCACTTAGGTGTTATAAAACATCAACTAGCTTGCTTCATTTCTGAACTTAGTAGAGGTAAATCTGGCTTTTTGCAAAACAACCCTAGAGCTTAGTGTCATACTACCAAAAACCCCCTTCACTTGTTAGTATTAGTTTGCGAGTACTTAAAGAGTACTCATGGCTTTGTCCCTGGCTATTCCCGTGGCCAGACTATGAAGAGGAGTACCTGGAGGATGGACCCCAGGAAGGTTATGACAACTAGGATCATCTCCCATCGTCAGCATTTCCTGTGACCCCGAAGATGGAGCGTCGCATATGCTACCGTTATTATTACGTATTTCCGCTGCTTGAGTTGTATTAAGAACTGGATCATGAGATCCTTATTTGTGTAAGACCTTATGTATGGTTTGTAATGGATGATGTACTATGGTATCCAATTTTGTTATGTCTCGCAAAAATGGTAATCCTGGGATTGAGATGTACGGCATAACAGGCATCTAGGATTAAAAATCCGGGTGTTGACAAGTTGGTATCAGAGCCATCCTGACCATAAGATACCCTAGTTAGACTGGACGTTTGAATCAAAAACTTAGTTTCAAAACCAAAGGAAGCAAATATTTACAAAAACTTATTCCCATTGTTATCACTTCGATTCTTTCATGAAAATTCATGTTCCTCAAAAACTCTTGCAAAATACATAAAATTTGACACACTTGATCACTCTACTAACTTACTCATCCTATATTCTTATAGATGGACGTGAAGTACAGCAAGTTTTACCAGTTGGGGATTGGAGGAGACCTTATCTTTGAGAGGGATTTGGACCAGCTTCAAACTTCGGAGCCGCACTCGAGTTCTTCGGAGCTCAGCTCAATGATCAAGGAGGAGAAGATCTGTAGTGGCTAATTGTTGCAAGTCTCCGAGGAAAGATTGAACCTCCCACTGCCGAGGGAATTCAATTCACCTTAAGAGAGAACAATTGGCTCGATGGACTTGCCAGGGCCATGCAGGAAGCTCTTGCCCGTCTGTGTGGGCAGAGTATCAACCAGATCAAGGGTACTCGCTTTGAGTTTTTCCCAAGGCGTGATGCTAATGGACAGCCGCTGGAAGCCCCATACCACCACGAGCTGAAGACTCAGTTGGACCACCTTAGCTTCATGATGTACGATCGTCAGCAAGAGTTGGATAATTGCCATGACTACTCCAACCATAAGTCCGCCATCATCAATACGAAGGATCAGACCATCGCCATGCTAGCGAAGGATCGCAAGTCTCGCCAGGCTATGCACATATTGTGATGCAGAGACCGAGAGTTTAGTCTTCCATTATCTAAGGAAAAAGGAGAGGAATTTCTAGGAATAAATAAAAGAATACCCCATGCCACTAGAAAAATAAATCCCATTCCTATAATGCACATACAACAACGAGAACAAGTTCAAAGAGTTGATCAACTAAAAATTTCAGGCATACAAATTCAAAGATATGATCAACAAAAACTATCAACAAGGCAATACCAAGTCAGATCTTAGAAGCAATGGCATATAACAACCACATGATTTAGATGATTCAGCAATAGAATGAGACTACCAGATTACAAATGTATGAAACATCACCATGACAGTATGTTAATCACTCAACATGACCTCTAGTAACAACCTATTGGACTATAAGCTATGTGACAACATAATAAGAATGCATTTTTTTGGAGACAATAGGTTTTCATGATCAAAATCTCCCTACTGAAATCAAACCAACATATAATTATATAACTCAAGTATAGTGTGTCAGAGAAGGGTACTACCAGAAGTTGCATGGTCAGTTAAAGGTACAGAGGTATAGGATATTTCAAAGTAGATAGATCACAATGGTGGAAGGAACAAAGTGAAAACTAGAACGTCCTAGATATCTTTACATCCTGCCCATGCACAAGCAACCAGTATCATAGTTAATTTAGAATTTAACTACTGCCATTTAATTTAGCTAGATCATAGTTAAAATTGGTTACAGATCTGATTTACATATGACTACCAGCAACCAGTATTAGTTCATCCGATGCCTAAAAGTCTGTAGCTAGCAATTTAGAATTTACAATGTACTGGACCTTCTAAGCCGGTCAGCAGGAACATCTAGCTAGAATCGCAAAGGGTAACACCACATAGAATTAACTACAATAAAGAGGGGAAGGGAGGGAGCATACAATCTTCTTGGAGATGATGGAGATATCCCCTGGCTGCACTCCCTGCTCCAGGAACTCTCGCACTGCATACCCCTTCATGGTTTTAACAAAAACCATGAGACGGAAATATGATGAGTGATCCAGAAATTCATGAGGCAAATAATCAACATGGGTGAAACCCTAGATAAAGCACGCGCTGACAGAGCAACACACACACGTATCACAAATTACAATCACTGACACGAGACGGGAGTGGATGACACACCTCTATCCGTGGTGCACACGGGGTTGTAGAGCTGACTCCGGAAGATCACCGTGGGAGCCGTCTTGTCCATCTCGATATCTGCAAGATCCGCCTGCCACGACCAAATGTTGTAGCACTGTGGCCCTCCGGCATCCGCACGATGCACCTGGCGCTGCGTCGCCGATGCCGTAGAAGTCGGGCCGGTGCACTCGCCAGCTTCGTTGAAGAAGACCCAACCAGAGGGGATCTAGTATTCCGATCTAGTTCCTGCCGCAGGTCTGCAGGTGCCGAAGTTCTTGTAGAACAGGGGGAGATGCATTGACTCGTTGGGTGAGAGGGAGCGCCTCTTGGTCTAGACGCCAAGATCCAGAGAAGATGAATCCGGGTGAGAAGGAGCATCGCCGCCTTCGCTTGGGGCGATGAGATCTGGAGAACAAGAAGGAAGCACGTGGCAGAGAAGGGGGCAAGCGGAGATGGGCGCGGTGTGGCGGCGGGGGATAGATGGGTTAGAGAAGTGTTCCAGGTGTGCACTCAACTGGTGCCAGGTCATCGATCCACAACAAGTTTACACAAACTATCATCTCATCCGTTCATTTTGTTCACATCCAATGGTCGATATTGTTCTTCTCTTATATCTCAATCTGCCTAACGATTATGACGATTTCGTCCATAGAAATTACGACATTCTGAGTGATATCGTCATAGTTTTAATAAGGTTTTAGCCCTCCCAAATGGCTTAAGACGATCTGGTGTGAAATCGTCATAACTCTATGACGATTTTGTCCAAAGTCACTATCAAAGCGTCATAAGTTGGCACATTTCTTGTAGTGATACGGTGGTGGTGGTGTTCTTTGGAGATCAAACTTCTTGCAATAGATAGCTCATCAAGAAAATGTAAGGGTCCCAACCTTTAATAAGGTAGATTCCCCTGTGTTTACAATGCTAGTCCCTGGATCAATAGCTAGCATCCACAGTTAAGATGTAATATCAAGAAACAAAGGTCATAATACAATTTTATAACCAGGAATAACATAATTTTATTACATCTTACATAGCTCATTTGGCTATTACATTATATTTCAGTAGAATAACTATAAGCATGGGTCCTTCATCTTCAAAGTGCCACAGGCAGACATGTTGGCTGTAGACTTGTAATCCTAATCATTAAACTTCACTAATATCAATCAAACCTGCAACATAACAAGTTATAGCCACAAGGGTCAATACATTTGAATTGTATTGGCAAGTGATACTATGGTAGTATAGTGGAATCTATCATCTATATGCATTTGGCTAAGTGGAGCTTAGGCTTGCATTGCTCAAAATAGATTTTCCTTATCATTTGAAAACACTAAGTTTTTGTTTGACAAAATAATCTTTCCTCAAGGCATCTCCCAATCAAAGGTTGAAGACCCTTTAACCCTTGTTCAACCACAAGTTTTTAACTTAGAAATTTGAATGATGAGATTCTTGATTGCTTCCATGTCTTGATGCTCAAATTGTCCTTTACCAGGGACATGGCTAAGTAACTAGATTTTACACTCTGCAGAGGTGGTGCACTTTCCCCACAAGACTTGGTTTCACCAAGACAAGATCTTTCAGAAGCCTTCCCTTAGACCAAAATGGACGCGTTCCAACCTATCAAACTCTACCACCAACTGTCCATATGGCTAAGTTCTTGCAACCTATATGATCCAGGCAGAGCCCATAATGCCAAGTGGCTGCACTTGAAGCTTCTCAACATTTGACATTTCAAATCTCTTTGTTCCTGGGTGGCCATCCACAAGTGAGATACACAAGGTCAACCATAGACATGGGCCTTGTGAACCACTCAACCAAAAACCACCAAGCAATTACCATTCCACCCAGGTGATTCATTAACTTAGTTGTTTTATTAAACAAAAACACAAGTCCTCAGACTTAGAAATTTTTCCATAGTAGGAATGTATAATCCACCCTTGTTTTATATTAGCTAAGCTAAGCTTGATAGTAGTAGAAATCTTAACTTAGGAAATGTTCCACTAAGGTTTCATCTACTAGGTTTTCCTATAGCAAGGTTTATACTTAGCAAAATTCCATGCAAGTTTTACTTAGAAAAATCACTAATGCATAGTGAAAGTAATGGGACAAAAAGTATGAAGCATCACTTGCCTTTTTGGTAGAGGGTATAGGTTCACTCCTTGTCCTTGCAACAATCACACTCTTCAAGTCACTACAATTCAATCAAGCAAGGCACAATCTCAATCTACCAATCAAGCAAAACATCACATAAAATCATAGAACTAAGATAATGCATGCAAGCATGCCAAGGATTGTTTTATTTGGACAAGTGGTTCCTAATGGGACATAAACATTTGAAAACACCAAATGGTCATTTTGTAAAGTGGCAAAGTCATTTGTAAAAGGTTTCACTTCATAAACCATTTTCAAAACATGGTATCATTTTATGTGGTGTAAAAATGTTTTAGTAAGGCATTAATCTAGAGGGTTCACAAAATATGTTTTCAAACCATAAAACTTTGTGTTTAGGGTCAGAGAGTTTAAAACAAAACATTTCCCAAAAGTTCTCTTCCAAAACCATTTTTAATAAATGAACTATATTTTTATTTGTCTAGATTTGGTTTTAAATCAAAGAATCATTCTTTTGTTTCACCAAATACATTTTTGAAACCACAAAGTGTTACCTATGGTCAGTAGGTTCAAAACACTCCATTTGCAAAAGATTTTAACGCCAAAATCATTTTTGAACAATTTTTACAATCTAAACAAGCATACATAAGTTTCTGCAAAAACAAACATTTTAACATAAACTTTTTACTAAACAAATGGCATGGTTGGCTAGGGCTTGTTCCACTGATTCCATTTATATAAAGTTTGCAAATTTTGGACGTGTGGAACAAAAGTTATGGAATTTACAATTTGGAACATCTAATTGATTTGCTTCTGTTTTTAAATCCAAAGGCTGGCCACGTGGCGTGATTCTACTGGGCAATACCGGTTCGCGCGGGTCAAGCGATGTGAGGCGTTGGATTAAAATAGATCGAGCGGCACAGGATCACTCGTACCCCTTCGGCTAAGGATCTATCGTGAGCGTCAGATCAAGATCCTATGGCGCGCAGCACGCTTGCCAACTAGTGGCGGCTCTGGCTGCGGCGCTCAGACAAGGTCGTCGCCGGTGATACAAGACGCAAGGGAGAGGAGGAGAAGGCTCACCGTGATCGCAATGTCGTGGGGAAGCTCAAGGTGTTGTTGGTTCGACGAGGGGCGCTCTGGTCCGATGTGGATTGCTCACCGGAGTTCGCTCGGCGTCGGTCACGCTCTGGTCGACGTTGGGGGCGGGGCTACAAGGCACAGGAGGACGAGACAAGGGGTCTGTTAGACGCGCGAGGGAGAGTAGAACTTGCGTGCGTGAACGAGAGGGGAAGGGGCGGACGGAAACTACCTGGGGTACTCGCCGGAGTTAAACCAGACGGTGGCGGCGCTTGGAGTCGTCGCTGTCGAGGCTCAGGGGCGCGCGCGAGCGAGCTGGCGATGCGGAAAGGTCCGCCAGGAGATGGGGATCACAGCTGCGTGCTCGAGGAGGCAAGGGGTGGCGTGGGGCTGACGGAATCTTTGCCGGAGCATCGTCAGACAGAGGGTGGTGTGGAGAGGAATTGTCGCAGCCTGGTGGCGTTCAGAGCGTGGAGTCTGAGGGGAAATGAGGAGGAGGGTGAGGCGATTAATACCGCGTGGTCATGGCGAGAGATTAACGCCGCATTAAGGCGAATTCAACCGGAGAAATCAATGGCAGCAACGACTGGGCGAGTTCAACGCGAGGAGGAAGAAGATGACGTGGTGTGGGGCCGTCTGGCAGCGAGAGAGGGAAAAGGGAAATGCGGTCCATCTGCCAGCGTCTGTTTGGGTCGTTTCGTGAGTGAGAAAATGTTTCGGGGAGGGGGAAGTAGGTGGGCTTGCTGGGCCTAGTTGGGCTGGCCGGCTGGGCTGGCTTGTTTCTCTTTTTTTTATTCAGTAATCTTTTTCTTTTTCTAATTGATTTTCTGTTTTGAATTTCAAACAACAATTCAAACAACCAAATCAAATCAAACTTCCACCAAACTTTGCCTTGGGTTTTATTTCTGTTTAACAACACAAAACTAAAGTCCAAAATAAAATAATAATTTCATTCTTTTTAGGATCTATTTAATAATTAAATAAAATAGACCTCAAATAGGTTTTGATTTATTTAATAAAATCTCCATTTGAAAACTAAATATTATCAAAACCAAATCAGTAGGTTTTATTTGAAAATAGAAGATACTTGGAAAACTTGTTTAAAATAAAATAACATTTTTATTTTAGGGTCCATTAATGATTAAATAAAATGGACCTTAGTTATTAAATTAAATAGGATTTGTTTTATTAAAATCTTTATTTTGAAATCTAAAATAAAACCAAAAACACTTCAGTGGGTTTTAATTGAGAATACAAAATACTTGGAAACTTATTTAAAATAATTTAATAAGTTTTAGTGTTTATTTAAAATGGGAAAAGCCTTTATTTTTAATGAAACTGGATATTAGTAAATCCTCATTATTTTGTTTAAATAAACCTTTACTCTTTTAATCAAAGCAAAACCTTTTGTTTCAAAATCTTGGCCAAGGTTTAATTTGGCTTTATAAAATAATCCTTATTTATATTTCAACCTTTTCTTTTGAAAACCAAATCTTTTCATTAAAAGATCCAAAAATAGTAATTTCAAATATTTTTATTTTCCTTTATTAAATGTTTATCTTTTTAAATCCCTTTAGGATTTATCTTGATCAAAATAGGTTTGAAGGTTCCCATTTGAATTCAAAAAGTTTCTTCTCACCCTAAAAATCAACAAAGTTTTATTTTATTCATTTATTTTTCACATTACAAGATTTGGAAAATCTTGGGATGTGACAAAAACTATCCATTATTAGTCTATGATAGACTACAACTTCGTATGCTAGTGTGTTATCTCTGTAAAGATTAGGGTTAACAAAAGCTTTTATTAATTAAAATAAAATCTTATTGCTTGTGTGTATAAATGCTTGTAATGCCATGTTTGATTGTTGTAAATGATGAGAGTTGGTTTAAAGATCAAAACCGTATCATCTAGGTCATTTCCAAATCTGAACCAAACAAAATAAAATCCAAATATGAAGCATATGACCTAATGGTCATTTCTGCCCAAGTTAACCACTAGCCCACTTTGAGCATCTCTAGCGACTAATCTCAAACATAAACTTTTCCATTTTTTCTCCCCTTGCTAGACATAGTGACACTAAACCCAGTGGAGCTTTCCAACCTTCAAGAAACAAATCCAAACTCATTTGAGAGGCAATTCAAAATTGAATCTATCTTATTTATCAAGATAGCTGTTTTGGAAAACCACTCAAACCTTCACCACTTAGCAAATCCTTTTACCCAGAGACTACCAAGATTACTACCAGAACACCCACCAAAAATCACTAGAAAATGTGATGGTTTAGTTCTTGCGGCCATTAGATCGAACACTTGGTGATCACAGTACAAACTCAACCACTATACACTATTTTGATCAAACCTTTGATAATCTTGTGACCTCACCGAGCTCACACGTCATGCCTTGAACGCCCTCAGTACCAGCCCATGCAAACGAGCTCTCTCACTAGATCAAGTGAGCAGTGCAAAAAAATCGTACCCGAGCTCACCTTGCCACCCGACGCGGACACGTCGCCATAGACCATGCCACCCTCGCCCACGATGTCTAGGAGGTAGCCCTAACCTCACCGCCTCTGCCTGTCCACGCCCCGACCAAAGAACACTCGAGGATATGCCAGCAAAGCCATTCCCATTTAACGCTAGACCATGACGGTCGCCGCGCGAGAGCGCCGAGAAATCCTGCGTGCACACACCGCGCCTCGCGCTCACCTTGCTCCATTACGTTCGCCATGACTCCAGCAAGCTTCCAGACATGCTCGTTTGACCACGCAAGCACCATGACCACCGTACGCCGTGACGATTGCCGACGGTACTGCCACAGAGCACGGACGTTATAGAATGATTTAGACCGCACCTCGTTGTGCCACTGTGCGCATGACGATTGCCCTGAAGCACCGCATCGACCTATACCCTTAGACAAGCCTATAGCTCACTGTAACTGCGTTTCCGGTGAGCCCGTGCCGTGTCGTCATGCCCCTTCGCCGCAGTATAAATAGAGCCCTTCCCCGACCTCAAAACACACCATTCCACTCCTCTCTCACCTAGGAACCTCTCTGACCCAACCCTGGAACAAGGCGAGCACCACCTCGCCAGAATTTCACCAGAGTTCGTCGCTGCAGAGGAAGGAAGGAGACGATGTTAGGAGACGCCCCAGGAGCTACCGCGACCACCCGTCGAACCGCCATCGTCAATTCGTTTGTTTGCCCCCATCGCCGCACCTAGTGGAGCCCTAGTAAGCCCAAGCGTCCCCAGAAGGCCAGTGGCGCTAGGGTTATGTCCCGCATGAGCCTGCCACGCATCACGACCAGACGGGCTAGACAAATACCAGATCCTCATCTGATATAATCCTAACCTAAATTCCAAAACGCGTAGGGAAGGATCGATAACATTACAGAACATACAAACCATACATTAATAAGGTCAACTCTTAAGAGATTTACAAACCAGTCATACAAGCCAGGGGTCACAGACCCATCATTACATCAAACAACGGAAGCAAACCAGTTATTCTAAACAACAAACTTAACAAAGGGCCTAAGAGGCCATAAACAGAAGTAGTGACCCTTCCATAGATCCTAGGCTGCTGCCTGGGAACCCCGACTACTCGTCGACTTCGACATAGAAACCACCTTCAGTTGTAGTAGCTTCATCTGTAGAAAACATTAATGAAGCAAGGCTGAGTACAGGATGTACTCCACATGAATTATGGCTAGTGGAGTTATTTTGCATAAAGCCATCTTTCATTTTCAAAACAAGAGGGAGAATAAACTCGTCTAGTCAGATCATTTTCAAAAGGGGATAAGAATACTACAACTCTAGCTCTTCGGAGTCATCTTTGATATCCACCAAGAACCATCATTAACTGAATCTCTCTTCCCGGAATACCCCCTCAAACAACCCCGAGGAAGTACTCCGGATCTCACATTAGTTGACAAGTTTTAACATTCGGTTATAGTTCTCTATGATCTTCATGTATGTTCCCAAGTCGTCCATAACCGTGGACACGGCTTTTCGAAAAGATTAATAATCCTGCAGGTGTGCACAACTTTACTCACACGTACCAACCGATTCTTAATGCCAAATTATTATCCCTCTTCCTTGGAAGGCCGGCAGAGAGTGGTTGACGACGACCTTTACCTTGCTTTTGCCGAGACCATGAGTCACGCACTAAGGAGATGCCGCCGTAACGGGTCGAGTCCCGAAGTCGGTCCCTAGCGATGTGAACAGGCTTTGAGATTAGGGATGCCGGGCATCTCCCATTCCCTTCCACACTTAACTACCTGTATGAATACACCTCCTTCACCTCCATTCAAGAACAACCAAGATGCGTATGTCGAATGGAAAGCCCAAACTATGTGACTCATGGAATCTACTAGGCAAATTAGTGAGTCGAGGGGGTTTCCAGGACCCCGTGTGGTTGTACGCTCGTCTTGGTTCAAGAGGCAAGAACATCGGGTCCTAGGGTGGCAAGTATGGGACTAAAAATACCACAACCCACGTGGCCTCCCATACAAGCCTTAGCATGTTTATCATCCATATCTGATCACATCACCACATCCTACCATACAGGATTCATTCGCATATCCGGTGCATCACCTAAATGATCAGCATCGGACCGCTAAGCATGGCTAAGCTTGACTGTTGAAACGAATGCATATGACGGGAATGAAACACTTTGTAAACATAGGATTCATATGTATGAGTGGGGCTTCGCTTTCCTTGTCCGTTGTTGGACTGGTACTGCTCTTCGGTGGCGTTGACTTCAGCTTCGGGTTCGGTTCCTATTCGCAAGAACCAATCACCGCAAAAGAGAAAGCAACATTCAACACATGGCATATGCAATGCTCATACAATATGAATGATATGAAAAGTTGAATACTGTTGAAATGAACCCTAGAACATGCTTGGTCACTTTAAAGGGGGTCCAAGATGTGCAAACCCTAAAACAAGGGCATCATCGGAATCACCTGTTGGGTTCAATTGGTTCTTCTAATTAAACTTGCCATCAAAGTTGATTAGCAATGTGTGATTATAGCTTAGTTAGATAAGTTTCATTTTTCTGATCATTTTGGTATATTATTTGTGTTTTTCTGATTTAAAATGAATTAGTTATGAATTTCCCAAAGTTTAATTCATTTGAAATCATTTTTGGAATATTTGAAATAATTTCCAAACTTGGGCCCACATGTCAGATTTTTAATCATTTCAGTAAATATTTAGAGAAAATAATAAAACCCTGATAGGCAGGGCCCACCTGTCACACTTTTCTTATTTACAGAAATTAATTTCAGAAATAATTAAAAGAAAAGAAGATTACTGCATCAGCATGAGGTCATGCTGACGTCAGCAATGGAGGGGAGCTCCCAGGTGGTGCTCGATCTGATGATTCCGAGCGCGCCTGGATGCTTGGTTGGGGGGTTAGACGCAGGCGGCGACGAGGAGTCGATTGGTGGTAGCGCCGTCGATTCTTGGTCACCGGAGACGGCGGCGCGACAATGAACAGCGGCGGCAGCGGGCTCTCGCGGGGGTGACGACACAGAGGGAAAGGGGGCAAGCGGAGGGGTGCGTTAGCACCATGAGCTCACCACGAGCACGGCGGGGTTGGTGGCGAAGCTCGGGGAGGTCGGACGGCAACAGATCGATGGCGGAAACTGCGGTGTCTGTCGGTGCTTCGAGCTTGATTCCGGGGAGAGGAGGGCGTCCCAGCATGCGAGCTTCGAGGGGAAGGACGAGGGTGGCGAGGCGTATCCAGCGGTGACGTTGGTGTGGTGTGGGGTGGCCAGAGACGGCGGGGCGACACAGCGGCAGAGCTAGGATTCGTCGGCCATGGCGCAGGAGAGCTAGGGAGGGGGGGAAATGGCGGTTTAGGGTTCGTCGGCGGTGTCCAGCAGTTCTTATAGATGCTCGGGGGCGGCGGCACGAATCACGGCGATGGAGAGCGGCGGAGCGGCCGACACGTAGTTGTCTGTCTGAGAGGTGGAAGACGATGCGAAGGGGTACGTTGGGCTGGGCCTCGCTTGGGCCCCGGGCTACGATGCCTGATGCGCGCGTGCGGCAGAGAGGGAGGGGAGGAGAGATGGGCTCGGCCTAGTAGCTAGGTTTACTTATTTTTTTCTCCAGAAACTGTTTTTCTTTTTCTGTTTTCTGATTTCTGTTTGTATTTTGAATTCAAATCTGTTTTGAATAATATCAAAATATCAGGGTTTTGTAAAATGTATCAAAATATTGCAGGGACCCTTGGTACTGATTGGGCTCCATACATTTTGTGTTTTCCAAATATTTTCAAAACCAAATGAAGGTTTCAAATAGAGAGGGGAGTTAGGGTTTAGGGTTTTTTTTGTTTTTTTCTTGATTGAACCGAAATGCAAGTGTTATGCATGCATGCAATGCACAAACATGTCCTTATTAATATTACACAAAAGGGTGGTATGTTACAGCGACGGAGCCGACGACGCTCAGTGATATGTCCAAAACGTATCTACTATCCCGAACACTTTTGCTATTGTTTCTCCTCTAAACTTGTGTGATTTCGATATAACTAACACGGACTAACGTTGTTTTCAGCAGAATTACCTTGGTGTCTAGTTTTTGTGCAGAAAATCAACTATCAGGAAAAATCCCAGAAAATATGCCAAAACTCCTATTTCACCAGAAGACTCACGAAGCCAGAAGACAAGACGGAGTGGGGCTCTGAGGGGCCCACATCCCCTGCCGCATGGGCCAGGCCTGGCCGCGCCTGGAGGGGGTGTGGCCGCCTCAGGCACCCCGTCGGCCTCCCTCTTCGCCTATAAGTTGCCTTCTGACCTAAAAACTCATGGGGTTCGACGTTTTTCCAGAAAGAGTTCCGCTATGCCGCCACCACCAGAAACCGCGATTTGGAACCAGAAACTTCGTTCTCGCACCCTGGCGGGATGGGGAATTTGGAGAGGATCATTGCCATCATCATCAACAACGCCTCCATCAACCATCCATGTTTCCCCCATCCATGATTGAGTAATCCCCCGCTGTAGGCTATGGGGATGGTAGGGATTGGATGAGTTCTATCATGTAATTGAATAAGATTGTTAGGGCATGGTGCCTAGTATATCTATTAGTGCTATTTGATTTTGTTGCAACTTGTTGTGCTTAATGCTTGTCACTAGGGCCCGGGTGCCATGATCTCAGATCTGAACTTATTATTGATTCATAATGATAGTATTGTTTGTGATCTTATCTGAAAGTTTTGTACACATATCATTGTCTGGATCCAAAGGCCCTGAAGTGACAGAAATTGGGACAAACAGAGGGGATGGTTGTGATATGAGGATCACGTGTGTTCACGGAGTGTTAATTCTTTCCTCCGGTGCTCTATTAAAAGGAGTGCCTTATTTGCTAGTAGATTCCCTTGAGGCCCCGCTGCAACGGGCTGGCAAGACAAAAGATGTTGTGCAAGTTCTCATTGCGAGAACGTATAACTATATATTGAACACGTGCCTATGATTGTATAGTACTTGGACACTTTGTCTTATTTATCTGTAATTTCCCTAGATCTTGAAGATACATGTTTAGACTTGTCCATGCAACGCCCATCCATCCATCCCTATGCCTACCGCACTCATATTCTACTATTTGCTACTATTGTTACTATTGCCTTTGTTTTACTGATGCTGTTACTTTGCGATTTCTACTACAAAACTATTGCTACAGATAAACTTCTGTGAGAAAGACTATTTCCAGGCGTAGCTCAATTGACAACTCAGTTGTTAAGGATTATAAGTATTATTTGTCTCCCCTTGTGTCGAATCAATAAATTGGGTAATACTATCCTCGAAGACTGTTGCGATCCCCTATACTTGTGGGTCATCAAGACTATTTTCTGGCGCCGTTTCCGGGGAGAATAGATTTATTTGTAAGTTCACTTGGATCTATTAATGTTCACTGCTACTCCTTTCATCATGGGGATGTCTCGTGATGGAAAGTTTCCTATTTTACCATCCACTACAGGAAGAGGTACAGTCCTAAACACCTCTGCTGCTCTTGATTCACCATCTATTATAAGTAAGCTTGTTACACCACCACCATATAGACATACTACACACACTGCTACTACTGCTGAATCTGAAATTGCTTCTGATACTCATGATGTTACTTCTACTGTGCTTGATGCGAGTGGTTCATTATGTCATTTCCTAGATGCTACTATTGCTAGAACTATTCTAGGGAACACTGAAACTCCTAGTGAAGACACTATTACACTTGTTAGCTCACCTGAGACTAGAGGGAGATATGATATTAGTGATGGTTACATTGAAATGACTGATGAAATTATTGAAGAGTACCAAAGCACACATGGTGCTAGTGCTATTAGGAGTCTCCTTGAGAGACGTACCATTTTTCCTAAACTATCTTCTGATGCTAAGTTTGCTACTTCTTCCATAGATATTTAAGATAAAGATTATGATTTCTCTCTTGATTTATCCTATATAAACATTGTTGAGAAAGAACCTTTTTGTGGGACTCAAAATGTAAGTGATGTATCTCATATGACTGAGATTTCCACAATGAGTGCCTTATTCTCTGATGATTTTAAGATGCACAAGTACTTTGTTACAAAGATCTTACCTTTTTCACTAAAAGGAGAAGCTAAAGCTTGGTTTAATAGATTACCTCCTAGATCCATTGATAGCCCTGATTGTTTGATTGCTTCTTTCTTCCAGAAATATTTTCCTCCTAGTGCTAGACATGCTACTTTGCAGAAACTTTTTGATTTTAAATAGGGAGAAGAAGAGAAATTGCCTAAGCCATGGACGAGGTATTGTGCCTTGATTCATGCACATCCTGGATGTCCATTACCTAAAAATGAGCTCTTGATATTTATTATAATGGACTAACTAATGATTCTAGGACATACCTAGATAGTTTTGCTGATTGTGTTTTCAGGAAAAGAACTCCTACAGACGCTAAAAAATTAATGGCTAAAATAAGCAAGAATTATGATGATTGGACTTCAACTGAGATAAATACACCTGAGCCTATTACTCCTGAACCAATTGCGCCGAATCTAGCTCCAACACAAACACCAAGGAAGAGGGGAGTGATTGCATTAAATGATGAAGTGATGAAATAAGCTAAGAAATGTCTTAAGGATAAAGGTATTAGAGCTAAAGATGTGAAGAATCTACCTACTACAGGAGAATTATGTAATCCAATTCCCCACTCATCCATTATTGAGGTACACTGTCTCCAACACTTTCATGAAGGTGACATTTTATTCCTGATCAATGCTTAGAGGAACTTAACACTTTTATTGCTAAACAAGGTAATTTTAATAAAAAGGTTCAGAATCATTTATTGGAAAACTCTAGAGCTATTAATGAGTTGAAAGATATTGTGGAAATAACTGATAATGATGTTAAAATGCTTTGTAAACACTTTCAAATGGTTCAAACCCAAATTGATCAACTTGCTAAGGTACAAAAGGATATGCTAGTTAATGCTTCTGGAGATAAACATGCTTATGGAAATATAACTAGGAGCGGTATAGCCACTCAAGATCCTTTATATCCTGAAGGACACCCTAAAAGAATTGAGCAGGATTGTCAACAAGGTGAAAGTAGTGGTAGTCCTCATAAGAGAAAGAAACACAAAATAGTTGAGGAACCACCTGTACCTGTTGTAGATACTAATAGTATATATGTCTCTGATACTAAAACTGAAAGTGGTAATGATAAAAATGATACTTCTAATAAGGAGGAAGTTGAGGAAGAACCTGAGAAGCACACTAAGAACACTAGGTACACTAAGGAAGATTTTATTGCTAATAAATATGGTAGTGAGAGAGAACCTTGGATGCAGAAACCTATGCCTTTTCCTAATAAGAAACACAAGTCAAAGGAGGAAGAACACTATAACAAGTTTTGTGAGTGGATGACACCTTTATTTTTGCAAATTCCTTTGACTGATGCTATTAAATTGCCTCCTTATTCAAAGTATATTAAGGATATTGTCTCTAATAAAAGGAAGATTCCTAATGAGGGAATTTGTACTATGCTTGCTAATTATTCCTTCAATGGTAAGGTTCCAAAGTAACTTGGTGATCTATGTATTCCAACTATTCCTTGCTCTATTAATAATAATTATGTTAGAGCTGCTTTGTGTGATTTGGGAGCTGGAGTTAGTGTTATGCCTTTTTCTCTCTACAAAAGACTCCAGCTAGAAAAGTTGATACCAACTGATATATCTTTGCAAATGACTGATAAGTCTACTACTATTCTTGTTGGTATATGTGAGGATGTTCCTATTCAAGTGGCTCATAATTGCTTGGTTTTAACTGATTTTGTTGTGCTTGAGATGCCTGAAGATGATAATATGTCTATTATTCTTGGGAGACCTTTTCTTAATCTGCGGTCTTTGTCATCAATTGTAATCAAGGAAAAGTAACTTTTAATATTAATGACAAAGAGCATACTGTCTATTTCCCCAAGAAGATTGATAAGAGCTATTGCCTGAATTCCATTGGAAATATTGAGAGCGTCAAAGTTGGAGAAATATATCGTCCCATTCCACAAGAAATTTTTGAAACTATTAAGATTGGGACTATCGCTATCAAGTTTGAGGTAACATAATCATTTTGTGAAATGCAAAGTTTTGTTTCATATAAGATTGTTTTGGTAACAAGACTTGATCAACCTTGTTAACAAAGGAATTTTAATGAATAAAACAATGCTTTCACAATGGTTATACTTGCTCACTTTTATTTTTCTCCTTCCTAGTCTTTGCTCTGCCTCTTGTTAGCTTTAGTTTTGCTAGTTGTTTGCTTGTTAGAGTGTCTTAGAACTTTTGTAGTTTTGGTTTTTGTTTTCTTTTGCTTCTTATAAAAATCTTTTTCTGTGAGAAAATCAATTTTCATAACCTGAAAATTGGCCAAAAATAAAGTTTCCCAAAAAATCCAAGAAAATTCATATTAATTTTTTCCTCGAAAAAAGGGGCAGAGGGAAACCTGGAGTAGCCCAGGGGGATCCACCAGGCCAGCACACTTCCTGGTGGCGCGGCCAGCCCGAAGTGGCGCCTAGCCTAGGTGTGTCCCACCTATGGCCCTCCAAAGTGTCTCCTTCCATCCACTTCTTTCTCTCTCCCGAAAACACCGGAAAACTTTCTCAAGCTCGAGTTCCTGCTATTCTTTCTCCTGATTTTCGATCTCCTTGCTTAGCCCATCTTTGCTACTGATTTTTTGAGGGCTTGCTCCTTGGTATGTGCCTCCTCTGCTTGTCTAGTTATATTTCTGATTGGTAGATTGTATCTTGATTATTTTGCTGCTATAGGTGTCAGGTTGTGTGAGCTTGCATGCTTGTTCTATGCTTAGAGATTTCATTTTGATGCATGATTAGCCCTCTATCAAGTTCCTATAGAAGTTCCTCATCATTTATCACTTTGTAAATTACTTGGTTTGATGGTTGTCTAAAAATTTCAGAAAAGAAGATGAGTGCATACCAACAGCATCAACATGATTTGATGGTACCTGAGCCAACGAAAGTGCATCGTGAGGAAGAAGTCTTCCCTTCGGTATATCCATGTCGTGAATTTATGAGTACCACATTGGGGATCTTGTGAGAAGATCAGGGAGAGGCCTAAGCCACTTATGGATTTATATGTTGAAATTTTCCAAGGTTGAGACTTCTCAAAGGAAAGTGGTAAAATTCGGAACATTCAGTTTCCATCCATTAGATATTTTTCCTATTTCATTACCAAGTGTGTTCCTGCTAGAAAGTTATCTTCATTTGATCTAGCTTTTATCCCAACTGCTTTGAATAGGGATAGATCTTATAACCTGTGTGCCTTGATAGCTTACCATCTGTAGCACCCCGGGAAATCCACTACTATAAAATCGTGTGCTAAATAATACTTTGTGCATAATCATGACATCTACATACATCTGTTTGGCAAAACTATTTTATAGAAGGCTATTTTGTTTTCTAGGAATTTTTATCTTTGTTCAAATTAAAACCCTAGATCCATTCGGATCTTTTATTTGTCTAAAAGCTTTGTGCAAATGTTCTATTTTAAAAAAAATACAAAACCTATTTTACGGGAAGGCTGCCACCGGCCAGGCCCAGCTGGCAGCAACCTACTACCCCAAATAAATATCTAGACCTAAACCCTAATCTAACCACCCCAAAGCCTAGATCCCACCAACTAAACCTACCCAGCACCCACACCCACCATGCATCCCTGTCCTAACCCAACACACGCAGCAACACAACCCACTTCCCTCTCCCTCGGTCAACTGCTAGCCCGGCCCCACTCCCTCGATACACGACCCCGCTCCCACCTACCCCATTCCCCGTCGTTCTCCTCTGCCTTGTTTCCTCCTCTCCTCGTGAGCGTCGTCGGCCTCAGGACCTCCCGCCGCCAGTGCTCCCCCTGCAGCCCTTCCTCGTCCGTACGTCCCAGCCGCCTAGATCCTCGTCCTTACCGACATTCCTCCCTGGCGCCGCCGCGTCCTCTGTTGGCCCCTGTTTGGAATCGCGCCGCCGGCCTCCCCATTTCTCCGCTAAGCTTGGCCCCGCGCCTCCTCCTTCCTGGCCATGCCATCGCCGTCCTCTCTCTCAACCGCAAGTGACGCCACCACCTCCGCCCGCTTGCAACCCTGTAGCGAGCTCCTCGCCAGCGCATCGGCGCCCCCGCTTCGCCTCTCCTTCCGCGCCCGGCCCCGTGCGAATCCGGCCGACGTCCTCGATGCCACCCCTGTGCCCGTCTTCGACGCGCATGCACCGTCTCCTTCCCCTGCCGCAGCTCGGTTTCCGGCCGACGCAAGCCGCCCCATGCGCCTCCCGCACGCGAGCCTCAGTTGTTCATGTTTTTGCCTGAAAGGGACACCTCCCAGAAAATAATTGAATCAGAGGCCCTAAGTTTGTTCTGTTGTTGTTGGATGCTTCACTGCATGCGCCTCGAGTTCCCTTCTTGGACAAGTGCTGCCTCTATTGGTGCTTCTCCATGTTGACCACTTCGGATTTGGTGAAAGCATTATGGAGAAGTTGCGGAGGCAAGAGTGTGAAGATTGCGGTGTCACATGAACAACCAACGAATGTCTATCACAAGCTCTACCCAGACAAGGCCGTCGAGCCCCCGAGACTCAAGTTCGCCATCGAGCCCGACATCAGCAATTGGAGCCGAAACCCCAAGGTCGTTGACACGGATGCCAAGACCTCGTCCCCGGAGACCGAACCCGAATCCCTCCGAACCCCCAAGATCGTTGATCCGACATGTGTGACCCCTCTTACCGAGACCCTATTTTTATAAATGTTATATCTTGTTGCATATTAAATTGTTCATGTTGCATACATATTGTGGGGTTTGGGGGCATTATGCCGATTCACCTCATAATTAAATATGGAGACCATATGCGGGCAAATCTAGTCTAATATTGGTCTCATTTGAAATTTGGGTAGCGAACCGGTGTTATATTTTGTCTTGTTAAGACAACATTTAAATTGCGGGGTATCCAAATAACATGAACCTATTAATTAATTGTCGGGACCCCGGTTCCGCTTAATATGGCCTAATTTCATCGCATCTTTGCCATGTCATACATCATACATGCATCATGCCCGATCTTCTGTCATAGTGTTAAATAGTGCATCCGGTGTTTCTTTTAGTGCTTCGTTTCTTCATGGATTAGGACGATGAGTTGATGCGAGTATCGGCCCAATCTTCGAATGAACCTTCGGAAATGTTTTCAGGCGAGCATTCTTCCCCTTTCTACCTAATTTACATTTATAGTCTTTATTTCCTCCTGTTGATCTATTGCTATATGTGTTGTGATGCTATAGATTCTGTACCCCGTTATACATCCCTACAGCCCTCATATTGCCATGGACACATCCTATTACCTGTTGTTTGGTAGATAGTCGGCCTTGCGAGTCGTAGTTGCTTGTGCAGGTGATGTGTCGTGTCGTCGATCTTTCACAGTTGTTGGAGTAATGCCGCATGTTTAATGTTGGAGATGATCATTACTTTAATTACCGTTTAATAACTAAAATTGAAGTAGGTAAATAATGCAGAGGCACAGGTGGGCAATAGATGTTATTTGGTTTTTAACCGTCCACTTGTGTCCCGTAGGACCCCGATTACTTGATACCTTTCTTTGAATATTCGCACTATCCGCATGTGGGACCATGAATCCCCCTAACCCTGGCTTGAGTCATATTTAATTCCTTGGGGCCACAAAGTAGTTTGGGGCTTTATTACTATCTTGTACTTATGACATGCTTTACTACTTTATTTACGATTACACATGGAGCGCCTGTACTGTTTAGGTAAGTGGAATGTTTCCGTGGTATCGACAAGCCCAGTCACACTTTCGGGTTCCCAGTCATTTACAGCCATTGACACAAACCTCTGGGTCCGTCTCGGAGCCGGCCAACTTCATCGGGTTGCTTAGTGGGGTGGCCCCCTGAAATCAAATATGAATCTTGTGAATGTTCTGTCATGATGCCTTGTTGGGTTTTCATTTGGTTTTTTCCGAGGTTGATCGTGTGTGTGTTGCTATTTGTGCCCCCTATAGGGTAAAACTTTCTAAAAGTCGTGTTCGCGGTTATGGACGACTTGGAGCACAGTATCTCAATCATAGACAACTATAACTAAAGTAGTGCTATAAATTTGACTATGTGATGACTAGTAATCAGCTTCACCATAATGGAATGCAAATAAAAGTGCCAACAACTGCTGGGTTCTTGAATGTCTCATGTTATATGTATCTGACTAGTAAGTATCGCAACTACAACGGAATGGTTAATTAAAATTGCCCAGTGATTAATATATCAGGATGATCCAAGCTATCTATATCTGACTAGTAATTGCCACAACTATAACGGAATTAATAAAATTGCCAACTGTGTGAGTTCCTCGGTTGACTTCACTCGATTGGTCTCGAGGGGGAAATACCAGGATGGGTATGCTTGGTGATAGTTTTAGGTTGGATCCGAATAGGTCTTTCTTATCCCTATCTGATAGACGCCAGTTGTATTGAGTCTCTATAGGTTATTTAGTGCATGTTGTGCTGCCGCTTCAGTCCACCATACCTATGTAGGCGAGGACCGCCGAATTCTAGTCTCGCTGTGTACTGGCCTCAGTACTGACCGCTCTCTTTTTCCTTTGCCCCTTGGTCGGCACCCCTTTTGTTTAAGCAGGTTTTTGAGATCAACGTTGTTAGCAGGGTTACCCTTCCGGCTTGTCCTGGGTAGGGTTATGGACGTCATTGGTTATTCTTCAGGGCTCTTAGCCCAATTTGCATCTTGTCCATACTCGGATGATGTATCGTTTTAAAGGTGATTTGGATCTTTGTATTGTATATCTGTATTCTTGACTCATGGAGTCATTGTTGTATATATCTGTTCTGTGGGTTCCATCGTGGACTATTGTGTAATGATATTACTTCGTTTGCCACCCGCACGCAAGTGCCTGGTGGGCACCTTTGAATCGTTTCTATGCAGGCTTGGCGGGAATCGCTAAAAACTTGCATAGAGCCGATCCGAGGGTGTTACACCGTCTTACCACCAACCGCGAGAAGGGTGGAATTTGTGGAGGTCTCATTGCCTCGCGTTTGTTAGCCTTTCATGGTTTAGAGCCTCACAATTCAGATTATCGGTTCCCCATAGAGAGACTTGATCTCAATTCCATGGATCAGCATAATTTTGTTTCTACTTGGGCTACTGTGAGAGATTTACCGTATGAGGTATCTTTTGTCAAGCGTGGTTGGAGAGGGGGTAGGACTGAGAAAGTAGTCTTTTTGCATGCACCTGCTTTGTTTAATTTTGATAACAGGCAAGGATGGTCGCTCACGGAGGAAGAGTTTGACACATACGTGGCAGAGCTCTCCCATCAAGAGGAGAATGTTGGAGAGGATGCCGAAGATGATTCGGTTCAGCCCTCCAACATGGGGGAGTCTTCATACCAGTAGCCCTCCTATGATTGGAGCGCATCTTCTTCCTCATCGCAAGGGCCTAATTATGATCATTCCTATGATGACCACCAGCTTGGGGTTACTACCCGCACTATTGAGCCCCACTTAGGCCAAAAGCCTAAGCTTGGGGGAAGGTACACCGACATCACACTCATCTATATATCACATTTCATCCGTTCTTTGTATATCCATGTTTCGCTTTCTTTTTGGTTTTTATTTCTGCTTTCTCAAAACACAAAAAAGACCAAAAATATTTTCGTTGTTTATCTTGGTTTGTTTCTTTGCTTTTTAGCTTTGGTTTTCCTTCAGAAAAATCCAAAAAGATTTTGCTTTGTTTGTTTTGCTTTGTGTGCTTGCTTTAAAAAAATCAAAAACACCAAAAATATTTGTTGTTCTTCTTTGGTTTTGTGAAGTTCTTTGCAGGTTTCAGCAGTCCTCAGTGGAGTTTGGTTTCATGTTATTATTCAAGCCACACAACTGAAGGGCAATAATGAAGATTAAGACAAGTTGAGGTGTGGTAAGAGGCTGGTAACAAACTCTATTTGTTTTCATTTTTGTACATATACTCATCATTGTGGGCATGCTTAGTCTATTCATGTAAGGTGTATTTTATTTATGGATGCTTAGTAGTTCTTGTTTTCTTATGATTAGCTCCAGCTTGCTAATAGTTTGTAGCTTGTCATATGAATGTTTGCTTCCATTGCTCTACTCATAACTTGGTATGATATTGTGGTATCCTCCTTTGAATGTTTTATTTGAATATGACTAAACAGTAGTCAATAAGCCTCGATGATTTATTTTGCCTCAGAGTTCTTGTAACACTTTCATGCCATAATTAGTCCTATTTTGTTGCAAGCATGATTATGATAGTTATTGTTCTCTCGCTTGTCGCTCCCTCTCTATTGCTAGCCTTCACTTGCACTGAGTATGAGCTCTACTCGTGTTTTTAACTCCCCAAAACCAACATTGCCAAAAGTGTCCACCATACCTACCTACTAGCATCATTTGCTATTCTGTGCATATTCATTATGACTTGTTTTATTCCAAATAAAATGTTTTCTTTTTTTGAGAAATTTAGTTAGTAAAGATCTCATGAACTTGATGGCACACTTAATAAACCTGAACCATTGTGACTGTCCATGAAAGTTATATGCATGCAAATTATAGGCTGGGAGTTAGCAGAATTGTGCTGACATGGGGAACGCTTTCAACATTGCACTTGTACTTTGTACCAGTAGATATCATGCTCTTTTGTTTATGTATGTCGTCGGTGTGAAATAAAAGGGGAGCTTGTAAGTTCATGGAGTTAGCCTAAGCCATGCCTAATCATAGTGGAAACTTGTAGCATAACCATAATGAGCAATCTGTGAAGCATCCTTAATAAAAACCTATGCAAATAGCAAATAAAAAGATCGCTGAGATGCTCATTGTCTGCTTGCCTTGTCATTTTGATTATGGGATAGCTCATGTATCATGTGCAAGGGGTACCCTGTTCACGGTTCTCTATGATACGCATGTATTTATAATGACAAGAACTTACCGGTAACTAAAGTTGAGTAGCATGAGGAGCGGCCCTCATACTCAAGGGACAAGAGATTTCCAGTTTATGGTCTGTCAAGCATATAACTCATATTGTACCTCACTTTCACCATTAACCATCTAAAGATGCCTATGATAGGGGCAATGAGAGCTCAAAGCTAATGAGTACCTTACTTTCAGCATTTGGAAGCCTTTCAAACTTTTCAAAACCTTTTCACTTCCTTATTGAGTCACCACTTATTCTATGAGCACCTTCTTGAGAGCATAGTTGTCATTCTTAGTGTAATGTGCTTGTCTCAAAACTTGGTTAATTATGACATGACTTTGATGCTTGTATCTCTGATATCATTACTTCTAGTCTTCACTTGAACTTCAGAGGTGCCTTGGCATTTATTTTGTGTTGTACAAACATACCACTCTATCATACCTTCTTATGAGCATTGCAATGTTGATTATGTTTATGTTTCATGCTACTTATTATTATTGAATTGGAATCCCTTCATAGCTTGCAATGACTATTGAGTAGACTTAGTTGCATACTCCTTATTATGAATTTTCTAAGTATCTACTCCTGTGCTGAGAATATTTATATCATATGAAGCAAATGTGTTCGTGAAAGTTCTTTTATCGCAATCAGTTTTCAACTGAATTGCTTGAGGACAAGCAATAAACTAAGCTTGGGGGGAGTTGATACGTCCAAAACGTATCTACTTTCCCGAACACTTTTGCTATTGTTTCTCCTCTAAATTTGTGTAATTTGCATACAACTAACACGGACTGGCGTTGTTTTCAACAGAATTACCTTGGTGTCTAGTTTTTGTGCAGAAAATCAACTATCAGGAAAAATACCGTAAAATATGCCAAAAATCCTATATCATCAAAATACTCACGGAGCCAGAAGACGAGACGGAGTGGGGCTCTGAGGGGCCCACACCCCCTGCCGCGCGGGCCAGGCCTGGCCGTGCTTGGAGGGGGTGTGGCCGCCTCAGGCACCCCTCGGCCTCCCTCTTCGCCTATAAGTTGCCTTCTGACCTAAAAACTTAGGGGGTTCGACGATTTTCTAGAAAGAGTTCCGCTGTGCCGCCACCACCAAAAGTCGCGATTCGGAACCAGAAACTTCGTTCTGGCACCCTGGCGGGACGGGAAATTTGGAGAGGATCATCGCCATCATCATCAACAACGCCTCTCCATCAACCATCCATGTTTCCACCATCCATGAGTGAGTAATCCCCCGCTATAGGATATGGGGATGGAAGGGATTGGATGAGTTCTATCATGTAATCGAATAAGATTGTTAAGGCATGGTGCTTAGTATCTCTATTAGTGCTATTTGACATTGTTGCAACTTGTTGTGCTTAATGCTTGTCACTAGGGCCCGAGTGCCATGATCTCAGATCTGAACTTATTATTGATTCATGATGATAGTATTGTTTGTGATCTTATCTGCAAGTTGTGTACACATATCATTGTCCCGATCCAAAGGCCCTGAAGTGACAGAAATTGGGACAACCGGAGGGGATGGCTGTAATGTGAGGATCACGTGTTATCACGGAGTGTTAATTCTTTGCTCCGGTGCTCTATGAAAAGGAGTGCCTTAATTGCCAGTAGATTCCCTTGAGGCCCCGCTACAACGGGCTAGCAGGACAAAAGATGTTGTGCAAGTTCTCATTGCGAGCACGTATAACTATATATGGAACACATGCCTATGATTGTTTAGTACTTGGATGCTTTATCTTATTTATCTGCAATTTCCCTAGATGTTGAAGTTACATGTTTAGACTTGTACATGCAATGCCCGTCTATCCATCCCTATGCCTACCGCACTCATATTCTACTGCTTGCTACTATTGTTACTATTGCCTTTGTTTTACTGCTGCTGTTACTTTGCTATAGCTACTATAAAACTGTTGATGCTGATAAACTTCTGTGAGCAAGACTATTTCCAGGTGCAGCTGAATTGATAACTCGGTTGTTAAGGCTTATAAGTATTCTTTGGATCCCCTAGTGTCGAATTAATAAATTGGATAATACTACCCTCGAAGACTGTAGCGATCCCCTATACTTGTGGGTCATCACACAGCCGTCGATCGCGCTCTAATGGTAAGGCCCTGAATAGCTGATACCGCTTCGCGTGTTGTTAGCCGCTGATAGGTAGGACCAGCCCCGGAGCAGCCCGCTACATGCGCGTTGCGTAGTTGGGTCAGCCCAGTAGCATTCCCACGCACAGCCGATTCAAATTTAGATTTGTCTTTTATTTGAAAAAACCCCTACTATAGGTAACTTTAAAAATCAATTCAGGAAGATTCATAGATCCAAATTGAATGAATCCAATTTTTTTTATAGTAGATGAAAATCACTAATCATTCCCATAGGATTCAAACAGTTTGAAACTATGGATCATCCTCAGTAAAAATAACAAGACTATAGCTTTTAGCACTTCAAACATTTTTCTAAAATCAACCATAAGTGATTTTGAGTTGATTCCAACTCTCAAAAATCACATTGGACAAGACCTTTCTGAATATGTAAAAATCTACATACTTACATACAGTAGTCCTTGACCAAAATTAAAGAATGGCTTATAGTCATTTCTAGCCTCCAAAATATTATTAAATAGGAGTGTTAAGCTTTGTAAATTAGGCCAACCACTTTAAATCACATTCTCAAGTATTGGAATATGTGGTGATGGCATGTGTCAATATGATCCCATATTTGAAGTGGAGAATATTAAATATTAAGTAACTTTTCAATGAGTTAGAAATTACTTCTCTAAAAATAAGATAAATAAAATCTTATCACCCCTTTTCTTGTATGATAGATATGATGCTAGATCATCTAGTGTGACCCTTGTGTGATAAATAGAAGTATTTAAGTATTGTTTGGTGATTATGTACCTCGTATTTATTTATAGACGCTATTACCAATCCGGGCTACGAAGAGGAGGAATTCTACAAAGACGAGGATGAGAACTTCGACCACCTTACCAACCAAGGAAAGCTAAGCTAACCATGCAAGCCTCACTTGCAAGAAATTGTGATACCCCTTTGATTATACCAAATCCCATTTTTACTTGCAAGCTTTACTTGTTACCCCTTGTTGCAAAGTTGTTCCAGTAGTTAATTAATTGGTGATTAGTGTAAGATTAGGAAAAGGGTCATCAAGAGCTTGGAACTTGATGAAGGTAGATACACTAGCTTAGCACCCCATAACTAGTGACATCCCCATTTCATAGATGCTAGTGCTAAACTAAACTTGATCAACCTAGATGGGGACGAATGATTATCAAAACCTTAGAATGATGAGTCATTCTATTGAAATGTCTTGACATGTGTTATGGACACAATGAGTTGAAGATGATAATGAATGAAGTATGTGGCCTGACTTTGATAAAAACTGATGGTTGGGTTCGGATGCGATACCATTACAATTTTACCGTACAACCACAATACCCGAATTTGGGTAGGGCTTGACTGGAAGTTTATGTGTCTTAGTATGGGTTCCCTCGTGAAACGTGGTGAGCCGAGGCTACCTCGTGAATGTGACTGTCCACCTATGCAGTTCCCAAGATGACATATGGTCATGGTTGGGAGGCCAAACTCATAGGGCAGGCGCCTATACTAGGGTGTGTAATTGAAAGGTTAAGATTAATTATCCGCATACCAAGTATGATGATTTAGGGTTATTCCTGACGGATGTATCATATGTTGTGGTGAAAGTGTACCACCTTTGCAGAGTGTCAAACTATTCGAATAGCCGCGTCCGTCGTTATGGACAGTTGGATGGCTATATTGTTCCGTTGTCAAATGTTTTCCAAAATGACCCGTGACTTGAAAGGTGACTTTGACTTGACCCCACAAGTTGTGGCGATGAAATTAGGTTCCCACCTAAGTAACTTAGACAACTAAAGTTAGGCTTCTATTACTAGTTACTGGTTGAAATAAAATTTGCTTGTGGCAAACAAACCTAGAGCTTAGGATTCCTATTAGAATGGCCTTATTACTTCAAAGTACTCATGGCTTTGTCCCTAGCTATTCCCATGGCCAGACTATGAAGGAGACTACTAGTAGGATGGACAGCAGGATGCTTACGATAACTAGGATCATCTCCCATCGTCAGCATTGCCTATGACCCTGAAGATGGAGCCCCGACCATGCTAATATTATTATTTCCACTGTTTTGATTGTAATCAGACCTGATCATGAGATCAACTATTTGTAAGACTATTATAGTTTGTAATGGATGATGTACTGTGCTATCAATCTGTTATGTCTCGCAAAAATGGTAATCCTGGGATTGCGATGTACGACATAACAGGCATCTGGGATTAAAAATCTGGGTGTTGAAATTTATCCTCTCTAACCCTAATCCAGCTGATCCTCCTCTTTTCCTTGGCTTGATGGAACCATACCACGCCACCTACCCTCACCTGGACCCTCTCCTCTCTCTCTCTAGCTGCTATAGGGCAAGCACGAGGAAGGGAAGGATAGAGCACCCGGCGCCAGCCCTCCCACCTTTTGGAAAAACTAGCAACACCCCATGTTCCCAGTCCCTATCCCTCCTCCTTATCTACCCCTCCTCCAAGTAGCCTCCAGATCGAGATCCACACGCTAGCTTATTTCCCTTTCTTCCTTCCTGCCATGGCCACCCTCGCCACCTAAACCCTAGCTTCGGCTTCCTCTACTATGCTTCGCTCTGGTGACCACGAGGACGGTCTGGTGCTTCCAACGGCTGGTTTTGCTTCCTCTGCTTCACCCTGACCCGCTGGAACTCACCGAAGAATCGTTGTTGCTGCCACGTCCATGAGGAAGCCGAAGGACCAGTTTGCGAGCACTACACCAGGTCACTGATGACTTCAAGTGCACAGATCAATTGTAGCTAGTTTTGAAGTAAATATATCAAACCCATAGAGAGCTATTGGTAAAGGTTTTTATGCCCCTCGTCACTATCTACCAAAGGATACTTGTAAGTTGCCTTTATTCTCAAGTAAAGAGTGTTTGAAAGGTTTTTGGTTGTATGTGGAAATATAATTAAAACGATTAAAAGAAAGCAAGTAACAAGTTTGTATAAAATCATGGTGGAATGCAATAGGGATAAAACATTCTCGGGAATGTAGGATACTCCTCCATGGTTTTGTCATTATTACTAATTTAAGATAATATACTTCCTATATCATAAGATGTATGGAGAGATCTCCATAATAAGATGTTCAATACAGGCTCGTAGGAAGCCACTTTGTTGAGCCAAGAGTGAGGTCACCTTTAAATAACCACTATGATGCCTAAGAGCAGTCACCCATACAGACCACCGCAATTAAGCGTTTCCCTATGGATATCTTAATTAGCTTAGGGAATCCCTCTTTACTCCTCCTTTGACCGCGTAGTTCACGAGTCGCCGCCAATCTGTCACGGGACTATTCTGGGTACAATTCCAAAGCACATACAAAGGATTTCTCCCTCCCTTTAGTCTCGAGGGCAAATAGTATGTGGTCGACTTTCACATAAGAAAATTAATGTTGTTTCTCAATAGGATATGCACTAAAATACCTACTAAATGGAACTCATCAAGGTGGAGAAGACGGCTCCCACGACACCCACCCCTCCCTTCTAGCCTCCATCGCCGGCAATCTCTTTCTCCGGCGACCACCACCTAATTCAATTCCAATCAACCTTCTCAGTACCCTCCCCTCTACCCCCAATTCCTCGGATCATGTTGCCTCCATCATGGAGTTGGAAGGTTACCTATGCCACGGCCAAGGATCAGGATCGTGGAAGCGCTAAGGCTTATGATGGATCTATATGCATCTAGAAGAACTGGGTCACGTTGATGAATGAAAAAGGCACCCCGGTTGTTGGACATTTTTTGGTTGAAGGTGAGATGATATCCCTTGGATCAGAGGTAATTTTCACTGAACACTTGGTCTCCGTTGGAGTTTGTTTGATTTCTCCCTCGGGAGATCAACCTTTTGTCTGGAGAAACTCGGTGGTGGGATCTTCTACTACGCAGTCACCGATTATTGATGAGTTGGTAAATTCGTCTATGGTTCATGAATCAATTAAGCTGGGCTTTGATTTTACTCTGGGTCTGGAGTTTGCCAAGAGAGTTAGAAAATAGTTTTTCTCAACTGTTCACCCAACTGAGGACTCTGGACATTTCATTATGGTCGTATCATTTGGTCGGCAAAATTTTCGTCTAAATGAGGACTCAGTTGGCCTTGCCCTAGAGGCAGCAATCGGAGGACATTGTGGTGATCTTAAAGTTTCCTTGCTGAAGGATCGGGTTTTCTCTTTCAATGTCTCCTTCAAGCAAGTTAGTTTTTGTATATTTAATTTGAGACAATATGCCTACTCCCAGTTCAAGTGTGCTTTTCATCTTTGGGGTTCGGGGGGACCGAACTGGCATAGAGAATTCTCAGACTGGCAGAGAGAATATAACAAAGAGTAGATCCTCATTAGTCCATCCAAGAAAATGGCTCAAATTGCTTTAACGGCATTACAAAAGCCAAAACAGAAGTCTATTCTACGTACTGGTCATGGAACTCAGAGAAGGCTCGAGTTCTCAAATGCTCTTTGTTACAGTGCCTGCAAGGGTTATTCTGCTCCACGTACTGAACTCTGTCTCAATGCTTGCAAGGACCTTACGGCTCCATCCGCTATGCCAAGTCTGAATGCTGAAATGCCAAAAGCAACTCACGAAATAGCCTCAACTCCGGTCATCACTTTTGGCACGGTTCAGTACTTTCCTTTTGCCCAAAATCAAATCGCAGAAAAGTCAATGCTAGAGACGTTAAATCCCAATCTCCCGGGAGAGAATCACGTTCAGAATAATAAGGCTTTAAATGAGGATCCTATTTCTTCGGATTCGGAAGATGAGGCCCAATCTGAGTCTAGTGGGCTGGAAGAAGTCGTCGAGGATATCGCCTTTCATTTCTAGGATTGCAGAAATTGCTTGGGCATGGGCCATAATAAAGAATATTGCAAGAGGAAAATCCGCTTTCGTCAATGCTACCAATACAATCATAAGGCAAAAGAATGTTTTAATCGATACTCTAAAAAATCTCAACGTTTGGTGCCTTAAAAGGTAAGAGTCTACACGTCAGGGCGTGGCTCGGGTCCTATTTCCTTGACAACTAAGGCCCCGTTCGGCAACGCATCGCTCTGTCAAATCCTTCTGATCCGCTCCGCTCCAAGCGATTCCTGCTCTCCATATTGAGACGCTGGAGCGATGGCGTTCGGCGCGCTCTACTCCATGAAATCATGGGCTGCCATCGCATTAGTAATGTATGGAGCCTATTTGGGCCGTACAAAACTGGTTCAGTCTGGGATTTCGGCCCGTCAGTGCAATGAAAACTCTCTGTGCTGAACTCTAGGACCAATCGGATGTTGTTTTTTTCCTCTTATGCTCAGAAAAAAGGAGGAAGAAAATGGAGTTCGGCTTGCCTAGTACAGCCACGACCGGGGGGCTCATCGTGGATGCTGGGACTTGGGTGGATGCCCTACGTGCCGGTGGTAGTGACGGTGCCTTCGTGGCTTGGGATCTAACGGCGGCGTTGAGTTCCTGGGAGCGGCTGCTTGCACCGGCTCGATTCGTGAGTCCCATGAGATCCTGGCGGTCGGTAGCGTGTAATTCGTGCAGGCGCAAAGTCAATTCGTTCGCCAGCAGTCCCGTTTCAGCGGTGGAGGGTGTGAATCGAGCAGCGACTGGGGTGAATTGTGAAGAAGCGTTCATACTTCATACGCCATGTTTACGCCATGTTTTCTTTGAGGTGTACAGTTCTGGGGAGATATTCTCGAGAGAGATAGAGGAGGGAGGCAGGACAGATGGGTACCGCTTGATTTACTTACCGGTGGCACGCATGCGTAATTTCTTGCCGCTCCGCCATTTCCTATTACGCGGATCAGCAAAACAGTCGCTCCGCGTTTTGTACTAAAATACCAGAGCGCTCCACCGATTCAGTTCCGCGGACTAGTTGCGTTCGGGCCGGCTCCGATCGCTCTGGCTGCGGAGTTGGGAGCGGGAGCGTTTCCGAACAGGCTCTAAGACCATCGCTCCAGCTTCTATTCCGGACACCCCTCAGAAATCTCCCTTACCACAGAGTTCTCCGCCGCCATCTGCACACCTTCGAGTTCGGCAACAATGGCGGACTACGAGGTGGATCCGCAACCATGGATGCCTTGGGGGAATGAGATCATCGATGGAGGTAACATTAGGTTGTCGCGCACGTTCTACTTTGCTGCTCAGGACCCACCTCAACAACATCAGGCTTTCTGTATTGCTATTGTGGAACCGCCACCGCCTCCTGCGCTTGTTGGGATTTGGAGAGATCATGTTTACAATTTTTTGGTTGGTCCCCCTTAATCGCAATGTTGTAGAATAACAGCCTAGTTTGTTTGGTGTTGGTCTTTTTCAACTCAGTAACTGCAATGCACAGCATGCTCTGGTTGCCGACGGTCAGTTTCAGTTGCAGAATCGCTTTGTAAGATTTATCAATGTTGATGATGCTAGGAACCACAGAGCCACCTAGGGATTCAGACATGGATGGCTCATGTTCCTAGGAATTCCCCCATATTATTGGAATGACTTGGAGATTGCTAATGTTGTTTCTACTTTCGAAAGGTTTCACTTCTGGAATAATAATGACCCCATCAAGGACAGAGTTCTGGTTTATGCATCTTTTCTCTCCCCTGCTTTGGTGCCATGAGATGTAGTTTTTGGGAAGTTTGCAAATGTTGGTGGTGCCAAGGAGTCATGGACTGCAACTGTTTTTGTCCTATCTGCTGACATTGCTGATGGAATGCCTCCTGATGAAGATCAAATACCACCTGACGGCAACCCACATCCTCTGATAGGAAACTTACTACAAAACAACAACTTGTTTGTGGGCCTGCAGTACCCATTTATTGGTTGGGATGTAGCCCAATTTGATGAACCACATAATCAGCAGGATGGCAATGGGGACAATATGGAGCATGATAATGAGGCTAGCAATCAGTCGCAAGAATCCTTGGTTGAGGATATATCTGATCAGTCTACCTCAACTGATATTCAGCATGACAACCCTCAGAACCATCAGTTGAATCTGGATCTGAACCTGGATGTCCAGCCGGCTAACAATGGCCCTGTGTATTTTGATTTTCTACAGGTTGGCAGGATGGTCCCTGTCATTAGAGCTATTCTTCCACCTGAGATGAAATGGCGATGCCTATTTGAGAGTATGTTGCCGACTTTAATGACTAATAAGTTGCCAGTGTCGCTGCAATTCTCACCATTTGGCCTACTAAAGAGACCTTGGGCAGATGCTTTTGAGTTGATGAAGTCTAAGTGGCAGCCACAACTGACAAACAAGACTGAGAAAGGGTGGTTATCTGCAAACGCCCTAGACCTGTTGCAAGAGTTCTTGATTTTGACAGCAATACTACACAAGACGATCCTCCCGTTTTCACTGCCACTCCAATCATGACTCTGAAAAAAGAGCAGCCACAAGAAAGAAGAAGTTAGTACAGTCGGAGGTTAAGTAGCCTCAAGCAGGATGGCATGCGTCCTAAACCAGTGGTCGATCACACCACTCGACCAAAGAAAAAGGTACGTGCAAAGCTTCTGATTGTTACACAGCAAGCGGAGTTGGAGAACCAAGGGCTGAATGTTGAAGATGAGCAGAGTAAAGAGCAGAGTGAAGAGCATATGAACATCCCAGCTACTCCAATTCAGGTGATGGAGTCAATAGGAAGGGAACTGGGCATTGACCCTGCCAGGTTGACAAAGGCGCAGCTTGAAGGTGAGCCAGCTAAGGATATGTTAGCAGGAGTCAAGGGTGACAGGGCCTTACCTAAACGGCTCGTAACGTTTTTATTCTGGTTGTTTTTTGTTCGAATTTTATATGCCAGTCCTTGTTTGTGTCAGACCTTCGTTTACTGTCAGTTGTGTTATGCCCGTGCTGGGTCGGTTATCAGGAACTATGTTATGCTTCAGACTATTTGATCTTGATATTATATGTCAAGGGATGCAGTGTCCTCGTTATTTGTTTCTCAATGAGTGTTATCACTAGAAGAAAATGGCGTGTGCTATGTTGGAATGTGCGTGGCCTGAATTAAGATGATAGACAGAGAGAAGGTAGAAATAAAATTAATGAAAGTGAGTGTGATATTATTTGTTTGCAAGAAACTAAATGTAAGCAGTTTGACTGGCGTTTGATTCGGAAATTTTGTCCCAAGAGGTTTGATCAATTCGCATGCTCACCTTCGCTTGGTGCATCTGGAGGAATAGTTATTCTTCTTCTGTGTTCTCTGGCACCTTGTTGGAGGTTCAGAGATTTGGCATTATAATCAAATTCATCTTAGTGCATAATAATGATTCCTGGGTACTGACTTATGTATATGGTCCATGCCATGGAGTGGAAAGGGACATGTTTGTCTCGTGTCTTCATAATTTAACAATCCCAGCTATTGAGAATTGGCTTCTTTTGGGTGATTCTAATTTCATTCGCTCCGAGGACAATAGAAATAGACCTAGTGAAAATATAAACGACATGTTTATATTTCAATGAGATTATTGGACATTTGGGCTTATTGGAATTACCATTAAAAGGTCGCTCTTACATTTGCTCAAATATGCAATCAATCCCTCTACTGGAGGAGCCGGACTGGTTTTTTCCTAGTTCAAATTGGGTGTCTGTCTATCCTAACACAATGGTACTACCTCTAGTAAAGACTAGATCTGATCATGTGCCATGTGTGGTAAATGTTGACACCAATATACCAAAATCCAGGTTATTTCGATTTGAAAGTTATTGGGTAGATCTTCAAGGATTAAATGAGTGTGTCTCCACGTCCTGGGCTAAAGCCTCTCGGAAAAGCTATAGCTCGGCAGTGATTGCAGGTAAGCTAAAAAAATTGAGATTCCAGTTAAAAAATGGCATGTTAGTTTTTCAAGGGTGAAGCTGCTGATCAGTAAATGCAATAAGGTTATTCTTTTTCTTAATTCTATAGAGGAGCATCGGCCTTTATATATAACTGGATTCAACTTTAGAAAAATCATCAAAACTCATATGGATGAGCTACTTCTAGCTGAATGTAACTACTTGCGAAAAAGATGCACTATTCGCTGGATTAAGAAAGGTCAGGACAATACCAAGTTCTTTCACGCAATGGGTATGGAAAGGTACCGTCGAAATTCAATTACCATGTTGCATGATGATAATGGAAATGAGATTACGGATCATCGGTCTATGGTTGGTTTACTTTGGAAAAGTTATAAAGATAAAATGGGGCGTTCAGAAGGCATTGAAATGCAATTTAATCTGACAAATCTTCTATACCAAATTGAGGGTCTTGATGAGATCACGGTGCCATTTGAGAAAAATTAAATGGATGAGGTGATTAAGGCCATGCCTACTGATCGGGCTCCTGGTCTGGATGGATTCAACGAACTTTTTCTTAAGAGGTGTTGGCCCATAATTCAGTCTGACTTCTATCACCTCGCTTTTGAGTTCCAAATGTAAACTTATAATGCATCAACGGTTCCTATATCACCCTCATTCCCAAGAAACCATCTGCTTCAGAAGTCAATGATTTTCGACCCATCTCCTTGTGTGTCTCAAATTTTTGACCAAGCTTGCAGCAAACCATTTGCAGGGTAAAAATTTAAGCTGCATTCACAAAAATCAGTATGGTTTCTGAAGATCAAGATCATTCAAGACTTCTTGGCCTGGTCTTTCGAGTACTTATATTTGTGCCATGTTTCCAAGAAGCCTATTGTAATTGTGAAGCTGGATTTTGCTAAAGAATTTGACACAGTAGAGCATGAAGCCATTATACAAGTAATGAAACACAAAGGATTCAATGATCTTTGGCTTCAGTGGGTGAGAGCAATTTTTTCATCTAGAACTTCTGCTATATTGATAAATGGTATTCTGGGTAAGTAGTTTGTTTGCAAACGTGGGGTGCGACAGGGGACCCTTTATCACCCTTATTGTACACTTTTGGTTCAGATCTTTTGCAGTCTGCAGTGAATGAGATGGTGAGAAATGGCAATATTTCAAGGCCCATAGAAACTAATGACCCAGATTTTCCCACCATCCAATATACGGATGACACTTTGCTTATTATGCATGCTGATTTGAATCAGATGAGAGCTCTCAAAAGAACCGTTACACAAATTTTCACTATTTACTCGTCTGAAGATTAATTTTAGCAAGTCTCAGATGATGTTAATGTTCCTGTGGTTTTGATGAACGCTCTTACTAAAGATTTTGGGTGCCAAGTGGGGACGATGGCTTTCACATATTTAGGACTCCACTTGGGTACTACTCGTCCAACAATTACTGATCTGATGCCGCTGGTTTGTAGATTGGAGAGGAAGCTCACTTTTAGCTCTAGTTTCCTTTCACAAGGAGCTCGACTGCAATTGATCAACTCATCACTAGCTTCTATGACATTGCACTTTTTATGTATGTTACAGTTGCAAAAGGGCCTGACTCATTGTGCCGGTGTTTTCAACGCGACGACGTCATCATCTCCATCAGATCTGATGAAGAGTCTGCATCAATGCTTTGTTTCCAAACATCGCTTGTGAAGATCTTTAGTCTAAATTCTAAAAGTTGGTTGCATAGTTCTCCTATTCATGTAGAGAATAATGATTTGAGTGCGGGATGGAGTCGCGACCATACCACTACTCTTATCATTTGCTTTTGTACAATGAATCGGTGGATCAATGCAATTTTACTCCTTCTACTGAAGTTAGAGGTGGCCGTATTTTTGAGACCTCGACATTCATTGTTGTTTCTCCGGAGTGTTCTCTCGACAAGTTTTGCAAGGCGCAGTGGTCTCACCAACCCATTGAAGAAGCTAAATGGGAACCTGAAGTTTTGTTTTCCTATGAATCTCGGGGCGAGATTCTTGTTTAGTGGGAGAGAGTTGTAGCATCCCAATTGTCTAACATTGGAATGCTATATAAGAAAATACAAATCAACACTATCATATGCTTGTTATTTGTTGCATCATCATAATATGATGCTCATGTCATCATGCCACATTGCATTTGAGCATCATATCATGCATTGGATTTGTGTGTCTTGCTTGTATTAATGCTATCACCAATACCTCCTTGTCCCTCTTTGCAAACTCTCTATTTTGATTTCCTACAAGTTTGGTATCCCTTGCTAGGGTTCCACTAATTTCTAAAATGTTCCATTCGATCATAAACTCTAATTCTACTATTCTTGTACATGCCCAAATGGACTATGTGGGCATCTCCTTCCCTTTGTGCTAATCCCTCTTCATATCTATTTGAATGCCAAAAGCCTGTATTCAAAATCACCTGAAAATTTCAAAAAAAAATAGTTACTTTGCTAGTTTGGATTTAAAAGAAACCTATACAAACAAATAAAATGAAATGGAAACAAAAATAATGAGGAGAGGAGAGAGTACCTGCAGCAGCCCAACCGGAGCCTACCTGTCCACTCTCCTTTCCTCCCCTGGGTCGGCCCAGCACATCCTCTCCCGGCCCAAACCTTGCCCAGACCACCCCTGGCTCGGTCCCCTCCCTCTCGACGCTATCTGTCGTCTTCCTCAGAGAGAGCGCACGCGAGAGGCGTGAACCTCTCGGCTGCAGACGTCACCCTCCACCACCATACCAACTACTCCCTCCTCCTCCTTCTAATCACCTCCGAGGCTTCCTCAAACCCTAGTACCTCTCCTCCCCTCCGCCGCCACCAACCTTTTCCCCTCCCCTGTTCTTCTGACCTTGACCTCTCTGTTCCTCTGTTTCTTTCTCCATGAACAAGCAACAGAGCCACCACCCCCTGTTCGACGGCGCGCCACAGCATCAGGCCGTTCCGCGCCCGTCCAAGCACACCACAAGATCGGACACAGTCCCCTCTTAATCCTCTACATGTTAATCGCCTTGGAGAGGCCAGAGATCGATGCCCAGGACTAGGATTCCCCTTTGCCGGCCGTGGGAAGTTGCTACAATTCCCGCATCTCTGGCTCGTCTACAGGTGATGCCCCGGTTCCGTTCCACCCTTTCTTCTTCATCTTCCCGCTCAACCGTTGAATCCGTGCTCTGTCCGTGCTCTTCTCAGTCGCCATGAACGAGTCCAGCCAGTCGCGCCTGAACCTTCATGTACCTTGGCGCCTTCCTCTGTTCGTATCCGCTTCATGGAGGAAGCCTAGGACCATCCCGAGCTCGCCGAGCCCCTCGCCCTGGCCCCGCCTGCCGTGGCGCCCCTACCCGTCGTCTTCCTCGGCCTGCCCCGCTTCCCAGAGCCGTCGTCGCCTTCCTTCGGTGCGAGCTCCACCGTCCAGGACGCACAGAGCCACCGCCTCGCCTCCGCTCCTGGCGCCGCCTCGCGTCTCCCTCGACGCCTCCCCACCCAGCTTGCCCCAGGTGAGTCGTCCCACCCCCGACCAACCTATCACCGCGAGCGTGCCACTGATAGTATTTGAAATTCAGAGAAGTTCAGCGTTCTGTTCTTCAGTTAGCGCAAAACGTTTTGTAGAAAATCCCTTATGTTGTGTTTGGATGTTGGAAAAACAGCTCGGAATTGAATTGAGATAGAAATTCCAAATTCGGGATGAAAAGGAAATGACCACTGTTTCCAATTCTGATGTTTGGATGTATATGAAATTTGTTTTTTGAATCAAAGGGTAGCACTCAAATCCAAATCATGTTTGGATGTACAAACCTTGGAATTGAATGATTTGTTGATTTTGACAATATAAACTTTTCTACATGTATGCATTATAGTATAATATAGTACTATGCTGTGTTTTGTTGATTTTTGACAATATAAATTTGATGTTTATATATAATATTTTACACACAATAACATTAAAAAATACCATGAATAATGTCATAACAAGTCAACAACAACACAAGTATAATAATTTTGATATATCACTCATATATCACTTCAATTGGACTTAGCTGCTACTCATTCTCCTAGAAATCTGCAGTTGAATCATACCAAGCATTTAGGCAAAAAAAACAATGGACAAAGTTGCTGGAATAGAAAGAACAGAAGGGGAAGATGAGGGATTGGGAGAGGCCAGCATGGGGAGGGCCAGGAGCCGCTGCTCACCCTCCCGCCTGTTCGCCACCGCTGCTCCCATCTCGCGCGTAAGCTCTAGGGTTTGGGGCCATGTAGGGACCGAGAGGAATGGAACAGAGGTCGACATGAGGAGGGCAGGGCCAGTGAGTTGCTCACCCTCCCGCCTGTTCTCCCGCTGCCGTAGCTTCCCCATCCCGCCCAGAAACTCTAGGGTTTGGGGGGCATGGAGTGGACCAAGAGGGAATGGAACGGGAGAGGGAGAGGAGGGCAGGGAATGGGAAGGGGAGAGGGAGAGGGAGCTGGGAAGGGGAAAGGACTCGTTGGACCGTCGCTGGTAGCTCCCCGGTCATGTGTCGGAAGGAAGGTGTCTTGTTTTCTTTCCTCAGATTTCATTTAACGACGGGGTCGAAGAGCGCAGGGAAGTTTCCGTGGCCTTTCCGAGGGGTGGAGCTCGGAATCCTCAGCAGGCTATCTACACGCGGGGTGGACGGGGCATGGAATTTCTTTTTCTTTCCAGGGAACGATTCCAAGCACAGTCCAAACGATGGAAACAACCACCGGTTTCTAGATTCCCCAATTCCATGCTCCAATTCGTACATCCAAACACAGTGTTAAAAGTTTAATCCTATAACCTGGCGTCCAATCCTAACCCCACCTGTCAGCCGCGCTAGCGCCAGTCACACGCAGGCCCACTTGTCTGCGACTATGGCTATGTTTGTGCTGGGTGACAGATGACAACACGTTTTATTTATTTCAAAATTGATTTTAAACCCAAAGTCAACCATGATGCTAACTTTGACCTTGATTCAAAAATGATCTATAGTGAATTTGACAAAAATTTAAAACATGAAACTTGTATGTTTTCCAATTCTAAACCTGAATATGACCTTTGTTTATTTTTCCAATATTGTAAAATGATAAATGTTTTTAAATATTATTAAATGATTTAATATATGGTAAATCCCATCTTGTAATTTTTAAATGCAATTAATATAAATAATATATGTTTCTTGATCAGAAAAATTCCAAGAATAAACAAAAAAATTGGGAAAATAAAATTTCGAAATAATTTAAATGCTATTAAATGGATTTTTGTTAATAAATTCATATCTTTTAAACCGTAATTCCGAACTCTGCAAATAATATATCTAAATCGTGACGAGCCCTTTCCAACTGTGCATTCCATACTTGCAATTGTATCATGAATAATGGAGAACTTATAAAATTAGAACTATTTATGCCAGGAAAATGTGATGAATAAAATTGCAAAATGATTATTTCTTGCTGGTAATGCCTCACTAATGTTGTATATCATCAATGTGCTATGCTCCTAACACCTTTTCAACATAGTTTGCCTCACTAACTTGTCATGTCATACATCATATCATGATCATGTCGGTTCTTCCGCATTAGTTGTAATTGTTGCATCGTTTATTTCTTCTAGTACTTTGCTTCTTCCCGGATAGGAAGATGAGATGTGCGAGATTCGACAAGTTCTTCGGATATGTATCTTCGGCAATGGTTTCTAGGTGAGCATTCTCCTGTTGATAGTCTTTACTTCCTCCTGTTGATCTATTGCTATCTGTATTGCGATGCTTTAGATTCCGTACCCCTTTATATATTCCTGCAGCCTTTATATTGTCTTGGACACCTCCTATTGCATGTTATCTGGGTACACAGTTGTCCTTTGCGAGTCATAGTCGCTTGCTCAGGTGCTGTTTCGCGTCGTCGATGTTCCACTGATATTGGGGGTTGGCATATTCTAAATGGTGGAGATGATCATGGCTTTAATTACAGTTTAATAATTAATATTGAAAGTAGATAAATAATACAGAGACACGGAGGGGTAATAGTTGAGATCTGGTTGTTATCCCGCACCCTGTGTCTATCTAGGGCCTGAGTTCTTGACACATGTTCCGAGATAAGTGCGCTAACCACATGTGGGGTGTCTAGGCACCCCTATCGCCGTAGTACCTGATTTTAAAGTACTGTTCTGGGAGCCACAAAGTAGTTCGGGCTTTATACGTTACTATTGTACTATGTCATGTATGTCATGTATGAGATGTTTATTACATGTTGCTCCATGAGCATTTATTACTATTGCGTAGGTGTGGCACTCTGTCACGGAAATATTCTGTCTATGACCTCTGCTCCCGTGCAAGTCCACGCAACCTCAGGGTCCATACAACGTCCGTGTACGGACAAGATGCAAATTGAGCTAAGAGACCTGAATAATAATCGATGTCGTCCATAACCCTGCCCAGGCCAAGCCAGAAGGGTAACCCTGCTAATGACATCGATCTCAAACCTGCTAAAACAAAAGGGGTGCCGACAAAGCGCAAAGGAAAAAGAGAGCGGTCAATACTGTGGCCAGTACACGGGATCATATTCGTTGTATTTATGATGCACATTTATATTTGGTATCATTTTGTACTGTGTGTGCCAGTGAACCGATCCAGGGATTGGCACTATACACATGAACTCAGCCTTATCAGGCGAGGGTGTTACAAGATGGTATCGAGTCGTATTATCGTAGGATCGTGACCTTAGAAATGGATTAGTAATAGAAGACCTCTATTAGGAGAACTATCATATATTATACTTATGAGAGTTATTATATTCCTTGTCTATCATTTTCCAACACCTCTCCTTGTTTAAACTTGTAGATGTCCAGTCATTTGATTAGTAGAAGAAGTGATTTACCATAAAAACTACAAGAATTGGACAATGTTATTAGTAGTTTTCTATAAATCAAATCACTATATGAGAGTTGGCCTACAAGTAAAGAAGAAATAACATGACATAAATGAACATCTCATCAAGTTTGGTTAGGTCTAGACCACCATGTTCTATCTCTTTAGGAGATCATCGCTATCGTGTTAGCATATTGTGCTTACTAACTTATGTGGTATGACAATATAGGTTGCTTGCTTGTTTGTACTGAACCATATCGTGTGATGCCTTGTTTAGGATCTGTTGTTTTGAAACTCTAAAGTTGCTGGAGTTTTCGTGTGGTTTTAAAATTATTTTAATAGTGTGAATTGATTGAAATTCATGGGATTACTGCTGCAGCTTTCTGCCTGACTTGTTGTACCGCGCAATTTTTCATATTTTATTAGTAACTTAGAAAAATCTAAAAAAATAGGATCTGGAGCATAATTACCTGTAGTACATGCAAAAAAATTGGCTAAAATTCCTGACGAGTTTAGCTCGGTCAGAAAAATTCGTGAAGTCTGTTGTACCGTTTTGATAGATTTTGTTTATTGCTTATAAGTTGCTCTATTTTACTCTAGTATTGTTCTCAATGCTTTCAAACTATTTTATGGTTATATACTACTAATTTTATACACCTGTAATGTTATTATACAAGTGTTTTCTTGTGTGTTGATTCCTTATGATTGTTTGCTTGTTTGTGACATTGAATGCTTCATATAGTTATGGGTAGAATTATTTTCTTAGTCGTTTCTTTCTTATAGAATCTGTTCTTTCCTATCTTGAACCCTTGGAGATATAATGATGTGTTAAGTGGAAGGTTTGACAACACAATGCATTTAGGAAGGAGAATGCTTTATCTAATGGAAAAAAAGATGTGGGAGTATGAAGTGTTGCACATGATGTTATGTAGTAGATTACCCAACCTGAAAGTTGAAGTATCGATAGTTTAGTTTTAGTAGTAGCTTTGTTGATTGAATACATGGGAGTATACATAGAGCATTAGTTCGTGTCCATGGAAACATTTTTCAAGGCAAGTGAGAATGCCCGAGTGATAGAAAAACGTGATTCACCTATCCTCATACAGGGTAATGATTTGGGTGCAGGATGGATTGATCACCATTCCTACTACTCTTATTATTCGCTCTTGTACTGTTGGCTTTGTGAATTTTGAGTGCCCTTTTCAACCTTAGCAGAGAGTCGACGTTTAGCCTAAACCCTAGAATGGTATATTGTTACACCCTTCTAAAAGCATCCATTGCTAAGCATAGGAATGTACGGTAAGGATGAATCCCAACCGTGAATTATGGGCACCGTGAAGTAAACGTTCCCTATTTGCCCACCATGAGAGTTTTGCTAGTTTAAGAAGTGCTTTCTCGAAAACTATCAATCATGATGTTTAGAATGTGCTAGAGGCATTGTGCCAATAAAAGTCTAAAGGAGAACCAATCTGAGCTAAGTGAACCTTCAAGAAGCAATCTAGTCGATTTTTTTAAGGGTGGTAGCTCCCTAGTGAATCCTTAACCCCTCTTTCTTTCTAACCTTCTCAAATCTCGGGACGAGATTTCTTTTAAGGGTGGTAGTCTGTCACATCCCAAAATTCTCCTAATTTTGGAATGTGAAATAAATAAATAAGTTTGATTTATTGTTTGACTATGTTGAAAATTCTCAAAGAGAAGAAACTTTTTGAATAGAAAATCCTCTCAACCTTGAATTCAAAATCTTATATTCTTTTGTTATGACCTAAGTAGCCATATAGGCAAAAGGGCATGGATTGATTATGGATTGTAGAATTGGTGTGTAAGATTTCAAAATGAAAATCATGAAGCATTCATAAGCATTTCATTACATCCATGCAAAGTTCTAACAAACTGAATCCAAATCCTGGAATCTAAATTCTATAGTTGATTCACCCAAATGTTCCTAAAGGTAATTAAATTGACTTTATAAAACCCACTGTTGCTAAGGCATAAATTATTGATAATTATAGCCTAAAGAGATCCAATTAATATTACAAAATTTTAGAAACAAAATTGAGCTTATTTGGAGCTATTATGATAAAGTTATGGAATAAATACAAACAAATAAAGATATAAATAAAATGAAATACATAAGGATTTATGAATCCACTATTTGCAAACTAGTAAAAAGATTATAAAGATGATCCTTGTTTAGAAAAATTTAGAAACAAGAATCATATCATTTGGAGTTCGTATGCAAAAAATATGAGGGAAACAAGTAAATAGAAAAAGAAAAAACAAACTAAGCGGACCGGCCCACCCGGGACGACCGAACCAGCACACACGTACACAGCAACGATCGGGATCGCTTTAAAAAGCGTGTGAAATCTGTTTTGTCAAACCTATCTCTACTCAAACTCTCATAACTTTTTATCTACAACTCCGAATTGACTTCCGTTTGTTTCTACTTGTTCCCTACTCCAAGGCCTATCTCTACACCGTCCTAAATCTCCATATAAACTCGTGGAGCCATAGCTGTACGAGTTTCTCTTCTCAAAATTCCGAATCTACATATGCCCGAATCTTATTTCGCTTTTTAACCCATCTAGACTTCGTTGTTTGCCTTCGGCCAAAAAACGAAAGTTGTAGAACTCGTCGAAATCTTTCAATCCCGACAAATCTCACCTCTTTTCATCCACCACAGCTAGAGAATTTCGCATCGCAATATTTCAGATCTGACAGTGTAAATCCAAATTCCTTTGGTGAGAAGGTAGGAATAATGATTCCCCACAACTTTCATGTTGTAAGTTTTTCAATTTGACCTACGGATTTGTCTCTCTAACACAGATATGTTTCTTGTCTATTCTGAGCCAAAATCGGGTCAATCTCTTCTTCTAGCCACCGGATCCTATCTAGACGGTCGAGATCCAATCAAACCGGTGCGTGCCATGTCGTCATCCTGGTCAGCTTCTTCATCAACGCCACGTCAACGTCAGGTCAACATCTAGTCCCAGTCAGCATGCAAATTCAACCTGTCCAGTCAGCGGATTATTCTCTGGAATATTCCATTCGAATTTAAAGTTGCATATTATAGATCTAACTTGTAAAATTCATTAGAAATTCAAACCACGTCCAAAAATTCCGTATAATATATCAAATTGAAGATAATTTTACATAGAATCATCTTATCAGAATAGATCCAACTTTTACTGTACGTGGTTACTGCAGTAATTTAACTAGTTTTAATGGTCTTTTAGGTTATTAAATTCATAGAAAATTATCTGTAACTCCGAAAAATATGAACAATATATCAAATTGAAGCTACTGTAATGTACATTAATAATATCTGGTTGGATCTAGCCTTTGCAGACTATTTACCCCATAGGAATTTAATTAGTTTTAATGGCTTTATAAATCATTAAATTCATAGTAAATTAATTGCTTGTCACTAAAATATAAATGATATTACGATGGAAAGCTGGTTCCATGTAGATCATCAATATGCAATTAGTTCAGCCTTTGACTTTAAGGTTTTTCCGTGAAGATTTAAATGGTTTAATGGCCTATTTAGAGTAATAAATTCATAAGAAAATAAATACTATTCAGAAAATTACAAATAATATGTCCCTGAAATCACAATTCCGTGGAGATTACAGATATAATTTTAGTTTGATTTTTAGACAACATAAACTATATGAATCATTTAAAACCCATTAAACACTATTTAAATCATACAAAAAGATCTATAACTCCGATTAGGGTGAATCCAACGCCTACTGGTTCGTATTAACGTCCTCTATCCAGTAAACCCAAGAAACAAATTTAATTCGACAGTTAGAACAGGCGTTACAGCAGAAATATTAAAACTCCTATATTGGCAAGTAATTATTAATAACAAGTACTCCATTGCATTAATTGGCCTCTTTCATGCATCATATACTTCAGTATTGCTTAGAGAACTAAAGTAACAACCATTGTGACTTATTAAATTGCCATGCATGCATTTGTTGCATTTGTTTGATCTCTATATGCTATTGTTTATGATTGTACGCAACTGTTTGCTCGATAGATTGCGAGGAGTGCAACGTGTGTGATTGCAACTACTATGATTGCAAGTATTATGGTTATGACGAGTGCAACCATTATATATATGAGGATTGTGAGGATTATCTAATCGACTACATCTACAACAAAGGCAAGTGGTGCTATCTTGGTCATAAATGTCCTACTGTTTTCCTATGTATTGTAGATGTTTTTTATAGAATTGCATATGTAGGATTTGATGTGTATATGCTATGCTATATCCCATATTATTCCCTAGTATTCCTTGTTTATGAGCCATATTGGTAGATTGCTTAGCTATGCTATTTAGACGAGGAAGGGAATCACATCATGAGAAGTTATATGTTTTGAAAGGCTTATGTTTTGCTAAATGACAAACCAATATGTTTTAATGAACCACCTGGGCAGAATGGCATTGATTGGGTCATCGAGTGTGGATTTATGGTGGGGAATGCCGTCCAGGACACTGAGAAAGGATTGGCTTCTTTGTTTGGTAGCTTTCATGTGCAACCATGTGCCAATAATGAAATGAGCGGTTGGTTGGACTCAATAGGTTGTGGTAACTCGAACCCACGTATCCAGAGATGTAGATAGTGTAGGTTGGACCGGGGCGTGTCGGGTTTGGGGAGCTACTTCCCGAACGGTTCCTTCTTGGACTTCTCCCTATCATCACCCAAGATGAGAGTGGTGGTGCAATTTGGTGGCCAAGTCACATGGATAAAGTGTACTAACCTGCAGGTGTATAAACTAATCGATTAGCCGTGTCCCGGTTATGGACAATTTGAGCGACACGATCTTGATGCTATGATATTTCTCACTCATCCTTATTTCTTAATTACTTAAAACTTGTTGGGTGAACATAATTGGGTAGGAGCACCGGGAGTGAACCAGTGTCCTATTTATCGTATTGGAAAACTACTTTGTTACAAATGTTAGGATAAAACTGTTGCTTTATGCAAATGAGCCTGAACTCCACTTGGCCAAATAAGCATGTAGTTGATAGATCTGTTGTTAACCACTTTAGCCTACTTGCCATACATTCAATGTATTGACCATTCGTGGCTGCAATGTTTCATGTTGCAGGTTGTATCGTATCTGAGTGATCGTTCATAGGTCGTGAGACTCCACTCAACAATTGTTCGCCTGTGGCACATTTGGAGGATGGAGATCTACCTTGTATTCGTTTTCCGCTGTGTACTTGAATAAATAATATAAATTCGGGATCATATTCGTTGTATTTATGATGCACATTTATATTTGGTATCATTTTGTACTGTGTGTGTGCAGTGAACCGTTCCAGGGATTGGCACTATACACATGAACTCGGCCTTATCAGGCGAGGGTGTTACAGAACCCAAAAGTAAAAAAGCTTCCCGTGTTTCACCCAATCGAATCCTCACCGAGATGTTGGAGATATGCCCAAGAGGCAATAATAAAATGGTTATTATTATTATATCTTTATGTTTATGATAAATGTTTGCACAAAATGATATAATTGTATTAACCAGAAACATTATTACTTGTGTGTTTTGTAAACATAAAAGAGTCCCTAGTAAACCTCTTGTTAAGCTAGCTTGTTGATTAATAGATGATCATGGTTTCCTGATCATGGACATTAGATGTTATTAATAACAAGATCATGTCATTAGGAGAATGATATGATGGACACACTCCTACAGAAAGCATAGCGTAAGATCAAGTCATTTAGAGTTTGTTTGCTACAAGCTTTCAAATGCATAGTAACCTAATACTTCGACCATGAGGACATGTTAATCACCATCACCGAATGAATACTTTGATGACATCAAACACCACTTCCTTAACTGGGTGGTTATAAAGGTGGCATTAGGTATTCTGAAAGTATGAGTTGAGGCACATGGATCAAGAGTGGGATTTGTCCATCCATATGAAGGATAGATATACTCTGGGCCCTCTCGGTGGAATGTCATCCAATTGGCTTGCAAGCATGTGACTAGGTCACAAGGGATGTCATATCATGGAACGAGTAAAGAGTACTTAGCTGTAAGGAGGTTGAACTAGGTATAGAGATATCGACGATCAAATCTCGGAAAAGTAAAGTATCACGCGACAAAGTGAATCGGTATCGTATGTAAATGGTTCATTCGATCAGAAAGTAATCATAGAAATATGTGGGAGCCATATGAATTTCCAGATTCCTCTATTGGTTATTAATCGGAAAAGTGTCTCGATCATGTCTGCATAATTCACGAACTATAGGGAGACACACTTAAGGATTCGATGTTGTTTAGTAGATAAGGAATATGATTTGGAGACCGAATGTTGTTCGGAGTCTTGGATTGGATCCAGGACATCATGAGGAGATCCAGAATGGTCCGGAGAATAAGATTCATATAAGGAAAGTCCAATTCCGGGGTTCGAAAATGTTTTCGGTGTTTTCATCTGAAGCTTCTAGAAGGTTCTAGAAGGTCCACCACCGCAGAGGGGGGTACATGAATGTGCCATGCCAATGTGGAATGGTTGCATCATACCCTAGGTCACTTGGCTAGGCAATGGGAACAGAAATAGTCAAACTCTAGTTTGAATAGTCAAACTCCAATGTGAAAACTCAAATCCCAACATTGAATGTCAAAATCCTAGTGGAGGGAGGAGAGGAAACCTAGAAGGTAGAGGTTTCCCTCTCCCTCATTTCCGCTGGCCACCAAGGGGAATTAGGGGAGGACTCGGCCTCTCCTAGCCGCCTCTCTGAAAAGGATACAGATGCCGCCTAGAGGGGGTGAATAGGCGGTTTAAAACTTTTATGAGATGGGCTTAACAAAGGCGGAATAAAACTAGCGTTTACTTTGTCAAGCACAAAACCTATATAAACTACGGTTCACCTATGAGCACCAACAACTTATGCTAAGCAAAACAAGAAACTATGTGATAGCTAGATATAAGAATTCAAGCACGAAGGCTATCACAAAGTAAAGTGCATAAGTAAATAGCTCGGGTATAGAGATAACCGAGGCACGCTGAGATGATGATTTATTACCGAGTTCCTCCCATAAAGAGAGTGTGTCTCGTTGGAGGGGTGGGCGGTACTAAGACCACCACGCCACAAAAGGCCTCACCCTATTCTCCTGTGAACCTCGCCACAAGAGTCCTGGTTCACTTCTTCACTATCGGTGCACTTGTCGGTGGCAATCCGTAACCTCTCACAAAGGTTGGGGCACTTCTCCACAACTCAATTGGAGGCTCCCAACAAACAAGCTTGGGGAAAGCTCCACAACTTAATTGGAGGCCCCAAGTAATCCACAAACCTACAAAACAACTAAACCGTCTAGGGTTCCAAGAACCCAAGAGTAAAAAGCTTCTCACCTTTCACCCAATTGAATCCTCAACGAGAACTCAAACCGATGCACCAAATGCAATGGCAAGAACACAAGAAGTGATCAAGTCCTTCTCTCCCAAATTCTACCAAAGCTACAAAAGCTAGTGGGAGAATAAGAGAGGAAGAACACAAGAGGAAATCCACAAAAGAAACCCCAAGATCTATATCCCAATATGTTCCCCTCACATAGAGGAAAGATGGATTGGTGGAGTTGTAGACCTAGATCTCCCCTTTCAAATCCCCCAAAAAGATTCAAGAAATATGGGAGGGATTGAGAGTATTTGCAAGCTCTTGAAGGTCAAAACAATGGAGGAGAGAGAGAATGCAAGCCACCAGTCTAAGGAGGAAGAAGGGGTCTATTTATACCCCTCCCCAATGAAATATGACCGTTTGGGACCTCCTAGGCCGGATAATCAGCCCCACCCCCGAATATTTCGGGTTCCTCAGGCCAAAAAATGGCTAAGGACTTCGCGGCGCGACCCTCTGTATAGGGGGCTGATATTTGGGGCAGATTATCCGCCCCTGAAGGGCCAGATAATCCGCCCCCATTATTGGGAGCCACGCCTCAAAGTCCTTAGCCGTTTTCCAAAAAATTGGGCCGGATAATCCGCCCCCTGAAAACTAGCAGGAACAACAAAACTGAAACCATCATAACTTTTTCATCCGAACTTCGATTTTGATGATCTTGGGCTCGTTTCGAAGATAGTAATGACTTACAAGATTATGCAGGGAACCATCATAGTCTAGCAAGGGATGACAGAACCAAATGATAAAAGGTTTAACCTATCTGTAAAAGACAAACCGGTAAAACCTCCAATATCGAAAACACAATAGAGAATGCATATGAAATCCGTTTTCGATGAACTTAAGCTTTTCATAGAGATTGACACAATATTTGAATCCTCTCATGGATAAGAACCAAATAATAAACAATAAATATGATGCCAAGTATGCAAAGGTTTGAGCTCTCTCTGAGGGATATGATCAAGTTACTCACTTGAGAGCCCCTCTTGATAGTATGATTATCTATCCTATAAACCGGTCTCTCCAACTAACACCACGAGACCAGTTAGAAAGAAACCCTATCAATATCAAACCTTTTCCTTGTTTATTCCACACCTCAAGATGGAGCACCTTTCTTGATTGCACTAGCTTGGTGAAGACTTGGAATTTTCTCCCCATACTCCACTATGGAAGAGCCTCTCTTTTAGGCATATCTTCACATATCCATGATCACCATAAGGATGGCAAGATACACTTGAGATCATATTATTATTCAAGACACACTTGCCATAGGATCAAATTCTACTTGACCAATCTCCATATCATTCCTTGAAACCTTGATCAACACTTGATCTTCTTCACTTTCTTCTTATTCCAACCTTGAAGCCACCAAATGGTTCAAGCATTGTCTATGGACAAATCCTACAAGTAAAACTCAATGCAAACATAAGTCCATAAGACATTGTCATTAATTACCAAAACCACACATGGGGGCACACATGTTCTTTAAAGCTCCCCCATTTTGGTAATTGATGACAATCCTTTGAGAGGGTTCATATAATCAACTTAACGAATAAAAATGGTTGCGCCAACATCAAATACTACACAAGTATGTGATGTTGGTACGCCCATAATATATAGAGAAAGCTCCCCCCACAATATATGCGTGTGTGATGAACTATTACCGTTGGTGGAGTTTCCTCTATATATTCAACATGCAAAGCAACAACAAAGATGCAAGAGCATGAGAGGTAAATGCTTAAGAACAAACTTCCCTTAAACCCTCCAAAACTTCTCCCCCATTGGCATCGATTGCCAAAATGGGTGAATAGTTCTAGATGACCAATATAGTTAGAATTCCTCCAAAAGTGTGTGTTTGAAACAAATTTATTATGATAAAACATTTACGCATATCCAATGATGAATACTTAGGAGGAGGTCAAACTATATTGAGGATCAAAAGATTGAAAAAAATAACAAGGTGAAGAAGCATCAACAAATGATGCAAGCAATCAAAAGATCCAGAAAACCACTTGACAAAAGGAATAAAGAAAATGAAAGATTGATATTATGATAAGATCGAAAAGAGAGTGTTCTAAATAATATGAGGAGGCTCCCCAAGGTTTGTGCACAAATTATAATTTGCATTTGAATACAATATGGACAGGCATGACATCCTCACTCCCTCTATATTATTTAAAACACAACTATGTACAAAAGAGCAAAAGGTAGATAGAAATAAAAATGCTCAAGGATTTATCTCATCCTAAAATGGTCAAATCATGAAACAAGGAATGAGACAAAACCAACTCTCAAAAAGAGTAAGGTTCCAACAAGTAAACCAAACTCTCCAATTTTTTTCATGATGGCACAAAATACCAAAACAAAAAGATCAAACTTCTAAGCACATAAAACCCGATATGGATCAAACAAGGAAGCATAAAAGGATTGTTCTAGATAATATAGGAGAGCTCCCCCATGGATAGTGCATTATGTAGGATTTTCCTTTTTAATGTAAAATGCACACAAATGAGATCATCACTACTACCTACATTAAATAAAACACAAGAGGATACCAATAAAATAAGAAGATCCAAAAGAAGCAAGGAAGGCTTGAGAGACAACACAAAACATTTTCTTGGCCAAAGATAGGATAAAATTAAACAAAGGCCAAAGTGAATATGATCAATAAATTCTACCATAAATTGAGTACTCATTGTCCAAGGACAAAAAATATTGGGAATAATTTTCCCAAGGTAGCTTGCATGGATATCCAAGATCATAGTCACATCAAGAAGCATATAACAAAATATAAGAATTAAGCATGATACTTCGAACAAGATGCTTGGTAGCTTCCAATAGTCACACAATCACTAGTGATTAGATTAACTTGAAGCAAATGGTTTCCATGATGATATAGAGATCTAAATATGAGGAAACACATACCAAGAAACACTCTCATATACAAGATCCAAAATATGATCAATAAATGCATTCAAGCAAATTGGAACTTGTATGAGAAAATGTGTCACATAGGCGCTAGATAATTATCCATATCAATTCTAAGTGACACAACCTCGAATATTCACATTTTTTAGGATTGTAATATGCACTAACCATATGACTCCCCCATAATGTGATACTACCATAAAACCAACACGAGGCAACGGATCCAAATAGATATAATTAATGGACATTATAGAACTTAAATTTCTCATGTACACACATTTTTAGGATTGTGGAATGCCCAAGCATAACACTCCCCCAAAATGGAATAGTCCATTAATCTCTCACAAGAGCCAAATAAGATACCAAATATAACCAAGAAAGGCTCAAACATAAGAAACACACATACATGGTGTGCCACCTAATCATACACAAAAATATGCTTGATACCTCAAGATAATTAAGTGGAAATCACAACATGTACAAGAGCATGGAAGATATAAAACCAACACATCCACAAGGGGGCGAGTAACTTTCAGTGTAATGAGTTAAGCATATGTTACCGCAAGGAGGAACATTGGATATATAGTAGAGGCAATATAATCCACATGACTTGATTTGACAATTATTCTAGATGAAGATCCCCCAATTCTTCATAATGTAACCAAGTCTCCAATACCCTCCAACCAACACCTATTGATCAAGTTTTAGCTAGATGGTCCCCAAACAAAGTTGGGTACTAAGAAGTTAGTAACAATAGGCTTGGCCACCCAAATGGTTCTTTTCTTGACACCACATTGGGCACCAACAAATTTGGCAAACATATTGCCAACCTCATCCTTACAAAGAGAATAAGCATTATCAATAATGATAGGGTTGGATGAGGAGATATCAATAGTGCATGAGGAAGAAATGTGCCCCTTCTCACGGCATATGTAGCAAGTTCTACTATTGCCATATTTATTTTTGGATGAAGCAACAACTTGATAGGAAGAGCTTGAGTCTTCTTGGGAGGAGGCCCATCTCTAACAAGATGTAGAGCTTGAGGCCGCTTCCCTTGTTGCTTCTTGCCAAGGGACTTATTCTTTAATGGGCAATGTTTGACATGATGCCCTTCTTCCTTGCACTTGAAGCAAACAATGTTGGCCGGATTCTTTACTTGATCTTGGCCATTCTTCTTGTTATCCTTGTGCTTCAACTTGATAGTGGACTTGTTCTTGACATTGGAGTTGAATCCAATCCCACTCTTGTCATTGGGGGATTTTTGCACACTCAAGATTTTGTTTAGTGCGGCCTTCCCTTGATGACCCTTTTTCAAGTCATTCTTCAAAGAAGTGACTTGAGCGTTGAGCTCTTTGATTTCCTCTACATGGTTAGTTTCAACAAAAGTACTAGAGGAAGTAGATGCTACATTGTTAGAGCAACAAGCCACAAAATGTAATTCATCGCGAGATATAGCATGGTTGTGAGAGGATGAATGACAAGGTCTAGCACATGCCAATATAACATTTGTAGATATAGTGCTAATGTCCACATGAGGCCCACTAGATGTTACCTTTGAGACGATGGCCTTATGAGCTAACTTTAGCCTACCATGGGAGACTAGAAGATCCTCATGCGAGCTCAAGAGCTTAACATGACTTTCTTCTAATTTCCCATAGTTGCTAGTTAGCAACGCAAGTTGAGCCTTTAGCTCAACATTCTCCTTAAAAATAGATGCTTCACAAGAAATAGAGTTAGTAGCACAAGCATCATCATCATTAGCAAGAGGCGAGGGCAACTTGGCAAGCTCTTCTGAATATGAAGCTTTAAGTTGCTCATGCGACTCGGTGAGTTTGATGAGCTCCCTCTTATTGACCCGAGAGCCACTTTCGAGGTGCTTAAAATCCTCAACAATTTTAGCATAAGCAACTTCAAGTTCATCATTTTTAATCTTGAAGGAGTTTGCCACCACAAGTTCTCTATCATGGTATTCCTTTACTCTAGATAATTCTAGAGTAAAAGTCTCCTCAAGAGATTCTTTGGTGCTTTGTTCTTCTTCAAGGGAGTCCTTTAGTTGAGCAATTTCATTAGCATACTCACGCTCAAGCGCAAACTTTTCATCAATTATGTTTTCTTGCTCCTCAATAAGATCATTGCCTTCTATAGCATAATGCAATATTTCAATAAAGTTGGAGGAAGCAATTTTATGTTTGAAGAGAGCGCTATAGACAACCTCTCCCATTTTCTTAATAGAGGTAATATCATACTTACCTCGATAATCATCATTATTATTCTCAACCTCATCATCATCATCATCATCATGAGATACAATGGGATCCAAAGAGGTTACCTTTGTTCCCTTAGCCATAAGGCATATGTGAGAACCGGAGGAAGGTGATGATGAGATTGCACTTGTAGCTCTATTCAAGACCTTGTCTTGGCCCATAGAATCTTCATTTTCCTCTACATGGTTAGAAACACAAGCACTAGAGGAAATAGAGGCATTTTTATCATGGCAACAAGACAACACAAGCATATCACCATGAGATTTATTCAAGCCATTACTACATGATATGCAAGGACTATCAACACTAGCATGTAAGGAGTTGTGAGTGCTAGAAGTGTTAAGGTCCGAAGATAGATCATTGCAACTAGATAGGAATGAAGGATTACAAATAGTAAGCACACTATCCACATTGCAATTTCTATCACCACTCACTGTATCATTACCTAGTGAAACATCACATGTTGGTGAGGTGGTAGACGATGAGAACTCATCTCGACCTGAAGTGGAAGCAACACAATCATCCTCAATAATGTTGGACTTGCTATATTTATCTTGAATAAGGCATGATAGAAGAAATAACTACATTGCTCACAACATGCAAAAGAATTTTAGTAGCTAGAGCATCTATATGAGAGTTCAACTTCTCCTATGAAGATTCGTTTTGGGGATCCACGGGAGAAGAGAAACCCATATATAGATATCCCTTGATAATTGGGTGAATTTCCCGAAATAAATTAAGCATGCGAATTTTCCAAACATCATAATTTGTGCCATCGAATGTGAACATGTCATTGTGCACTAATCCCTTAGATGACATCTTTACTCTCAAGGCGGTGAAGCCTAAAAAGAGAGACTGGTCTCTGATACCAATTGAAAAGGATACAGATGCCGCCTAGAGGAGGGTGAATAGGCGGTTTAAAACTTTTAAGAGATGGGCTTAACAAAGGCGGAATAAAACTAGCGTTTACTTTGTCAAGCACAAAACATATATAAACTACGGTTTACCTATGATCACCAACAATTTATGCTAAGCAAAACAAGCAACTATGTGATAGCTAGATATAAGAATTCAAGCACGAAGGCTAACACAAAGTAAAGTGCATAAGTAAATAACTCGGGTATAGAGATAACCGAGGCACGCTGAGACGATGATTTATTATCGAGTTCCTCCCATAAAGAGAGTATGTCTCGTTGGAGGGGTGGGCGGTACTAAGACCACCACGCCGCAAAAGGCCTCACCCTATTCTCCTGTGAACCTCGCCACAAGAGGCCTGGTTCACTTCTTCACTATCGGTGCACTTGTCGGTGGCAATCCGTAACCTCTCACAAAGGTTGGGGCACTTCTCCACAACTCAATTTGAGGCTCCCAACAAACAAGCTTGGGGAAAGCTCCACAACTTAATTGGAGGCCCCAAGTAATCCACAAACCTGCAAAAAAACTAAACCGTCTAGGGTTCCAAGAAACCAAGAGTAAAAAGCTTCTCACCTTTCACCCAATTGAATCCTCAACGAGAACTCAAATCGATGCACCAAATGCAATGGCAAGAACACAAGAAGTGATCAAGTCCTTCTCTCCCAAATTCCACCAAAGCTACAAAAGCTAGTGGGAGAATAAGAGAGGAAGAACACAAGAGGAAATCCAGAAAAGAAACCCCAAGATCTAGATCCCAATATGTTCCCCTCACATATAGGAGAGATGGATTGGTGGAGTTGTAGACCTAGATCTCCCCTTTCAAATCCCCCAAAAAGATTAAAGAAATATGGGAGGGATTGAGAGTATTTGCAAGCTCTTGAAGGTCAAAATAATGGAGGAGAGAGAGAATGCAAGCCACCAGCCTAAGGAGGAAGAAGGGGTCTATTGATACCCCTCCCCAACGAAATATGACTGTTTGGGACCTCCCAGGCCGGATAATCCGCCCCACCCTCGGATATTCCGGGTTCCTCGGGCCAAAAAATGGCTAAGGACTTCACGGCGCGACCCTCTGTATAGGGGTATGATATTTGGGGTCCCCATTACTGGGAGCCACGCCTCAAAGTCCTTAGCCGTTTTCCAAAAATTGGGCCGGATAATCCGCCCCCCTGAAAACTAGCAGGAACAGCAAAACTGAAACCATCATAACTTTTTCATCCGGACTCCGATTTTGATGATCTTGGGCTCATTTCAAAGATAGCAACGAGATCTAAACTATTATGCAGGGAACCATCATATTCCAGCAAGGTATGATAGAACCAAATGATGAAAGGTTTAACCTATCTATTTAAGACAAACCGGTAAAACCTCCAATATCGAAAACACAATAGAGAATGCTTATGAAATCCGTTTTCGATGAACTTAAGCTTGTCATAGAGATTGAAACAATATCTGAATCCTCTCATGGATAATAACCAAGAAATATGATGCCAAGTATGCAAAGGTTTGAGCCCTCACCGAGGGATATGATCAAGTTACTCACTTGAGAGCCCCTCTTGATAGTACGGTTATCTATCCTATAAACCGGTCTCTCCAACTAACACCACGAGACCAGTTAGAAAGAAACCCTATCAATATCAAACCTTTTCCTTGTATATTCCACACCTCAAGATGGAGCACCTTTCTTGATTGCACTAGCTTGGTGAAGACTTGGAATTTGCTCCCCATACTCCACTATGGAAGAGCCTCTCTTTTAGGCCTATCTTCACATATCCATGATCACCATAAGGATGGCAAGATACACTTGAGATCATATTATTATTCAATACACACTTGACATAGGATCAAATTCTACTTGACCAATCTCCAGATCATTCCTTGAAACCTTGATCAACACTTGATCTTCTTCACTTTCTTCTTATTCCAACCTTGAAGCCACCAAATGGTTCAAGCATTGTCTATGGACAAATCCTACAAGTAAAACTCAATGCAAACATAAGTCCATAAGACATTGTCATTAATTACCAAAACCACACATGGGGGCAGACATGTTCTTTCACTCTCCCACCCATAAAAGGATGGGTGGGGCGCCCCCTTGAACATCACCCCAAAACCCTAGGCTGTCACCACCTCTCAAGCTGCTGGCGCCCTAGCCCCTCTCCAAAGCCACCTCCGCTTAGACCTAGCTCTAGCCGCCGGCTCCACCTCCTCCCCTCGGTGTCTAAACCCTAGCCATCGAGGCTCTATCTAATCCACCATACCTCTGCAGCTTAAGCGAAGCCTTGCAGGATCTACTCCTCCACCTCCAACACCACACCGTCGTGCTGCTCAAATCGCGAGGAGATCTACAGCCTCCACTACCTACTGGAATAAGGGGAAGTAAGGTCTTCATCGAGTACCGAATGTGTGACCGACTGCGGAAGCGCTGCCAGAACGCGGCGCCGGAAAGATCATCTTCGCGATCTTGAGATTGGCAAGTGAACGACTACATCAACCATGAGAATTAGATCTCCTTAAATGCTTTGGATCTTCGAGGGTTAGTACTCTATGAACTCGTTGCACCAATCTCGTAGATTAGATCTTGGATATTGTGTGTTCATGCGATAGAAGTTTTTTGTTTTCCATGCTATGAACGCCTATAGTGGTATCAGAGTCGTGTCTATGCGTAGATCTGTTGCATGAGTAGAACACAATGGTTATTGTGGGCATTGATGCTTTTTTTGTCTATTGCTTTTTGTGTACTTTGCAACTTGCGGGATGGTGGGATGAAGCGGCCCGGGCTAAGCTTACAACATGCAACTTGCATGACACAAGTGGCTTTGCGGGTGTTTGTCTGTAACACCCTGGTTTTAGTTAATCCTGTTTTAGGGTTTGATTATGCATCATGAGCATCATCTATTAAATTGTGCATTGAAGAAATAAAGAAAACCCTAAAACCTTGATTTTCCTCCTCTATTTGAAAATGCATTCAAATGTTTTTGAATATTTTGAAAACTACAAAATTATTGGAGCCCAAATGGATTACAAGGGCCTCTGAGTATTTCACATATTTTACAAATCCTCTGGTATTTTTGAAATGTCAAAAACAGATTTCAAAATGGAAATACAAAACAGATAAGGAAAAAGGTTTTTGATAAATAAAAAACAGAGCCAGAGAGCAAAGCAGGCCAGCCCATCTCCTCTCTCCCTCTCTCTGCCGCTCAGCGCGCCCGCTTCCGGCCCAACAACAACCCACCAGAGGCCTCGTACCGCTTCAGCTCTTGTCGACGTTATCGTCAACCTTCGTTTGCCAAGCAACTACGTGTCACCAGCGCCGCCGTCTCCATGCACCGCGATTCCCACCCGTTCGCGCCGCTGAGGAGAAGGATAAGGTCGCCCCATGCCGTAGTCCTCTTCCCCTCGAGCTCTGACTCTCCCATGTGCCTCTCTCTTCCCCAATTTCTCTCTGGCTAAACCCGATCTCATCGGAGCTCAATGGACCCGGTGTTCCCGACCTCGCCGTGACCTGGTGATACCACCGTTTGAACCACCACTGTCTCCTTGTTCTCCTAGTTCAAGCTCGCAAGCCGGGGAAGCCCCAGATGCTCCAATCGGTATCTCCGTCCCCGACTCTGACCGCCGCCGTCACCATCGATCTGGCCCCGTCCGGCCTCCCCTCGCTTCCTCGACCTCACGGTCGCGTTCGTGGTGAGCTTCTCGTCCTCCTGGACCCCTCCTCCCTCTCTGTCTTGATCTATGTCGTGCTCGCGTCGAAGCTCGTCGTGCGCCGCCGCTGGAGATGGTTGCCGGCGAAGCTCTGGTGACCGAAAAAGAGTGGCGCCGCCACTAGCTAGCTCGCCCTGCAGCCCTGGATCGAACCACACACCCAGCTCGTGCGCGCGTGCTCGGAATCGCTGACGCGGATGACCATCTGCAGGTTTCCGGCGATGTGATGTCACGGTGACGTCGTGCCAATGTGGCGCTGACGTGTTTGTGGGTCCCGTTGACCGCTGACCGCTTGCGTGGTGTGCTGACATGGCCCTGGGCCCGTTCTATAAGTGTCTTTGGATAGGTCTAGATGCAGTAACAAAGTACCTGGCCACAGTAATGACGTCATGCTGATGTAGTAAAGCTAATAAAAGGTTTTAAATAAATCTAGAAATTGAATAAAACTTGTAAAATCAATATCTAATGATTTATAAGTCAGAAAAATACAAATAATATATCAAAATGTTCAGAAAAATGAGAACTATCTAATTAAGCTATAATCATGCATTGATCAACAACTTTCATAACAAGTATAATTAGAAGAACATAGTAACCCCTCGCAGGTGATTCCGGAGTTTCTCCGAGTTAGGGTTTGTGCCCCTCGGAACCCAGATTAAATAGTCAAGCATGCTTTAGGGTTATATTTCAATACAAATTAACTTGTCATATCATCATTATTGCTTGAGCATTTCATCGATGCCATGTGTTGATTGTATCCCTCTCTTTCTGGTGTTTGGTTCTCCGTGGTAGAATACGATATCGAGATCGAGATCGAAGCCCGAGGTCAACACCGTCGAAGATCGAAGATTGAAGAACAATACTTGACCAGCTATAACCAAGTCAAGTACAAGGCTCCCGAAGATCTGCTTATCTGTTATCAACTAGCAAAGACAAGCATAGCCCCACCATGATATAATCCTATGTTTTCGAAAGCATTTCAATTATGCCATGATGCATACGATTCTACTGTGGTATTTTATCGATAGATAGAGTATCCTATCTGTTGCATACTCCCTTGAGATTATATTACCTACTCCATTGCTCCTAGCATAACCTGGTTTGGCTTGTGTGCACTGCTAGAGCTTATGTCTGTGTCCTGCTTAGCCATGCATAGTTGTTGAGTCTGGTCCATCCAGATGATGTATCAGATGAAGAGAATCTAGTATGACAGGAGAACGTGATGAGATGATATCAGAGGTGATATAAGTTAAACATGCTAAGGCTTGTATGGGAGGTGTAGTGACCTCAGATCGGTAAGGATCCTAAGTCCCTGTGATTAACATGCTAGTCCCTGGATCAATAGCTAGCACTCACAGTCGATGAAATATCATGTAAAACACAAGTCTTTATTACATGAATCGAATAATCTAGAGTTTACATTATTACAACAAAAGCGAAAAATATACAACATGAGTCCCATCAATGCCACATGCAGGTTGAGTGAAGACCCGCGTTCCTAGCGCACCTTTCAACGATCTCCGAAATTCTGCACATGAAACATGCAGCCAACAAGTTGGGTCAATACTTTGAATGTATTGGCAAATTACACCAAGGAAGGAAAGACTAACTCTACATGCAAGGCTAGTTTAGGATTTGGAGTTCATTTGCATAAAGCTAATTTTCACTAAGTATGGAGAGAAAAGGGAGAGAGAGTTTTACCCTACTTTGTAAACATTTGCTTAGATAAAATAGGGTCGAATGGCACACGAGGATATTACTCACCAAGTGTCCAAACAACCAAACACTTGGATATTACTCACCAAGTGACACTTGGATATTACGCACCAAGTTCCCAAAATCCCACCCATTGGCGATATTACTCACGCCATGGGGTTTCAAAACTTTGTTTAGAAAAGAGAGAGAGGAAGATCCTTCAGAGGCTCCATCCTTCAGATGCTCAATGTTGTTCTGTTTTCGTGAACACGGCTGATCGATCAGATTGCAATACTCTCGAGAGTTTGTGCACTTTACCCATAATCCACGATCAAGTCCTTTTACAGACAAGACCATGGTGAGGCTTTCCCTTAGTAGCCCCTCTACCTTCTGGATCCAACCGTGCCAAGAACCTCCAAATATTGGTACCCAGGTGAGGTTTCCCACTAAGTACTAGGCCAAGACAGAGCCCATATGTATTGTGGTTGCCTTTGGAAGCTTGAATTACGAAACATGGCAGACTTCTTTGATTCCTGGGCGGCCGTCCTCCACCAAAATCTCACTCGTTGACCCGACAACCATTCCGCCCAGAAGAAAACTTAGTTTTATTTGAAGTGGATTTGAGAAGAAAAGTTTGCTCTAGAGAGCCTTTATACTTAGAAAAATTCCTTGTCTTTCGAACCCCCCAACGATACTTTGTATATATAGCATAGCAAGCAATACTTAGCAAAAACAGGGGTAACCTATTAGGAGGGAAAATCCTAAGTATAGAGCTACTCATGGCATACTACAAAATCATCGCACTTGCAAAATAATGCTAAGGAGAAATTCTACTAGAACATCCTACACATGCATACTACAGAATTTTGAAGATCACATGCATAGGATCAAAACTGGGACAAAAATTATGAACAAGTGGTGTAACTTGCCTTATGTTGATAATATGGGTGATGATTGTATTTATCCGCAGCAATCGCACTCTCCGAATAATCTAATACGAGGACAAGGTAGTTCCAATCAAAACAATTGCAAACATAGCAAACACAACAAGGATGATCAAAAACATGCATGATGGTTTAATATGTTATAATGCTTACATTTAGTTCTCTGAGCATTAATAGATCATATGATGCATGTATGAGATCAATTAAAGCAATGGAGTACTTGTTATTAATAATTACTTGCCAATATAGGGGTTTTAATAGTTCTGTTGTAACGCCTATTCTAACTGTCGAATTAAATTTATTTCTTGGGTTTACTGGATAGAGGACGTTAATACGAACCAGTAGGCGTTGGATTCACCCTAATCGGAGTTATAGATCTTTTTGTATGATTTAAATAGTGTTTAATGGGTTTTAAATGATTCATACAGTTTCTGTTGCCTAAAAATCAAACTAAAATTATATCTTTAATCTCCACAGAATTGTGATTCCAGGGACATATTATTTGTAATTTTCTGAGGAGTATTTATTTTCTAATGAATTTATTACTCTAAATAAGCCATTAAACTATTTATTTAATTGCTGCGAAACCTTACAGTATTTTCCTGAACCATTTGCAGATTGATGATCTACATGGAACCAGCTTTCTATTGGTATATTATTTATATTTTTGTGATATGCAAATAATTTTCTATGAATTTAATGATTTATAAAGCCATTAAAACTAATTAAATCACTACGGGGTAAATATTCCTCAAAGGCTGGATCCAACCAGATATTATTAATCTACATTACAGTAGCTTCAATTTGATATATTGTTCATATTTTTTGGAGTTACATATAATTTCCTATGAATTTATTAACCTAAAAGACCATTACATCTAATTAAATTACTGCAGTAACCACGTATAGTAAAAGTTGGATCTATTCTGATAAGATGATTCTACGTAAAATTATCTTCAATTTGATATATTACACGTAATTTTTGGACGTTGTATGAATTTCTAATGAATTTTACAAGTTAGATCTATAATGTGCAATTTTAAATTCGAATGGAATATTCCAGAGAATATTCCGCTGACTGGACAGGTTGACTTTGCATGCTGACTGGGACTAGATGCTGACCTGATGATGACGTGGCGTTGATGAGGAAGCTGACCGGAATGACGACATGGCACGCACCGGTTTGATTGGATCTCGACCGTCTGGATAGGATCCGGTGGCTAAAAGAAGAGATCGAACCGATTTTGGCTCAGAATAGATAAGAAACAGATCTGGGTTAGAGAGACAAATCCGTAGGTCAAATTGAAAAACTTAGAACATGAAAGTGGTGGGGAATCATTAGTCCTACCTTCTCACCAAAGGAATTTGGATTTGAAGAAACGAGCGCGAGTACATCTTGGATTTACACCGTCAGATCTGAAATATTGCGATGCGAAATTCTCCGGCTGTGGTGGATGAAAAGACGTGAGGTTTTTCGGGACTGAAATATTTCGACGAGTTCTACAACTTCCGTTTTTTGGCCGAAGGCAAAAAACAAAGTCTAGATGGGTCAAAAAGCGAAATAAGATCCGGGCATGTGTAGATTCGGGATTTCGAGAAGAGAAACTCGTACAGCCGTGGCTCCACGAGTTTATATGGAGATTTAGAATGGTGTAGAGATAGGCCTTGGAGTAGGGAACAAGTAGAAACAAACGGAAGTCGATTCGGAGTTGTAGATAAAAAGTTATCAGAGTTTGAATAGAGATAGGTTTAAGAAAACAGGTTTTGCACGGTTTTTAAAGCATCTAAGAGATCGATCAACCCGGGTCTGGCTGCTGGCTGGTCCGGTTCGGTCCTTGCTGGGCCACCGGCTGGCTCGGCCAGCCCATTGGTTTTTTTCTCTTTTTTTTCTTTTTCTTTTTCTATTTACTTGTTTCCCTCATATCTTTTGCATACGAACTCCAAATGACATGATTCTTGTTTCTAAATTTTTATAAAATCGAATACATCATTGTAGGATCATATTTGTAATATTTTTACTAGTTTTCAAATAGTGGGTTTATAAATCCTTGTATATTCCATTTTATTTATATCTTTATTTATTTGTATTTATTCCATAACTTTCTCATACTAGCTCCAAATGAGCTCAATTTTGTTTCTAAAATTTTGTAATATTAATTGAATCTCTCTAGGCTATAATTATCAATAATTTATGCCTTAGCAACAGTGGGTTTTATAAAGTCAATTTAATTACCTTTAGGAACATTTGGGCGAATCAACAATAGGATTTAGCTACCAGGATTTGGATTCAGTTTGTGAGAACTTTGCATGGATGTAATGAAATGCTTCGTGATTTTCATTTTGAAATCTTGCACACCAATTCTACAATCCATAATCAATCCATGCCCTTTTGCTTATATGGCTACTTAGGTCATAACAAATGAATATAAGATTTTGAATTCAAGGTTGAGAGGATTTTCTATTCAAAAAGTTTCTTCTCTTTGAGAATTTTCAACAAAGTCAAACAATCAATCAAACTATTGATTTTATTTATAACATTCCAAAATAGGAAAAAATTTGGTATGTTACAGGAGGCCACGGTGGGATGTGGTTTTTCTAGTCCCATGCTCGCCACCACTAGGAACTGAGTTCTTGCCTTTGGAACCGATACGAGCGTACAACAACACGGGGCTTGGGAACCCCTCGCCTGATTAACTTGGCTAGTAGATTCCATGAGTCACATAGTTCGGTGTTCTATTCGACATATGCATAGAAAACCTTTTGAAAGATCTGTCGGGTGAAGGTGCATTCATAACAAGTAGGGAAGAGTGGCCGCGATTGCTTGGGATTGATAGCGCCCCTGGTAAACCAACCTCGCCTCACATCTTTAAGTACCGGCTTCGGGATTTAACCCGTTACGGCGGAACCATACTTATTGCATGACTCATGGTCTCAGAAAATGCAAGGTAAAGATCGTGGCCAACCACCCTCTGTCGGCCTTCCAATGAAGAGGGCTAAAACATTGGCATTAAGAGTCGGTTGGTACGTGTGGGTAAAGTTGTACACCCCTGCAGGGTTAAATCTTTTCGAAAAGCCGTGTTCACGGTTATGAACGCTTGGTGACCAGATTCTAAGATCATACAGAACTATGAACCTAATCGTAAAACTTGGTAGATCAACATGTGCTTAAGGATGCTTCCTCATGGGTACGAGAGGGTGATCCTAGTTAGGTTGTGTAACACCCTCGCCTGATAAGGCTGAGTTCATGTGTATAGTGCCAATCCTTGGATCGGTTCACTGGAACACACAGTACAAAATGATAGCAAACATAACTGTGCATCATAAATACAACAAATATGATCCAGAATTTACATTATATTACAGCGGAAAGCAATTACAAGGTAGATCTCCATCCTTCAAATGTTCCACAGGCAAACAATTGTTGAGTGGAGTCTCGTGACCTATGAACAATCACTCATATACGATATAACCTGCAACATAAAACGTAGCAGCTCCAAAGGTTCAATACATGGAATGTATGGCAAGTAGGCTAAAGTGGTTAACAACAGATCTATCAACTACATGCTTATTTGGCTAAGTGGAGTTCAGGCTCATTTGCATAAAGAAATAGTTTTATCCTAACATTTGTAACAAAGTAGTTTTGCAATATGATAAATAGGACACTCCGGTTCACTCTCAGGTGCTCCTACCCAATTATGTTTACCCAACAAGTTTTAAGCATCAAGAAATAAGGATGGGCGAGAATATGTCATAGCATCAGTATCAGGTTGCTCGAATTGTCCATAACTGGGGACACGGCTAAGCACTTAGTTTATACACCCTGCAGGGGTTTGTACACTTTACCCATGTGACTTGGCCAACCTAGCTCAGACCACCACACTCATATTGTGTGATGATAGGGAGAAGTCCAAGACAAGACAATTCGGGAAGAGCTTCCCAAACCCATCCACGCATCGTACCAACCTACACTATTCTACATCTCTGGCTACGTAGGGTTCGGGTCGCCACAACCTACTAAGTCCAGCCAGCCACCCACTCTTACTGGCACATGGTTGCACACGAAAGCTATCAAATAAAGAAACCAATCCTTTCTTAGTGTCCTGGGCGGCATTCCCCACCAATATCCACACTCGATGACCCAATCAAAGCCATTCCGCCCAGGTGGTTCATTAAAATCATGTTGGTTTGTCATTTAGCAAAATATAATCCTTTCAAAACATATAACTTTTCATGGTATGATTCCCTTCCTCGTCTAAATAGCATAGCTAAGCAATCTACCAATACGATGGCTCATAAACAAGGATTGCTAGGGAATAATATGGGACATAGCATAGCATATACACATCAATTCCTACATATGCAATTCTACAAAAACATCTACAATGCATAGGAAAACAGTAGGACATTTATGACCAAGATAGCACCACTTGCCTTTTGTTGTAGATGTAATCGATTAGATAATCCTCACAATAGAGAAGATTGCACTCGTCATGATCACAATACTTGCAATCATAATACTTGCAATCACAGTAGTTGCACTCCCCGCAATTTAACGTTTGAAGCAAACACAACAAACACACCATTCAAAACATTGCAAACATGCAATAATACAATAAAACGATGATGAACAAATGCATGTATGACAATTTAATAAGCCACAATGGTTGTATTTAGTTCTATGAACATTACTACAACACATGATGCATGTGTAGAATTATTTAATGCAATAGGGTATTTATTATTAATTCTTGATTGCCAATATAGGGATTTTAATAGTTCTGTTTGAACTTCTGTGCTCATTGCCGTATTAAATTTATATCTGCAGTGTACTGGATATAGGACATTAATACAAACCAGTATCAATTGGATTCACCCTAATCGGAGTTATAGATCTTTTTAAATAATTAAAATACTACAGAATGTATTATAATGCTCCTAACATTATACGTACTGTACACCTATAATTTTAATTCATAAACTGGTTCTACTCTTTCTTGTGATTCCAGAGACATATTATTTGTAATTTTCTGAGCAGTATTTATTTTCTTATGAATTTATTACTCGAAAATGGTTATTAGCTTGTTTAATTATCTACAGAAAAACCTTACAGTATTTGCCTGAACCATTTGCATATTGATGATCTACTTGGAACTAGATATACATCGGTATATTATTTATATTTTTGTGATATACAATTAATTTACTATGAATTTAACGATTTCTAAAGCCATTAACACTAATTAAATTGCTACGGGTTAAATAATCCGCAAAAGTTAAATCCAACCAGATATTATTAATCTATATTATAGTAGCTTCAATTTGATATATTGTTCATATTTTTCGGAGTTACAGATAATTTTCTATGAATTTATTGACCTAAAAGACTATTAAAACTAATTAAATTGCTACAGTAAATGCATACTGTAAATGTTAGATCTAATGCAATATTATCATTCTACACGTTTTTCTGAATCCATTGATATATAGTTTTCTATTTTTGGATCTACGGATATGTTTATATGATTTTTGTAAGTTTACACAATTTCCTACAATTTAAATTAAATTTCAAATTTACATGGAATATTCCTGCTGACTGGGCTGCTGACTAGGCGCTGTCCTAGCCGTTGACATGGACGCTGACGAAGCTGGACACGTGGCGAGACCTCATTGGCTGATACCACTTTGTCTGGTGGATCTAATCGTGGCCGTGCAGATGAGATCCAACGGATGGGGAGAGAAGATCGGCTCGATTTTGGCTCAGAATAGATAAGAAACACATCTGTGTTAGAGAGACAAATCCGTAGGTCAAAGTAATTTGGATTTGAAGAAACGAGCGCGAGTAGATCTTGGATTTACACCGTCATATCTGAAATATTGCATTGCGAAATTCTCTGGCTATGGTGGATTAAAAGAGGTGAGGTTTCTCGGGATTGAAAGATTTCAACGAGATCTACAACTTTCGTGTTTTAGCTGAAGGCAAACGACGAAGTCTAGATGGGTGAATAAACGAAATAAGTTTCGGGCATGTGTAGATTCAGGATTTTGAGAAGAAAAACTCATACAGCTGGGGCTCCACAGGTTTATATGGAAATTTAGGACAGTGAGGAGATCGGTCTTGGAGTAGGGAACACGTAGAAACAAACGGAAGTCGATTCGGAGTTGTAGATTAAAATATATAAGTATTTGAATAGAGATAGATCTAGAAAACGATTTTTTGCACGATTTTTAAAGCGGAGGTGGGATCGATCCCTTTCTGGTGGATGCTCGGTCGGCTGAATGGGCCGGCCGGTTGGCCCATTAGGTTTTTTTCCTTTTTCTTTTTCTTTTTCTATTTTTCTATTTCCTTTATATCTTTTGCATATGAACTCCAAATGATATGATTCTTGTTTCTAAAATTTTCTAAATTCGAGTAGATCATCGTAGGATCATATTTGTAATCTTTTTACTAGTTTGAAAGTAGTGTATTTATAAATCCTCGTATATTTTATTTTATTTATATCTTTATTTGTTTGTATTTATTCCATAACTTCTTCATAATAGCTCCAAATGAGCTCAATTTTGTTTCTAAAATTTTGTAATAATCATTGGATCTTTTTAGGCTATAATTTAGCAATAATCACTGCCTTAGAAACAATGTATTTTTATAAAGCCAATTTAATTCCCTTTAGTAACATTTGGGCAAATCAACTATAGGATTTAGATACCAGGATTTGGATTCAGTTTTTGAGAACTTTGCATGGATGTAATGAAATGCTTCATGATTTTCATTTTGAAATCTTGCACACCAATTCTACAATCCATAATCAATCCATGCCCTTTTTCCTATATGGCTACTTAGGTCATAACAAAAGAATATAAGATTTTGAATTCAAAGTTGAGAGGATTTTCTATTCAAAAAGTTTCTTCTCTTTGAGAATTTTCAACAAAGTCAAACAATCAATCAAACTTATTTATTTATTTCACATTCCAAAATTAGGAGAATTTTGGGATGTGACAGACTACCACCGTTAAAATAAATCTCATCCCGAGATTTGGGAAGGCTAGAAAGAAAGAAAGGTTCGGGATCCATTAGGATGCTACCACCCTTAAAAGAAAATTGAATAGGTCATTTCTCGAGGATTCACTTAGCCCAGATTGGTTATCCTTTAGACTTTTATTGGCACAATGTCTCTAGCACATTCTAAACATCATGATTGATAGTTTCCGAGTAGGCACTTCTTAAACTAGTGAAACTCTCATGGTGGGCATATTTGTTGTAGGCATTGGCATCCGTTCACCACGTTACGCTTAGTTATAATTGTGATAATAGAACTATAGAATTCTGGATAGTTACTTTACGAACTGGTATCATATTGTTTTGAGTGTCAATCTAAAGTTTAAAAGTCATATTGCATACTTTCAGCAAACTCCGTTAACTCCATGAAGTTTAATAATTGGTATTAAATCAAGAGTAATAATTCCAGTGTTAGTGTCTAAAGTATCATGTTTGTCTCCATGACTCTTGATATTCAAAGATTGTTTTGATATCAAGGTTATCTAGGAGTTGAAAGAATTGTTTCAGAAACCATTATGTGTGGAAGATATTGCGATATCCAAAACAATGTTTTGGTTGCAACATGATAGAGTATAATTTAGGAATCCTAGCCCCAAAATGTCTGTCTAGTTAGGATGGAGCCTCTCTCCCTCCACCTCCCACCGTCTGTGTGATCGTCGGTGATCCCTCATCTCCGGCCATCCCTAGCCTCCTCCAGCCTCTTCTCCACTCCTTTTCACCCCAGCATGGATCCTTTGAAGAGTTGTTGGAAGGTCTCTTACACTGGAGCCAAGGAGGAGGGTAAGTTTTTCGAAGGTTTGTTGCACGTTTTGGTGGATGAGTAGTGGGTGGTTCTTCTGAATTCCAAAGGATCACCTCTTGAGGGGAGACAACTTTCTTCTAGGGAGGTTAATCGCCTAGATTCTGTTGTGAGTTTTCCTTGCCATTTGGCATGTGTGCATGGTGCTTCTGTTTCCGCGGTATCACCTAGATCTTTCTCGGTGAAGAAGTTTCTCCTTTAAAGTGGAAAGTCTATTGCAAATATCTAGTGGATTCTAGTGTCAACCCCAAGCAGGCTTTTCTTGTTCTAAGGACTCAATCTCACAAACTGAATTTGCTGAATAAATAGGAAGTTCTTATTGATGCTAGGTTCTTATTGGAAGGTGAAAAAATTGTCCCTGGTTAAGTCTTCAATATGCATGTTCATCAAGTTTGTGTGATTGAAGAAGTTGTCCATGCAATGGCTGATTGCCCCATGGAAGCTAGTAAGGTCATTGAGAAGCCTATCATCTGTGAGCCTTCGAAAGCTTCACCACCTTCTTTAAATTTTAGTGTTGGCCTTAGCTTTGAGAAGGTTTTAAAAAGGAAATTTGGATATTCAGTGAACTTTTTTGGGACTGGTTTTCGTAGAAGGGAATTCTTTTTGGTTATATACTTTGGCAGATCTTGTTTCAGATTGTATGTGCAAACAGTTGGTCTAGTTCTTTAGGCTTGCTTTCGTGGCTCTGCTGCTCTTTACCATGTTACACATCTTCTGAACAGAACCTTCGGATTTTCTGTTGCGTCCAGAGTAGTGGGTTTTGAAATTTACAATGAGGGCATTTTTCACAGAAGGATTTCAAGTTTTTTGTTAGCTTGTGGGGAGAAGGTGGACCTAATTGGAGAGCTTAGGAAATAAAATTTTATCGTGAATGTGACAGTGAATGGAAATTGGTTTCTAATAATAAAAAATTAGATGTTAAGGAAAAGTTTGCAAGGAAGTTTTTTCTTAGAAGGATTCTACCCCTGTTTTCAAGCAATCAGTTTTTGAATGGCTGGAATTTCCGTTATAGTCAAAGCATTCAACAGTCGATATTTAGGGGTGTTTTAATGGAGCGTTTAAAGGGCCATCTTATGCTGAAATTGTCAGTAATAATGATGTTAACTGTCAGGTGGAGAAAATTCCGTTGCGGCATCCAGAAATTATTGCAAATTCAAAGCTCCCCGGTAACCTTCCTTTTTGGAAATTTCCTTCCTTCCCTGTTAAGCCCTAGCCCAATAAACATTTCCTAACCTGGTTTAAGGTCCATGGCCCCTGTGTGCAAATTAAGCAAGCCACCTGCTTTAAAGATTATTGTCAATTCTTTTCACAAGAAGAAATAAAATGTCTCCTCGTCTCCTCGACGTCTTCGTTTCCTCTGAGAACCACCGTTCCTCTCCCTGATTTCGCTCACTCGCAGGAGACACCGCTATCCCCTGCGACAATGGCGAATATTCCTATCGACCCTGAGCCTTTTGTGCCTAGAGGTTTTCAAATTCTACAGATTCCTGGAAAAACCTCGATCAAGCGGGTGGTTGTGCCAAGGAGGCCAAGAATACATGAGCACTTCACCATTGCCACCATTGAACCGCTTCCCCAAGGTCAGGTACCCTTTGAGATTATTAGAGATGTGATGCAAGATTTCTTGGTCAATGTGGCAAAGTGGGTTTTAGAGTTATTCAAAAGCATCCGTTTGGTCAGGCTTTGGTGCAGTTTAGTAATGTTAGTGATAGGGACAGACTGGTCAGGAATATTCCTATTGCTTTTGTAACATCCCAGCATTAGAGCTTAGAAATAAGCTAAACCCAGATGTGTGCATTGCATTCATGCATAGAAAATCCGAATAATTTTCGCGCTTTTGAACAAAACTTGTCAAAGTGATTGAAGATTCTCTTAACTTGATGGAATTGAAGTAGATCATCAAGTTGACTGCGATAAGTTTCAATATGACCTTTGCTAAAACCTTATTTTGGGTAAACATGATTTGATCTAAGGGTAGATCAAATGTTATAAAATTAAACCCTAATACATTACTTAATGATTTATATTTGATCCTTAGGTGATCATATCATAATATTCATTATAATCACTCATGAATACCAAATTATAAATATAACACAAATAATAAGAATGTAACAACTATATCTTAATCTCATCTACTTATACCATGAGTATCATGATTATACCTAACTTTAACTCTCTAATGAGATTGAGTAGGAAAGAAACCAAAGTCAAGATCATTCACCATATATCTTTCTTTCCATATCAATCCTTATCATCTCTATTGAATCCTATCATTATATTTGTTGTTCATCAACATTGAGTAATCAACTATTGATTCACCAATTCTTAACCTATTAATTCTTGACCTATCAACTCTTGTCCTTATTATAGCATTCACTTAAGGCTTATAAAGAAAGAAGTAAGTAGAGGTAAATAGTGATGCTAGTTTTAGATGTTATATATAGGATGGGAGTAATTGGAGGAAATCAAATCAATATGGTAACAAAGAAGATTACAAGGATGAAGTCTGAAGATAAGTTACCAGGAGTAGTCCTATTGGATCAAGTAGGTATAGTCAATGAATTATATCACTTAATCCAATAAAGCTAAATGGAAGATAATTATAATACAACTGTAATGTTGTATTTATGAAGCCTTGTTTAGCCAACTGGAAACCTGAACCATAAAGGATCAAAGGATTATAATGATCATGCCTTACTCACCAATATGGAATGCTTATACCAAGTATAAGTGAAATTGGTGGATAAAACATGATTGAACCATAGTATAGATATATTATCCTAGATTATCCATGAAAAGTCATGTTAATATAATGAGAGGTTGGAGTATAAGATACTGGAATCAAGTAGAAATATGATAGTATGATTAAGATGATGCTAGAGCACATTGAATCAGAGAAGTATTATCTTCCTCTTGGGAAATACTAAACACTTAAGGAGAGTAGAATTTGATATATACATCCATTAGAGTAATGTTAGTGGATGATTAAGGAAGAGTATGACTGGAGTTAGAAGTAACTACTTGATGGATTGGAGATTATCAGCAGTAGAATAGTTGATTAACCAAGTATGGATATGAGAAGATTACGAAAAGTTCTAGTGTCAAGCTCATTGATTTACAAATGGATTTAGGAGGAGAAATAGTATATCTAGGAAAGGAATTCCTTAATCAGAAGTCCAGAATTATGAAATATGGAATATAGGAATCCTTGTTAAACACTAAACCCTAAATCTAAAACCAAACCTAATATCCACTTTCTATGGTTGATCTATCATCTTGTTTCCACAATGCTTTATAGGAATATTTTCCTATAGCAAATCAATTAAGCACATATTTTCTCAATTCCAATTATCATGATCACATATGCTTAAGAACTATATTTATCAATTATGTCTCATAAGTTATCCTAGAAAACAATCCCACTATTTTAATTTAAAGGATGATATTAATAAAGATCATAAACATAAAGACAATATGTTTAGCCATTCCCCCTTATTCACAATTATCAAAGGATATAAAAATATTAAAACTCCCATAATTCATGGTAGACATTTAGGGCACGGCCAACGCGCCAGGGTGGACGGCTGCCTCACGTTTCCACATATGACCACGTATGACTCTACTTGCCAACTAGACCAAACCTACCGACTGCAGAGAGAAGCGGTCTCTTGTAGATGATCTCGCTTCTCCCCTGACAAAAACGACAAGGCGACTGCTTGGGCATCGCGGTGTGGGAAACAGTCGCCCCGGTGGAATCCCGCTCTCTGGACCACGCCGTCAACCAGATCCCGCGCTCCCGCTCCCGCCAGATCCTGCGCTCCCGCCCAATCCCGCGCTCCTGCTCCCGCCAGATCCTGCGCTCCCGCCAAATCCCGCGCTCAGCAGTCCGGCCAAGAGGTGAACGAGGGGAAGGCCCGAGCACACGGAGGCGAAAAACAGGCAAAGAAGGCGGCATGCCCTGGTCATCCTCGAACGCTCGCCGGTGACCCGTCGATTTGCTAGCTCCTACAAGGTACGAGTCTCTCCCGTGTGTCCACTCGCCTTTCTCTCGTTGATTCAGATGTGGAGTTCCCTATGGTTTTGATTCTTTTGTAGAAATTGGATTAATTTAGTTCGATCTGGTAAATAGATTGTTTTCCAAGATCAAAATCGCTTCCTTGATGCTGCAATTTTGATATGTATATTCAATTTTGTTAGAGGCCTGAATGCCGGCCGAGAGAGATTGGAGGGGTATCGAGGTCGGCTAGCTTGTAGGGACCCGCGACACCTCATCCTACGCCTCGCAGTGCACCAACGCCCTCATCGCTGGCCTTTTCCTCTCCCAGTGCACGCACCGCCGTTCCCGATCGAGCTTATACTCTGCGCCCTCAGCGTCTACGATGCCTACTGATTAGTTAGTCAATTGTCTTAATTTGTTTGGTTTGGTTAGATCTTCTAAACCGTGTACGTGTAGGCTTTGATTGTTGCTTAGCGAATTTGACAATACTATGTGGCTTTTACAGATTCTAGTTGGGCGGGGTTGGGATATCTTCTCTTTGTGTAACAAATGGTGCATTGTACTGTGAACCAGCGAGACCGGGGAATTACGGATCAGTAGCAAGTGCCTTTGTAAATTCCCAGTTCCCCAATATTTTTCTCTTGGAAACTAGAAGAGAAATTACTTTAGGATGTAACATATTTGCAGGATTGTGTGTTAAAAAAATATAATTTTGGTCATCTAGATTACTTTCTACATACTTGTTCATGGCGTCCCTGTTCATTGCTTTCTTGCAGCTCAATTTGTCGGTATGTCAGATCTGAGTTCTGATGAGTTCAACGATGAAACCATTGACCCAACCGAATTGTTCTCATTAGAAGGTTACCTTGCACAACAAAATAATCTCAACAACTTTGCTATCCAAATTGCAACCAATATTCATGATGCACTAGGAGCTCCAAGTACTAGGCGTCGATCGGCCCCTAGGATACACATTGAAAGGAATAGAGAATTCTACAATGAACATCTCATCGCAGATTACTTCTCTGATAATCCTACCTTTCCTGATTACTACTTCCGTAGAAGGTTCCGCATGCGAAGAACACTCTTTGTACGCATTGTGGAAGCTCTTGGCGAGTGGTCTCCCTCCTTCACTCAAAGGACAGATGCCCTAGGACGTCCTGGTCTATCACCTTATCAGAAGTGCACTGCAGCTATCCGTATGTTGGCATATGGTGCTCCAGCTGATGGAACAGATGAATACATAAGGATTGGTGCAAGCACAACACTCAAGTGTCTTGAGGGATTCGTTCAAGGGGTCATTGCCAAGTTTGGTGGAGAGTATTGCGAAGGCCAACAACTGAAGACGTGCAACGTCTACTTGAACAGGGTGAGGCTCATGGTTTTCCTGGTATGTTAGGAAGTATCGACTGCATGCACTGGGAGTGGAAAAATTGCCCGATTGGATGGCAGGGGCAGTTTACCCGTGGTGACTATGGTGCCCCTACAATCATCCTTGAGGCTGTTGCATCCCATGATTTACGGATATGGCATGCCTTCTTTGGTGTTCCAGGATCCAACAATGATATTAACGTGCTCAATCAGTCACCACTGTTTACCGAAACGTTGCAAGGGAATGCTCCTCGGGTAGAGTACTATGTCAATGGGCAAAAATACAAGAAGGGGTATTATCTTGCTGATGGAATATATCCGGAGTGGGCTGTTTTTGTGAAGACCATAGCTCTACCTCAAACTGATAAGGATCGGTTATTTGCGAAGAAACAAGAAGGCGCGATAAAGGATGTCGAACGTGCATTTGGAGTTCTACAACAACGCTTCAAAATTGTTGCTGAACCATCACGTCTTTGGGACCAAACGGACATGGCCAATGTTATGAAAGCATGCATAATCATGCACAACATGATACTAGAGGACGAGAAAGTCGTGGAATTGCCGTTTGATTTGAATGAAGCTCTTGGAACTTCTAGTGCTCTACCACCTACAGTAGTTACTGGTGCTACTCCTTTGCTCTCCGATGTCATCAGAAGGGATGTCGAGATTCGTGACCGGTCGGTGCACAAACGGCTCAAAAATGATTTGGTCGAACATATTTGGGAAAAATTTGGCAAAGATCTAAATAACTAGTTGTAATTTACATGATTGAGTACTCCTTTTCTTTTTCAGTGAATAACTATTTGTAATAACTATTTGGCAAAGATCCCATTTGTATGCTTTGTATTTGAACAACCATTTGTGTGATCTATTCCAGTGAACTACTATTTGTCATACTATATCACATTTCAGTTTGTATGATTTGTTATATTGAATCTGCATTACTTAATGAATTCTTCTACTTTTCAGCTGCAATGGATTATCGTCCTCCTAATGGTTTCTTGAGCTTCCTTCAAGAGCAAAGGCATCCCAATTTCACCTTTCCAGCTAACCAGCAGTTTGGTTTCCAATATCCTATGTTCCCCACGATGCCGCCACCACCACCAGCCAATCACCATCCCTTCTCATCCAGACCTGATCCTAGGACCCCAGCTCCACCAACTGGCAAGAGAAAACGAGTCACAATTGATGTGGAGGAGGACGTCCGAGTGTCAAGAGAGACTGATTTAGAGAAGCAAAGGTTGTACTATACAAAGGATGAGGACATCAGATTGGTAAGCTCTCTTTGCACTATCTAATGCTAAGTGATCCGAGCAAGTTTTATGTCACTTTCTTGTCCAATGTAACATTCTGCTACTTTCTTTGTGCAGGTGAGTGCTTGGTTGCGCAACTCTGTGAATCCTATTGAAGGTAATGCAAAAAAGGGAGAATACTACTAGAAGGAGGTTGCAGATTTGTATAACAGTACAACTGAGAGTGACCAGAAGAGGGACATTAAGCACCTCAAGAACCACTGGTATAAAACAACTCCTAAGGTAACATCATTCAATGGATGCTACAATCAGATCAGAGACACCTATGCAAGTGGTCATTGTGATAAACAACTCATGCAGCAAGCTCAGGAGCTGTACCACAGCCGCCATGGACACCAGTTCATGTATGTGCATTGGTGGGAAGCTGTGAAAGATAGCCAAAAGTGGAAGATTCACGTCTATACTGAAGGAGATGGAACAAAGAGGTCATCATCAGGACCAACTGAGAAAACTCCACGTCCTATTGGTGTCAAAGCCGCCAAGAAAGCAAGAGGAAAAGAGAAGGAAGCCCCGACTGAGATAAATGGAATGAAAGAACAGATTGGGGATTTTCTACAAGCACAAGCTGAGACAAAGGTGCAAAACGGAGAGATGATGGAATTGCAGAGTCGACTATCTGCTGAGAAGCTAGAAGCTAACAGACTTGCATATGAGGCAGCCAAGGAGAGAACGGTGGCTAAGCTAGCTGAGGAGAGGACCAAGTTGTTTGACAAGTTCACTGAGATGTTGAATACGGACACTACAAAGATGGAGCCCTGGGCAAAAGAAATGCATGTAAGGGCTGTCACGAGGTTAGGAGATCAACTTTTCAAGGAAGTGTAGGAGGTATACTTGCTACAGCTTGTTCCTGTTTTGTTAAATGTCATATTCATACAAATTTCTTGTTTTGTTAAATGTTGTAGTCATTCAAAATATCTTTGTTGCCTGCCAGTTATGTATAGTGTATGCATCTTATATATTTCGTGCTTTTTCAACAGGAGCCATGTATAAGGAAGGAAGCATAGAAGATACATGTCTTTTTTGTGATTCGGCTAGGAAGGATATATCAGCGAAGTGAGTTTGAGCTTCTAAATTGGTGAATAACAGGAGATGATATGTGATAAGTTTGGCATATTTTGTTTTTATGTGTAAATTTGGATGGTGTTTGGGTCGAATTTGAAACTTTATTTGGTATTTTGCTATCTCGGATAAATGAATTTGTTTTAAATCTATGGTTCAAATGAGGGGTTGTTGTGTAGTAAAAAGTAGTCAGACAAAAAAGCAGGAGTATGACCTCATATGGAGTAGCTTCCGTTGGGGCTTATTTTTTACACTTGGTGGCTCGTCTACGTGGATAGCTGGGAGCCACACCGTACCACTGCCCCCATAGTTGATGCTCTTATAATCTCAAACCTTTAACTCTTAAGTTAGTAATAATAAAATATTTATATTGCTATTTCCTAAATTCATAGGAATAATATTAACCCTATTAGTAATTAGAACTTTATGTATCAAATACTTATGAAGGATCACTAAATATAAAAGTTGCAATAATATTATGTATTAATGAGAAAAAATCTCATTAGTTAATAGTAATGCATTCTATAATAAGTTTATGAAATTTTGCCCAATTAAATTCATATTAAAGGCCCTCATAAATAATAATAGGAAAAGTATCTATATAAAGAAAATAAAGAAACTCTAAACAATATATAATAAAAGTTCACAAAATGAATCTAAATACACTTCATTAATATTGCAGCTATTTATCAAATAATTTCTATAAAGAAATTTGCAAACAATTGTGTAGATATAAATTTAGAAATCAAAATAGAAAATAAAAATGTGAGAACAAGAAAAAATAAAAGAAGTAAAGGCAGCAGTCAAATCTGGCCCGAGTCCCAATACCCCTCTTCTTATCAATCGCCCACGAGCAACCACAGTAACCCAACCGAAGCTCAGTAGCAGCCCAACAACCAGCCCAACATATCTTTCTCTCTGGCTGACTAGTGGGGCCGAGGAGGGACTACGGAGAAAATCCAAAGAACGTCGGGGGGTTTCCGTGAAACTTCCGTTGTCGTCTTCCTCGTCATTGAAGCTCATTTGGCGACTTCTCTGCCGCCTTATCGATGCTTTCGATTCGCAGCCGCCAAAGTCACCCTGGGGATAAGAACGCCACCGTGACGCTACGTCATATCCTCACCCGCTCGCCTATCCTCTTCCTCTATGTCTCCTCTCAGAGGCCTAACCCTAGCTTCAACTGCCGATGCACGCCGCCATCCAGAGACCACCCTGGAGCCGTCCAAGGATGCTAGGAGATCCGCCTCGTCTCCATCTTCCTCCTCACCAATTTAATTAAGGAGGGGAGCCCCCAATCGACGCCTGTGTCTCCATCTTCCCGGAGCCCGACGACCACCGCCATCACCATTACTGCTACTACAGCCTTCCTCCGGCCTCGTCGAGCATCCTATCGCAAAGAGGGTAAGCTTCTGGTTCGAAAGAACCCTCTCCTGTCCTTCCTCGCCTTCGTGTCGTCTCGTCATCGCCGGTGAGGTTTTAGACCACCCCAGAACTCCGCGCCGCCGTTTTTTAGGTAGCTTAGGAAGAGGATCTTATGAATCGTGCAGAAATACATCGCCGTATACACCATAGCGCCGCCACCGGAGGGTCGCTGGCGTCAGTTGACTCCGCCGTAAGACCAAGTCTTGGTCAACACCGAAGTGGGTCCACCATTGCCCGCGTGGCAGCAGAGGTGGCCTTGGGCCCTCTTGTCATTCACTGTGGGTAGGTTCTACCCCGGTGTAAAACAACCACAACTCTGTGCTGATGTCACAATGATGCAGTAATTCATTTTATTATTTTCAGAAATTGATTAAACATTGTAAATTCAATATCTATTGTTTCATAATTCAGAAAAATGTGTGTAATATATGAAAATATTTAAAAAATAAAATCTATAACTTAAAACTATTATCAAATATTATTATGAAAATTATTTAAATAAATATTATTTAATAAAGGTTTTATAAGTAATAAAACTTTGATAATCCATAATTTAATAGCGGTAATTAATTAAAAGATAAATAAAATACCAAAAATCTTAGAAAAATAAGAACTATAATTTAAAACTATAATCATGTATTATTATTTCACTTAATTAAATATTTATTATTTATTAAGTAATAAACCTTATAAAAATCATATGTTATTATTTATAAATCACAAAAATGAATAATATATACCAAAATGATCACAACAATAATACCTACATGTTTAAAATATTATATTCCACTTTTGAGATAAATAAAAAGTTAAACACTTTAATAACTTGAATTTAAATCTATTTCCTTAATTAATAATTCATATAAAGGTAAATAAAATTTGTTCGTAATTCTAAAAATTAGTTAATTGAGTCTAATAAATAGTATTAGTCTTAAATATTAGTAGTGTGCATTAAAATTAATTAGCACACTTTAAATACAATTTTATTAAATTATCTCTCAACCATTAATGTAGATTATTTTATAAAAGGATCCTTATCCAATCTAAAACCTCCAAGAATAATTGTAATAAGATAAAACCCATTCCTTTATAATAACCACAAGTTTATAAAAAAACAAAACACTATAAGTGAGTTCATAAGTAGTAAATAATATTGTTTACTTATTCACAAACCTTAACCACACCCTTATAGGGAGGTAAATCCCTTTATACATTTATAATGTAAAGAAACCATTATTACCAACTAAAAATAATACCATTCTTAAGTAACTTTAAAGAAACATTATAAAGTGAACAAGGTATAGGTATAACAAGCATTTCACCTAAAGTCCATCTATATTTTAAAGTTAACTTTAGTCTAGCAGAATTTAAGTATAATGCTAAAAACTTTATTATATACTTTATAGTTAACTTTGGACTGTTATAATCAAATTGTAAAGCATCTCGAGTCCAAACTATTCAAGCAAATACAAACAACATCGACCACATCTGATTAACCACAAAGATTGTTTAAACCTTAATAAAGGAATCTTTTCTTTAAAAGTTATTCGTTTTGCCACTTCAATCAACATATGACAATTAATAGTAAACACCATACTTTATACTTTACTTTTATATTTAGGATTAATAACACTTAAAGTTCTTTATAAGTGACACTACTTGTAAAGTGAATTTGAAGATAAACAATTATTATATAAGTAGTCTTTGAGTAGCATTCCACAATTGTGTATCCCATTGTTTTATGATATTATAATTACATGTTGTTTCACACACACTCACAAGCCTTAATAAGAAGCACATGTGTGAATCTTAATCTAAAAGGGCAACACATTCCAAGAAAAACGTTTCCAGTATCCAAACCCTAGAACAACGTTATTCTTGGGATTCACGTTTATCAACTTGCATTACATTACTTATGCATAAAAGCATCTTGCTTCTTTAAACATTAGTCCTTACCGGACCAATGATGCTGATTTCAGATATTGGATCTTATATTGTCTTGAAGACCGTGAGTGCATAATCTTGCAATCACAAAAGGCAAGTTCACACTTGCTCATGTCCTTTGGTTATTTTCTGTAAAGTATTTTGCAAATCTAGTGTTGTCATCACCTGCATTTGAAAAAGGTCGAAAAACACTATTTTCATAATAAATGATTATAGGTTATTTACCATGAGGTAATAACCTACTATGAAAGTTCCGGTGGTAAAGGAACATATTATCTTGGACTTAACCACCAATGTCACCAGTGATTCTTGCGCCGTACATAACGCGTTAACCATGAGATTTGGAATGGGACGGAGAAGTCATCTGTATCCTTTTCCTCTCGTATGGAGGCAAGACGACCTTAACGTGACGTTGTGATTCCTTGTGCGGATCCAACATATGGGTGGGCACCCTTACGCCCCACACTTTTGGTGTCTAGATTATCTATGGATGGTGCTTAGTTGATGAACCATTTAATATGGAACTTGTGAGGGCAGCACCAGGTCATAGAGTCTTCGGGAACTCATCATGGTTATAGCCTTCCCGAAAGGGGACTAACGGAGGTGAGCCGGCCCCGAAGGATCGTGCAGACATATGAGGTCGCGAAGAGGGCAGTGATTGACTTGGATCTTAGTCTGGGCCTCACACCAAGGAAGTGTGAACGAACCTGCAATTCGGATGTGCAACAAAGCTAAGATCTCTCATGGGTAAAGTGACGCACCTCTGCAGAGTGTAAGAACTGTAACTTGTTACTCCCTGTTCCGGGAAGGAGCTGTGAACGCTGCGGGAAAGGAACTCCATGAAAGTTCTAGTAATCCCGTGAAGGCTGACGGACATAGCTTTTCAGAATAAAAGCAACCTTTGAAGAAATGTTTACAAAAACTTGCATTGCCTATGACCTATGGTCTGTGGTTGTAGATATAGTGCATCAAACACTCCTTTTCTAGTGAACTTGCTGAGTACGCTCGTACTCAAAGTATCTTCTTAACCCTTGCTAGGTTCTAAAGCCAGTACAGATGACGTCTCCCTCAAGTCATGCTCCAGGAATCATCATCGAAGTCTAAAGCTCTTCAATGAAGTCAAGAAAGTCAACATATACATCAACTCAAGTGAAGAGAGGTTAGTAAGTTGATATGAATATAATCTCTAGCCATAGAACCTATTTCTATATTGTATTGCAATAGCAGCAATGCCAGATCATTAGTTAAGATACTAGACTTAATAGTAGGATAGTTTTGCAGTTATTTATTTCTGATTCTTCCTTGCAAGAAGTTTCTTTCTCTCTCTTTAACCTAGAGTGTTCTCTGGATCTTGTGTAAAGAGTTGAGTTGTAACCTATAGTCATGTCTTGGACCTGCCGTGTTTCTGTTGTACCACTCTAAGGGATGTAATACTAGTGAACGGTGTTTCATTGGTGTTATGTCAACGATATAGTGTACTACATCATGCAGTGGTATGCTGGGTCACCGCAGTTGGTATCAGAGCATATTCTTTGACCTTAGGATTAAAACCCTTTTAGGAAGATCTGTAGGTTGGATAGTGACTATAGGAGCCATCTTATCTAAACCAAATATTCATATAACTTGTGATGAGTATCCACTTGAGTATAATCTTGTCACACCTAAGTCAGATGTTCAAGTCATTCTTTCTTAAGCGTAATTATTTTATCTTTTCTCAAGTATAGTGCTCTTTAGTGTCTTCCGAGGGAGACATAAACCACCAAGATGCTTTAGGAAAATTAATTGGTCACAGTAGATTGGGATCAAGTTTAAGACATCCATTGAAGTAGTCTTAATGGTGTAGCCTAACCTAGAATTCATGTAAGATAGTAGAATCTTATGGTTAATTGATAACCAAAAACAACATGATGAATATCATCAGGATAAGTGTTGATGTAATGAGTAGTAATCATGTGGGATTCACTTGAGAATTCTACATGATGAAGTGGAGTTATGATAGGAGTAGTGATAGTGTAATGTGAAACAAAGCCATCATGGCTAGGTTAACTCTTAAATCATGATGTACAGATAAAACATAATAAGATCATGGTGAGATTAGCTCCGAAATCATGATATAAGTATAAATATGACAAAAACTTAGTAAATTATCTTGAAGTAGAAGTATGAAAATACCATCGTAGAGCTATGATAGAAGTTTTAGGTGCTAAAAATCTCTAATAATCTTTGGTTTAAGATAGTAATAGAATCTGATTAGTCATTTGGAGTGATCATGTGAGGTTAGTTTATTAAATAATGATAGGTTGGTTATATGAGCTATACTAAGAGCGAGACTAAAGGTTAGTCAAAACCAAATTGAGACCACTTTGCTTAAGATTATCCTGTTGCACTTGAGGAATTTGGGTAAATATTGAGATAAATAAAAGTTTGACTCTATGTGCTAAGTATCACAATGTAAACCTATATGAGGAGGTGTCATATACTACACAACTAATCCTGAATTCTAGAGATATTATACTCAACTACTATATTCCGGGCTTAGAGAATTATGTGTTATATAAACCACATTTGGATTTTTTTCTTGGATCTTCTTGGTTGACTAGATCTATACATGAAGTTTGACTTGGTGTGCAAATGCATGTTGCAACATCCAGTTACTCCTTGATGTTATAGACCTAGATAGGAATGGGAATTCGTGTAAGGGAGTGACGAGTTCTGAAGACCAATATGAAGACTTACTTGAAGGGTAAAGCCAAATATAAGGAGTATCAACGCAATTTGATGTATGGATCAAGCTCAGATCATTACTAATCAGCAATAAGAAGGAAGATTAGTGTAGAAGATGTATGGAGCAACAAGAAGTAATGAACTTAAAGTTCATTTAAAGTAGGTAAGTTGCTAAGAAGTTAATAAAGTAGTTGTACCAAGTTCATGGTAGTATCATGAATAAGTACAAAGAAGAAGTTTTGGAATCCAAAATGGTATTCAAGCTCTGACAATTCAGAGAGAATGCTAGAAGTATGTTGGAAACCGTAGGGTAATAATTACAACCTAGAATGAACCGCAGCTGGTATTTGATCCATAGTGGTATGCTGGGTCACCGCAGTTTCCAAAATGGTATTCAAGCTCTGACAATTCATAGAGAATGCTAGAAGTATGTTGGAAACCGTAGGGTAATAATTACAACCTAGAATGAACCACAGCTGGTATTTGATCCATAGTGGTAATTAATCCACAGTTGGTATCTTATCCGCAGCTGGTAATTGGTTGACATAGTTAATCATATCATCTTAATGGTTGCATAAAGAGCATCAAACTTGGACTAAACTAAGTAAGACCTAAAGGAGTATAAAATATTAAGCAAAAGATTTCTAAAAAAACGCTTCGTGAAGTCAGGTGCATCAAAGCGAAAATGTCCGAATAAGTAAGTAAGACAAATAATGCTGAAAGATTCACTTCGGAGATCCACAATTGTGTGGATACACCATACAATCTTTCATAAGACCCCAACTAGGTAGAGTATAGGCTGAATAGAGACCAATATTCTAATTATAAAGCCAATAAATACTACAGAGGCAGTTTAGAGACCATTAGTAAACCCTAAGGGGAGAGTAAACAGTAAACAAAAGTATTGTTATCCGAATTCCAAGTAAAGGTTGAAGAAGAAGTACTAACTTATGATAACATTAAGCTTATTTTCATAAGGTTAAAAGAAGCCACTAATATAAGAGTATTTTCAGAAGTATGTCTGGATTAAAGGTCGGAGTTTATTTCAAGGTAGTAGTACTCAAACCTTGAAGTAACTAATAAATGGAAGTTTAAGAAGTACTTAAGGTAATAATGAAAATATTATCTAAAGCTTGCTAAGACAAAATCTCAGGGGTGATAAAATAGATTAATCTTAATAGACTAAGTCTAGAGGAAACAACTCTTAAGTGACCCTTTAAAAGGGAATAAAACAGATCCAATTGGACATGTGTAGTGGAACAAGAAATTCCAATGGGTATGGACTAAATGTGTTCAAATCCAATCTTTGGAAGAACTACCAATACAACTCATACAATGATAAATCAAAGATTAGTCTTTTGACTATAACTATTGGCTAACAGAAATTTAAAACCGTTTTAGTGAGACTTCCTAGACCTTACATAGTATAGTAAGTAAGATTGATGGTCAAGTTAAGGAATTGGATTAGGATACCTAATAAGAATAATAAACTAAAGAAGAGACCCCAATTTAATAAGCTCATAATAAGGACATATTCCTAAGGGAGTAAAGTAAAAAAGAACTTTGGAATATTGGAGACAACCAGTTGGATATTGCCAAGTATGGTCAGAATTCAAGGAAAAGGATCTGGATGTGAAATACTACAATTATTTCCATTTGAGGTTACCATGGAGTTGATAAAATCGTATTCAATGCAAGACAATTCCTTACTCCGAAACGTGAGAGTATACAAACTTCGAGGAACAAGTTTATTTTAAGGGGGAGAGTCTGTAACATCCCATCATTAAAGCTTAGAAATAAGCTGAACCTAGATGTGTGCATTGCATTCATGCATAGAAAATCCGAATAATTTTCGCGATTTTGAACAAAACTTGTCAAATTGATTGAAGCTTCTCTTAACTTGATGGAATTGAAGTAGATCATCAAGTTGACTGCGATAAGTTTCAATATGACCTTTGCTAAAACCTTATTTTGGGTAAACATGATTTGATCTAAGGGTAGATCAAATGTTATAAAATTAAACCCTATTACATTACTTAATGATTTATATTTGATCCTTAGGTGATCATATCATAATATTCATTATAATCACTCATGAATACCAAATTGTAAATATAACACAAATAATAAGAATGTAACAACTATATCTTAATCTCATCTACTTATACCATGAGTATCATGGAAATACCTAACTTTAACTCTCTAATGAGATTGAGTAGGAAAGAAACCAAAGTCAAGATCATTCACCATATATCTTTCTTTCCATATCAATCCTTATCATCTCTATTGAATCCTATCAATATATTTGTTGTTCATCAATATTGAGTAATCAACTATTGATTCACCAATTCTTAACCTATTAATTCTTGACCTATCAACTCTTCTCCTTATTATAGCATTCACTTAAGGCTTATAAAGAAACAAGTAAGTAGAGGTAAATAGTGATGCTAGTTTTAGATGTTATATATAGGATGGGAGTAATTGGAGGAAATCAAATCAATATGGTCACAAAGAAGATTACAAGGATGAAGTCTGAAGATAAGTTACCAGGAGTAGTCCTATTGGATCAAGTAGGTATAGTCAATGAATTATATCTCTTAATCCAATAAAGCTAAATGGAAGATAATTATAATACAACTGTAATTTTGTATTGATGAAGCCTTGTTTAGCTAACTGGAAACCTGAACCATAAAGGATCAAAGGATTATAATGATCATGCCTTACTCATCAATATTGAATGCTTATACCAAGTATAAGTGAAATTGGTGGATAAAACATGATTGAACCATAGTATAGATATATTATCCTAGATTATCCATGACAAGTCATGTTAATATAATGAGAGGTTAGAGTATAAGATACCGGAATCAAGTAGAAATATGATAGTATGATTAAGATGATGCTAGAGCACATTGAATCAGAGAAGTATTATCTTCCTCTTGGGAAATACTAAACACTTAAGGAGAGTAGAATTTGATATATACATCCATTAGAGTAATGTTAGTGATGGATGATTAAGGAAGAGTATGACTGGAGTTAGAAGTAACTACTTGATGGATTGGAGATTATCAGTAGTAGAATAGTTGATTAACCAAGTATGGATATGAGAAGATTACGAAAAGTTCTAGTGTCAAGCTCATTGATTTACAAATAGATTTAGGAGGAGAAATAGTATATCTAGGAAAGGAATTCCTTAATCAGAAGTCCAGAATTATGAAGTATGGAATATAGGAATCCTTGTTAAACACTAAACCCTAAATCTAAAACCAAACCTAATATCCACTTTCTATGGTTGATCTATCATCTTGTTTCCACAATGCTTTATAGGAATATTTTCCTATAACAAATCAATTAAGCACATATTTTATCAATTCCAATTATCATGATCACATATGCTTAAGAACTATCTTTATCAATTATGTCTCATAAGTTAGCCTAGAAAACAATCCCACTATTTTAATTTAAAGGGTGATATTAATAAAGATCATAAACATAAAGACAATATGTTTAGCCATTCCCCCTTATTCACAATTATCAAAGGATATAAAAATATTAAAACTCCCATAATTCATGGTAGACATTTATAATCTCAAACCTTTAACTCTTAAGTTAGTAATAATAAAATATTTATATTGCTATTTCCTAAATTCATAGGAATAATATTAACCCTATTAGTAATTAGAACTTTATGTATCAAATACTTATGAAGGATCACTAAATATAAAAGTTGCATTAATATTATGTATTAATGAGAAAAAATCTCATTAGATAATAGTAATGCATTCTATAATAAGTTTATGAAATTTTGCCCAATTAAATTCATATTAAAGGCCCTCATAAATAATAATAGGAAAAGTATCTATATAAAGAAAATAAAGAAACTCTAAACAATATATAATAAAAGTTCACAAAATGAATCTAAATACACTTCATTAATGTTGCAGCTATTTATCAAATAATTTCTACAAAGAAATTTGCAAACAATTGTGTAGATATAAATTTAGAAATCAAAACAGAAAATAAAAATTGTGAGAACAAGAAAAAATAAAAGAAGTAAAGGCAGTAGTCAAATCTGGCCCACGGCCCAATACCCCTCTTCTTATCAATCGCCCACGAGCAACCATAGCAACCCAACCGAAGCCCAGTAGCAGCCCAACAACTAGCCTGACATATCTTTCTCTCTGGCTGACTAGTGGGGCCGGGGAGGGACTGCGGAGCAAATCCAAAGAACGTCGGGGGGTTTCCGTGAAACTTCCATCGTCGTCTTCCTCGTCGACTGGAAGCAGCTCGCTAGCGACTGATCCGCCGCACGCCGTTGATGCGCTACGATTCGTGCAGCCGCCAACATCACCCTGGGGGATAAGAACGCCACCGCGACGCTTCGTCACATCCTCACCCGCTCGCCCATCCTCTTCCTCTCTATCTCCTCTCAGAGGCCTAACCCTAGCTTCAACTGTCGATGCACGCCGCCGTCCAGAGACCACCCCGGAGCCGTCTGAGGATGCTAGGAGCTCCACCTCGTCTCCATCTTCCTCCTCACCAATTTAATTAAGGAGGGGAGCCCCCAATCAACGCCTGTGTCTCCATCTTCCTGGAGTCCGACGACCACCGCCGTCACCATTACTGCTGCTACAGCCTTCCTCCGGCCTCGTCGAGCATCCTATCGCAAAGAGGGTAAGCTTCTGGTTCGAAAGAACCCTCTTCTATCCTTCCTCGCTCTCTGTGTCATCCTGTCACTGAGCGCCGCCGTGTTTGTGCCGTCGTCGTCGTCGCCGGTGAGGTTTTAGACCGCCCCAGAACTCCGTGCCGCCGTTTTTAGGTAGCTTAGGAAGAGGAGCTTATGAATCGTGCAGAAATACATCGCCGCATACACCATAGCGCTGCCACCGGAGGGTCGCTGGCGTGAGGTGACTCCGCCGTAAGACCAAGTCTTGGTCAACACCGGAGTGGGTCCAGCATTGCCCGCGTGGCAACAGAGGTGGCCTTGGGCCCTCTTGTCATTCACTGTGGGTAGGTTCTACCCCCGTGTAAAACAACCACAACTCTGTGCTGATGTCACAATGATGCAGTAATTCATTTTATTATTTTCAGAAATTGATTAAACATTGTAAATTCAATATCTATTGTTTCATAATTCAAAAAATGTGTGTAATATATGAAAATGTTTATAAAAATAATATCTATAACTTAAAACTATTATCAAATATTATTATGATAATTATTTAAATAAATATTATTTAATAAAGGTTTTATAAGTAATGAAACTTTGATAATCCATAATTTAATAGTGGTAATTGATAAACATATAAATAAAATACCAAAAATATTATAAAAATAAGAACTATAATTTAAAATTATAATCATGTATTATTATTTCACTTAATTAAATGTTTATTATTTATTAAGTATTTATAAAGTAATAGACCTTATAAAAATCATATCTTATTATTTATAAATCACAAAAATGAATATAATATACCAAAATGATCATAACAATAATACCTACATGTTAAAAATATTATATTACACTTTTGAGTTAAATAAAAAGTTAAACACTTTAATAACTTGAATTTAAATTTATCTCCTTAATTAATAATTCATATAAAGGTAAATAAAATTTGTTAATAATTCTAAAAATTAGTTAATTGAGTCTAATATATAGTATTAGTCTTAAATATTAGTAGTGTGCATTCAAAATTAATAAGCACACTAAATACAATTTTATTAACTTATCTCTCAACCATTAATGTAGATTATTTTATAAAAGGATCCTTATCCAATCTAAAACCTCCAAGAATAATTGTAATAAGATAAAACCCATTCCTTTATATTAACCACAAGTTTATAAACAAATCAAAACACTATAAGTGAGTTCATAAGTAGTAAATATATTGTTTACTTATTCACAAACCTTAACCACACCCTTATAGGGAGGTAAATCCCTTTGTACATTTATAATGTAAAGAAACCATTACCAACTAAAAATAATACCAATCTTAAGTAACTTTAAAGAAACATTATAAAGTGAACAAGGTATAGGTATAACAAGCATTTCACCTAAAGTCCATCTATGTTTTAAAGTTAACTTTAGTCTAGCAGACTTTAAGTATAATGCTAAAAACTTTATTATATACTTTATAGTTAACTTTGGACTGTTATAATTAAATTGTAAAGCATCTCGAGTACAAACAATTCAAGAAAATACAAACAACATCGACCACATCTGATTAACCACAAAGATTGTTTAAACCTTAATAAAGGAATCTTTTCTTCAAAATTTATTCGTTTTGCCACTTCAATCAACATATGACAATTAATAGTAAACACCTTACTTTATACTTTACTTTTATATTTAGGATTAATAACACTTAAAGTTCTTTATAAGTGACACTACTTGTAAAGTGAATTTTAAGATAAACAATTATTATATAAGTAGTCTTTAAGTAGCATTCCACAATTGTGTATCCCATTGTTTTATGATATTATAATTACATGTTGTTTCACACACACTCACAAGCCTTAATAAGAAGCACATGTGTGAAACTTAATCTAAAAGGGCAACACATTCCAAGAAAAACCTTTCCAGTATCCAAACCCTAGAACAATGTTATTCTTGGGATTCACGTTTATCAACTTGCATTACATTACTTATGCATCAAAGCATCTTGCTTCTTTAAACATTAGTCCTTACCGGACCAATGATGCTGATTTCAGATATTGGGTCTTATATTGTCTTGAAGACCGTGAGTGCATAATCTTGCAATCACAAAAGGCAAGTTCACACTTGCTCATGTCCTTTGGTTATTTTCTGTAAAGTATTTTGCAAATCCAGTGTTGTCATCACCTGCATTTGAAAAAGGTCGAAAAACACTATTTTCATAATAAATGATTATAGGTTATTTACCATGAGGTAATAACCTACTATGAAAGTTCCGGTGGTAAAGGAATATATTATCTAGGACTTAACTACCAATGTCGCCAGTGATTCTTACGCCATATATAACGCGTTAACCATGAGATTTCGAATGGGACGGAGAAGTCAGTTGTATCCTTTTCCTCTCGTATGGAGGCAAGACGACCTTAACGTGACGTTGTGATTCCTTGTGCGGATCCAACATATGGGTGGGCACCCTTACGCCCCACACTTTTGGTATCTAGATTATGTATGGATGGTGCTTAGTTGATGAACCATTTAATATGGAACTTTTGAGGGCAGCACCAGGTCATAGAGTCTTCGGGAACTCATCATGGTTATAGCCTTCCCGAAACGGGACTAACAGAGGTGAGCCGGCCCCGAAGGATCGTGCAGACATATGAGGTCGCGGAGAGGGCAGTGATTGACTTGGATCTTAGTCCGGGCCTCACACCAAAGAAGTGTGAACGAACCTGCAATTCGTATGTGCAACAAAGCTAAGATATCTCATGGGTAAAGTGACGCACCTCTGCAGAGTGTAAGAACTGTAACTTGTTACTCCCTGTTCCGGGAAGGAGCTGCGAACGCTGCGGGAAAGGAACTCCATGAAAGTTCTGGTAAACCCGTGAAGGCTGAAGGACATAGCTTTTCAGAATAAAATCAACCTTTAAAGAAATGTTACGAAAACTTGCATTGCCTATGACCTATGGTCTGTGGCTGTAGATATAGTGCATCAAACACTCCTTTTATAGTGAACTTGCTGAGTACGCTCGTACTCAAAGTATCTTCTTAACCCTTGCTAGGTTCTAAAGCCAGTACAGATGACGTCTACGTCAAGTCATGCTCCAGGAATCATCATCGAAGGCTAAAGCTCTTCAATGAAGTCAAGAAAGTCAACATATAAATCACCTCAAGTGAAGAGAGGTTACTAAGTAGATATGCATATAATCTCTAGCCATAGAACCTATTTCTATAGTGTATTGCAATAGCAGCAATGCCAGATCAGTAGTTAGGATACTAGACTTAATAGTAGGATAGTTTTGCAGTAATTTATTTCTGATTCTTCCTTGTAAGAAGTTTCTTTCTCTCTCTTTAACCTAGAGTGTTCTATGGATCTTGTGTAAAGAGTTGAGTTGTAACCTATAGTCATGTCTTGGACCTGCTGTGTTTCTGTTGTACCACTCTGAGGGATGTAATACTAGTGAACGGTATTTCATTGGTGTTATGTCAATGACTATAGTGTACTACATCATGCAATGGTATGCTGGGTCACCGCAGCTTTTGAGGATGTTCACATTTCTTTTGCCAAGCATGATGAAGGTATTAATTGGCGTAGGGATCAGTTTAATAGGGAATGATGGGTCATGTTGTTAGGGCCACCACTTGATCACATTTGCACTGAGGATCTAAATGTGGTGTTCTCTGACATTGGCAAAATGCTGCTCTGGGAAAAAGATCCTAATTGCAAAGATAGAATAATGTCAAAAGTAAGAGTGACTGACTTGTAGGATATTCCCAAAAGTGTGAGGATGACTTTGGGTGATAGCCCTGACTCTGAATCTTGGACCTTTTCTGTTGAGGTCTTTCTTCATAACTTCCTTGGTGGGGGCCCTCCTGATGAAGATCCTGTGACTGATGATGGCACTAACCCACACCCTGTGCCTTCAAATGCAAATGCTCCTTTTGTACCTCCTCCTCCCCCCACCTTCTAATGATGATAATGAAGGATGGGGACACTGGGATGTGGGGAATGTAGCTCAGTAGAATGAACCACTTCAGGGCAATGAGCAATTGATTGAGGAGAATGAGGTGGTTGAGAACCACCTTGCTGAAGACATGATCATTGATGTACAACATCCTCCACCACAAGTGGTTAATAGTGATATTACCATATCTGGAAACCTGGATAACAATGTTGATGTGGATTCTGACAGTCATTCCATCAACTTGGAAGCTGGTCAGGGTCTGCTTGATGACACTGCTTTTGGTAACCTGGAGACAGGGTTCTCTAGTGGCATTGGGGATGGGATTCTGAGAATTTTTAAGACCTACAATGATTTAGATGATGTTACAGTGGAACTGGGAATTTATGAAGGTGACTTGCTGGAAGATAATAACATGGATTCTCCAAATATTGCTCATATGCAGTTGCATCTTGGTATGGTACAATTCCAGTTTGAGGCCATACCTGCAGAACATGCTCAAACTCAGACTTCTTCCCAACAAGGATTGGAAATTTGGCAGAAATATTTTGCTCCTCATGTCTCATGCTCTGGAGAAAAAAATGTATGTCAAATTCCTCTAAGCTGGTTCAACTTCATTACTCTTATGCTCATGACTCCTGAAAGATTTGACTGGACAAAAAATTCTGAATTCTAATCTTTGGGAAGTCATCAAAGAACCTATTATGCATGAACAATCTATTTCCTTTATTATCCCTGATAAATGTTCTGTGGATTTGGCTCCTGCTTGTAAATTTTCTCAAATTAAGGAGACAAATGAGACAGATGAAGCAAATGATTTTGGGTTTGTCATCTCTTCACCTTCCAGGAAGAGAAGGGGGAAACTTTAGTAGAAACTGAGGTAAGAAGAAGCCCAAGAATTGTGGAATTGAATGAGGGTTTTAAAAATCATGACATTTGTAAAGATGCTCAGTGTTTGTCCTGTAATGCTGCTCCTCCTAGTTTGAAAACTAAAGCTGTAAAAAATCTTGCACTTCTTTTTGTAAGGTGGCTGATGATGCAGTGGATGCTCAGCTGCATAATAAAAGTAGGATCCACGAGAAAGATAAAAGGGCACCTAGAAGGAAAGCTCATTCTGATGTTGCTTCTTCACTCTCTTCTGCAGCACAGGGTGAAGGGACACGACTTAATGATGCTGGAAGGAAGAAGCAAGGTTTTCCTGCTAGTGCATGTGCACATCAGAGCATGAAAAAAGCCCCTAAGTAATGTTTTTAATGTGTATGCACATATGGAGAATGTGCTGGTTAGGGCATAGATTTGGCCCTTGTAATAATTTCCTTGAACTTGTTGGGAAGATTTCTATGATGTGGATCTGGATGCTTGTTCTATGTTATGACAATGATGGGATTAAGTACCTTTATTTTCAGTATATGGATGCTTTGTTTTTTTCTTGGATAAGGACAACCTTTATACCTTATCAACCCAATCCAAATTTGATAGTTTTTGATGGATAATACAAGACTTTGGCATATTCTAAACTGGAATCTGAGAGGAATAAATTCTGAGAAAAAATGGTTAGCTTTGGAAAGCAAGATTGATGAGTCAAATTATGATATTATTTGTCTCCAAGAAACAAAAGGAGATAACTTTGATTTGGAATACATTAGAAAATTCTTCCCTAGGAAATTGAACAAATTGAATTCCTACCTTCTCATGGGGCCTTAGGAGGAATTATTATCATTTGGAATGGCTCCATGTTCTTGGGAGAGCTGGTGTTCCAGAATGATTACTCTTTATCAGTCAAATTCAGCAGTAATATTTCTCAAGAATATTTCATTCTCAACAATATTTATGGCCCTTGTCAGTATGATCAAAAAACAATTTTTATGGATTGGTTCAGTAATATTGATATGCCTGATGATATTGATTGGATCATCATGGGAGATTTCAACTTTATCAGAAATCCTGAGGACAGGAATAGAGCAGGTGGAGATATAAATGAAATGTTACTCTTTAATGATGCAACTAGTAGATCTACCTCTGAAATGTACTCCCTCTGGCCCAGTTTATTAGACACGCACGTAATTTAAAAAAATCTTTGGCCATCAATTTTGACCAATAAAATATGTAATATATGTCCCAAAAATATATTATTGGAAACTACTTTTGAAGACGAATCCAATGGTATAATTTTTATGACATATTATGTAAAATTTGTTGACCAAAATTATTGGTCAAAGTTGTTCTCAAACTATGTGCGCCCCTAATAAACCGAACCGGAGGGAGTAGGAAATTTACCTGGAGCAATATGCAACAAGAGCCACTGCTAGAAAGATTAGACTGGTTTTTCACCTCTTCCACTTGGACTATCTCCTATCCATCAACCTTTGTCTATCCTCTTGTCAAACCAATTTCAGATCATGTGCCTTGTGTCATCTCAGTTGGCACAAAGATTCCAAAAGCAAATATTTTCAGATTTGAAAATATCTAGTTACAACATAAAGATTCAAGCAAATTGTGGAGAATGCCTGGTCAATCCCTGTTGGTTATACTGACAGTGCAAAAAGGGTGAATGCTAAGCTGAAAAATGTTAGAAGAGCCCTTAAGCTTTGGGCAAAAAACTTGCCTTGCTTAAAACAGCTAATTGTAAAAGTTAATGAGGTGATTAAGTTCATTGACTGTTTGAAGGAATTTAGAAATTTGACTGTTGAGGAATGGAATTTGAGGGATATGCTTAAGGAACATGTGATGAATCTGCTACATAACCAAAATACTTATTGGAAAACAAAGAGGGAAAATTAAATTGGTCAAGCTTGGAAATGAAAATACAAGGTTCTTTCACAGCAAAGCAACCATAAGTTACGGGTATAACTATATTTCAATGCTTAAGAACCCTGATGATGCTGAAATCAGTGATCATGATGGGAAGGCTTCCATTCTGTGGAATGCATTTAAAGAAAGAATGGGCAGGGTTGAAAAATCCAAAGTGCAGTTCAACTTGGAGAGTATTCTTGGTGAAAAGATGAGTCAACGGCTAAGTTTATCCTAGAGGAGCCTTTTTCAGAGTCAGAAATTTAGGAGATAATAAAAGAGTTACACAATGGTAAGTCACCTGGACCTGATGGATTTAGTAATGAGTTCATAAAGGAATGCTGGCACATAATAGGTCAAGATATATTGTCTCTGATTCAGGATTTATATGATGAAAAAATTTATCTAGAAAGTATCAATTCCTCACTCATCACACTTATCCAAAGGTTGATGCTCCAACAATTCCTACAGACTTCAGACCAATTTCTCTGCTGAATAGTGTATTTAAGATTATTACTAAGTTGATGGCCAATAGACTTCAAAAAATCATCCTAAAATTGGTTCACAAAAATCAATATAGTTTTTTTGCAACAGAGACCAATTCAAGACTGCATTGGTTGGTCTTATGAATATTTACATCAATGCCATAAATCTGGTGAAGAGGTCTTGGTGCTAAAACTGGACTTTGAGAAAGCTTTTGATCTAATTGAGCATTCCACAAGAATGGAAATTTTGGAGGCTAGAGGTTTTCGTAAAAAAATGGATAAAATGGATGTAGTTGATTTTTGGCTCTGCTTCCTCAGCTATCCTTTTGAATGGTGTTCCTGGGAAGAAGTTTTACTGTAGGAGAGGGGTCAGACAAGGTGACCCACTCTCCCCATTAATATTTGTGTTGGCAGCTGATCTACTTCAATCTGTGCTCAACAAATCATTGAGTCAGCATCTCTTGTCTCTACCGCTGAGAAGTTCTGCCTGTCCTAATTACCCAGTGATTTAGTATGCAGATGCCTCCCAAATAATTTGTTTAAAATCACTCCTCCAACAAAATTCTACTTCTACTGGTCTGACAGTTAACTACCAAAAATCTTGCCTGTACCCCATAAATATGGATGAAGAGAGACTTTTGCATTTTGCAAGGACTTTGAATTGTCAAATTGGAAGTTTTCCTTTTACTTACCTTGGACTACCACTTAGTCTCACCAAACCTCCTATGAATTGCTTCATGCCAGTTGTTCAAAGAGTGGAAAAATATTATGTGGTATTGTGGACTTTCTGGATTATGGTGGAAAACTTCTAATGGCAAAAGATGTCCTTTCTTCCCTCCCACTGTTTTTCATGAGCTGCCTAGAGGTGCCTGTTTCCATCAAAAATCAAATACTCAAATTTATGAGGAACTGCTTATGGAGAAAAAAGAATAATGATGTGCAAGCTAGGGGCTCTTCTCTGATATCTTGGGATAAAATTTGCATGCCTAAAGAACAAGGAGGACTTGGAGTTTTAAATCTATAGACACATAATACAGTACTGTTGCTCAAAAACTTAGATAAGTTCTTCAATTAGAGGGACATTCCTTGGGTTAATCTAATTTGGGATGCATATTACAACAATGGATCTGTGCCTGGCAGAAACCTTGAAGGCTCATTCTGGTGGAAATCTCACCTAAAACTAATTAACACTTACAAGGGTATGGCAAAATGTAGCCTGGGAAATGGTAAATCAGTTCTTCTGTGGTCTGATCTTTGGTTGGATGAGTGCCTTGGCAACAAGCTACCTCATCTTCTTTCCTATGCCAAAAAATCTGATACTACTATAAGGGAGGTGTTAGAAATGGAATTTTTAGAGGACATGTTTCACCTTCCACTATCGGTGGAGGCTTATCATGAATTTGAAACACTTGAGAACATCTGCATTAATGCTCAGGCAAGGATAAATACTGGAGATTCTGATGAATGGAATTACATCTGGGGAGGAAAACAATTTGCAACAAAGCAAGCATATAAGAATCTCATGGGCCACTGTCCAACTCTTCCACATTTCAACTGGATCTAGAAATCATCCTTTCAAGCGAAGAACAAATTTTTCTTTTGGTTACTGTTGCACGACAGATTAAACACAAGGAACCTTCTTAAAAGGAAGAACTTTCATTTGCAAGCATACTCATGTGTGCTGCTAGATTGTAACCTGGAAGAGGATATTTCCCATCTTTTCATGGAGTGACCTTTTGCTGCACGCTGTCGGGATTTCATTTTCCCACTAAGAGTCTCTCACTCTTCAATTTTTGATGCAATCACTGATATCAAAGACTAATTAAGGTTGACATTCTCAATGGATATAATCATTTTAGCTGCTTGGGCCTTATGGATTATTAGAAATGACAAAGTATTCAATAATACAAGACCCACTCTTACAAACTGGAAGGCCATCTTTCTATAATAATTAAGGTTGTTAGCCTACATGATGAAAAAGAAGCATGTTCATACTTTTAAGGAATGGTTACAATCCCAGGTTTAAATCCTAGATTAAACCTGGTTTAGCTTTATTTTATTATTTTGTACCTTGTAACTTTTATTCAGTTATAATATAAGGTTGTAGTGTGATTTTCCCACTGTTTTATCCTCAAAAAATAGAGTATAAGTTGGCAAAATTTATGTTCTCATATTTGATGAGAATTTGCGAAGGTTGGAGATGCTAGATATCCTAATCCTCAAAAAGGTTTTTGAAAGCAACTCTCGCGATTTGCCGTTGTAAGCTATAGTAGCTTGATCATGAAAATTGTCATGATGAGGATGAATAAAAGATGTAGGTAAAATGTTTACTACACTAAAAGGATTACTAAAGAATGGAATTTGAAAGAACGCCAAACATTTAATGATGGTGATCTACTTCAAAGTGCAAGTCCAAAGGTATTAGTATTTGACTATACACGCTTGGGCTATGTGTCATGTGTATGGAGTCACTATTGATGTTGATAGATTCTTTTAAAACGAAAAGGAAACGCTGAAAGAGAATCTCAGAAATATTTGGCAGAAAAGAAAAGACTAGAATTTTCCAGCATAGGTATATAGATGATATACATGTTATGGCTGTATTCTTTGCTTGTTAAACAATGTGGTTTTAGGGTATTGGATACTTAAATTGTTGGTATGAAATGTCATACAAAACAACACAATTCATGAACTGCAATGGCCTAAGTGTTGTTGTGTTGCTCGTTAACATCAAAGCTTACCTTCAAGATTTGTTTCAATAATTATTATTTCGATCAGGTATTATGAGAACAAAATGTTTGTTCAAATAGTTGTCGTAATCCATAAAAGATGGATGATTTACAAATCTGGTTGGTAAATCACATCCATAAAACTAATGCTAAAAATGTCAAAATACAAATGATTGAAAGATCACTTAAGAAGTGAAATCGTCGTTTAAATTATATTGGAAATAAAATATGAACAAACTCCATGTTGATGGAATTTTGGAGTCTTTTGATTTTGATCAAATTACGCTTGTGATACTTTCCTAGAAATAATTAAAACTTCGTTCAAAGGCTTATAAGAACGAGCGACTAACTTGTTGGAATTTGTACATATTGATGTATGTAGTCCATTATGTGTAGTCATGAGCGATGGGTTTTCAACTTCATATGCTTTCTCCGAAAATTTGAGTGAATATATGTGTATATTTACTTAATTAGGAAGAAGTGTGAAATATTTGAGAAGTTCAAAGACTTTCAAGTTGAAGTAGAAAATCATTGTAACAAAAAAATAAAGAGTTTATGATTAGATCATAAATAAATATATTTGAGTTACAAGTTTAGCAAAACACCTGAGATTTGAGGAATTGTTCTATGGATTTGCATTTCGCAAAACACCATAGAAGCATGGAGTGTTCGAGATATGTAATGAAACCTTGTTTGACATGGTAAGATCAAAGGTGTCATTTATAAAACTGCCATTATATTTTAAAATATTAAAATCTTTAGTGGCTATTGCTTTTACACTGAAAAAATCTCCATCGTGATCCATTGAAATGACACCATATAAGTTATGGTTTGGGATAAAACCCAAGTTGTCCTTTCTTAAATTTTGGTATGCTAGGCATAAGTAAAATGTTTACAACCAAAATCGGATGAGCATGTCTTTGTATGTTATTTCGAATAACCGTTGGGTATTCCTCCATAACACCAAATACAAAAGTGTTTGTCGCATAGAACGTTAAGTTTATTGAGAAGGAATTTTTCGTGAAAAGTTAAGTGGGAGGATGATAGAACTTTGATAAGGTATTGAACCTTAGCTAATATGTTCTGAGTTGCGCAGCATCAGAAAGTGTCCCAAAGGAATCAACAATGCTCATGGCTCACATGCCTCAAAGGTTGTGATCACGGAGGTCTAAGTTCCTATTGAACCAAGTAGGTCGGGTAAATAATCAAATACTAAGATTTGAGAGTCAATCATTGTTGTTTGACAATGATGAACCGACTATATGCAAAGGAGCGTGATGGACCCTGAATCCATCAAATGGCTTGAAGCCATAAAATATGTGATAGTTCCATAAACGAGAAATCAATCTTTGAACTTGAAAGACACTCTGGAAAGGTGTAAGACCTTACAGTCTATAAAGAAATATACATGGATGTTTCACATCTATGAAATAGTCGACATGTCAGGAAAGAGTTCACGACAATGTTCAAGAAATTGATTATGACAAGATTTGATCTATCATAGCTATATTTAGTCTGGACGGATTAATATATATAGCAACCGCTACATATAATTTTGTTATATGGTAGTTGAACAAACAAATCAAGTTCTTCTAATAGAAATGTTACCTAGGACGTGTACTTAACACGATCCAAAGGGTTTTGTTTATTCAAAGGATGCTGACAGGACATGCAAACTTTAATAGTTGAAGTAAGCATCACGAAGTTGGAATCTTCACCGTGATGAAACTGTTAAAAGGTTTAATTTCATCAAGAGACGATGAAGATGCTTGCATTTACAAGAAATTAAGTGGGAGCGCTAAGACATGTTTCTAATACATTGTGTGAAATACATATTGTTGATTAGAAACAATGTATCTTTTATTGACACAAGTTAAGAACTTCATCTCAATGAAATACTAAGGAAAAACCGAATATTTGGCATCAATGTCTATATGGATAGATTGAGACTCTAATATGGTTGTGCTGAGAGTACATAGATGATATATTGAAATATTTTAATATAGAAACTACAAGAAAGGTTCTTGTCGCATGGAAAGTATTGAATCAAAATTTGATGTATTGACACTTGGTGAGTGAAATCACAAGAATATTTTTATTAATAATACCGTGATATGTACACATCCAAATATATCCTATGCTCTAAATGTTATGAGCAGATACTAGAATGATTCATAAGATGATCATTGCATGATAGTAAGGATATTATTATGATCTTTGGAAGAACTAAGAATATGTTATCTATGTAGAGGTGACAAATAGATAAATAGTTCATTATAGTGTTACGTTGATACTAGTTTTGTCACAAGATACAAATTAAGTTTATCTCAATTTAAACTATGGGTGGCACAATGTAGTGCAAAGGAATTTCCATAACAGATTTGGATGAGTTCCAAAGTTAAGATATTGTGACAGATACTACAACAAAGGCTAAGTATATGACTGTCATTTGATATGTCGTAAACGTATCTATAATTTTTTATGTTTCATGCTTGTTTAGTATCCACTTTGTTATGCTTTGTCTATACTTTGAGGTATTTTATACATTTTCTGGGACTAACCTATTGACAAGATTCCACAGTGCCAGTTGCATGTTTTTTGCTGTTTTTGGTTTCAGAAAAGCTAGTAAGGAAATATTCTTGGAATTAGACGGGACAAAAGCCAAAGTCAATATTTCACCGAGACGAACACAGAGACCGAAGGGCGACCGGAGGGGCTCCATGGGGTGGACACCCCCCAACCTACGCGTCGGACCACCCTGGGCCACGCCTGGACAGGGTGTGGGCCCCTGGCCAACCTCCTACCTGGCTTCTTCGCCTATATAATCCCCCCGATGCCAAAACCCTAAGTACCCGATCAGATCTCCACGAAACAGTCTGTAGCCTCCACCACCATCGTCCCTAGATCGGGGGATCTGAAGCTCTTCCCGGCACCCTTCCAGAGGGGAGAGATCATCCTGGAGGCCTTCTTCATCACCATGCCAGCCTCCGGTATGATGCGTGAGTAGTTCCACCTTGGACTATGGGTCCATACAGTAGCTATATGGTTGTTTCTCCTCCTTTGTGCTACCATGTTTAGATCTTGTGAGCTCCGTTCATGATCAAGATCATCTATATGTAATCATGCATGTTGTGTTTACGGGGATCCGATGGATATTGAGATTACTATGTCAGATTTCTTAATGATTCTATATTATTGATTCTATCATGTCTTTGTTGTTTGAGATATTGCATGCTCTCCGTTTCTAGTAGCTATCTTGGCCAAGTAGATGTTAGTGACTCCAAGAGGGACTATTTATGCTCGATAGTGGGTTCATGCCTCTATTGAATCTGGGGAAGTGACAGAAATTGTCACATCCCAAAATTTTCCAAATTTTGAAATGTGGAAAATAAACTACTAAAAGAAACAAAGGTTGAAATTTAGGGGGTAAAGAAACTTTTTGCTTCTAAATGGAAACATCAAAGCCCTACTTGAACAAAATTTGAACAATAAAGCAATAGACAAATATTCAAAAGATCAAATGCATTCATAAAAGGATGTATCTTGAATTTAAAGCACTTGTAAAAGTTGAACCAAAAACCCTAAACCCTAATGAAAGAAACCATCATCAAGATCACTCTAAGACTATGGCTTTGTCCCATATGAAAATTTAGCAACAAACATTTTTAAATGATAAAAAATGGTAAACAAAAATAATACAAAACCATGGAAATTGGTTTCACTCAATTTGGAGTCATGGATAAAAACTTATGATTTTAATAAGATAAAAAAGAGTAATTTCCAAGGCTAGTAAAGCTCCTAACTAAAATCAACACTAAATTGTGATCAAAGTAATCCTAAAAGGATTTGAAAAGATAAATAAATATTAAATAAAGTTATACAAATTGGAATCACCAATTTTGGAACTATAAATAAAAAGATATGGATTTTATAAGACAAGGAAATAAATAAATAAATAAATAAGAAATATTTAAAAGACAATTTAAAACCTTGGCCAAATCCATAAGCAAATGGAATAAAAGTGATTCAAATAAAATAAAGGAATAAAAGATTATTTGAATAGAATTATATGGATTTGAACCATATTCAATTTTATTTAAATAAAGACAAAATGCTTAATTTAAATAAATATTAAATCATAAGAGAATATTTGAAATATTCTAAAGTGGACTTTAAACACACTAAATAACTTGTATAGAAACCTACTGAAATTTGGAAAAGATTTGAAATAAAAAAGAAATTTAAACCAAATGTTTGGAATAAAAACAGAAATTGGAAACAGAAAAAGAAAAAGGTTTAGCAGAAAAAAATGGAAACAGAACCCAACCCAGCCATCCCAGCAAGCCCCAGGCACATCAACATCTCACCCGGGCCACTCACCCCTCTCTCCCCGTGAATCTCTTTCTCACTCGCGCATCCACCCACCTCCCTCGCTGACCCCGTGGACCCATGCCATGTTGGCATCGTCGTCTTCACCCGCGCAGACCAGTTCTTTCCCCCCTCCCCGACCGTTTCCTGCCGATAATTCCTCGGCATCAATTCAATTAAATGGCGCAATAATCTTTCCCCGCAATGACTCCCTCTTAACTGCATCCCCCACCTATATTTTTCCCCTCAATCCCCACGCCACCGGAGCCCCTAGGCTACTCGAATTTTCTCTCACACCACCACTGGCTCCGACGTGCTCCGGCACCGATTCCGACAAGCACACGCCTCCTCTTTCCCTCTGTTTCAAGCTAGTTGTTTGTCATCACCGTGCGCATCTACTGACCTCAACCGCGTGATTTCTCGTGCACCAGAGCGTCGACCCCGTCATCGCCTGCACGCCACCGTCGACTACCTCAACTCCGGTGAGCCCTAGCATCTGAACCCATGCGCGCCTTGTTCTATGACTCTTGCTAACTTGATCTCCATAGTAGTGTGCGTATCCTTATGCTCGCCATTCACTCATGCATGACCTGCAGGCTCGCCACCGACGACGCCCGTGTGTGCCCGACGCCAGGAATATCTTCGGCGAGGAATTACCGTCACGTTCGTGCGCCCCTTTGCCAGCCACTGCCATGTTGAGCACCCCCTCTCCATGGTGACTCTGGTAACACCCTCCTTCCCTCCTCTCTCTTCCTAGAATCGCCGGACTACCATAGACAGAAGGCGCCGTCAATCACCGCCGCCAGTTGGATGCTAATCTGGTAGCTAGGATAGAACATTTAATGAATCAGTATCTGGTGAATTAGTCTGTGTGATGCTAGTTAGATCTAACGGCCTGCATTGCTCGATCCACCCGAAGAGGTATCGGCCAATAAGAACAAGACACATGGCCAGATTAGTTCAGACACATTCCAGAAAATGTTTTTAGATGTTTGAATTTGTAAAATCCATAACTTTTTATATGTATGTACAAAAATTACAAACTTTATATCAATGGATTCAGAAAAATAAAAAATTTGCACCTATGGCCCTGGTTTGGTCATTTTATTATATAAAAATTGTTTTTTATGCAGAGACATGTTTAGGACTATTTTGAGTATAAAAATTGTTCTAAAAATGATTTTTGAATGAAACCTTTTGCAAATGGTTTGTTTTGAATCCTCTGACCATAAACACTAACATTTGGATTTAAAAATATAATTTGTTAATACTAGAAATTATTACTTTGAGTAAAAGCATTTCTAGTAAAACAAAAATGATTTAAAAGGCCTATTTTCACTAACTTGATTTTAAATGATTTCCCACTTTTGTAAAAGACCAGTAGGTGTTTTGAAATGTTTAGAGCCTTGTTAGAAACCACTTTTTCAATAAAACAACCTTTTGCATGCTTGCATGCATTTCCTTGTTTTATTGTTTTGTTTTGTTAATTGTTTGAGTGTTAGTTTTGAATGTGTGCTTTGCTTGATTGAATTGTAGTGAACCTTGAGGAGTGTGAAAATTGCAAGATCAAGGAGAGTACCTAGTTTATCTACTAAAAAGTCAAGTGATACTTTGGTCATCAAAAGTCCTATCTTTTCAATATTGCATTAGTGATATTTTTGTAGTATGCATGATAGGACAAATTTTATATATTGTTATGCTATAGTAGATCCAATAGAATATATCTTGGTAGGAATATTCCTAAGTCAAGAGACAATTTATGCTAGTATGCTTAGCGTAGCTATTATTTAAAGGGTGGAATGTTCATGCTATGATATTATGCAAAGTCTTTGACTAAGTTTTTGATTAATAAAACAACTATGTGAATGAATCACCTGGGTGGAATGGTTAGAATGGTTTGTGTTGAGTGGTTACTCAGGGCCAATTTCTATGGTTTACCTTGGTGTATATCACTAGTGGATGGCCACCTAGGAACAAAGAGATTTGAGATGTTTTTTGTTGATAAGCTTCCAGTGCAGCCACAGGGCATATGGGCTCTGCCTTGACTACATAGGTTGCAAGAACTTAGACAGGTAGACAGGTTGTGGTAGTGATGATAGGATGGAACGCGTCTATGCTGATATGAGGGATTGTTTCTGAAAAGTCTCGTCTCGATGCATGTCGAGTCTTGTGGGAAAAGTGCACCACCTCTCGAGAGGGTAAAACCTAAATACTGAGCCGTGTCCCCGATAATGGACATTTTGAGCATCAAAGGCATTGAAATGATCAAGAATCTCGTCATCCCAATTTATCTAAGTTAAAACTTGTTGGGTGAACAAGGGAAGCACCTGGTGTGTAACCAGTGTGCCATTGTGTGATGAAATGTTTTGAAAAAGAGAAAAACTATTTTCAAAGGATAGGGAAAACTTGTTTTATGGAAATGCCAGCCAAAACTCCAATTAGCCAAATATTCATGTTGATGTTAGATTCTCCATATCAATATGATATCACTTGCCAATACAATTCAAATGTATTGACCCTTGTGGCTGTAAATTATTATGTTACAGGTTTGTTTGATGTTAGTGAAGTTTGTTGAGTAGGGATTACAAGTCTACAACCAACATGATTGCCTGTGGCACATGAAGATGAAGGACTCCATGCTATATATATTTATCTGCTGCTTTGTAATAAGATAGCCATATGATCTATATAAGTTGTAATGAATTATTTTATTCCTGGTTATAAGTTGTAATATGACCTTTGTTTCTTGATATTACATCTTAAACTGTGGGTGCTAGCTATTCGATCCAGGGACTAGCATTGTAAACACAGGGGTCTCTACCCTATCAGGTTGGAACCTCTACAAATGGTATCAGAGCATTGTGTTTCCTGTAGGATTGTAAACCTAGGATTGGACAAAACCCCTTAGAAAAATAAGAGTTGTATTTGTTCAAACTTATTTACAAACAATCTTGTAAACCCTTTCCTCAGCATTTTGTTTTGATTCTACATCTCTTTTTTCAACTTGATGGACACAAACTTCAACATGAGCAAGGACTTCACCATCACCAATGACATCAACTACAGTTCCACCAAGGATTTCAACTTGGACATCACTAAGGACTTCAAGTGAGATAAGAATAATACTCAAGACTTGGAGACTAAGGAAACACAACTTAGGAGGAACCATCATCACCTTGAAGCTTGTGACCAAGATGCAAGCATTTCTTCCAAGGATACCATGATCTTGTTCCTGATGTAACAACTAAGAAGAATGGAATGAACTCAAGTGAACCCCATAGTTGGACCACCATACTAGTGTTTTGTTTAAATCGACTTGCTGATCATATATTGATCACACTAACTTATGTGGTGTAGCAAAAAAAATATTTTGTTGCTTAAAATATGCTTGAATCTTGTTGTTTGAGTGGATTGCATGACTGTCATTGCTTGCACATTGCCTTGTGTGATTTATTGTGTGTGAGTATAATTCTTCCTCTAGAAATCTTTTGCCTATTCTAATCCCAATCCAACCCAAACATATGACTTCTCCAAGAGACCAAAACTCCAACATCAAGGATGGTGACAACAACCAAGAGATGCACATGACAGAACAACTTCTAGCAACCCAAGCTAAGTTGAATCAAGTGACAACCCAGTTTTTAGCCAACAACAATGAGTTAGACCTAGCCATGCTAAAGTTCTTGGAATCCCAATCTCAATTATTGCAAAGGATGACCAATCAGATGATCAACATGAGAAGCAACCCTTCCCGAAGAGGTTGTGACAACAATGGTATCAAGGATGATATTATAGAAGGAACACAAGCTTGCAAACTCTGTGAAGACATAGAACACACTTATAAAGAGCATATTGACCAATGCCCTAATTGTGAAGAGAAACATCCAGCTAGACAATGCCCCACATCTCAAGTTTCTTGTTTCCTATGTGAAGGAAATGATCATGTCTCTATCCAATGCCACATCTATCCTATAGTTCAACAAATGAAACATCAAGCTAAGGATGGAAAGCATCAAGTCTTTAGAAACATTCATGAAGGTACAACTTCTACCAAGAAGTATGGAGACAAAGTCAAACCTCAGTATGCACCTCCATACATTATAACCCACTAAGGTGGACAAATGAGGAAACATGGACGTTATCCTAGGAATCGTTCTAAGAACCGAGGAGAATTTCCCACATTTGTGGTTAAGTATGAAGAACATGAACTAAGAGCCCTCCTAGCTTTGGAGAGACCCAAAAAGAAGAAGGACATAAGCAAACTACAATGCCACAAATGCAAAGAGCTAGGCCATTATGCATCTGATTGCCCAGAAAAGGAGAAGAACAAGACAAGCAAATTTGGAAAGGATATCAACCTTATCACATGTTTGAAGTGTGGTAACAAAGGACACTATGCAAACAACTGTCCAAAGAAGTTACATCAAGACACCAAGTAAGCCAAGATGTAATCGAGTTAAAAATCTTTTAAGGATGGTAGTACCTTAGTTGTCTTGAAGCCAACTTGTAACCTCTAGCCTTCCCGAATCTCAGGACGAGATTCCTTTTAAGGGTGGTAGTCTGTCACATCCCAAAATTTTCCAAATTTTGAAATGTGAAAAATAAACAAACAAAAGAAACAAAGGTTGAAATTTAGGGGGAAAAGAAACTTTTTGCTTCTAAATGGAAACATCAAAACCCTACTTGAACAAAAATTTAACAAGAAAGTAACAAACAAATATTCCAAAGATCAAATGCATTCATAAATGGTTGTACCTTGAATTTAAAGCGTTTTGGAAAAGTTGAACCAAAAACACTAAACCCTAATGAAAGAAACCATCATCAAGATAACTCTAAGACTATGGCTTTGTCCCATATAAAAGTTTAGCAACAAACATTTTTAAATGATCAAAAATGGTAAACAAAAATATTACAAAACCATGGAAATTGGTTTCACTCAATTTGGAGTCATGCATAAAAATTTATGATTTTAATAAGATAAAAGAAAGTAATTTCCAAGGCTAGTAAATCTCCTAACTAAAATCAACACTAAATTGTGAGCAATGTAATCCTAAAAGGATTTGAAAAGATAAATAAATATTAAATAAAGTTATACAAATTGGAATCACCAATTTTGGAACTATAAATAAATAGATATGGATTTTATAAGACAAGGAAAGAAATAAATAAATAAGAAATATTTAAAAGACAATTTAAAACCTTGGCCAAATCCATAAGAAAATGGAATAAAAGTGATTCAAATAAACTAAAGGCATAAAAGATTATTTGAATAAAATTATATGGGTTTGAACCATATTCAATTTTATTTAAATAAAGACAAAATGCTTAATTTAAATAAATATTAAATCATAAGAGAATATTTGAAATATTATAAAGTGGACTTTAAACACACTAAATAACTGGTATAGAAACCTACTGAAAGTTTGGAAAAGATTTGAAATCAAAAAGAAGTTTAAATCAAATGTTTGGAATAAAAACAGAAATTGGAATCAGAAAAAGAAAATGGTTTACAAGAAAAAAATGGAAATAGAACCCAACCCAGCTAGCCCAGTAAGCCCCAGCCCACCCGGGCCACTCACCCCTCTCTCCCCGTGAATCTCTTTCTCACCGGCACATCCACCCACCTCCCTCGCTGACCCCGTGGACCCATGCCATGTTGGCATCGTCTTCTTCACCCGTGCAGACCAGTTCTTCCCCCCCCCTCCCCGACTTTTCCCTGCCGATAATTCCTCAGAGTCAATTTGATTAAATGGCGCAATAATCTTTCCCCACGACCACGCCCTCTTAAACTCCTCCCCATCCTCTCTGTTTCCCCTCAATCCCCATGCCACCGGAGCCTCTAGGCTGCTCGAATTTTCTCTCACACCACCACTAGCTCCGACGTGCTCCGGCACCGATTCCGGGAAGAACACGCCTCCTCTTGCCCTCTAGTTCAAGCTAGTTGTTTGTCATCACCGTGTGCATCTACTGACCCCAACCGCGTGTTTTCTCGTGCACCAGAGCGTCGACCCCGTCATCGCCTGCACGCCACCGTCGACTACCTCAACTCCGGTAAGCCCTAGCGTCCGAACCCGTGCGCGCCTTGTTCTATGACTCTTGCTAACTTGATCTCCATCGTCGTGCGCATCTCCTAATGCTCGCCATTAACTCACGTGTGACCTGCAGGCTCGCCTTCGATGACGCACGTGTGTGCCCGACGCCAGGAACATCTCCGGCAAGGAATTACCGTCACATTCGTGCGCCCTTTCGCCAGCCACTGCCACGTTGAGCACCCCCTCACCACGGAGACTCTGGTAACACCCTCCTTCCCTCCTATCGCTTCCTAGAATCGTTGGACCATCGTAGACAGAGTGCCGCCGCCGCGCATTGTCGCCAACGCCGCACATCTGTGGTCAAGGCACTGTGAACCTTTGGATGCTGATCTGGTGGCTAGGATAGAACATTTAACGAATCAGTATATGTTGATTTAGTCCGTGCGATGCTAGTTAGATCTAACGGCCTGCGTCGCTCGATCCACCCGAAGCGGTACTGGCCAATAAGAACAAGACACGTGGCCTGATCAGTTCCAACAAATTCCAGAAAATGTTTTTAGATGTTTGAATTTGTAAAATCCATAACTTTTGATCTGTATGTCCAAAAATTACAAACATTATATCAATGGATTTAGAAAAATAAAACCTTTGCACCTATGGCCTTGGTTTGGTCATTTTCTTCTGGAAAATTGTTTTTTATGCAGAGACATGTTTAGGACTGATTTGAGTATAAAATTTGTTCTAAAAATGATTATTATGTTGCAGGTTTGTTTAGGACTTATTATGTTGCAGGTTTGTTTGATGTTAGTGAAGTTTGTTGAGTAGGGATTACAAGTCTACAACCAACATGATTGCCTGTGGCACATGAATATGAAGGACTCCATGCTATATAGATTTATCTGCTGCTTTGTAATAAGATAGCCATATGAGCTATGTAAGTTATAATGAATTATTTTATTCCTGGTTATAATTTGTAATATGACCTTTGTTTCTGGATATTACATCTTAAACTTTGGGTGCTAGCTATTTGATCCAGGGACTAGAACTATAAACACAGGGATCTCTACCTTATCAGGTTGGGACCTCTATAGAAATCTCTAAGGTTGTAGATGTGTTGTTGCTAATAAGGAGAAAACAACAATCTTTTGTTCATGGAACAATTGTATTGTTAACTTTACACACATTGCTTAAAGCATTTATCCGTTGCTTGCAAATTATTACTGGAGGGGGTTCAGATGATAACCTGAAGGTGGATTACTAGTCATAGATGCAGTTGGATGGCGGTCTATGTATATTGTTGTAATGCCCAATCAAATCTCATAGGATCGTGAATGTCTAGTATTGCATTGTTATGCCTTGCTTTGTCCTGTCAATTGCCCCGTTGTAATTTGTTTACCCAGCATGCCATGTTATTTATCTTAAGGAGAACACCTCTAGTGAACTATGGGCCCCAGTCCTATCTTTACAATTGATACATCTTCCACTGTTACTGTTTACTTTCTGCAAGCAACCATTACATTCCACACCATACATTTAATCCTTTGTTTTCAGAAAACCGGTGAGATTGATAACCTCACTGTTCGTTGGGGCAAAGTCTTTAGTTTGTGTTGTGCAGGGTTCCAAGTTGTTAGCACCACCTTTGAGTCGTTTCCTTCCTCCTACTAGTTCGATAACCGTGGTTTCATACTGAGGGAAAACTTATTGCTGTACTCATCATACCTTCCTCTTGGGGTTTTCCACGAAACTCTACAGTGATCTGATCCGCATCAAGACGTTTTCTGGCATCGTCGCCAGGAGTTAAGGACGGCTTCACAAGGGGAGTCCTTCACAACCTTTCTCTTTACTTTTTTTTGTTTTGCTTAGTTCCTTTTGCTTTGTTTTGCTTTCTTATTTTTATCAAAAATTCCAAAAAAATTAGTTTCGTTTGGTTTGCTTTCTCTTATCAAAACACACAAAAAATTAGTTCTTCCTAGAGTTGTCACCTTGCTCTAGCTCACCATGTTGATCCCTAAGTTCACCCTGAAAGACCTTGCAATAGGTAGTGGCTCTATAATTGGGAAAGAAAACATTGAAGAATTCTTTAATCATATTAGAAAACATGAGGATATTGAGGATAGATCCTTAGCAGAACTTGCTCCCAATTATGAAATTGCTGCAACTTCTTTAGTTCACATGTTGGAGGCTAGGTTTGTTAACCTTAACCCCATGATGCAAATAATGTTTCTTAAACTAAAAGAAATTAAGGATGTTGAAAAGAGAGATTTTATTCTAGAAACCTTGCTAGAAGAGTTCAATGATGTTGCTAAGGAAGCTAAAAAGGTCTTTGATTGTTTTAAGATGTAGGCTCATGTGTAGATGTTATGGGTACATTATAAAAGTTGGATAAAACAAAACCCAATGGAGAGGAAATTAGAATACCCATACCTTTTAAACTTGTGGGAATGCAAGAAGCCCTAGAAAAGAATTTTCATTGGATTGTTCCTGAAAACCCGTTTGATGAAAGTAGTGAGCCAAAGAGTGCTGAGAGAGGATCCTCTATAACTCATTTGGATGAGATACCTTTCCTAGTTGAAGAGATTTCGAGTATTGATGTTAATGCTTCTTCATTTGAAAATTCTTGATTCTTGCTTCTTGTGCCTAACTTAAAGGCGTTAAAGAAAAGTACTTCTTAGGAGATAACCCAATAGTTTTCTTGAGTCTTGGAAGTTATTACTTCTGTAATAACCTCTCCTTATCTTTTATTTCATTTTTTTGTGCTAATAATAACCTTTGATGAGAGTGAAGTAATATTTGGGGAAGTGTTGTCCCGAAACAGATTTTTTGTGCTTCATTGTAAAAATTCTTGAAAAGTCTCTGTAAGTCATTTTAAGCTGTAATTTCCTGAATAACTCCCCTAGGTTGTTACCTAACTTTCATTAGTTCAACACTTTTTGATTGAGCAACATAAGTTCTTCGAAAAAATCGTTTGTCACATCTTGGTCTGTTTTGACAGATTTCTGCTATTATTTGCATTTGCCTCTTTATTGATTTCCTTTTGAGTTCTCTTGGGAAATTGAGCTTTTTGAAGGAATTGCTACAGTAGCTTGTGTTTTAATGAAATTTTTGTTGTTTTGAAACTAAACCCAAAGGTTTATTATCTTTTGAATGCACTAATGTTGCTAATGAAGATTGTGTGAAGTTTTGTATGAAGGAAAATTTCCAGGTGTAAGGGAAGAATGATGTAATGAGATGAAGAATGGAAAAAAGCTCAAGCTTGGGGATGCCACCCCGTGTCACCCCAAGAAATATTCAAGAGGTACAAGCGTGAAAGCTTGGGGATGCCCAAGGCATCCCCTTCTTCATCAATAAAAATCTCAGGTCTTTCTAGACACTTCGTTTTTATTGTTTCATACACTGTTGTGTTGTTCTTGCAGCGTCTTAGTTTTTGTTTTTGGTTTTTGTTTGCTTAGTTTTCTTGAATAAACTAGTTGGACTCCCGCTTTCGCTGTGTTGTTTCAAATAAGTTGATTGGTGTTGGAAAGGAGTAGGAAGTTCTTTCTTTAGTAGTACAAGAAGGAGCTTGCTTTGACTGTGACTTAGACCTTATCATGTCATGCTAGATGTTGTTTTACCTTATGATTAGTGATTATTGTTGTAGCATGACTTGTTCCAAACAATTAGGATTGCTTAATGTGCCTTGAAAGAATCAGGCATTGTTTTATCATACAAAAGCATAGTATTGTGGTATTCTCCTTTGATGCTTTGTTTGGGTTGACTTGGCACATGCTCACACCATGTTATGACTATGAACCAGTCACCCTAGCCTCTTTGATCATTTAGTTTTTGAGTTGTGGTACCACTTTATGCTTTGATTAGTAATGTTGTGTCGCTCTGCATGATTATGGACATTATTTCTCTCTTAGTTGGTCGCTCCTAGTCTTTTGCTAGCCTCCACTTCTATTGAGTAAGCTCTAGTCATGCATCCAACTCCCAAGAAACCAAGTTATTCCAAAGTGTCCACTATAAATTCCTATGCATGGTGTGTTACGTCATTCCAAGTATATTCTTGTTTTATCTATCTTCCAAATTAAACTTGTTATGTGAAAGTTAGAGATTAAAGCTCTCACAAACTTGATGGCACACTTTATTTTTCTTGCCCCTAATAAAAGTGAACCATTGTGTCATCTATGTTGTATATGCTTGCACTTATAAGTTGGGATTAGCAGAACCGTGCTGTCATGGGGAACGCTTTCAACACCTGTAAATATCTACCCAGTTGATATCATGCTCTTTTGTTTATGGATGTCGTCGGTGTGAAATAAAAGGGGAGCTTGTAAGTCCATGGAGTTATGTATATGTGTTAAAGAAACGCCTAGGCCGCTAGCCTAAGCCATGCCTAATCATGGTGGAAACTTGCAACTTCACCATAGTAAGCAATCTATGAAGCATTCTTCTTATAAAAAAGAGAGATGGAAAAGAGGAAAGAGAGAAAAAAGCACCATTTTCCCATGGTAAATAAGAAGATTGATGAGATGCTCATTGTCAGCTTGCCTTGTCATTTTGAAATGGGATAGCTCCTGTATCATTTGGCAAGGGGTATCCCGTTGGCGGTTCTCTATGATACACATGTACTTACTATGACAAGAACTTACCGGTAACTAAAGTTGAGTAGCATGAGGAGCGGCCCTCGTACTCAAGGGACATGAGATTGCCAACTTATACTTTGTCAAGCATATACTCCATATTTTGTTCACTTTAACCTTAATCACTTCAATATGCTTATGATAGGGGCAATGAGAGCTGAAAGCTAGCAAGTACCATAATTTTTGGAAGCTCTTTATGAAACTTGAAATCCCTTCTTCCCTTTTATGAAGGGCCTTTCTTCAAATTTTATATTGAGTCTCCACCTTCTATCCTTAGGCACCAATTAAGAGAGCATAGTTGCCATTCTTAGTTCTATGTGCATTGTCCCAAAACTTATTGATTGATTCATATTGTTGATATTGCTTGTTTTTGAACTATTTGTATCTAGTCACCCTTATGAACTTTGAAGGTGTCCTATGCATTTATGTTTTGCTACTCCATGAGGGACAAGCTGAATGACACTATGCTATGTTTTCTATATGTGAAACAAACAAACGTCTTTCAATGCATTGTTATTCATAAATCTTTGTTTGTATCCTTTCATGTTGCAGCATAGTTACTTTGTCTTATTGTTAGAACTTCATCTTTCATGTCATGTTTAGAATAATTTGATCCCAGCTTTCAATGCTTGCAAATGGTTTGATCTTGATTGTGATGGTGCATGTCACCTCAAAAATTATTCTTTTATCCTTACCTACTGAGGGGCGAAGGAGTTAAGCTTGGGGATGCTTGATATGTCGTAAACATATCTATAATTTTTTATGTTCCATGCTTGTTTAGTATTCACTTTGCTCTGCTTTGTCTACACTTTGAAGTATTTTTATACATTTTCTGGTACTAACCTGTTGAAAAGATGCCATAGTGCCAGTAGCCTATTTTCTGCTGTTTTTTGTTTCAGAAAAGCTAGTAAGGAAATTTTCTCGAAATTGGACGGGACAAAAGCCAAAGTAAATATTTCACCGAGACGAACACAGAGACCGAAGTGCGTCTGGAGGGGCGCCACAGGGTGGCCACCCCCACGCCCGGGCCCACCCTAGGCCACGCCTGGGCAGGGTGTGGGCCCCTTGGTCACCCTCCTGCCTCGCCTATTTGCCTATATAATCCCCCAAATTCCAAAACCCTAAGTACCCGATCAGATATTCACGAAACACTCCGTAGCCGCCACCACCATCGTCCCTAGATCGGGGGGATCTGAAGCTCTTCTCGGCACCCTGCCAGAGGGTAGAGATCATCCCGGAGGCCTTCTTCATCACCATGCCAGCCTCCAGTATGATGCGTGAGTAGTTCCACCTTGGACTATGGGTCCATACAGTAGCTAGATGGTTGTTTCTCCTCCTTTGCTCTACCATGTTTGATCTTGTGAGCTCCGTTCATGATGAAGATTATCTATTTGTAATCATGCATGTTGTGTTTGCGGGGATCCGATGGATATGGGATTACTATGTCAGATTGATTAATGATTCTATCATGTCTGTGTTGTTTGAGATCTTGCATGCTATCCGTTTCTAGTAGCTATCTTGGCTAAGTAGATTCTAGTGACTCCCTAGAGTTTTATGCTCGATAGTGGGTTCATGCCTCTATTGAATCTGGGGAAGTGACAGAAATCTCTAAGGTTGTAGATGTGATGTTGCTACTAGGGAGAAAACAACAATTTTTTGTTCATGGAACAATTGTATTGTTTACTTTACACACATTGCTTAAAGCAGTTATTCGTTGCTTGCAACTTAATATTGGAGGGGGTTCGGATGATAACCTGAAGTTGGATTACTAGTCATAGATGCAGTTAGATGGCGGTCTATGTATATTGTTGTAATACCCAATCAAATCTCATAGGAATATGAATGTCTAGTGTTGCATTGTTATGCCTTGCTCTGTCCTGTCAATTGCCTCGCTGTAATTTGTTTACCCAGCATGCCATGTATTTATCTTAAGGAGAACACCTCTAGTGAACTGTGGACCCCGGTCCAATCTTTACCATTGATACATCTTCCACTGTTACTGTTTACTTTCTGCAAGCAACCATTACCTTCCACACCATATGATTAATCCTATGTTTTCAGCAAACCGGTGAGATTGACAACCTCGCTGTTCGTTGGGGCAAAGTCTTGAGTTTGTGTTGTGCGGGATTCCAAGTTGTTAGTAGCACCTTTGAGTCGTTTCCTTCCTCCTACTGGTTCGATAACCTTGGTTTCATACTGAGGGAAAACTTATTGTTGTACTCATCATACCTTCCTCTTGGGGTTTCCCAATGAAGCTCTACAGTGATCTGAGCCGCATCACCATTGTAGCAGCAAAAGAGGGTATTTGTGTCAAGTAGTTTGTTATCAAACTAGGTGTGGTTCATAGCAGGCTAGTACCATGAAGATATATTGTACAACAATTGTATCGACATGGTTTAATCCCAAAGGAACGAAAGGTCTCACCAAAGGACCAAATTTATACAATGCCATCTCATTGGAGAATGAGTGATGCGTGGAGATGCAAAGAGATGCAATTACACACGGACCCTAAAAGTGTCAGATCTGAAGATTATGTTTACCACTAGCAATCATGTATATACAACACCAAAAAGCCATAGGTGTTGAATGCACAAGTTTTTCCAAGCTAGATTATTGATTCTAGTGCAAGTGGGAGACTGTTGGAGATATGCCCAAGAGGCAATAATAAAGTGGTTATTATTATATCTTTATGTTTATGATAAATTTTTGCATAACATGCTATAATTGTATTAACCGGAAACATTAATACTTTTGTGTTTTGTAAACATAAAAGATTCCCTAGTAAGCCTCTTGTTGAATTAGCTTGTTGATTAATAGATGATTATGGTTTCCTAATCATGGACATTAGATGTTATTAATAACAATATCATGTCATTAGGAGAATGATATGATGGACACACTCCTATAGTAAGTGTAGTGTAAGATCAAGTCATTTAGTGTTTGTTTGCTACAAGCTTTCAAATGCATAGTAACATAATCCTTCGCCCATGAGATCATGTTAATCACCATCATCGGATGAATGCTTTGATGACATCAAACACCACTTCTATAACTGGGTGGTTATAAAGGTGGCATTAGGTATTCTAAAAGTATGTGTTAAGGCACATGGATCAAGAGTGGGATTTGTCCATCCAAATGATGGGTAGATATACTTTGGTCCCTCTCGGTGGAATGTCATCCAATTGTCTTTCAAGCATGTGACTAGGTCATAAGGGATGTCATATCACGGAACTATTAAAGAGTACTTATCAGTGACGAGGTTGAACTAGGTATAGAGATACCGACGATCAAATATCGGATAAGTAAAGTATCACGCGACAAAGGGAATCGGTCGTATGTAAATGGTTCATTCGATCACAAAGTAATCGTAGAAATATGTGGGAGCCATATGAATTTCTAGATTTCTCTATTGGTTACTGATCGTAGAAGTGTCTTGATCATGTCTGCATCATTCATGAACCGTATAGAGACACACTTAAGGAATTGATGTTGTTTAGTAGATATGGAATATGAGTTGGATACCGAATGTTGTTCGGAGTCTCGGATTGGATCCAGGACATCACGAGGAGATCCGGAATGGTCCGTAGAATAAGATTCATATAAGGAAAGTCCAATTCTAGGGTTCGGAAATGTTTTCGCGTTTTCACCGGAAGCTTCTAGAAGGTTCTGGAAGGTCCACCACTCCGTAGGAGGGTACATGGTGCCATGCCAATGTGGAATGGTTGCATCATACTCTAGGTTACTGGGCTGGGAAATGGGAAGAGAAATAATCAAACTCTAGTTTGAATAGTCAAACTCCAATTTGAGAAGTCAAATCCCGACATTGAAAGTCAAAAGCTTAGTGGAGGGAGGAGAGCAAACCTAGAAGGGAGAGGTTTCCCTATCCCTCCTTGCCGCCGGTCACCAAGGGGAGTTATGGGAGGACTCGGCCTCCCCTAGCCGCCTCTTGTAGGGGTTCGTAGCATGGAAAACAAAAAAATTCTACCGCATGCACACAAACAAGCCAAGATCTATCTACTAGATTGTAGCAATGAGTCGATAGAAGCACTCACCCTCGAAGATTCCAAAGCGGTTAACGAGAGCAGATTCTCGTGGGTGATGTAGTCGTGCACTTGCCGATCTCAAGATCTCGTAGACGATCCTTCTGGTGCTGCGTTCCGACAGCGCTTCCGCAGTCGGTCACACGTTCGGTACTCGATGAAGACCTTCCTCTCCCTTGTTCCAGCAGGCAGTGGAGGTTGTAGTTCTTCCCTTGTGATTCCGGCAGCATGACGGCGTGGTGTCGGAAGTAGAGGGAAGATCCCGCAGGGCTTCGCCTAAGCCGGTGCGAGTTATGGTGGATTAGGGTTTCTCGGAAATCTAGGGTTTAGAAAATCGGGAGGAGGAGGAGATGTCAACGGCCGCTAGAGCGGCAGCGACGGACCAGCAGCGGTCAAGGTGATTGATGCAATGGCCGTCAGTCGGTGGTGTCGGCTTTCGGGTGGAGAGGGGCTAGGGCTAGTGGTGTTGGGGCAGCCATCCCCCTATATTTATGAGAGGGGGGCAACCTTGGGAGGGGTGGGTTTGAATCCAAACCCAAACCCAAGTTGGATTGAGAGAAAGACTTGTTTCTTCTCCCACTAGGAAACATTGTTCCAGTTTGACTTTTCAAACTTCCCGTTTGACTTTCAATTTAGAATTTTAATTCTCTCTTGCAAATGCCCACACCAAGTGACCTAGGATATGATCCAATCATTCCACTTACCCATGACACATTCATGGACCATTCTCCTTCCGGATCGGTGAACCTTCTAGAACCTTCTAGAACCTCTCCGATGAAAACATCGGAATCTTTCCCGAACTCCGGAATTGGACTTTCCTTATATGAATCTTATTCTCCGGACTATTCCGGATCTCCTCGTGATATCCCGGACCCATCTGAGACTCCGAACAACACTCGGTATCCCTACTAACATTCCATATCTACTAAACAACATTGAATCCTTAAGTGTGTCTCCCTACGGTTTGTGAATTATGCGGACATGACCGAGACACTTCTCCGATCAATAACCAATAGAGGAATCTGGAAATTAATATGGCTCCCACATATTTCTATGATTACTTTGCGATCGAATGAACCACTTACATACGATACCAATTTCCCTTTGTCTCGCGATAGTTTACTTATCCGAGGTTTTGATCGTCGGTATCTCTGCATACATAGTTCAACCTCGTTACCGATAAGTACTCTTTTATCGTTCCCGTGATATGTGATCCCTTGTGAGCCAGTCACATGCTTGCAAGATAATTGGATGACATTCCACCGAGAGGGCCCAGAGTATATATATGTCATATGGATGGACAAATCCCACTCTTGATCCATGTGCCTCAACCCATATTTTCCGAACACTCAATGCCACCTTTATAGCCACCCAGTTACGGTGTGGTGTTTGATGTCATCAAATCATTCTTCCGATGATAGTGATTAGCATGATCTCATGGTCGAAGGAATTAGGTTACTATGTATCAGAAAGCTTATAGAAAACGAACTATTGAAATGACTTGATATTAATGCTACGCATATCTATAGGAGTATGTCCATCATACCATTCTCCTAATGATATGATCTTGTTGTTAACAACATCTCAATGCTCATGATCGGGAAACCACGATCATCTATTAAACAACAAGCTAGTATTTCAAAGAGGCTTTACTAGGGACTCTAATTTAGTTTACAAATCACACAAGTATTAATGTTTCCTTTTTAATACTGTTATAGCATGAATGTAAACATTTATCATAAACACAAAGATATAATAATAACCACTTTTATTATTGCCTCTAGGGCATATCTCTAACAGTCTCCCACTTGCACTAGAGTCAACTAATCTAGATTACATGGTAATATACCGAACACCCATGGTGGTTTGGTGTTGGTCATGTTTTTCCCTCGGGAGAGGTTTAGTCAATGGATCCGCCACATTCAGATCCGTGTGTACTTTGCAAATCTTTATGTCACCATCTTGGACGTGCTCTCGAATAGCATGAAAACGTAGCTTGATGTGCTTCAGCTTCTTGTGTGACCTTGGTTCTTGCGCATTGGCTATGGCGCCCATGTTATCACAGTAGATAGACATTGGGTCCAGCGCACTTGGAACCACACCGAGCTCTGTAATGAACTCATTCATCCATATCGCCTCTTGTGAAGCCTCTGAAGCATCTATGTATTCCGATTCAGTTGAAGATCTCGCTACAACGCTTTTCTTTGCACTCCTCCAGCTAACTGTTGCACCATTCAAAGTAAATACGTATCCAGATTGAGATTTAGAATCATCCGGATCGGTGTTCCAACTAGCATCGGTGTAACCATTAACAACGAGTTGTTCATCACCTCCATAAGAAAGAACCATATCCTTAGTTCTTCTCAAGTACTTAAGGATGTTTTTGACCGATGTCCAATGATCTACTCCTGGATCACTTTGATATCTGCTAGTCAAACTAATAGCATATGCAATGTCGGGTCTAGTACATAGCATGGCATACATAAGAGATCCTATGGCTGAGGCATAGGGAGTCTTACTCATCCTTTCTCTATCTTCTGTCGTTGCAGGACTTTGATTTTACTCAAGGTCGTATTGGGCAACATGGGCAAGAACCCTTTCTTGCTATCTTCCATTCCAAACCTCTTTAGCACTTTGTCCAAATATGTACTCTGTGACAATGATATTAGGCGCCTCGATCTATCTCTATAAATCTTTATGCCTAATATATAAGCTGCTTCGCCAAGATCTTTCATTGAAAAACTATTATTCAAATAATCCTTGACACTATTAAGAAGGTCTACATCATTCCCAATCAACAATATGTCATCTACATATAGTATTAAGAATGCTACAGAGCTCCCACTCACTTTCTTGTAAATACAAGATTCTCCATAAGTTTGTATAAAACCAAAGTTTTTGATTACCTTATCAAAACATTGATTCCAACTTCGGGATGTTTGCTTCAATCCATATATGGACCGTTGAAGTTTGCATACCTTGTTAGCATCTTTAGGATCGACAAAACCTTTGGGTTGCATCATATACAACTCTTCATCAATGTCTCCATTGAGGAACGCCGTTTTGACATCCATCTTCCATATCTCATAATCATAATATGCAGCGATTGCTAACATAATCCTCACAGACTTTAGCTTCGCTACTGGTGAGAAAGTCTCATCGTAGTCAACTCCTTGAATTTGTCAAAACCCTTTTGCGACAAGTTGAGCTTTATAGACAGTAACATTACCATCATCATCTTTTTTCTTCTTGAAAATCCATTTGTTCTCGACAGCCTTCCGACCATCCGGTAAGTCCACCAAAGTCCATACTTTGTTTTCGTACATGGATCCAATCTCGAATTTCATGGCTTCTTGCCATTTATTGGAATCTGGGCTCATCATCGCTTCCTCATATGTCGCAGGGTCAGCGGTGTTGTCCACCAACATGACACTCATAACGGGATCATACCAATCAGGAGTGGTACGAGTTCTTGTTGACCTGCGAGGTTCCGTAGTAACTTCAACCGAAGTTTCATGAGCAACATCATTAGCTTCCTCTCTTATTGATGTAGGTGCCACAGGAACCACTTCCGGTGCTGCGCTACTCACAAGTTCGAGAGAAGGTTCAATAACCTCGTCGAGTTCTACTTTCCTTCCAGTCACTTCTTTCGAGAGAAACTCCTTCTCTAGAAAGGATCCATTCTTGGCAACGAAGATTTTGCCCTCGGATCTATGATAGAAGGTATACCCAATAGTTTCCTTCGGGTATCCTATGAAGACGCATTTTTCCGCTTTGCGTTCAAGCTTGTCAGGTTGTAACTTCTTTACATAAGCTTCGCAACCCTAAACTTTAAGGAACGACAATTTAGGTTTCTTCCCAAACCATAATTCATACGGTGTCGTTTCAACGGATTTAGATGGTGCCCTATTTAAAGTGAATGTGGCTGTTTCTAATGCATAACCCCAAAACGATAGCTGTAAATATGTAAGTGACATCATAGAACGAACCATATCTAAGAGAGTTCGATTACGACGTTCGGACACAACATTATCCTGTGGTGTTCCCGGCGGTGTCAATTGTGAAATTATTCCGCATTTCTTCAAATGCTCGCCAAACTCGTAACTTAGATATTCACCTCCATGATCAGATCGTATAAATTTAATTTTCTTGTTACGTTGATTCTCTACCTCACTTTGAAATTCCTTAAACTTCTCGAAAGTTTCGGACTTATGTTTCATGAAATAGATATACCCATATCTACTCAATTCATCCGTGAAGGTAAGAACATAACGATAACCACCGCGATATGCTACACTCATTGGGCCACACACATCGATATGTATGATTTCCAATAAGTCCGTAGCTCGCTCCATCATACCAGAAAATGCAGTCTTAGTCATTTTACCCATTAGACATGCTTCGCATCTTTCAAGTGATTCGAAATCAAGTGATTCAAGAAGTCCATCGGAATGGAGTTTCTTCATACGCTTCACTCCAATGTGACCAAGATGACAGTGCCACATATAGGTTGAGTTATCGCTCAATTTCAAACATTTAGCTTCAATGTTATTAATGTGTGTATTACCACAATCGAGATTCAATAAGAATCGACCATCTATCAAAGGTGCATGTGCATAAAACATATTACTCATATAAATCGAACAACCATTATTCTCGGACTTAAACAAGTAACCGTCTCGCAATAAACATGATCCGGATATAATGTTCATGCTCAACGCAGGCACCAAATAACAATTATTTAAGTATAAAACTAATCCCGGTGGTAGATGAAGAGGTAGCGTGTCGACCGCGATCACATCAACCTTTGATCCATTTCGAACGCGCATCGTCACCTTGTTCTTCGCTAGCTTTCGTTTATTCTACAGTACCTGTTTTGAGTTACAAATATGAGCAACCGAACCAGTATCAAATACCCAGGCACTACTACGAGTACTAGTGAGATACACATCAATAACATGTATATCGGATATACCTTTCTTCTTGATGTTGTCGTTCTTCAAATCCGCCAAATACTTTGGGCAATTCTGCTTCTAGTGACCTTCTCCCTTGCAATAAAAGCACTCAGTATCAGGCTTAGGCCCAGCCTTGGTCTTCTTCGCCGGCGTGGTAACTTTCTTACCGCCCTTCTTGAAGTTTCCCTTTTTCTTAGACTTGCCTTGCTTCTTGAATTTGGTGGTCTTATTGACCAACAACGCTTGGTGCTCTTTCTTGATCTCCACTTCTGCAGATTTTAACATGGAGAAGAGTTAGCAATGCTGACTTGTCCATGTTTTGCATATTGTAGTTCATCACAAAGTTCTTGTAACTTGGTGGTAGTGATTGGAGGACACGGTGAATCCCCAAAGCATTAGGAATCACTATACCCAAGCTTTGAAGCTTTCTTGCGTGCCCAGACATCTTAAGCACGTGCTCACTGACGGAGCTGTCCTTTTCCATCTTGCAGTTAAAGAACTTTTCAGAAGCCTCATAACTCTCAACTGCCGCGTGAGCCTCAAATATCATTTTGAGTTCACAGACAATATCATGTGGGTCATGGTTCTCAAACCTTTTCTGAAGCTCCGATTCCAAACCATACAAGATAGCACCTTTGAGCATGGAGTCTTCTTCGGCGAGGAAAACATTCTTTACCTCATCGGTAGCATTAGCTGCAGGCGGGTCACCCAGTGGTGCATCCAGCACATAGGTCAAATTACCAGCATTGAGGATAATCCTCAAATTGCGGAACCAATCCGCGAAGTTGCTTCCATTGTTTTTCAACTTTTCTTTCTCTAGGAACGCATTAAAATTGATGGTAGGGGCCGCCATTGATCTACAACATATTTGCAATAGTTTAGACTAAGTTTATGACAAATTGAGTTCTAATTAATAATTAAATTAATCTAGGTGAACTCCCACTCAAAACAATATCCCTCAAATTGTTTTAGTGATCACACGAACCAAATCCACCACATCAAAACCGATCATCACGAGAGTTGATGTAGCTTCAATGGTGAACAATCAACATGTTCATCATATCTACTATATGACTCATGCTTTACCTTTTGGTGATCCGTGTTCCGAGACCATGTCTGTACATGCTAGGCTCGTCAAGATCAAACTTTAGCTTCCGCATGAGCAAATCTGGCTTGCTCATGTTGTATACACTCGCAAAATCTAACACACCCGATCATCACGTGGTGCTTCGAAACAACGAGCTTTAGCAACGGTGATTACTAAGGATGAACACTTTAAAACTTGAAATTTTTGTGCTTGAGGGATCATCTTATAATGCTACCGTCGTGAACTAAGCAATACAAGATGCATAAAAGGATTAGCATCACATGCAATTCATAATATGTGATATGATATGGCCTTTTTTCTTGTGCTTATGATCTCCATCTTCAAGCACGAACATGATCTCCATCATCACCGGTATGGCGTCAAGGTCAATGGCGTCGCTTCATGGTTGTCGTCCACCAGCATCAACTATTACAACTACTTTGAATAGACACGCAGGTCTTAACGGAATTTAAAAGGCAACCATATGGCTCCTGTCGGTTGCCAACTTACAATAAGGAACATTGCATACATCATATATAATCACAATCATGGTCATATCACAACACAGCACACCCCTGCAAAACAAAGTTAGATGCCTCTAATTTTCTTTGCATATTTTACGTGGTTTCAGGCTTTCAATAAGTGTCGCTCTAACTTATGAACAAGAACCACAACGTTGATGCTTGAACTATCAAGTGCTCGTTGTAAATTGAATCTATACTATGATGGGAGAGAGACACCCGCAAAGCCACTTATGCAATACAAGTTGCATGTTAAGCGTGGATCAAGTCTCATGAACGATGTCATGTAAGGTTAGCCCGGGCTGCTTCATCCCATCATACCGCAAGATGCAAAGTACACAAAAAGCAATTGATAATAAAAGAACCACCGCCCACAATGACCATTGTGTTCTACTTGTGCAACAGATCTACATATAGACACAGCTCTGATACCACTGTAGGGGTTCGTAGCATGGAAAACAAAAAATTCTACCGCATGCACACAAACAAACCAAGATCTATCTACTAGATTGTAGTAACGAGTCGATAGAAGCACTCACCCTCGAAGATTCCAAAGAGGTTAACGAGAGCAGATTCTCCTGGGTGATGTAGTCGTACACTTGCCGATCTGAAGATCGCGAAGACGATCCTTCCGACACTGCATTCCGGCAGTGCTTCCGCAGTCGGTCACACATTCGGTACTCGATGAAGACCTTCCTCTCCCTTGTTCCAGCAGGCAGCAGAGGTTGTAGTTCTCCCCTTGTGATTCTGGCAGCACGACGGCGTGGTGTCGGAAGTAGAGGGAAGATCCCGCAGGGCTTCGCCTAAGCCGGTGCGAGTTATGGTGGATTAGGGTTTCCCGGAAATCTAGGGTTTAGAAAATGTTGGAGATATGCCCTAGAGGCAATAATAAATGTAGTTATTATTATATCTTTGTGTTTATGATAAATGTTTACATTCATGCTATAATAGTATTAATAAGGAAACATTAATACTTGTGTGATTTGTAAACTTAAATTGAAGTCCCTAGTAAAGCCTATTTATTATACTAGCTTGTTGGTTAATAAATGATTGTGGTTTCCCTATCATGAACATTGAGATGTTATTAACAACAAGATCATATCGTTAGGAGAATGATATGGTGGACATACTCCTATAGATAAGCATAGCATAAAGATCAAGTCATTTTAATAGTTCAATTGCTATATGCTTTCTGATACATAGTAACCTAATTCCTTCGACCATGAGATCATGCATATCACCTTCACCGGAAGGATGCTTTGATGACATCAAACACCACACCGTAACTGGGTGGCTATAAAGGTGGCATTGAGTGTTCGGAAAGTATTGGTTGAGACACATGGATCAAGAGTGGGATTTGTCCATCCATATGATGGATAGATATACTTTGGGCCCTCTCGGTGAAATGTCATCCAATTAGCTTGCAAGCATGTGACTGGCTCACAAGGGATCACATATCACGGGAACGAGAAAAGAGTACTTATCGATGTGAGGTTGAACTAGGTATGCGAGAGATCTGATAATCATAACCTCGGATAAGTAAACTATCGTGAGACAAAGGGAAATTGGTATCGTATGTAAGTGGTTCATTCGATCGTAAAGTAATCGTAGAAATATGTAGAGCCATATGAATTTCAGATTCCTCTATTGGTTATTGTTCGGAGAAGTGTCTCGATCATGTCCGCATAATTCATGAACCGTAGGGAGACACACTTAAGGATTCGACGTTGTTTGAGTAGTTATGGAATGATGAGAAAGAGACCGAATGTTGTTCGGAGTCTCGGATGGGATCCGGGATATCACGAGGAGATCCAGAATGGTCCGGAGAATAAGATTCATATAAGGAAAGTCCTATTTCGTAGTTGGAGAATGGTTCCGGTGTTTTCATCGGGAATGTTCTAGAAGGTTCCGGAATGTCCGGCACTCCGGAGGGGAAGGGTACATGAATGTGTCATACCAAGTTGGAATGATTGCATCAAGTACTAAGTGTCATCGCTGAACAAAATGAAGGGTTTAATCAAATCCTAGTTTGAAAAAGTCAAACGCCAATTTGAAAAGTCAAACGGCTATTTTGGGAAGTGGAGGGGAAGGTGGAAACCGAGTTGGGGAGGAGTTCCTCCCCTCCACCGCCGGCCCCTTGGGAAACCGAGTTGGAGAGGGACTCCCTCCTGGCGCGCCTCCACCTATATAAGGAGGCGGGGCTGCCTCTCAAGACACAACTCCACCACCCCGCAAACCCTAGCCCTAAGCCGCCGGCCCTCCTGCAGCCGCCGCCGCCTTAGGGCAAGCCGCCGCCGCCTAGCTAACCCTAGCCGCTGGCCAAGCCTCCTCCTTGGTGTGTCTAAACCTAGATCGCCGAGGAGCTCTCTCATAGTCCACCATACTCGCTCCGGCTTAAGGCGAAGCCCTGCAAGATATCCCCTCTACTTCCGGTACTGCCTTGGTTGTGCTCTGGGAATCGAGGAAGAGTGCTACAACCTCCGCTGCTGGAACAAGGAGAGGAAGGTCTTCGTCGAGTACAGGCGATGTGACCGATTGCTGCGAGCCTTAGCGCCGGAAGGATCGTCTACGCGATCTTGAGATCGGGAAGAGTACAACTACATCACCCACGAGAATCCGCTCTCGTTAAACACTTTGGAATCTTCGAGGGTGAGTTATTCCATCGACTCGTTGGTACATCTAGTAGATAGATCTTGGCTTGTTTGTTTGTATGCGGTAGAAATTTTTTGTTTTCCATGCTACGAAACCCTACAGTGGTATCAGAGCCGTGTCTATATGTAGATCTGTTGCACGAGTAGAACACAATGGTCATTGTGGGCGTTGATGCTTTTATTGTCGATTGCTTCTTGTGTACTTTGCATCTTGCGGGATGTTGGGATGAAGAGGCCCGGGCTAACCTTACATGACATCGTTCATGAGACTTGATCCACGCTTGACATGCAACTTGTATTGCATAAGTGGCTTTGCGGGTGCCTGTCTCTCCCAGCATAGTTAAGATTCAATTTACAACGGGTGATTGTCAATACTAGTATCAATGTTGTGGTTCTTGTTCGTAAGTTAGAACGACACTTATTTAAAGCCCCAAACCACGTAAAACATGCAAAGAAAGTAGAGGCGTCTAACTTTGTTTTGCAGGGGTGTGTTGTGATGTGATATGGCTATGATTGTGATTATATTTGATGTATGCAATGTTCCTTATTGTAAGTTGGCAACCGGCAGGAGCCATATGGTTGTCTTTAATTTTGTTAAGACCCGCGTGTCTATTCAAAGTAGTTGTAATAGTTGAAGCCGGTGGACGACAACCATGGAGAAGCGTCATTGACCTTGATGCAATGCCGGTGATGATGGAGATCATGTTCGTGCTTGAAGATGGAGATCGGAAGCACAAAGAAGAAAGGCCATATCATATCACATATTATGAAATTGCATGTGATGTTAATCCTTTATGCATCTTGTATTGCTTAGTTAACAACGGTAGCATTATAAGATGATCCCTCATGCACATGAATTTCAAGTCGTAAAGTGTTCACCCTTAGTTAGCACCGTTGCTAAAGCTTGTTGTTTCGAAGCACCACGTGATGATCGGGTGTGTTAGATTCCGCAAGTGTATACAACGTGAGCAAGCCAGATTTGCTCATGCGGAAGCTAAGGTTTGATCTTGACGAGCCTAGCATGTACAGACATGGTCTCGGAACACTGATCACCGAAAGGTATAGCATGAATCATATAGTAGATATGATGCACATGACGATTGTTCGCCATTGAAACTATATCAACTCTCGTGATGATCGGTGTTGATGTGGTGGATTTGGTTCATGTGATCACTAAAACAATGTGAGGGATGTTGTTTTGAGTGGGAGTTCACCTAGATTAATTTAACTATTAATTAGAACTCAATTTGTCATAAACTTAGTCTAAACTATTGCAAATATGTTGTAGATCAATGGCGGCCCCTACCATCAATTTTTATGCGTTCCTAGAGAAAGAAAAGTTGAAAAATAATGGAAGCAACTTCGCGGATTGGTTCCGCAATTTGAGGATTGTCCTCACAGCTGGTAATTTGACCTATGTCTTTGGATGCACATTTGGGTGACCCTGCAGCTGATGCTGCCGACGAAGTAAAGAATGTTTACCTCGCTCGGAAGACTCAGTACTCCACAGTTCAGTGTGCTATCTTGTATGGTTTAGAATCGGAGCTTCAGAAAAGGTTTGAGAATTCAGACCCACATGATATTTTCCGTGATCTCAAATAGATCTTTGAGACTCACGCGGCGATTGAGAGCTATGAGGCTTCTGAAAAGTTCTTTAACTGCAAGATGGAAGAGGGCAGCTCCATCAGTGAGCATGTGCTTAAGATGTCTAGGCACGCAAACAAACTTCAAAGCTTGGGTATAGTAATTCCTAATGCTTTGGGGATTTACCGTGTCCTCCAATCACTACCACCAAGTTACAAGAACTTTGTGATGAACTACAATATGCAAAACATGAACAAGCAGTTGCCAGAACTCTTTGCCATGTTGAAATCTGCAGAAGTGGAGATCAAGAAAGAGCACCAAGTGTTGATGGTCAATAAGACCACCAAATTCAAGAAAGGCAAGTCTAAGCAAAACAGACACTTCAAGAAGGGTGGTAAGAAAGTTACCGCGCCGACGAAGAAGACCAAGGCTGGACCTAAGCCTGATACTAAGTGCTTTTACTGCAAGGGAGAAGGTCCTTTGAGCGGAATTGCCCAAAGTACTTGGCGGATTTGAAGAAGCAACATCAAGAAGAAAGGTATATCCGATATACATGTTATTGATGTGTATCTCACTAGTACTAAATAGTAGTGCACGGTATTTGATCTGGTTTGGTTGCTCATATTTGTAACTCGAAGCAGGTCTTTGCGAATAAGCGGAAGCTAGCAAAGAGCGAGGTGACGATGCGTGGGAAGCGGATCAAAGGTTGATGTGATCGCGGTCGGCACGCTACCCCTTCATCTACCATCGGGATTAGTTTTATACTTAAATAATTGTTATTTGGTGCCTACGTTAAGCATGAACATTATATCGGGATCTTGTTTATTGCGAGACGGTTACTTGTTTAAATCCGAGAATAATGGTTGTTCGATTTATATGAGTAATATGTTTTATGCACATGCACCTTTGATAGATGGTCTATTCTTATTGAATCTCGATAGTGGAAATACACATATTAATAACATTGAGGCTAAACGTTTGAAATCGAGCGATAACTCGACTTATATGTGTACTTGTCATCTTGGTCACATTGGAGTGAAGCGTATGAAGAAACTCCATTCCGATGGACTTCTTGAATCACTTGATTTCGAATCACTTGATAGATGCGAAGCATGTCTGATGGGTAAAATGACTAAGACTCCATTTTCTGGTATGATGGAGCGAGATACGGACTTATTGGAAATCATACATACCGATGTGTGTGGTCCAATGAGTGTAGCATCACGCGGTGGTTATCGTTATGTTATTACCTTCACAGATGACTTCAGTAGATATGGGTATATCTATTTCATGAAACATAAGTCCGAAACTTTCGAGAAGTTTAAGGAATTTCAAAGTGAGGTAGAGAATCAACGTAACAAGAAGATTAAATTTCTACGTTCTGATCGTGGAGGTGAATATCTAATTTACGAGTTTGGCGAGCATTTGAAGAAATGCGGAATACTTTCACAATTGACACCGCCGGGAACACCACAGCGTAATGGTGTGTCCGAACGTAGTAATCGAACTCTCTTAGATATGGTTCGTTCTATGATGTCACTTACAGATTTACCGCTATCATTTTGGGGTTATGCATTAGAAACAGCCGCATTCACTTTAAATAGGGCACCATCTAAATCCGTTGAAACGACACCGTATGAATTATGGTTTGGGAAGAAACCTAAATTGTTGTTCCTTAAAGTTTGGGGTTACGAAGCCTATGTAAAGAAGTTACAGCCGGACAAGCTTGAACCCAAAGCGGAAAAATGCGTCTTCATAGGATACCCGAAGGAAACTATTGGGTATACCTTCTATCATAGATCCGAGGGCAAAATATTCGTTGCCAAGAATGGATCCTTTCTAGAGAAAGAATTTCTCTCGAAAGAAGTGACTGGAAGGAAAGTAGAACTCGACGAGGTTGTCGAACCTTCTCTCGAACTTGCGAGTAGCGCAGCACCGGAAGAAGTTCCTGTAGTGCCTGCACCAATAAGAGAGGAAGATAATGATGATGATCATGAAACTTCGGTTGTAGTTGCTACAGAGCCTCGCAGGTCAACGAGAACTCGTACCGCTCCTGATTGGTATGATCCCGTTATGAGTGTCATGTTGGTGGACAACACCGATGACCCTGCGACATATGAGGAAGCGATGATGAGCCCAGATTCCAATAAATGGCAAGAAGCCATGAAATCCGAGATTGGATCCATGTACGAAAACCAAGTATGGACTTTGGTGGACTTACCGGATGGCCGGAAGGCTGTCGAGAATAAATGGATTTTCAAGAAGAAAACAGATGTTGATGGTAATGTTACTGTCTATAAAGCTCGACTTATGCATAAAGGGTTTCGACAAATTCAAGGAGTTGACTACGATGAGACTTTCTCACCAGTAGCGAAGCTAAAGTCTGTGAGGATTATGTTAGCAATCGCTGAATATTATGATTATGAGATATGGCAGATGGATGTCAAAACAGCATTCCTCAATGGAGACATTGATGAAGAGTTGTATATGATGCAACCCAAAGGTTTTGTCGATCCTAAAGATGCTAACAAGGTATGCAAACTTCAACGGTCCATCTATGGATTGAAGCAAGCATCCCGAAGTTGGAATCAACATTTTGATAAGGTGATCAAAAGTTTTGGATTTGTACAAACTTATGGAGAAGCTTGTATTTACAAGAAAGTGAGTGGGAGCTCTGTAGCATTCTTAATACTATATGTAGATGACATATTGTTGATTGGGAATGATGTAGACCTTCTTAATAGTGTCAAGGAATATTTGAATAATAGTTTTTCAATGAAGGATCTTGGCGAAGCAGCTTACATATTAGGCATAAAGATTTATAGAGATAGATCGAGACGCCTAATATCATTGTCACAAAGTACATATTTGGACAAAGTTCTAAAGAGATTTGGAATGGAAGATAGCAAGAAAGGGTTCTTGCCCATGTTGCCCAATACGACCTTGAGTAAAACTCAAAGTCCGACATCGGCGGAAGATAGAGAAAGGATGAGTAAGACTCCCTATGCCTCAGCCATAGGATCTCTAATGTATGCCATGCTATGTAGTACACCCGACATTGCATATGCTGTTAGTTTAACTAGCAGATATCAAAGTGATCCAGGAGTGGATCATTGGACAGCGGTCAAAAACATCCTTAAGTACTTGAGAAGAACTAAGGATATGGTTCTTTCTTATGGAGGTGATGAACAGCTCGTTGTTAATGGTTACACCGATGCTAGTTGGAACACCAATACGGATGATTCTAAATCACAATCTGGATACGTATTTACTTTGAATGGTGCAGCCGTTAGCTGGAGGAGTGCAAAGCAAAGCGTTGTGGCGAGATCTTCAACTGAATCGGAATACATGGCTGCTTCACAGGCTTCACAAGAAGCGATATGGATGAAAGAGTTCATTACAGAGCTGGGTGTGGTTCCTAGTGCGCTGGACCCAATGTCTATCTACTGTGATAACATGGGCGCCATAGCCAATGCGCAAGAACCAAGGTCACACAAGAAGCTGAAGCACATCAAGCTACATTTTCACGCTATTCGAGAACATGTCCAAGATGGGGACATAAAGATTTGCAAAGTACACACAGATCTAAATGTGGCGGATCCGTTGACTAAACCTCTCCCGAGGGCAAAACATGACCAGCACCAAACTGCCATGGGTGTTCGGTCTATTACCATGTAATCTAGATTAGATGACTCTAGTGCAAGTGGGAGACTGTTGGAGATATGCCCTAGAGGCAATAATAAATGTAGTTATTATTATATCTTTGTGTTTATGATAAATGTTTACATTCATGCCATAATAGTATTAACAAGGAAACATTAATACTTGTGTGATTTGTAAACTTAAATTGAAGTCCCTAGTAAAGCCTCTTTATTATACTAGCTTGTTGGTTAATAAATGATTGTGGTTTCCCTATCATGAACATTGAGATGTTATTAACAACAAGATCATATCGTTAGGAGAATGATATGGTGGACATCAAACACCACACCGTAACTGGGTGGCTATAAAGGTGGCATTGAGTGTTCGGAAAGTATTGGTTGAGACACATGGATCAAGAGTGGGATTTGTCCATCCATATGATGGATAGATATACTTTGGGCCCTCTCGGTGAAATGTCATCCAATTAGCTTGCAAGCATGTGACTGGCTCACAAGGGATCACATATCACGGGAACGAGAAAATAGTACTTATCAGTAACGAGGTTGAACTAGGTATGCAGAGATACCGACGATCATAACCTCGGATAAGTAAACTATCGTGAGACAAAGGGAAATTGGTATCGTATGTAAGTGGTTCATTCGATCGCAAAGTAATCGTAGAAATATGTGGGAGCCATATGAATTTCCAGATTCCTCTATTGGTTATTGTTCGGAGAAGTGTCTCGATCATGTCCTCATAATTCACGAACCGTAGGGAGACACACTTAAGGATTCGACGTTGTTTGAGTAGTTATGGAATGATGAGAAAGAGACCGAATGTTGTTTCGAGTCTCGGATGGGATCCGGGATATCACGAGGAGATCCGGAATGGTCCGGAGAATAAGATTCATATAAGGAAAGTCCTATTTCGGAGTTGGAGAATGGTTCCGGTGTTTTCATCGGGAATGTTCTAGAAGGTTCCGGAATGTCCGGCACTCCGGAGGAGAAGGGTACATGAATGTGTCATACCAAGTTGGAATGATTGCATCATGTACTAAGTGTAATCGCTGAACAAAATAAAGGATTTAATCAAATCCTAGTTTGAAAAAGTCAAATGCCAATTTGAAAAGTCAAACGGCTATTTTGGGAAGTGGAGGGGAAGGTGGAAACCGAGTTGGGGAGGAGTTCCTCCCCTCCACCGCCGGCCCCCTTGGGAAACCGAGTTGGGGAGGGACTCCCCTCCCCTGGAGCGCCCCTCCACCTATATAAGGAGGGGCAGGGCTGCCCCTCCAAGACACAACTCCACCACCCCGCAAACCCTAGCCCTAAGCCGCCGGCCCTCCTGCAGCCGCCGCCGCCCTAGGGCAAGCCGCCGCCGCCTAGATAACCCTAGCCGCCGGCCAAGCCTCCTCCTTGGTGTGTCTAAACCCTAGATCGCCGAGGAGCTCTCTCATAGTCCACCATACTCGCTCCGTCTTAAGGCGAAGCCCTGCGAGATCTCCCCTCTACTTCCGGTACCACGCCGTTGTGCTGCCGGAATTGCGAGGAGAGTGCTACAACCTCCGCTGCCTGCTAAAACAAGGGAGAGGAAGGTCTTCGTCGAGTACCGAACGTGTGACCGACTGCGGGAGCGCTGCCAGAACGCAGCGCCGGAAGGATCGTCTACGCGATCTTGAGATCGGGAAGAGTACGACTACATCACCCACGAGAATCCGCTCTTGTTAAACACTTTGGAATCTTCGAGGGTGAGTTATTCCATCGACTCGTTGATACAATCTAGTAGATAGATCTTGGCTTGTTTGTTTGCATGTGGTAGAAAATTTTTGTTTTCCATGCTACGAAACCCTACAGAAAACTGGGAGGAGGAGAAGATGTCGGCGGCGTCTAGAGCGGCGGCGACGGACCGGCGGCGGCTCGGCGGCGGGTCAGCGGTGGAGGCGGCTCAGGTGGAGAGGGGCTAGGGCTTGTGGTGTTGGGGCAGCCCTTCCCCTCTATTTATGAGAGGGGGCAGCCTTGGGAGGGGTGGGTTTGAATCCAAACCCAAACCCAAGTTGGATTGAGAGAAGGACTTGTTTCTTCTCCCACTAGGAAACCATTGTTCCAGTTTGACGTTTCAAACTTCCCGTTTGACTTTCAATTTGGAGCTTTAATTCTCTCTTGTAAATGCCCACACCAAGTGACCTAGGATATGATCCAATCATTCCACTTACCCATGACACATTCATGGACCATTCTCCTTCCGGATCGGTGAACCTTCTAGAACCTCTCCGATGAAAACATCGGAATCTTTCCCGAACTCCGGAATTGGACTTTCCTTATATGAATCTTATTCTCCGGACTATTCCGGATCTCCTCGTGATATCCCGGACCCATCTGAGACTCCGAACAACACTCGGTATCCCTACTAACATTCTATATCTACTAAACAACATCGAATCCTTAAGTGTGTCTCCCTACGGTTTGTGAATTATGCGGACATGACCGAGACACTTCTCCGATCAATAACCAATAGAGGAATCTGGAAATTCATATGGCTCCCACAGATTTCTATGATTACTTTGTGATCGAATGAACCACTTACATACGATACCAATTTCCCTTTGTCTCGCGATAGTTTACTTATCCGAGGTTTTGATCGTCGGTATCTCTGCATACCTAGTTCAACCTCGTTACCGATAAATACTCTTTTCTCGTTCCCGTGATATGTGATCCCTTGTGAGCCAGTCACATGCTTGCAAGATAATTGGGTGACATTCCACCGAGAGGGCCCAGAGTATATCTATCCGTCATATGGATGGACAAATCCCACTCTTGATCCATGTGCCTCAACCCATATTTTCCGAACACTCAATGCCACCTTTATAGCCACCCAGTTATGGTGTGGTGTTTGATGTCATCAAAGCATTCTTTCGATGATGGTGATTAACATGATCTCATGGTCGAAGGAATTAGGTTACTATGTATCAGAAAGCTTATAGAAAACGAACTATTGAAATGACTTGATCTTAATGCTACGCTTATCTATAGGAGTATGTCCATCATACCATTCTCCTAATGATATGATCTTGTTGTTAACAACATCTCAATGCTCATGATCGAGAAACCACGATCATCTATTAAACAACAAGCTAGTATTTCAAAGAGGCTTTACTAGGGACTCTAATTTAGTTTACAAATCACACAAGTATTAATGTTTCCTTTTTAATACTGTTATAGCATGAATATAAACATTTATCATAAACACAGAGATATAATAATAACCACTTTTATTATTGCCTCTAGGGCATATCTCCAACACCTATCCCACTCATAAAAGGAGGGGGTGGGGCGTCCCCTTGAACACCACCCCAAAACCCTAGGCCGCCGCCACCTCTCAAGTTGTCGGCGCCCTAGCCCTTCTCCAAAGCCGCCACCGCCTATCCCTATCTCTAGCCGCCGGCGCCACCTCCTCCCCTCGGTGTCTAAACCCTAGACGCTGAGGCTCTCTCTAATCCACAATACTGCTCCGGCTTAGGAGAAGCCCTGCATGATCTACTCCTCCACCTCCAACACCACATCGTCATGCTACTAGAATCGCGAGGAGATCTACAACCTTTGCTGCCTGCTGGAACAAGGGAGAGGAAGGCATTCATCGAGTACCGAACGTGTGACCGACTGTGGAAGCGCTGCAGGAACGTGGCGCCGGAAGGATCGTCTTCGTGATCTTGAGATCGGCAAGTGAACGACTACATCAACCACGAGAATTCAATCTCATTAAGCGCTTTGGATCTTCGAGGGTTAGTACTATATGAACTCGTTACACCGATCTCGTAGATTAGATCTTGGATTTTGTGTGTTCATGAGATAGAATTTTTTTGTTTTCCATGCTACGAACCCCTACACGAGAACCCAAACCGATGCACCAAATGCAATGGCAAGAACACAAGAAGTGCTCAAGTCCTTGTCTCCAAAATTACACCAAAGCTACAAAATCTTATGGGGGAATACGAGAGGAAGAACAATGGAGGAAATCCACAAAAGACTCCAAGATCTAGATCCCAATATGTTCCCCTCACTTAGAGGAGAGATTGATTGGCGGGGTTGTAGATCTAGATCTTCTCTTTCAAATCCCTTAAGAATATGCAAGAATTATAGGAGGGATTAAGGGGAAGTAAGCTCAAGAAGGTCAACAGTGGAGGGGAGAACTTGCAAGAATGGGTAGGTAACCATTGGGGAAGAAGGGGCCCTTATATAGGTCCTCCAAAATCCAACTGTTAGAGATGTAGAGCGTACGGGCCAGACATTCCGGCCAGTTTCCGGGTGGTTTCTGATTTCGACCACGGTATGGCAATCACACGACTGAAATTGGAGATTTCTGCACGACACCTGAGTGTCCGGCGTTTTCACCTCAGACATTCCGCCCAAGGCAAAACTGATAGAAACAACAAGACTGAAAAAACATAACTTTTGCATCTGGACTCCGATTTTGATGATTTGGGGCTCATTTCGAAGATAGTAACAAGATCTAAAAGATCATGCATAGAAAAATCATAGTCTAGAAATGGAGGATAGAACCAAATTATGAAAGATTTAACCTATCTATAAAATACAAACCGGTAAAACCTCCAATATCAAAAACATAATAGAGAAGGCATATGAATTCCGTTTTCGATGAACTTAAGCTTGTCATAGAGATTGAGAGATCTCTAAATACTCTCATGTATAAGAACCAAATAAGAACCAAGAAATATGATGCCAAGTATGCAAAGGTTTGATCTCTCGCCGAGGGATATGATCAAGTTACTCACTCGAGAGCCCCTCTTGATAGTACGGTTATCTATCCTATAAAATGGTCTCCCCAACTAACACAACAAGACCGGTAATAAAAGAACCCTGTCAATATAATACCTTTTCCTTGTGCATATTCCACTTTATCTTGATGATGACGATCTTGTACACTTCAATATGGAGCACCTTTCTTGATTGCGTTAGCTTGGTGAAGACTTGGAATTTGCTCCCCCATACTCAACTATGGAAGAGCCTCTCTTTTAGGAATATCCTGACATATCATGATTACAATAGAGATGGAAAGCTTCAAGTATGATCTCTTTGAGATGGCCCATCTTGAACTTGCATAAAATTTCTTCTAACTTCATTTGGATGATGTCTTGAAGATACACATGAGGAACTCTATCTTCTTCAAGACACTCTTGATCTTCTTTACTTTATTCTTCTTCTTCTTCATTTCTTCTACCTTGAAGCCAACACATGCTCCAAGCGATGCTAATGGACAATTCCTACAAGTGCAACTTGATACATGCATTAGTCCATAGAGATTGTCATTAATTACCAAAACCACACATGGGGGCCCACATGCTCTTTCACCGTCATACTTTTGGAGTTCATGGGGGAGTTTGAAATCCCTGGGAACCGGAGTCTTGCGAACCTGATAGGTAAAGAATATGGCGCCACAAGGTTCGTTTTCATCGTCGCTTTCTCCATCAGAATATCTTCGGTTGCTGCGCTCCTCCGTGGATCTGTCGACCCTTTTCTGTGTAATGTCGTTTCTCGCATCGTACCCACACGAAGAGTGTGTGAAGAGCACGTGGTGAGGGGAGCTATATCATCGGTTAATCCTTGTGTGTTAAGGGCCGCTACGACGACGTGGTGATTTATCGGGTTGTTGCGTGATTCCTTGTTCTCCTTGTGCAAGAGTTTCGCCTACCATGCCCAATCCTAGGAGGAAGGAGCGGTGAATGGCTGCCCGTGGATCATCGGCTGCTGGTTGGGTGGACTGGAGGTAGGTTTCGGTTGTAACAAGGGCAGCATGTGTTGTTTTTTCCTTGATGTTTCCTGCATAATCAACTGACATGAATGACAAGTCCAAATCCCTTGCCATCTCGCGCCTTTCGGCTTCTGGGATATGTTGCAGCCGCGAGGTGCTTCACCTGGGCTGTGGTCCTCTAGTGACGCTGCCAAAATTTTGGGTGGAATTGAGTTGTGCCCGGTGCAACCTAGATTCATCGGCTAACCTTTTCCTTTCATCCAGCGACCGTTGTAGTTGGAGTAGATCCTTCCTCTTGTGGTGCATCAAGTATTGGTAGGACATTAGTTCCTCTCTTGTGGCATATTCTATCATGGGCATCGCACCCGATATGATGTCCCGGGCCCTCTGCCAGACGGCTGGCGGAAACTGAAGTGTTAGGCGCTCGCCAGCGCGTTCTCCTCCTCTTTTCACAACACGAAATTCTCCTTCTAGTGGGTCCTGCCTCTCTTCACGACGCCCTTCCACATCATTCAATAAAATATCATCAGGGTTAATGATCGGGTTACCGTGGGAGTCGAAGGGTGTTGAGGCTCCTTCGTCCTGGATCACGCACACTTGGCGGTGCCTCATGCTTGATTGATTATCATCGCTGATGTACCCATAAGAGACGCTGATATGTGAGTCAGTGAAGTCACAAGGATCTTGCTTTGGGCATGATCCCCTTCTTGATTCCAGAGTTGATGCTTTCTTTGGCTTCGTCGGGAATTGTGTTGGATGAGCTTAGGCTGTGCTACAGTTTTGACTGGGAGATCGAGCCGAAAGAGAGAATGTCATATAGATTAGCCAAATCTTTCACATCTGCGGATTTTCCGCAAATTTCTTCAACTTTTGTTGAATCGGAGGCGGCCCGTCCTATTGAGCCAATGGATGATGCTAGTGTCGCTATAGGAGACGCGGGTATGGACAACGGGTCCGAGCTAGGCGGAGCCAAAAGGCAGAGATTCTCGGGTGCTCCCACGCAAAAGTGGAAACTTTTGATCATGAGATCGGTATCCTAGTCGAAGTCGACGAGAGCCGATAAAGGGGTGGGCAGGCATGGATCAGCGAGATCGTAATGGATCTCACCAACCTTGATCGTCGGGTTGCTGCTTGATGAAGGGGAAGCCGCCGAATCAATGGCTCCAACGCTCAAAGTTCCCACAGACGGCGCCGATTGACGAGAGGTGACCTCGGCAATGCCCATTGTATTATGGACATAGGGTTTCATGGAAAATAGAGCGTTGTGGATCGTCGGTTGACAAACAAGTCCGATGTGTTCTGATTATTGAGAAAGCTCAGTGACATAGTCGCCCAGTTCGCTAGTTGCGATCTAGCTTACGGAGGATTGTAGGAAAACTAAGGTGCCCTCTTCATTGGGTCCTCCCAGCTTTTTATATGAGAGGCTGGGTCCTGGATCCATAGCCGGAAAAGTTACAAGTTTATGTTTACAATGCAAACTCTATGTCGGTTCCTAATTATTTCTTAACAGATAAGAAAAGTCTTTATTCGTCGAGTGCCTCTTAGATTCCGTTGGGCCTTCATGGGCCATAAGCTTGTATGCGCCTAGGGTAACTAATCATAGGAATCGATAGGTCATACCCATGTCAGGTGGTCTTCTTGGCGACGCCAGCGGCGCTCGTCCCTACTCCAGAACTCTTCTTTGACTTTCCCATCCTAGTGCGGTGTGTTTTTCACTGCGCTCGGATGATTGAGGAAGGAAACAAGCGGAATCCTGCCAGTTCAAGGTGCGACAATGGAGGCAAGAGGCAACGCACGCAAGAAGAGCAAGGAACAGAGGAGACGCAGTGAAGACGAAGGGGAAAATTTACCAAGGCCTCCGGCTGTATTAAACGATGAAGACGACGAAGCAGAGCCATTGATCTATAGAGAACAATGTGTGTCACGCATCACAGCACACATGTGGCATCTACGGCCAAAACCGTCGTCAGCACGCTCTACACTCCACACGGAAATCGAGGAGACATAGTTAAATTGCGTAATCTATGCGTGACTAGTCAAATTCCGGTCAGAATGTGGGACCCACGATCATCTTGTCCCATCAACACTGTTGAAGCGCCGCAACGGCTCCATATTGGTTGACTCAAAGTACTTACTCGAGTCTACGACTCGACCAAATACTCGGGGGCTGCTCCTGATAGGAGCGCTGGCCGCACACCTGAAGAATCGGTCAGGTTTCGGAGACATTCGAAGATAATTTTCAGCGATACTTCACGCCTCGACTCCTTCTTCGAGTCAACGACTTGACTACGGACTAGGAGGCTACACCCATGGGAAGCGTCGGTTGTTATCCGGCTAATTTGGGTTATCAACGGCATTCGTAAGATTATACTCTTCGCTCGAGTCTACGACTCGAGCAGACACTCGGGGGCTACTCACGTAAGGAGCGCTGGTCGCGCACCCTATGAATCAGTTAATTATGATCATTCGGATCCTCTACAACTACTACATCATAAAAGCTGACATACAGTCAACAAATTCAGTGACTCCGCCCAAAAATTTATGTTAAGAGACGACGTCTCCTTGGCCACCCGAAGCGTCTTCGCGACTAAACATTCAGATGATGTGTTTGTGACACAAATATAAGACCTATAGACACAGTCTGATGGTCTGGTAACGCACCCAAATGCGCTCTACCAGTAATATTCCGTGTCAACAGGCACGATGGAAAATCCCGACGGATGCGTTGGATACATACTTAAAATCACTGGAATTCGAATCCTGTAAGACCTCCATGGCTTGAGTCAAATTACGCCAGTAATTTTCCGGATTCGAGTCTAAGGACTCGAGTCTGAGTAGATAGCGTTGTTTTGGCCAAAGGCAGTTCCCCGATCTGTCGACTGAGTCAGGCACGCATATCAACTGTCCCTATAAACTAACACTATGACCCAAAAGCCTGTTCGGATGAAGGCACTCGAAGACTTCGGAGTCTCCAGTCGAATCTACGATTCAATTAAACACTCGGGAGCTGCTGACATGGGTATGCCCCGTGGGTGACTAACATTAGCCTATCCGATCTGGCCTAGCAGAAGCTCAGGTAACAATATACCCCTGATGACGAAACCCAGGAGGGATCCGGGTGGCCCAGATCCATGAAGAACGCGACTCCTTGAAGAACACGACTAGTTTTAGATAGAAAATTAAAAGGATAAAACTCTAATTTGTAACCGATTTGACCTAACCCGAGACCTTGTCTCCTCATATAAAGGTCAGGGGGGCACGACGAGGAAGACGACCATAACCCTAGCATACTCACCCGCCAGATTTCATCGCTGCACCCGTGTAATTCTTCGGTTTTGCCGATAATCAAGAACAGACAAGCAGAAGTAAGGTTTTTCTTTAGAGGCCTGAACCTAGGTGGACATCATATCCCGTGTTGCTTGTTTGTTAGTCGTTTCCGATCTCCAGCGTCTCCTTCTTCTCCAAAACCTAAGTCCATAACAATAGGCATCGACGAGTCGAACCTCGTTAGTGAGAAAGAGAATTTAAAACCTAAGTCCATAACAATAGACATTGATAATAAGTCAAATCCTCGTTAGTAAGAAAGAGAGAGACGACGATGAGGTCAAGACAGCAAAGAGGTAGTGGAAGTGAAGTTGCATGGCAGACGGCACGGCCCGAAGGTGCAGGAGGGAGAGTGAGGGGTTCTCAGGCTGGAGGTGCGGGAAGAATGCACCGAGGCCATGCTATGGTGGGGAGGGTATGAAGAGAATTAGGGGGAAAATTAATGGAGACCTAATAACGATTGTCGGTTTCTACAGGCGTGCTACATGATGAGTATTGTCCGTCATTCTAAATTGCTATGCGCACATCAGACAACGGATTAGATCACCGTTAGCTGTTAGATTAAGTTTAAGGGACGGAATCATGCGGTGGTAATGGGTCCACTTAAGTTTGTGAGGTGCTTTTAGCAAAGATTTATAATTAGTATAGATGATATAACCAAAGATGAACACCACCTCGATTCCACTTGAATATGCATAGAAAGTAAAGTTGTTGCAACTAACCGAACACCACAGGAAAAGGTAATACAAACTTAGAAATGATATGCAATAAACAGATCACGAATCAACAATAAACAGAACATCACTTGAGAAATAATCTTATAATCCGTTACCATGAAGTCTTTGGGAAAGCCCTATGGAAAAGCAAAACAATTTTAGGAGCTCGACATATCAAATGTTAAGCGTTGTTTTTCTCTTTCATACCCTCAGATACCGTCATGATATCATTGCTGTCGTGATAAACAACCAACCGAAGCAACTGACAGGAAAAAATTTGATGGGCAAAGTATGCACGCTGAGACCAACAAGAGCCCTACTTGATGTACTGGGAGACCCACTTGAACCCATCACCATAGCCCATCTTGCGGACAACACTGCACATGAACACCTCAAGAGGCCGGACATTGGAGTCACAAAGGCTGACCTTGCCCTTCCCAGTTGTGAAGTTGCTAAGGCCTAAGTGATACCGCAGCTCTTCTTCAGAGGCAGCATATGGGATATCAATCTTATTGCCAAGAATGAGAAATGGGACGTTTGCCAGGGAATCATCAGAAAGGAGAGCATCGAGCTCCTTTTTCGATTCAGCAAAGCGCTCCTTGTCGTATGCATCTACCAAGTATACTACAGCATCAACCTGTAGGGACGAGAAAAAAAGTTAGGAAGAATATTAACTCAGCAGAATAACAATAATGGGACCATTTAGCAAGAGAAAGTGCAGATCCAACTATGCAAGGGTACTGGAATAAGTTAGCATATAGCAGCACATGAAAACATGCAAATAGACGGTAAATGTCACCAAATCATGTCCTGCTACATTTGCAAGCAGAATGAAAGAATACTCCCTCCATCCCAAAACAAGTGACACAGTTTTGTCTAGATACAGACACAAAAACACGTCTAGATACATGTGTACCTAGACAAAGCGGACGGAGTAACAAAGATGATATAAACCAATACATAACAAGTCTACTCTTCAATAAGGGCGTCTGACTTCCTAGTAAAGTAAGAATCTTCAGAACTTAAACCACACGTACAATTGTGATGCCTCCTCGCAAGGAATTTAGATGATCAAATTATCAATATGCGATATATTAGCTAACGAATTGTTGCAGCGTATAAAAAAGGTTACAAAAATTCCTGGCTCCAAGCAAAGGCTGTTGCACGATGACTTAATACTGCCTGGTTAAAACCCAATGATGCACTAGCAAGGGCCTGCCTGGAATGCAGGAGTTGCAAGGAAGTTTATAAATCATGAATGATTTCTGTAGATTCTTGGTTTTCACATACTTTGTAATGGACTATGGAAAACAAATGGTAATTGTGTTACAAAGCACCAGAGCACATGTAATTTTGACAAGACAATCATCAGACTAGAACTAACAAAGTAGCAAGTGGGCATGATAAGGTGAATGCAAATACAACCCATAAAGAGAAGATACGTGTCCACTTTTTTACACCCTTTTAAGTCTGCACCGTTGATTTGTCTAACGAGCCAAACACGTCAAATATACAAGAATGGTCCAACTCCAATAAGGCCTCTAACAAACATGAAATCTATTGGGTTTTTTTCTAGCACAGGCAATGATTTCGCATTTCAAAGCCTATAAGGGCATGTAGAGTTTGTATTTCAAAGCCTATAAGGGCATGTACAGTCAGATATATCACCTAAGGATTCTACATCGCAACGCTAAGCGATAATTTCAGGTCACTAGGAAAAAAAAGTAGTGCCGGTCTCTCTAGCGTGAGGACACAAGAGCCTATACGAAAAAATATGAAAACGACCACTCGAGAGGATCCTATGCCCATAAAATTAGCTAGGAACGTTAGCGCAAAGCTAGCATACAACACCACAAAAATCACGCGGAGAAAAAAATACTTGCCAAGCGCCTGACACAGAAACAAGCGGCAATGTAAACGAGGATCCCAGGACAGACCAGGAATTAGCCAAAACGGTCAGGAATAGGATCCTAGTGCCGCTAAGTATCTGCGGTGTACGTGCCCTAACAAATACTAGTATCCAACATCCTTTCGGTATTTCAAAGTTATTACATGCATGACTAGATAAAATACTGTCAGCTGTGATTTCGGCAATTCGGTGATTTACAAAGTTCCTTGAATATTAAATACAACAGGCAGCAGCTCGTTTGATAAAAATGGCGCAAATAGCACCGGAAGGAACTGAACAGATCTGACTTGACAAACGCAGCGCAGTACAGATACAGAAGAGAGATAGACCGTAACCTTAGCGTAGTAATCTTTCCAGACTCGGCGAGCGATCTGGTGGCCTCCGAGGTCGAAGGCTTTGAACTTGATCTTGCCGATGCTGAGCTCCTCCGACGTTGGGTGCTGCGTGGGCTGGTGCTGCACGAGCCGCTGCATCGATCCAAACACGCATGCAAGAGCGGAGAACAACGGATCAGATCTACCAGACCGTGCCAGATCCGGAGAGAGAGGTGAGATCCGGAGTACGTACCTCGTCCTTGAGCATGTGGAGGAGCGTGGTCTTGCCGGCGTTGTCGAGGCCAAGGAAGAGGATCTTAGCCTCCTTCTGCCACAGGCCGAGCGAGGCCAGCACCCCGTAGAACCAGTCCCACAGGAACATCTTCTCGGCGCTGCTCGCCTCCTCCTCCTACTCCTACTACTCCTCTTCCACTGGAGGCCGCCCCTGCCGACGGAGATGGCCGGAGTGACGTGTGGATCTGGGGTGGTGGTGGGAGAAGAAACCAAGGGAGGCGAGGGTGGATCTGAATCTCTCTTTGTGTCTTTCGCTGTCTGCCTCCTATTCTTTGCTTGGTTGGGGTCGATTAAGACATTAACTGCTGGCGCTCGGCCTCGGCGTGAGAGCTGAAGATGGGCGCCATGCATACTGCACGTGGACCTCGGGTTCCTCCTACTACCTCCATTTCAGTTGACAAATATTTATTTTAAAAAATTAATTTAATCATATATTTTGTCAATAAAATATAAATTATATTTAATAAAAAATATATTCTTAGATTTGTATTCAAATTCTTCAAATGGTACAATTTTATGATATATAATTTATATATTATTAATTAAATTTACGTTTAAACTATCTTCTTAAAATACGTATTAGCCTAATAAACTAAAAACAGAGGTAGTAACTAGATTTAGAGTGTGTCTTGGCATATGATCCTTATTTTCTGCATCGGTAAATGGTTCGTAAGATGCTATATTGAGTATTTATAAAATCGATCTATGATAAAAATAAATAAACATATTTGAACATAATTGGTATATTAGTAAACAGAACACATACATTCGACACTTTTTTTTGAATGGTTACATACTTCATAAATAACATGATATTTGGGACACGTCACCGGCCTTTCACATTGGCAATCGTTGGTCAAATCCCTTTGTAAATTGTCATTACTACATCATTTGTTACAATAAAACCAATAAAAATGAAATGTCAGTAAGCAAAGGCCATTAAATTGGTATGTTAATTGGTAAGCAGACGTATAGAAGATAGAGAAATACATTACACAGAGCAGTGACTATTTGGATTTAGAGAAAAGTACATTGCTCATATATACATAAGGTTTACATAGATAAGGTCTTCTAGGATAGATAGGGTTCGATGCTATGTACAAAAAATAGCAAAGTCTACAATCCATACTTTATATATGAGAAAAACCAAAGATGCAGATAGTGAATAGAAGTTGTCTGGTAGCATTCTTTTTTTGTTACTTCTTGTAACATCCTCAGAATCGGTCCTATGCAAGTTTTAGCGATTTCCGCCAAACCCGCATAGAAACATTTAAATGTGTCCACCAGGCACTTGCGTGCGGGTAGAAAACGAAGTAATATCATTACACAATAGTCCATGATGGAACCCATAAAACAGATATATACAACAATGACTCCATGAGTCAATAATATAGATATACAATACAAAGATCCAAATCACCTTGAAAACGATACAACATCCGACTAGGACAAGATGCAAATTGAGCTAAGAGCCCTGAAGAATAACCAATGACGTCCATAACCCTGCCCAGGCCAAGCCGGAAGGGTAACCCTGCTAATGACGTCGATCTCAAACCTGCTACAATAAAATGGGTGCCGACAAAGGGCAAAAGAAAAAGAGAGCGGTCGGTACTGAGGCCAGTACACGGCGAGACTAGAATTCGGCGGTCCTCGCCTACATAGGTATGGTGGACTGAAGCGGCAGCGCAACATGCACTAAACAACCTATAGAGACTCGATACAACTGTCGGCTATTAGAGAGGGATAAGAAAGACCTATTCAAATCCAACCTAATACTAACACCAATCATACCCATCCTGGTGTTTCCCCCTCGATACCAATCGAGGAAGTCGTACCGAGGAAACTCAAACAGTTGGCAATTTTATCCATTCCCTTATAGTTGCGGTAATTACTAGTCAGATATAGATAGCATGAGTCATCCTGATAACTTAAGTAGTGGGCAGTTTTAGATAACCATTCCGTTGTAGTTGCAATGCTTACTAGTCAAATACATATACCATGAGACATTAATAAACCCAGCCGTTGCTGGTACTTTTATTTAGCCATTCCGTTATAGTGAAGCTGATTACTAGTCATTCCAAAGGCAAATTTATAGCACTACTTTAGTTATAGTTGTCTACGATCGAGATACTATGCTCCAAGTCGTCCATAACCGCGGACACGGCTTTCAGAAAGTTTTACACTGCAGGGGTGCACAAATAGCAACACACGCACGATCAACCTCGGAAAAAACCAAATGAAACCCCAACGAGGCATCACGATAGAACATTCGCAAGATTCATATTTGATTTCAGGGGGCACCCCACCAAGCTACCTGCGACGAAGTTGGCCGGCTCCGAGATGGACCCAGAGGTTTGTGCCATGGCTGTAAACGACTAGGAACCCGAAAGTGTGACTAGGCTTGTCGATACTAGCAAAACATACAACATTTGTTCCTAAACAGTACAGACGCTCCACGCGCAATAGTAAATAAAGCAGTAAAGCATGGTATAAGTACAGGATAGTAATAAAGCCCCAAACTACTTAGTGGCCCCAAGGAATTAAATATGACTCAAGCTAGGGTTAGGGGGATTCATGGTCCCACATGCAGATAGTGCGAATATTCAAAGAACAGGTATAAAGTACTCGGGGTCCTACGGGACACAAGTGGATGGTTAAAAACCAAATAACATCTATTGCCCACCTATGCCTCTGCATTATTTACCTACTTCAATTTTAGTTATTAAACAGTAATTAAATCCATATCATCTCCAACATTAAACATACGGCATTACTCCAACAACCGTGGAAGATCGACGACGCGACACATCACCTGCGCAAAAAACTATGACTCGCAAGGCCGACTATCTACCAAACAACAGGTAATAGGACGTCTCCATGGCAATATAAGGGCTGCAGGGGAGTATAACGGGGTACGAAAACTATAGCATCGCAACACAGATAGCAATAGATCAACAGGAGGAAATAAAGACTATAATTGTAAAATAGGTAGAAAGGGGGACAATGCTCGCCTGGAAACATTGCCGAAAGTTCATCCGAAGATCGGGTCGACACTCGCGTCAACTCATCGGCCTAATCCGTGAAGAAGCAAGGCACTAGCAGAAACACCGAATGCACTATTTATTACTATGGCAGAAAATCGGGCATGATGCATGTATGATGTATGACATGGCAAGTGTGCGATGCAATTAGTCAATATTAAGCGAAACCGGGGTCCCGACAAATAATTAATAGGTTAATGTTGTTTAGGTACCCGCAATTTAAATGTTGTTTTAACAAGGCAGAAGATAGCACCGGTTCGCTACACAAATTTAAATGGAACCAGTATGAGACTAGATTCGTCTGCATATGGTCTCCATATTTAATTTAGGTGAATCAGCATAATACCCCTAAACCACATGATGTATGCAAGTATGTGTTGGGTTCGCAGCATAGAAAACAAAAAAATCCTACGATGGGAACAAAGCACCAAGATCTATCTACTAGATACAAGCAACGGGTGGATATACATCCATATAATACATGTAACTACCTCGGTGAATTACGCTCCTAGTACAAGCCTGGATGTTCAGAAATGGTTGAAATAGTACGGTGGGGCCCAAATGCCACTCACAGGTAGACCTTTCGGCCGTCCCAACCATTTCCAAACATCGGGACAAGAACGGGCGGCGTGTCGGCGAAGGGATCAACTACATACACAAATGAGTATGTATGCAAGCCACCATACAATAGTACATCGAGCCATTCCATCTAAAAGAAAGGAAATAGCAACGCCATACGGCAAGATCCAAATATCCTAGATAGATATAATAGTTTAGGATATCTCCTCATACATCAAACATCAGTATCAAGCGGGCGGAAGACAAAATCCGATGCGGATAAGAAGCAAATCGGCATAAGATGCCCCATAAATAAGTAGATCCGCCCACAGATCTCACGGATCCCGTTCGGAATCTCTACACCGAATGATCGTTGCCCATCGTACATCTCTTCCACCCGGTATCCATCTTGCGAGTGTACTGTTCATACGAACCAATAATTTATCGTGTGAGACCCTAGAATTTTCGGCAAGTCTTTATGCCTTTAAAGGGAACACAGCACAGGGTGCGCAATTGCAGCAAAAGATAAACCCTAACAATTCTATAGATACTGCGCTAACCATACGCCTAACCAGAGATAGAGCGGATGTCCGTGAATTAATAACAATGATTATAACGGTAATCTTAACAGATCCATCCTCCTCCTCGCTTACCGGCGAGAGGCGGACTAACAACCCCCATCCGTTGGCGGTTTATTATTCATTCCGTGAGTGTTGCACTATTTACTAGTCGGTACCTAGTCTAGTCAAATTAAAAGCGGTACTTTAGTTATGCTTGTCTATGATCGGCTGTGCTCCAAGTCGTCCATAACCGCTGAACGGCTTTGAAAGTTTTACCTGCGGTGCACAAATAACAACACACTCGATATGCCTCGGAAAAACCAAATCAAAACCCAACGATCCACGACAAAGCGATCACAGGATTTAGAAATATTTGAGGCCACCCATTGAGCTACCATAGAAGTTAGCTGACTCGACGGCCTCAAGGTTTGTGGAGCCGTATCAGCATTGGGAACCGAAAGTGTGGTGGGCTTATCGACTGACAAAAGCGGGTCACGGACCTAAGCGATGCGATGTGCATTACCTCGCACAATTTAAATTAAAGCAGTAAAGCATGGCATAAGTACAGGATAGTAAATAAATCCTCAAACTAGTTTGTGGCCCTCAAGAAATATGAATGAATCAAGCTCTGGCTCAGGGGGGTTCATAAGCCTCCCGGATGTGGATAGCGCGAATATTCAAGGAACAGGAATCAAGTACTCGGGGTCCTACGGGACACAAGTGAGCCTGGAAAACCAAATAGCAAATATGGCTCACCGATGCCACTTTCATTAGTTATCCCATTACTACTCAGGTTAAGTTGTTTAGGTACCTCGTTATCCATCAGACACTCACATACCCTACACATGCTGTTCTACGACTCGCATGGCTCAAACAACGCCTGTAGTAAGGGCTCATGGGATGGAGGAACAAGCTTCGGTGGGGTTTAAAAGTAAAGGCTATGCAGTACTTGGGATTCAATTTAATGCAATCGCGACTCAATGATGCAAGAATAAGATAGAGGCAGTAGGTACTATATGTATGCAAGCATGTGGTAGTGCTTGCCTGGCAGCTCAGTTGAAGCAAGGGATGGATCTGGGTAGTGCTCCTGGTTCTCTTGATATATCCCCTGCTCAGCGTCTATTTGAAGAAGAACCAAACAAACAAGGGCCAACATAAATAAGGTGCACAAGCATTTGAATAAAATGCGACAAGCAAACAATCATGCCATGATGAATGATGCACAATTTGCATGGCGTTAAAGTAGCATGGCATGGGTGAGGTGTGGAACACAAGAATAAACCATTTTATTTAGTTTTGGCCCCATTTTAACCTCATTTTTGTTGCTGTATACATTATATTTATATTATGCATGCTTCAAATCAAACCATGGAATGCATAAACAGAAAGGTCTCGTCGAGCTAATCATTTTAGACATATTATTTATTAAATTTGGACTTATAAAACAAAAGTTATTAATTAATTAAAGTGGAAGGGCATTTATTGTAATTGAAATAAACTTGGAATTTCAAATGTTCAAAATATATTTTGAAGTCCATATTTGAATTCCTCACATTTTTTTGATTTGAAAACATATATTATTTGTATTATTTGGGTTTATATTTTAAAAGATATAATGAAACAGATTTGAATTTTGAATTTGAATTATTTTGAAAAGATTTGAATTAAACCAGATACAGGAAAACATTTTGTTACTCAGCTCTAGGCTAGCCACAGACGTAGACAGGTGGGTCCAACGCTGACTCAGCAAAACAACAAGCCGAAAACCTTACGCCACCATGAGCAGTCCGGCCTAAGCGAATGGCAGTGGGGCCACGGCATCCAGAGGTCCACACGCCACGTGACGGGTCTTGAGCTGCCACGCTGACAATGGAGGGCGCGGGTTGAGAGTCTGAAACTCAGAGCCTTTTGCAAAACGCCACGCAGGCCGACAGGTGGGACCAAGCTGGACCATGGGTTAGGAGTGTAAAGCGGGGGTTTAACATAAAAGCAGCGTCGCGGCCTGCTGTGCTTCTTCTCGCGACGGATCGGTGCTTTCAGCGTGCGAGGCGGGGTGGGGGTTGAGCAGGGGCCAGGGGCTGTGGCATGAACCCGCTGTGGCCTGGCTTGTTATGCAGGAGGGACGTGGCCTAGATGGGGCTTCATAGCGCTATGGCGAGGGAAACGAGCAGCGGCCTTGGCGCCTGACGGCGTTCGGCGGAAATATCGGCAGCTCTAGACGGCTCTGGCGAGGCGGACCATGTCGGGGCGTGAGATGCTCACCGTGAAATTTGTCGGTGGCGGTGGATCGGTTCGTGACGGAAGAGATCAGCGTCGAGGCGAGACCCGGAAGGATCTAGGGTTTTGCGTCGGCTCGCGCTGGTTCGGGTGGCTCGGTCGTCTCCTCCTCGTCGCCGGGCTCAGGGTGAAGCGAGGAAGCGCCGTTGATCTCCAGGCCGCTCCGCAGACGTCTTTGCTCGGCTGGATCGGCTGGGCGTGGTGGAGGCCGAGTGCGACGATGGTGTAGATGGTGGCGATGGAAGCGAGAGGGAGGGTAGAGGCGCCTGAGGTGGATCTGAGGGGTGGTATGGCGAGGCGGGGAGAAAAGCGAGAGGGAGGCGAGGCTACCGTGGGGAAGGGGTAGATGGAAAAGGTGGTCTCGCCACCTTTTTCTCCCTCCTTCCTCACGTGCTCTTGAGCGAGGCGGGCGGGGGTGTGGCTACCGGGTGGGGCCAGAGGGCGAGGCCAGAGACGAGGCAGGCTCGGGCTGGGGCAGGCGAGGCGGGGAGAGAGAGAGGGGAGGTAGGCTCGGGTTTAGGGTTTAGGGAGCTTGGTTTAGGGTTGGTACTAGGGTTGGGGGATAGCTAGGTGGCCAGCTAGGGTTTGGTTAGGTGGCCAAGTGGGGCCAAGCTAGGTGAGAGAGAGGGGGAGGCCGAGAGAGAGGGGTGGTGGACTTAGGGTTTAGGTGAGAGGGGGGGTGTGGTTTAGATTAGAGAGAGAGAGCTAGAGAGAGAGATGGAGTGGTGAACTTTTGGGCAAGATCAAGCATGATGTGCCAAGCTCCCACAAGATTTTGACAAGGAAAAGGGAAGGAGAAGAGGTGGTGAGGATTAAGCAAGATCACACTAGATCAAGCCAAGAGAAGGGGAAGATAGAGATGCTCCACTCAAAACAAATAAAATCCAAATGACAAGCAAAAAGGTGGTACTTGCATGGCCCATGCAAAATTATTTATTGCCATGTGGGTTCTTGTGAAAACAATATTATTACATGGCATTAATATTATGCATTCCCAAAATTGGAGTAGAAGCCAAACACAAAGAATTAAAAGGATGCCCCATGTGGAGTAGATGGAGATGACCAGGTTTGATTATATTTGGGACTTGCTAGTGTGTATGTGCCACTAGATGCTCAATAGTCCCAAAAATATCCCAACATGAGCATAATCCATAATCATCCATGTGGGAGCTAGGGAAAAGGGTACCACTCACAAGGCATGCAAAGGTGGCCAAGTGGCTCTCATATATCAATAATGTGAAAACAAAATGATGCCAAGATGAGAGCATGTGGAAAATAATTGGATCCATCCCAACCCACATGAGCTAGAGGTAAAACCAATAAGTGCCAAGCTCATGTCTAGTTGGATGGTGGAATTATAAGGTGGTGAAAGAAAAAGGTGGGGGAGTTAATAAAAGATATGCCCCCAACTCAACTTGGGCATTAAACAATATATCAAGAACCAAATTCAATATCAAGAGGCAAATACAATTAATAATGCACATGAGATAAGATCCAAATGGAAAAGGGTTTGATATGATGCTCAAATGCAAGGAGGCATGATGACATGAGCATGATATAATGATGATGCAACAATTATATATTTGAAGTATCCATTATATTACTAGACCAAGTAGCATTACAATTGTTAGACAATTGGGATGCTACAATACATAACCTCGAAGACCGTATAGCATTAACGAGGTTGTACTCGTGGATGATATATTCGAACGCTTTCCGATCTCAAGATCGTGATGAAGTCCATCTGGTCCAGCTGGTCCAGCACCATCACGTCCAGCACCGCAAAGCAGTGGTGCATCCGTGATCGCACACACGTCCGGGTAACCCGACAACCTCCATGCCCTCGCTCCAGCGAAGTAGTGGAAGCAACAAATCCTTCCAGAAAAAGCCACCGGGAACATGTATCTCGCTGATCCGAGACCATGGGGAAATTCTAAAAGGGGGAGAGAAATCTTTCGCAAGGAGGTGTGCTTTGAGAGGATGAGAGGGGGGCATTTTATAGGGAGGGGGGCACCCCAAGGGGCATGGCGCCCAGACATGGTGGATGCCCCCACCTCTTCACATTCATGTGGGTGGAGCTCCCACTCAAAATGAAAAGCCTCCACTCCCGTTAAAAAGCCTCCACTCAAAAATCCACTCACATGCATTAAATTTCCACCAAATTTAATGCAAGCTCTCATTTAAATAAAACTATTTTATTTATTTATTCAGAATTTTTTTAATTAATTTAATTAACAAACATTCACATAAAACCCCTTGCTAGTATTTCATTTCACATGCAGATCTAGTTTCAGCAATTTCAACCGAAACAGTTTCAGTGTCTAGTGAAATAAATTCCTATGCTTTCCTTTTTCTTTCTTTGGCTTATCATTTGCTCCGAATGGTGTCGGTATCCCTTAAGTGTGTCACCCTACGGTTCACGAATAATGCAGACATGATCGAGACCCCTCTCCGATCAATAATCAGCAGCGGAACCTGGAGATCCGTACTGACTCCCACACATTCAACGATGACTTCTGTGATCGTGTGAACCTTTTACGCTAGTATCTTAATCCCTTTGTTTCACGATATATTACATGTCCGAGATTCGATCATCGGTATCTCCATACCTAGTTTTATCTTGTTACCGACATGCACTCTTTTCTCGTTCCCGTGATATAACATTCTAGTGATCAAATCACTTGCTTGCAAGCTAATCAATGTGATATCACCGAGAGGGCCTAAAGTATATCTATCTGTCATCGGGATGAACAAATTCCACTCTTGATCCATGAGTCTCAACATAACACGTTAGTAGTTTTGAAGCCATCTTTATAATCACCCAGTTACGGTGTGACGTTTGATGTCAACAAGAAACTCTTCCGGTGTTAGTGATTGACATGATCTCATGGTCTAAGGATTAGGATCACTTTGTAAGTTGTTATAGCAATATAAACTCAATGACTTTGATCGTAATGCTATACTTTGGATGATTGTTCATCACATCATTACACTAATGTTTTGACCTCGTTATTAACAACATCCAATGTCCATGATCAGGAAACTTTGATCATCTAGTTAATCCACGAGCTAGTTTATAAGAGAGGCATAACTAGGAACTTCCTTTTGTTTATTAAACACACATGTATTAACGTTTCCGTATTAATACAATTATAGCATGCAAAATAAACATTTATCATAAATAAGGAATACGATAATAACCACTTTATTATTGCCTCTCGGGCATATTCCCTTCAGTCTCCCACTTGCACTAGAGACAATAATCTAATTTGAAAACTTTGTGTATTTAACACTTATGGCTTTCCGGTGTTCCATATATGTGATTGCAAGTGGCTAACATAATCTACGGATCTGACGCTTTCAGGTTCGTGTGTATTTGCATGTCTTTGCGTCTCCACGCATCACTCATTCTCTAATGAGATGGCATTGTACAAATTTGGTCTTTTGGTGAGACCTTTAGTTCCTTGGGGTTAAATCATGTCGATACTATTGTCGTACAATATATCTTTAGTGTTAGCCCGTTGCGAAGCACACCTTAGTTTGATAACAAACTACTTGACACAAATTCCCTCCTTTGCTGCTACTATAGCAGTCATATACTTAGCCTTTTGTTGTAGTATCCGTCACAATATCTTAACTTTGGAATTCATCCAAATCCATCATGAAAACTCCTTTCCATTTCATTGTGCCACTCATAGTTTAAATTGATATAAACTTAATTTGTATCTTGTGACAAAACTAGTATCAATGTAACGCTTTACAATGAACTATTTGTAATTGTTTGTCACTTCTACACAAATATATTCTTAATTCTTCCAAAGATCTTAAGAATATCCTTACTATCGTCCAATGATCATTTTATGATTCATTCTGGTATATGCTCATAACACTTATAGCATAGGACATATCTGGATGTGTACATATCATGGTATGATTGATCAAAACATCCTTGTGATTTCACTCATCAAGTGTCAAAGCACTTGAATCTTGTTTCACTTATCAAGTGTCAATACACTTGAATCTTGATTCAATTCCTTTCCATGCAACAAGAACCGTTTCTTGTCGTTTCTATATTGAACTCCTTCAATATCTCATATATGTACGTTTGGCATAACCATATTAGCGTCACAGTCTATCCACTATAGACATTCATGCTAAATATTCGGGTTTTGCCTAAGTCTTTCATCGAAATGAAATTCTTAACCTTTGTCAATAAAATATACATCATTTCTAATCAACAAGATGTCCTCCACATAATGTATTAGAAATATGTCTTAGCACTCCCACTTAATTTCTTGCAAATGCAAGCATCTTCATCATCTCCAGATGAAAACTCCTTTTTCATCACGGTGAAGATTCCAACTCTGTGATTCTTACTTCAACCAATGAAGTTTGCATGCCCTTTTTAGCATCCTTTGAATTAACAAAACCCTTTGGATCGTGTCATGTACATGTCCTAGGTAACCATTCTATTAGAAGAACTTTTTTTGTTTATTCATCTACCATATACCAAATTATATGTAGTGGTTGCTACTTTAATCTGTCCAGACTAAATATCGCTATGAAAGATCAAATCTTGTCATAGTCAACTCCTTGAACATTGTCGTAAAATACTTTATGACATGTCGACTATTTCATAGATGTGAAACATCCATGTATGTTTCTTTATAGATCCAAATACGACCGACAGGTTTTTACGCCTTTCCGGAGGGTCTTCCAAGTTCAAAACTTGATTTCTCGTGTATGGAACTATCACGGATTTTATGGCTTCAAGCCATTTGACGGAGTCAGGGCCCATCATCGCTTCTTTATATGTAGTCGGTTCATCATTGTCAAACAATAATGATTTACTCTCAAATCTTAGCATTTGATTGTTTATTCGACCGACTTGATTCAATAAGAACTTAGATCCCCGTGACCACAACCTTTGAGGCACATAAGCTATGAGCATTATGGCTGCCTCCGGAACATTTTCCGGCGCTGCGCAACTCATCACATTTAGCTAAGGTTCGTTAACCTTATCAAAGTTCTATTGTCCTCCCACTTAACTTTTGCGAAAAATTCCTTCTTCAAGAAACTTCACGTTTCAAGCGACAAACCCTTTTGTCCTTGGCGTTATGAAGGAATAACCAATTGTTATTCGAAATAACATACAAAGACATGCTCATCCGACTTTGGTTGTAAACATCTTACTTATGTTTAGCATACCAAAATTTAAGAAATGACAACTTGGGTTTTTACCCCAAACCATAACTCATATGGTGTCATTTCAACGGATCAAGATGAAGCTCTTTTCTGTGTAAAAGCGGTAGCCTCTAAAGATTTAATCTTTTAAAACATAATGGCAGTTTTATAAATAACACCTTTGATCCAACCATATCAAACAAGGTTTCATGACAAATCTCAAACACTCCATACTCCTATGGTGTTTCGGGAGATGTAAATCTAGGTGTTTTGCTAAACTTGTAACTCAAATAAATCCTTTTATGATAAATCATAATTCATTTATTTTTCTTGTTACACTTGTAACTCAAATAAATCCCTTATGATAAAATCATATACCATTTATTTTCTTGTTACAATGATTTTCCACTTCATCTTGAAAGTCTTTGAACATTTTCAAATATTTCATACTTCTTTCTCATTAAGTGAACATTCACTCAAAATTCCGGAGAAAGCATATGAAGTTGAAATCGATCGCTTACGACTATACATAATGGACTACATACATCGATATGTATAAATTCCAATATTTAGTCGCTCGTTCTTCTTTGGCCTTTGAACGAAGTTTCAATTATCCCGAGGAAAGTCTCACAAGCGTCACTTGATCAAATCAAAGACTCCAAAAATCCATGAAAATGGAGATTCTTCATATTTTCTTTCCAATATAATTTAAACGGCAATGTCACTTCGTAAGTGATCTTTCAATCATTTGTCTTGCGAAATTTTAGCATTAGGTTTTATGGATGTGATTTCTCCAACTAGATTTGTAAATCATCCATCTTATATGGAATACGGTAATTATTTGAACAACCTTTGTTCTCATAATACCTGATTTAAATAACAATTATTAAAACAAATCTTGAAGTCAAGCTTTGATGTCAACAAGAAATACAAACAATGGTTTATTTGTTTTCGATGAACATCATCACATATTCTCTTGCTAGTTACTTAGGCCATTGTAGTTCATGAATTGCGTCATTCTGTATGAAATTTCATACCAACCAATTCGGTATCCAATACCCAAGAACCACATTGTCTAACAAGCAAAGAATACAACCATAACATGTATATCATCCATATACCTAAATTGGATATTTCCAATATTTTCTTTTCTGCCAAATATATTTTATAGATTCTCTTTCAGTATTTCCTTTTCCTTTTAAAAGAATCTATCAACATCAAAAGTGGTGCCATATACATGACACATAGTCCAAAGTGTGTATATTTAAATAATAATACCTTTGGACTTGTACTTTGAAGTAGATCACCATCATCAAAATGATTGGCATTCTTTCAAAATCCATTCTTTAGTAATCTTTTAGTGTAGTAAACACTTTACATACATCTTCTATTCATCCTTATCATGACGACTTTCATGATCAAGCTAATGTAGCTTATAAAGACGAATCGTGAGTATAATATTACTTTCCAAACCCTTTTGGATGATTAGGATGTCTAGCATCTCCAACCTTTGTAAATTCTCATCCAATATGATAACATACATTATACTCTATCATATTGCAACCAACACATTGTTTCAGATATCGTTATATCTGTCCCACATGATGGTTTCTGAAACAATTCTTTTAGCTCCTAGATAAACTTGATATTAATATAATCAAGAATCATGGAGGCAAACATGATGCTTAAAATACTAACACTGGAATTGTTACTCTCGATTTAAGACCAATTATTAAATTTCACGGAGTAAATAGAGTTTGCTGAAAATTTGCAATAGGACTTTAAACTTTAGATTGACACTCAACATAATACGATACCAGTTTATAAAGTATATATCTAGAATTCTATAGTTCTATTATCTCAATTACAACTATGCATAAGGTGGTGAACGAATGCCAATGAATACAACAAATTATGCAAATTCACTTTGCTTTAATTTATGATAAATTGAGTTCTACTAATCCAAATTAGAAATGAACTCCCACTCAAAAACGACATCCCTCGTGCCTTTTTGGTGATTACATGAACCAAATCCACTACACCAAGTCCGATCATCACGTGAGTCGGTGTAGCTTCAAAGGCGAGCATCCATATGGTCATCATATCAAAACATATGACTCATGCTTAACCTTTCGGTCCGTGTTCCAGGGCCATGTCTATACATGCTAGGCTCGCCAAGTAAGAACCTTAGTATTCGCGTGTGTAACTGTCTTACACCCGAGATATGCTCGTGGATTCAAGTACACCCGATCATCACGTGATGTCTTAAAGCGACAAAACATTGTCGGTGCATACTTAAGGAAGAACACATTTTTATCTTGATATCTAAACGAGGGATCATCTTATTATGCTAATAAAACGCCAAACAAGCAATATAAGATGCAATCAACCATCACACGTTTATAAGTGAAATGATATGGTTCCCGCATATGATCTCCATCATGCGCACCGTGGTATGATCTCTATCATACCTCTATGTGTAAGTCCAAGGTCTATGGAACCTACACATTATGTGTGTTGTAAGAGTATCATCTTATACTTCTACTTACAACATCACCATATCATGACACTATCCCAACAATAATCTAAACTAGACCCCTCTAATTTATCCATTGCAAGTTTTACGTGGCTTAGGGCTTTCGAAGATAGAACCGTTCTTACCTACGAACATGAACCACAACGAGGATAACCAAATTGTTGACAACTCGTTGCAAATTAGATATTGACTATAGTAGGAGAGACAGACACCCGCTAGCCACTTATGCAAAACTAGTTGCATGTTAAGCGTGGAACATGTCTCATGTGCGAGGACATGTAAAGTTTGTCCGGGCCGCTTCATCCCACTATGCCACCAATATCCAAATTACAACTAAGAAGCAATAAAATGATCATCATCGCCCACATATACATATGTGTACTACCCGTGCAAAGCATCTACGCATAGATCCAGCTCTGATACCACTGTTGGGTTCGCAGCATAGAAAACAAAAAATTCCTACGATGGGAACAAAGCACCAAGATCTATCTACTAGATACAAGCAACGGGTGGATATACATCCATAGAATACATACCCTCGAAGACCGTATAGCGTTAACGAGGTTGTACTCGTGGATGATGTAGTCGAACGCTTGTCGATCTCAAGATCGTGATGAAGTCCATCTGGTCCAGCCGGTCCAGCACCATCACGTCCAGCACCGCAAAGCAGTGGTGCATCCGTGATCGCACACATGTCCGGGTACCCCGACAACCTCCGCGCCCTCGCTCAAGCGAATTAGCGGAAGCAACAAATCCTTCCAGAAAAAGCCACCATGAACATGTATCTCGCTGATCCGAGACCATGGGGAAATTCTAAAAGGGGGAGAGAGATCCTTCACGAGGAGGTGTGCTTTGAGAGGATGAGAGGGGGGCCCTTTATAGGGAGAGGGGGGCACCCCAAGGGGCATGGCGCCCAGCCATGGTGGCTGCCCCCACCTCTTCCACATTCATGTGGGTGGAGCTCCCACTCAAAATGAAAAGCCTCTACTCCCATTAAAAAGCCTCCACTCAAAAATCCACTCACATGCATTAAATTTCCACCAAATTTAATGCAAGCTCTCATTTAAATAAAACTCTTTTATTTATTTATTTAGAATTTTGTTAATTACATTAATTAACAAACATTCACATAAAACCCCTTGCTAGTATTTCATTTCACATGCAGAACCAGTTTCAGCAATTTCAACCGAAACAGTTTCGGTGTCTAGTGAAATAAATTCCTGCGCTTTCCTTTTTCTTTCTCTGGCATATCGTTTGCTACGAATGGTGTCGGTATCCCTTAAGTGTGTCACCCTACGGTTCACGAATAATGCAGACATGATTGAGACCCCTCTCCGATCAATAATCAGCAGCGGGACCTGGAGATCCATACTGCACATTCAACGATGACTTCTGTGATCGTGTGAACCTTTTATGATAGTATCTTAATCCCTTTGTTTCACGATACATTACATGTCCGAGATTCGATCATGGTTATCTCCATACCTAGTTTGATCTCGTTACTGACATGCACTCTTTTCTCATTCCCGTGATATAACATTCTAGTGATCAAATCACTTGCTTGCAGGCTAATCAATGTGATATCACCGAGAGGGCCCAGAGTATATCTATCCATCATCGGGATGAACAAATTCCACTCTTGATCCATGAGTCTCAACATAACACTTTAGTAGTTTTGAAGCCATCTTTATAATCACCCAGTTACGGTGTGACATTTGATATCAACAAGAAACTCTTCCGGTGTTAGTGATTGACATGATCTCATGGTCTAAGGATTAGGATCACTTCGTAAGTTGTTATAGCAATATAAACTCAATGACTTTGATCGTAATGCTATACTTTGGATGATTGTTCATCACATCATTACACTAATGTTGTGACCTCGTTATTAACAACATCCAATGTCCATGATCAGGAAACTTTGATCATCTTGTTAATCAACGAGCTACTTTATAAGAGAGGCATAACTAGGAACTTCCTTTTTGTTTATTATACACACATGTATTAACGTTTTCGTATTAATACAATTATAGCATGCAAACTAAACATTTATCATAAATAAGGAACACGATAATAACCACTTTATTATTGCCTCTCGGGCATATTCCCTTTAGTATGAAGAACTTAATATGCAACAATATATGTACCATATTACGAAAATAGGGGCGGGTTAGATAGGGGTCACACATTGGGGTTCGGCAAACTTGGGGCTCGGAGGGGTTCGGGTTCGGCAAGGGATCAGTCCTTGGATCCAGGAAGGAGAGCTCGGAGCCTTCGGGTCTGACTTCGGGGTCTTTGGGGTTCCGTGAAGGAGATCATGAGGGAGACATTGGCGTCCTTGTCGGAGTTCCCGGGTGTCTATGCCAAACTTGATTTCATGTCGCTAGATCTTCGGGTCGAGGTTGTCATTGCTTCCGACACGAGTATCTCGGGATCCACTAGCAAACGCATGCCACCCACACTAGACAATCTCCGTCTTCATTTTCAATTTGGAGAAGCACATCACCATACTACTTTATGGTGGCAACATGCACAAGATGAACAAGGCATATGTGCGCACCGAGTAGACCATGTCTCGCTCGGGATTTGGCTCGAGCACCTTACAAACAGGGTGCAACAGGAGGAAAAGAAGGGCTTGGTGCCCACCAGGCGTCGAGAGAAGGCCGCAGGCGGTGGGGCATGTTGGCACGGTGGCAAGGAGGACGCGCGGGTCTGGACGAGGTAGGCGTCCGTGGCGGCCAGAGGTCAGCAGAAACGACGATGCTTCTGGGACGAGGTGAGGAAGCTGAGGCAAGGACGCAGGACGGAGACGCTGTGGGCCGGGCTCCAACGGTGGCCTGCGACGGGGTGCTCAAGGATACGAGGTGCAAATGCGAGAACGAGCCGGAGGACGGCGGGGAGGCGCTGGACGGAGAGAGAGGGGACGACGAGCTCGACGGAGAGAGGCTCCCGGCGGGGAGGTGAACGGGGTAGGGCGCTAGCGAGGCGGAGGACGGCTCGAGCAGCGGCCGCGGGACTGCGAGGCGGCGGCGGTGAGATTGGGAAGGAAGGAGGCGGCTTGCGAGTGAGGCGTAGGGGGATTGCGGGACTCGTGGGGCGCAAGGGAGTGGTGAGTGGTGGGTAGCTGCTGCTGCGCGTTTTCTCGGAAGCAGCGCACGAAAAGTGTGGTGTCTGTGTGGCGGTGTGGGGTGGGGAATTGGATAGGGCAGGTAGGGATTAGGGTTAGGTCTGAGGTAGGTTTAGGGTTTTATTTTCTGGGTTGTAGGTGGACTTTGGTTGGGCCTTTGGGCCTGACCGGTTGTCTGCCTCCCTAGGTTTATAAATAAAAAAAAATATTTTTATTGTTTTATTTTTATAAAAGATTTAGGCAAACAAAACATCCGGAAGGGTCCGGGGGATTGATTTGAAATAAGATGGGGGTATCTAGGAAAACAAAAATAGACTTTGTAAAATAGTTTGAGGCAAAATAATAATATGCATGATGATGTCATGATGATGCACAAATAAACACAGGTGATTTTCTAATAGTGGTTTTAACCGGGGTGCTACAATTCGACACCACTAACAATGGATCTCGCCCTCGAGATCCGCCTCATGGTACGGGGAAGAAGACCGACGATCTGAATCTTCTTGCTTTATGTAGATCCTTGCGACACCACTAACAAGGATTCTTTCTCCGTCTTGAAATCGTCGACCCCACCAACAAGGGATGTTGCTCATGTTCGTCGAGTGAACACTCCAGATTAACAAAGGACGAAGATAAAGGTATCAGAAGATAAAGCCACCTCTAACTTCCATGTAAGGAGTAAAATTGCTTGATCCACCGATTCGATGTACAAGAGCGAATGATAAGAGTAGTCGGATGGTGATCAGTCCATCGCGCACCCAAAGCATTACTCTGCACATGAATAGGAGAATTATGCAACCAACTCTCCGAATTCAGACCGCAGATCTCGACAAGCGAGGTTCGGAAACAAAGGAGGGATGTAGGCTCTTCATTAGATCTGACGTAGAAGAGGTCATCGCGTCGGAAAACATAGGAGGGTACAAAGAAAATTTTTAGTGAATTTTCGGTCCATTGGAAGGTACAACAGATGAAAGATTCATCAGATAGCATGAATGCCGGATGTTGAAGCACCGTTATAAGAGGCGGAAGCGAAACTGTGAAGGTACGACAGAAACCCAACCACGATAATTCCTGGACTCAAAGAAAAGATAAGGGGGTAGACTTAAAACACGTCGAGGTAAGACGAGAATAGCAAAGGGATAAGGAGGAAAAGCAGTCCTAATTAGATCTATCCAACCGATTTTCCAAAATAGTTTTGACACTCTACGTCGGTCGTTAGCTAGGTTATCCTACAGGCTGGACCAGTGGGGTATCGTAACTGCTGAGTTCTGATACCACTCTGTAACACCCTCAAAATCGGTCCTATGCAAGTCTTAGCGATTCCCACCAAACCCGCATAGAAACGATTCAAAGGTGCCCACCAGGCACTTGCGTGCGGGTGGAAAAGAAAGTAATATAATTACACAATAGTCCATGATGGAACCCACAAAACAGATATATACAACAACGACTCCATGAGTCAAGAATATAGATATACAATACAAAGATCCAAATCACCTTGAAAACGATACAGCATCCGACTACGGATATGATGCAAATTGAGCTAAGAGCCCTGAAGAATAACCAATGGCGTCCATAACCCTTCCCAGGCCAAGCCGGAAGGGTAACCCTGCTAACGACGTCGATCTCAAACCTGCTACAATAAAAGGGATGCCGACAAAGGGCAAAAGAAAAATAGAGCGGTCAGTACTAAGGCCAGTACACGGCGAGACTAGAATTCGGCGGTCCTCGCCTACATAGGTATGGCGGACTGAAGCGGCAGCGCAACATGCACTAAACAACCTATAGAGACTCGATACAACTGTCGGCTATTAGAGAGGGATAAGAAAGACCTATTCGGATCCAACCTAATACTAACACCAATCATACCCATCCTGGTGTTTCCCCCTCGATACCAATCGAGGAAGTCGTACCGAGGAAACTCTCAAGTTGGCAATTTTATCCATTCCCTTATAGTTGCGGCAATTATTAGTCAGATATAGATAGCATGAGTCATCCTGATAACTTAAGCAGTGGACAGTTTTAGATAACCATTTCATTGTAGTTGCAATCCTTACTAGTCAAATACATATACCATGAGACATTCAAAAACCCAGCAGTTGTTGGTACTTTTATTTAGCTATTCCGTTATAGTGAAGCTGATTAATGGTTATTCCAAAGGCAAATTTATAGCACTATTTTAGTTATAGTTGTCTATGATCGAGATACTATGCTCAAAGTCGTCCATAACCGCGGACACGGCTTTCAGAAAGTTTTACCCTGCAGGGGTGCACAAATAGCAACATACGCACGATCAACCTCGGAAAAAACCAAATGAAAACCCAACAAGGCATCATGACAGAACATTCACAAGATTCATATTTGATTTCAGGGGGCCACCCCACCAAGCTACCCGCGACGAAGTTGGACGGCTCCGAGACGGACCCAGAGGTTTGTGCCAATGGCTGTAAATGACTAGGAATCCAAAAGTGTGACTGGGCTTGTCGATACCGTGAAACATTTCACATTTGTTCCTAAACAGTACAGGTGCTCCACACGCAATCATAAATAAAGCAGTAAAGCATGACGTAAGGACAGGATAGTAATAAAGCCCCAAACTACTTTGTGGCCCTAAGGAATTAAATATGACTCAATCTAGGGTTAGGGGGATTCATGGTCCCACACGTGGATAGTACGAATATTCAAAGAACAGGTATCAAGTACTCGGGGTCCTACGGGACACAAGTGGACGGTTAAAAACCAAATAACATCTATTGTCCACCTATGCCTCTGGATTATTTACCTACTTCAATTTTAGTTATTAAACGGTAATTAAAGCCATGATCATCTCCAACATTAAACATGCGGCATTGCTCCAACAACTGTGGAAGATCGACGGCGCGACACGTCACCTGCGCAAGCAACTACGACTCGCAAGGACGACTATCTACCAAAAAACAGGTAATAGGATGTGTCCATGGCAATATAAGGGCTGCATGGGAGTATAACGGGTACAAAAACTATAGCATCACAACACAGATAGCAATAGATCAACAGGAGGAAATAAAGACTATAAATGTAAAAAGGTAGAAAGGGGAAGAATGCTCGCCTGAAAACATTGCCGAAAGTTCATCCGAAGATCGGGTCGACACTCGCATCAACTCATCGGCCTAATCCGTGAAGAAGCAAGGCACTAGCAGAAACACCGAATGCACTATTTATTACTACGGCAGAAAATCGGGCATGATGCATGTATGATGTATGACATGGCAAGTGTGCGATGCAATTAGTCAATATTAAGTGGAACCGGGGTCCCGACAAATAATTAATAGGTTTATGTTGTTTAGGTATCCGCAATTTAAATGTTGTTTTAACAAGGCAAAAGATAGCACCGGTTCGCTACACAAATTTGAATGGAACCAGTATGAGACTAGATTTGCCCGCATGTGGCCTCCATATTTAATTTAGGTGAATCAGCATAATACCCCGAAACCACATGATGTATGCAAGTATGAATAATTTAATATGCAACAATATATGTACCATATTACAAAAATAGGGGCGGGTTAGATAGGGGTCACACATTGGGGTTCAACGAACTTGGGGCTCGGAGGGGTTCGGGTTTGGCGAGGGATCGGTCCTCAGATCCAGGAAGGAGAGCTCGGAGCCTTCGGGTCCGACTTCGTATCTTCGGGGTTCCGTGAAGGAGATCATGAGGGAGACCTTGGCGTCCTTGTCGGAGTTCCTGGGGGTCTGTGCCGAACTTGATTTCATGCCGCTAGATCTTCGGGTCGAGGTTGTCATTGCTTTCGACACGAGTATTTCGGGATCCACTAGAAAACGCATGCCACCCACACTAGACAATCTCCATCTTCATTTTCCATTTGGAGCAGCACATCACCATACTATTTTACGGTGGCAACATGCACAAGATGAACAAGGCATATGTGCGCACCGAGTAGACCACATCTCGCTCGGGATTTGGCTCGAGCACCTTGTAGACAGGGTGCAACAGGAGGAAAAAAACGGTCTCGGTGCCCACCAGGCGTCGAGAGAAGGCCGCAGGTGGTGGGGCATGTCGGCACGGGGGCAAGGAGGACGCGCGGGCCTGGGCGAGGTAGGCGTCTGCGGCGGCCAGAGGTCAGCGGAAACGGCGGTGCTTCTAGGACGAGGTGAGGAAGCTGAGGCGAGGATGCAGGAGGGCGACGCCGTGGGCCGGGCTCCGGCGGTGTCCAGCGGCGGGGTGCTCAAGGATGCGAGGTGCAAAGGCGAGCACGAGCCGGAGGACGACGGGGAGGCGCTGGCCAGAGAGAGAGGGGACGACGAGCTCGATGGAGAGAGGCTCCCGGCAGGGAGGTGAGCGGGGTAGGGCGCTAGCGAGGCGGAGGGCGGCTCGAGCAACGGCCGCGGGACTGCGAGGCGGCGACGGTGAGATTGGGCAGGAAGGAGGCGGCTTGCGAGCGAGGCGTCTTGAGGATTGGTAGTCTGAGGGGTTGCGGGATCGTGGGGCGTAAGGGAGTGGTGGGCAGGAGAGCTCTGGCGTGCGTGCGTTCTTAGTGGGCGCCAAGGCAGGTGTGGTGTCTGTGGTGGCGATGGTCTGGGAGTGTGGGGTGGGGAATTGGATAGGGCAGGTAGGGATTAGGGTTAGGTCTGAAGTAGGTTTAGGGTTTTATTTTCTAGGTTGTAGGTGGACTTTGGTTGGGCCTTTGGGCCTGACCGGTTGTCTGCCTCCCCTAGGTTTATAAATAAAAAAATAATATTTTTATTGTTTTATTTTTATAAAAGATTTAGGCAAACAAAATATTCAGAAGGGTCCGGGGGATTGATTTGAAATAAGACGGGGTATCTAGGAAAACAAAAATAGAATTTATAAAATAGTTTGAGGCAAAATAATAATATGTATGATGATGTTATGATGATTCACAAATAAACACATGTGATTTTTTAATAGTGGTTTTAGCCGGGTGCTACACTTCTCCTTTTCTTTCTTAGAGCAAACTTTGTTCAGAGTGACTACCCGACCGCACTAATTTTGTGATCGAGCATCTGCAGCATTGATGCTATCAATAATCATCAATCGGTTCATCAATTGGTTTAATTTTGGATTACAAAAAAAATGACAGTCGGTCATGAGCAGAGGAAGTCTTTGCATATGATTTTAGGTATCAAATATTGCAGATTATCGGGCTATTTACTTATACTGTATTTACAGTAAGAAGCTGAGCTTAGCAGAATATGCCTAAAGCTATAACATCAGCATGCACAAGTTACCATAGGTCTATCAAAAGATCATAATCGCGGACACGACATAATAAGAAAAATAGGCAGATGAACCCACTAGCAGGCATAGGGATCATGGGCGGATCATCGACACATGAGCAACGGTAGGCTTGTCAAGGATTGTGGACGGTATCAAAGCAAGCCGGAGCAGCAGGCCATCCAGCAGAAAGAGCAACAACAGAGCGCAAGGAGATGTCACAATTTTACATATCCGAGACCACGCTGCAAAAGGCAGAGGGATATTAGTGAGTAAAAAGGAGAACATGCATGTGAAGATAAGGTCTGCAGAAGCTTGTGTAAACCTAGGACTTTAACAGATTTGTTGTATTAGAATGTTAGAGAATGATCTGGGCATGGGCCATCAGCCATTCATGGTCCCCGATGTTTGATTTCAGAAATGAAGAAATTGTCGTAGATTTGCTTCTGAGCACAAAGGGTTCAAGAAAAAACTGAACAACATAGTAGGAAATTTCTTTCAGACATTTCCACCTGATAGGAACTTGCCAGCGGCCAGCATCAATGATAGAAATCTAACAGCATGCCGTGGTACAAAAATGTCTAAAATCCATCGAAAATAATCCAAAGAAACATGCTTAACCAAATAAAGAGAATGAACAGCTAGCTCTAACAGGCACCAAGTAAAGACTAAAGCACCCAACATGCTGAATGCATTAGCAAACGGTCATATACATATCTAAGATGCAATGGGTGAAAAGTCGCACCCCAACAGTGTACATATCGCATTGCACGTTGGTTTTTATCAGCTGATTTTCCTTCTTCATTTTCTTTCTGTCCCTTGCTGCGATCCGTAGCTTGATTTGCTTTCTTCCGCCTCTCCAGATCAGCATGGTTGAAAGTGGTAGGGTTTTCTTCTCCACCTTTTCCATGTGTTTGATCCCTTGCAGTGCGCCATTATTCATTGCTTCATATGCATCCATGATGTAGCTTGGCATCGACCTCACTCATAAAATTGTAAAGAAGGGTAGAAAGCACCTCACTCATAAACCCGCCTTCCCCAACCTCAAGGTCCTTGTATTCAGGGCATGGAAGGTGTAACTTTTTATATGTCTCGAGAAAGACAGTGGTCGAGATCTTGATGTTCTCCATGAATCTCCTGCTACCAAATGCACGAAATTACTGTCTCAAAAAGAAGTAGATGATACCTTCTCATGCTGGCGGTATTGTCACATGGGAAGGTCTGGAACAACAGTTAGGCACACTCCAGATGTTCAAGTTCTTACCTATTATAAGTATAGAATAACCTAATGACCATCATTCACACATGTAGCTTAGTAGTTTTATTAGTATCATTAGCAAAGGAGGAAGAATCAAAAGCCCTGAACCTGCCATGAGAAGTTAATAATTTGAAACTTTTTGGTCAATACACCGAAGAAGAGCCAATTATAAGTATCTAATAAACTAAGGACCAACATGTGTAGTTTGTTAGAATTTATTAGTATCCTTAGCGAAGAGGGAGAATAAAAAACTCTGAACATGCCATAAGAAGTTAATGACTTGAAACTATCTGGCCAATACACTTACACCGATACAATGGGTATTTCACCTCCTGATAAGTTAGGACAGGCCTCTAATCTGTGGACCTAGTAACCGAGAGTCCAGAACGGCAGTGGGTGGCTACAAACAATCTAACTTGCTAGGAATTTCATAATTCAGAAGCTGAAATAATAGTGTCATAATAAATTCAGAAACTAAAAAATGAAGCATTAAATAGAGATGTCTCTGAATATTTGAATTACTTCAATAGTCATGAAAAAGGAGTAAGAATTCATGTGACTACACTTACTAATGAGATATAGTTCGTAATAAATAAGTTAGTCCTTTTTCAAAATAATAAGTGTAGTAGAAAATGGAACGTGCCAAGAACCTAAAAAGGACAATGTAGGAAACATCAAAGTTTGCAGAGAAAGGTATTTTTCGCCTCCAACTCTAGAGCATACAAGAATATCTAGACCAACATTTTGTCAAAATCCATGAGGTTCATACAGAATTTTGGACAAAATACAGGAAAGAAATTCTTTTTTCAACCACCACATGACTTCACTTGGTGACCATTTGTCTATCGGATTTAAGCATAGCAAACTTGTATCACTTTCTTAATATCATTGAATAATATTTCCATGAATTGTATATGCCAAAACTTCCATAGTATTTCAAAGGTTGAATAGTGGATTCACTTTCCTGCCTATTTAAGATAGGATAAGACAAAGCAGACCCAACATAACGTATTCTTAAAAGAATTCATTCGTGTCTCATGATAATTCTGTTATTATTATTTCTCTAAAGATTTCGTATAGCACTAGCCTTAAGGTGAATCCATAGATCAAAGTAAGACATCTTAATTAATTATTTGTCTAGATATAAAATGAGTCCAACCTATGTGTGCTCAACGCAATATATGTACTCAGAAATTAGATACAGTTACTACTCAGTCGTAGCTAGCCACGTAGGCTAATATTTCTCTCAAATCACAATACAATTCTGAATAGTGAAACAATCACCTTATCAACCAACAAAATCCAGGTTCATGGTTCAAAATTTAGCAACCAAATAAAGGAAATCGTGTAAATGTACTTCCATACCCTAAGTTTAAAGGTGGCTAGTATTCACATGATACTGTACTTATGAATTCACACTAAAAATTTAAACGGGGCATACAATGATCTGCTAAACCATTGGGATGGCCATGGCAGATTATTATCACTATTGTTACACAATTGTACTAAGACGCTCTTAAAGCTTATGAATCAACAATATGTGAAAGGAAACATGGATGTGCTACATAATGAATCCATACAAATAGAAAGAAGTACATATTCTCTACAGGGTCGTGATTTCTTTTATCATGGATAGCTCAAATAATATCCAACGTAATGATTGAGGAATAGCTTATGGATAAATTTAGGTGAGAACTTAACCATATGCAAAAGAAGACCATTGCCTGACACAAATAACAGAAAGTATTAGGCTTAAGACCTTCTAGATTCAGATAAAAAATCAAGAGGTTCAAGCAAATCTAACCTATATTAATAGTGTCACTTTATATAATTACAATGACCATTTTTTAACTACAGTTCTAATCCAAGCTAAAATGAGTGTCAAATTGTTAAGCAGGGTTGACCAAGAAAAGCTACATCATGTATACAACAAGCTATGTTAATACAAAGAAATGTAGAAAGAGAATGGGAGAAAAATCCTACCATAGAAACGAAGAAATCAGTAGTTAAAAAAGTTCATATGTTCAATGAAATGACACTAGTCATGGAGGAAATCAAGGTGGAGCGGAAAGGTCCCACCCTTGGACTACGGGTCCATACAGTAGCTAGATGGTTGTTTCTCCTCCTTTGTGCTATCATGTTTAGATCTTGTGAGCTCCGTTCATGATTAATATTATCTATTTGTAATGCTACATATTGTGTTTGCGGTGATCCGATGGATATTGAGTACTATGTCAGATTGATTATTGATTCTATCATGTCTATGTTATTTGTGATCTTGCATGCCCTCCGTTGCTAGTAGATACTTTGTCCAAGTAGATGCTTGTAACTCCAAGAGGGAGTATTCATGCTCGATAGTAGGTTCATGCCTCTAGTAATCTGGGGAAGTGACAGAAATCTCTAAGATTGTAGATGTGCTGTTGCTACTAGGGAGAAAACAACAATCCTTTGTCCAAGGGCAATTGTATTGTTTAATTTACACACTTTGTTTAATGCAATTATCTATTGCTTGCAACTTAATACTAGAAGGGGTTCAAATGATAACCTGAAGGTGGATTATTAGTCATAGATGCACTTGGATTACGGTCTATGTATCATGTTGTAATGCCCAAACAAATCATGTAGAGATCAAGATGTCTAGCATATGCATTGTTATGCATTCTCAATCTGTCAATTGCCCCGCTGTAATTTGTTCACCCAACATGTTATTTATCTTATGGAGAACACCTCTAGTGAACTGTGGACCCCGGTCCATTCTTTACCATTGATATACCATCTATTGTTTACCATTTACTGTTTACTTTCTGCAATTACTACAAGCAATTACAATCTTCCACAATATATGTTTAATCCTTTGTTTTCAGCAAACCGGCAAGATTGACAACCTCACTGAAAGTTGGGGCAAAGTATTGTGGTTGTGTTGTGCAGGTTCCAAGTTGCTAACAACAACTTGGGGTAGTTTCCTTACTCCTACTGGTTCGATAACCTTGGTTTTATAACTGAGGGAAACTTGCTGCTGTGCTCATCATACCTTCCTCTTAGGGTTCCCAACGAGCTCTACATATCTGAGCCATCAAGCACTTTTCTGGCGCCATTGTCGGGAGGATTTCAACTCGCGGGGTCCGACTTCCTGTGTGAGTGTAACATGGGGTCCAAGTTCCATGTAATCGCTAGGTTTCGCAAACTTGGGCTTTCAATCACTCAGAAGTCCCATTTCGAGCCGAATTCGTCCCACCCCTGCCAAATACAAAGTTTCTGTCAACTGCCCCGTGAAGGAAACGTTCAGGATCTCCATGTCACTACTCTGTTCGTGATGCGAGCGCCAAGTCGGCAACCATGTAGGCAAAACGAGGAACTAGACCCCATGCAGCGTTGACAAAATTCACAAATTCACTCACTCCTTCGCATGAACCCTAGCGCCGGCGGCGGCGAAATCAACCCTCCACCCAGAACGATCCCTTGGGACATTTGCCTTCCGGCGCCAAGTTGCTACGCCCTCTTGTTGATCTCGAGCTCTAATGCCGCATGCTGTTCCCACCATTCCGAGGATTTAGCCTGCCTCCGCCGCCGGACGATATGAGCAGCACGGAGGATGGCAGATCATCATACCCTAAAAGAAGTGTTGGATACATGCAGGTGAACTACTCTTCTCTTTGTTTTTCGCACTAACTATAACTGCAATCTGTCTATTGACCTGAAAGAGATAGATCGAACCTAGAATTGTTTGCTGGTCAAACACTGACAGACAAGTTCTTATTTTTTCCCAAATTTCTGTCAACTAGGCCCCCTAGAGGCCCCTTACGTGGTTTCGATACGCGTCAATGGATACCAACCGCAAGTACCAAATGTGAAGGCCAAGTGGAATTATGGTACTTATGTCACGATTAAAGAAGCATCAGTGCAGATTTATACTATCCCTAGTAAGGTTGCTGCTCTGCATAAACATATTGAAATGGGGCCAACGCAGACTGTCAACACCCGGATTTTTCAATCCTAGATGCCTGTTATGCCATACATCGCAATCCCAGGATTACCATTTTTGCGAGACATAACAGAATTGGATACCATAGTACATCATCCATTACAAACGATACATAAGTTCTTACACAAATAGGGATCTCATGATCCAGTTCTTAATACAACATCAAGCAGCGGAATATGTAATAATAACGGTAGCGTAGGCGAAGCTCCATCTTCGGGGTCACAGGCAATGCTGACGATGGGAGATGATCCTAGTTGTCGTAACCTTCCTGGGCTCCATCTTCCAGGTACTCCTCTTCGTAGTCTGGCCATGGGAATAGCCAGGGACAAAGCCATGAGTACTCTTTAAGTACTCGCAAACTAGTACTAACATGTAAGGGGTTTTTGGATAATAGGACACTAGGCTCTAAGGTTATTTTGCAAAAGCCAGGTTTATCTCTACTAAGTTCCAAAGCTAGTCACAATTTTATAACTCCTAAGTGGTATCTTGTAACTCATGTCACAACTCTGTTGTGGTCAAGTCAAAGTCTCAATTCATTTCACAAGTCATTTTGAAAAGTCTGACGGGGGAACAGTATGGCCACTCCAACTGTCCATAATCATGACGCTGCTATTCAATAGTTTGACACTCTGCAGAGATTGTACACTTTCACCACAACATTCGATACATCCGTCAGGAACAAATCCTGAATTCACCATACTCAGTATGCGGATAATCAATCCTAACCTTTCAATTACATGCCCTAGTATAAGCACCTCTCCCGTGAGTTTGGCCTCCCAACCATGACCAACTGTCATCTTGGGTACTGCACAGGTGGACAATCTTCACAAGGTAGCCTCAGCTCAGACCTTGGCCGTGAGGGAACTAATACTAAGGTACATAAGTTTCCAGTCAAGCCCTACCCAATATTCGGGTATTGTGGTTGTACGATAAAATTGGAATGGTATCGCATCCAGACAACCATTAGTTTTATAAAGGTCTAAGGCTCATGCCTCAACATTTTCATCACCAAAATCATCAGGTGTTTTTGAAAACACATGTCCAAAATATTTCAATAGAATGATCCATCATTCTAAGGTGTTCATAACCATTTTTCCATCAAGTATTCCCATCTAAAAGTTGATCAAGTTTTATGCTTAGCACTAGCATCTACTGGTGGGAGTAGTACTAATGAGGGGTGGTAACTAGTGGAGTTTCAACTAAGGACAATCTTATGTCTCAGGCTGATATCAAGGTTTCTAACTTAGGACAAATTTTATGCTCTTTATGCGACCTTCAGCATCTTTCCAAATCTACCGGTCACTTGAGTAAGCTCTAAGTAAGCTTTGATAAAGAAATAGAGTAAGGAGCTTGCACATAAAACTAGGATTGGTTTATCAAGTGGGTATGATCACATATGCTTAAGGCATATAGTAGTCATAGAACAAGTAGGGGTTTGTTGCATCAGTAGGGTATCTTGCAAGGGTTAGCTTGCATAGGTATAGTATCAGCTTGCATCAATATCAGTATAAGCTTGCTAAATTGCAAGTGTTAGCTTGCAAGGTTAATAGCTTGCCTTGAGCAGAGCAGTGATTGAAGTTCTCCTCGGCTTCTTCTTCGTAGTATCCTCCTTCCTCCTCATATCCTTGGTCGGTACTAGCGTCTATGAATAAATACGAGGTACACAATCACCAAACAATACTTAACTACTTGCAATCATCACACACAAGGGTCCTATAGATGATCTAGCATCATCTCTAACATTACAAGGTTAAGGCTTGATTTAATTCCTTTTATTTTTAGAAAAGTAATTTCTACTTATTGAAAAACTACTTAAAATTTAATATTCTCCAAACCAAGTATGGGATCATGTTGACACATGTCATCACCACATATTGTAGTCCATGGGAATGTGATTTAAAGTGGTGTCACAATTTAATAAGGTTTTACCCTTTTATTTTATTTAAATAAAGTGAAATAGAAATGCCTATGTAGCATTCTTTTATTACTTGAACATTATTTCTGCAAGTAAACCTATATATTTTTATATATTCTAAAAAGTATGGTTAAATGTGATTTTTGAGAGTTGGAATCAACTCAAAAGCTATTATGGTTTAAATTTGAAAAATGTTTGAATGTAGAAAAGCTTCTGCCTTGTTATTTTTACCATGGGTGATCTATAGATCCAAATGACTTGAATCCAACGGGATTAGATTCAGCATTCACAGACATTTCCAACAAAATTGGTGTCATTCAATTTGGTGCACTGAATCGATCTGGGTTGATTTTTGAAGTTGGGTACAGAAGTGTGTTTGAATTGAAATAGAAAAAGGTTTAATTTGAATAACTGGGCTGCGCGGGAAAAGTTACTGGGCCGGCCCACTAAGCGCAGTGCTCCCGCGGGCTGCTTAAGTGGGTGTCCCCACTCGTCAGTGACACGGGGCTGGGCGAAGCGGTATGTGGCGACGTGGATCGTTCGATCTAGTTGTAATCTAACGGCTGGGAGTCATCGTCGACGCGAGACAACTCCGAGGAGAACGAAACCTAGCGCGGCCAGTGAGGGTTGCTGGAGGCTCACCGGGCGTAGGGTCGGCGAGGCGGCGAATTGACTGACGGCGAACTCAGGGGTGGTGGCGGCAGCTCCTGGGGTGGCTCCAATCGCTGGCTCCCTTCTTCTCCGGCAGCGGCAGGCTCCAGTGAAATTCCGGCGAGGTGGTGCTCGCCTTGCTCTGAGAATGGTGTGGCACGATCAGTGAGGAGAGGGGAGTTAGATGGTGTGAAGAAATCGTGCGGGGGTGGCCTCTATTTATAGTCGAGCGAGGGGACCGTCGGGGCGCACGGTGAGCTTGTCGGGGGCGAGGATACAGGCGGCTAAAGGCATGGGCAAGGGTAGGGGACGGTGCGGTGTCTCCTGGCGATGCTCAACGACATGGTCTCGATGCATGGGGCGGTGTGGTTTGGTCTGGAACGGGTGGTGCTCTGCGCGGCAGAGGCGGCGTCTTCGACGGCGGGCGGTGGCTATGCGGCACGAGGCGGCAAACGGGGATGTCTGGTGGTCTCCTGGGTTGATGGCGATCGTGTGTGCACGCGGTGAGGGCGGCGCGCGGTCTGTGGGTGATGGTCGAGGGTGGCACTCTGGCGCATGCTCGGCATGGTCTGGGCGCGGCTTGTGCGCGTGGTCCAGGGCTTGGCAACGCTCGCGGCTGGGACAATGAGTGGCGGTGGACGGTGGGCTGCCTACCAGACATGCTGGCTAGGCTTGCTGCTGCTCCTAGCTTGCTGTCGACTATGGGGTGGCAAGAGGGTGCTCGGCTATTCACCATTGATGGCAATGGCATGCTCACAAGGGTGCTAGTGCTGGGCTAATCTTTCTAGATGATCTACTGAGCTGTGTGTGAGCTAACTAGGGAACAAGTTAGGCCAGAATCACTGCTCACAATAGTGTTTGATGTTTGTTTGATTTGTGTCTGTAACCTGTTTGATGAAATGGCCGCATGAACTCAAGTTTTGAATTTTGAAAAGATTTTTGGTGGGTTTGCTAGATTGGTGCTGGTGAGTCTGCAGATGCTTGGGTTTTGAAAGTTGAGCTTGTTTGAGTGGTTTTTGAAAAAGTGGGATCTTCCCATATGAAGAAGATTCAATTTTGAATTGTCATTTAAACTATGCATTTGAAAGTTTCTGGATGATCACAAAGTGGGCCTTGATACCTTGTTATGAGTACATTCAAGGGGTGCAAAGATCCAGAAAAGTTTCTGTTAGGTTCTGAAAGTTTGAGACAGCCAAAGTAGGCATGGGAGTTAAATTGGCCAAAATGACCATTCATTTCATATATGTGTTTTGATTTACTTGTCTTTAGGAAAAGTGTGGGAAATGTTTTAGATGATGTTTATTTCATCTAAGAAACATTTTACAAGCAATGGCTCACACAAACAAGGTGGTTTAAAAGAATTTAAAAAAACAATGCATACACATATGCATGCATTCATGAGTTTATTTAGAAAAGTTTTTGTTAACCCTAAGTTTGATGATTAGAAATTGATGATCCAAGCTTAGTATTTTTGGGATGTTACAAACCTTCCCCCCTTAAACAAAATCTCGTCCTGAGATTTGAAAAAGGACGAAAAGATTACCTAGGATTTGAAGAGATCGGGAAACTCCGTCCTGATGTGATCTTCGGCCCTGTGTAGCTTCCTCTTCTGTGTGGTTGCTCCACTGAATCTTGAGAAACTTGATGCTTCGGGTTCGGGTAGTTCGAAAAGCTTCTTCCAAAATACGGATGGGTACTTCGGGATAGGTCAGGTCATTGTTGATCTCTATGGTCCGGTGATCGATATTCGTGAACACTTCGGTCTTCTCGGGGACTTCGAGACACTTGCGAAGTAACGAGATATGGAACACATTGTGCATAGCTGACATCTCTTCAGGTAGTTCCAATTGATACGATACTTCTCCTCGACGGTTTAGAATTTTGAAAGGTCCGATATATCTGGGGGCTAACTTTTCTTTGAGTTGGAAACGCCGCATTCCCTTCAATGGCGACACCTTCAGATAAACAAAATCTCCTATATTGAAGGCGAGGTCTCGACGTCTCTTGTCGGCATCTCTTCTGTCAGGATTGGGCGTTCTTGAGGTGCTCACGAATCTTGTGAACCTTCTCTTCTGCTTCTCGGAGGATGTCGGGTCCGAAAATCTGACTCTCTCCTACTTCCGACCAGTTCAAAGGGGTGTGAAACTTTCTTACGTACATGAATTCAAATGGGGCCATTTGCAAGCTGGCTTGGTAACTATTGTTGTAGGAAAATTCTGCAAACGGCAGACAGTCTTCCCACTTGGATCCATATTCTAGCACACATGTTCTAAGCATATCTTCGAGTATTTGATTTACTCGCTCCGTTTGTCCATCGGTTTGGGGGTGATACGCGGTACTGAAATCTAGGCGGGTTCCTAAACCTTCTTGGACTTTCTTCCAGAATCTCGAGGTAAACTGAGTTCCTCGATCCGATACTATGTTCTTGGGGACTCCGTGCAAACTAACGATTCTAGCGATGTATAGCTCTGCTAGCTTCGAACTCTGATATGTGGTCTTGACGGGCAAGAAATGGGCGACTTTGGACAACCTGTCCACTATGACCCAAATAGAGTCATTTCCCCTACTAGAAGTAGGTAGTCCAGTGATAAAGTCCATTCCGACAGAATCCCATTTCCATTCCGGAATCTGCAAAGGTTGCAACAATCCAGCAGGTCTTTGATGTCCTGCCTTGACTCGCTGACATATATCACACTTGGTGATATAGCTTCCGATTTTTCTCTTCGTCTTATGCCACCAAAATTGCTCTTTCAAATCTTGATACATCTTAGTTCCTCCGGGATGGATAGAATAAAGAGTATCACGAGCCTCCTTCAAGATAACTTCTTTCAATTCCGAATCTGCTGGTACACAAAGGCGTCCTTTGTACCACAGAACTCCTTCTTCATCCTCGGTGAATCCGGGTACCTTGCCTGTACCAATACGACGCTTGATTCCGTCGATACTGGCATTTCCCTTCTGCGCCTCTTTTATCTAACTGATTAAAGTGGGCTGAAGTTCTATGCTAGAAAAAAATCCTTCGCTCACTAATTCCATTCGAAAATCTTCCATCTCCTCGTGCAAACTTGGTTGCTCCTTCAAAATCATGGAGTTCAAGCGGCACGACAATCTGCTAAGGGCATCGGCTACCACGTTGGCTTTACCAGGGTGATAGTGAATGCCCAGGTCGTAATCCTTGATTAGCTCAATCCATCTTCTCTGCCTCATATTCAACTCCGTCTGAGTGAATATATACTTTAGGCTCTTGTGATCCGAATAAATCTCACAACGGTTTCACATTAGGTAATGTCTCCATGTCTTCAGGGCTAGAACTACTGCTGCGAGTTCGAGGTCATGGTTGGGTAGTTTTTCTCATGTTGCTTCAATTGTCGAGATAGATAATATATAACTTTGCCTTCTTGCATTAGCACACATTCGAGACCAATCTTGGATGCGTCACAATACACATCGAAGGGCTTCGTGATATCCGGCATGATCAAGATTGGGGCTGAAATCAATCTCCTCTTGAGTTCTTGAAAACTCGCTTCACATTTGTCGGTCCATTCAAACTTCTTGTCCTTCTTTAGCAATTGGGTCATGGGTCTGGCGATACTTGAGAATCCTTCTATGAATTTGCGGTAATATCCCGCCAATCCGAGAAAAGCACGAACTTGGGTTTGAGTGGTTGGGGCTTGCCAATCTTCTACATATTTCACTTTGGCAGGGTCAACGACAATTCCTCCGGCTGATACAATGTGACCGAGGAATCCTACCTCCTGTAACCAGAATTCACATTTGCTAAACTTTGCATACAGCTGATGCTCTCTAAGGGTTCCAAGAATGGTCCTTAGGTGTAGCTCATGTTCTTCTTCTGATTTGGAATAAATCAGAATGTCATCAATGAAAACAACGACAAACTTATCTAGGAAGTCCATAAAAATCTTATTCATGAGGTTCATGAAATAAGCGGGGGCATTGGTTAATCCAAAAGACATGACTGTATACTCATACAATCCATATCTGGTGGTAAAGGCAGTCTTTGGAATATCCTCTGCACGAATTTTGAGTTGATGATAGCCAGTTCTAAGATCAATCTTAGAAAACACCTAGGCACCGGTCAACTGATCAAACAAATCTTCTATCTTGGGCAAGGGGTACTTTTTCTTGATGGTGACATCATTCAACTTCCGATAATCCGTACACAAACGGCTACCTCCATCTTTCTTGTCCACAAATAAGACAGGTGATCTCCATGGTGACGCACTTGGTTGAATCAATCCAATTTCTAGCATGGAATCCAGTTGCTTCTTCGATTACGCTAGTTCCACGGGTTCATACTATAGGGTCTCGGGCTATGGGTCCTGTTCGAGGATTAGTTCGATGATAAACTCGATATCCCGATCTGGGGCATACCGGCAAAACATCGGAAATACATCGGGTATTCACCGACTATCCGGACTTGGTCAATGGTTGGGCTAGACTCTTGTTACACTTGAATTGGCGAGGTAAGGTTTCAGATATATGCTCGACTGATATTCCGGTGGTACTGGTCATGGTGATGGCTTTCTTAGCACAGTCAATCAATCCCTTATGTTTGGACATCCAATCCATTCCTAGTACTACTTCCAAACCTTTAGTTCTGAGTACTATTAGATTAGCATAAAAATCTATGCTATGGATTCGGATAGGGACGGCTTTGCAAATTTTCCTAGCCTTGGTGGTTGATCCGGGGATTTGCACAATCATAACATGCTTCAGTTTGGTTGGTTGAATTTTCCGGTGCGAGCAAATTCTTCGACAAATGAATGCGAGGCACCAGAGTCAAACAACACTCTTGCAAGTACTAAATTAACGAAAACATACCCAAAGACGACATCTGGCGCTCGAGCTTCTTCAAAGATGCATGAGAAAAGACGGCCATTGCGTTGAGTGAATTCTGGGAAAATCTTCTCCCTGGCTGGACACGACGCTGCTGAGCTGGGCATTGGCATTAGGGCTGTAGCATTCTTCTTGTTGGGGCACTTCGTTGGAATAGTGGCCTTTATTTCCACAATCATAACAGGTCACTTGCGACTTGTCCTTGGTGCGACAGGCACAACATTGCTTCCATCCTCGGGCAGTGTTGGTGTTGGTAGCATTGTTGGTGTTGAACTTGGGTGGGCACGGTGAAATTGCTAGAGTTGCCGGGTTGTTGTGATTTCCTCCGGTCTAGGGTTTCCACGGTTGGGGTAGGTCTGACGGGTCATAGGGGGTCTTGGTTCTTGGGGCAAACTCGGAGATGGGTTAGGCGATACTTTGGGGTCCGATGGGTTCTGGTTGATGCATCATGCGACGCTTGCGGTTTTCATTGGCTTGGTTGATCTTTCCTTCCATCCGGATGGCAGTCGACAAGGGCTTCAATATCGCAAAGGGATATTGACTAACACCGTCTGCATTTCGGTCATGCAGACCATTCAGAATCTTTCTTTCTTCTTGGCTTTGTGTTCATCTCCAGGGGCATACCTAGCTAATGACAAAATTTGTCACGGTATTCCACTATCATCCTTCCTTGCTTCAGCTCTCCGAACTCGTCTCTCATTCTCTTGATCAAACCGGTGGCACATGGGTTACGCTAAATTGACCTTGAATTCCTCCCAGTCATCATCCGCCTCTGTCATTGCACGAACACTATTCCACCATGCCCTGGCATCTCCGGCTAGATAATGGGTGGCGAACAGGACTTTCTCGTTGGCTTCCACTCCGGCGTCTTCTAGGTTGTTTTCCATGGTTTGCAGCCAATCATCGGCATCTAGGGGTTCTTCTGACTTAGTGAAAACAGGTGGGTTGGTATTCTGGAAATTCTTGAGCTTAGATCCATGGTTGTCCTGATTTCCGTGGCCTTGGTTGTTGTGTGCTAGTTGGGCTATCTGTTGCAGAGTGGCTAGGTTGAAGCAGCGTTCGCTCTTTCATGGTCAGAAGTCAACATTTGCAGGATCTGCAACATCGGGTCCGGGGCTGAACCACTTCCTCCACGTGGCATCTAAAGATTGAGATAGATCATGAGAAAAGAGGGAAATTTCTAAGGTCTTGGGTCTTTGAAAAGTTTTAAATGTTTGACTCAGATTTTTCTGGCAACTTGATTTTTCATTCATTCATTCATAGCACACAGTACAACACACACCACAACAAAGAAAAACAGATGGTTTTAAGAACCATTATGGAGACTACGATAATGTGGGACTGACTACTACTCACTACGCTAGTGCTCAGTGCTACTACTCCTCGGAGTGTGTGGCTTCATCATCTTCATCATCATCGATGAAGGCGAAATCATCTTCATCGGTGAAGAAGTCCATGGCCTGATCCTCCAGAAAATCATCGTCATCGCTGAGATAGGAGTAAGGGTCTCCACGAAGATCCTCTCCGGCATTCTCCCTTTCCTCCAACTACATGTCTCTCTCATGGATGGTCTCCTCCAGAGATGAGATGCGGTGGTGAAGACGGGCAATAATGCGCTCCTTCTTGTCGAGCTGACGGCGGCGAGACTTGCGATCCTTTGCTAGCATGGCTATGGTCTGATCCTTCGTCTTGATGATGGTAGACTTGTGGTTGCAATAGTCACGGTAGTTGTCCAACTCCTGCTGACGATCATACATCATGAAGCTAAGGTGGTCTAATTGAGTCTTCAGCTCGGGGTGGTATGGGGCTTCCAGTGGTTGTCCATTTGCATCATGCCTTGGGAAAAACTCAAAGCGAGTACCCTTGATCTGATTGATGCTCTGCCCACATAGACGGGAAAGAGCTTCCTGCATTGCTCTGGCAAGTCCATCGAGCCAGTTGTTTTCCCTCAAGGTAAACTGAATTCCCTCCGCAGTGGGAGGTTCAATCTTTCCTTAGAGACTTGCAACAATTAGCCACTGCAGATCTTCTCCTCCTTGATCATTGAGCTGAGCTCCAAAGAACTCGGGGTGCGGACGCTCCAGAAGTTCCGAAAGCTAATCTAGATCCCTCTCAAAGATAAGGTCTCCTCCATTCCCAAGTTGGTAAAACTTGCTGTACTTCACGTCCATCTATAAAAATAGAGGATGAGTAGATTAGCAGAGTGATCAAGTGTGTCAAAATTTTATGTATTTTACAAGAGTTTTTAAGGATCATGCATTTTTATGAAAGAATCAAAGAGATGAGAATGAGAATAAGTTTTTGTAAATATTTGTTTTCTTTGGTTTTGAAACTAAGTTTTTGGTTCAAACGTCCAGTCTAACTAGGGTCTCCTATGGTCAGGATGGCTCTGATACCAACTTGTCAACACCCGGATTTTTCAATCCTAGATGCCTGTTATGCCATACATCGCAATCCCAGGATTACCATTTTTGCGAGACATAACAGAATTGGATACCATAGTACATCATCCATTACAAACGATACATAAGTTCTTACACAAATAGGGATCTCATGATCCAGTTCTTAATACAACATCAAGCAAATGGAATACGTAATAATACTTGATGGCGTAGCGAAGCTCCATCTTCGGGTCACGAGCAATGTGACGATGGGAGATGATCCTAGTTGTCGTAACCTTCCCGGACTCCATCTTCTAGGTACTCCTCTTCATAGTCTGGCCATGGGAATAGCCAGGGACAAAGCCATGAGTACTCTTTAAGTACTCGCAAACTAGTACTAACAGGTAAGGGGTTTTTGGATAATAGGACACTAGGCTCTAAGGTTATTTTGCAAAAGCCAGGTTTATCTCTACTAAGTTCCAAAGCTAGTCACAATTTTATAACTCCTAAGTGGTATCTTGTAACTCATGTCACAACTCTGTTGTGGTCAAGTCAAAGTCTCAATTCATTTCACAAGTCATTTTTAAAAGTCTGACGGGGGAACAGTATGGCCACTCCAACTGTCCATAACTGCGGACGCGGCTATTCGAATAGTTTGACACTCTGCAGAGATTGTACACTTTCACCACAACATTCGATACATCCGTCAGGAACAAATCCTGAATTCACCATACTCAGTATGCGGATAATGAAACCTAACCTTTCGATTACACGCCCTAGTATAAGCACCTCTCCTATGAGTTTGGCCTCCCAACCATGACCAACTGTCATCTTGGGTACTGCACAGGTGGACAATCTTCACAAGGTAGCCTCAGCTCAGACCTTGGCCGTGAGGGAACTAATACTAAGGTACATAAGTTTCCAGTCAAGCCCTACCCAATATTCGGGTATTGTGGTTGTACGATAAAATTGGAATGGTATCGCATCCAGACAACCATCAGTTTTATAAAGGTCTAAGGCTCATGCCTCAACATTTTCATCACCAAAATCATCAGGTGTTTTTGGAAACACATGTCCAAAATATTTCAATAGAATGATCCATCATTCTAAGGTGTTCATAACAATTTTTCCATCAAGTATTCCCATCTAAAAGTTGATCAAGTTTTATGCTTAGCACTAGCATCTACAGGTGGGAGTAGTACTAATGAGGGGTGGTAACTAGTGGAGTTTCAACTAAGGACAACCTTATGTCTCAGGCTGATATCAAGGTTTCTAACTTAGGCCAAATTTTATGCTCTTTATGCGACCTTCAGCATCTTTCCAAATCTACCGGTCACTTGAGTAAGCTCTAAGTAAGCTTTGATAAATAAATAGAGTAAGGAGCTTGCACATAAAACTAGGATTGGTTTATCAAGTGGGTATGATCACATATGCTTAAGGCATATAGTAGTCATAGGACAAGTAGGGGTTTGTTGCATCAGTAGGGTATCTTGCAAGGGTTAGCTTGCATAGGTATAGTATCAGCTTGCATCAATATCAGTATAAGCTTGCTAAATTGCAAGTGTTAGCTTGCAAGGTTAATAGCTTGCCTTGAGCAGATCAGTGATTGAAGTTCTCCTCAGCTTCTTCTTCGTAGTATCCTCCTTCCTCCTTGTATCCTTGGTCGGTACTAGCGTCTATGAATAAATACGAGGTACACAATCACCAAACAATACTTAACTACTTGCAATCATCACACACAAGGGTCCTATAGATGATCTAGCATCATCTCTAACATTACAAGGTTAAGGCTTGATTTAATTTCTTTTATTTTTAGAAAAGTAATTTCTACTTATTGAAAAACTACTTAAGATTTAATATTCTCCAAACCAAGTATGGGATCATGTTGACACATGTCATCACCACATATTGTAGTCCATGGGAATGTGATTTAAAGTGCTGTCACAATTTAATAAGGTTTTACCCTTTTATTTTATTTAAATAAAGTGAAATAGAAATGCCTATGTAGCATTCTTTTATTACTTGAACATTATTTCTACAAGTAAACCTATATATTTTTATATATTCTGAAAGGTATGGTTAAATGTGATTTTTGAGAGTTGGAATCAACTCAAAAGCTATTATGGTTTAAATTCGAAAAATGTTTGAATGTAGAAAAGCTTCTGCCTTGTTATTTTTACCATGGGTGATCTATAGATCCAAATGACTTGAATCCAACGGGCTTGGATTCAGCATTCACATACCTTTCCAACAAAATTGGTTTCACTCAATTTGGTGCACTGAATCGATCTCGGTTGATTTTTGAAGTTGGGTACAGAGGTGTGTTTGAATTGAAATAGAAAAAGGTTTAATTTGAATAACTGGGCTGCGCGGGAAAAGTTACCGGGCCGGCCTGCTAAGCGCAGTGCTCCCGCGGGCTGCTTAAGTGGGTGTCCCCACTCGTCAGTGACACGGGGCTGGGCGAAGCGGTATGGGGCGACGTGGATCGTTCGATCTAGTTCTAATCTAACGGCTGGGAGTCATCGTTGACGCGAGACAACTCCGGCGAGAACGAAACCTATCGCGGCCAGTGAGGGTCGCTGGGGTCTCACCGGGGTACTAGCGAGGGTCGGCAAGGCGGGCGAACGACGAAGTCGACGACGGCAAACTCAGGGGTGGTCGCGGCAGCTCCTGGGGTGGCTCCAATCGCTGGCTCCCTTCTTCTCCGGCAGCGGCAGGCTCCAGTGAAATTCCGGCGAGGTGGTGCTCGCCTTGCTCTGAGAATGGTGTGGCACGATCAGTGAGGAGAGGGGAGTGAGATGGTGTGAAGAAATCATGCGGGGTGGCCTCTATTTATAGTCGAGCGAGGGACCGTGGGCCGGTGAGCTCATCGGGGGCGAGGTTACAGGCGGCTAAAGGCATGGGCAAGGGTAGGGGACGGTGCGGTGTCTCCTGGCGATGCTCAACGACATGGTCTCGAGGCATGGGGCGGTGTGGTTTGGTCTGGAACGGGCGGGCGCTTCGACGGCGGGCGGTGGCTGTGCGGCACGGGGCGGCAAACGGGGATGTCTGATGGTCTCCTGGGTTGATGGCGATCGTGTGTGCACGCGGTGAGGGCGGCGCGCGGTCTGTGGGTGATGGTCGAGGGTAGCGCTCTGGCGCATGCTCGGCATGGTCTGGGCGCGGCTTGTGCGCATGGTCCAGGGCTTGGCAACGCTCGCGGCTGGGACAATGAGTGGCGGTGGACGGTGGGCTGCCTCCCAGACTTGCTGGCTAGGCTTGCTGCTGCTCCTAGCTTGCTGTCGACTATGGGGTGGCAAGAGGGTGCTTGGCTATTCACCATTGATGGTAATGGCAAGCTCACAGGGGTGCTAGTGCTGGGCTAATATTTCTAGATGATCTACTGAGCTGTGTGTGAGCTAACTAGGGAACAAGTTAAGCCAGAATCACTGCTCACAATAGTGTTTGATGTTTTTTTGATTTGTGTCTGCAACCTGTTTGATGAAATGGCCGCATGAACTCAAGTTTTGAATTTTGAAAAGATTTTTTGTGGGTTTGCTAGATTGGTGCTGGTGAGTCTGCAGATGCTTGGGTTTTGAAAGTTGAGCTTGTTTGAGTGGTTTTTGAAAAAGTGGAATCTTCCCATATGAAGAAGATTCAATTTTGAATTGTCATTTAAACTATGCATTTGAAAGTTTCTGGATGATCACAAAGTGGGCCTTGATACCTTGTTATGAGTACATTCAAGGGGTGCAAAGATCCAGAAAAGTTTCTGTTAGGTTCTGAAAGTTTGAGACAGCCAAAGTAGGCATGGGAGTTAAATTGGCCAAATTGACCATTCATTTCATATATGTGTTTTGATTTACTTGTCTTTAGGAAAAGTGTGGGAAATGTTTAAGATGATGTTTATTTCATCTAAGAAACATTTTACAAGCAATGGCTCACACAAACAAGGTGGTTTAAAAGAATTTCAAAAATCAATGCATACACATATGCATGCATTCATGAGTTTATTTAGAAAAGTTTTTGTTAACCCTAAGTTTGATGATTAGAAATTGATGATCCAAGCTTAGTATTTTTGGGATGTTACACAGACTGCACGATTCAGCTTCATGGATGAACAACGCAGAAAGGTTACTATAAAGTGTGACAGTCAGATGTCTGGGTTGCTGAAACGGTTTCCACACATTCGAATGTTTCTCCTGGAATGTTGAATAGTGGATGTGGGAGCTGCTTCCACTCCTAGTGGCCATGCTATTCAAGCTTAGGGTGGTCTGACTTTAAGCCCCACTGATGTTAAGCAAAATGTGGTTCGTCGTCTGTGCCATGCTTCTGCAGCGCAACCTCCTCAAAGGAGTGCCCGTTTTGCCGTGGTGCAAGACCCTGTTATGGATGCAGGTCGTGCTTCTGTTGCCAGAACTGCTTCTGTTGTGCAAACTAAGGCTTTGGGAGGCCGCACCACTGTTGTGGAATTCACTGGTGTTGTTGCTCAGTCTGCTACTGAACCAATCCCTGCTTCTATTGTGCAAACTAAGGCTTCGGGAGGCTGCCCCGCTGTTGTGGAATTTGCTGGTGTTGTTGCTCAGCCTGCTACTGGACCAATCCATGCTGCTGTTGTGCAAACTAAGGCTTCGGGAGGCCGCCCCGCTGTTGCCAGAACTGCTGGTGTTGTTGCTCAGCCTGCTACTGACCCAATCCATCCTGCTATTGTGCAAACTAAGGCTTCAGGAGGCCGCCCCGCTGTGGTGGAATCTGCTGGTGTTGTTGATCAACCTGCTACTGAACCAATCCCTGCTTCTGTTGTGCAAACTAAGGCTTCGGGAGGCCACCCTGCTATTGCCAGAACTGCTGGTGTTGTTGCTCAGCCTGCTACTGACCCAATCCCTGCTGCTGTTTCCAGACCTACTATCTTGGGCGCTGGTCCTCCTCGAACCCGTGGTGAAGTTCAGTGTGCTGCTACTGCTGCCACCATTGAGCCTAATCGAAGACCAGTTGTTGAGGAATAAGCCCATGGTCTGGACACTGATACTGTCATCAAACCTCTCGGTGGTATCGGTCCTAAGGAAACTGGTGATGGCAAGATGTCGAGAAGTTCACTGCAAAATTAGATGATGGCATAGAAAAAATCGTTGACGAGATTGATGTATCCGTTGGCACATATGATCCTGAAGTGGTACAGATATCTGAACTGATAGCAACATTACATGAGAAGGTGGAGTGAGGGTCCTCCTAGGAAGCACATTTGGCATTTTTTTCTTACAACAGCAAAAAGGCTATAGAATTAAAAGTTGACAATGATTTAGCCGTATCGATAAGTAGGATGAGTCGAACTAGACGTGAATGTACCTGTTCGCGCGCCTGCTAATGGTTGGACATGAATTTGAGGTTGGCAATGATAAAGACGAACTTGTAGAAAACATGATTGACCCGATGGAGGACCTCGCTCGACATGGTTCGAGTGACAGTGGCTTCAAACAGAGGAGAGACTTACAGAGGAGCAACATAAAGAGGAGCAGGAAGAGCATCCCCAGAAAAATAACCCCAAAAAGGGCATCACCAAGCAGACCACAGAAGAGGAGAGGACACCCAAGAGTTGCATGAAAAAAGGCACCACACCGCAGAGTACACCCCTGAGATCCGGTCATAATGCAACACCGATCAGTAGCAGCACAAAAGATAAGAGGGCCAGACTGGTGGTGAACGAGGTGGTGAACACACCTAGGAGCAGCAGCAAAAAGGCTAAGGTGGCTCGCACGGAGGATACCACACCCAATAGTAACGGAAAAAATGCTAGCTTGAAGAGGAACACACCGCAGAGTTCCGGCAATAATGTTGGCGCGAAGGAGAACACACCCAATAGTGGCGGCAAAAATGCTAGCTTGATGAGGAACACGCCGCAGAGGTCCGGCAATAATGCCGGCAGGAAGGAGAAAACACCCAATAGTGGCAGCAAAAGGTCTAATTCGAAGGGGAACACGCCGCAGAGGTCAGACAATGATGCCGGCACGCAGGAGGCAACACCTGTGAGGGGAAACAGGAATGAGATCACACCGTGGAGTAGCAGCAAAAAGGTTAGTTCGATGAGGAACGCAACGCCGAGGTCAAGCCCTAATGGGGATACCATCAGGAAGGATTCCATCAGGAAGGAGGATGTACACAAGAAGAGCAAGAGGGTTCTATACAGTCGATATGAAATAGAATCTGATTACTGTTTGTCTGCCGATGAACATGTGATGCATGACAGTGTAAGACCACCCCCTGTGGTTGCAACAGCACCAACCTAGCGTTGGGGAGAAAACAGAGTTGCCGGGGAGGTAGATTGGGCCAATGTTCCAGTCCATGTAGGTGAAAATGATGGTGCATCCCCACCCTTGGGAGTCAATATGATGTGTGCAGTGCTAGGCATTGGTTAGGATGGCGAAGATTCTAAATCAGATATAGAATATGGCACCGTGGAGCATCAAGAATCCGGTGATGATGAGATCGACGAGACACTTATTGATGGGGCTGGCATTATAGTTGATGACTTGGGTCCCGACATAGACGAGGATACATGACCACGAGGATCCTATAATTTCGGTTGGCACCGAGTTCAGCAGCATGCATGAGTTTAGGATGTCGTTCCGACATTTTTGTATCAAGGGGGATTTCGATGTTCATAGACTGAAGAACACTGCTAGAGGTATGAGTCCGTTTGCAGGTTAAAGTGGAAGAATGGACAGGTGGTGATACCTTGTCCGTGGAGGATCGCATCCAGAGACCTACCCGCGTCAAAGGCAATTAGGATATCCTGGCAATGAATGGAGCAAACCATTTCAACTTTATCATTTTCACTCTATAATATAAGTAAATTTGATGTGCAAGATCTATCTGGAAACTCCGCTTATGCTGTAAATTAATCTATGTTTTAGGTGAACAAATTGGGCCCTCCCCACATGTGTGCGATAGGGAGCATGCTGAAATCCTCGATGGCTGATACAGAGTGGGTGGCTTTACAAGCTATGTACATACTAAAGCATAACTCTAGGGAGACCGCGAAGAATATTCAGAATAAACTCGTTGCTCAGTACAACATTGTCCTACCGTATTACACGGTTTGGAAAGGTAAAGAGAAAGCTCTTAAAATCTTGCATGGGGATTGGACTAATAGCTTCAGGATGCTAATACAACTTCAAAGTTGAGGTACAATCTAGGTGTCCAGGGAGTTTTGTGGAGATCGACACTAAATCGAAAGGTGGTAAAATTTATTTTAACAGATATTTCATGGCGCTTGAACCTTGCATCCAGGGATTCAAGGACGATTGTAGACCATATCTGAGCGTAGATAGTACTGCCTTAACTGGCAAATGGAAAGGCTACCTGGCATCTGCTACAACATTGGATGGTCACAATTAGATGTTCCCAGTGGCATTCGAGCTGTTCAATATAGAGACAGAGGAAAACTAGGTCTGGTTTATGAGGCAACTCAGGAGATCTATAGGACAAATGGATCCATTGGCTATATCCACAGATGCATGCAAAGGGCTGACGAATGCAATGAAAGAGGTGTTCCCACGAGCTGAGGGTAAAGAATGCCATGCCCACCTGATGCTTAACCTGTACAGACACTACGCAGGCAGCGTATTTGGTTACATGTTTGCTGCTGCTAGATCTTACAGAGCTAGGCGCTGTGAATATTTCATGAGAAAGATTTTTGCGGAAGCCCCAGATCTTCCCCAGTACTTGGCCACACATCATTCACAGCTATGGAAGAGGAGTCAGTTCAACCCTGACATCAAAGTTAATTACATAAACAACAACCTAGATGAATGCCTGAATAATTGGGTGAAGGACATAAAAGTCCGTCCTGTTCATATGTTGATGGACGACATACGGGGTATGATCATGAAGCTGTTAAATATAAGGAGAGAGATTGGTCGGAGACTTAGAGGCCATATGGTAACGCCTGTTGTACAACAACTGCATAAGAGAAGTCGAGGGCTTGGTCATCTTAGGGTTCCCGTCAAACATCAGCAGTTGTGAGGTGGTTGATATGTCCAAAAACGGCCACAGGGATGTTGTGAACATCGAGCGGCGGGAATGCACCTGCTTAGAGTGGCAGCATACCGGAAAACCATGCGACCATGCATTGGTCTTCTTGGTGAAGAAAATAACTCTACCACATTTGGATAAATATTTGTCTGACTACTTCTCTCTAGAAAAGTTCAGAGATGTGTACGCTGGTTTCGTCGAGCCCTGTACTGACCCATCTCAGTGGCCTCAAGTCCAACTTAGTTTTGAGCTGTGCCAGCCTGTAACAAAAAGGGGCAGAGGTAGACCACAGGTGAAGAGGTTTAAGAATTTTCTGGAGAGGGCTGGTTCAGCTTTTAGTGGTAGCAAGAAGGGAAAAAACCGATGCAAGACTTGGCATCTTATAGGCCATAGAGCAGCAGGGTGTACTCTTAATGCACCCAAACCTAGGTATGAGATGGTATCTATACAAAAAAAATCGGTTGTACTCTGTAGATATTAGGTGCTTAACCGTGTCCTGTTTTTTAACAGGAAGCGCAAGGTAAGAAACATGACCGTGGACTCAGTGATTTTGCTGCAGGAGGAAAATCAAAACAAGTGGAGTGATGAGGCTGAACACAATTCTGATGCTGATTGGCCAGACTTCCCTCGACCCGGAGATGCAGAGTATGTGAACGTAACAAAGCTGGCACCCAGGAAGAGGAGGAAGGCGGGCAATGAAGAAGACAGAGGACACTGAGGCAAAGAAGTGGCACCCAGGAAGGGTAAGAAGGCTGGCACCAAAGAAGCACAATAATGTGTTGATGTTGCACCTGTCTATGTATTCTATAAAATTTTGGAGCTATGTTCGTGGGAATTGTCGGGCGAAACAAGCATGTAGCGGTGTCTTAAGACAATACGATTTATTTCACGTTCTCGTACTTATCCGTTCATTGACTATGTAATCCCGCTCTCATAGCGACTTGAGATTTTGTAATGGCTGAAGACACTTGTTGAAGCCGAAATTGTGAATGTGCCACTACTATCTATACAGTCGTAGCACCGGAGCCGATGGGGATTGCTTCTCTAGTTCGATGGATATTAGTGGCATAGACATAATTTACATAAGCGCTTACTGGTTGCGCCAGTCGGATTAAATCCCTGTTTTTAGCATTACACTTATTAAAAGGTTCTGAGCTGAAAAAAGTTCTAAGCTACTACAATCCCATGAAACAACAATTTATTTCAGCTGTTGGAAAACGCCATGGCAACATAAAAAACAAAGGAAATAGATAATGCCCAGATAATCAGGAAATTGTTTCCACTTTTAGGCCCAATCTTTAGCTCGTCTCTCTCACCAGCTTGCTTCCGCAACTTAGCCTGCACGCCTCCTCCCTGCTCCTGCCTCCCCTCCATCTGGCGAAGCTCCAGACCTCTCGCTCTAGCGCATGAATCTCCTCCTTCTTGTCCCACACAGCATCACGAAGATCCTGAACAAGCTCCTTGTGAAAACCTGTAAGGGGCTTTTCGATCCACAAAAACTTGTCACATCCCGGTTCCCTCCCTTCCTGCAAACAATCAAAGAAAACAAACACAAAATTATATAACGGTTCCCGGATCGGGGTTACCAACTACGCATAGCATACAAGGTTACCGCTCTGATGCTGCAGTTGCTGAATTTTCCTACAATATTTTCATTGGTCCAAGAAATCCATCTCGGCATCTTCTCAACGCACAAACACAGCATCTCGGGGTAGTAATCGTAGGGCTTTTTCCGATACCTAATGGGGCACCTGCCTGGCGGCGTTGAGCCGACCTTGATTCCGTACGAACTGCATGAGCTGCGAGCCATGGGCTAGGGAAGCGAGGGCAGAGGAAATAGGGGACGGCGGAGGAGCCTTGGATGTCAGAGCAGGGGAACGGTGAAGCGTGATTTAACCCACCTAGTAACTCGAGGAGAATCCTACCGTCCACTTTGGGCTGACAGGTGGGGCTCCTCCAAAGCTCGCGCTTTCTTTGTTCAAAGGCCCTCTCGTGCTCATTGACTGAATTTTTTTGGCCTCATGCCTGCCTACATATCGCTGGGAGGCCTTGCCAAGTAGCCGTCACATGCCTGGTCCCACAGTTTTCCACCCTCCCCGTACACCCTGTATCAGGAAAAATCTTCCTTCATGTCTTGCGGTGGCAGATCCATCCACTCCAGCGCTCACGGTTGGGCTCTCCGCGGCGGATCCACCCCTAGATCCTACCGTCGCAGTATAAAATGGCCATGGTTTGTTGAGCCAAACGGCTGCGCTGCATCTCCGAGCATGGCCCCTCCTATCTACAGACGCGCTGCTGCGGCGTCGAGGTCGAGCAGGAGCCGCCAGGTGCGAAGGCGCTTGATCGTTGCCACCCCCGTCCCCTTCATCATTGTTGATTCCGACAAGGATCATGACGGCGACGAAGCAATGCAGAATGCCATTTAAACCTCCTTGGCGAAGGGCAAGCTACGAGCGGGAGTGGATATCGCTGGGAAGGGCGTGGAGGGATCACCAATCAAGGTGGACTCCAACGACAGTGTCGTGATCTAGGTCTAGATGTTGTTTAGGTTTGGTTGCAATTTCGGTTCTGTTTAATGCGAGTACAATTATTGTAATAGGTTTGGCGGGCTGCAATGTGAATTATGGATAGCTGTATTCAGCGCAATAACAGGTGCTCGTTCTTCCACAATAGAAATTATGTATGTGCCCTTTGCATGCGATAGAATCCACGTAGATTCCGCTTAAACAAACCAGCAAAGTCAGATTACCACCATTGGACAAAATGAACAAAGAGGCATAAGATAGACGAACAGACGCCCAATTTGTTCCGATCAGACACTACTAGTTCAGACTTCAGACCACTTGGTCGACAAATACTATTACATTTTGTTCCGAGCATTCTCACACACAACTGAAAATCCACGGACATGCTTCAGCTTGGGCTCCTACTAGTTCAGACTTCAGACCACTTGGTCGACAAGTACTATTAAATTAACAGTAGGGAGCTCAATCTGAACAAACCTAGATTTCACACACATACATTATCTTCATAACCTTAGCACGATGCCCTTCATTCTGCCACTCCAAGGTTTGAATCATCAGCGCCATATTTTTGGCATCCTTCTTGCACTTGGTCAGTTCTTCCTCTGCCTTCATCCTCAGGAACCTGTGCATATTGGTAGTTGTGACATCGTGGACTTTCTTCTCATGCAGTTCAATCCTTGATGCAGTCAGGTGTTTCTCTGCTTTATCCTTCAGGGCCATCGCCACGTCCCTCTCCTTCCCGACTTTGATAACCTTGGCTTCTAACCTACGGATTTCACGGCGAAGGGTTGGTGCATCATCAAGGGCCATTAACTTCATCTCAGCACTCTCAAGAAGTGCGCTCACTAAGGCTTCTTTCATCTAAGCATTCTTCTCCCATAGTTTATCTAGCAATTTCTGCATAGACAGTGGCCACTCCATATCTACCCATTTGACAACGCCGCAACTTTTGGTTGGCCACGCTTCACCCTGCCCACACCCTAAAAACCTCCTTCATGTGTTGCGTCCCTCGAATGCTACAAATTTAGTGGCCATGAGCTCATGTTTTTACAACGAGGAGGACTCTCTCCCTCCGCTAAACCGTGACAATCGGAGTCATACAAAGTCGCGACGGCCTAGTGATGACCCACAAGTATAGGGGATCACAATAGTCTTCGCGGGTAGTATTACCCAATTTATTGATTCGACACAAGGGGAGCCAAAGAATACTTGCAAGCCTTAACAACTGAGTTGTCAATGTAGGGGTTCGTAGCATGGAAAACAAAAATTTTCTATCGCATACAAACAAGCAAGCCAAGATCTATCTACTAGATTGTAGCAACGAGTCGATAGAGGAACTCACCCTCGAAGATTCCAAAGCGGTTAACGAGAGCAGATTCTCGTGGGTGATGTAGTCGTACTCTTTCCGATCTCAAGATCGCGTAGACGATCCTTCCAGCGCCACGTTCGGCGAAGCGCTCCCGATCGGTCACACGTTCATTTTCGATGAAGACCTTCCTCTCCTTGTTCCAAGGCAGCGGAGGTTGTAGCACTCTCCTCGCGATTCGACAAAGACAACGGCGTGGTACCTGGAAGTAGAGGAAATCCCAGAGCAGCTTAAGCCAAGAAAGTATGGTGGAGCTTATGAGAGAGGCTATTAGTTATCTAGTAATTAGACACACCAATTAGAAGGCTCTAAACAAATTAGAAGGCTCTAAACCGCTGGCTAAAGCAATTAGAAGCTCTAAACCAAAACGGCTCTAAACCGGAGGTAGAAGATAGGAACTTGTGTGTGCTAGGAGGGGAGCCCTGCCCCTCCTTATATAGGTGGGAGGGCCGGCGGCCAAGGGGAGGGAGTGGAGTCCCTCCCCAACTCGGCCTTGAGGTGGGCGCCCGGCTTGGGGAGGAGGAATCCCTCCCCAACTCGGTTTCCACTTCTCCTCCTCTTTCCACTTTCCAAAACTTGCCGTTTGACTTTCAAACTAGCCGTTTGACTTTTCAATTTAGGATTTAAATAAACCCTTTATTTTGGACAGCAAGAAACCCTAGTACATGATGCAATCATTCCAACTTACAATGACACATTCATGTACCCTTCCCCTCCGGTCTTGGGACATTCGGGACCTTCTAGAATGTTCCCGATGAAAACACGGAACCATTCCCCAACTCAAGCAGGACTTTCCTTATATGAATCTTATTCTCCGGACCATTCCGGATCACCTCGTGATATCCGGATCCCATCCGAGACTCGAACAACATTCGTCTCTTTCTCATAATACCATAACTACTCAAACAACGTCGAATCCTTAAGTGTGTCTCCCTACGGTTCGTGAATTATGCGGACATGATCGAGACACTTCTCGAACAATAACCAATAGAGGAATCTGGAAATTCATATGGCTCTACATATTTCTCGATTACTTTGCGATCGAATGAACCACTTACATACGATACCAATTTCCCTTTGTCTCACGATATGTTACTTATCCGAGGTTATGATCGTCGGTATCTCCGCATACCTAGTTCAACCTCGTTCGATAAGTACTCTTTTCGTTCCGTGAGATGTGATCCCTTGTGACCCAGTCACATGCTTGCAAGCTAATTGGATGACATTTCACCGAGAGGGCCCAGAGAATATCTATCCGTCATATGGATGGACAAATCCCACTCTTGATCCATGTGTTTCAACCAATACTTTCCGAACACTCAATGCCACCTTTATAGCCACCCTGTTACGGTGTGGTGTTTGATGACATCAAAGCATCCATCCAAAGAAAGGTGATATGCATGATCTCATGGTCGAAGGAATTAGGTTACTATGTATCAGAAAGCATATAGCAATTGAACTATTGAAATGACTTGATCTTTATGCTACGCTTATCTATAGGAGTATGTCCACCATATCATTCTCCTAACGATATGATCTTGTTGTTAATAACATCTCAATGTTCATGATAGGGAAACCACAATCATCTATTAACCAACAAGCTAGTGAAGTATAGAGGCTATACTAGGGACTTCAAATTAAGTTTACAATTCACACAAGTATTAATGTTTCCTTGTTAATACTATTATAGCATGAATATAAACATTTATCATAAACACAAAGATATATAATAATAACTACATTTATTATTGCCTCTAGGGCATATCTCCAACAGTCTCCCACTTGCACTAGAGTCATCTAATCTAGATTACATGGTAATATACCGAACACCCATGGCAGTTTGGTGTTGGTCATGTTTTGCCCTTGGGAGAGGTTTAGTTAACGGATCCACATTCAGATCTGTGTACTTTGCAAATCTTTATATCCCCATCACGGATATGTTCTCGAATAGCGTGGAAGCAGCTTGATATGCTTGACTTCTTGTGTGACCTTGGTTCTTGCGCATTGGCTATGGCGCCCATGTTATCACTGATGAATAGACATTGGGTCCAGCGACTAGGAACCACACCCAGCTCTGTAATGAACTCTTTCATCCATATCGCTTCTTGTGAAGCCTCGAAGCGACCATGTATTCCGATTCAGTTGAAGATCTCGCCACAACGCTTTGCTTTGCACTCCTCCAGCTAATCGCTGCACCATTCAAAATAAATACGTATCCAGTTGTGATTTAGAATCATCCGGATCGGTGTTCCAACTAGCATCGGTGTAACCATTAACAACGAGCTGTTCATCACCTTCATAAGAAAGAACCATATCCTTAGTTCTTCTCAAGTACTTAAGGATGTTTTTGACTGTTGTCCAATGATCCACTCTGGATCACTTTGATATCTGCTAGTTAGACTAACAACATATGCGATGTCGGGTCTAGTACATAGCATGGCATACATTAGAGATCCTATGGCTGAGGCATAGGGAGTCTTACTCATCCTTTCTCTATCTTCTGCCGATGTCGGACTTTGAGTTTTACTCAAGGTCGTATTGGGCAACATGGGCAAGAACCCTTTCTTGCTATCTTCCATTCCAAACCTCTTTAGAACTTTGTCCAAATATGTACTTTGTGACAATGATATTTGGCGTTTCGATCTATCTCTATAAATCTTTATGCCTAATATGTAAGCTGCTTCGCCAAGATCCTTCATTGAAAAACTATTATTCAAATACTCTTTGACACTATTAAGAAGGTCTACATCATTCCCAATCAACAATATGTCATCCACATATAGTATTAAGAATGCTGAGCTCCACTCACTTTCTTGTAAATACAAGCTTCTCCATAAGTTTGTATAAAACCAAAACTTTTGATTACCTTATCAAAACGTTGATTCCAACTTCGGGATGCTTGCTTCAATCCATAGATGGACCGTTGAAGCTTGCATACTTTGTTAGCATCTTTAGGATTGACAAAACCTTTGGGTTGCATCATATACAACTCTTCATCAATGTCTTCATTGAGGAATGCTGTTTTGACATCCATCTGCCATATCTCATAATCATAATATGCAACGATTGCTAACATAATCCTCACAGATTTTAGCTTCGCTACCGGTGAGAAAGTCTCATCGTAGTCAACTCCTTTGAATTTGTCGAAACCCTTTTGCGACAAGTCGAGCTTTATAGACAGTAACATTACCATCAGTATCTGTTTTCTTCTTGAAAATCCATTTGTTCTCGACAGCCTTCCGGCCATCCGGTAAGTCCACCAAAGTCCATACTTGGTTTTCGTACATGGATCCAATCTCGGATTTCATGGCTTCTTGCCATTTATTGGAATCTGGGCTCATCATCGCTTCCTCATATGTCTCGGGGTCATCGGTGTTGTCCACCAACATGACATTCATAACGGAATCATACCAATCTGGAGTGGTACGAGTTCTCGTTGACCTCCGAGGCTCTGTAGCAACTTCAACCGAAGTTTCATGATCACCATCATTAGCTTCCTCTCTTATTGGTGCAGGCACCACAGGAACTTCTTCCGGTCTTGCGCTACTCGCAATTCGAGAGAAGGTTCGACAACCTCGTCGAGTTCTACTTTCCTTCCAGTCACTTCTTTCGAGAGAAATTCCTTCTCTAGAAAGGATCCATTCTTAACGAAGATTTTGCCTTGGATCTATGATAGAAGGTATACCCAATAGTTTCCTTCGGTATCCTATGAAGACGCATTTTTCCGCTTTGGGTTCAAGCTTGTCCGGCTGTAACTTCTTTACATAGGCTTCGCATCCCCAAACTTTAAGGAACGACAATTTAGGTTTCTTCCCAAACCATAATTCATACGGTGTCGTTTCAACGGATTTAGACGGTGCCCTATTTAAAGTGAATGCAGCTGTTTCTAATGCATAACCCCAAAATGATAGCGGTAAATCTGTAAGTGACATCATAGAACGAACCATATCTAAGAGAGTTCGATTACGACGTTCAGACACACCATTACTGTTTGTGGTGTTCGGCGGTGTCAAGCTGAAAGTATTCCACATTTCTTCAAATGCTCGCCAAACTCGTAACTTAGATATTCACCTCCACGATCGAGCGTAGAAATTTAATCTTCTTGTTACGTTGATTCTCTACCTCACTTTGAAACTCCTTAAACTTCTCGAAAGTTTGGACTTATGTTTCATGAAATAGATATACCCATATCTACTCAAATCATCCGTGAAGGTAAGAACATAACGATAACCATCTGGCGATGCTACACTCATTGGACCACACATCGGTATGTATGATTTCCAATAAGTCAGAGCTCGCTCCATCATACCAGAAAATGGAGTCTTAGTCATTTTACCCATCAGACATGCTTCGCATCTTTCAAGTGATTCAAAATCAAGTGATTCAAGAAGTCCATCGGAATGGAGTTTCTTCATATGCTTCACTCCAATGTGACCAAGGCAGCGATTGCCACATATAGGTCGAATTATCGCTTGATTTCAAGCGTTTAGCCTCAATGTTGTTGATATGTGTATTTCCAATATCGAGATTCAATATGAATAGACCATCTATCAAAGGTGCATGTGAATAAAACAAATTAATCATATAAATCGAACAAAAATTATTCTCGGATTTAAACAATTAACCGTCTGCAATAAACAAGATCTCGATATAATGTTCATGCTTAACGCAGGCACCAAATAACAATTATTTAAGTATAAAACTAATCCCGATGGTAGATGAAGAGGTAGCGTGCCGACTGCGATCACATCAACCTTTGATCCGTTTCCTACGCGCATCGTAACCTCATTCTTCACTAGCTTCCGTTTATTCTGCAGCTTATGTTTCGAGTTACAAATATGAGCAACCGAACCAGTATCAAATACCAGGCACTACTACGAATACTAGTGAGATACACATCAATAACATGTATATCAGATATACCTTTCTTCTTGATGTTGCCGTTCTTCAAATCCGCCAAGTACTTTGGGCAATTCCGCTTAAAGGACCTTCTCCCTTACGGTAAAAGCACTCAAGATCAGGCTTGGGTCCAGCCTTGGTCTTCTTCGTCGGTATGGTAACTTTCTTACCACCCTTCTTGAAGTGTCCTTCCGCTTAGACTTGCCTTTCTTGAATTTGGTGGTCTTATTGACCATCAACACTTGGTGCTCTTTCTTGATCTCCACTTGCAGATTTTAACATAGCAAATAGTTCGCAACTCTTTGTTCATGTTACGCATGTTGTAGTTCATCACAAAGTTCTTGTAACTTGGTAGTAGTGATTGGAGGATGCGTAAACCCCAAAGTATTAGGAATCACTATACCCAAGCTTTGAAGTTTATTCGTGCCCGGACATTTTGAGCACATGCTCACCGACCGAGCTGCCCTCTTCCATCTTGCGCTTAAAGAACTTTTCGAAGCTTCATAACTTTCAATTGCATGAGTCTCAAAGATTAATTTGAGATCCTCGACAATATCATATGGATCGACTCTTCAAACCTTTTACAAGCTCGATTCTAAACCATACAAGATAGCACTTGAACTATGGAGTCTTGATTCTTCCGGCGAGGTAAACATTCTTTACTTCATCGGTAGCATCAGCTGCAGTGGGTCACCTAGCGGTGCATCCAGCACATAGGTCAAATTACCATTGTGAGGACAATCCTCAAATTGCGGAACCAATCCATGAAGTTGCTTCCATTGTTTTCAATTTTCTTTCTCTAGGAACGCATTAAAATTGATGGTAGGGGCTGCCATTGATCTACAACATATTTGCAATAGTTTAGACTAAGTTTATGACAAATTGAGTTCAAATTAATTAATGAAATTAAACTAGGTGAACTCCCACTCAAAACAACATCCCTCACATTGTTTTAGTGATCACACGAACCAAATCCACTACATCAACACCGATCATCACGAGAGTTGATATAGTTTTAATGGCGAACAATCATCATGTTCATCATATCTACTATATGATTCATGCTTTACCTTTCGGCGATCCGTGTTCCTGAGGCCATGTCTGTACATGCTAGGCTCGTCAAGATCAAACCTTAGCTACCGCATAAGCAAATCTGGCTTGCTTACGTTGTATTCACCCGCGGAATCAAAGACACCCGATCATCACGTGGTGCTTGAGCAGCAAGCTTTGCAGCAGTGCATACTAAGGGTGAACACTTTGGAACTTGAAATTTATGTGCATGAGGGATCATCTTATAATGCTACCGTGTCTACTAAGCAATACAAGATGCATAAAGGATTAACATCACATGCAATTCATAATATGTGATATGATATGGCCTTTCTTCTTTGTGCTTCCGATCTCCATCTTCAAGCACGAACATGATCTCCATCATCACCGGCATAGCATCAAGGTCAATGACGCTTCTTCATGGTTGTCGTCCACCAGCTTCAACTATTACAACTATTTTGAATAGACACGCAGGTCTTAATAGAAATTAAAGACAACCATATGGCTCCTGCCAGTTGCCAACTTACAATAAGGAACATTGCATACATCAAATATAATCACAATCATGGCCATATCACATCACGCACACCTGCAAAACAAAGTTAGACGCTTCTACTTTCTTTGCATATTTTACGTGGTTTGGGGCTTTCAATAAGTGTCGTTCTAACTTACGAACAAGAACCACAACATTGATACTAGCATTGTTGATTACCCGTTGTAAATTGGATCTTTACTATGCTAGGAGAAACAGAACCATAAAGCCACTTATGCAATACAAGTTGCATGTCAAGCGTGGAGCAAGTCTCATGAACGATGTCATGTAAGGTTAGCCGCTTCATCCCAACATACCGCAAGATGCAAAGTACACGAAAAGCAATCTACAATGAAAGCATCAACGCCCACAATGACCATTGTGTTCTACTCGTGCAACAGATCTACATATAGACACGGCTCTGATACCACTGTAGGGGTTCGTAGCATGGAAAACAAAATTTTCTATCGCATACAAACAAGCAAGCCAAGATCTATCTACTAGATTGTAGCAACGAGTCGATAGAGGAACTCACCCTCGAAGATTCCAAAGCGGTTAACGAGAGCAGATTCTCGTGGGTGATGTAGTCGTACTCTTTCCGATCTCAAGATCGCGTAGACGATCCTTCCAGCGCCACGTTCCAGCGCTCCTTGCACATCGGTCCTGCGTTCGATGAAGACCTTCCTCTCCCTTGTTCCAGCAGGCAGCGGAGGTTGTAGCACTCTCCTCGCGATTCCGGCAGCACAACGGCGTGGTACCGGAAGTAGAGGGGAAATCCCGCAGGGCTTCGCCTTAAGCCGGTGCGAGTATGGTGGAGCTTATGAGAGAGGCTATTAGTGGTCTAGTAATTAGACACACCAATTAGAAGGCTCTAAACCAATTAGAAGGCTCTAAACCGCTGGCTAAAGCAATTAGAAGCTCTAAACCAAAACGGCTCTAAACCGGAGGTAGAAGATAGGAACTTGTGTGTGCTAGGAGGGGAGCCCTGCCCCTCCTTATATAGGTGGGAGGGCCGGCGGCCAAGGGGAGGGAGTGGAGTCCCTCCCCAACTCGGCCTTGAGGTGGGGCGCCGGCTTGGGGAGGAGGAATCCCTCCCCAACTCGGTTTCCACTTCTCCTCCTCTTTCCACTTTCCAAAACTTGCCGTTTGACTTTCAAACTAGCCGTTTGACTTTTCAATTTAGGATTTAAATAAACCCTTTATTTTGGACAGCAAGAACACCTAGTACATGATGCAATCATTCCAACTTACAATGACACATTCATGTACCCTTCCCCCTCCCGGAGTGCCGGACATTCCGGGACCTTCTAGAATGTTCCCGATGAAAACACCGGAACCATTCCCCAACTCCGAAACGGGACTTTCCTTATATGAATCTTATTCTCCGGACCATTCCGGATCACCTCGTGATATCCCGGATCCCATCCGAGACTCAACAACATTCGGTCTCTTTCTCATAATACCATAACTACTCAAACAACGTCAATCCTTAAGTGTGTCTCCCTACGGTTCGTGAATTATGCGGACATGATCGAGACACTTCTCCGAACAATAACCAATAGAGGAATCTGGAAATTCATATGGCTCCCACATATTTCTACGATTACTTTGCGATCGAATGAACCACTTACATACGATACCAATTTCCCTTTGTCTCACGATATGTTACTTATCCGAGGTTATGATCGTCGGTATCTCGCATACCTAGTTCAACCTCGTTCGATAAGTACTCTTTTCTCGTTCCCGTGATATGTGATCCCTTGTGACCCAGTCACATGCTTGCAAGCTAATTGGATGACATTTCACCGAGAGGGCCCAGAGAATATCTATCCGTCATATGGATGGACAAATCCCACTCTTGATCCATGTGTTTCAACCAATACTTTCCGAACACTCAATGCCACCTTTATAGCCACCCTGTTACGGTGTGGTGTTTGATGACATCAAAGCATCCATCTAGTAAAGGTGATATGCATGATCTCATGGTCGAAGGAATTAGGTTACTATGTATCAGAAAGCATATAGCAATTGAACTATTGAAATGACTTGATCTTTATGCTACGCTTATCTATAGGAGTATGTCCACCATATCATTCTCCTAACGATATGATCTTGTTGTTAATAACATCTCAATGTTCATGATAGGGAAACCACAATCATCTATTAACCAACAAGCTAGTGAAGTATAGAGGCTATACTAGGGACTTCAAATTAAGTTTACAATTCACACAAGTATTAATGTTTCCTTGTTAATACTATTATAGCATGAATATAAACATTTATCATAAACACAAAGATATATAATAATAACTACATTTATTATTGCCTCTAGGGCATATATCCAACAGTCAATTCAGCTGCACCTGGAAATAGTTCTTGCTCATAGAAGTTTATCAGTAGCAACAGTTTGGTAGTAGCAACAACAAGGCAACAAAGAAAATGAAACAGAGAAATAGTAATTGAATAAAGAAATGGGATTCGAAAGTGTAGGCATAGGGATGGATGGACGGGTATTGCATGGACGAGTCTAAACATGTAACTTCAAGATCTAGGGCATTGCAGATAAATAATAACAAGCACCCAAGTACTAAACAATCCTAGGCATGTTCTCCATATATAGTCACACGTGCTCGCAATGAGAACTTGCACAACATCTTCTGTATATCCAGCTCGTGGCAGCGGGGCCTCTAGGGAACTACTGGCAATTAAGGTGCTCCTTTTAATAGAGCACCGGAGCAAAGCATTAACACTCTGTGAACACATGTGATCCTCACACCACAGCCATCCCCTTCGGTTATCCCAATTATTGTCACTTTGGGGCCTTTGTTTCTGGACAATGATATGTGTACACAACTTGCAGATAAGATCACAAACAATACTATCATAATGATTCAATAATAAGTTCAGATCTGAGATCATGGCACTCGGGCCCTAGTGACAAGCATTAAGCACAACACGTTGCAACAAAGTCAAATAGCACTAATAGAGATACTAGGCACTATGCCCTAACAGATCTTATTCGATTACATGATAGAACTCATCCAATCCCTACCATCCCCAAGCCCACAACGGGGGATTACTCACTCATGGATGAGTGAAACATCGGTGGTTGATGGAGATGCGTTGGTGATGACGATGGCGATGATCCTCTCCAAATTCCCCGTCCCGGCAGGGTGCCATAACGGAGTTTCTGGATCCGAATCTTGGTTTCTGGTGGCGGCGGTGGAGCAAAACTCTTTCTAGAAAACTATCGAACCCCCCTTGGTTTTTAGGTCGAAATGCAACTTATAGGCGCAGAGGAAGGCCGAGGGGGTGACCGGGGTGGCTGCACCCCCTCCAGGCGCGGCCAGTGGTGGGCCCATGCCTGGGGTGGGCGTGGGCCCCCTAGGCCTCCTCTCCATCTTTTCTTATGGCTCCGTGGATCTTCTGGTGAAATATAATTTTTGGCATATTTTCCAGGATTTTTCTTGATAGTTGATTTTCTGCACAAAAACAAGACACCAAGGTAATTCTGCTGAAAACAACGTCAGTCCATGTTAGTTGTATCCAAATCACACAAGTTTAGAGAGGAAACAATAGCAAAGTGTTCGAGAAAGTAGATCCGTTTTGTACATATCAACTCCCTGCAAGCTTAGCTTATTGCTTGTCCTCAAGCAATTCAGTTGAAAACTGAGTACGATAAAATAACTTTCACGAACACTTTGCTTCATATGATGTAAATATTCTTAGCATAGGAGTAGATTCTTAGACAATTCATAATAAATAGTATGCAACTAAGTCTACTCAATAGTCATTGCAAGCTATGAAGAGAAACCAACTCAATAATAATAAGTAGCATGAAACATAAACATAAGCAACATTGCAATGCTCATAGTAAGGTATGATAGAGTGGTATCTCGCTTGCCTTTGTTTGAAGAGCACAATATAAATGCCAAGGCACCTCTGAAGTTCAAGTGAAGACTAGAGGTAAAGATATCAGAGATACAAGCATCAAAGTCATGACATAATTAACCAAGTTTTGAGACAAACACAAGAATGACAACTATGCTCTCAAGAAGGTGCTCATATAATAAGTGGTGACTCAACAAAGTTGTGAAAACGGGTTTGAAGAGTTTGAAAGGCTTCCCAATGCTGAAAGGAAGGTACTCATTAGCTTTGAGCTCTCATTGCCCCTATCATAGGCATCTTCATGTGGTTAAGGTGAAAGTGAGGTCCACTCTGAATCATATGCTTGACAGACCATAAACTGGAAATCCCAAGTCCCTTGAGTAGGAGGGTCGCTCCGCATGCTACTCAACTTTGGTCACCTGAAAGTTCTTGTCATTGTAAATACATGCATATCATCGAGAACCGCCAACGGGGTACCCCTTGCACATGGTACAAGAGCTTTCCCATAACCAAAATGACAAGGCAAGCAGACCAACAAATATTTTTGGATAGCTTTCCCATCTCATCAATCTTTTTATTTACCACATGCATAGATTTTTATTGAGGATGCTTCATAGATGCTCATTATGGTGATGTTGCAAGTTTCCACCATGATTAGGCATGACTTAGGCTAGCGGCCTAGGCGTTTCTCTAATCCAATGTATAAACTCCATGAACTCACAACCTCCCCTTTTATTTCACATCGTCGCCATCCGTAAACAAAAGAGCAAAGTATCAACTGGATGAGATATCCAAAAAGTGTTGAAAGCGTTCCCCGTGACAGCATCGTTCTGCTGACTCCCAACATATAATTAGAAAGCATATAGCTTTCATGGACAAGTCACAATGGTTTAGGATTATTGAGTGCAAGGAATAAAGTGTGCCATCAAGTTCGTGAGAGCTTTACTAACTAACTTTCTCAAAGCAGGCAAACATTTTATTTTGGAAGAAAACACGGCATATAGAATATGCACTGAAGTAACAAATGATGCTAATAGGTAGGTATGGTGGACACAGCTGGAAATATTGGTTTTGGGGAGTTGGAAGCACAGGTAGAGCACATACTCAGTGCAAGTGAAAGCTAGCAATAGAGAGGGAGGGACAAACGAGAGAGCAATAGTTGTCATAATCATGCTTGCAACAAAACATGACTAATTATGGCATGAAAGTGATACAAGAACTCTGAGGCAAAATAAATCATCGAGGCTTACTGACTATTGATTAGTCATATGCATGCGTGAGTATGTGCCAAGTCAATTCACATGAACAGTCAGAGGAGGATACCACAATGTCATACCAAAGTATGAATAAAACAATGCAAGCAAACATTCAATGTCATCATGACATGCTACAAACTATTAGCAAGCCGGAGCTAATCATAGACAAGCAAGAACTACTAAGCATCCATAATGACATACACCTTACACAAACAGGCTAAGCATGCGCACAATGATTAGTATATGTACAAAAATGAAACAAATAGAGTTTGTTACCAGCCTCTTACCACACCTCAAGTTGTCTTAATCTTCATTATTGCCCTTCACTTGTGTGACTTGAATAATTAACATGAAACCAAAATCCACGGAGGACGGCTGAACCCCGCAAAGAACTCACAAAACCAAAGAAGACCAACAAATATTTTTGGTGTTTTCGATTTTTTTAGAAACAAGCAAACAAAGAAAACCAAACAAAAACAAAGCAAACCAAACAAAGATAAATCTTTTTGGATTTTTCTTTTGAGGCAAACCAAAGTAAAGAAAAAAAAGAAACAAACTAAGACAAACAACGAAAATATTTTTGGTATTTTTGTGTTTTTAGAAAGAAGCAACAAAAATCAAAAAGAAAGCAAAAACAATGGGTATACAAAGAACCGACCGAACATGATATATATATGAGTGTGTGATGTCGGTATACCTCCCCCCAAGCTTAGGATTTTGTCCTAAGTGGGGCTCAATCCCATGGTGCCCAAGTAGATGCACCTCCGTAGTATGTCGAGGAAGCTCCCTCGTCCTGGTATGAGCTCGAGGACTCCCCTGTGTAATATGCAGAGGGGTCGTATGATGGTTCTTCCTCCTGATAGTGCCTGTGGAAGTTAAGAGAGCGCAGCTTGTCATCCATCTTTGCCTTCGAGCGTGACCAAGGTCCCTAAGAAATACTGAACAAAGTGGTTTGAGGTAGAGGGATCTCTCTCTTCCCCATCAATAAACAACATTCTATAAACCAAGTTCTCAAGAGTAGAGCTAGTGGTGACAACGTGGTGGGCCTTCATGGCAGCAAGATCAAGCCTCTGAGGAGCCAAAAATATATCATGTGGATCAACAACAATGTTCAAGGCAACAATAACACGAGTAGCAATAATTCCCCCATAAATGGGTCCCTTAGCAGCTAAACGATGAGCAATGAGAGAACCAAGATTATACTTATCCTCATTGTTGAGTGCAGCAGCTAAGAAGGCCAATTGATAGTTGGAAATATTACTAGTGTTCTCCCTACCAAGAACACTGGTGGCAAGATAGTAGGCAAAGTACCTGATGGCTGGGAGTTCAATATTCTTTATCTTTCCTCGTTGAGCTCTACGGTCATCATCATTGGTTATTCCTTGGTAAAGCTCCAACAAATCAGCGGGAAGAGCTGGAATCTTCTTTGATGACCCAGCTATACCAAGTCCCAGGGCCTTGCAAAATTTCTTCAAAGTCATAGAATGAGCCCTGCCATAAATTTTGAAAGACACAGAAGGCTTGAACACACTGTTAGTAAAGGAGAAACTGTCCACAAATGTTTTAGTAAGCAAAGCATATTGTGCACTCTCATCCTGCATGTAACTTGTTAATCCAGCGCTCTGAATCAAAGTCATAAAATCGTTAAGAATCCCAGCAGCTTGCAAGAAAGTTTGGCAAGGAAAGGTGGAGGGGTGCGCATCCCCTTCACCCCCCTCGTCACCAAATCGCGGAGTGATGAGATCCTCATTGTATGTGGGTATAGTAATGGTAGATGACCTTGGAAGCCTCACCCTTCTAGGTGCATCACTCTCAAATATATCACCAAATGTGTGGTGGTCCATGACTTCACTTTTCTGAAATTTTAAACAACCATCAAACCAAGTGATTTCTAAGTTGATAAATGATGAGAAAATACTATAGGAACTTTCTAGAGGACTACACATTCATCAAAACAAAGTTTCTAAGCATAGAACAAGCATGCAAGCTCAAACAACCTGTCACCTATAGCAGAAAAATACTCAAGATACAATCTACCAATCACAAATCTAATTGGACAAGTGGAGGAGACACCTAACAAGGAACAATCCCTCCAAAAATCAGCACTTGAGATGGGCTGAACAAGGAGATCGAAAATCGCGAGCAAGAACAACAAGAACTCGAGCTTGAGCAAGTTTTCCGGTGTTTTTTGGGAGAGAGAAAGAAGGTAGGCCTAGGTGGGCTAGACCCCCTAGGCACCGCCACCTGGTAGGCCGCGCCTACCAGGGTGTGGTGGCCTAGGGTGGCCCCCTGGGTCCCTTCAGGTGCCTCTCTGCCCCTTTTTTCGAGGAAAAATTTATTTTGAATTTTCTGGGATTTTTGGAAAACTTTATTTTTGGCCAATTTTCAGGGTATGAAAATTGATTTTCTCGCAAAAACAGTTTTTTCAGAAGAAGCAAACCAAAAGCCAAACTACAGGTGCTCTAAGAAACTCAAACAAGTAAACAACTAGCAAAACTAAAGCTAAAGCAAAGACTAGGAAGGAGAAAAGTAAAAGAAAGCAAGTATAACCATAGTGGAAACATTATTTTGTTCATTAAAATCCTTTTGTTAACAAGGTTAATCAAGTATTGTTACGAAAACAATCTTATATGAAGCAAAACTTTGCAATCCACAAGGTGATTATGTTACCTCATACGTGATATCAATGGTCCCAATCATAATAGTTTCAAAATATTCTTGAGGAATGGAACAATATATTTCTCCAACCTTGATGCTCTCAATATTTTCAATGGAATTCAGGCAATAGCTCTTAACAACCTTCTTGGGGAAATAGACAGTGTGCTCTTTGTCATTAATATTGAATGTTACTTTTCCTTGATTGCAATTGATGACAGCACCTGCAGTATTAAGAAAAGGTCTCCCAAGAATAATAGACATATTATCATCTTTAGGCATTTCAAGCACAACAAAATCAGTTAAAACCATGCAATTGTGAGCAACTTGAACAGGAACACCCTCACATATACCAATATGAATAGTAGTTGACTTATCAGCCATTTGCAACGATATATCAGTTGGTATCAAATTTTCTAGCTGGAGTCTCATATAGAGAGAAAAATGCATAACACTAACTCCAGCTTCCAAATCACATAAATCAGTTCTAACATAATTATTCTTAATGGAGCAAGGAATAGTTGGTATACCTGGATCACCAAGTTTCTTTGGAACCTTACCATTGAAGGAGTAATTAGCAAGCAAAGTAGAAATCTCCTCATTAGGAATCTTCCTTTTATTAGAGACAATAACCTTCATATACTTTGAATAAGGAGGCAATTTAATAGCATCCGTCAAAGAAATTTGCAAGAATAAAGGTTTTATCCACTCACAAAACTTGTCGTAGTGTTCCTCCTCCTTTGACTTGTGTTTCTTACCTAGAAAAGGCACAGATTTCTACACCCAAGGTTCTCTCTCTTTACCATGTTTATTAGCAATAAAATCTTCCTTTGTGTACCTAGTGTTCTTAGTGTTCTTCTCAGGTTCTTCCTCAACTTCCTCCTTATCAGGACCATCATTTTATCATTACTACTCTCAGTTTCAGCATCAGAGACAGATATACTATTAGGATCTACAGCAGGTTCAAGTGGTTCCTCAACTATTTTGTGTTTCTTTTTCTTTCTCTTACGAGGACTACCACTATTCTCACCTTGTTGAGAATCCTGCTCAATTCTTTTAGGGTGTCCTTTAGGATATAAAGGATGTTGAGTGGCTATACCACTACTAGTTCTAATTCCATAAGCATGTTTACCTCCTGAAGCATTAACTAGCATATCCTTTTGCACCTTAGTAAGTTGATCAAGTTGAGTTTGAACCATTTGAAAGTGTTTACAAAGCATTTTAATATCATTAGAAGTTCTTTCCACAATATCTTTCAACTCATGGATAGCTCTAGAGTTTTCCAATAAATGATTCTAAACTTGTTTATTAAAATACCCTTGTTTAACAATAAATGTGTCAAGTTCCTCTAAACATTGATGAGGATGCTTACGATACGGAATATCACCTTCATCAAAGTGTTGGAGAGAGTGTACCTCCGTAGTAGATGAATGGGGAATTGGCTTACATAATTCTTCTATAGGAGGTAGATTCTTCATATCTTCATATCTAATACCTTTCTCCTTTAGGCACTTCTTAGCTTCCTTCATCACTTCATCATTTAATGCGATAACTCCCCTCTTCTTTGTTGTTGGTGCTGGAATTGGTTCAGGAACAACTGGTTCAGGATTAATAGGCTCAGGTGCATTCAGCTCAGTTGAAGTCCAATCATCATAATTCTTGCTTATCTTGGTCATTAATTCTTTAGCATCTATAGGAGTCCTTTTCCTGAAAACACAATCAGCAAAGCTATCTAGGTATGTCCTAGAATCATCAGTTAGTCCATTATAATAAATATCAAGAAGCTCATTCTTATGTAATGGACATCCAGGATGTGCATGAATCAAGGCACAGAACCTTGTCCATGACTCAGGCAATTTCTCTTCTTCTCCCTGTTTAAAATCAAAAAGTCTCTGCAAAGTAGCATGTCTAGCACTGGGAGGAAAATATTTCTAGAAGAAAGAAGCAATCAAGCAATCTGGGCTATTAATGGAACCAGGAGGTAATCTATTAAACCAAGCCCTAGCTTCTCCTTTTAGTGAAAAAGGGAAGATCTTAGTAACAAAGTACTTTTGCATCTTAAAATCATCAAAGAACAAAGCACTCATAGTAGAAAGCTCATTCATATGAGCCACAACACTCTCATTTTCAGTCCCACAAAAAGGTTCTTTCTCAACAATATCTAATAAGATAAATCAAGAGAGAAATCATAGTCTTCATCTTTAATATCTATGGTAGAAGTGGCAAACTTAGGATCAGAGGACAACTTAGGCATGATAGTACGTCTAGCAAGGAGACTATTAATAGCACTAGTACCATGTGTGTTTCGACACTCTTCAACAAAATCATTAGTGAACTCAATGTAACCATCATTAATATCATAACTCTCACTAGACTCAGGTGAGCTAACAGGTGTAACTGTGTCTTCACTAGGAGTTTCGGTATTTCCTAGGCTAGCCATAGTAGCGTCTAGAATAGGACCTAATGAACCACTCGCATCAAGCACAGTAGAAGTAACATCATGAGCATCAAAAGCAGTTTCAGACTCAGCAGTAGTAGAAGTGTGTGTAGCATGAGTATGTGGTGGTGGTGTGACAAGCTTACTTATAACAAAAGGTGAATCAAGAGCAACAGAGGAGTTTAGGACTGTACCTCTTCTTGTAGTGCATGGTAAAATATGAAACTTTCCATCACGAGACTTCCCCATGATGAAAGGAGTAGCAGTGAACAATAATAGATCAAAGTGAACTTACAAATAAAGCTATGCTCCCCGGAAACGGTGCCAGCAAATAGTCTTGATGACCCACAAGTATAGGGGATCACAACAGTCTTCGCGGGTAGTATTACCCAATTTATTGATTCGACACAAGGGGAGCCAAAGAATACTTGCAAGCCTTAACAACTGAGTTGTCAGTTCAGCTGCACCTGGAAATAGTTCTTGATCACAGAAGTTTATTAGTAGTAACAGTTTGGTAGTAGCAACAGCAAAGCAACAACAACAACAACAACAACAACGGTGAAACAAGAGCAATAGTATGTGATATGATAAAGATGGGATTAGTCACGGTAGGCATAGGGATGGATGGACGGGCGTTGCATGGGCGAGTCTAAACATGTAACTTCAAGATCTAGGGCATTGCAGATAAATAATAACAAGCATCCAAGTACTAAACAATCCTAGGCATGTGCTCCATATATAGTCATACGTGCTTGCAATGAGAACTTGCACAACATCTTATGTCCAGCCAGCCCGTGGCAGCGGGGCCTCTAGGGAACTACTGGCAATTAAGGTGCTCCTTTTAAAAGAGCACCAGAGCAAAGCATTAACACTCCATGAACACATGTGATCCTCACACCACAGCCATCCCCTCCAGTTATCCCAATTATTGTCACTTTGGGGCCTTTGGATCCGGACAATGATATGTGTACACAACTTGTAGATAAGATCACAAACAATACTATCATAATGTTTCAATAATAAATTCAGATCTGAGATCATGGCACTCGGACCCTAGTGACAAGCATTAAGCATAACAAGTTGCAACAAAGTGGAATAGCACTAATAGAGATACTATGCACTATGCCCTAACAGATCTTATTCGATTACATGATAGAACTCATCCAATCCCTACCATCTCCAAGCCTACAGCGGGGGATTACTCACTCATGGATGAGGGAAACATCGGTGTTCAATGGAGATGCATTGGTGATGACGATGGCGATGGTCCTCTCCAAATTCCCTGTCCCGGCAGGGTGCCAGAATGGAGTTTCTGGATCTGAATCTTGGTTTCTGGTGGCAGCGGTGGAGCGGAACTCTTTTTGGAAAAACGTCGAACCCCCTCGGGTTTTAGGTCAAGGGGCAACTTATAGACGCAGAGGGAGGCCGAGGGGGTGCCTGGGGTGGCTGCACCCCCTCTAGGCATGGCTAGTGGTGGCCCCGCGCCTAGGGTGGGTGTGGGCCCCCAGGCCTCCTCTCCGTCTCGTCTTCTGGCTCCGTGGATCTTCTGGTGAAATATAATTTTTGGCATATTTTCCGGGATTTTTCCTGATAGTTGATTTTCTGCACAAAAACAAGACACCAAGATAATTCTGTTGAAAACAACGCCAGTCCATGTTAGTTGTATCAAAATCACACAAATTTAGAGAAGAAACAATAGCAAAGTGTTCGAGAAAGTAGATACTTTTTGGATGTATCACGCCCTCATATGACCCCGTTGTACACTACACGGGGGAGTCCTCAAGATCGTACCAGGATGAGGGAGCCTCCTCGTCATACTACGGAGGTGCACCTACTTGGGCACCTTGGGATTGAGCCCCACTTAGGCCAAAAGCCTAAGCTTGGGGGGAGGCATACCGACATCACACTCATCTATATATCATGTTCGGTCGGTTCTTTGTATATCCATTGTTTTGCTTTCTTTTTGGTTCTTGTTGCTTCTTTCTCAAAAACGCAAAAATACCAAAAATATATTCGTTTTTTATCTTGGTTTGTTTCTTTGTTACTTTGCTGTGGTTTTCCTTAAAAGAAAAATCCAAAAAGATTTTCCTTTGTTTGGTTTGCTTTTTCTTTGTTTGGTTTTTCTTTGTTTGCTTGTTTCTAAAAATCGAAAACACTAAAAATATTTGTTGTTCTTCTTTGGTTTTGTGAGTTCTTTGCAGGGTTCAGCCGTTCTCAGTGGATTTTGGTTTCATGTTATTATTCAAGTCACACAAGTGAAGGGCAATAATGAAGATTAAGACAACTCGAGGTGTTGTAAGAGGCTGGTAATGAACTCTATTTGTTTCATTTTTGTACATATACTCATCATTGTGAGCATCCTTAGCCTGTTTGTGTAAGGTGTATGTCATTATGGATGCTTAGTAGTACTTGCTTGTCTTTGATTAGCTCCAGCTTGCTAATAGTTTGTAGCATGTCATATGAATGTTTGCTTGCATTGTTTTATTCATACTTTGGTATGATATTGTGGTATCCTCCTCTGAATGTTTCATGTGAATCGACTTGGCACATGCTCACGCATGCATATGACTAAACAATAGTCAGTAAGCCTCGACGATTTATTTTGCCTCAGAGTTCTTGTATCACTTTCATGCCATAATTAGTCCTGTTTTGTTGCAAGCATGATTATGACAGTTATTGCTCTCTTGTTTGTCGCTCCCTCTCTTTTGCTAGCCTTCACTTGCACTGATTACTAGCTCGACCTGTCTTTCCAACTCCCAAAACCAATATTGCCAACTGTGTCCACCATACCTACCTACTAGCATCGTTTGCTATTTCAGTGCATAGTCAATGTGCCTTGTTTTCTTCCAAATAAAATGTTTTTCTGTTTTGAGAAAGTTAGTTAGTAAAGCTCTCACGAACTTGATGGCACACTTTATTCCTTGCACTTAATAATCCTGAACCATTGTGACTAGTCCATGAAAGTTATATGCTGGGAGTCAGCAGAACCGTGCTGTCACAGGGAACGCTTTCAACACTTTTTGGATATCCTATCCAGTTGATACTTTGCTCTTTTCTTTACGGATGTCGATGATGTGAAATAAAAGGGGAGCTTGTGAGTTCATGGAGTCTATACATTGTGTTAGAGAAACGCCTGGGCCGCTAGCCTAAGCCATGCCTAATCATGGTGGAAACTTGCAACATCACTATAATGAGCACTCTATGAAGCATCCTCAATAAAAAGCTATGCATATAGTAAATAAAAAGATCGCTAAGATTCTCATTGTCTGCTTGCCTTGTCATTTTGATCACAGGATAGCTCCTGTATCATGTGCAAGGGGTACCTGTTGGCGGTTCTCTATGATATGCATGTATTTACAATGACAGGAACTTACAGGTAACCAAAGTTGAGTAGCATGCAGAGCGGCCCTCGTACTCAAGGGACTTGGGATTTCTAGTCTATGGTCTGTCAAGCATATGATTCAGAGTGGACCTCACTTTCACCTTAATCATATGAAGATGCCTATGATAGGGGCAATGAGATCTCAAAGCTAATGAGTACCTTCCTTTCAGCATTGGGAAGCCTTTCAAACCTTTCAAAACCATTTTCACAACCTTGTTGAGTCACCACTTATTCTATGAGCACCTTCTTGAGAGCATAGTTGTCATTCTTGTGTTTGTCTCAAAACTTGGTTAATTATGTCATGACTTTGATGCTTGTATCTCTGATATCTTTACTTCTAGTCTTCACTTGAACTTCAGAGGTGCCTTGGAATTTATATTGTGCTCTACAAACAAAGGGCAAGCGAGATAGCACTCTATCATACCTTACTATGAGCATTGCAATGTTGCTTATGTTTATGTTTCATGCTACTTATTATTATTGAGTTGGTTTCTCTTCATAGCTTGCAATTACTATTGAGTAGACTTAGTTGCATACTTCTTATTATGAATAGTTTAAGTATCTACTCCCGTGATGAGAATATATACATCATATGAAGAAAATGTATTCGTGAAAGTTCTTTTATCGCACTCAGTTTTCAACTGAATTGCTTGAGGACAAGCAATAAGCTAAGCTTGGGGAGTTGATATGTCCAAAATGTATCGACTTTCCCGAACACTTTTGCTATTGTTTCTCCTCTAAACTTGTGTGATTTGGATACAACTAACACAGACTGGCGCTATTTTCAGCAGAATTACCTTGGTGTCTTGTTTTTGTGCAGAAAATGAACTATAAGGAAAAATCCCGGAAAATATGCCAAAAATTATATTTCACCAGAAGACCCACGGAGCCAGAAGATGACACGAAGAAGGGGCCTGGGGGTCCCACACCCCTGCCAGGCGCGTGCCCACCACTGGTCGTGCCTAGGGGGGTGCAGCCACCCCAGGCACCCCCTCGGCCTCCCTCTGCGCCTATAAGTTGCCTTTCGACCTAAAAACCGAGGAGGGTTCGATAGTTTTCCAGAAAGAGTTCCGCTCCGCCGCCGCCACCAGAAACCAAGATTCGGATCCAGAAACTCCGTTCTAGCCCCCTGTCGGGACGAGAAATTTGGAGAGGATCATCGCCATCGTCATCACCAACGCCTCTCCATCAACCATTGATGTTTCCCTCATCCATGAGTGAGTAATCCCCCGCTGTAGGCTTGGGGATGGTAGGGATTGGATGAGTTCTATCATGTAATCGAATAAGATCTGTTAGGGCATAGTGCCTAGTATCTCTATTAGTGCTATTTGACTTTGTTGCAACGTGTTGTGCTTAATGCTTGTCACTAGGGCCCGAGTGCCATGATCTCAGATCTGAACTTATTATTAAATCATTATGATAGTATTGTTTGTGATCTTATCTGCAAGTTGTGTACACATATCATTGTCCGGATCCAAGGGCCCCAAAGTGACAATAATTGGGACAACCGGAGGGGATGGCTATGGTGTGAGGATCACATGTGTTCACGGAGTGTTAATGCTTTGCTCCAGTGCTCTATTAAAAGGAGCACCTTAATTGCCAGTAGTCCCCTAGAGCACCCGCTGCCACGGGCTGGCTAGATAGAAGATGTTGTGCAAGTTCTCATTGCGAGCACGTATGACTATATTTGGAGCACATGCCTAGGATTGTTTAGTACTTGGATGCTTGTTATTATTTATCTGCAATGCCCTAGATCTTGAAGTTACATGTTTAGACTCATCTATGCAATGTCCGTCCATCCATCCCTATGCCTACCGCACTCGAATCCCACTGTTACCATTATTGTTACTATTGCTCCTGTTTCACCGTGGCTCTTGCTTAGCTGTTGCTACTATGAAACTGTTGCTACTGATAAACTTCTTTGACCAAGAACTATTTCCAGGTGCAGCTGAATTGATAACTCAATTGTTAAGGCTTGCAAGTATTCTTTGGCTCCCCTTGTGTCGAATCAATAAATTGGGTAATACTACCCATGAAGACTGTTGCGATCCCCTACACTTGTGGGTCATCACCAGCCCGTGGAAGTGGGGCCTCTAGGGAACTACTGACAATTAATGTAACACCCTCACCTGATAAGGCTGAGTTCATGTGTATAGTGCCAATCCCTGGATCGGTTCACTGGCATACACAGTACAAAATGATACCAAAAGTAACTGTGCATCATAAATACAACGAATATGATCCAGAATTTACATTATTTATTCAAGTACACAGCGGAAAACGAATACAAGGTAGATCTCCATCCTTCAAATGTGCCACAAAGTAACAATTGTTGAGTGGAGTCTCGCGACCTATGAACGATCACTCAGATACGATATAACCTGCAACATGAAACGTTGCAGCCACAAATGGTCAATACATTGAATGTATGGCAAGTAGGCTAAAGTGGTTAACAACAGATCTATCAACTACATGCTTATTTGGCCAAGTGGAGTTCAGGCTAATTTGCATAAAGCAACAGTTTTATCCTAACATTTGTAACAAAGTAGTTTTCCAATACGATAAATAGGACACTCTGGTTCACTCCCAGGTGCTCCTACCCAATTATGTTCACCCAACAAGTTTTGAGTAATTAAGAAATAAGGATGAGTGAGAAATATCATAGCATCAATATCAGGTCGCTCAAATTGTCCATAACCCGGGACACGACTAAGCACTTAGTTTATACACCCTGCAGGGGTTAGTACACTTTACCCATGTGACTTGGCCAGCCCAGCTCGTACCACCACTCTCATATTGGGTGATGATAGGGAGAAGTCCAAGAAGGAACCGTTCGGGAAGTAGCTCCCCAATCCCGACACGCGCAGGTCCAACCTACACTATCTACATCTCTGGATACGCGGGTTCGAGTTACCACAACCTATCGAGTTCAACCAACCGCCCATTTCATTATTGGCACATGGTTGCACACGAAGCTTCAAACAAAGAAACCAATCATTTCTCAGTGTCCTGGGCGGCATTCCCCACCAAAATCCACACTCGATGACCCAATCAATGCCATTCCGCCCAGGTGGTTCATTAAAACATGTTGGTTTGTCATTTAGCAAAACATAATCCTTTCAAAACATATAACTTTTCATGATGTGATTCCCTTCCTCGTCTAAATAGCATAGCTAAGCAATCTACCAATACGATGGCTCATAAACAAGGAATACTAGGGAATAATATGGGACATAGCATAGCATATACACATCAATTCCTACATATGCAATTCTACAAAAACATCTACAATGCATAGGAAAACAGTAGGACATTTATGACCAAGATAGCACCACTTGCCTTTGTTGTAGATGTAGTCGATTAGATAATCCTCACAATTATAATGGCATCTTTCGCAATAACCACAATACTTGCAATCATAGTAGTTGCAATCACAGTAGTTGCACTCCTCGCAATCTAACATTTGAAGCAAACACAACAAACACCATTCAAAACATTGCAAACATACAACAGTGCAACATTACAAGAAAACAATGATGAACAGATGCATGCATGATGATTTAATGAGTCACAATGGTTGCATTTAGTGTTCTGAACATAATTAGATTACATGTTGCATGTGGAAAGTCATTTAATGCACTAAAGCTTTTATTACTAAAGTTGTATCGATTTAATATGGCGTATACCACTTTAATTGAACTAAAGATGTTTATGTCATATTAAATTGTGAACTAGATGTTATTGGATAGATAATGCAATTTAGAGACAGTGGCAATTTGAATCACCTAAAAAGGAGTTATAGATATTTTCCTATGATTAAAACACTATTTCAATGGGTTTAAATATTTCTGTATGAATTTCTGTTTTAGCAGTGCTAAATAATTTGTCATGAAATTTCTCTGTATAGCTATTTTCAATACAAAACCTTAGCACTTGGATTCACCCTAATCGGAGTTATAGATCTTTTTGTATGATTTAAATAGTGTTTAATGGTTTTAAATGATTCCTATAGTTTCTGTTGTCTAAAAATCAAACTAAAATTATATCTGTAATCTCCACGGAATTGTGATTTCAGGGACATATTATTTGAATTTTTTTGAATAGTATTTATTTTCTTATGAATTTATTACTCTAAATAGGCCATTAAACTATTTAAATCTTCACGGCAAAACGTTATAGTCAAAGGCTGAACTAATTGCATATTGATGATCTACATGGAACCAGCTTTACAACGGTATATCATTTATATTTTGTGACAAGCAATTAATTTAATATGAATTTAATGATTTATAAAGCCATTAAAACTAATTAAATTGCTACAGGTTAAATAATCGGCACAGGCTAGATCCGACCAGATATTACTAAAGTACATTACAGCAGCTTCAATTTGATATATTGTTCATATTTTTCGGAGTTACAGATAATATTCTATGAATTTATTAACCTAAAAGACCATTAAAACTAATTAAATTACTGCAGTAACAACGTACAGTAAAAGTTGGATCTATTCTGATAAGATGATTCTACGTGAAATTATCTTTAATTTGATATATTATACGCAATTTTTGAACGTGGTATGAATTTCTAATGAATTTTACAAGTTAGATCTATAATATGCAATTTTAAATTCGAACGGAATATTCCAGGGAATATTCCGCTGACTGGACAGGTTGACTTTGCATGCTGACTGGGACTAGATGTTGACCTTACGTTGACGTGGCGTTGATGAGAAAGATGACCGGGATGACGATATGGCACGCACCGGTTTGATTGGATCTCGACCGTCTGGATAGGATCCGGTGTCTAGAAGAAGAGATTGACCCGATTTTGGCTCAGAATAGACAAGAAATAGATCTGTGTTAGAGAGACAAATCCGTAGGTCAAATCGAAAAACTCAAAACATGAAAGTTGTGGAGAATCATTATTCCTACCTTCTCACCAAAAGAATTTGGATTTAAAGAAACGAGCGCAAGTAGATCTTGGATTTACACCGTAAGATCTGAAATATTGCGATACGAAATTCTCCGGCTGTGGTGGATGAAAAGAGGTGAGGTTTGTCGGGATTGAAAGATTTCGACGCGTTCTTCAACTTTCGTTTTTTGACCGAAGGCAAACGACGAAGTCTAGACTGGTTAAAAAGCGAAATAAGATTCGGGCATATGTAGATTCGGGATTTTGAGAAGAAAAACTCGTACAGCTGTGGCTCCATGAGTTTATATGGAGGTTTAGGATGGTTTAGAGATAGGCCTTGGAGTAGAAAACAAGTAGAAACAAACGGAAGTCGATTCGGAGTTGTAGATAAAAAGTTATAGCAGTTTGAGTAGAGATTGGTCTAACAAACATCGATTTGCACGCTTTTTAAAGCAAACCAATCGATCCCGTACGCGTGGCCTGGCCGGCTGGCTCGGTCCGGTCGGACCGGGTGGGCCGGCCCGTTTTTTTTTTATACTTGTTTCCCTCATATCTTTTGCATACGAACTCCAAATGACATGATTTTTGTTTCTAAATTTTTCTAAAATCGAATAGATCATTATAGGATCAAATTTGTAATCTTTTTAGTAGTTTGGGAGTAGTGGATTTATAAATCCTTGTATATTTCATTTTATTTATATCTTTATGTGTTTGTATTTATTCCATAACTTTTTCATACTAGCTCCAAATGAGCTCAATTTTGTTTCTAAAATTTTGTAGTATTAATTGGATATCTTTAGGCTATAATTATCAATAATTTATGCCTTAGCAACTGTGGGTTTTATAAAGTCAATTTAATTACCCTTAGAAACATTTGGGCGAATCAACTATAGGATTTAGATACCAGGATTTGGATTTAGTTAGTGAGAACTTTGCATGGATGTAATGAAATGCTTATAAATGCTTCATGATTTTCATTTGAAATCTTGCACACCAATTCTACAATCCATAATCAATCCATGCCCTTTTGCCTATATGGCTACTTAGGTCATAACAAAAGAATATAAGATTTTGAATTCAAGGTTGAGAGGATTTTCTATTCAAAAGGTTTCTTCTCTTTGAGAATTTTCAACAAAGTCAAACAATCAATCAATCTTATTTATTTATTTCACATTCCAAAATTAGGAGAATTTTGGGATGTGACAGACTACCACCCTTAAAAGAAATCTCGTCCCGAGATTTGGGAAGGCTAGAAAGAAAGAAAGGTTCGGGATCCATTAGGATGCTACCGCCCTTAAAAGAAAATTGACTAGGTCATTTCTCGAGGATTCACTTAGCTCAGATTGGTTCTCCTTTAGACTTTTATTGGCACAATGTATCTAGCACATTCTAAACATCATGATTGATAGTTTCCGAGAAATCTCTTCTTAAACTAGCAAAACTCTCATGGTGGTCAATTAGGGGATGTTTACTTCACGGTACCCATTAATCATGGTTGAGATTCATTCTTACCCTATATTCCTATGCTTAGCAATGGATGCTTTTAGAAGGGTGTAACAATATAACATTCTAGGGTTTAGGCCCAACGTCGACTCTCTGCTAAGGTTGAAAAGGGCACTCAAGATTCGCAAAGCCAACAGTACAAGAGCGAATATAAGAGTAGTGGGAATGGTGATCAATCCATCCTGCACCCAAATCATTACCCTGTATGAGGATAGGTGAATCACGTTTTTCTATCACTCGGGCATTCTTACTTGCCTTGAAGAATGTTTCCATGGGCACGAACTAATGCTCTATGTATACTCCCATGTATTCAATCAACAAAGCTACTACTAAAACTAAACTATCGATACTTCAACTTTCAGGTTGCGTAATCTACTACATAACATTATTTCAACACTTCGTACTTCCACATCCTTCTGTTGCGTTAGATGAACTATTCTCCTTTGTCGATGCATTATGTTGTAAAACTTTCCACTTAATCCTTCTCCATGTATTCAACACATCATTATAGTTCCATGGGTTTGAGATAGAGAAGAATTGATTGTAGGGAGAAGAAGCTACTAAGGAAGTAATCCTACTCATAACTATATGAAGCAATCAATGTCACAAACAAGAAAACAATCATAAGAAATCAACACACAAGCAAGCACTTGCATAACAATAATACAGAGGTCTAAATTTAGTAGTATATAACCACAAAATAGTTTGAAAGCATTGGGAAAAATTACTAGAGTAAAACTTAGCAACATATAAGCACTAAACTAAATCTGTCAAAACGGTACAGCAGACTTCACGAATTTTTCTGACCGACCTAAACTCGTCAGGAATTTTAGCCAATTTTTGTGCATGTACTACAAGTAATTGCGTTCCAGATCCTATTTTTTTAGATTTTTCTGAGTCTATACCTAATAATAAAGTACGAAGTGTTTCTTCTGGTCCAACACTTTTTGGACCGATTTATCCTCCCATCAAAATACATAATACCACCAACGCCACCGTTAAGTCAAACCCGGAACTTTTGTGATCCTTGGTCACGATCTCAATCTACACGTCCTCTTCTTTCGTTCGCAGGTCAAACCAAAAGCTTACTAACCGACTAGGGAGTCGTGCGCATCATGGGCATCCAAATTGATGCTTGCAAGTCGCCGTGTATAAGGACTCATCATGCCATCCCATATAAACATAGAGCCAGGCTACCGTTTATCTCCACTAGAGAACAATAAACAGAAGGAAGACCGTGCCTAGCGCCGAATTGCAGCCGATAAATACGGTCATCGTCACAGATTTCATTACAAGCGTCTTCGCGCCGGCGACATGGCCCCGACTGCTGGCCGCTGCCGCCCCTACGCCGAAACGACCAGAGGGTAGAGGTGCCCGGAGAGACAGTCCGGCAACAGGAAACGTATGGGCGTCACTCTGTTGGCATGACGTCGCCAACACCGAGTCGTCGAGTTCACTTAACCTGCATGTAGCCATCATTGGGAGGGATCGAGGATAGATTGTTTCACGGTAGAGTTTCAGCGAGTTCGACGCGCGCTCTAGGCTATTAACTGGAAGCTGACACAGGGTATCGATTGGAAGCAAATCGAGAGAGGCAACGATGCTCGGAAATCAGCGAGACACAGCCAGGTTCCGAGGAGGCTAGATCATGGTGGTGGCTTTCACGCATCATCGCCACAACGCACAAGGCTGGTCCTCCCTTGCGACCCCAGATTGATTAGTTGCGAACTTGGCCGTTTCATCGTTTGGATTGGAGATACAAGATCGATAGCACCAGGCAGGATCGAAGGTAGGACGGTAGAGCCGCCGCCGATGATGAATCAGGTGTCAAAGCCCTTCGACTTCCCTCCTGACACCGTGGCTCCAATCCATCGAAGCATTGGCTATAGTACTTTGATCTACAGCTACCACGTAGGCTATATTAATTGTCGCTTCATGATTCTATGGATATGGATGGATGCAGGATGGCGGCGTTGCCGGTGTACCATCTCAACTCTCACTGTGCCAGTGTAATTTGAATCACAACAGGTGCAGGATGACATACGCTATACTCCGGTGAAGAGAACCGCAACCTGTGTAAATTCAATCTGTATCGTGCCTTTTGCGAGTATTGTCTGTAAGTTGGAGGACACTAATTTGAGCTTCCATAAGAGCCAGCTACACGGATCAATCTCTTCGATATACTACGTGGATACAGATTATGGCAAGCATGCTACAATGACTACACCATGACACGCTAGTAGGCAGAGGCATAATATAGTCTTAGAATTTTTTACCCTGCATTTAAATTGCCGGCTACTATGGTCAAAAGGTAAGCTGCACGTTTTTATCCTTTCTTTTTATATTTACTATTTCAAATCAGCATTTCATCTATCCGAATTATTTGTTAGGTCCAAAATTCAATATGAAATAGTGCAAATTCTCATAGGGAGTTCCTCAATCAATGCCACACCATAATACAGTATTCAAAAATATTGCTCGTAATTTTTAATATAATTTTTCTTGAGTAAAATACACCGGAGGTCCTAAAAGTTTGGAGGAAGCCGTAAAAGTTTCAACTTGTATACCAGAGGTCCTAATTCTTAGTTAGTTGTGCACTGCATGTCCTAATTCTCAGGTACAGTCTCGGCTATAGTGCACATGGATCTGCGAATTAGGACCTCTAATACAGTCTTGGTAATACGTCGGTGACAAAGCGGCCGCTGATGGCGCGGCGGGATGTGTGCGCCGTGGTGGCCGCAACGCTGTTCAGGCATGGGGGCGTGGGCCATCAATGTTGAGCACATTTTTGCACATGAAATACCTGCAATTCATGTGCTCGGTGCTAGGTTTGGACAAGGCCACGGTTTAGAGGATGGTGTGGTCATCATGTTCGTCGTCGTGGGCGTGATGCCGCTCGGATGTAAACACACCGAGCGCGACAGTGGTGAACCTATTGAGGACATCTTGAACCGGACCACCGACAGGGACACCGTCTACAGTAAGGACACTTACGACTGAGTCCCACAAGCCATCACCAAAGACATATGGGCAGAGATCCTCACCACGAAACTGAACATTGGGCTGCTGATCCTAGACCCCTGAAGCAACGAAATCGCTATCGTGCGCGAGGCCGAGACATCGTCCCCTCACTGCAATAATGCAGCTACCAAAGAATGCACGCTCGTGGAAAAGAATTGTCTTGATGGAACAACCAGGTAGGTTCCTCTCTTTTATTGAAGCTAATTAATCTGGGCAATCTTTAGATTAACCTACATGTCTTTTTTTATAATTCCATTTAAACATAGAACATCATGCTACCCATGGGTGCCATGATTTAGTTTAAAGAAAGATTAGCATTGCAAACATCCAAGCTTTTGTTTCTGAGGGAATTGTAAACTGTCACACTTGATATCATCTTACTTTGTATGCTTCCACTCAAAATATAATATGCTTTGACAAGCTTAATAGCCTCCCAAAACATACAATATTTTGAAATAGAGGTAGATACTTGCAAAGTTGAACTCAAAGAAGGATTATTGCTTTTTTGTTTGGGTTTAAATTTTTTGCTATTGGTGATATTTTTGAAATAATTATTATAGTTGTTTTCTTGATGTTTGTTGTCTCTATATATGAACTGAAAAATGATTGAAGAAAAATTATCAACAATTTACATTTTTTTGTCTTTGTAACCGAATTATTTTCTCTCCCAGTGCAACGTACGGGCTTTTTTGCTAGTTACCATTAAAATATGAAAAATTGCGCGGTACAACAGGTTAGGCAGAAAACTACAGCAGTAATCTCACGAATTTCAATCAATTCAAACCATTAAAATAATTTTGAAACCACACGAAAACTCCGGCAACTTTAGAGTTTCAAAATAATAGATCCTAAACAAGGAATCACACAATATGATTCGATGCATAACAAACAACCTATATTGTCATACCACATAAGTTGGTAAGAACAATATGCTAACACGATAGCGATGATCTCCTAAAGAGATAAAACATGGTGGTCTAGACCTAACCAAACTTGATGAGATGTTAATTTATGTCATATTATTTGTTCTTTTACATAGCTAACTCTCATATAGGTATCATAAGAATGGACAACTAGAAATGTTTGAATAGGAAGAGGTTCTAGAAAAGATAGATAAGGAATATAAGAACTCTAATAAGTAAAAAATATGATTGTTCTTCTAATAGAGGTCTTCTATTACTAATCCATTTTCTAAGTCCACGATCCTACAGTCAACGCACAACTCTGATACCATCTTGTAATACCCTCGCCGGATAAGGCTGAGTTCATGTGTATAGTGCCAATCCCTGGATCGGTTCACTGGCACACACAGTACAAAATGATACCAAATATAACTGTGCATCATAAATACAACGAATATGATCCAAAATTTATATTATTTATTCAAGTACACAGCGGAAAACGAATACAAGGTAGATCTCCATCCTTCAAATGTGCCACAGGCGAACAATTGTTGAGTGGAGTCTCGCGACCTATGAACGATCACTCAGATACGATATAACCTGCAACATGAAACGTTGCAGCCATGAATGGTCAATACATTGAATGTATGACAAGTAGGCTAAAGTGGTTAACAACAGATCTATCAACTACATGCTTATTTGGCCAAGTGGAGTTCAGGCTAATTTGCATAAAGCAACAGTTTTATCCTAACATTTATAACAAAGTAGTTTTCCAATACGATAAATAGAACACTCTGGTTCACTCCCAGGTGCTCCTACCCAATTATGTTCACCCAACAAGTTTTAAGTAATTAAGAAATAAGGATGAGTGAGAAATATCATAGCATCAGTATCAGGTCGCTCAAATTGTCCATAACCGGGAACACGGCTAAGCACTTAGTTTATACATCCTGCAGGGGTTAGTACACTTTATCCATGTGACTTGGCCAGCCCAGCTCGTACCACCACTCTCATATTGGGTGATGATAGGTAGAAGTCCAAGAAGGAACCGTTCGGGAAGTAGCTCCCCAATCCCGACGCGCACCGGTCCAACCTACACTATCTACATCTCTGGATACGCGGGTTCGAGTTACCACAACCTACTGAGTTCAACCAACCGCCCATTTCATTATTGGCACATGGTTGCACACGAAAGCTTCCAAACAAAGAAACCAATCATTTCTCAGTGTCCTGGGCGGCATTCCCTACCAAAATCCACACTCGATGACCCAATCAATGCCATTCCGCCCAGGTGGTTCATTAAAACATGTTGGTTTGTCATTTAGCAAAACATAATCCTTTCAAAACATATAACTTTTCATGATGTGATTCCCTTCCTCGTCTAAATAGCATAGCTAAGCAATCTACCAATACGATGGCTCATAAACAAGGAATACTAGGGAATAATATGGGACATAGCATAGCATATACACATCAATTCCTACATATGCAATTCTACAAAAACATCTACAATGCATAGGAAAATAGTAGGACATTTATGACCAAGATAGCACCACTTGCCTTTGTTGTAGATGTAGTCGATTAGATAATCCTCACAATTATAATGGCATCTTTCGCAATAACCACAATACTTGCAATCATAGTAGTTGCAATCACAGTAGTTGCACTCCTCGCAATCTAACGTTTGAAGCAAACACAACAAACACCATTCAAAACATTGCAAACATACAACAGTGCAACATTACAAGAAAACAATGATAAACAAATACATGCATGATGATTTAATGAGTCACAATGGTTGCATTTATTGTTCTGAACATAATTAGATTACATGATGCATGTGGAAAGTCATTTAATGCACTAAAGCTTTTATTACTAAAGTTGTATCGATTTAATATGGCGTATACCACTTTAATTGAACTAAAGATGTTTATGTCGTATTAAATTGTGAACTAGATGCTACTGGATAGATAATGCAATTTAGAGATAGTGGCAATTTGAATCACCTAAAAAAGAGTTATAAATATTTTCCTATGATTAAAACACTATTTCAATGGGTTTAAATATTTCTGTATGAATTTCTGTTTTAACAGTGCCAAATAATTTGTCATGAAATTTCTCTTTATTGCTATTGTCAATACAAAACCTTAGCACTTGGATTCACCCTAATCGGAGTTATAGATCTTTTTGTATGATTTAAATAGTGTTTAATGGTTTTAAATGATTCCTATAGTTTCTGTTGTCTAAAAATCAAACTAAAATTATATCTGTAATCTCCACGGAATTGTGATTTCAGGAACATATTATTTGTAATTTTCTGAATAGTATTTATTTTCTTATGAATTTATTACTCTAAATAGGCCATTAAACTATTTAAATATTCACGGAAAAACGTTATGGTCAAAGGCTGGACTAATTGCATATTGATGATCTACATGGAACCAGCTTTCCTACGGTATATCATTTATATTTTTGTGACAAGCAATTAATTTAATATGAATTTAATGATTTATAAAGCCATTAAAACTAATTAAATTGCTACAGGTTAAATAATAGGCAAAGGCTAGATCCGACCAGATATTATTAAAGTACATTACAGCAGCTTCAATTTGATATATTGTTCATATTTTTTGGAGTTACAGATAATATTCTATGAATTTATTAACCTAAAAGACCATTAAAACTAATTAAATTACTGCAGTAACCACGTAAAGTAAAAGTTGGATCTATTCTGATAAGATGATTCTACGTGAAATTATCTTCAATTTGATATATTATACGCAATTTTTGGACGTGGTATGAATTTCTAATAAATTTTACAAGTTAGATCTATAATATGCAATTTTAAATTCGAACGGAATATTCTAGGGAATATTCCGCTGACTGGACAGGTTGACTTTGCATGCTGACTGGGACTAGATGTTGACCTTACGTTGACGTGGCATTGATGAGGAAGATGACCGGGATGACGATATGGCACACACCGGTTTGATTGGATCTCGACCGTCTGGATAGGATCCGGTGGCTAGAAGAAGAGATTGACCCGATTTTGGCTCAGAATAGACAAGAAATAGATCTGTGTTAGAGAGACAAATCCGTAGGTCAAATCGAAAAACTCAAAACATGAAAGTTGTGGGGAATCATTATTCCTACCTTCTCACCAAAGGAATTTGGATTTGAAGAAACGAGCGCGAGTAGATCTTGAATTTACACTGTAAGATCTGAAATATTGCGATACGAAATTCTCCGGCTGTGGTGGATGAAAAGCGGTGAGATTTGTCGGGATTGAAAGATTTCGACGCGTTCTTCAACTTTCGTTTTTTGACCGAAGGCAAACGTCGAAGTCTAGATGGGTTAAAAAGCGAAATAAGATTCGGACATATGTAGATTCGGGATTTCGAGAAGAAAAACTCGTACAGCTGTGGCTCCACGAGTTTATATGGAGGTTTAGGATGGTTTAGAGATAGGCCTTGGAGTAGAGAATAAGTAGAAACAAACGGAAGTCGATTCGGAGTTGTAGATAAAAAGTTATAGCAGTTTGAGTAGAGATAGGTCTAACAAACACCGATTTGCACGCTTTTTAAAGCAAACCAATCGATCCCGTACGCGTGGCCTGGCCGGCGGGCTCGGTCCGGTCGGACCGGGTGGGCCGGCCCTTTTTTTATATACTTGTTTCCCTCATATCTTTTGCATACGAACTCCAAATGACATGATTCTTGTTTCTAAATTTTTCTAAAATCGAATAGATCATTATAGGATCAAATTTGTAATCTTTTTAATAGTTTGGGAGTAGTGGATTTATAAATCCTTGTATATTTCATTTTATTTATATCTTTATGTGTTTGTATTTATTCCATAACTTTTTCATACTAGCTCCAAATGAGCTCAATTTTGTTTCTAAAATTTTGTAGTATTAATTGGATATCTTTAGGCTATAACTATCAATAATTTATGCCTTAGCAACAGTGGGTTTTATAAAGTCAATTTAATTACCCTTAGGAACATTTGGGCGAATCAACTATAGGATTTAGATACTAGGATTTGGATTTAGTTAGTGAGAACTTTGCATGGATGTAATGAAATGCTTATGAATGCTTCATGATTTTCATTTGAAATCTTGCACACCAATTCTACAATCCATAATCAATCCATGCCCTTTTGCCTATATGGCTACTTAGGTCATAACAAAAGAATATAAGATTTTGAATTCAAGGTTGAGAGGATTTTCTATTCAAAAGGTTTCTTCTCTTTGAGAATTTTCAACAAAGTCAAACAATCAATCAATCTTATTTATTTATTTCACATTCCAAAATTAGGAGAATTTTGGGATGTGACAATTAAGGTTCTCCTTTTAATGGAGAACCAGAGCAAAGCATTAACACTTCGTGAACACATGTGATCCTCACATCACAGCCATCCCCCGGTTGTCCCAATTATTGTCTCTTCGGGGCCTTTGGATCTGGACAATGATATGTGTACACAACATGCAGATAAGATCACAAACAATACTATCATAATGATTCAATAATAACTTCAGATATGAGATCATGGCACTCGGGCCCTAGTGACAAGCATTAAGCACAACAAGTTGCAACAAAGTCAAATAACACTAATAGAGATACTAGGCACTATGCCCTAACAATCTTATTCGATTACAAGATAGAACTTGTTGACATGGTTATACCCTACGGGTACGTAACTTCAGCATACCTGGTCCAGCCCAAGGAAGGCCCACAGCCAATATACGTCAGCCCATGAAGATTTTCGGGTGGCCCAGGCCCATGACGCCTTCGGATCCTTGAAGAACAAGACTAGAGTTTCAATACAACTTGTAACCTACTCGTATCGGTACCCGAGACCTAGCCTCCCCATATATAAAGGCTAGGAGGGTCCAACGAGGAGGACACCCAACAACAATTACACCCTGCGATTACGACATACACACCTCCACGCCAGATCGAATCTGCGCACCCTGTAACTTTCGGTTCTGCCGCAATAAAAGAGCAGACAAGCAGGAGTAGGGTTTTCCCTCCGGGGGCCTGAACCTGGGTAAATCCCGTGTCCCCTGGTTGCTTGTCTGTTAACCGTGCCACGTTCTCCAGCATCCCCATCTTCTCCAAAACCCAAGTCCATAACAATGGGCATTGACGAGTTGAAACCTCGTCAATTGGTGCCGTCTGTGGGAATTGGGGCTGCTGATTGTGCGGTCGTGACGGTTCCGACCCGATCGATCTACAACTCCTCGGCGACGGAGAATCACCTCCTCTTCAGCGCTTTCGACTTCACCGCCCACTCGCCGGCCACCATGAAGGATTTCGAGCCCGTAGGAGACGGACTCGAAATTCTGTTCGGGAGCTTCTGCTTCCAGGTGGGACAAGTTGGCACCCTCCGCCTCCCCGAGCGGATGCCCGTGCCGCCGATCAGGCCCGCTTCGTGGGCTCCACACCCCGTGCTACGCACATCACCATCAACAGATGAGTTCTACAGCAGCAGCTGCTGCAACTCCGATCTGTGTGATCCACCTTCGGATGAAGGGACCTACGGTTCCGAATCCGAAAGCTGCGCAGCGACAATAATCTGCAAGCGCCATCCGCGCGCAATCATCCAAACCGACGAAGACCGCCTAACCCGCCGCCAACCCCACTTGCAGGCAGAAACGGCAAAACGGGAAAACAGGGCCACCTCATCCAACTTAGCAAAGAAGGATGGGCAAGCACGCCGCCCGTCAGCGAAATAGTCCTACCGACTCCCCACGTGACCTGCTGATGGCATACCACTACCTCCTCATCGAGGAGCACAAGAAGCAAGTCAAGATGCAGGAGACGCTCGATAAACGCAAGAAAGCAGCCTCTGAGTCCAGTGCACGATGAGCTGCGCTCTCCGCCATGGGACCCGGCTCCAGCACAAACGGAAATCAGGGAAACAAGCACCACTCTCGGGTGGAAAACATGGACCCTAAGGAGCGGCGTGACGTGACCCGAACCCTCCACACATCGTTCATGGATATGGACGCCGACGGCAACATCACCCCGAAGACGCCACAAGCCGCGATCATGGCAGCCACTGCGTATCTTGCGGCTCACCCACCTCCGGAGGGGGACCCGAAAAGGGCCATGCATAGGTCCGCACTCACCGGACTAGGACTAATCGGAGCTGCGCTCCACGAAGATGCTCACGGGTCAAGAAGAAAGCTTCGGCCAGGCGCGACCGGAGCCCCACTCCCTCATCCGAAGATGAAGAAGAACACGACCTTCCTCGAAGGAAGAAGAGCTCGCACCGCCACAAACACGACTACGACGCCAGAGACAAGCTTACACAGCGCAACATCGACAAAGCACGCGCCAAACGCGCATGCTCATCCGAATCCGAGATGGATGAAGATGAAGGAGAACTCTGCGGGGCACGATGCTTCAGCAGATCCATCAGGCGAACACAGATGCCACGCAACTTTAAGCTTCCTTCGGATACTCCGAAGTTCAACGGCACGCAAGATCCAAAGTCCTGGCTCAGCGACCATCATCATCATCAAGCTTCACGGAGGCAACAAAGAAACCACCATGCAATGCCTTCACTGCGGTGACAGCGCGGCGCTGGTCCGCTCGGCAGCCTATCATCGATCCATCCGGTTGGAGGAGCTTATAGCTTCATCCGAAACTTCAAAGGCACCAGCAAAAGGCCCGCCTCAATCGAAGAGCTGCGAGCCTGCACTCAGAGAACGGGTGAATCTATTCGCTCGTACATACTACGCTGGTCTACGACCAAGAACTCCGCAGCACACATCTCCGAAGAGCGGGCCATCGACGCCTTCAGGGACGGCGTCAAACGCCCAGACTTCAAGGAGAAACTTGGACGCGTAAAGCCCAAGACACTCGACCAGCTCATGGAAATCGCCAACAGTTGGGCAAATGGCGAAGATTGCATCCAGCGGGCGCAATCAGATGAAGAAGACGACTACGGCCGAAGACGCGAACGCCGTAGCAAGAGGAGACCGCGCGTCTACGAGGACCGCGATGGACCCGACATGGTCGCAGCCGGCTACGCCGACCGCCGTAACGACAATAGCCGCAACAGCGGAGGATATCGCAGCGGAAACTTCCGCGACAACGGACGACCAACGCAGTCGTGGCAACGCCGCGACCGCGACAACGGACCTTCAGCACTCGACAAACTTTCGGGTCCATGCACCATCCACTTCTACATCGACAAACAAGATGGCAAAAAGAAAGCTAGCCACATGCTCAAGGACTGCCACGAGTTCCAGAAACTCAGCGAAAGCATGGTACAGATGAGGCAACAAGCTCCAATTCTTGCGTTCGGAAACGCACTTGCGCCAGGCGAAATAGCACACGGAGCTCCTCCACCGCCGCCTATTGGAGGCCCACATCAACCAGTCGCACCAGCGCAAAACAACGCCGGGGTCGCTTACCCCCCACCAAAAGGAGCACTCAATATGATACAGAAGGGACGTCCCACAAACAGGGTGCAGAAGAAAATCACCCGACAAATCACCATGGCCGTGACAACTCCGCCTGCAATCCCTGAGTACCTCAGCGGATCGGAGTCCTGCATCACATTCACCCGCGTGGATCACCCTTGCCAGATCCCTCGCCCAGGTCAGGCTGCCCTGGTGCTGGAGGCGCAGATCGGAGGCTTTGAGATGAGTCGCGTCTTCATGGACGGCGGCAGCGGCATCAACCTAATATTCGCAAGCACTCTAGCAGCTATGCGGATCCCGCAATGCAGCCTGGAACAATCAGACACAACGTTCCACGGCATTGTCGTGGAAGGCATCTTCCCCGGCAAAATAGGGCTCGACGTCATCTTCGGACACCAGACAACTTTCGGCAGAGCGCCTAGAATTGAAGTGGTGGAGGCCGTCGCAATACCACGCCATCTCCGGGACGCGTAGCATTCGCAAAGGTTCTGGCCGTCCCACCACGCATACCTACTACTCAAGATGCCAGACCAAGGCGTCATCACGATCCACGGAGCTTCACCCGATCGGACCAATGCGACAGGATTTCAACAAAATCTCCAGTCCTTGGCATGCAAGACGAGCTTGTAAGGCTCAAGCGGCGGACAATGGGCTACCCCAGTCCCCAAGCGAGCACCTGATATGTCTTTCGACTCCACCATCAACACCAAAAAGTACAGTCCATCCAACGGATGCCTCCAAGACGGCGCTTAATCGCCAACGACCTCAACACCGCGATAGGAAAGCGCCGCCGTCAATTCCTCCGTGAGCACTGGAAATTACCGGTGTCCTGCGGACATGCCAGAGTTCCTGTGAATTCGCCGAGCACGCACTCAATGTCTTCCCAGACACCAAGCCAGTCAAACAGTCCATCCGAAGACTGTCGGAGCCACGAGCCGAAGCTATCGGCAAAGAGATCACCAGATTACTCACAGCAGACTTCATCCGGGAAATCAAGGAAAGCGAGTGGCTGGCAAACACAGTGATGGTCCCGAAGAAGGACACGGACATCCTGCGGATGTGCGTAGACTTCACGTCACTAAACAAACACTTCCCTAAGGACCACTTCCCTCTCCCTCGGATCGACCAGATCATCGATTCGACTGCAGGTTGTGAGAAACTCTCCTTCCTCGACGCCTACTCAGGCTATAACCATATTCGACTCAAGGTCGAAGATCAAGAGAAAACGGCGTTCATCACACCGCTCGAGTATATCGCTATAACACAATGCCCTTCGGCTAAAGAACGCGGTGCCACGTACCAGCGATGCATGCAGGCCTGCCTCAAGGACCAGATCGGTCGCAACGTCCAAGTCTATGTCGACGACATAGTCATCAAAACCAAGGAGGCAAGAACACTTATCGATGATCTCCGCGAGACGTTCGACAACCTTGATCGCTACAGGATCAAGCTCAATCCAAAAAAGTGCGCCTTCGGTGTCCCCTCAGGTCAGCTGCTCGGATACTTCATCTCTCAACGAGGGATCGAAGCGAACCTGAAGAAAATCAAAGCTATCATGACAATGGAGAAGCCGAAAAACCTCAAGGGCGTTCAGCAGCTCGCAGGGCGAGTAGCGGCACTAAGCAGGTTCATCAGCCGCATGGGCGAGAAGGCCCTACCATTTTACCAACTGCTGCGAAGCGCACAAGTTCGAGTGGACACGAAGCCAACGACGATTCGAAAACCTCAGCGGCTCCTCTCCACCGCCTGCTTTGGTCACGCCAAAAGAGCGAGCCCCTCGTTGTCGCACATAGCAGCCACACACCAGGTGGTCAAGACAAGACTCGTGGTCGAACGCCCAAGAAGGCAAGACCCATGGGGTACAACGCCCAATTTACTACCTCAGAGGTTCTCACTCCAACAAAACAGCGGTACCCGCTACGTGGTTCAGCCTACGGCGTGTTCATGACGGCTCGACGACCGAGCCACTACTTCCGTGAGCATCGTGATGGTCGCAACGAGGCACCCCTAAACAGCATCTGAACAATCCAGAGGCCACAGGACGCGGGCCCGTGGGGCATCGAACTATCACCACCGGACATCATCTACGAAGCGACACGCATCAAATCTCAAGTCCTTCCGACTTCTGGTGCATCGGATGGAGCTGCAGCTGCCGACACCCCGGACATGTCGCAATCTGGACAATGCATTTTGACGGCTCCAAACGCGCCGAGCAGGGGGCAGGAGTCATACCTTGACCCCGCAAGGTGACAAGATGAAGTACGCCCTTCGGATGAAATTCAGAGCCTCCAACAACGAGGCGAATACGAGGCCCTCATCCATGGCATGCGGATGGCAAAATATGCGGCGAACGCCTGGTCATCTACGGTGACTCCAACCTTGTCGCCCGCAGACGATGAATGAGTGCGACGCACACGCCGAAAACATGATCGCGCATCGCCGCAGACTATACAACGACTCGAAGGAGAATTCGACGGCCGCGAACTTCGCACGTCGGAAGAGAGAGCAACGAGGAGGCCGATAGACTCGCCAACATCGGCTCCACTTGTGCAAAAGTACCACCAGTGTGTTCCGAACAGATCTGCGTGCCATCCATCAAGCGGAAATTCCCCAAGGATCACCCAAGAAGCAGAACACTCGGGGGCTACGCTACTCGAAGGTCAAGAAGGACCCGAAAGTTGATACCGAAGTCGCCATGGTCAACCTGATGCAGGTCATGGCCGAAGAAACCCGGACACGCCCATACCTCCGCCTCGCTAAACGGAAACTTACCAGATAACCCGACGGATGCTCGCGATATCTCGTCGGTCAAAAGCCTTCACCATCATCAACGGCGAACTGTACAAACGCAGCATTACAGGCGCCCTACAACGGTGCATCACCATCAGCGATGGCAAGACCATACTCAAGATATCCACGAGGGCATCCGCGGCCACCACGCAGGCAATGCTGCCCTTTGTCGCCAAAGCTCACGAGCAGGATTCTATTGGCCAACGCCATGAGCGACGCAGCGACATCGTCCGAAGATGCAACGGTGCCAACGGTTTGCCGACAAACCGCGACGCACTGGGTCCGAACTCCGACCCATACCCATAGCTTGGCCTTTTGCTCAATGGGGCCTTGACATGATCGGCAAACCGCCAAAATCCTCGAAGGAGGACACGTCTTCCTCTTGGTCGCAATCGACAAATTCACCAAGTGGATCGAGGCCATGCTACCACCAACCAAGGGCAAAACCGCCGTCAAGTTCTTCGATTCCATAGTCTACTGTGTTCAGCATACCGCACAAAGATCATCACCGATAACGGATCAAACTTCATCTCCGAAGAATTCGTGACTTCCAAGGCCTCGGATCAATATCACGACGCCTCGCGTGGCGCACCCGCAAACAAACGGGCAGTGGAAAGGCCAACGCCTAATCGGCGCTGCATCAAGAACGCCTCATGAGCTCACTCGAGCACAAAGCTGGCAATCGACGAAAGAGCTACCGTCATCTGTGGAGCTTAACCACGCCAAACAGCTCCACCGCTACACACCGTTCTTCATGGTACACTGAGGCTGTGCTACCGGCACGCCACCGAGCTCCACGAAGTCGTCGCCATAAGCGAGGCCGAATCCACGGCTGCACTCAAGACGCGTCGACACACTTGACGAAGCACGGATATAGCAGCAGCTAGATCCGCGTGTACCAGCAAAGTCTCCGCAACTATCACGGCCGCGCTTCGTGTCCTTCGTCAAGGAGACCTCGCCTTGCGACTCAAGCAAAAGCGACCAACAAACTCGATCCGCCATGGAAGGACCCTATGTCATCACCGAAGTCATCCTGTGGCGCTATCGCCTCAAGCACGGAGTCCGAGTCGCATACTCCAACCCATGGAACATCTCGCACTGACGATTCTACCCATAGCAATGGGCAATGTACCCCTGTTACTTTCAATAAGGCTTACGGCCAAGGCTACTCAGCCGAACCATGTACCTCCTCCATTACGCTACAAATAAAGCTAAGTGTCTTGCTCCCAACCTTCGGTTGACTATTTCTCTCTAACTTTGTTACATGCTACTAACGCACTCGGGGGCTCCCCCCACCTCACGATTTCATCGACTGAGGACAAAACGCGCTCGGGGGCTCCCCCCACCTCACGATTTCATCGACTGAGGACAAAACGTGCTCGGGGGCTCCCCCCACCTCACGATTTCATCGACTGAGGACAACACATGTACACCTGAGTAGCTGACCACGTCAGGCTAACGAAAAGGACACGTACTAAATCAAAGCACTACGTGCTCGCTAACAAGCAAACCTTTACAACAAAGGGGACATACACGCCCAGCCGCAATATACAAATTTTACATCTATCTGTTTATTTTCAGGTTCTACCTATTCTGCAGAATAGCCTGAGCACGCTGCTCAAACAAATCTACAATCTGTTCGGCATATCGCTTTACAGCCCGCGTAATGCGGACGATATTCCACTCGCCACCATCTGGCCGAGGAGGTGGCCCAACGCCAAAGAGCCAAATCTACATCAGGCGATGCACCCTCACAAGAGACAAGGCAGCCTTCACCCCGACAAGTGCTGCCGCATCAGCCTCCTTGACATTGCCGGCACCAAACTTCGCCAGAAGACCTGCAAGGGTCGTTGCGCGCCATCCAACGGAAACATGACGTGCAACACCGAGGAAGTGATGTCTACACTGGCGGAGCACTGCGAAACTGGAAGACGCGATCTGCACCGCCGCGAACCATGGCACGATCGCGATCCACCCAAAAGAAGCCACCGGCTTCCATGTCTGTTGAGTCAAACAATTGACTCGAACAGCAATGCGCCTTTTCTTCCTTCGAGCGAGATTCGCACCGCGACAACAAAGACAAAAACAAGAGTAAGGCCAGCAGGCTCACCGAAGAACTAAGCTACGGCCAAAGAAGGATCAACTTACACTGCAGCTGCTCGAACAGCCGACCCAGCTCCGCCATCAAGTATTCCTCTCTGGCTGCACTACGGTCTGCTTTGGGCCTCCAAACGTCAGAACGACCGCGTAGCCCAAGCAAATCCCTCTCCAAGCTGCGCACGCGATCCCGCAGAAAAGCGAGCTGCAAGGAATCATCCAACGATGCTCGCAAGGGCCTTTCGGATGAAGTACTAACTGGGTCAACACCCGAAGGAACCTAAAGCAGAAGAAAAAGAAGGCACACAGACACTCAGCCAAAGATAAAGCCCAACTCGGAAGAATTCATTAAATAAGGCCACTGTGTGGCTCAAGAATGGTGCTACAAAAGATATTTACAGCAAAAGTAAACTACATACTACCCTACATCTCCTATGCCTACGGCGTAGGACACCGAGTCGCCTCGCGAGCCAGATCGCTTAGCTTTGGCCTCTCGCCAGAAGCTGCTTTCGCAGACAACAAGTCAATGAGCTTGGGCCCATATCGCTGCTGAAGCGGAGTAAGCAGCGAAGGCTACCTCTGATCCATCCGCAGCCGTCGGCATCTGAGAAGTGATCTGGGGCAAGTCCAGCTCCGCCCCAGCCACCATGGCCATCGCCAGCCCGACGGACGCGCCGATGCCCTTCTTCTTGCGCTTGTACGCTGCAGGCGCTTCGGCTGACAGAGCCTCTGCCAGAGCACCCACATCTTCAAGGGTTGCACCCTTCGGGAAGAGCTCCTGGTAGAAGCGACCAAGGACCTCCTTTGCCTTGGCAAGGGAGTTGACGAAGGTGCTGCAGCGGTCTTCGACCGCCACAGTGGCATCATCCAGAGCACTCCCGTGCTCCAGAGCACCACGGTCAAACTCGATGCTGCGGCATCCGAGACAAAACAGAAAACATGAAGAATAGCAACATAGAAGAGGACCGAAGAAAAAGAAGCACAAAAGCTAGCACTCACCGAAATAGCCTTGGCAGCAGCCATGAGCTTCTCCGCTACTCCTACCTCACGACTACCATGGCTTCCTGCAGACGCTCTTTCGCTGCCTTTGACAGCTCCAAAGGCGCTCTTCGCCTCAGGCGGCCTTCTGCTCCAATTGGCCAAGGCTCTTCTTGAGCATCAACCTCACGAAGAGAGTCATTATGCTCCTCTGCATTCACAACAAGCCGTGTCAACAAACAGGACAAGGATAAACAAAAAAGTACTACAAGGCACAAATACCTTGCAATGCTGCAGTTTCACCTCCAGCCGTGCTCCTCCACCACCGCTTGGCCTCTCGGACACAAGGCTGCAGGAAAAAGCAATAGCAGTAAGAGCATGACTTGGGGGCTCCGCCCAAAACAAAGAAGCAAACACAACATCAGCACACGAAGATGCCCGGGGGCTCCCCCCGTGACATGAAGCAGAAAAACTTACGTGCTCCGAAGGCGAACCCGCAGGCCCGCCTGCGAAATTCTGAGGCGCAACCACCAGCCTCTCCTGCACAAGAGGAACTGGTGCAGCACCACCCGACGTCGCCACTGCTCATGGAGGCGGCGACGCAATGTTCGACTCCCCCATCATCTCGCGCGCTCCATCACTAGAGCCGTCGGAGGATTGCCTACATACGAACCAATCAACACAGGCGCAAAAATTAACAAGTGAGCAAAAGACAACAGTGGCAACAAGCACACTTACGAGCCCAACGCGCTCAGGTCAAAGATAGGAGAAGCCCTCCGGGCCCTCTTCTCCTCCTTCTTCTCCTCCTTCTTCTCTTCCTTCTTCCGCTTTGCTGGCGGGTGCGGAGCAACAACTCGCACAGGAACGGCAGGAATAGGAGAAGACGAACCCCCCTGAACATCATCATGACGCTCAAGACCCCGAGGATTCCTGGGAGTCGGAGGAGTCGAGGCATCCGAAGACTCGCTCGAGCTCCGTGATCGCTTACTCGAATGGTCTTCACTCGATTCGTCGGCATCCTCCGCCGGAGATCGCGCCGAAGGAAGCTCGGACACGGAATACACCACTTCATTATCCGGGGCATTCGGATACCTTTCGGGCAATGGTGGCGCCATGCCTGGCACTTTGAAGCTCTACAAGATTAGAAGAAACTTTGTTAGCAAACAAAGGACACAAGTACACAACTGACAAAAACATAAGGGAAGCACTACGATGCAAAATCTACACCTTTGGCACGGCTAACGCCGACGAAAAGGGAGGAGTCCGACTTCCGGATTTTTTCGACCTTGAACTTCAACAGACGCGAAGATCCTTGTCAAGGTCCACCTCGAGACCTTCTCACCAAACCCTCGTCGGATCACGGCGCCCAGTCTGGAACATCGGTGCGCTCTAGCCTGGAGCGGCTGCACCCGACGCTCAAGAAACACCCGGATAATGTCGACACCGTTCACCTCCTTCTCAGGAATCAATTGGAGCTCCTCCACCCGACGGTACAAGGCCTCTATCTCCGCCACCTCACCGTCTAAGATCTGATTTTTCCAGGACCTCTTCTTCACAATTAACTGGGAGGGGTCAAAAGGAACGAGACCAAAATCTTGCCCAGGCAGCACGGAGTCACGGATGTAAAACCATTTCCTCCGCCAGTACTGGACAGATTCGGACATGGAGAAGGAAAAGAATTGGACATCGGGACTAAGAGAGATGATGAAACCCCAATGGGATACACACCATCCGAACCAGATCGCCTTCCTCACGGAATACAGCTTCCGGAAGAGGCCAAAGTGCGGCTCAATGCCAAGCCAACACTCGCAAAGCGTGATAAAACACGCAATGTGGTGAAGGGAGTTGGGAGACAGATGATGGAGTTGAACCCCATAGAAAAAAGAGCAGTCCACGAAGGAAGTCATGGACTGGATACGCAAACCCACGCAAAACGAAGGCGACAAACATAACCCGATACCCAGATGGGGGACGGGGGATTACCTCACTACCGGGGAGTCTCACGGCCGTCGTGTCCTGCGGAATCAGGCTCGTCGCGCAGCTTGCGAGAGATCGCTCTCCGCGTCTCGATCGCCGCCACCACCATCGGTGACACGAGCAGCGGCGGCGCTTCTTCTTGCCTCCGGCGCTGGTTCCCCGCAGCGAAGACTTCTTTGGCTTCCCCATGGCGCTATGGCGGTGGTGTTGTTGCCAACGACGAAGACAAAGGAAATGCGAAAGGAACTCTCAGCACGCAGCAAGAATCGCTCGAGCACAAGGAGGCAGTAAAACGCAAGAACTGGTGTGGTGAAAACAAACCATGATTTTCACCATGGATTATAACAGCAAAGACGACGCACGCTGACCGTCCATCAAGAAGACCTAACGCCAACGGCAGATCTGCCGCGTGCACGCACCAAAACAAACCGTCGTTCCCACGACGTCCACTACGTGCGGAAATCGAGGAAACGCCGTAATCATCTCCATGCCGCGCGTGACCGGTCAATTCAAAGTTAGGAAGTGGGACCCACGCATCGTCCAGTCAAGTCATCTCTGGCGCAGCAGATGCTTGAGGTCATTGATCGTCAGCACTGACGTCATCAACAACTATACTAGCAATAACTTCGGCTCCACAGCTAAAAGTACTCACTCGAATCTACGATTCGACTAAATACTTGGGGGCTACTCCTATCAGGAGCGCTGGTCGCAAGACCCGATGTACTTCCGGTCAGCACGCCCACGAGATTTTCCTACTACCGTTGCATGATACAAGACTCGAGTCTCGCCGAGTCACGACTCCGCCAGACACTGGGGCTACTCCAAACTGGAGCGATGGCCGTTCACACACAAGAGCTTGAGTCCCACGCCGAGTCCACGACTCCACTACGCATCGGGGCTACTCCCATAGGGAGGAAGGATTTCAGCATCCGAATTTTCGAGTCCTACGGACTAAACAACTGAGCAATGCTTGCACTAAAGTCTCCGCCGAGTCACGACTCGAACAGACACTGGGCTACTCCCATAGGGCGCTGGTCGCACCCTATGAAATCTTCGACGCGATCTTCCCGATCAGCATGCAAAACTTTTCGCAACTCTGCCCCAATTAATGCTAAGTGAGTAACATCCTCCTTGGCCACCGAAACACCTCCGCGTGATAAACATTCGATGCTGCGCTCATGACGCAAAGATAAGACCCATGATATCATCCGATGGCACGGCAACGACTGATCAAGGCTCGCTAGTATGAACTGCATCAGCAGGTAATGGCGAAAAATCCCGACGGACGCGTTGGGTACATCATTTAAAAACACTGGAATTCCACTCCTGTAAGTCCTCCGCGGCCTGAGTCGAATTACGCCAGCATATGTTCCGGGTTCAATTCGAGGGACTCGCACCTGAAGAAGATCGTGTTGTTTTGTCCTAAGACGATTAACTGACCCTGATCCGTCGGGTGAGTCCGGCACACGCATCAACAATCCCTACACATTCTCTTGAAAGACAGAGTTACACCCGAAGGATTGAAGAGTCTCAGAATCTACGATTCGACTAAACACTGGGGCTATCGACATGGTTATACCCTACGGCACGTAACTTCAAAGCATACCGGTCCAGCCCAAGGAAGGCCCACGGCCAATATCGCCAGCCCATGAAGATTTTCGGTGGCCCAGGCCCATGACGCCGGATCCTTGAAGAACAAGACTAGAGTTTCAATACAACTTGTAACCTACTCAGGTACCGAGACCTAGCCTCCCCATATATAAAGGCTAGGAGGGTCCAACGAGGAGGACACCCAACAACAATTACACCCTGCGATTACGACATACACACCTCCACGCCAGATCGAATCTGCGCACCCTGTAACTTTCGGTTCCGCCGCAATAAAAGAGCGCATAAAGGAGTAGGGTTTTTCCTCCGGGGGCCTGAACCTGGGTAAATCCCGTGTCCCCTGGTTGCTTGTCTGTTAACCGTGCCACGATCTCCAGCATCCCCATCTTCTCCAAAACCCAAGTCCATAACAATGGGCATTGACGAGTTGAAACCTCGTCACTTGTAACATCCCTAAAATCATGTTTCAAAACTCATGCATATCATCCATGCATCCATGATCATTTAGGGTTCCATTTCAAAACCATTTCAAAAATAGGAGCATATGTTGCTCATTATTTTATGTAAATATGCTCTAGCCTTAGTGCTACTTTCTAATGAGAAAGATACTTATTTTATTCAGTAATGTTTTGAGTTCAAACTTAAGAGTTTTTCAAAGCTTAGGCAAAGATTTCAAAACAAAGTATGAATATAAAACCATTTTTATGCCTATTATTTATATCCCATAAAGGCATGGTTTTATTTTATTTTTCAATTGATCAAAGTGTTTTTGAGTAAACAGAAGTGTTTGACACACATTTGAGTACAAAGGTCACTATATAAAAATCTAGAGAAGATTTAAAATCAAACTTGTTTGAATTAGGGTTTGAAAATCATTTCTAGAAAATCAAACAGAAAAAGAAAAGCAAAAGGAAAAAAATAAAACCTGGCGCCAGCCTTTTGGCCCAGCACCACTAACAGCCCACAAGCCCACCCGGGCCGTTTCCCCCTCTCCCCTCATTTCCTACCCCGCACACGCGTACCCACTCGCTGACGACTGGGCCCTCACTGCCATGTCACCCCTTCGTCCTCAATCAACGCCGACGACCACCTCGCCGCTGTCGTTTCCCCCACTGATGCTGCACTTAATTGCATTGATTCGGCGAGTGATTTCCGCCCCCGCTCTGGCTACATAAACCCCTCCCCCTCGTGACCATTTCCCCCAACAGAGCTAGCCAGAAGCGCCACCAGTCGCCTGCCATAATTTTGCTTGCACCTGCTGTACCGAGCCACTCCAATGGGACGATTCCGTAAGTCTGGCCCACCCCACTCGGTCTCGTTCACGCTAGCATGCTTCCTTAGACCACGCGACTCACTTCATGCGTTTTTCTTGTCTTCTCGTGGCCTAGATAGACGGATTCGACAACCACCGCAAGTGCCCGACGCTTTCCTCAACTCCGGTGAGAAATCACGGTACGAATCGAGCGCCCCTTGATCTCTCCTTAAAACCATCTTGCTCACTGTGACTTTGTGCACCCCCTGATGCGTTTTATTCGTGCAAGGACGGCGCAGAGCCTCGGCAACGTTGACGTCTGCAACCACCCGATGCCGCACACGACTCCGACGAGCTCCAGTGACCACCTCTGCGCGCCCCTTCGCCAACGAAGCCTACCTCGAGCATGCAGCACACGGCGAGCACAGTAAGCCCCTTATCCCTCTCCCGCGCGACCTAGAACATCGGCAACCACTCTGACAGAGCCGCCGCCGCCAGTCGTTGCCGCTAGTGCCGCCCGTCTGTGGTTGATAGATCTGTGGCCGTAGGATCTGGATCCAACGTATAAGATTAGATCTGTGACGAAGAGGTAAGGAGCAGATCTGGCCGCGCGTTTTAGTTAGATATAACAGTTTGCAAGCGCGATCCAGCGCGAAGCGGTACCAACCAACCAGACGCTGCCGCGTGGCACGAGTTTTGTTTTAAAAATTTGAATTAGATCAATTAGATGGTTAAACTTGTTTAAATCATAACTTTTGATTCCCATGTCCAAATTTGACAAATTTTATATCAATGGAATCAGGAGAGAAAATTCTTTCCATTTATGCAATGTGTTTAAAGTTTTGCCTCTGTTAAAATGGTTATTTTTACAGAAACATGTGTAGGCCTATTTTGTGTATATTAATTATTTGGAAATGTTTTGCTATTCAAATAAAGTTTATTTGGCTTGTTTTGTACTTGTTTATGATTCAGTACTATGCACTTGTCTTGTTTCGTGTAGAAAATCATGACATGGCATATTGCATACATTCATGTATTTTTTCTTGTATAAATTGTATAAGTGATTTTGTGCCATTATTTTATGTGTAGATTTTGGTGCAAATAGTGATTGTGATTGTGAGGATTGTTGCTACTCCCCAAACTACCAAGGCAAGTGGTGCTTCATGATTTATTCCTATGTTTTTTCAACTATGCATTAGAAATATTTTGCTAGACTTGCATGGATATTTTGATCTATATGCTATGCTTGGGAAATCCTAGTAGTTGTAGAATTGCTAGAAATATTTCTAAGTCTTATCAATGCCATGCTTAGCCTAGCCAGTAGTAACCAAGGGTGGTTATATATTCATGCTATGAGAAAATATTTCTAAGTCTTTGGACTTAAGTTTTGTTTAATAAAACAACTAAGTGAATGAAACACCTGGGTGGAATGGAAGGAATGGTTTATGTTGAGTGGTTACACAAGGCCCCATTTCTATGGTAGACCTTGTGTATCTCACTTGTGGAAAGCCACCCAGGAGCAAAGGGATTTGAGATTCCATATGTTAAGAAGCTTCTAGTGCAGCCACTTGGCAATATGGGCTCTGCCAGGATCATATAGGTTGCAATAACTTAGCCATTTGGACAGTTGGTGGTAGTGGGATGATAGGTTGGAACGCGTCCATTTGGTCTAAGGGAAGGCTTCTGAAAGGTTCTATCTTGGTGAAAATCAAGTCTTGTGGGGAAAGTGCACAACCTCTGCAGATGGAAGAATCTAAGTACTTAGCCATGTCCATGGTATTGGACAACTTGTGCATCAAGACATGGAAGCTATCAAGAATCTCCTCATCCCAATTTCTAAGTAAAAACTTGTGGTTGAACAAGGGTGAAGGTTCCCCAATGTCTATTGGTGGTTCCTTGGGAAAGATTTTTGACAAAGAAAAACTTAGTGTTTTCAACTAATAAGTAAAACCTATTTTGAGCAAAGCAAGCCTAAGCTACACTTAGCCAAAATGCATATAGTATCTAGTATACCAATATTATACTAAGGTATCACTTGCCAATACTATTCCAATGTATTGACCCACTATGGCTGTAACTTGTGATGTTGCAGGTTATTCTGATGGTGATTAGGGGTTATGAGTCTACACTCAACATGCTTGCCTATGGAACATGAAGATGAAGACTTATTTATCTTATTACATATTTAAACTCTTGTACTAGGCCTGTGGCCATGGAGTTTGTAAAAGACTATGCTTGTCTCTGGAATGACTTGTAATAATGGCCTTTGTTTCTGTGTACTTCATCTTAAACTGTGGATGCTAGCATTGATCCAGGGACTAACATTGCAATCACAGGGATCCTTTCCTTTACAAAGGAGGGATCTTACAGAACTCATCAAATCCCTACCATCCCCATAGCCTACAGCAGAGGATTACTCACTCATGGATGGGGAAACATCGATGGTTGATGGAGAGGCGTTGGAGATGACGATGGCGATGATCCTCTCCAAATTCTCCGTCCTGGCAGGGTGCCAGAACGGAGTTTCTGGATCCGAATCTTGGTTTCTGATGGTGGCGGCGGAGCAGAACTCTTTTTGGAAAAACGTCGAACCCCCTTGGGTTTTAGATCAAGGGGAAACTTATAGGCGTAGAGGGAGCCCGAGGGGGTGCCTGGGGTGGCCGTACCCCCCTAGGCGTGGGGCAGGGCCCACCCACTCCTGGCAGGGGTGTGGGCCCCCCAAGCCTCCACTCAGTTTCGTCTTCTCGCTCCGTGGATGTTCCGGTGAAATATAATTTTTGGCATATTTTCTGGGATTTTTCCCGATAGTCGATTTTTTGCACAAAAACTAGACACCAAGGTAATTCTACTGACAACAGCGTCAGTCCGTGTTAGTTGTAACCACATCACACAAGTTTAGAGGAGAAACAATAACAAAAGTGTTCGAGAAACTAGATACGTTTTGGACGTATCAACTCCCCCCAAGCTTAGATTATTGCTTATCCTCAAGCAATTCAGTTGAAAACTGAGTGCGATAAAAGAACTTTCACGAACACATTTGCTTCATATGATGTATATATTCTCAGCACAGGAGTAGATGCTTAAACCATTCATAATAAGAAGTATGCAACTAAGTCTACTCAATAGTCATTGCAAGCTATGAAGAGAAACCAACTCAATAATAATAAGTAGCATGGAACATAAACATAAGCAACATTGCAATGCTCATAGTAAGGTATGATAGAGTGGTATCTCGCTTGCCTTTGTTTTAAGAGCACAATATAAATGCCAACGCACCTCTGAAGTTCAAGTGAAGACTAGAGGTAAGAATATCAGAGATACAAGCATCAAAGTCATGACATAGTTAACCAATTTTTGAGACAAACACAACAATGACAACTATGCTCTCAAGAAGGTGCTCATAGAATAAGTGGTGACTCAACATGAAAGTGAAAACGGTTTTGAAAAGTTTGAAAGGCTTCCTAATGCTGAAAGGAAGGTACTCATTAGCTTTGAGCTCTCATTGGCCCTATCATAGGCATCTTCATATGGTTAATGTGAAAGTCAGGTCCAATATGAGTTATATGCTTGACAGACCATAAACTGGAAATCCCAAGTCCCTTGAGTATGAGGGCCGCTCCGCATGCTACTCAACTTTGGTTACCTGCAAGTTCTTGTCATTGTGCATACATGCATATCATAGAGAACCGCTAACGGGGGTACCCCTTGCACATGATACAGGAGCTATCACAGTGATCAAAATGACAATGCAAGTAGACAATGAGCATCTCAGCGATCTTTTTATTTACTATGTGCATAGCTTTTTATTGAGGATGCTTCACAGAATGCTCATTATGGTGATGCTGCAAGTTTCCACCATGATTAGGCATGGCTTAGGCTAGCGGCCCAGACGTTTCTCTAACACATATATAGACTCCATGAACTCACAAGCTCCCCTTTTATTTCACACCGACGACATCCACAAACAAAAGAGCAAAGTATCAACTGGATAGGATATCCAAAAAGTGTTGAAAGCATTCCCCATGACAACACAGTTCTGCTGACTCCCAGCATATAATTTGCAAGCATATAACTTTCATGGACAGGTCACAATGGTTCAAGATTATTAAGTGCAAGGAATAAAGTGTGCCGTCAAGTTCGTGAGAGCTTTACTAACTAACTTCCTCAAAACAGACAAACATTTTATTTGGAAGAAAACAAGGCATATAGAATATGCATTGGAATAGCAAATGATGCTAATAGGTTGGTATAGTGGACAAAGTTGGCAATAATGGTTTTGGGGAGTTGGATACACAAAAAGAGCTCATATTCAGTGCAAGTGAAGTCTAGCAATAGAGAGGGAGCGACAAACGAGAGAGCAATAACTGGCATAATCATGCTTGCAACAAAACATGACTAATTATGGCATTAAAGTGATACTAGAACTCTGAGGCAAAATAAATCATCGAGGCTTACTGACTGTTGTTTAGTCATATGCATGCGTGAGCATGTGCCAAGTCGATTCACATGAAACTTCTAGAGGAGGATACCATAGTATCATACCAAAATATGAATAAAACAATGCAAGCAAACGTTCATATGACATGCTACAAACTATTAGCAAGATGGAGCTAATCACAAGAAAGCAAGAACTACTAAGCATCCATCAGTAACATACACCTTACAATGAATAGACTAAGCATGCTCACAATGATGAGTATATGTAAAAAAAGAAAACAAATAGAGTTTGTTACCAGCCTCTTACCACTCCTCAAGTTGTCTTAATCTTCATTATTGCCCTTCACTTGTGTGACTTGAATAATAACATGAAATCAAAATCCGCTGAGGACGGCTGAAACCTACAAAGAACTCACAAAACCAAAGAAGAACAACAAATATTTTTGGTGTTTTCATTTTTTAAAACAAGCCAACAAAGCAAAAACAAATCAAGCAAAGCAAAATCTTTTTGGATTTTTCTTTTAAGGCAAACCAAAGCAAAAATCAAAGAAACAAACCAAGAGAAACAACGATTTTTTTGGTATTTTTGTGTTTTAAGAAAGCAGCAACAAAAACCCAAAAGAACACGAAACAATGGATATACAAAGAACCGACCGAACATGATATATATATGAGTGTGATGTCGGTATACCTCCCCCAAGCTTAGGATTTTGGCCTAAGTGGGGCTCAATCCCATGGTGCCCAAGTAGGTGCACCTCCGTAGTATGACGAGGAGGCTCCCTCGTCCTGGTACGAGCTCGAGGACTCCCCTGTGTAGTGTACAACGAGGTCATATGAGGGCCCTTCCTCCTGATAGTGTCCATGGAAGGTAAGAGAGTGCAGCTTGTCATCCATTCCTTCTTGGAGCATGACAAAGGTCCCTGAGAAATACTGAACAAAGTGGTTTGGGGTAGAGGGATCTCTCTCTCTTCCCCATCAATGAACAACATTTTATAGACAAAGTTCTCAAGGGTAGATCCATTAGTGACAAAGTGGTGCGCCTTCATGGCAGCAAAATCAAGCCTCTGAGGAGCCAAAACTGTATCATTTGGATCAACAGAGATGTCCAAGGCAGTGGCAACACGCATAGCAAAAATTCTCCCATAAATGGGTCCCTTAGCAGTTAAGCGACGAGCAATGAGAGAACCAAGATTGTACTTAGTATCATTGTTGAGCGCAGCAGCTAAGAAAGCCAAATGATAGCTGGAAATATTACTACTGTTCTCCCTACCAAGAACACTAGTGGCAAGTTAGTAAATGAAGTACATGATGGATGGAAGCTGAATGTTTCTTATCTTTCCCCGTTGAGATCTACGGTTATCATCATTGGTTATTCTGCGATAGAGCTCCAACAGATTAGCGGGTTGAGATGGAATCTTCTTCGCTGACCCAGCTGTACCAAGTCCCAGATACTCACAAAATTTCTTCAATGTCATATGGTAAGACCTGCCATAAATTTTGAAAGAAACATCTGGATTGAACATGCTGTTAGTAAAGGAGAAGCTCTCCACAAATGTTTTAGTGAGCGTAGCATATTTCATGCTCTCATCCTGCATAAGGCTTGTTAGTCCATCCCTCCGAACCAAGGTCATAAAATCATCAAGAATCCCAACAGCCCACAAGAAGGTTTGGCAAGGAAAGGTGGAGGGGTGCGCATCCCCTCATCTCCCTCGTCGCCGAATCGCGGAGTGATGAGATCCTCATTGTATGAGGGCCTAGCACGGGAGGATGATCTTGAAGGCCTTGCCCTTCTAGGTGCATCACTCTCAAATATCTCTCCAAATGTGTGGTTTTCCATGACCAATCTTTTCTGAAATTTTTAGACAAACATCAAACCAAGTGATTTCCAAGTTGATAAATGTTTAGAAACTACTATAGGAACTTGCTAGAGGACTACACATGCATCAAAATAAAATCTCTAAGCATAGAACAAGCATGCAAGCTCACACAACCTGTCACCTATAGCAGCAAAATACTCAAGATACAATCTACCAATCACAAATCTAATTGGACAAGTGGAGGAGGCACATACCAAGGAGCAATCTCTCCAAAAATCAGCAGCAAATATAGGCTGAGCAAGGAGATCGAAAATCACAAGCAAGAACAGCAGGAACTCGAGATTGAGAAATTTTTCCGGTGTTTTTCAGGAGAGAGAAAGAAGATGGCTGGGAGGAGGCACATTGGAGGGGCCCAGGTGGGCTAGACCCCCCTAGGTGCCACCCATGGGCAGGCCACGCCTACCTGGAGTGTGGGAGCTTGGGTGTAACATCCCAAAAATATTAAACTAGAATCATCAAACTCTAATCACCAAAATTAGGGTTAACAAAAACTTTTCCAATTAAAAATATGAAAGCATTCCTATGTGTATGTGATAAAATTTGGATTCTTTTGAATTGCCATGATTATGTGTTTCTTTGCTTGTAAAATGATTCTTAGGTGAAATAAACATCATCTAAACAATCCCCACACTTTTCCCAAAGACAAATAAATCAAAACAAACAAATTAAGTGAATGGTCACTTTGGCCAAATTAACTCCCATGCCTACTTTGGCTATCTCTAACTTTCATAACTTAACATAAACATGGTTAGATCTTTGCACCCCTTGATAGTACTCATAACAAAGTACCAAGGCCCACCTTGTGATCATCCAGAAACATTCAAATGCATAGTTTAAATGACATTTTAAAATTGAATCTATTTCATATGGGAAGATCCCACTTCTGCAAAACCCCCTCAAACCAACTCAACTTTCAAAACCCAAGCATCTACAGACTCACCAGCACATGCCTAGCACACCCACCAAAAATAATTTCAAGATTCAAAACTTGAGTTCATGCGGCCATTTCATCAAACACCTTGCAGATGCAAATCAAACAGATCCTAAAGACTATAGTGTGCAGTGATTCTGGCCTAACTTGTTCCCTCTCTAGCTCACAACAACCTTAGTAGATCATCTAGCAAACTTAACTAAGCTCTAGCCCCACTATAAGCTGGCCATTGTCATCAATGGTGAGCAGGACGAGTGCACCATTGCCACCCCATAGTCGACTGCAAGATATGAGCAACACTAGCCTCGCCAACCTTGTCTGGGAGCAAGCTAGCACCCCACCGCCACTCCCTGTCCTAGCCGCAAGCGATGCCAGCCCCTGGAACACACACACCGACCATGCCAAGCCGCTCTGCAACCATGCCGAGAGCGCGCCCCGTGCGCCACGCTCGACACACGCCCATAGACCGCGCGCTGCCTTTTCGCTGGCGTGCACGCGATCACCACCGCCCCAAAGAACCCAGAGACACGCCGTTCGCCACATGACCACGCATGCTGTGCGCCATTAAAACTCCCGTCGGGCATGCTCAGAGCACCGCAGCGTTCCGACCGATCAGCACCACCCCACGCCTCGCCACCACGTCGTTGAGCTTCGCCAGGGAGCACTGCCCCCTACCTTCGCCCACGCTGATAGCCCTCTGTGTCGTCGACCACGACAAGCTCAGCCCGCGCCTGTCGGTCCCCTCTCGCCACTATAAATAGAGGCCTCCCCCTGCTTGAATTATTCACACCACCTCACTCCCCTCACCTTACTAATCGTTCCACCCCGTAGTCGGAGCAAGGCGAGCAGCGCATCGCCGGAATTGCGTCAGAGCAGGCCGCCTCTGGAGAAGAAGGGCGCCGTCGATTTCGTCTATCCCAGGAGCTGCCGCGACCACCCCTGAGTTCGCCGTCGTCGACTTCGTCGTTCGCCCGCATCGCCGACCTTTGCCTGAGCCCCGGTGAGCCCCCGACGACCCCCACTAAGCCGCTAGGGTTCGAGCTCGCCGGTGACTAGTTCATCGTCGACGACGACCCTCAGCCATTGATCTTACTTCCAATCCAACGCACCATAGCGCACCGTACCGCTTCGCGTTTAAAGAGTCACTGACCAGTAGACCCGCCCTGTCAGTCGCGCCCCGCGCCGCGGAGTGACACTGGGCCGGCCCAATAACCTTTCCCGCGCAGCCCAGTCATTTGAATTTAGCTTTTTCCATTTTAGTTCAAACATAGTTCTGTACCTAGTTTCAAAAATCAACCCAGCTCGATTCACTAAACCAAACTGAATGAAACCAATTTTGTTAGAAAGGTTTTGAAATGCTTAATCCAAGCCCGTTGGATTCAAATCATTTGAATCTATAGATATACCTTCGTAAAAATAACAAGGCAGAACCTTTTCTCCATTCAAACATTTTTCTAATTTAAACCATAATAGCTTTTGAGTTGATTCCAACTCTCAAAAAAATCACATTTGATCATACCTTATAAAAACATATGGGTTTACTTACAGAAATAATGTTCAAGTAATAAAAGAATGCCACATAGGCATTTCTAGTCACTTATTTTATTTAAAATAAAAAGGTTAAACCTTATTAAATTATGACACCACTTTAAATCACATTCCCATGTACTGAAATATGTGGTGATGACATGTGTCAACATGATCCCATGTTTGGTTTGGAGAATATTAAATCTTAAGTAGTTTTTCAATGAGTAGAAATTACTTTTCTAAAAATAAATAAATAAGACAATGCTTCAATCTTGTAATATTAGTGATGATGCTAGATCATCTATAGAAACCTTGTGTGTTATTATTGAAAGTAGTTAAGTATTTTTTGGTGATTGTGTACCTCGTATTTATTTATAGATGCTAGTACCGACCAAGGATACGAGGAGGAAGGATGATACTACGAAGAAGAAGCCGAGGAGAACTTCAACCACCGCTCTGCACAAGGCAAGCTAACACTTGCAATTATGAGAGTTAAATAACCTATGCAATGCACTAAGCATGCTTAGTTAGACACATTTGATGATACGCAATCCTAGTTTTACTTGCAAGATTCTACTTTATTTCTTTATCAAAGCTGTTACTTAGAGTTTACTTAAGTGACTTGTAGAGTCTAGGAAGATAATTGAAGGTTGCATAAAGAGCATAAAATTTGGCCTACGCTAGATAATATTTATGTCATCCTAAGACATGAGATTGAACTTAGTTAAACTCCACTAGTTTACTACCCCTCATTAGTACTTACCCCCACTTGTAGATGCTAGTTCTAAGCATAAAAACTTGATTCAACTTTAGATGGGAATACTTGGTGGAAAAATGGTTATGAAAACCTTGGAATGATGGATCATTCTATTGAGATGTTTTGACATGTGTTTCCGAACACCAGATGATTTGGATGATGAAAATGTTGAGGCATGAGCCTTAGCCCTTTATAAAACTGATGGTTGTCTGGATGTGATACCATTCCAATTTTAGCGTACAACCACAATACCCGAGATTTGGGTAGGGCTTGACTGGAAACTTATATACCCTAGTATTAGTTCCCTCACGGCCAAGGTCTGAGCTGAGGCTACCTTGTGAAGATTGTCCACCTGTGCAGTACCCAAGATGACAGCTGGTCATGGTTGGGAGGCCAAACTCACAGGAGAGGTGCCTATACTAGGGCGTGTAATCGAAAGGTTAGGATTGATTATCCGCATACTGAGTGTGGTGAATTCAGGATTTGTTCCTGACGGATGTATCGAATGTTGTGGTGAAAGTGTACAATCTCTGCAGAGGGTCAAACTATTCGAATAGCCGCGTCCACGGTTATGGACAGTTGGAGTGGCCATACTGTTCCCCCGTCAGATGTTTTCAAAGTGACTTATGAAATGAATTGAGACTTTGACTTGACCACAACAAAGTTGTGAGATGAAATACAAGTTCCCACTTAGGTGTTATAAAACTTCAACTAGCTTTCTTCGTTTCTAAACTTAGTAGAGGTAAATCTGGCTTTTTGCAAAACAACCCTAGAGCTTAGTGTCCTACTACAAAAACCCCTTCACTTGTTAGTACTAGTTTGCGAGTACTTAAAGAGTACTCATGGCTTTGTCCCTGGCTATTTCTATGGCCAGACTATGAAGAGGAGTACCAGGAGGAAGGACCCCAGGAAGGTTACGACAACTAGGATCATCTCCCATCGTCAGCATTGCCTGTGACCCCGAAGATGGAGCTTCGCCTACGCTACCTTTATTATTATTATGTATTTCCGCTACTTGAGTTGTATTAAGAACTGGATCATGAGATACTTATTTGTGTAAGACCTTATGTATGGTTTGTAATGGATGAGGTACTGTGGTATCCAATTTTGTTATGTCTCGCAAAAATGGTCATCCTAGGATTGCGATGTATGGCATAACAGGCATCTGGGATTAAAAATCTGGGTGTTGACACAAGGGTGGACCCCTGGGTCACTCAAGGTGTCCCTCTGCCCCTTTTTTTGAGGAAAAATTTTATTTTAAAATTTTTGGAATTTTTTAGGAAACTTTATTTTTGGCCAATTTTCAGGGTATGAAAATTGATTTTCTCGCAGAAACAGTTTTTTCAGAAGAAGAAAAAGCAAACCAAAAGCCAAACTACAGAAGTTCTAAGACACTCTAACAAGCAAACGACTAACAAAACCAAAGCTAGCAAAACAAAGGAAAATACTAGGAAGGAGAAAAGTAAAAGAAAGCAAGTACAACTAAAGTGAAAACATTATTTTGTTCATTAAAATCCTTTTCTTAACAAGGTTGATCAAGTCTTGTTACCAAAGCAATCTTATATGAAACAAAACTTTGCATTCCACAAGGTGATTATGTTACCTCATACTTGATAGCAATGGTCCCAATCATAATAGTTTCAAAATTTTCTTGTGGAATGGAATAATAGATTTCTCGAACCTTGATGCTCTCAATATTTTCAATAGAATTCAGGCAATAGCTCTTAGCAACCTTCTTGGGGAAATAGATAGTATGCTCTTTGTCATTAATATTGAATGTTACTTTCCCTTGATTACAATTGATGACAGCACCTGCAGTATTAAGAAAAGGTCTCCTAAGAATAATAGACATATTATCATCTTTAGGCATCTCAAGCAGAACAAAATCAGTCAGAACCAAGCAATTATGAGCCACTTGAACAGGAACATCCTCACATATACCAACAGGAATAGTAGTTGACTTATCAGCCATTTGCAAAGATATATCAGTTGGTATCAACTTCTCTAGCTGGAGTCTTTTATAGAGATAAAAAGGCATAACACTAACTCCAGCTCCCAAATCACATAAAGCAGTTCTAACATAATTATTCTTAATAGAGCAAGGAATAGTTGGTATACCTGGATCACCAAGCTTCTTTGGAACCTTACCATTGAAGGAATAATTAGCAAGCAAAGTAGAAATCTCCTCATTTGGAATCTTCCTTTTATTAGAGACAATATCCTTCATATACTTTGAATAAGGAGGCAACTCAATAGCATCAGTCAAAGGAATTTGCAAAAATAAAGGTTTCATCCACTCACAAAACTTGTTGTAGTGTTCTTCCTCCTTTGACTTGTGTTTCTTACCTGGAAAAGGCATAGGTTTCTGAACCCAAGGTTCTCTCTCACTACCATGTTTCTTAGCAATAAAATCTTTCTTTGTGTACCTAGTGTTCTTCTCAGGTTCTTCCTCACCTTCCTCCTTATCAGAAGCATCATTTTTTATCATTACCACTCTCAGTTTCAGCATCAAAGACAAACATACTATTAGGATCTACAGCAGGTTCAAGTGGTTCCTGAACTATTCTGTGTTTCTTTTTCTTTCTCTTACGAGGACTACCACTAGTTTCACCTTGCTAAGAGTCCTGCTCAATTCTTTTAGGGTGTCCTTCAGGATATAAAGGATCTTGAGTAGCTATACCACTCCTAGTTCTAATTCCCTAAGCATGTTTATCTCCTGAGGCATTAACTAGCATATCCTTTTGTACCTTAGGAAGTTGATCAAGTTGGGTTTGAACCATTTGAAAGTGTATACAAAGCATTTTAATATCATTAGAAGTTCTTTCCACAATATCTTTCAACTCATTGATAGCTCTAGAGTTTTCCAATAAATGATTCTGGACTTGTTTCTTAAAATTACCTTGTTTAACAATAAATGTGTCAAGTTCCTCTAAGCATTGATCAGGAGGCTTACCATAAGGAATATCACCTTCATTAAAGTGGAGAGAGTGTACCTCCATAGTAGATGAGTGGGTAATTGGCTTGCATAATTCTTCTATAGGAGGTAGATTCTTCACATCTTCGGCTCTAATACCTTTATCCTTTAGACAATTTTTAGCTTCCTTCATCACTTCATCATTTAATGCAATAACTCCCCTCTTCTTTGGTGTTGGTGTTGAAATTGGTGCTGGCACAACTGGTTCAGGAGTAATAGGCTCACGTGTATTTAGATTAGTTGAAGTCCAATCATCATAATTCTTGCTTATCTTAGCATTAGTTCTTCAGCATCTGTAGGAGTTCTTTTCCTGAAAACACAATCAGCATTTGTATGTCCTAGAATCATCAGTTAATCCATTATAATAAATATCAAGAAGCTCATTTTTAGGTAATGGACATCCAGGATGTTCATGAATCAAGGCACAGAACCTTGTCCATGACTCAGGCAATTTCTCTTCCTCTCCCTGTTTAAAATCAAAAAGTCTCTACAAAGTAGCATGTCTAGCACTGGAAGGAAAATATTTCTGGAAGAAAGAAGCAATCAAGCAATCAGGGCTATCAATGGAACCAGGAGGTAATCTATTAAACCAAGCCCTAGCTTCTCCTCTTAGTGAAAAAGGGAAGATCTTAGTAACAAAGTACTTGCGCATTTTAAAATTATCAGAGAACAAAGCAATCATAGTAGAAAGCTCATTCATATGAGCCACAACACTCTCATTTTTAGTCCCATAGAAAGGTTCTTTCTCAAGAATATCTAAATAGGATAAATCAATAGAGAAATCATAATCTTTATATTTAATATCTATGGGAGAGGTGGCAAACTTAGGATCAGAGGACAACTTAGGAATAATGGTGCATCTAGCAAGGAGACTCTTAATAGCACTAGTACCATGTGTGTTTCGACACTCTTCAACAAATTCATCAGTGAAATCAATGTAACCATCATTAATATCATAACTCTCTCTAGACTCGGGTGAGCTAACAGGTGTAACAGTGTCTTCACTAGGAGTTTAGGTATTTCCTAGACTAGCCATAGTAGCATCTAGAAAAGGACCTAATGAACCACTCGCATCAAGCACAGTAAAAGTAACATCATGAGCATCAAAAGCAGTTTCGGATTTAGCAGTAGTAGCAGTGTGTGGCGCCCCGCAAAAACCACTACTAGAAAATCGCGTTGTTTTGTGCATTGCATCATCATAACCGCATGCTCATGTCATCATGCCACATTGCATTTGAGCATCGACATCATCTTGCATTTGTTTGCATAAAACTATTTTCGAAAAACCTATTTTTGTTCTCTAAACGCCCCGTCCGGATTTCAAATTAAAACCCGGGTCTTCGGAATTATTTTGCTTTGTCTATCAACGGTTTTCAAAAGCCCTGTTTTAAATAAATAAAATGTTTAATTATTTTTAGGGGGCACCGAATCGGGCCGTTCCGACCCAGTCGGCCACCCCAGTACAAAACCGTCTAAAGCTTTTCCTACCCCAACCTAATCTACCCACCCTGCCTCCACCTCACCTCGCCCAATCGGTGCCCGCCACCTCACCTTTCCCTCTCTCCTAGCCAATCCTAGTCTGCCACCTCGCCCCACCCCACCAGCACCCACCGCCACCAACCCCGGCCCTCTCTCTCTCCACCAGGTCCACCTCCACCACCTCTCCCTTCCAATCTGGCCCCACCTCCCGCCACGTCCTCACACAACAACCACCCCACTCTCCACCTGCACCACCCACACCCGCACGCCAGCCGCCCCCACCACCCGCCTGTGGGCCTGGCCCCACCACCGACCCCCACCGACGCGCTCGCCCCGCTCCCCTCTCCCTCCCCGCTCGCCCTCCTCTCTCTCTGCTCGCAGCCGCCGCCTGCTCGGCGTCCCCTGCCACCTCTCCGGCACCGCCGCCCCGAGGCCGCCCGTCCCCGGCCATGCCGACCCCGCCGCCGGAAGCCCCTCCGCCGCCTGCGACCGGCGACCCTCTGCGTCCTCTCCTCCGGCAGCAAGCTCCGCCCCACCCGTCCTCGACCCCGTCGGCCGCGCCCGCCCCTGCTTCGCGCCCGCCAGCGAGCTCACCTCCGCCGCCTCCGCTCCCCGTCGGCCCCGCCTCCATCTGCAGCCGCCGCCGCCTGCGGAGCTCCGTCCTCCTCCCCTGCTCTCGCCGTTGCCCGCGCCTGTCGACCTCTGCCCCGCCGTCGGTGACCCCGCGATCGAGCCCGCGCCACCCCGGCCCCAAGCTCGCCGTCGACCTGCCGTCGGTCTCGCTTGCCCGTGTCGCCGGCCAGGACCTCCTCCCCGTCTTGCCCCGCCATCGGCCGCTCGCCCGTCCCTGTGGTCCTCACCCCGCAGCGCCTCCCTTGAGTTCGCCGCTGCTGCTACAGCTCGCGCGCCCCACGGAGCCATGGCCGACACCTCTCCTCGTGGGGACCGTACTCCACCAGCTCCCTGTCGCCTCTGCCCAAAGCCACGCCCCGCCCGTGCTCTGGCCGCCCATCGCTGACACAAGTTCGATACTGATGTTCGATGCCGGAGTCCCAAGGTCGTCACAGAAGGTTGTCGAGCGACAAGGCCTCCTTCATGAAACTGACAAGGTCTACCACACGAGCGCAGCACGGACTCGGAGAAACCCTCGGACGCCAAGATCGGCCACACGTAACCCGAAGACCGCGGAACCCCAAGACCGCCGACAAGGAATCGAAGGACGCCGAACACCAAGTTCTCCTTCTCGGAGCCGAAGACCGACCCCGACGCTTCCCCTCATCCCGAAGACCGATCCCGGCGTTCGAAGATCGAACCAAACCCCTCGGAACTCCATGTTCTCCTACCCGGAGACCCCGAAGCCTTCGACACGGAGCACCGAGGATGTCTTCATGGGATGCCAAGACACCCGTCGAACCCCGAAGACCGAACCCCGTGGACCGACATGATCTTCTTCACGGATACGACAAGTACTTCCTCGAGGATGCCAAGTTCTTCACCCCGAATGCCAAGACCGACTCGATGCCGCGGACCCGACAAGATATTCGCAACGACAAGATCGGCACCGACCAGGGCGAATCCGATGCGCCCCGACGCCGAACCAAGCCCTTCTTCGCGGAACGCCAAGATCTACTTTGTTATCCGAGAACGATCCCGCCGAGACCGAACCCAGATCCGGACCCTGAGACCTGACCCCGAACCCCTCGGAGCCCAAGTTCGCCGAACCCTAATGTGATTCCCTATCCGAAACCCCATTATTTTTATAATATGACATTATCAACTGATGCATATTAAATGGTTCATGCATGCATACTTGTCTGTGGTTTGGGGGCATTATGCCGATTCACCTCATAATTAAATATGGATTCTATAGGCGGGATATCTTTGTCTTATCCCGGACTCCATTCAAATTGGCATAGCGAACCGAAGCCATGTTTTGTCTTGTTAATCCAACATTTAATTTGCGGGGTAGATAAATAACTGGAACCGTTTAATTAAATGTCGGAACCCCGGTTCCGCTTAATATTGCCTAGTTGCGTCACATCTGTGCCATGCCATACATCATACATGCATCATGCCTGATCTTCTGCCGTAGTATTAAATATTGCAACCGGTGTTTTGCTAGTGCTTTGCTTCTTCACGGATTAGGCCGATGAGTTGATGCGAGTGTCGACCTGACCCCCGGTGAACCTTCGGCAATGTTTTTCAGGCGAGCATCTCCCCCTTTCTACCTATCTTACTTTTATAGTATTTATTCCTCCCTGTTGATCTATTGCTATCTGTGTTGCGATGCTCTAGTTTTCGTGCCCGTGATATCCCTTGCAGCCTTATAACGCCTTGGACACATCCTATTACCTGTTGCTTGGTAGATAGTGGACTTGCGTGTCGTAGTCGCTTGCTCGAGTGCTGTTGTGTGTCGTCAAGTACCACAGTTGTTGGAGTAATGCCGCATGTTTAATGTTGGAGTTGATCAAGACTTTAATTACTGTTTAATAACTAAAATTGAAGTAGGTAATGTAGAGGCACCGGTGGGTGATAGACAATATTTGGTTTCCGACCGCTCACTGGTGTCCCGTAGGACCCCGAGTTCTTGACACCTATTCCGAGATCGAGCGCGCTAACCACATGTGGGATGTGTGGGCACCCCATCGATTAGTACCTGATTTCAAAGTATTGTACTGGGGGCCACAACTAGTTTGAGGTTTTATTTACTATTCTATACTTATGCCATGCTTTACTGCTTTATTTAAATTGTGCGATGTACTGCACCTGTACTGTTTAGGATCGGGAAAGCGTTTTGTGTATCGACAAGCCCATCATCTTTCGGGTTCCGATCGTTTATAGCCGTCACCCACCAAACCCCGAGTCCGTCTCGAGACCGGCCGACTTCGCTTGGGTAGACTTAGTGGGGTGGCCCCATGTACTTGCTTTGGGTCCGGGAAGCGTCATGACTTAGGCCCGCCGACATACCGATGGGTGTATGTTAATTGATACGCAAAAGGGTCAAGTGCGTGTGGATACTTTGGTGCACCCTCGAGGTTAAATCTTTTCGAAAAGCCGTGTCCGCGGTTATGGACGACTTGGAGCACAGTTCTCGATCATAGACAACTATAACTAAAGTTTACTGTTATAATTTGACTTGTATCCGATGTGACTAGTAATCAGCTCAACTACAATGGAATGGCTAAATAAAAGTACCAACAACTGCTGGGTTTTGGGATATCTCATGCTAATTGTATTTGACTAGTAAGTGTCGCAACTACCACGGAATGTTTAAATAAAACTGCCCATTGCTTATTTTATCAGGATGACTATCTATACTTGACTAGTAATTGCTGCAACGATAACTGAATAAATAAAACTGCCAACTGTGTGAGTTCCTCGGTTGACTTCCTCGTTTGGTGTCGAGGGGGAAATACCAGGATGGGTATGTTTGGTGGTAGTATCAGGATGGTTCCGAATAGGTCTTTCTTATCCCTCTCTGATAGCCGACAGTTATATCGAGTCTCTATAGGTTGTTTAGTACATGCTGCGCTGCCGCTTCAGTCCACCATACCTATGTAGGCGAGGACCGTCGAATTCTATTCTCGCCGTGTACTGGCCTCAGTACTGACCGCGCTCCTTTTTCCTTTGCCCTTTGTCGGCACCCCTTTTGTTTAAGAAGGTTTTGAGATCGACGTCGTTAGCAAGGTTACCCTTCCGGCTTGGCCTGGGCAGGGTTATGGACGCCATTGGTTATTCTTCAGGGCTCTTAGCTCAATTTGCATCTTGTCCGTACTCGGACGCTATATCGTTTTAAAGGTGATTTGGATCTTTGTATTGTACATCTGTATCCTTGACTCGTTGAGTCGCTGTTGTATATATATCTGTTCTGTGGGTCCCATCGAGGACTGTTGTGTAATGTTATTACTTTGTTTTCCACCCGCACGAAAGTGCCTGGTGGGCACCTTAGAATCGTTTCTATGCGGGTTTGGCGGGATTCGCTAAAACTTGCATAGGGCCGATTCTGAGGGTGTTACAGAGTTGTATCAGAGCCCAGCAGTTGCGATACCCCACAAGTCCAGCCTGTAGGATAACCTAGCTAACGGCCGAAGTAGAGTGTCAAAAACTATTTTGGTAAAATCGGTTGGATAGATCTGACTAGGTCTGTTTTACTCCTTACCCCTCTGCTGTTCTACCCTTACCTCTGCGTGTTTTGAATCCCCTCTCTCACCTTTCTTCAAGTCCAGGATTTCTCGTGGTTGGGTTCCGTCGTACCTTCAGGGTTTCGCTTCCTCCTTTGATAACGGTGTTCTACCATCCGGTGTTCATGCTATCCGAGGAATCCTTCGTCTGGTGGACTTCTCTATGTTCCTTCTCGTGCCTTCCGGTGTTTTCCGACGCGACGACATCATCTACGCCAGAACCGATGCAGAGTCTGCATCACTCCTTTGTTTCTGAACCTCGATTGTCGAGATCTTCAGTCTGATTCCGAGAATGGTTGCACGCTTTTCCACTGATTGTGCGGAGTAATAGTTTGGGTGCGTGATGGATTGGCCCCCATGCCGACTACCCCTTCTATTCGCTTTTGTACATTGAAGTGGATGAGAATGCATCGGTTCCCTCTTTCTATCGAAGCTAGGGGTGGCTTTATTTGTGGATACCTCTACCTTCGACTTTTTGTTCCCGGAGTGTTCTCTCGACGATCACGGACAACGACCTATTGTTAGTGGTGTCGCGAGGATCTACACGATGCGAGAAGATTCAGATTGCCGCCCTTCTTCCCGGAATCGTGAGGCGGATCTCGAGGGCGAGATCAATTGTTAGTGGTGTCGAATTGTGGCGCCCCGCAAAAACCACTCCTAGAAAACTGCGTTGTTTTGTGCATTGCATCATCATAACCGCATGCTCATGTCATCATGCCACATTGCATTTGAGCATCGACATCATCTTGCATTTGTTTGCATAAAACTATTTTCGAAAAACCTATTTTTGTTCTCTAAACGCCCCGTCCGGATTTCAAATTAAAACCCGGGTCTCCGGAATTATTTTGCTTTGTCTATCAACGGTTTTCAAAAGCCCCGTTTTAAATAAATAAAATGTTTAATTATTTTTAGGGGGCACCGAATCGGGCCATTCCTACCCAGTCGGCCACCCCAGTACAAAACCGTCTAAATATTTTCCTACCCCAACCTAATCTACCCACCCTGCCTCCACCTCACCTCGCCCAATCGGTGCCCGCCACCTCACCTTTCCATCTCCCCTAGCCAATCCCAGTCTGCCACCTCGCCCCACCCCACCAGCACCCACCGCCACCAACCCCGGCCCTCTCTCTCTCTCCACCAGGTCCACCTCCACCACCTCTCCCTTCCAATCCGGCCCCACCTCCCGCCACGTCCTCACACAACAACCACCCCCACTCCCTCACCCACCCAGACACGCACGCCAGACGCCACCGCCCCACCACACGCCTCCAGGGGCCCCCCACCACCGACCCCCACCGACGCGCTCGCCCCGCTCCCCTCTCCCTCCCCGCTTGCCCTCCTCTCTCTCTGCTCGCAGCCGCCGCCTGCTCGGCGTGCCCTGCCACCTCTCCGGCACCGCCGCCCCGAGGCCGCCTGTCCCCGGCCACGCCGACCCCGCTGCCGGAAGCCCCTCCGCCGCCTGCGACCGGCGACCCTCTGCGTCCTCTCCTCCGGCAGCAAGCTCCGCCCCACCCGTCCTCGACCCCGTCGGCCGCGCCCGCCCAGCGCGCCATGGCTCACCTCACCGCCTCCGCTCCCGTCGGCCCGCCTCCATCTGCCGCCGCCGCCTGCGGAGCTCCGTCCTCCTCCCCTGCTCTCGCCGTTGCCCGCGCCTGTCGACCTCTGCCCCGTCGTCGGTGACCCCGCGATCGAGCCCGCGCCACCCCGGCCCCAAGCTCGCCGTCGACCTGCCGTCGGTCTCGCTTTCCCGTGTCGCCGACCAGGACCTCCTCCCCGTCTTGCCCCGCCATCGGCCGCTCGCCCGTCCCTGTGGTCCTCACCCCGCAGCGCCTCCCCGCCAGGTTCGCCGCCGCGCGGTGCTGGCTCAGCAGCGCCCATGAAGCCATGGCCGACGCCTCTCCTCGTGGGGACCGTACTCCACCAGCTCCCTGTCGCCTCTGCCCAAAGCCACGCCCCGCCCGTGCTCTGGCCGCCCATCGTTGACACAAGTTCGATACTGATGTTCGATGCCGGAGTCCCAAGGTAAATCGAGAAGGTTGTCGAGCGACAAGGCCTCCTTCATGAAACTGACAAGGTCTACCACACGGGCGCACCACGGACTCGGAGAAACCCTCGGACGCCAAGATCGGCCACACGTAACCCGAAGACCGCGGAACCCCAAGACCGCCGACAAGGAACCGAAGGACGCCGAACGCCAAGTTCTCCTTCTCGGAGCCGAAGACCGACCCCGACGCTTCCCCTCATCCCGAAGACCGATCCCGGCGTTCGAAGATCGAACCAAACCCCTCGGAACTCCATGTTCTCCTACCCGGAGACCCCGAAGCCTTCGACACGGAGCACCGAGGATGTCTTCATGGGATGCCAAGACACCCGTCGAACCCCGAAGACCGAACCCCGTGGACCGACATGATCTTCTTCACGGATACGACAAGTACTTCCTCGAGGATGCCAAGTTCTTCACCCCGAATGCCAAGACCGACTCGATGGCGCAGACCCGACAAGATCTTCGCAACAACAAGATCGGCATCGACCAGGGCGAATCCGATGCGCCCCGACGCCGAACCAAGCCCTTCTTCGCGGAACGCCAAGATCTACTTTGTTATCCGAGAACGATCCCGCCGAGACCGAACCCAGATCCGGACCCTGAGACCCGACCCCGAACCCCTCGGAGCCCAATTTCGCCGAATCCTAATGTGATTCCCTATCCAAAACCCCATTATTTTTATAATATGACATTATCAACTGATGCATATTAAATGGTTCATGCATGCATACTTGTCTGTGGTTTGGGGGCATTATGCCGATTCACCTCATAATTAAATATGGAGTCTATAGGCGAGATATCTTTGTCTTATCCCGGACTCCATTCAAATTGGCATAGCGAACCGAAGCCATGTTTTGTCTTGTTAATCCAACATTTAATTTGCGGGGTAGATAAATAACTGGAACCGTTTAATTAAATGTGGGTGATAGACAATATTTGGTTTCCGACCACCTTTGGTGTCCGTGGGACCCGAGTTCTTGACACTGTTCGAGATCGAGCGCTAACCACATGTGGGATGTGTGGGCACCCCATCGATTAGTACCTGATTTCAAAGTATTGTACTGGGAGCCACAACTAGTTTGAGGTTTTATTTACTATTCTGTACTTATGCCATGATTTACTGCTTTATTTAAATTGTGCGATGTCTTTGCACTGTCTTTAGGATCGGGACACGTTACCTGTATCGACAAGCCCGATCATCTTTCGGGTTCCCGTCGTTTACCGTCCACCCAAACCGAGTCCGTCTCGAGACCGGCCGACTTCGTTGTGGGTAGACTTAGTGGGGTGGCCCCATGTACTTGCTTTGGTGCAGGAAGCGTCATGACTTAGGCCCCCGACATACCGATGGGTGTATGTTAATTGATCTAGCAAATGGGTCAAGTGCGTGTGGATACTTTGGTGCACCCCAGGTTAAATCTTTTGAAAAGCCGTGTCATGTTATGGACGACTTGGATCACAGTTCTCGATCATAGACAACTATAACTAAAGTTTACTGTTATAATTTGACTTGTATCCGATGTGACTAGTAATCAGCTCAACTACAACGGAATGGCTAAATAAAAGTACCAACAACTGCTGGGTTTTGGGATATCTCATGCTAATTGTATTTGACTAGTAAGTGTCGCAACTACCACGGAATGTTTAAATAAAACTGCCCACTGCTTATTTTATCAGGATGACTATCTATACTTGACTAGTAATTGCTGCAACGATAACTGAATAAATAAAACTGCCAACTGTGTGAGTTCCTCGGTTGACTTCCTCGTTTGGTGTCGAGGGGAAATACCAGGATGGGTATGTTTGGTGGTAGTATCAGGATGGTTCCGAATAGGTCTTTCTTATCCCTCTCTGATAGCCGACAGTTATATCGAGTCTCTATAGGTTCTTTAGTACATGCTGCGCTGCCGCTTCAGTCCACCATACCTATGTAGGCGAGGACCGCCGAATTCTAGTCTCGCCGTGTACTAGCCTCAGTACTGACCGCTCTCCTTTTTCCTTTGCCCTTTGTCGGCACCCCTTTTGTTTAAGCATGTTTTGAGATCGACGTCGTTAGCAAGGTTACCCTTCCGGCTTGGCCTGGGCAGGGTTATGGACGCCATTGGTTATTCTTCAGGGCTCTTAGCTCAATTTGCATCTTGTCCGTACTCGGACGCTATATCGTTTTAAAGGTGATTTGGATCTTTGTATTGTACATCTGTATCCTTGACTCGTTGAGTCGCTGTTGTATATATATCTGTGTTGTGGGTCCCATCGAGGACTGTTGTGTAATGTTATTACTTTGTTTTCCACCCGCACGAAAGTGCCTGGTGGGCACCTTAGAATCGTTTCTATGCGGGTTTGGCGGGATTCGCTAAAACTTGCATAGGGCCGATTCTGAGGGTGTTACACAGTGTGTGTAGCATGAGTATGTGGTGGTGGTATAACAAGCTTACTTATGACATACGGTGAATCAAGAGTAGCAGAGGTGTTTAGGACTGTACCTATTCTTGTAGTGGATGGTAAAATAGGGAACTTTGAACTTTCCATCACGAGACTTACCCTGATGAAAGGAGTAGCAGTGAACAATAATAGATCCAAGTGAACTTACAAATAAAGCTATGCTCCCTAGCAACAGCGCTAGAAAATAGTCTTGATGACCCACAAGTATAGCGGATCGCAACAGTCTTCACGGGTAGTATTACCCAATTTATTGATTCGACACAAGGGGAGCCAAAGAATACTTGCAAGCTTAACAACTGAGTTGTCAATTTTGTTGCACCTGGAAATAGTTCTTGCTCATAGAAGTTTATCAGTAGCAACAGTTTGGTAGTAGCAATAGCAAGGCAACGGTAGCAGTAAAATAGGAGCATTAGTAATAGTAACTGTAAACAGTGGGATTCGAGTGTGGTAGGTATAGGGATGGATGGACGGGCATTGCATGGACGATTATAAACATGTAACTTCAAGATCTAGGGCATTGCAGATAAATAATAACAAGCATCCAAGTACTAAACAATCCTAGGCATTGCTCCATATATAGTCATACGTGCTCGTAAGAGAACTTGCACAACATCTTTTGTCCAGCCAGCCCGTGGCAGCGGGGCCTCTAGGGAACTACTGGAAATTAAGGTGCTCCTTTTAATAGAGTGCCGAAGCAAATCATTAACACTCCGTGAACACATGTGATCCTCACAACACAACCATCCCCTCTGGTTGTCCCAATTATTGTCACTTCGGGGCCTTTGGATCAGGACAATGATATGTGTACACAACTTGCAGATAAGATCACAAACAATACTATCATAATGATTCAATAAAGTTTAGATCTGAGATCATGGCACTCGGGCCCTAGTAACAAGCATTAAGCACAACAATTTGCAACAAAGTCAAATAGCACTAATAGAGATACTAGGCACTATGCCCTAACAATCTTATTCGATTACAAGATAGAACTCATCCAATCCCTACCATACCCATAGCCTACAATGGGGGATTACTCACTCATGGATGGGGGAAACATCGATGGTTGATGGAGAGACGTTGGTGATGACGATGGCGATGATCCTCTCCAAATTCCCTGTCCCGGCAGGGTGCCAGAACAGAGTTTCTGGATCCGAATCTTGGTTTCTGATGGTGCCGGCGGAGCGGAACTATTTCTAAAAAAACGTCGAATCCCCCTCGATTTTTAGGTCAAGGGGCAACTTATAGGCGCAGAGGGAGCCCGAGGGGGTGCCTGGGGTGGCCGCACCCTCCTAGGCACGGGGCAGGGCCCACCCACGCCTGGCAGGGGTGTGGGCCCCCGAGGCCTCCACTCAGTTTCGTCTTCTGGCTCCATGGATCTTCTGGTGAAATATAATTTTTGGCATATTTTCCAGAATTTTTCCTGATAGTCGATTTTCTGCACAAAAACTAGACACCAAGGTAATTCTGCTAAAAATAGCGTCAGTCCGTGTTAGTTGTATCCAAATCACACAAGTTTAGAGGAGAAACAATAGCAAAAGTTTTCGAGAAAGTAGATACGTTTTGGACGTATCACCTAGCACACCAGATGTACATCTGATACGTCGTAAACGTATCTATAATTTTTGATGTTCCATGCTTGTTCAGTATCTACTTTGCTTTGTCTTCTCTTTGAGGTATTTTTATATGTTTTTTGGGACTAACCTATGATGCCAGAGTTCCAGTTGCCTGTTTTCTATTGTTTTTGGTTCCAGAAAAGTCAGAAAATGAATTTTCTCAGAATTGGACGGGACAAAAGCCAAAGTCAATATTTTACCATGGGGAATACGGAGCCAGAAGACGAGATGGAGAAGGGACTCAAGGGGGCCACACCCCTGGCCGCACGGCCTGTCCCGCGCCTGGGGGGGGGTGCAGCCGCCTCAGGCACCCCTCGGCCTCCCTCCTCACCTATAAGAATCCCCCGATACCAAAACCCTAAGGACCCGATCAATCTTCCACGAAACTGTCCGTATCCGCCACCACCATCTTCCCTAGATCGGGAGGGATTTGAAGCTCTTCCCGGCACCCTACCGGAGGGGAGAGATCATCCCGTAGGCCTTCTTCATCACCATGCCATCCTCCGGTATGATGCGTGAGTAGTTACACCTTGGACTACAAGTCCATGTAGTAGCTAGATGGTTGTTTCTCCTCCTTTGTGCTACCATGTTTAGATCTTGTGAGCTCCGTTCATGATCAAGATCATCTATTTGTAATCATGCATGTTGTGTTTGCGGGGATCCGATGGATATTGAGATTAATATGTCAGATTGGTTAATGATTCTGTCTTATTGATTCTATCATGTCTGTGTTGTTTGAGATCTTGCATGCTCTCCGTTTCTAGTAGCTATATTGGCCAAGTAGATGCTAGTGACTCCAAGAGGGAGTATTTATGCTTGATATTTCATGTCTCTATTGAATCTGGGGAAGTGACAGAAATCTCTAAGGTTGTAGATGTGCTGTTGCTACTAGGGAGAAAACAACACTATCTTGTTCATGGAACAATTGTATTGTTTATTTTACATACTTTGCTTAAAGCAGTTATCTGTTGCTTGCAACTTAATACTGGAGGGGGTTCGGATGATAACCTGAAGGTGGATTACTAGTCATAGATGCAGTTGGATGGCGGTCTATGTATATTGTTGTAATGCCCAATCAAATCTCATAGGATCATGAATATATAGTATTGCATTGTGCTCTGTCCTGTCAATTGCCCCGCTGTAATTTGTTTACCCAGCATGTTATGTTGTTTATCTTAAGGAGAACACCTCTAGTTAACTATGGACCCCGGTCCAATCTTTACCATTGATACATCTTCCACTGTTCCTGTTTACTTTTTGCAAACCACCATTACCTTCCACACCATACAGTTAATCCTTTGTTTTCAGCAAACCGGTGAGATTGACAACCTCACTGTTCGTTGGGGCAAAGTCTTGAGTTTGTGTTGTGAAGGTTTCCAAGTTGGTAGCAACACCTTTGAGTCGTTTCCCTCCTCCTACTGGTTCGATAACGTCAGTTTTGTTCTGAGGGAAAACTTGCTGTTGTGCTCATCATACCTTCCTCTTGGGTTTTCCCAACGAAGCTCTACAGTGATCTGAGCTACACATCATCAAGCTATTTTCTGGCGGCGTTGCTGGGGATTTAAAGAAGAAGAAGATCCCACGTTAACAATGCACCATAAGCTATTTTTTGGCACCGTTGTGGGGGAGGCTAAGGACGGCTTCACAAGGGGAGTCCTTCACAACCTTTCTCTTTACTTTTTTTATTTTGCTTAGTTTCTTTTGCCTTGTCTTGCGTGCCACTTTTTATCAAAACTCTAAAAAAATTAGTTTCATTTGGTTTGATTTATTTTATCAAAAACACAAAAACTTATTTCTTCCCATAGTTGTCACCTTGCTCTAGCTCACCATGTTAATCCCTAAGTTCACCCTGAAAGACCTTTCAATAGGTAGTGGGTCAATAATTGGGAAAGAAAATATTGAAGAATTCTTTAATCATGTTAACAAACATGAGGAAAACCCATTTGATGAAAGTAGTGAACCTAAGAGAGATGAGAAAGGATCCTCTAAAACTCATTTGGATGAGATACCTTTCCTAGTTGAAGAGATTTCGAGTATTGTTCTTAATGCTTCTTTATTTGAAAATACTTGATTCTTGCTTCTTATGCCTAACTTAAATGCGTTAAAGAAAAGTACTTCTTGGGAGATAACCCAATAATTTTATTGAGTCTTGGAAGTTATTACTTCTGTAATAACCTCTCATTATTATTTTTGTTTGAATTTTGTGCCAAGAATAACCTCTAATGAGAGGGAAGTAAGATTTGGGGAGTTGCTGTCCCGAAACAGATTTTTGTGCTCCACTTTAAAAATTCATGTAAATCTCTATAAGTTAGATTGAGCTGTAATTTTCTGAATAAATCCCCCAGGTTGTTAGCTAACTTTCATTAGTTCAACAATTTTTTATTTGAGCAACAAAAGGTCTTCGAAAAAATCGGTTTTCACCTGCTAGTCTGTTTTGACAAATTTCTGCCATTATTTGCATTTGCTTCTTATTGATTCCTTTTTGGGTTCTTTTTGGGAAATTGACTTTTTGAGGGAATTGCTATAGTAGCTTGTGTCTTTAGTTAACGTTTTGATGTTTTAAAACTAAGCCGCAAAGGTCTATTATCTTTTGAATGCACTAATGAAGATTGTGTGAAGTTTTGTATGAAGGAAAATTTCCAGGTATAGGGAAATAGTGATGTACTGAGATGAAGAATGGACAAAACCTCAATCTTGGGGATGCCACCCCGTGTTACCCCAAGAAATATTCAAGAGGTACAAGCATCAAATCTTTGGGATGCCCAAGCCATCCCCTTCTTCATTGATGGATCAGTTGATGTGGAGCCTGTTGGGAACCCTAAGAGCAAGGTGTGAAGCGGCACAGAAGCAAGTCTTCCCTCAGTAAGAAACCGAGGTTATCGAACCAGTAGGAGGAATGAAACATCACACAGGTGTTGCAAGCAACGTGGAAACCTGCACAACACAAACTCAATACTTTGCCCCAACTAACAGTGAGGTTGTCAATCTCACCGGTTGCTGTAACAAAGAATTAACTGTATGGTGTGGAAGGTGATGATGGTTTGTAGCAAGTAAACAAGTAACAGTGGAAGATACATCACTGGTAAAGATTGGACCGGGGTCCATAGTTCACTAGAGGTGCTCTCTTTAGATAAATAACATGGCAAGAAGGGTAAACAAATTACAGCAAGACAATTGACAGGAACTGAGCTAGGCATAACAATGCAATACCAGACAAAAAGATCCTATGCGATTCGATTTTGCAATACAACAATATACATAGACTGCCATCCAACTGCATCTATGACTAGAAGTCCACCTTCAGGTTATCATCCGAACCCCCTCCAGTATTAAGTTGCAAGCAACAGACAACTGCTTTAAGCATAGTGTGTAAGGTAAACAATACACTTGTTCCATGAACAAGAGACCATTGTTTTCTCCCTAGTGACAACAACACATCTACAACCGAAGAGATTTCTGTCACTTCCCTTGACTAGAGGCATGAACCCACTATCGAGCATAAATACCCCCTCTTGTTGTCACTAGCAACTACTTGGCCAAGATAGCTACTAACAACGGAGAGCATGCAAGATCACAAACAACACAGACATCATAGTATCAAATAGACAAAACCATTAATCAATCTGACATAGTAATCTCAATATCCATCGGATCCCCGCAAACACAACACGCATGATTACAAATAGATTAGATCTTGATCATGAACGGAGCTCACAAGATCTATACATGAAAGCACAAGGAGGAGATACAACCATCTAGCTACTACATGGACCCGTAGTCCAAGGTGGAATTACTCACGCTTCATACTGGAGAAGGAAGGCCTTCGGGATGATCTCCCCTCTGGCAGGGTGCCGAGAAGAACTTCAGAACCCCCCGATCTAGGGACGATGGTGGCGGCGGCTATAGAAGGTTTCGTGGAGTTTTGATCGGGTGCCTAGGGTTTTTGTCTCGGGGGCTTCTTATAGGCGAAGAGGCGAGGCTGGGAGGCGACCAGGGGGGCCACACCCTGCCCAGGCGTGGGCCCACCCTGGCCGCGCCTAGGGGAGAGTGTGGAAGCCCTGGCTCACCTCTCCGTCTCTCCTCTAGACTTCGTGTCGCCCACGGTAAAATATTGACTTTGGCTTTTGTCCCGTCCAATTACGAGAATATTGATTTTCTGCCTTTCTGGAACCAAAAACAGAAGAAAACAGGCAACTGGCACTGTGGCAACTTCTTAATAGGTTAGTTCCAGAAAAGATATAAAAACACCTCAAAGTGTAGACAAAGCAAAGCAAAGTAGATACTAAACAAGCATGGAACATCGAAAATTATAGATACATTTCCGATGTATCAAGCATCCCCAAGTTGAACTCATGCTCGTCCTCGAGTAGGTAAGTGATAAAAGAATAATTTTTGAGGTGACATGCACCATCAAAACCAAGATCAAACCATTTGCAAGCATTGAAAATCTGGGATCAAAGAACTCTAAACATGTGCATGAAAGATGGAGTTCTAACAATAAGACAAAGTAACTAAGCATGCAACATGAAAGGCTACAAACAAAGATCATGAATAACATGCATTGAAAAATGTTTGTTTGTTTCACATACAGAAAACATGGCATAGTGGCATTCTGCTTGTTACTCATGGAGTAGCAAATATATGCATAGGACACCTTCAAAGTTCATAAGAGTGACTAGATACAAAAAGCACAAGAATAAGCAATATCACAATATGCATCAATCAATAAGTTTTGGGACACTACACACAAAATGTCAACTATGCTCTCTTAATGGTGGCTAAAGGATAGAAGGTGGAGACTCAAATAATCGTGGAAGAAAGGCCCTTTACACAGGGAAGCAGGGATTTCAAGTTTCAAAAAGAGCTTCCAAAAATTATGGTACTTGTTAGCTTTCAGCCCTCATTGCCCGTATAATAAGCATCTTGAAGTGATTAAGCTTAAAGTGAACAAACTATGGAGTATATGCTTGACAAAGTATAAGTTGGCAATCTCAAGTCCCTTGAATACGAGGCCACACCTCATGCTACTCAACTTCAGTCACCTGTAAGTTCTTGTCATAGTAAGTATATGCGTATCATAGAGAACCGCCAACAAGGTACCCCTTGCACATGGTACATGAGCTATCCCATAACCAAAATGACAAGGCAAGCAGACAATGAGGATCTCAACGATATTTTTATTTATTATTTGCATAGATTTTTATTGAGGATTCTTCAAAGATAGCTCATTATGGTGATGCTGCAAGTTTACACCATGATTAGGCATGGATTAGGCTAGAGGCCCAGGCGTTTCTCTAACACAAAATACATAACTCCATGGACTTACAAGCCCCCTCTTTATTTCACACCGGTGACATCCATAGACAAAAGAGCATGATATCAACTGTGTACAAAGTACAAGTGCAATGTTGAAAACGTTCCCCATGACATCATGGTTCTGCTAATTCCAACGTATAAGTGCAAGCATATACAACATAGATGACACAATCTTTCAAGTTTATTAGGGGCAAAGAATATAAAGTGTGCCATCAATTTCGTGAGGGCTTTAATGACCAAGTTTTCACATAACAAAATACTTTTTAATTGGAAGATAGCTGAAAACAAGAATATACTTGGAATGGTGTAATTCACCATGCATAGGAATTTATAGTGGACACTTTGGAATAACTTGGTTTCTTGGGATTTGGAAGCATGAGTAAAACTTACTCATACAAGTGGAGGCTAGCAAAAGACTGGGAGCAACCAGCTAGGAGAGCAATAATGGCCATAATCATGTAGAGCAACAAAACATTACTAATCAAAGCATAGATTGGTACTATAAGTCAAGGACTAAACGATCATAGAGGCTATGATGACTTGTTCATAGTCATAACATGGTGTGAGCATGTGCCAAGTCAACCCAAACAAATCATCAAAGGAGAATATCGCAATACTATGCTTTTGCATGCTAAAACAACACATGATTCCTTCAAGGCACACTAAGCAATCTCAATTGTTTGGAACAAGACATGATACAACAATAATCACTAAGCATAAGGTCAAAACAACACCTAGCATGTCATGCTAAAGTCTATGTCACAGTCAAAGCAAGCTCCTCTTGCACTTTCAAGCAGGAACTTCCTACTCCTTTCCAACACCAATTGACTTATTTGAAACAACACAGCGAGAACGGGGATCCAAACTACTTTATTTAAGCAAACTAAACAACTAAGCAAACCAAATGAAAACTAAGATGCTCCAAGAACAACACAACAGTGCATGAAACAATAAAAACGAAGTGTCTAGACAGACTTGAGCTTTTTATTAATGAAGAAGGGGATGCCTTGGGCATCCCCAAGCTTTGACGCTTGTACCTCTTGGATATTTCTTGGGGTTACACTGGGGTGGCATCCCCAATCTTGAGCTTTTGTCCATTCTTCATCTCATTACATTATTCTCTCTTTACACCTGAAATTTTTCCTTCATACAGAACTTCACACAATCTTCATTAGCAATATTAGTGTATTCAAAAGATAATAGACCTTTAGGTTTAGCTTTGGAATAGCAAAACTTTTCACTACAAACACAAGCTACTATAGAAACTCCTTCAAAAAGCTCAATTTCCCAAAAGAGAACTAAAAAAGGAATCAATAAGAAGCAAATGCAAATAATGGCAGAAATCTGTCAAAACAGACCATCAGGTAGAAACCAATTTTTTTCGAAAATCTTCTGTTGCTCAAATAAATAAGTGTTGAACTAACAAAAGTTATCTAACATACTGGGGGATTTATTCGTAAATTTTCAGCTCAATCCGACTTATAGATACTCTTCACGAATGTTTATGGTGGAGGACAGAAATCTGTTTCGGGATAGCAACTCCCCGAATCTTACTTCCCTCTCATTAGAGGTCATTCTTGGCACAAAAAGGAAACAAAAAGGATAAGGAGAGGTCATTACTTAAGTAATAACTTCCAAGACTCAAGTAAACTCTTGGGTTATCTCCCAACAAGTACTTTTCTTTAACGCCTTTAAGTTAGGCACGAAAAGTTTGAGAAGATGCTCCCATAAGAAATATAAATTGAAGTAAAAGAGAGAATCAAGAAGCAAATTCAAAACACATTTAAGTGTAACCCACTTCCTATGCATAGGAATCTTTTACACAAATAAATTTAAAAATAACAAAGTGACAAGCATAGGAAGATAAAACAAGAGTAACTTCAAAACTTTCAGCACATAGAGAGGTGTTTCGGCACCATGAAAAATTCTACAACCATACTTTCCTCTCTCATAATAATTTCCTGTAGCATCATGAATAAACTCAACAATATATCTATAACATAAAGCATGCTTTTCATGATCTACAAACACATAATTTCTATTAAGCTCAAAAATAGTGGGATTAAAACCTTCACAGGTTTTACCCAAAGTAGATATTTCAAAAGTATCCACAGGAACATAACAATCATCCTTCTTTGGTAAGCATGGGGGACAATCAAATAATGCAAGGGATAAAGAGCTACTCTCATTAGAAGGTAGGCATGGGTAGATAATCCATTCTTCCTCCTTTTGTTCATCACTGTCCTCCTCTTTTTCATATAATTAGCTTCTAGTTTCAACAATTTCTTCTTCCATAGGCTCCTGCAAGGCATTAGTCTCTTCCATTTCTGGAAAGCATCTATTAAAATATTCAACAATATAGCCATTTGCATCCTTGTAATTATCAAAGCAGAATTTAAGTATCTCATAAACCTCATATTCATAAGGTGCATCATTAGTATTTTCAAGCAAACTGGCAACTTCCAAAGCACCCTTCAAAGCAATAAATTCTTCAATTTGTTCTACATCATAAAGGTCATAATTTCCCTTAACATAATAAGATATGGTAACATTATCATTATACTCACACTGAAAAGGAAGGTGTTTATACCTCCTACAGCAATAAGATTTGTCAAAGTAATAAGTAAAATTATAAGTAGAGCACACGTCTCTAGCAATAGTATTCAACTTATCAATTTGTTCCCATAAGTATTTCCCTTTTTGTGACAAACGGTGTTCCTTATAATAATACTTTTGTTATTCCGTGAACCCACCTTGCCAGTAAGAACTAGTTTCAAAAAAACCATCCATTGATAGAAAGCATGATCAAGCAAGGCAATAACAGACCAACAACTAGAGCAGGAACTAATTTTTGTGTGTTTTTGATAAGAGAAAGCAAACCAAACTAAACTAATTTTTTTGGATTTTTTGATAAGAGGCAGACAAAACCGAGCAAATGAAACTAAGCAAACTAAAAAGAAAGTAAAGAGAAAGGAAGTGGAGGAATCCCCTTGTGAAGACGTCCTTAGCCTCCTCGGCAACAGCACCAGAAAACTTGTTGATGGCTTAGTTGATGTGGAACCTATTGGGAACCCCAAGAGCAAGGTCTGAAGCAGCACACCAGCAGTCTTCCTTCAGTAAAAAACCGAGGTTATCGAACTAGTAGGAGGAAGGAAACGTCACACAAGTGTTGCAAGCAACGTGGAAACCTGCACAACACAAACTCAAGACTTTGCCCCAACTAACAGTGAGGTTGTCAATCTCACCGGTTGCTGTAACAAAGGATTAACTATATGCTGTGGAAGGTCATGATGGTTTGCAGCAAGTAAACAAGTAACAATGGAAGATGTATCAATGGTAAAGATTGGACTGGGGTCCATAGTTCACTAGAGGTGCTCTCCTTAGATAAACAACATGACATGAAGGGTAAACAAATTACAGCAGTGCAATTGAAAGGAACTGAGCTAGGCATATTAATGCAATACCAGACAAAAAGATCCTATGAGATTCAATTGGGCAATACAACAATATACATAGACCGCCATACAACTACATCTATGACTAGAAGTCCATCTTCAGGTTATCATCCGAACTACCTCCACTATTAAGTTGCAAGCAACAGACTACCGATTTAAGAAAAGTGTGTAAGGTAAACAATCCACTTGTTCCATGAACAAGAGACTGTTGTTTTCTCCCTAGTGGCAACAACACATCTATAGCCGAAGAGATTTCTATCACTTCCCTTGGAAACTAGAGGCATGAACCCACTATCGAGCATAAATACCCCCTCTTGGAGTCACTAGCAACTACTTGGCCAAGATAGCTACTAACAACAGAGAGCATGCAAGATCACAAACAACACAGACATCATAGTATCAAATAGACAAAACCATTAATCAATCTGACATAGTAATCTCAATATCCATCGGATCCCTGCCAACACAATATGCATGATTACAAATATATTAGATCTTGATCATGAATGGAGCTCACAAGATCTATACATGAAAGCACAAGGAGGAGATACAACCATCTAGCTACTACATGGACCCGTAGTCCAAGGTGGAACTACTCACGCTTCATACCGGAGAAGGAAGGCCTCCGGGATGATCTCCCCTTCGGCAGGGTGCCGGGAAGAACTTTAGATCCCCCCGATCTAGGGACGATGGTGGCGTCGGCTACAGAAGGTTTCGTGAAGTTTTGATCGGGTGCCTAGGGTTTCTGTCTTGGGGGCTTCTTATAGGCAAAGAGGCGAGGCTGGGAGGCGACCAGGGGGAGCACACCCTGCCTAGGCGCGAGCCCAGCCGAGCCGTGCCTAGGGGGGTGTGGCAGCCCTGGATCGCCTCTTCGTCTCTCCTCTGGACTTCGTGTCGCCCACGGTAAAATATTGACTTTGGCTTTTGTCCCGTACAATTCTGAGAATATTGATTTTCTGCCTTTCTGGAACCAAAAACAGAAGAAAACAAGCAACTAGCACTGTGGCAACTTGTTAATAGGTTAGTTCCAGAAAAGATATTAAAACACCTCAAAGGGTAGACAAAGCATAGAAAAGTAGATATTAAACAAGCATGGAACATCAAAAATTATAGATACTTTTCTGACGTATCATTCATCAATAAAAATCTCAGGTCTTTCTAGACACTTCGTTTTTATTGTTTCATGCACAATTGTGTTGTTCTTGGAGCGTCTTAGTTTTCGTTTTTGGTTTTGGTTTGTTTATTTCCTTGAATAAAGTAGTTGGACCCCGTTTTCGCTGTGTTGTTTCAAATAAGTTGATTGGTGTTGGAAAGGAGTAGGAAGTTCTTGCTTTAGTAGTACAAGAGGAGCTTGCTTTGATTGTGACCTAGAATTTATCATGTAATGCTAGATGTTTTTTGACCTTATGCTTAGTGATTATTGCTGTAGCATGACTTGCTCCAAAAAATTAGGATTGCTTGATGTGCCTTGAAAGAATCATGCGTTGTTTTAGCATACAAAAGCATAGTATTGTGGTATTCTCCTTTGATGCTTTATTTTGGTTCACTTGGCACATGCTCACACCATGTTATGACTATGAACCAGTCACCATAGCCTCTATGATCATTTAGTTCTTGACTTCTAGTACCACTTTATGCTTTGATTAGTAATGTTTTTTCGCTCTACATGATTATGGCCATTATTACTCTCTTAGTTGGTCGCTCCCAGTCTTTTGATAGCCTCCACTTGTATGAGTAAGCTCTACTCATGCATCCAACTCCCAATAAACCAAGTTATTCCAAAGTGTCCACTATAAATTCCTATGCATGGTGTGTTACACCATTCCAAGTATATTCTTGTTTTGTCTATCTTCCAAATTAAACTTGTTATGTGAAACTTAGTGATTAAAGCTCTCACAAACTTGATGGCACACTTTATTTTTCTTGCCCCTAAATAAACTTGAACCATTGTGTCATCTATGTTGTATATGCTTGCACTTATACGTTAGAATTAGCAGAACCATGCTGTCATGGGGAACGCTTTCAACATTGCACTTGGTACATGTTACCCAATTGATATCATGCTCTTTTGTTTGCAGATGTCGTCAGTGTTAAATAAAAGAGGAGCTTGTAAGTCCATGGAGTTATGTATGTGTGTTAGAGAAATGCCTGGGCCGCTAGCCTAAGCCATGCCTAATCATGGTGGAAACTTGCAGCATCACCATAATGATCAATCTATGATGCTTTCTTCTTATATAAAAAAGAGGAAAGTGAGAAAAAAGCACCATTTTCCCATGGTAAATAAGAAGATTGCTGAGATGCTCATTATCTGCTTTCCTTGTCATTTCTGATATGGGATAGCTCATGTGTCATGTGCAAGGGGTACCCCGTTGGCGGTTCTCTATGATACACATGTACTTACTATGACAAGAACTTACAGGTAATTAAAGTTGAGTAGCAAGAGGAGCAGCCCTCGTACTCAAGGGAAATGAGATTGCCAACTTATACTTTGTCAAGCATATACTCCATAGTTAGTTCACTTTAACCTTAATACCTTCAAGATGCTTATGATAGGGGCAATGAGAGCTGAAAGCTAACAAGTACCATAATTTTTGGAAGCTCTTTATGAGACTTGAAATCCCTGCTTCCCTTTTATGAAGGGCCTTTCTTCCACTATTATATTGAGTCTCCACCTTCTATCCTTAGGCACAAATTAAGAGAGCATAGTTTCCATTCTTAGTTCTATGTGCATTGTCCCAAAACTTATTGATTGATTCATAATGTTGATATTGCTTGCTCTTGAACTATTTGTATCTAGTCACTCATATGAACTTTGAAGGTGTCCTATGCATTTATTGCTACTCCATGAGGGACAAGACGAATGCCACTATGCTATGTTTTCTATATGTGGAACAAACAAACGTCTTTCAATGCATTGTTATTCATGATCTTTGTTTGTATCCTTTCATGTTGCATGCTTAGTTACTTTGTCTTACTGTTAGAACTTCTTTCATGCTCATGTTTGGAGTACTTTGATCCCAGCTTTCAATGCTTGCAAATGGTTTGATCTTGATTTTGATGGTGCATGTCGCCTAAAAAATTATTCTTTTTATCACTTACCTACTCAAGGACGAGCAGGAGTTAAGCTTGGGGATGCTTGATACGTCGTAAACGTATCTATAATTTTTGATATTCCATGATTGCTTAGTATCTACTTTGCTTTGATTTATCTTCTCTTTGAGGTATTTTTATATGTTTTTTTGGACTAACCTATTAACAAGATGCTACAGTGCCAGTTGCCTGTTTTCTGTTGTTTGTGGTGCTAGAAAAGTCAGGAAATGAATATTCTCGGAATTGGATAGGACAAAAGCCAAAGTCAATATTTTACCGTGGGGAATACGAAACCAGAAGACGAGACGGAGAAGGGCCTCGAGGGGGCCACACCCCCTGGCCGCGCGGCCTGGCCTAGCCTGCACCTAGGGGGGTGCAGCCGCCTCGGGCACCCCCTCAGACTCCCTCTTCATCTATAATAAGCCCCCGATACCTAAACCCTAAGGACCTGATCAATCTTCCACGAGACAATCCGTAGCCGCCACCATCGTCCCTAGATCGGGGGGGGGATCTGAAGCTCTTCCCAACACCCTGCCGGAGGGGAGAGATCATCCCGGAGGCCTTCTTCATCACCATGCCAGCCTCCGGTATGATGCATGAGTAGTTCCACCTTGGACTACAGGTCCATGTAGTAGCTAGATGGTTGTTTCTCCTCCTTTGTGCTACCATGTTTAGATCTCGTGAGCTCCGTTCATGATCAAGATCATCTATTTGTAATCATGCATGTTGTGTTTGCGGGGATCCGATGGATATTGAGATTACTATGTCAGATTGGTTAATGATTCTATCTTATTTATTCTATCATGTCTGTGTTGTTTGAGATCTTGCATGCTCTCCGTTTCTAGTAGCTATCTTGGCCAAGTAGATGCTAGTGACTCCAAGAGGGAGTATTTATGCTCGATAGTGGGCTCATGCCTCTATTGAATCTGGGGAAGTGATAGAAATCTCTAAGTTTGTAGATGTGCTATTGCTACTAGGGAGAAAACAACAATCTCTTGTTCATGGAACAATTGTATTGTTTACTTTACACACTTTGCTTAAAGCAGCTATCCGTTGCATGCAACTTAATACTAGAGGGGGTTTAGATGATAACTTGAAGGTGGATTACTAGTCATAGATGTAGTTGGATAGCGGTCTATGTATATTGTTGTAATGCCCAATCAAATCTCATAGGATCATGAATGTCTAGTATTGCATTGTTATGCCTTGCTCTGTCCTGTCAATTTCCCCGCTGTAATTTGTTTGCCCAACATGTTATGTTGTTTATCTTAAGGAGAACACATCTAGTGAACTATGGACCCTAGTCCAATCTTTACCATTGATACATTTTCCACTATTCCTATTTACTTTCTACAAACCACCATTACCTTCCACACCGTATAGTTAGTCCTTTGTTTTCAGCAAACTGGTGAGATTGACAACCTCACTGTTCGTTGGGCGAAGTCTTGAGTTTGTGTTGTGCAGGTTTCCAAGTTGCTAGTAACACCTTTGAATCATTTCCTTCCTCCTATTGGTTCGATAACCTCAGTTTCTTTCTGAGGGAAAACTGGCTGCTGTGCTCATCATACCTTCCTCTTGGGGTTTCCCAACGAAGCTCTACAGTGATCTGAGCTACACATCATCAAGATCTAGCTCAAAATAAATAAATCCCCATAAAATGTAAGGTATGAGAGGACTCACGTTGCTTTCATTGTCTCGGTGATATTCACGCGTTTCCTGGTTGTATCCCCGTGAAGACATGACAAGAAGGAGGTGGAGGAGCGGGGTGGAAATGGGAGAGGTTGCTGGTGGGGTGGCGTGCCGCCTGCTAGCGGCTAAGGGGTGGAGTGAGGACAGTGGCTTCGAGGGGAAGGGGGAGAATTAAAGAACGCCAACCCTACCAACAAAGTCCAACAGTGTTATAACACGAACACATCTAACGTCTTATGTGCGCGACACATGGAAAGCGTGACACTAACAGGTGGATCACGCACGATTATTAAGGAATACTCCCTCCGTCCGCAAATAAGTGTAGTTCTAGCTTTTTATTAAGTCAAACTTTATCAAATTTGACCAAATTTATAGATAAATATAACAACATGTATTACACCAAGGAGTATTATTACAGAACTACGACTAACATACATTCGTATGACAAATATGCTCTCCACACCGGACTAGTATTGATTACGGCTTACATTTAAGCACAACATAAGTTCTCCAATTCCCTGTCGGTTTTCTCGATGCGAATGCAGAAATTGATCTACTTGGCCGGTCCAGCATTGACAAGGTACTTGGATGGCACACAAAGGACCGACCTCAGGTCCGTAAACTCCACCTCGCCCAGCTTCATGCAGCTAGGCGACACGGCCCTCACATGCACTGCGTCGGGCGATGGCGGCTGGGTGTGCGACCACATACTCATAGTGTACATCGGTCATGCGCATGAGACCGACCTGACGCATACCGCATACACGAAGGTGGGCCCAGGGACGATTCCTGGAATGATTCCCGAAACGCGAGCGGTGATGGTCAAGACAAAAATAGAGTCGTCCCCCCCAGCAAAACGATTCGGCGGCATACCGGCTCAGGGAACGACACGTGCTCTTGGAGAAGAATGGAGTAGCCATAGGAGAGCCTAATCAATTCGATCGGTTGATCCCTTGCAAGGTGGACCACGAGCTTTGCCGGCAGGCCGGTGTAGTTGCAGCCGGGCTCCATGCAGCCGCACGCGCCATGCCGACACGCGAGCTCGTGCCCTGGGAGCACGTAGTAGGGGTAATGGCGAGAGCATCCATGGTGGGAACACTCGATCCCGTACGTCGCTTGGATGTTGCGCGTGAGGACTCCTCTAGATTCAAGGGCTAACGATCTGAGTACTCCTTGCTATGCGGCTCCCACATCTGAAGATCATCGAGAAATCAGAGAATAGATGTGCAGTTAGTTAAGCCGACAATAGGAATTTGTAAGATAAATTGAAACGCTAGTCAAATGATTTCCTACCTTAGGGTTCAACACTACTAGGAAAAGTGCTATACGTAATCAGCACATCTGTGGCTCACATGGTTGAAGTGCCCCACGGCTAAAATAGGCGTGGCTCACCTATGGGCAGTGCCCTACTAGTAACTAGAACAACCGTGGCGCACATGTGGTATGTGCTCCATATGTGTGTGTGGGCCAGGGGGCCTGCCAGCCGCATGCCACATACCCATAGCGCACATGGGGTAAGTGTACTACGGTTGTTAGGGATAGCCATAGCGCACATGTGGCAAGTGCGCTACGGCTATATGAAGCCCCCTTTGCTCCTTAAATGGGGAAACACATCTGTGACGCACTCTGGCATGTGCGCCACGGTTGCTTTTAATGCTTGTGGCGCACTAGGGCCATGTGCGCCACGGATGTGTCGACCATTTTTTTGGCAGCTCCACTTTATGCACATGTGATCATCCACCACCCACACTTCACTTTCCCCTCCTTCTTCCTCCTTAGATCTAGTCAGGATCCTTCTCCTTCCCACCTCAATTTATCCACTCATTCACCATTTTTAGCATGTAGAACTTGCCTTGGATGTTACATACATAATAGAGGAAGCTCTTCGGTCTCACGCGCACCTCCTTTCTTCTCTCGCGATTGGTCTCTCATCTCGGTAAGTTGTCCATGTAAGGATGTGTTCATGTGTATATGGATGATATGCTCATATGTATGTAGATGATCAATGCTCATGTGTGTATGGAGAGGATCGATGCTCATGTGTGTGTATTATGGAGAGGATCGATGCTCATGCATGTGTGTATATGGAGAGGATTGAGATGCTCATGCATGTGTGTATGGACATGATATGTTCATGTGTATGGATCGGTCTCTCTCTTGTGTTTGTGTGTGAATGAGTTGTCATTTTTTTTCCAAAATGTTGATTCATTTCTATTTTGGCAAGACTTTGGCATTTCGCAAAGGTCCTTATTTTAGGATAGGTCATGCCGAAATTTTCTATCGACCATTGCATGCATGCATTGATTATGTGGTTCTAATAAACTTCTAATTGTACCGTGTACACCGTGCAGGCAAAAATGGTCCTCATAATGAGCGAAGGCATTGTGGCTAGATTTTTGAAATGTGCGATGGCCGACATGATACGAAATAACAAGATGGAGATAAGATGTCCGTGCAGAAGATGCAAACTCAACTGGTTGATCGACCCAGATTCCAGGAATCTGCAGGAGCACCTGCTCCGCCATGGTTTCATGGATGGATACACTCGCTGGATAAGCAAAGACGAATACGATGGAGACGGTGAAGGTGGGCAACATGACGATGATCATCACGGCGAGGACGGGCGAGATGATGAAGAGTCTCCTGGAGATGGTGAAGGTGCGGAAGCAGACCGAGATGATGATGATCTAGATGCCGAAGGAGCAAACGACGATGGAACAACGTCAGGCTGGGTGCGGGACCCTTATGTGCAAGAGCTGCTTCTCAAGCAGACAAGTAACGCTAGTGCTGCCGCTCGAGAGAAAGCCAAGATTGCGCAACTTGAGAAAGACGCGGTTACTCCATTGTATGAAGGATGCATGCCCGATGATACCTGGTTGAATGTAACGCTCAAGGCTATGGAGATGAAGGCAAAACACAAATTGAGCGACGCAAGCTTCGACGATATGATGGCATTCTGGCATGATCGTCTCCCGGAGGGGAACACGTGTCCAACTAGTATCGAGTACGCCAAGAAAATCGTCTGTCCTCTCGATCTACCGCACATTAGATACCACGTATGCAACAAAGATTACATCATTTATTAGGGAGAGGACGCGGAGAAAACCACATGGCTGGTGTGTGGCGTGAGTCGATACAAGAAAGGGAAGAAAGCACCTCGAAAAGTGGTATGGTACTTTCCTATCATTCCTCGTCTGCAGCGCTATTTTGCGGACCCTAAGGAAGCGAAGCTCATGCGATGGCATGCGGAAAGGAAGAAGCCAGGAGATGACGATGACCCCGAAAAGGACGAGCTGCTGACGGACCCTTCAGATGCTATCCAGTGGAAAGCATTGGACCTCGAATTCCTAGAATTCGGTGGATATTTGAGGAACATCAGGCTTGGTGCGAGCACCGATGGACTCAATCCGTTTGGTAGCCAGAGTAGCACACACAACACTTGGCCCATGTTTGTATGGATGTACAACCTCCCTCCATGGCTGTGCATGAAGAAGAAATACATACAATTGAGTATGCTAATTCAAGTTACGAAACAACCTGGTACCAACATCAATCTGTATCTCGGGCTGTAGAAAGAGGAGCTAGCCATGTTATGGGAATTTAGAGCCAATACTTACGATGCTGTCACACAAGATTATTTCACTACGAGAGCCGCGTTGGTCACTACAGTGCAAGACTATCCAGGTTGCGGGTATATCTCAGGGCAGGTTATCCAAGGATTCTCCGCATGCGTTAGGTGCATGGATAACACAAGCTATCTCCAACTAGATAAAGATCTAGGGTCTTCAAAAACCATGTTCATGGCGCACCGGAGGTGGCTCGGCAAGAATGATCCATGGAGAAAACGTGGAGACCTGTTCGATGGCAAATCCGAGACCTGAGGAATCCTAGAGCGGAGGAGCAACGAAGAAGTGGAAGAATTGTTTAAAAACTGGAAAGATTGTCCTAAGCCTGGAAAGAAGCGAAAGAGGCAGCAAGACAAGCCGCTGATGAAGGTATGGAAAACAAGGTCTGTTTTCTGGGAGTTGCCATACTAGAAGTTTCTCCGCACGCCTCATAGCCTTGACATCATGCATATCACAAAAAACGTGCGTGAGAGTCTGGTCGCCACCATAATCAACATGCCAGATCGGACGAAAGATGGTCCGAAAGCAAGGCACGACCTGATATTCATGGGCATCCGGAAGGAGCTTCACGGAGGACGCACTACTCCTGATGATCAGGAAGATGACGATGATCATGAGTCGGAGACGACACAAGGTCGTCGAAAGGGTAAAAAGTTCAAGAAGAACGGATATTACTGCCCTCCTTCTTGCTTCACTCTAAGCCAGGATGAGATCAAACAGTTTTTCAAGTGCCTTCTAGGAGTCAAATTTCCTTACGGCTACGTGGGCAAGATAAGCAGATACCTAGACGAGGCGAAGCAGAGGTTCAGTGGCATGAAGTCTCACGACTATGCCGTGCTAATGACGCGGGTACTTCCGGTTGCACTAAGAGGGATAATGGACGAGCACGTCCGTGAAACGTTGTTTGGCATCTGCAAGTTTTTCGACGTCATCTCTAGGAAGTCGATTGGCGTGAATCAGCTCGGGAGGCTACAGGAGGAGATCGTGGTGATACTATGCGAGCTTGAGGTCTACTTCCCGCCTGCATTCTTCGACATTATGGTGCATCTGCTGGTCCATGTCGTGGAGGACATCGTCCAACTCGGGACGATGTTCCTCCGCAGCATGATGTCGTTCGAAAGGATGAACGGACACATCAAAGGATACGTTCGCAACAGGTCCCGTCCAGATGGAAGGATAGCCAAGGGCTTTCTGGCCGAAGAGTGCATATCTTTCCGCACGAATTATCTAGACATCGAGAACCCTGTCGGTCTTCCCGTCAACAGGCACCTTGGAAAGCTCGATGGATCTGGTCACCGAGAGGGTCATCGCGTACGGCATGCAGACTTCGATTGTCGACGCGCAGACTTTGATTGAGCAGACCTCGTCGCGCTACAGCATTTAGAACTGGTTGATCCTTGGGTACAGAAGCACAAAGGGTTTATCGAGAAGAAGTACAGTGACCAGGGCATACAGAGGACGCAGGGAGAAATAATCAAACAGCACAACTCAGATTTCACGCGTTGGTTTAGGAAGACGCTCCTTGATAATCCCCCGCGATCGCATTCTTCTGACACAGAAAAGATCATATTCACCTTGTCGCAGGGACCCATGAAAAACCTGGTGACCTATCAGGCATATGATATCAACGGCTACACATTCTACACGGAGGAAAATGACAACAAGTGTGATTATGAGAACTCAGGCGTAAGGTCGGAATTCTACACTGGTGACAACGTGAAGGAAAGATTCTACGGAAGGATCAAGGAGATCTGGGAGCTCGACTACTGTGGAGAAAAGGTGCCGATGTTCCATGTCAGGTGGGAAAAGAGCGTCGAAACAGAAGACCGGTATTTCACAACCATGGTTATACCCGAAGCAGCCAAATCCAAGGCCGCCAGTGCGAACATGGCTGCGAAAAATGAAACGTGGGTACTGGCTACCAAAGTGGACCAATGTTTTTCATTACCGACCTGACAAAGCCTAGTCGTGTTGTCGTGAGGAGAGGAAAAAGAAACATCATCGGAATGGATGGAGTCGCCAACGAGCAAGACTTCGACCAGTATGGCGATCCAAAGATTGAAGATTACGACGACTACGATGCAACAACATACATCACAAGAAGAAAAAAGACAACCCTACCCAAAAAAGAGAGCCCGTTTGAAATAAGAAACATTAAAGTGCCGGGGCTAAATTATTCAACCACGACAAAGAAGGGAAAAAATATTATAAAACGCTAGATCAAAAAATATTGTAAAACGCGTGGTCGAAAAAGATTGTAATATTCATGGACAAATTATTATGACATATTTGTATCATGGACAAATTATTATGACATATTTGAATCATATTTGTACCACTTTTATGACATATATTATCACTTTGGGCATTTTGGAATATTTAAAAGTATTTTAAAAACAAAACAAAACTTCTATGGCATATATCACCACTTTTGGGCATTTTTTGGAACATTTAAAAGTATTTTTTAAATAAAAAAGGTGGGCACCAGGATTCGAACCTAGGTGCTCATAGGTTTAGAATAGAGTAGTGGGAGGAACCAATGGGATAAGGCACTACTAGTGTTAACAGGGTGCGCTACGCCTAAGTGGGTAGGACTAGTCAACTCGCCACACCCTCCCCATCGTCCTCAGACACAGATCGTCCCTACCTCCCCATCGTCCCCATTCCCATTGACGCGCCGCCGCCGCATCCCTGGAGGAGGAGGCCGCCACGACAGGAGGAGGAGGCCGCCACGCCAGGAGGAGGAGGAGGCCGCCTCACCCGTGTGCTCGTTCCATTGAGGAGGAGGTGGCAGTGGCTGCGCAGTCCGTGAGGAGGAGGTCACAGTCGCCACGCCAGGAGGAGGTCACAGTCGCCACGCCACACCACGCCAGGAGGAGGAGGTCGCGCTCGTTCCGTGGAGGAGGAGGTCGCTCTCGTTCCGTGGAGGAGGAGGTCGCAGTCACCACGCCAGGAGGAGGTCACAGTCGCCACGCCAGGAGGAGGAGGTCGCAGTCGCCACGCCAGGAGGAGGAGGTCGCGCTCGTTCCGTGGAGGAGGAGATCATAGGCGCCATGCAGTCCATGAAGGAGAAGGCCCTCATCATCCGCGCGCTCGTCGTCGTCCTTGTCCCGGAGGTGAGCATCGCCCTCTCCCCCTCCCTCTCCCTCTTGCTACATCCATTCAGTTAGGGGATTCAGAGTAGGATTCAGAGTTAGGGTTCAGTTAGGAAATGTTCAGAGTAGGGTTCAGTTAGGAAATGTTCAGATGTTCTTAGGATTTAGAGTAGGGTTAAGTTAGGAAATGTTCAGAGTAGGAAATGTTCTTCTGAAATTCAGTTAGGAAATGTTCAGATTAGGAAATTCAGATTAGGAAATGTTCTTAGGTTCAGAGTAGGATTCAGAGTTAGGGTTCAGAGTAGTGGTTTTGTCTAAAATCATGGTTGCATGGTTGTTCAGAGTAGTGGTTCAGAGTTAGGAAATGTTCTTAGGTAGTCTGAAATCATAGAAGTGGTTTTGTCTTCATGGTTCATCGTTGCATGGATTAGCACTACAAGCAACTTCCTTTCCTAGTTGTCTTAGCCCCTAGATAAACTATTCTGAGATGAACATTATTCTGAATTTTTATTTCTGTATGATTGTATGAGATGAACATTATGCCTGTGTGGCATACACCAACTTGTGATGAGCCTTCTGTTTCACGGTTCAAGAGCTAGCATTGTACATGTCATAAGTCTTGTTTTAGGATTTGGTTTTTCAGAAGCATATTTTAAAGCTTCACTTGGGTTTTGCCAACTGCTAACGATTCAAGAATTTAAAATTCGTAGGGTATTGTTTACACAAAATCCAAAAGGAAGTTCTTATAACCCTGAGGAAAGAATACACTATGTTATGTTCCCTGTTAAAGTTACAACAAAACCTCATATAATAAGGCCATCTTTTGAAATTAACAATGTTGTTTACACGATTGCCTTGTGTCAAGAAGAAGCACTAGACTTCATAGTACAATTGGTTTAGACCACAGGTTCATGGACTTGTTAAGATAGTGTGCTGAAGTCAATGCCCACCATAAGGTGTAACCGTGTAAAGGAAAAAAGCCCAGGCGTAGTTATTCCACAATCTGGATGTCGATTAGGACTACCACTTACAAGTAACAATAACCCTGAGCATAAGTTGTGTGTTGTCAAGTTAGTTTCTGTCAAGTTAGTTGCTATAGGTAAGTTGCTGTCAAGTTAGTTGCTGTCAAGTTAGTTAATGTATACTGCTGTACACAAACTTGTGTTCTGATATATATTTATTTGCTTGTTGTATTTGCTTGCTGTCATATAATCTGCATGTTGTATTTGCTTGCTTTCTATAATGACAGGTGCTTGTGCTTGAAATTGTATTTGCTATAATGACAGGTGCTTGTGCTTGTATTTGTATGTAGCACTTGAAATTGTGCTTGTGCTTGTGCTTGTATGAAGCACTTTATTATGTCGTGTATGCAGGTTCTTGTATGAATTGAGTTCCGATTTTTGCCGGAATGTTGATTAACTTCCGTTTCGGCAGAAATCAGACACTCCTAGTTTAATAAATTAGCAAAGGTCATGCCGAATTTTTCCATGCACTTTATTACTAATCAATTTTTTTATTAGTGCAAACATGTGTGACAACGACGAGGCTGGCTGTTCTAAGCGCATCAACACCGAGAATCTCATACGCCCGAATAAACAATTGACATTCTGGGAGGCGGCCCAACGGCTAGAAGATGATGAAGAATACCATCCTTCCGAGAGTGATGATGATGAGATGGAAGACGCGGAGGAAGAAGCCGAAGGAATGGAGGATGATGAAACCACTGATGGTTGTGAGGGCACATGGAGTGATAGCAATCCTCCTAAGAAGAAGAAGAAGCAGAAGGAACGGCGCCCGAACACGGTCGGCACCGTCAGAGAGGAAATTACCAAAGTGAGCCCAATAGGGGTTCCTTTGTCGCCCGACCTTGTCATCAGAGGGTACGGTGGGCAAGTGGCGGCGATCACCCGGACAACCATCTCGATCAACACCGAGAATCTCTGGCATAAAGATAATGGCCACTTGCACACACTCCTCTTCGAGAAGCTGCACGCAAGATACAAGTTCCCCGCTGAGTATCGGAACACAAATTATCATGGGAATGAAGTAAACAAATCCGCCCTCACAAAGATGAGCACCTCCCTGGCCAGCTGGAGAACCCAGATAAAGAAGAAGATCTATAAAGAAGGCAAAAGTCTCGAGGAGATCCAGAAGATTGACCCGCAGATCACCGAATATCAGTTCTCGGAGTTCAAGGAGAGGTGCGAATCAGAAAGAGCCCTGGCCAAGAGTAATCGGGGAAAGGTGCGGCAGGCGATGAATATAGGTCATCACCATCTCGGATCTGGTGGATACAGAACTGCGGAGGCCAAATGGCATAAGGAGGACGAAGAGTATAGAGCTAAGGGGATAACTAACCCCTTTGCGAAATTCGAACCGGGGCAGCTTCTAAACTTCATCAGGGCCCGTTACCATGTGGACCAAAAAACCAAACAACTCACCACGGATCCTGCGGTGAAGGAATTCGAGGAAATTTTGGTAAGTAATTTAATTACGGTGGATCAACTCGATTGCATTCTAATCGATGATGTTTGGTTTCTAAATGGTTCATTGTTACTTCTTCTGCAGGAGGATGAAATTGTTGCTAGTCATGGATCCCAGGGTTCCTCATCCCAGGGGTCAACGGTGGCCACCCGGTGTGATAACCCTTTTATCAGGGCGATGAACCGGGCTAAGAAAATAGAGCCGGTTACGAAGAAGCCATCGTTGACTGGCCGTCTGGCCGGCCTCGGGGGTAAGAATTGGGTGGATCATTCTGGTCCACCGCCGAGGACACGTGTGGCGCCGTCGGGAAGGAGCGAGGAGGAAAACCGCGAGGTTCAAGAACTTAAGGAACAAGTGGAGCGGATCCCGCAGATCATCCAAGACAACCTGGCAATCACCCTCATGTCCATCCTGCCTACCTTGGTGGAGTCAATAGCGAACTGGAGTGCGGGTGGTCGACAAGGGCCGTGCCCGATTCCAACCATGGACAGCAGCCACTCGAACAACGTGGCACCGACGAATCAGGCGAATTATGTGTTCGTGAGTCTGCCCGTTAGCACCGCGGCTCCAGAAGTGTTGGTGACTCCCCTTGCCATCACCGCGGCGCCGGACATGTTGGTGACCCCCCTGCCGTCGTCGCAGTGGCACTGGAGCTCCAAGCACCCGGTAGGGAGAATACACCGGCTGCCGGCACCACGCCATCAAGTAGCCCCTCCGTCTCTTGCACGCCCGTTGTCGTATGCAGTGCCTCGACATTAGCCGATCTCAATGCCATCACGGTAAACAAATTGCTTTACCGCCTTTCACGCCATCTATTACACTTATGGCATCTCTTTGATGACGCCATTCATGTTTTCCGCAGACGGATGTTCCTTGCACTCTCTTATGCTACGTGAACAACAAGATGAGGGATGTTGCCAAGGGTACCATCGTTCAACCCTTGCAGCGCATGTTCCACTCAAGGACGAGGCCAGATAGCGTGCATAGGGTTAAAATTAGTCGGGTGCTAAGGGGCTGCGACGACCTGGAACCTCCCATTCAGCCCCCAGGAGCGGATGAAGAAGAGTCGGCTGTCCTCAGAAATTTCTTCGGCTTATTCTTGCAATGTCCAAAGAGCATGATCCATTTGGGGACGGCGGGGGCCATCACGCCACAGGCAACAACACCGAATGTCATGCCAGCGACAAGCGGTGGCAAGGCCCCCTTACCGCCCTCGCCATCACCTCCACGCGGTGGGTCGGATGATCATGTTGATAATATGCACATGGCGCAGGATCCGGCCGAGGACGACGAAGACTGGAATGATCACTTCTTCAACACTCAGTTTAGCAACGAAGACCCAGCTGGTGGCCCCACAGAGAAACCCACTATCACCAAGCGTTTGTTTGGTTCTCAGGAGACGCCTCCAGCTTGCGCCTTCACCGAGCCAGCTGATACAACCAACCGGACCTTTATTCTAGCCCTGACACACTACATAGGGTGGCCAGTGCTCAGATTGCGGTGCCTGTCCGCTCTCCAAAATGAAAAAGGCGAGGAAAAGAAAATCTAGCAGCTCGAGCCAGCCGGTGGCGTCAACTGCGAATCCGATCAGGTTTCGGGACGGGCCACCAAGACCCGAGGGTGTTATGTGGAGGATTCATGTGGCGGGTGAGCCCATGCTACCTAAGAATTTGCGGAGGCTCGCTAGTTCAGAACTAAAGAGTGTGCATGCCGGTGTGCTGACGATAGAGAGACGCCTTCTGGCGGAGAAAGATCCCTCGCACCCGGTATTCGTGGTTAAGGTTCCACCAGGCTTGGGCTTGACAATGCCCCTGTGGATCTGTTCTTCATGCGGTTTGACGACATCTTCAATATGTTCCACCTATACCCGCTGGACTATACCATGGTCCGCCTGTTTTCTCTCAGCCTGGCCATGCAGATCATTAGAGAGAACACATCGGACATCGCTATAGTGGACCCCTACTACATGCGTGACAGCTGCTTGGGAAGCGCCGCTGAACGACGTATCGTGACCTCATAGCTAAAAAGAATCTTCGTGGCAAACAAGACAAAGGAATACATTCTCGTGCCTTACTTTCCCGAGTAAGTCGTTATTCACTCGCCACCATCGATTGGCTTTATTAGATTATCATCATTCTTTTTCCAACACATTCCATTTGAATTTTTTGCGCAGAGATGAACACTACACGCTCATCTCCTTATCGCTGAAGCATTCGCACGCCACGTATTTCGACTCGGGGAGTATAGAAAAGAAGAAAAACTATGACAAGATCAAGGAAGTTCTGGATGATGCTCTCACTGGCTATGCCTTGACGGCTGGCACCACCTTCGTGCGTATGAAGGTCAAGTTCGGCAGGCACGTCTTCAACCACGTAACGGAGTTCCCCTGCGTGAAGTAGCCGGAAAGCAGTAAGAAGGAAGCCTACTACGCACTCCATCACATGAGGGCGTTCCTACTAGACCGGCAGAATTCTATGCTGCCAGATCATATCAAACAGTGGGCCGAAGCCAAGGACAAGATCACTGATTCAGATATTAGACAAGAGATGTATCGCATCCAGCAGCAGTTTGGGGCAATCATCTTTCGTGATGTCATGACTTCGGGGGGGGATCTTCTACGGAGGAAATATCCCGAATAACCGTGACATAGAAGATCGCCTAGAGATACAGGGTGACTATAGGAAGTTCATGACAAGACAAGGCGTCCTCCCGTTCCCTGAGCCGAGTCAGAAGGCTTGATGTTGGCCTAGTTGTAGTTCCAAACTATAGATGACCTTTGTGTGTGTGGACAAGTGTACATGCTACTACTTATCTTATTAGGTTTATGAATCATCGCTTACTTCTTTTGCTTATTATTATTATATATAAATCAATGCTTGGGTTTTTAGCTTACTCTTTGGTCCTTTGCTCACTTTGGTCCTTCTTTTTTCCTTACTTTATTAGTCTTTTTTCAAGAATGCCGATAATTGAAATGTCGTGGCACACTATATATGTGAATGTGCTACGATGGGATTGTGAGCCTTGTGATATGCACAACTCTAGGTCTTGTGCATCCTACTTGGCTCACAGTTCCGTCATAGCATATTCCTGTGTCCAACCACCTATGTATATATATATGAGACATTCTTTTTGAGTTACTTTGGTCTTTTTTGAGACTAATGCCGATGATTGAAATGTCGTGGCACACTATATATGTGAATGTGCTACGACGGGATAGTTAGCCTTGTGATATGCACAAGTCCAAGTGTTGTGCATCCTACTTGGCTGACTGTTCCGTCGTAGCATATTCCTGTGTCCAACGACCTATGTATATATACTTGGCATTCTTTTCGAGTTACTTTGGTATTTTTCGAGAATAATGCCGATGATTGAAATGTCGTGACACACTATATGTGAATGTGTTGCGATGGGATTGTAAGCCTTGTGTTATGCACAAGTCCAGATGTTGTGCATCCTACTTGGCTTACAATTCCATCGTAGCATATTCCTGTGTCCAACGACCTAGTTATATATGAGGCATTCTTTTTGAGTTACTTTGGTCTTTTTTGAGAATGCCGATGATTGAAATATCGTGGCACACTATATATGTGAATGTGCTGCGATGGGATTGTAAGCCTTGTGATATGCACAAGTCTAGGTGTTGTGCATCCTACTTGGCTTATGGTTCCGTCGTAGCATATTCCTATGTCCAACGACCTAGTTATATATGAGCCATGCTTTTTGAGTTACTTTGGTCTTTTTCGAGAATGCCGATGATTGAAATGTCGTGGCACACTATATATGTGAATGTGATGCAATGGGATTGTCCGCCTTGTCCTATGCACAGGTCCAGGTGTTGTGCATCCTACTTGGCGGACAGTTCCATCGTAGCATATTCCTGTGTCGAACAACCTAGTTATATATAAGGCATGCTTTTTGAGTTACTTTGGTCTTTTTGAGTTGGGAGTACTTTTTATAAGGGTATCTGCATATGCGACTTTAATTATACATGTTTTTTTCAATCACCGGTTAATTATTATTGTCAACTTGTAGATGACGTGGTACGTCGTGTACAAGGGACGGGTTCCCGGAGATAGGACGAGGAACCAGATGAAGACCTACACCTTCATCGCGGTGATTCTTATCATCTTTGGTTATTTATACCGCGCTTGTTTCTAGCTAGTTTAGATGTCTAGGCGAGCTTCCGAGCTCTAACTTGTTCGAGACACATGTATTCGCATGCCACCAACTACTTTGTAACTTGATCGAAACAATGTAACTTATACTATGTATTCATGTATGGGACTTATCTATATGTATTTGTTTCAATATTGTTTTGAAAATTGTGTATTTATATATATAACTGTATATCTTATATCTGTGTGTATATCTGCCTGTAATATTGTATATAATCTGTATTGTATATCATATGGCTCTGAAATTAAAAAAAAACAAAAAAAAACAGTCGTGGCGCACATGGCATAGCTTTAGTAGCGCACTGCAACTAAAGCGCACTTAGTGGCGCCTTAGTGCGCTACGCCTATCTCGACATAACCGTAGCGCACCAGGCAGTGCGCCACGGCTAGGAGATAGCCGCAGCGCGAGGCTAGTGGCACACGGCCAGTGTGCCACGGATGCCCTTTTCATGTGCGCCACCAATGGCCATTTTCCTAGTAGTGCAAGTCAGTTGTTGTTGCCGGGGAACGATGCGCGAAAGCTGGTGGCGTCGTCCGGCACGGCGAGATGCGGTGGATAAGGGGTAATGGCTATGAAAGAGACGTGCTCAGTCACGAGCTCCTGTTGATATAGGGCAGAGGGAGGTGCATATAGTACTCTATTTGAAAATTATAAGCGTGGTGAATCATGTCGCAAAACAGCCTACTCACGGATCGGCTTTACAAAGAAACATCCTAGCGTCCACGTAGCCTGATCGAATGGTCTATAACCATCGGCACGCAGAACCAGCGCCCCGAGAAGGGGGAAGGGCTCTGGGTCTTCTAGAAGATATGATCTAACGGTCTCCTTTAGCAACTAGGGTTACGATCCGACGACTGCTATTAGTCGTTAGGGTTACAAACTCTAGATTTCTTCATGGAACCCTGAAATCTCTAGTTGGAGAAGTTGCTTAGAATGCCGAGAGGGAGCTAGGTTCCGGGTTTGGGCTCAATCCGCGCAGTGGATCCATGTTCTGGGCAGTGAGGGGGAGGTCTAGGGTTGAAAGCCATGTTAATTCCTCCTCGATAGCCATCTGGGGGTGCGCCGTGTGCCAAATGTTCCGGTTTGTGTTGCTTATGATTTTATGTTGGTAGTAGGTGACACACAGGGGCTACTCGATCTAGTTTCAGAATTTTTTTGATTTTCGATGAATTTCCCATTGCCGGGGTTCGGGGGGTGGAAAAAATCGGCCAACCTGCCGGCGCGTGCAAGCACGCGAGGTCCATTTCAACCTTGAACCTAGGCACTTTTCCAGCCTAGGTACCCCATTGGGCACCCCAAAAGAATTTTTCCAGAAAATCCAGGGCAATTTTTAGGGTACCTACAGTTAGAAACCGCAATTACCAGGGCGTAACTCAGGAAAAATACAGTATATGCTTGCAGCACGAGATGAGCACCAAACTCCCAGGGATGGCGGTCCGCCACGACGTAGCATGCATATAAATTGCCTCGGGCCCTATGGCGCGCTTAATTCTCGCACCTCCATTGGAGAATCGCCGGGTTTCCGGAGTCGGTAAATGGAAACTCTCGATTTCTCCATGGAGCCCAGGAATCTCTAGTTAGAGAAGTTGCTTAGAATGCCGAGAGGGAGATAGGTGCCGAGTTTGGGCTCAATCCGCATAGTGGATCCATGTTCTGGGAAGTGAGAGGGAGGTCTAGGGTTGAAAGCCATGTTAACTCCTACTCGATAGCCATCCGGGGGTGCGTCGCGTGCCAAAAGTCCCGGTTTGTCTTGCTTATGATTTTATGTTGGTAGTGGGTGACACACAGGGTGTACTCGAGCTGGTTTCATATTTTTTTTATTTTTGATGAATTTCCCATTGCCGGGGTTCCGGGGGGTGGGAAAAATTGGCAAACCCGCCTGTGCGCGCAAGAACGTGAGGTCCATTGGAACCTTGAACCTAGGCACTTGCCCAGCCTAGGTATCCCATGGGGCACCCCAAAACATTTTTTCAGAAGATCCAAGGCAATTTCTTGGGTACGAACAGTTAGGAACCGCAATTACTGGGGCGTAACTCGGAAAAAATATAGTATATGCTTGTACCACGAGATGAGCACCAACCTCCCGGGGATGGCGGTCCGCCACGATGTAGCATGTGTGTAAATTGCCTCGGGCCCTAGGGCGCGATCAATTCTCGCACCTCCTTTGCAGAATCGCCGGTTTTCCAAAGTCGGTAAATGGAAACTCTGGATTTCTCCATGGAACCCTGTAATCTCTAGTTGGAGAAGTTGCTTAGAATACCGAGAGGGAGCTGGGTGCCGGATTTGGGCTCAATCCGCGCAGTGGATCCATGTTCTGGGCAGTGAGGGGGAGGTCTAGGGTTGAAAGCCATGTTAACTCCTACTCGATCGCCATCCGGGGGGTGCGTCGTGTGCGAAAAGTCCCGGCTATTCTTGCTTATGACTTTATGTTGGCACTGGGTGACACACAGGTGCTAATCGAGCTGGTTTCATATTTTTTGATTTTTGATGAATTTCCCATGGTCGGGGTTCGAGGGGTGGGCAAAATCGGCAAACTCGTCGGCACGATGAGGCACGCGAGGTCCAATGCAACCTTGAACCTAGGCACTTTCCCAGCCTAGGTACCCCATGGGGCACCCCAAAACGTTTTTTTCTAGAAAATTCAGGGAAATTTCTAGGGTACCTTCAGTTAGAAACCGCAATTATTGGGGCGTAACTCGAAAAAAATACAGTATATGATTGCACCACGAGATGGTCACCAACCTCCCGGGTATGGCGGTTCGCTATGACGAAGCATGCGTGTAAATTTTCTCGGGCCCTAGGGCGCGCTCAATTATCGCACCTCCTTTGCAGAATCGCCGGTTTTCCAGAGTTGGTAAAAGGAAAATCTGGTTTTCTCCATGGAACCCTAGAATATCTAGTTGGAGAAGTTGGAGAAGTTGGTTATAATGCCGAGAGGGAGCTACGTGCCAGGGTTGGGCTCAATCCGCGTAGTGGATCCACGTTCTGAGCAGTGAGGGGGTGGTCTAGGGTTGAAAGCCATGTTAACTCCTACTCGATAGCCATCCGAGGGGAGCCATGAGCCAAAAGTCCCGGTTTGTCTTGCTTATGATTTTATGTTGGGAGTGGGTGACACACAGGGGCTACTCGAACTGGTTTCATATTTTTTTGATTTTTTATGAATTTCCCATTACCAGGGTTCGTGGGGTGGGCAAAATCGGCAAACCTATCGGCGCGCGCAGGCACACGAGGTCCATTGCAACCTTGAACCTAGGCAACTTGCCCAGCCTAGGTACCCCATGGGGCACCCCAAAACATTTTTTCCAGAAAATCTAGGGCAATTTCTAGGGTACCTACAGTTAGAGACCGAAATTATCGGGGCATAACTCGGAAAAAATACAGTATATGCTTGCACCACGAGATGATCACCAACCTCCCGGGGATGGTGGTCTGCCACGACGTAGCATGCATGTAAATTGCCTCGGGCCCTATGACGCGCTCAGTTCTCGCACCTCCTTTGCAGAATAGCCGGTTTCCGAAGTCGGTAAATGGAAACTCTGTATTTCTCCATGGAACCCTAGAATCTCTAGTTGGAGAAGTTGCTTAGAATGCTGAGAGAGATCTAGGTAGCAGGTTTGGGCTCAATCCACGCAGTGGATCCATGTTCTGGGAAGTGAGGGGTAGGTCTACGGTTGAAAGCCATGTTAACTCCTACTCGATTGCCATCTGGGGGTGTGCCGTGTGCCAAAAGTCCCGGCTTGTCTTTTATATTGGAAGTGGGTGACATACAAGGGCTACTCGAGATGGTTTCATATTTTTTGATTTTTGATGAATTTCTCATTGCCGGGGTTCGAGGGGTGGGCAAAATCGGCAAACCCGCCGACGCGATCAGGCACGCGAGGTCCATTGCAACCTTGAACCTAGGCACTTTTCTAGCCTAGGTACCCCATGGGGCACCCCAAAACTTTTTTTCTAGAAAATTCAGGGCAATTTCTAGGGTACCTACAGTTTGAAACCGCAATTAATGGGGCGTAACTCGAAAAAAATACAGTATATGCTTGCACCACGAGATGATCACCAACCTCCCGGGTATGGCGGTTCCCCATGACGTAGAATGCGTGTAAATTTCCTCGGTCCCTAGGGAGCGCTCAATTCTCGCACCTCCTTTGCAGAATCGCCGGTTTTCCGGAGTCGGTAAATGGAAACTCTGGATTTCTCCATGGAACCCTGGAATCTCTAGTTGGAGAAGTTGCTTAGAATTCCCTGAGGGACCTAGGTGCCAGGTTTGGGCTCAGTACACGTAGTGGATCCACATTCTGAGTAGTGAGGGAGAGGTCTAGGGTTGAAAGCCATGTTAACTCCTACTCGATAGCCATCCGGGGGTACACCATGTGCCAAAAGTCCCGATTTGTCTTGCTTATGATTTTATGTTGGTATTGGGTGACACACAGGGGATACTCGAGCTGGTTTCATATTTTTTTAATTTTTGATGAATTTCCAAATGCCGTGGTTCGGGGGTGGGAACCATCGGCAAACCCTTCGGCGCGCGCAAGCACGCGAGGTCCATTGCAACCTTGAACCTAGGCACTTGCCTAGCCTAGGTACCCCATGGGGCACCCCAAAACATTTTTTCCAGAAAATCCAGGGCAATTTCTAGGGTACCAACAGTTAGAAACCACAATTACCGCAGCGTAACTAGGTAAAAATACAGTATATGCTTGCAACACGAGATGCGCAGCAACCTCCTGGGGATGGCGGTCCGCCACGACGTAGCACGCGTGTAAATTGCCTCGGGCCCTATGGCGCGCTTAATTCTCGTACCTTCTTTGTAGAATCGCCGGTTTTCAGAATCGATAAATGGAAACTCTGTATTTCTCCATGGAATCCTAGAATCTCTAGTTGGAGAAGTTTCTTAGAATGCCGAGAGAGAGCTAGGTGCCGAGTTTGGGCTCAATCCGCGTAGTGGATCCATGTTCTGGGCAGTAAGGGGGAGGTCTAGGGTTGAAAGCCATGTTAACTCCTACTAGATAGCCATCCGGGGGGTACGCCGTATGCCAAAATTTCCTGTTTGTCTTGCTTATGATTTTATGTTGGTAGTGGGTGAAACACATGGGCTACTCGAGCTAGTTTCATATATTTTTTGATTTTTGATGAATTTACCATTGCCGGGGTTCGGGGGGTGGGAAAAATCAGCAAACCCGCCGGCGTGCGGAAGCACGCGAGGTCCATTGCAACCTTGAACCTAGGCACTTGCCCAGCCTAGGTACCCCATGGGGCACCCCAAAACATTTTTTCTAGAAAATGCAGGGAAATTTCTAGGGTACCAACAGTTACAAACCATAATTATCGGGGCGTAACTCGGAAAAAATACAGTATATGCTTCCAGCACGAGATGAGAACCAACCTCCCGGGGATGGCGATCCACCACAACGTAGCATGCGTGTAAATTGCCTCGGGCCCTATGGCGCGCTCAATTCTCACACCTCCTCTTCAGAATCCCCGGTTTTCCGGAGTCGGTAAATGGAAACTCTAGATTTCTCCATGGAACCCTGGAATCTCTAGTTGGAGAAGTTGCTTAGAATACCGAGAGTGAGTTAGGTGTCGGGTTTGGGCTCAATCCACGCAGTGGATCCATGTTATGGGAAGTGAGGGGGAGGTCTAGGGTTGAAAGCCATGTTAACTCCTACTCGATTGCCATCCGAGGGGTGCGCCGTGTGCCAAAAGTCCCGGCTTGTCTTGCTTATGATTTTATGTTGGTAGTGGGTGACACACAGGGGGTACTCGAGCTGGTTTAATTTGTTTTTGATTTTTGATGAATTTCTAATTGCTAGGGTTCGAGGTGTGGGAAAAATTGGGAAACTTGTTGGCACGTGCAGGCACGCGAGGTCCATTGCAACCTTGAACCTAGGCACTTTCCCAGCCTAGGTACCCCATGGGTGTAACATCCAAAAAATATTAAGCAAGATTATCAAGTTCCAATCACCCAAGTTTAGGGTTAACAAAAACTTTTATTATTAAAATCAATATGAATGCATGTGTGTGTGATTAATGCATGAATGCTTGCAATGCCATGTTTGATTGCTATGAATGATAAGGATTGGTTTAAAGATGAAAACAATTTCATTTAGATCATTTCCAAGAAGAATCAAATAAAGAGAAAATCAAATATAAGTCATATAAGCAAATGGTCATTTTGGCCAAACTTGTTCACTAGACCACTTTGGGTGTTCCTAGTCCAAGATTTCTAACAGAAACAAATCCAATTCTTTTCACCCCTTGCTAGACCTAGTAACAATGAACCCAAGCCCACTTTACAAACCAAGAGAAACAAATTCCAGATCTATTTAAAGAACAATTCAAAATTGAATCAAGTGTAGGTACTAAGATCCCCATTTCTCAAAAACCAACCAAACCACTTCACCTTGGCAAACCCAAGCAACCTTAGACTGCCAAGATTTTGACAAGAGCACTCACCAAAATTCATCCAAAAATTGAAATTTAAATTTCATGCCGCCATTTCATCAAACACCTGGTGAACACAGATCAACCTTGCCTAACTTCTACTGTTTTGAGCAGTGTTTTATCAAACCATTGTCCCCAATTCACTCCCCTTGTCACCCCCAGCACCCAGCATCGCATTGAACAAGCTACCCCTCTACCCTTTGCACCAGTGCCATGCCGTCCGAAGCTCACTCGCTGGACGACCATGGACAGCACGCAGGAGGAAACGCCACGCCCGTCCATGTTGTCTAGGAGGCAGGCCACCATCCACCGCCACTCCCTGTCCACCCCTCGAGCTCAGCCAAGCCCTTGACCACCAGACAATCATCGCGCCCATTTCTCTGCAACCATGCCGAGAGCGCGCCAGAGCACCGCAGCCGACACGCGCGCACATGTCGTGCCTCGCCCTCACCGCGCATAACTACACTCCCCACGACCCTAGCTACCTCCCACATACGATCGCTCACATGCACGACACGGCCATCGCCGTCTCAACACCGCTGCTTCCGCCAGAGCAATGAATGCTCCCGACCGTTCTCGACCGCCCCTTGTCGCGCCATTAAGCCTACGAGGATCGCCAGGAGACACCGCACCGTCCTACGCCCTTCGCCATGCCTTTAGCTCACTATACTGACATCGTCGGAGGAGCCTGACCATGCCGCACTGCCCCTCTCGCCGGTGTATAAATAGAGGCCACCCCAGCGCTCATTCTCCACACCATCTCACTACCCTCTCTCTCAGAACCACCCCACACCTTCCCCCGGAGCAAGGCGAGCACCAGCCCGCCGAAATTTTACCGGAGTCTATCGCTGCAGAGGAGGAGAAGAGCCGTTGATTGGAGCCACCCCAGGAGCTGCCATGACCACCATTCCAACCGCCATTGTCGACAACATCGTTCGCCCCCATCGCCGACCCTAGCTGGAGCCCTAGTAAGCCACCGCGTACCCGCACCGTTGCCGTTAGGGTTCGGTCTCGTCGGAGCTGTTCGACAGAGACGACGAACGTAGGCCATAGATCTTGTTCTAATCACACGACCTAGATTGAAACATATTGCTTTGTTTGGATAGAGCCGCTGATGCAGGACCCTCGTGAGGCACCATTGTACAAGGCGTGTACCGGGCCGCCTAGTAACATTCCCGCGCGTAGCCCAATGATTCAAATAATCATTTTCCATTTTAATTCAAACCTAGTTTAGTCAGTGACTTTGAAAATCAATTCAAATAGATTTACTGAACGAAATGACCTGATTCCAATTTTGCTATAAAGGTATTGAAATTATCAATCCAAGACCGTTGGATTCAAACCATTTGAATTTATAGATCACCTATAGTAAAAATAACAAGATAGAGACTTTTACATATTCAAACATTTTTCAAAAATCAACCATAAATGCTTTTGAGTTGATTCCAGCTCTCAAAAATCACATTTGCCAAGATCTAACTGAATATGTAAAAGTATTTAGGTTTACATGCAATGAGTTTGGACTAGTACTAAAATAATGCTACATAGGCATTTCCACTCACTTTAATTATATAAAATAGTAATTTTAAACATTATAAAATGTGACCACCACTTTAAATCACATTCCCAAGTATTAGAATATGTGGTGATGACATGTGTCAACTGTAGCATCCCAATTGTCTAACAATTGCAATGCTACTAGCCTAGTCTATATAATGGCTACTTCATATATATAATTGTTGCATCATCATTATATCATGCTCATGTCATAATGCCACCTTGCATTTGAGCATCATATAACACCCTTTTCCATTTGGTTCTTATCTCATATGCATCATTAATTGTATTTGCCTCTTGATATTGTATTTGGTTCTTGAGATATTGTTTAAATTCCCAAGTTGAGTTGGGGGCATATCTCTTATTAACTCCACCACCTTTCTTTCACCACCTTATAATTTCACCATCCAACTAAATATGAGCTTGGCACTTATTGGTTTACCTCTAGCTCATGTGGGTTGGGATGGATCCAATTCTTTTCCACATGCTCTCATCTTGGCATCATGTTGGTTTCACATCATTGATATATGAGAGCCACATGGCCATCTTTGCATGCCTTGTGAATGGAACCTTTTGCTAGCTTCCATATGGATTGTTTTGGGGTTATTATCATGTTGGAATATTGTTGGGCTTACTGAATGCCTAGTGGCACATACACACTAGCAAGTCCCAAGCGTACTCAAACATGATCATCTCCATCTATTTTTCACTTGGAACTTTACTTGTAATTCTTTTGCTTGAGCCTTACTCCACACTTTGGAATGCATAAGAAAATGCCATGTAAATAATCTTGTTTTCACAAAGATAAACATGGTATTAATTAATTATGCATGGCCCATGCAAGTACCCCTTTAGCTTGTCATTTGGATTTTATTAGATTTTTAGTGGATCATCTTCCTTTTTCCCTTACCCTCTTTTGCTTGTTTCTTTTGTGTGGTCTTGCCATACACCAAAATCCATGTGCTAGATCATGTGTGTCCTTGATCATGTGCTTGATCATCTCACCTCCCTCTTTCTCTCATCTCACCTCTCTCTTAAACCCTAACCCTAGCATACCACACCTCCCCCTCTCCCTCCCTTAGTCACTCCATGCCGAGCCCCCTCTAGCTGGCCCCACCTGGCTCCCTCTCTCCCTGGCCCCACCCAGCTACCTACCCCTCTCCAACCCTAGACAAACCCTAGCCCGAGCCTCCCATCTACCCAAACCTAGCTCTACCCGAGGCTACCCTCTCTCCCTCTCTTCTCTCCCTGCCGAGGTGGCCCCAGCCCGAGCCTCAACACCAGACCACCCTACCCCACCTGCAGCCCCATGCCTACCTGCCCTGCCCTGCCGAGCACGTGAGGAGAGGAGTAGAGAAAGGTGGCACCGAGCCACCTTTTCCATCTACCTCTACCCCACGGCACCTCCGTCCTCCCCCTCGCTTTATCCTCCGCCCACCACCTCTCTGTCTCGTCTAGATCCAGCCCCAGGCCGCTCTCCTCCCTCCCCATCTACCCTACCATCCCCTACCCCGACGCCGGCCACCGTCGGCTTCGGCATCCACCAGCAGCTCGAGGAGGCGGGCGTGGTGCTGCGGCTGTCGAGGAAGGCCGTGGAGCTCCCCAGCGACGACCTGTACACGGAGCCGAGCAAGAGGAGCCCCAGGACCCCTGCACACCGACGCGTCTCGCCGAAACCCTAGATCCGCCCGGCGTCTGCCGCCGTCGATCGCTCCTGCCGATCCGAGCCCACCAAAGAAGCCCACGGTGAGCTACGCAACCTCCCGACATGGTCCCCTTCGCCCGTGCCTTAGATTCGCCGGACCAACCGCCGAGCACCCTCTGTGCGCCGGCGTCGCGATCGTTCTCCTCGCCGTAGCATCGAGTAAGCCCTAAACTAGGCCCCGTCCGAATCCCTGACACCAACCCCCACCCCACCGCACTGGTTGCGCCCGCTGAGCGCCTCCGCGTCCAGGTTGAATCCGCTGGCGAAAGCACCGATCTGTCGCGCGTAGCCGAGAGAGAAGAGGAACAGTGGGTCCGAGTCGTCTTTTTGCGTATAACCCCTCCGTTCTTTTCTGCATCAAACCGCGGTACCGAGTGCCCCACCCGTCAGCCTCTCAGTTAGTTTTGCGGGAAACCCCCTGGCTTTTCTCGTTCGCAACCCGCGCTCCCACCCCAGCCCCACCTGTCGGCTTTGTCCTTTATTGCTGTCACGTGGACCCCGTGGCCGCTAGCCCCATCGGTCTAGGTTCGCAGCGGCAGCGGTGTAAAAGTTTTCTCTGTGTGTTTAGCTAGGTCGGCCCCCATCTCGCTGACTGTGGCTAGACCTGGCAGTAACAAAAGTATTTTCTGTAATCCGTTTTTAATTCAAATCTTTTAAATTTAATTCAAATTCAAATTTAATTCTGTTTTTAAATAACTTTTAAAACATAAACCCAAATAATACAAATAATATATGTTTTCAAATCAGAAAAATGTGAGGAATTCAAATATGCCATTCAAAATCTATTTTTAACAATTAAAATTCCAAGTTTATTTAAATTACAACAAAATGCCCTTTTGTCTTAAATAATTAATAACTTTTGTTTTATAAGTCCAAATTTAATAAATAATATATCTAAAATGATTAGCTCGACGAGACCTTTCTGTTTATGCATTCCATGTGTTGTTTTGAAGCATGCATCATATAAATATAATGTGTACAGCAACTAATATGAGGATAAAAAAGAGCTAAAACTCAATAAAATGCTTTATTATTGTTTCCACACCTCACCATGCCATGCTACTTTATTGCCATGCAAACTATGCATCATTCATCATGGCATGATTGTTTGCTTGTCGCATTTATTCATATGCTCGTGCACTTTATTTATGTTGGCCTTGCTTGTTTGGTTCTTCTGCGAATAGACGCTGAGCAGGGGATATATCAAGAGAACCAGGAGTACTACCCAGATCCATCCCTTGCTTCAACTGAGCTGCCAGGCAAGCACTACCACATGCTTGCATACATATAGTACCTATTGCCTCTTTCTTATTCTTGCATCATTGAGTGGCGATTGCATTAAATTGAATCCCAAGTATTGCATAGCCTTTAATTTTAAACCCCACCGAAGCTTGTTCCTCCATCCCATGAGCCATTACTACAGGAGTTGTTTGAGCCATGCGAGTCGTAGAACAGCACGTGTAGGGTATGTGAGTGTCTGGTGGATAACGAGGTACCTAAACAACTTAATCTGAGTAGTAATGGGATAACTAATGAAAGTGGCATCGGTGAGCCATATTCGTTATTTGGTTTTTCAGGCTCACTTGTGTCCCGTAGGACCCCGAGTACTTGATTCCTGTTCCCTGAATATTCGCGCTATCCACATCCGGGAGGCTTATGAACCCCCCTGAGCCAGAGCTTGATTCATTCTTATTTCTTGGGGCCACAAACTAGTTTGAGGTTTTATTTACTATCCTGTACTTATGCCATGCTTTACTGCTTTAATTTAAATTGTGCGAGGTAATGCACACTGTCTTGTAGGTCCGTGACCGTTTTGCTGTCGACAAGCCCAGTCACACTTTCGGGTTCCCGATCGTTTACAGCCCCACAAACCTTGAGGCCGTTTGAGTCAGCTAACCGTTGCTATGGTAGCTCAATGGGGTGGCCCCCTGAAATACTTCTGAATCCTGTGATCGCTTTGTCGTGACTGCCTCGTTGGGTTTTGATTTGGTTTTTCCGAGGCATATCGAGTGTGTGTTGCTATTTGTGCTCCCCTGCAGGGTAAAACTTTCTGAAAGCCGTGTCCGCGGTTATGGATGACTTGGAGCACAGTTTCTCGATCATAGACAAGCATAACTAAAGTACCGCTTTTAATTTGACTAGACTAGGTACCTGACTAGTAAATAGTGCAACACTCGTGGAATGGATAATAAAACTGCCAACGGATGGGGGGGGGTTGTTCGTCCGCTTCCTCGTCGGTAAGCGGGGAGGAGGATGGATCTGTTAAGATTACCGTTATAACTGTTGTTATTAACTCACGGACATCCGTCTATCTTTGGTTAGGCGGATGGTTAGCGAGTATCTATAGAATTGCTAGGATTTATCTTTTGCTACAATTGCGTCACCCCAGGTTGTGCCCCCTTTAGAGGCATAAAGACTTGCTAAGTACCCCTAGGGTCTCACACGATAAATTATTGGTTCAGATGAACAGGTACACTCACAAGATGGATACTGGGTGGAAGAGACGGACGATGTGGGCAACGATCATTCGGTGTAGAGATTCCGGGAACGGGGATCCGTGAGATCTGTGGGCGGGATGTGCTTATTTATGGGGCATCTTATGCCGATTTGCTACTTATCCGTACTCGGATTTTGTCTTCCGCTTCCGCTTGATACTCTGATGTTTGATGTATGAGGAGATATCCTAAACTATTATATCAATCTAGGATATTTGGATCTTGCCATATGGCGTTGCTATATTTCCTTTCTTTTTAGATGGAATGGCTCTGATGTACTGTTGTATGGTGGCTTGCATACATACTCATTTGTGTATGTAGTTGATCCCTTCGCCTGCCGATTACGCCGCCCGTTCTTGTCCCGATGTGAGGAAATGGTTGGGACGGCCGAAAGGTCTACCTGTGAGTGGCATTTGGGCCCCACCGTACTATTTCAACCATTTCTGCTCATCCAGGCTTGTAACTAGGAGCGTAATTCACCGAGGTAGTTACATCAACATGATCCCATATTCTAATTGGAGAATATTAAATCTTAAGTAGTTTTCAATGAGTAGAAATTAATTTTCCAAAATAGAACAAAAAGGACTAGGTCTTTATTTCATGTGATGATGCTAGATCATCTAGTGTGAACCTTTGTGTTCTAAATAGAGGTAGTTAAGTACTGTTTGGTGATTGTGTACCTCGTATTTATTTATAAACGGTAGTACCGACCAAGGCTACGAGGAGGAGGAGTACTACAAATAAGAAGAAAACTTCAACCACTGCACTAATCAAGGCAAGCTAAGACTTGCAAGCTAGAACTTCGCATGATACCTATGCAAGATAACCTATGCAAGATGCATGCTTTGGTTATGCAACCTTGATTATACCAAATCCCAGTTTTACTTGCAAGCTTTATTCTTACCAAAGTTCTTTATTACTTTTACTTAGTGACTTGTGAGTTTTGGAAAGATAGTATAGATAGCATAAAGAGCATAAAACTTGGCCTAAGTAGTTATAAATAGATGTCATACTAAAGCATGAGACTAGATTTGAATAGTCACACTTGATTAGCACCCCTCATTAGTGAATACCCTCAATTTTAGTGGCTAGTGCTAAGCATAAAAGTTGTTCACTTTAGATGGGAATACTTGGTGAAAATGATTATGAAAACCTTGGAATGAGGATTCATTCTATTGAAATGTTTTGACATGTGTATGAACACCAGATGATTTGATGATGAAAATGTTGAGGCATGAGCATTAGCCCTTTATAAAAACTGATGGTTGGGTTCGGATGCGATACCATTCCAAGTTTACCGTACAACCACAATACCCGATTTTGGGTAGGGCTTAACAAGAAGTTTATATATCTTAGTATGGGTTCCCTTGCGGAAGAGGTTTGAGACGAGGCTACCTCGTGATGAATGTCCACCTGTGCAGTTCCCAAGATGACAGATGGTCATGGTTGGGAGGTCAAACTCATAGGGGAGGTGCCTATACTAGGGTGTGTAATTGAAAGGTTATGATTGATTATCCGCATACTAAGTATGATGATTCAGGATTGTTCTTGAAGGATGTATAGAATGTTGTGGTGAAAGTGTACCACCTCTGCAGAGTGTCAAACTATTCGAATAGCCGCGTCCGTTGTTATGGATAGTTGGAGTGGCCATACTATTCCGTCGTCAGATGTTTTGAAAACTACTTGTGAAATGAACTATGACTTTGACTTGACCACAACAGGGTGTGAACATGAAAACTATGTTCCCACTTAGGTGTTGTAAAACATTAAGTTAGTTTTCTTTACTTCTAAACTCAGTTAGAGATAAACCCGATTTTTTGAAAATAAATCTAGAGATTAGGATTCCTACTCGAACTACTTTACCAGATAGTGATAGTTTGCGAGTACTTAAAGAGTACTCATGGCTTTGTCCTTGGCTATTCCTATGGCCATACTATGAGGAGGACTACCAGGATGATGGACAGCAGGAAGTCTATGACAACTAGGATCATCTCCCATCGTCAGCATTGCCTGTGACCCTGAAGATGGAGCTTCGACCATGCTACCCTTATTATTATTCTGCTGCGTTGATTGTATTAAGACTAGATCATGAGATCCTTTATTTGTAATACCTTTATTATGGTTTGTAATGGATGATGAACTATGGTACCAATCTGTTATGTCTCGTAAAAATGGTAATCCTGGGATTGCGATGTATGGCATAACAGGCATCTGGGATTAAAAATCCGGGTGTTGACAATGGGGCACCCCAAAACATTTTTTGTAGAAAATTCAGGGCAATTTCTAGGGTCCCTACAGTTAGAAACCACAATTATTGGGGCATAACTCGGGAAAAATACAGTATATGCTTGCACCTCGAGATGATCACCAACCTACCGGGGATGGCGGTTCTCCATGATGTAGCGTGTGTGTAAATTGCCTCGGGCCCTAGGGCGCACTCAATTCTCTCACTTCCTTTGCAGAATCGCCGGTTTTTCGGAGTCGATAAATGGAAACTCTCGATTTCTCCATGGAACCCAGGAATCTCTTGTTGGAGAAGTTACTTAGAATGCCGAGAGGGAGCTAGGTGCCGGGTTTGGGCTCAATCCGCGTAGTGGATCCACGTTTTGGGCAATGAGGGGGAGGGCTAGGGTTGAAAGCCATGTTAACTCCTACTCGATAGCCATCTGGGGGTGTGCCGGGTGCCAAAAGTCCCAGATTGTCTTGCTTATGATTTTATGTTAGTAGTGGGTGACACATAGGGGCTACTCGAGCTGGTTTCATTTTTTTATTTTTGATGAACTTCCCATTGCCAGGTTTTGGGGGGTGGGGAAAATCGGCCAACACGCCGGCGCGCGCAGGCACGCGAGGTCCATTGCAACCTTGAACCTAGGCACTTTCCCAGCCTAGGTACCCCATGGGGCACCCCAAAACAATTTTTCCAGAAAATCCAGGGCAATTTCTAGGGTACCTACAGTTAGAAGCCGCAATTCCCAGGGCGTAACTCAGGAAAATACAGTATATGCTTGCACCACGAGAGGAGCACCAACCTCCCGGGGATGGCGGTACTCCACGACATAGCATGCGTGTAAATTGCCTCGGGACCTACTCAATTCCCGCACCTCCTTTGCAGAATCGCTGGTTTTCCGGAGTCGGTAAATGGAAAATCTGGATTTCTGCATGGAACCCTAGAATCTCTAGTTGGACGAGTTGCTTAGAATGCCGAGAGGGAGCTAGGTGTTGGGTTTGGGCACAGTCCGCGTAGTGGATCCACGTTTTGGGCAGTGAGGGGGAGGTCTAGGGTTGAAAGCCATGTTAACTCCTATTTGCTAGCCATCCGGGGGGTGCGCTGTGTGCCAAAAGTCCTGGCTTGTCTTCCTTATGATTTTATGTTGGTAGTGGGTGCCACACAGTGGCTACTCGATCTGGTTTCATTTTTTTATTTTTGATGAATTTCCCATTTCCGGGGTTCAGGGGGTGGGCAAAATCGGCAAACCCGCCGGCACGCGCAGGCACGCGATGTCCATTGCAACCTTGAACCCAAGCACTTGCCCAGCCTAGGTACCCCATGGGGCACCCCAAAACATTTTTTCCAGAAAATCCAGGGCAATTTATAGGGTACCTATAGTTAGAAACCGTAATTACTGGGGCGTAAATCGGGAAAAATACAGTATATGCTTGCACCACGAGATGAGAACCAACCTCCCGGGGATGGTGGTCCGCTATGATGTAGCATGCATGTAAATTGCCTCGGGCCCTAGGGCGCGCTCAATTCTCGCACCTCCTTTGCAGAATCGCCGGTTTTCCGGAGTCGGTAAATGGTAGCTCTGGATTTCTCCATAGAACCCTGAAATCTCTAGTTGTAGAAGTTGCTTAGAATGCCGAGAGGGAGCTAGGTGCCGGGTTTGGGCTCAATCCGCGCAGTGGATCCACATTCTGGGCAGTGAGGTCGAGGTCTAGGGTTGAAAGCCATGTTAACTCCTTCTTGATAGCCATCCGGGGGGGTGCGTCGTGTGCCAAAAGTCCGTCTTGTCTTGCTTATGATTTTATGTTGGTAGTGGGTGACACACTGGGGCTACTCGACATGGTTTCATATTTTTTTGATTTTTGATGAATTTCCCATTGTGTGTTTTCTTGTGTATTGTGTCTAGGCTTGATATGAAAATGGTAGTACTCGGTTTCCCCCTCTCATGATTACTCGTCCTCACTTTGGTTGGTACGCTTTGATTTGTCGAGACGGTTGTCACGCGGATCGTACCCACCCAACGTTGATTCTCTTTGATCTAACGGGCTAGACAACTCCCTCCCCCCTCTCTCTCTCTCTAGAGACAGACCACTCTATCCATGCTAAATAACGAGTTTGCCACCGATACTTTACTTCCATAATATAGAAGGAAAGTGTACAAAGGCGTACAATTTTCGTATATGCGTGTCTATGCATTTCATTTTATTCCCTAAAAATTATAAACTATTGGATTTATATACAGGAGGGTATATAAAAATATAAAAAATGTGTGTATTTTCTAGTGCAGTGAGGGGGAAACGCGGCGGCACGCTCGTCTAACCGGTTGTAATGCGCCCACCATGGCACAAGTACGGTGCACTGTAATGTCGTGTCAGCGGGGGTCGAATGATGCATCCTCTGCATGTGTGGTACCCTTCACATTAGAGCGTGAAAACGCATGGGTCTGTCTAGCAATGATTTAACCATTGTGTTTTTAGGCGTCCCTCCTTTCGACCCTTCTATGAGAAGCAATCGATCAAGGCGTAGATTAAAGAATCCGTCGAGTGGTCATGCCACGCCTATAAAAAGCCTACTACTGCTCCAGCTGCAAACATCAATGGGCCTCACAGTACCGCGCCTGCAATCTCACTTCTAGTTGGGGCACATGGCACGAACCGTCCATGTGTCAGCCAGAAGCCCTACTGGGGCACCCAACTGATGAGCCTCAAGGCGTAGGGCCCCAGGAGGAGACTTATCAATGCCCCGTCTTTAAAACCTACTCCTCTGCATCGTCTTCCTCCCACACATTAACCCATTCTCCCCTATCTAGCAAAACCCACAAACCTCACCGTACAACTCCTGTATAATAAATTATTTTTTCTAAAAATCCAGGACAATTTTTAGGATACCTACAGTTAAAAACTACAATTACCGGGGCATAACTCGAAAAAAATACAGTATATGCTTGCACCATGAGATGAGCACCAACCTCCCGGGGAAGGCAGTCTGTCACGACGTAGCATGCCTGTAAATTGCCTCGGGCCCTAGGGCGCGCTCAATTATCGTACCTCCTTTGCAGAATTGTCAGTTTTCCGGAGTCGGTAAATGGAAACTCTGGATTTTTCCATGGAATCCTTGAATCTCTAGTTGGATAAGTTGCTTAGAATGCCGAGAGGGAGCTAGGTGTCGGGTTTGGGCTCAATCCGCGCAGTGGATCCACGTTCTGGGCATTGAGGGGGAGGTCTAGGGTTGAAAGCGATGTTAACTCCTACTCGATAGCGATACGGGGGTGCGTCGTGTTCCCAAAGTCCCGGTTTGTCTTGCTTATGATTTTATGTTGGTAGTGAGTGACACACATGGGATACTCGAGCTGGTTTCATTTTGTTTTATGATTTTTGATGAATTTCCCATTGCCGGGGTTCGGAGGTGGGAAAAATCGGCAAACCCGAGCACACGAGGTCCATTGCAACCTTGAACCTGGGCACTTGCCCAGCCTAGGTACCCAATGGGGCACCCTAAAACATTTTTTCTAGAAAATCCAGGGCAATTTATAGGGTACCTACAGTTAGAAACCACAATTACCGGGGCGTAACTCGGGAAAACTACAGTTTATGCTTGCACCACGAGATGAGCACCAACCTACCGGGGATGGTGGTCCACCACGATATAGCATGCGTGTAAATTGCCTCGGGCCCTAGGGCGCGCTTAATTATTGCACCTCCATTGCAGAATCGCTGGTTTTCTGGAGTCGGTAAATGGAAACTCTGGATTTCTCCATGAAACCCTGGAATCTCTATTTGGATATTAGAATACCAAGAGGGATCTAGGTGCCGGGTTTGGGCTCAATCCGCGTAGTGGATCCATGTTCTGGGCAGTGAGGGGGAGGTCTAGGGTTGAAATCCATGTTAACTCTAACTCGATAGCCATCCGGGGGTGCGCCGTGTGCCAAAAGTCTCGGTCTGTCTTGCTTATGATTTTATGTTGGTAGTGGGTGACACACATGGGCTACTCAAGCTAGTTTCTTTTTTATTTTTTTGATGAATTTCCCATTGCCGGGTGTTTGACACGAGAAAAACATACGGAACACCTCCGCGAGTATGTATGGGAGCGGTAGTTTATCTCATGGGCACCGAGGTACGGTAAAAGAAAGAAAGGGTGCGGGTGTGCTAGTGTATAATAAATACACACAGAAAATAAAAGAAGGGATTAGTATTTTATTAATCTTAGAGATAATAAATAAAGTTCCCGCATAAGATTACGCTCCATGGCCTACTAGTGCGGCCAGCCTGAAAATGGCGATTGTGGTCTCCTAGTTCCCGGGGCCTCAGAAGGCTCCCTGTTAATTACTCCTGCGGGTTACGCCGCGAGACACCTCCGATTATGCCGCGTGGTCGTCTTTGTTGTCTTCGCTTCACGTCCTGCATGTATAGTGATGGTAGTGGTGTGTGTGGGCAGCGACAGAGCCTGTGTCCTCGTCAGTACACACGCCTCTAAAATCGTGGCCCTTACTCCGGGCTCGCCCGCCCTCGCCGTTGCGCCTCGTAGGTCTTGAACGGCGATGAAGAGTGTTGTTGATGTAGTAAGGTGGAGTCTGCTTAGCTGAAACTTCTTGATGACTTCGCCGTTTCGTCGGGGTGTGCAAGGGGTATGCCTCGTGGGAGTATTTTATCGAGACCGGTGTCGCTCATATTGGCATGGCCAGTTTGGTCGGTGCATTGTCTAGGCCCGACGCCGAGTTTACGGCAGTCTGTCTAGTCAAAGGCACCATCTCACGAGACCAAGGAGGCATTGTGTGACTTGGTCTGGCGTTGTGTGGATGGACCTGTACACCGAGCTGCTCGATGATGGTGTTCATGTATGTCAGTTCTGGTCGGGCGTCGACCGAACCTATACATCAAACGCAGGTCTGCACACGTCTGACCAGGAATCCGTTGATTGCTCGGCACGACTTGCTCGGGTACGGATATCTTCCCGTGCATGGGCACTCCTGCACTATACGCCGGTTTGCTTCTCGAGGATGATCGAAACTGCACACCGGGCAGCTCGTCTAGCTACTCCTATACGTTGGGCGCCGGATTGCACCTGTATGCCGGAGCACCGCCTGCATCTGTACGCCAAGCACCGAGTTCCGCCCATCGGTCGGAAAAGGGCCTAATGGATCCTCCGCCGTCACGCTAAACTTGTGCGTCGGATTGGTCGTGCTAAACCTGTGCATCAAGCTACTGCACGTCAAACACAGGGCAACACACGATTTGTAGGAACCCGCCCATCCAGTGAGCTCATCCAGTACACGTGCATGGCGCATGCATGGCCTGGGTGCATGAGCGCTTCTTCATTATCTTGTGTGTATAACCAATGAGATTGTGTGATCCGTTAACTCTAATCCAACCCACGTATGGCGCCGAGTTCACGGGCCTGCTCGGGTGAAGCTGAACCTGCTTCGTTCCAGAAGATCTTGTGTATGCCCGCCGACCGGCACCACCTGCACGTCGTCTTGCTGCCGATAACCTGTTCGCCAAGTGACTTTTAGGGCTTGTTTGATTCAAAGAAATTGTGTAGGAATTTTATAGGATTTGGATTTTTAGGAATTTTTCTTACAACTGCTGTTTGATTCAAAGGATTATAATCCTTAGAAAATCTTTCAAAGGATTCCTTTGCACTCTATTTTGAAGAAAAATTTCCATCCACTCCAACCTCTTTGTACAATTTCTTTGATTTTTCTGTATAATCAAACACTACTTGATCCAAAATTCTATAGATACATAATCCTATAAGATTCAAGTGGGCATGTCACTTAAATACTGTGATTTTCCTATTCCTATGTTTTGTGAATCCTACGAATCAAACAAGCCCTTAGTCTGCCGGGCTGAGCTGCAACTGTTCACCATCGCGCCGAGCCTGTCCGCCGGACGTGGACGGGGTCAAATCTGTATGCTAGCGACTCTACGTGGCGAGCTGCACGGCACCTGCCGTCCGGGAAGAACCGGCGCGCCGGTCTGCACCAGCAAATCGGCTGCAGGCGTCGACAGCGCCGGCAGATGAAGTGGCGAGTATTCAGGGTTAGGGCTTCCTCACGGCGACGTGGACGCCGGCCATGTCCAGCTCCCTTTTGGGCGACGATGACGAGCGTGCAGGCGACATGATGCGTTCCAGCGAGCCCTGACGGTGTCGGCATCACTTCGCGCGTTGCGTCCCAGCCCACCATCGTCGTGCTAGCTGTAAGAGGCAAAAGAACTCAAACATGTGATTTACCATTGAGGAGGATGACCTTGAGACTTGAGTTCTTCTCCTTTATGTCTTGGTTATCCCGCGAACAGATGCAATCTCGGCTCGTCGTCGCTGGCTCCTTTCTGCGTGTGTCTTGCTGGATCTCCTCCTTCCTTCCGATGCGATTTTCTGGTCCTTTTATAGGCGGCCGCCAGGCAACGAGGATAAGTACGTGGTGGTAATTACCTGAACAAATTCTGTTTGTTTCAGCTTTCTTTCGTCGGGGGCACGACTTATCTCCCGGAAAGCCAGCTTTTTCCATTCAAAAATTTATCCCTTTGGGCTTCTAGAACCTGTAGGTCACATAGCAGGTAAATATATATCTGATGAGCACCCGCTGGGTGGACCTTCCGACGTACGTATGAGATAGGTTCATGTATATATGCATGTACACCCTTGTATTCCGTATCTAAAATTCAATGATATTAGGTTCCACTCTATAATTTGAACACAAAATTGCGTTGAATAAATTGCCCCCTCACCAAGAAAAGTTCAGGCACGGAGCTGATTGAACTTAACTTGGTGAACTTTACTAGCAACCCGCCATCAGAACCCAATAACTTCGTGAGCGGGTGTTGGCGTCGGCCCTGCGATGCATCAGTGACGAGCGCGTCCGTCGATCCCATCGACATGATTCGGGGGGCATGATTGGCGATGCCTCGATCGCTGATCAACGTCGGTAGTGCAGGAATATACATCTGCACTTGATTAAGCTAGTCGAGGCCCACTATGGTGCCAGTCGAAAAATATTGTTAGTGTAGGAATATATTTGCTTGGTCTTCAACCTGTGACGAAATAACATTCTGTGTATTGAAGAAAGTTTATTTGCCCAGTCACGACCGTTTAGATGCTACAGTGCCAGCCGACTAGACCAAAGGGTTTCACAGATTAACACTAGCCGCACTGGCGCGCTACACGGCTCCCATATCTTGACGTGTTGATGTAGATGGGTCGTCGGTAAGCCATCGGCGTGAACATCATGGCGTGGAGACTCCATACATAAGGTGGAGAGAGCGTTGTCTCATGTGTGGCGCCATTGATGACGAGGTGTCCGTCACCGAGGGCAAGAAACGCCACCAGTATTGTTGATGTAGGGCGGCTTTGCGACCTCTCGATGATGTACCTGCTCAAGCTTGATGGACAAAGAAACCAAGGCAAAATAAAAGAAGCGAGGGACAACATCGGCAAAACATGGTTTTGGGTTTGTGTTTTTTAAAATGTTGGCTTTCCCGTTATACACTAGCTATATGTGTGATATCCAAAAAAGCCGCCAAAGGACTTGCCATTGGGAATCGTCGCAAGACCATGACGATCATAACTTGTCCTTCCGTGTGCGTGTGTGGAAACGCCGTCTTCGGAGATGCTCCCGAGAGGAAGCGGATAGTCATGCCCTAGCCCATTGCGGTACCGAGGAACCTCACAGCTCAACCATGCCCCCGGCGCGACGCCCCGCGAACGTAGAGACTTGGGAATGGTGGATGATGGTAAATGGTTTTGGGATGAAAATTTGAGGTTTTCCATGCCTTCTCGAGGGGTGGTGAACAGCTACCTTCCGCCTTCTTTCCGTGATTTGCTTGATATTCAGACCCATTGGACTTGATTCTTAAACTTCTGGATATTCGTCCTCTTGAGAGGATTGCTTGCACGGACCATGTGGATGGCCATGGACTTTGTTGATTGCTTCCACTTGTGATTTTTTTCTGACTTGAACTTCCCTTGGATTTCTCGCTTTCTTGCTTGTGGACCTTCTTGGGAACTTGGAAGGCAACCATTCACCTTGGTGGACTATGAAACCCTCTAGCACTTTATCTGGAGCTTTTAACGCCACGCCCTAGAGTTGTCACGCGGCTACGCACCAAATCGGGTAGCCCTTTCATGATCTTTTCCTATGGTCTTCCCTGGGGCGTGAGTCCCTATGAGCGTGTGGCCCGCCTGACAACATGAGGGACGTGGAACCTCGGTACGTTGAAGTGCCCAAGAATCTTCTCCGCTGCCTCCGAAAGCATACACCTGGTATGTGTTGTGTTTAGTGGGTGTGGGAGCCGCTCCACCTGCAACTTGACATGTTGTGCCACCCTCCGACAAATCCTAGGGTAGCGAGATCTTCTATCACCAGCGTGGTATGATGAGGGAAAGCCGTTTTTTTGTTGTTGGGGAAAATGAATATCCATGTTATGCAAAAGAGAATGCATCATGGATCTAAGACGACCGAAGAATTCCCCATTAAAAAATGAAAGAAAGAAAGAAAAGACAATAGAAGAGGCAAATCTTTTAGCAAAAATACATTTTGAGAAACCTTCCGTTGATTGGCGGCATAGGCCGGGATCCTTGGGGATCAACCAGCTGGTATGCACCTCCGTCGTAGACTTTCTCGATGGCGTAAGGTCCTTTCCACTTTGGCTCGAATTTTCCCTTCGTTTTGTGCGTGACGACGATGGAACGCCTTAGCACCAAGACTACTCCGCCCTTCCGGAAGACACGCCGCTTGACGAGCTTGTCGTAGGCTCTCAACATGTTCTGGCGATAGAGCTCTAGGTTTTGCACGGCATTGAGTCAATCCTCTTCTAGGGCGTAGAGCTCCTGGAAACGCAGTTGTACCTGTTCGTCTTTGGTGAGTTCGTCCTGGATGGCAACCCATAGAGAGGGTAGCTCGACCTCCAATGGTAAAACTGCTTCACAACCGTAGACAAGAGAATATGTAATAGCTTGAGTTGGGGTACGGACGGTAACACGGTACGCCCATAGACTCGAAGAGACGGTCCGGCCAATCTCTTATGTGTCTGGTCACCGTCTTCTTGAGTATCTTGCCCAGCGTCTTGTTGAAGGCTTCAATTGCTCCATTGGTTTGAGGGTAGTAGCTGGTAGAGTAGTTCCACTTGATCTTATATTTCTGCATGAACCTGTACATCTTATTGGACTTGAATGCCTTGCCGTTTTTGGAGGTGATGTGGTGTGGTTTCCCAAACTGATGGATAATATTTAGCTCTAGGAAGTTGATGACGTTGTCGCTCTTCACCTCCCGCAGCGGGACAGCCTCTGCCCACTTGGAGAAGTAGTCTGTCGCTGCAAGGATGAAACGGTGCCCCCTAGAAGATGGTGGGTCAATGGGGCTAATGATGTCTATCCCCCAGGCGTCAAATGTCCATGAGGGAATGGTGGGGTGTAGAGGAACCGGCGGTTGACGCTTGAAGTCACCATGGATTTGGTAACCATGGCATGACCTGGCCACTCGAAGGCAGGCCGTCATGATAACGGGCCAATAGTATCCAGCCAAGCGTATGGCATGGTACATTTTGGCTCCGCCCGGGTGGCCACCGCAGACACCGTGGTGCACCTCCTGCAAAACCTTCTCGGCCTCGCTTTGGTTGACGCACCTAAGAAGAAGCTCCTGTCCATGAGACCGCCTGTACAAGACACCAGCCTTATAGACATAGAACGACAATCATCGTTGTAGTTGGCGCCTTCTAACAGGGTCGTCGAGGAGTCTGTCATGCTTGAAGTAGTCGAGGAATTGACGAGGTTTGATCTCATCAATGCCCATTGTTATGGACTTGGGTTTTGGAGAAGATGGGGATGCTAGAGATCGTGGAACGGTTAGCAAACAAACAACACGGGGACACAAGGTTTACCCAGGTTCAGGCCCCCGGAGGGAAAACCCTACTCCTGCTTGTCTGCTCTTGATTACGGCGGAACCGAGGGTTACAGGGGTGTGCAGTTGCGATCTGGCGTGGAGGTGTGTATGCGAAAGTATGAGTCGAGAGATCTATGTCGTGCCCTCCTGGCCTTTATATAGACTTAGGCAGGTCCCGGGCATAGACTTAGTCGGTTACAGATTCTAGGGTTTTACCCCTTTGAATTTCCTATCTGCACTAGTCTTGCTCTCCAAGGATCCGAAGGCGTCATGGGCCTTGGCCACCCGAAAATCTTCATGGGCCGGCGTACATCTGCCGTGGGCCTTCCTTGGGCTGGACCAGGTATGCTAAGATCACGTACCCATGGGGTATAACCATGTCAGTAGCCCCCGAGTGATCAGTCGAATCGTAGATTCGGCTAAGGACTCTTCAATCTTTCGGGTGCAACTACGTATTTCAATAGTTCATGTGTAGGGATTGTTGATGCGTGTGCCTGACTCACCCGAGGGATCAGGGTCAGTTAACTGTCTTAGGACGAAACAACACGATCTTCTTCAGGTTCGAGTCCCTCAACTCGGACCTGGAACATATGCTGGTGTAATTCGACTCAGGCCGCGGAGGACTTACAGGAGTGGAATTCCAGTGATTTTAATTGATGTACCCAACACGTCCGTCGGGATTTTTCATCGCGCCTGCTGGCACGGGTTCATACTAGCAGAGCGCAGTCGTGTGCGTTGCCAGGCCATCAGATGATATCTGTAGGTCTTATCTTTGTGTCGCGGACACAGCATCCGAATGTTTATCACCGCTGAGGTGTTTCGGGTGGCCAAGGAGGACGTTGCTCACTTAGCGTTTTGTTGGGACAGAGTTGCCGAAAAGTTTTTTGCGTGCTTGATCCGAAAGATCGCAGTCGAAGAATGCGTAGGGTGCGCGACCAGCGCTCCCTATGGGAGTAGCCCCCGAGTGTCTGTTCGAGTCGTAGACTCGAGCGGAGACTTTTATTCAGGCGTTTGTTCAGTGCTAGGTCCGTAGGACACAAATTTTTTTGGATGCTTAAATCCATCCTCCCTATGGGAGTAGCCCTCGAGTCCGTAGTGGAGTCGTAGACTCGACGTAGGACTCGAAGAAATAGGTCGTTTTATTCATCTTTCGGGTGCGCGGCCAACGCTCCTGATAGGAGTATCCCCCGAGTATTTAGTCGAATCGTAGATTCGAGTGAGTACTCTTAGCTTGGAAGCCGAAGAATTGTAGTTGTTGCTAGTATAGCTTTTGATGACGTTAGTGCTGATGATCAATGACCTCAAGCGTCTGCTACGCCAGAGATGACTTGACTGGACGAACGTGGGTCCCACTTGCTGACCTTGAATTGACCGGTCACGCGCGGCGTGGAGATAATTACGGCGTCGCCTCGATTTCCGCACGTAGTGGACGGCGTGGTAACGACAGTTCGTTATGATGCTGACACGTGTATGGCCAGATCTTCCGTTGGCGTTAGGTCTTCTTGATGGATGGTTGCCGTGCGTCGTCTTTGCTGTTATAATCATTGGGGAGAGCTGCAGTTTGTTTTCACCGCATCTACTCTTGTTTTCACTGCATCCTTGTGCTCTAGGAGTTCTTGCTGCGCGCCGAATATCCTTCCACATTTCCCTCTTCCCTTCTGCGCTCTCACTGCCGGCACCGCCGGAGCGCGATGGGGAAAACGAAGAAGTCGTCATCTGCAGTTGGTACCAGTGCCGCCGGAGGGAAGAAAGGCGCTACCACCACCCGTGTCACCGACGGTGGTTGGCGGCGATCAGAGACGCCGGAGAGTGATCTCCGCAGGCTTCGCGAGCGGGGCTTGATCCCGCAGGATAGGGAGGCCGTCAGACTCCCCGGAAATGAGGTAATCCCTCGTCCCCCCGCTGGGTATCGGGTTATGTTTCTCGCCTTCGTTATTCGCGGGTTTTCCTTCCCAGTCCACGACTTCCTTCGTGGGCTGCTCTTTCTCTACGGCATCCAGCTGCATCATCTTTCGCCCAATTCTCTTCTTCACATTGTTTGTTTCATCACTTTCTGCGAGTGCTGGCTCGGCATCGAGCCGCACTTTGGCCTCTTCTGGAAACTCTATTCCGTGAAGAGGCAATCCGGCTCGGATGGTGTGTATCCCATTGGGAGTTGCATCATCTCTCTCAAGGCCAATGTCCTTTTTTTCTTTATCTATGTCCGAATCTGTCCAGTACTGGCGGAGGCGATGGTTTTACATTCGCGACTCCACGGTGGCTGGGCAGGAATTTGGTCTTGCTCCTTTCGACTCCTCCCAGATAATCGAGCCGAAGAGGTCCTAGAAAAACCAGATCTTGGATGGCGAGTCGGCGGAGATAGATGCCCTTTACCGTCGGGTGGAGGATCTCCAGTTGACTCCTGAGAAGGAAGTAAACGGCGTGGATATTATCCGCACATTTCTCGAGCGTCAGGTGCAGCCTCTCCAGGCTAGGGCGCACCCGATGTTTCTTTATGCTGGGCGCCATGATCCGACGAGAGTTTCGGCCGAGAAGCTTTCCCAGGGTGATCTCGAAAAGGCCCTTCGTACGCTGTTGAAGTACAAGGCTGGAGAGGATATCCCGGGGAAGTCGCTGACTCCGTCGTTTTCTTCGACATTGGTTGTTCCACAGGTGTAGATTCGTGCACGTAGCGCTTTTTGTCGGCTACGTATTTTATTTTCCTTTGTTTGCTAACAAAGTCCCTTCTTTTTTGCAGAGCTTCAAGGTGCCGGGCATGGTGCCGCCATTGCCCGAATTATTTCCGGATGCTCCGGATAATGACGTGGTGGATTCGGTGTCCGAACTGCCTTCGGCCGATCGCCGGCTAAAGAGGCCAACGAGTCGAGCGAGGACCATACTCGCAAACGATCGAGGAGCTCCAGCGAATCTTCGGATGCATCGACTCCTCCGACTCCTAGGAACCCTCTGTGCCTTGAGCGTCATAGTGACGGGCATGGAGGCTCTTCTTCCCCTTTTCCTGCCATTCCTGTGCGGGCTCTAGCGCCGCACCCACCAGCAAAGCAGAAGAAGGAAGAAAAGAAGGAAGAGAAGAAGGAAGAGAAGAAGGGGGAGAATAGGGCCCGAAGGACTCCTCCTGTCTTCGACCTGAGCTCCCTGGACTCGTAAGTTTTTTTTATATACTGCTGTCCTTTTCGCTGTTGACTTTGTACTTGTGCTAATTATTCCGTGTGCAGGCATTCTTCCCACGACTCCTCCAGCGATGGTGCTCGGGAGATGATGGTAGAGTTGAAGGTTGCATCTCCTCCTCCTCAGATGGTGGCTACCTCCGAGGGTGCGGCGCCGGTCCCTTCTCCGGAGGAGGCTCAGGTGGTTGCGCCTCAGAAGGCTGCGAGCGGGCCTTCGGAGTCGCCATCGGAGCATGTAAGTACCTCTGTTTCTTGTCACGGTGGGAGCCCCCGAGCGTTTGAAAAAATTTCTTGTCTTGTTCTTTCTTCGAGTCTCCGGGGGGAACCCCCGAGCGTTTTCGTGTGCGAATTTTTTGCTTTTATTCCTTCGTGTTGGGCGCAGCCCCCAAGTCCTTTTTCCTTACTGATATTTCTTCTTCATACAGCCTTTTGTGCAGGATGCCAAGCGACTGGTGCAGGAGCACCTGGTGCTGGAGGTCAACCTCCGACAGCTTCAAGGTACCTGGATGCTTTGGTGCTTCTTTGTTTTTGCATTATTGTCTTGCTTTCTGACGCTTGTATGCTTTGAATGCAGAGGAGCATAACACTTCCCTCTGTGACATTGATGCTCTCAAGAAGAGCCTTGGTCAAGCGGAGAAGAAGGCCGAGGACACTGCTGGTGCGAAGGAGCGCCTTGAGCTGGAGCTGGCCAAGGCAGCCGAAGCTAAGGAGCGTTTGCAGCAGGAGGCTATGGACCACGAGGAGCAGCTTGCCATGGCTGCGACTACGCGTGAAAGATAGGTGGCGGGCAAGCTCATGGTTGCTGCCAAGGCTGTATCAGGTGAGTACCTTATTTTTTCTCCTTTCTTTTTGTTTTCTTGTCTTCTTCTGTGTTACTTTCTTCATTCCTTCTCTTTTTTTTTGTCTTAGATGCCGCAGGCATCGAGTTTGATCGTGGTGCTCTGGAGCACGGTAGTGCTCTAGATGATGCTACTGCAGCGGTCGAAGATCGCTGCAGCACCGTCGTCAACTCCCTTGCCAAGGCGAAGGAGGTCCTTGGCCGCTTCTACAAGGAGCTTGTCCCCAAGGGCGCGGCCCTTGATGATGTTGACCCCCTGGCGGAGGCTTTGTCGGCCGAAACGCCTGCGACGTACAAGCGCAAGCAGAAGGGCATCGGCACGTCCGTCGGGCTGGCTATGGCCTTGGCGGCTGGAGCTGAGCTGGACCTTCCCCAGATCACCTCCCGGATGCCGACAACCGTGGATGGATTCGAGGTAGCCTTTGCTACCTATTCTGCTCGCTGCAAGCGATATGGGCCAAAGCTCATTGATCTGCTGTCCGAGTATGCGATGCGGCAACAGGGGAGGCCAAGGCGAGGCAATCCGGCTCCAAGGCTACTCAGGGTGCCGCGTCTTAGGCGTTGTAGCTTTAGGATAGTTTGTAATCTTCTTTTGCTTGTAATTATGTTGGGGAACAAAAATCCTTGTGCCACGTGGTGGCCTTTATATGCTTAATGAATTCTGCTGAGTTGTGATCTTCTCTGTCTGAATGTTTATGTCCTTTGCTTTTCTGCTGTTCTAGGTTCCTTCGGGTGCTGACCCCATTGACACCTCGCCTGCAGTGCAACTGCGGCCATCTTTGGATGATTCCTCACAACTCGCTTTTCTTTGGGACCGTGTTCGTAGTCTTGAGAGGGAGTTTCTTGGGGTGCGTGGTCACGCCGATGTTTCGAAGTCCAAGGTGGATCGCGGTGCGGCCAGGGAGGAGTACTTAATGGCGGAACTGCTTTAGCTGTCTGAGCAGCTTCAATGTAAGTTGTTCTTTGTTTCGAGCTGCAGCTCAGATTTTCAGATGCGCCTGCTGGCCTTGCATCTTATTTTCTGCAAGTGTCACAGGTTCTAACCTTGCTCCTAGGGAGGAGAAGGAGCGTGTCGCTGTTCGGGTCAATTTCTTGACTCAACAAGACATGGAAGCTGGCGGCTTCTTCTGGATGGATCGTGACCGTGCCATGGCTCTGGCGACGGTGCAGGATCGTGTGCACCAGGTTTCGCGAGTGCTTCGCCAGGTGCAGACGTCGCTTGCATCGGTGTTGCATGTCATGTTTCCATTGGATGCCGTGCCAACAAGCCTTGCGGGTCTTCTGTCGAAGTTTCGGAGCGTTAATAATGTCAAGGAGCTGGTGCGGCAACAGCTAGTCGCAGGAGTGAAGGCTGTTTTGTCCCTTGTGAGGCTGCACCGGCCTGATGTAGATTTGTCTGCTGTGGCGGCTGGGCCACCTCTTCGACCGGATGGTGGCGAGTGGGATATGCGTCCGTATTATGCGGCTGTAAGGCAGTATGCCGAACAGGTCGTAGATTTGTTTGAGCAGCGTGCTCAAGTTATTCTTCAGGATAGGTAGTACCTGTAAAAGAGATATATGTAAAATTTGTATATTTCGACTGGGCGTGTTGTGCCCTTTGTTGTAAAGGTTTGTTTGTTGTGAGAACGCAGTGCTTTGTTTGAGTACGTGTCCTTTTCGTTTGCCTGACATTGTCAGCTACTCAGGTGTACACGTGTGATCCTCGGTCGATGAAATCGTGAGGTGGGGGGAAGCCGCCGAGTGCGTTTGTAGCATAAAGTAAAGTTGCAAGTAGCGAACGAGATTTTTGGGGCGAGACACTTAGCTTTATTTATATCGTAATGGAGGAAGTACATTGTTCGGCTGAATAGCCTTGGCTGAAAAGCCTTATTGAAAGTAAAGGGGTAGGTTGCTAGTGGTAGAATCTTCGCAAGTGCGCGATGTTCCATGGGTTGGAGTACGCGACTCCAGACTCCACGTGCTTGAGGCGATAGGCGCCACCTGGGATGACCTCGGTGATGATGTAGGGTCCTTCCCATGGTGACTCGAATTTCTTCGGTCGCTCTTGCTTGAGTTGCAAGACGAGGTCTCCTTCGACGAAGGACCTTGGGCGCAGCCGGCGGCTGTGGTAGTTGCGGAGACTCTGCTGGTACACCGCTTATCGAGTTGCTGCTACGTCTCTTGCTTCGTCTAGTGTGTCGACGGCGTCTTCGAGTGCAGCCGTGGATTCGGCTTCGCTGTAAGCGACGACCCGAGGGGCCTGGTGGCGTACTTCGGCTGGTAGTACGGCTTTGGCTCCATGCACCATGAAGAACGGTGTGTAGCCGGTGGAGCTGTTTGGCGTGGTACGCAAACTCCATAGGACGGATGGCAGCTCCTTCGTCCAGGCTCCAGCTTTTCGTTCGAGTGGGCTCATGAGGCGCTTCTTGATGCCAACGCCGATTAGTCCATTGGCCTTTTCCACCTGCCCGTTCGTTTGCGGGTGTGCCACTGAGGCGTACGTGATGTTGATTCCGAGGCCTTCGCAGAAGTCCTGGAATTCCTTGGAGACGAAGTTCGACCATTGTCGGTAATGATGTTGTGCGGTACGCCGAACCTGTAGACAATGGACTCGAAGAACTTGACGGCGGTCTTGCCCTTTTGGTTGGTAACCGGCATGGCCTCGACCCACTTGGTGAATTTATCGACTGCAAACAAGAGGTAAATGTGCCCTCCTTTCGAGGACTTTGGCAGTTTGCCGATCATGTCGAGGCCCCATTGGGCAAAGGGTCAGGCTATAGGTATTGGCCTGAGCTCTGATCCAGGTGCGTGTGGTTTGTCGGCGAACCTTTGGCACCCGTTGCATCTTCGGACGATGTCCTTTGCGTCGCTCATGGCCGTTGGCCAGTAGAATCCAGCTCGTAGAGCTTTGGCGACAAGGGAGCGGCTGCCTACATGATGGCCGCAGATGCCCTCGTGGATGTCTTGGAGGATGGCTTTCCCGTCACTGATGGTGACGCACCTTTGTAGTACACCCGTAATACTGCGCTTGTACAGCTCGCCATTGATGATGGTGAAGGCTTTTGACCGACAAGATATGCGTCGGGCATCTGTCGGGCTGTCAGGCAGTTCTCCGTTTATCAAGAACTGGAGGTATGGTCGCATCCAAGTTTCTTCAACTGCCATGACCTGCATCAGGTTGACCATAGCGACCTCTGTGTCCAGTTTCTCGGGTCCTTCGGGCAGCGCAGCCCCCGAGTGTTCTGCTTCTTAGGGTGATCCCTTGGGGAATTTTCGCTTGATGGATGGCACGCAGATCTGTTCGAGGAACACACCCGGTGGCACCTTTGCGTAGGTGGAGCCAATGTTGGCGAGTCTGTCAGCTTCCTCGTTGCTTTCTCTCCCGACGTGGCGAAGCTCGCAGTCGTCAAATTCTCCTTCGAGTGCGTTGTAGAGTGCGCGGTACGCGATCATGTTTTCAGCGTGTGCGTCGCACTCGTTCATCATCTGCTGGACGACGAGGTTGGGGTCACCGTAGATGACCAGGCGCGTTGCGTCGCAGATCTTTGCCATCCTCATGCCATGGATGAGGGCTTCGTATTCGGCCTCGTTGTTGGAAGCTCGGAATTTCATCCGGAGGACGTACTTCATCTGGTCGCCCTGCGGGGAGGTCAGTATGACCCCGTCTCCTGCTCCAGCTTCACGCTTGGAGCCGTCGAAGTGCATCGTCCATGACTGTGACATGTCTGGGGTGTCTGGCAGCTGCAGCTCCATCCGGTGTACAAGGAAGTCCGGGAGGACTTGAGATTTGATTGCGAGTCGCTTCTCGTAGAGGATGTCCAGGGGTGACAGCTCGATGCCCCATAGGGCCACGCGTCCCGTGGCCTCTGGGTTATTCAGGATGCTGTTCAGGGGTGCCTCGTTGACGACCATCACCTGGTGCTCCTGGAAGTAATGGCTCAGCCGTCGAGCCGTCATGAACACGCCGTAGGCGAGTTTCTGGTAGTGAGGGTACCTCTGTTTTGTTGGCATCAGTACCTCGCTGAGGTAGTAGATTGGGCGTTGGACCCCGTGGGTCTTGCCTTCTTCGGGTCGTTCGACCACTAGCACAGTGCTGACCACCTGGTGTGTGGCTGCTATGTACAGCAGCAGAGGCTCGCGCTCCTTTGGCGTGACCAGAACGGGCGAGGTGGAGAGAAGCCTTTTAAGGCTTTCGAACGCATCGTCGGCTTCGGGCGTCCACTCGAATTTATCTGCCTTGCGTAGCAGCAGGTAGAATGGCAGGGCCTTCTGGCCCATGCGGCTGATGAATCTCCTCAACGCCGCTATTCGTCCTGCGAGCTGGTGGACACCCTTGAGGTTTTTCGGCTTCTCCATTGCCATGATGGCTCTGATTTTCTTCGGGTTCGCCTTAATCCCTCGCTGAGAGATGAAGTACCCAAGCAGTTGACCCGATGGGACACCGAAGGCGCACTTTTCGGGGTTGAGTTTGATCCTGTAGCGATCGAGGTTGTCGAACGTCTCGTGGAGATCGTCGATAAGTGTCCTCGCCTCCCTGGTTTTTATGACTATGTCATCGACATAAACTTGAACGTTGCGACCGATCTGGTCCTTGAGGCATGCCTGCATGCATCGCTGGTACGTGACACCTGCGTTCTTTAGCCCGAAGGGCATTGTGTTGTAGCAGAACACTCCGAACGGCGTGATAAACGCCGTTTTCTCCTGATCTTCGACCTTGAGTCGAATCTGGTTGTAGCCTGAGTAGGCGTCGAGGAAGGAGAGTTTCTCGCAACCTGCAGTCGAATCGATGATCTGATCGATCCGAGGGAGAGGGAAGTGGTCCTTTGGGCAGTGCTTGTTTAGCGACGTGAAATCCACGCACATCCGCAGGATGTCTGTGTCCTTCTTTGGGACCATCACTGTATTGCAAGCCACTCGCTTTCTTTGATTTCCCTGATGAAGTCTGCAGCGAGTAGTCTGTTGATTTCTTTGCCGATAGCTTCGACCCATGGCTCGGACAGTCTCCGGATGGACTGCTTGACGGGCTTGGTGTCTGGAAAGACGTTAAGTGCATGCTCGGCGAATTCCCTGGGAACTCCTGGCATGTCCGCAGGACACCAGGCGAAGATTTCCCAGCGCTCGCGGAGGAATTCGATGAGCGCGCCTTCCTATGCGGGGCTGAGGTCGTTGGCGATCAGCGCCGTCTTGGAGGCATCCATCGGATGGACTTGCACCTTCTTTGTGTTGATGGTGGAGTCGAAGACATGTCAGGTGTGTTTTGTCGTGCGACTGGGGGTGCCCCATTGTCCGTCACCTCGCGGAGCCTTAGGAGCTCCTCCTGCATGCCGAATGACTGGGAGATTCTGTTGAAATCTCTATCGCATTGGTCCGATCGGGTGAAGCTCCCGTGGATTGTGATGACGCCCTTTGGTCCTGGTATCTTGAGTAGCAGGTATGCATAGTGTGGGACAGCCAAGAACCTTGCGAATGCTACACGCCCGAGGATGGCGTGGTACTGTGATGGCCAGTCCACCACTTCGAATACGAGCCGCTCCAGCCGGAAGTTGTCCGGCTTGCCAAAGATGACGTTGAGCCATATTTTGCCCAGGGGGAATATGCCCTTCCCTGGAACGATGCCATGGAACGTTGTGTCTGACTGTTCCAGGCTGCACTGCGGGATCCGCATTGCTGCTAGAGTGCTTGCGAACATCAGGTTGATGCCGCTGCCGCCGTCCATGAAGACGCGACTCATCTCGAAACCTCCGATCTGCGCCTCCAGCACCAGGGAAGCATGACCTGGGCGAGGGATCTGGCAAGGGTGATCCGAACGACTGAACGTGATTCAGGACTCCGATCCGCTGAGGTACTTAGGGATGGCGGGTGGAGTTGCCACGGCCAGGTTGATCTATCGGGTGATTTTCTTCTGCACCCTATTCGTGGGGCGCCCCTTTTGGATCATCAGTGCTCCTTTCGGCTGGGGATACCTGTTCCCATCGTTGTTCTGTGCTGGTGCGACTGGTTGGTTCGGGCCTCCTACAGGTGGCGGTGGAGGAGCTCCATGCGCTATTTCACCTGGCGCGGGTGCGTTTCCGAACGCAGGGATTGGGGCTTGCTGCCTCATCTGCACCATGCTTTCGCTGAGTTTTTGGAACTCGTGGAAGTCCTTGAGCATGTGGCTCGCCTTATTTTTGCCATCTTGCTTGTCGATGTATAAGTGGATGGTGCATGGACCCGAAAGCTTTTCGTATGCTGAGGGTCCGTTATCGCGGTCGCAGCGTTGCCATGACTGCGCTGGGCATCCCCTGTCGTGAAAGTTTCCTCCACGGTATCCTCCGCTGTTGCGGTTGGTGTCGTTGCGGCGATCGGCGTAGCCAGCAGCGACCATGTCGGGTCCGTCGCGATCGTCGTAGACGCGCGATCTTCTCTTGCTACGGCGCTCTCGCCATCGACCGTAGTCGTCTTCTTCTTCCGATTGTGCTCAGTGAATGGAATCTTCGCCGTCAGCCCACCTGTTGGCGATGTCCATGAGGTGGTCGAGTGTTTTGGGCTTGACACGTCCAAGTTCCTCCTTGAAGTCTTGGCGCTTGACGCTGTCCCTGAAGGCGTCGATGGCCCTTTCTTCAGAGATGTGTGCTGCGGAGTTCTTTGTGTTGGACCAGCGTAGTATGTACGAGCGAATGGATTCGCCCGTTCGTTGAGTGCAGGCTCGCAACTCTTCGATTGAGGCGGGCCTCCTACTGGTGCCTTTGAAGTTTCGGATGAAGCTGTAAGCTAGCTCATCCCAGCTTCGGATGGACCCTGAAGATAGGCTGCTGAGCCAGATCCGGGCTGCGCCTGTCAGCTGTAGCTGAAGGCATTGCATGGAAGTCTCTTTGTTTCCACCGTGCAGTTTGACGGATGATAAGTGGTCGCTAAGCCAAGCCTTTGGGTCTTGAGTGCCGTCGAACTTCGGAGTATCCGAAGGAAGCTTGAAATTTCGCGGCATCCGTGTCCGCCGGACGGATCTGCTGAAGCATCGGACTCCACAAAGTTCTCCTTTGTCTTCGTCCATCTCGGATTCAGACGAGCATGCGCGCTTGGCTCGCGCTTTGTCGATTTCGCTGTGTGAGCGCGTCTCTAGCGTCGTAGTCGCGTTTATGGTGACGCGAGCTCTTCTTCCTTCAAGGGAGGTCATGTTCCTCTTCCTCTTCGGATGAAGGGGTGGGGCTCCGGTCGTGCACGCCGAGCTTTCTTCTTCGCTCGCGAGCTTCTTGAGTGGAGCAGCTACGACAAGTCGAGTCCGTAAGTGCGGACTTATGCATGGCTCTTTTCGGGTCCCCCTCTGGAGGTGGGTGAGCCGCGAGATACGCAGTGGCTGCCATGATCGCAGCCTGCGGCGTTTTCGGGATCACGTTGCCGTTGGCGTCCATCTCCATGAAGGATGTGTGGAGGGTTCGGGTCACCTCCCGATGCTCCTTGGGGTCCATGTTTTCCACCCGAGAGCGGTGCTTGTTGCCTTGGTTGGCGTTCGAGCTGGAGCCAATGCCCATGGCGAAGAGCGCAGCTCGTCGCGTGCTGGACTCGGAGGCTGCTTGCTTGCGCTTGTCGAGCACCTCCTGCATGTTGACCTGCTTCTAGTGCTCCTCGATCAGGAGCAGGTGGTAGGCCATCAGCAGATCCCGGGAGGAGTCTACAGGCAGGACTATGTTGCCTGCCACGGCGTTGCGTGCCTGGGCCCATCCTTCTTTGCTAAGGCGGATGACGTGGCCGTTTGTTCCGCTGTTTTCCGCTGTTACGGCGGGTTAGGTGGTGGGTTGGGCGGCGGGTTGGGTGTTTGCTAATCCACGTTGCTCTGGATGACTACGGCGCATTGGTAGCACTCGTAGATTGGTCCGCTGCTGCCGCAGCTTTTAGATCCGGAACCGTAGGTCCCTACATCCGATGGCGGATCGCACAGATCAGAGTTGCAGCAGCTGCTGTCGTAGGAATCATCTATTGATGGTGTTGTGCGTAGCACGGGGTGTGGGGTCCATGAAGCGGGCCTGATTGATGGTAGAGGCACCCGCTCAGGGAGGCGGAGGGTGCCAGTTTGCCTCACCTAGAAGCAGAAGCTCCCGAACAGGATTTCGAGTCTGTCGCCTACGGGCTCGAAGTCCTTCGTGGTGGCCGGTGAGTGGGCGGTGAAGTCGAAAGCGCCGAAGAGGAGGTGACTCTCCGTCGCTGCAGAGTTGTAGATCGATCGGGTTGGGACCGTCACGACCGCACAATCAGCGTCCCCAATTCCCACAGACGGCGCCAATTGACGAGGTTTGATCTCATCAATGCCCATTGTTATGGACTTGGGTTTTGGAGAAGATGGGGATGCTGGAGATCGTGGAACGGTTAGCAAACAAACAACACGGGAACACAAGGTTTACCCAGGTTCAGGCCCCCGGAGGGAAAACCCTACTCCTGCTTGTCTGCTCTTGATTACGGAACCGGTTACAGGTGCAGTGCGATCGTCTGGCGTGGAGGTGTGTATGCGAAAGTATGAGTCGAGAGATCTAGGTCGTGCCCTCCTGGCCTTTATATAGACTTAGGCAGGTCCCGGGCATAGACCTAGTCGGTTACAGATTCTAGGGTTTTACCCCTTTGAATTTCCTATCTGCACTAGTCTTTCTCTCCAAGGATCTGAAGGCGTCATGGGCCTTGGCCACCCGAAAATCTTCATGGGCCGGCGTACATCTGCCGTGGGCTTTCCTTGGGCTGGACCAGGTATGCTAAGATCACGTACCCGTGGGGTATAACCATGTCAGGAATGGTTGCAACCATTCGTCTTCATACACAACATTCGTAGTGATGGTGTTGACTTCATATTCCATCGGGATAAGCTCCAAAATAGCGGGAAGAAGCCACCTTTCTTCCACTGTTACCTGCATATATTTATCATTTGGGAGCACTAGTGTTGCCGCCAATTTTGCCAAGGCATCAGCTGGTGCATTCTTGCTCCGTGGGACGTGTAGAACTTCAATTCGTTGGAACTTCTCCATGAGTCTCCGGTCCGCGCTGTAGTACGACACCGGTTCAGGCTTGCACACCTCGTAGATGTCATTGACCTGCCTGACGATGAGTTGAGAATCTCCATAGGCTTGTAAGACACGAATGTCCATGAAAAGGGCCAGGAGAAGGCCAAAGATGAGTTCCTCGTACTCGGCCTCGTTGTTGGAGCATTCTTCTTTGAAGTGGGAAAATGAGTGGTACATCACCTCCCCTCGTGGAGTTTTGAACACCAGTCCTATGCCGGCTCTCCGCCTTGTGGTGCCATCTGGGTTAACCTTCGTGCGGGAAGCACCGTCAAAGTAGAGCTGCCACAGACCTTCAAGCTCGGCGGTGAATACCTCCTCGTCTGGAAGGTTGGTGACGAGCGGAGAGTCTTTAGGGACGGGATGCGCTGCAAGAAACTCTGCCAAGGCTTGTCCTTTAATCGCCTTCTGAGGGACAAAGGTGAGTTCAAACTCCATCATGAGCAATGCCCATTTCCCGATTCGCCCCATTAGTGCAGGCTGAATTAGCATATACCTTATTCGATCTGCTCTTGCAACAAACTGGATTTGGAGTGCGAGCATGTAGTGCCTCAACTTCTTCAACGCGAAGATTAGCGCCAAGCACAACTTCTCTATTGGAGAGTAGTTTCGCTTGGCCCCCACCATCGTGCGGCTCAGGTAGTAGCAAGCCACCTCCTTCCCTTCGTCATTGTGTTGAGCGAGTAAGGCGCCTATAGAAGTAGGATGCGCTGCAATGTAAAGAATAAGGGGCGCCCTTGTACAGGAGCTGCCAATACAGGTGGACTAAGGATTTACCTCTTGATGGCATCAAATCCATCTTGACATCCTTCATCCCACAGGAACAGAGCTCCTTTCTTCATGAGACTTGAGAAGGGTTGGATGCGTCCGGAGAGGTTGGAGATGAAACGACGGATGTATGCCAGCTTCCCTTGTAATGCCCTCAACTCCTTGAGGTTAGAAGGGGGAGGCATGTTGAGGATCGCCTTTATCTTCTTTGGTTCTATCTTTAAGCCTCGATGATGAACCACGAAGCCGAGGAAGAGGCCTGAATGTATGGCGAAGGCGCACTTTAGTGGGTTCATCTTGAAGATGATCTGAAGGTCCTCCTAATGATCTTGGCGGTCCTTGGTCTTGACCACCATGTCATCGATGTAGCACTCCACCGAATGGTGGATGAGGTCGCCGAGGATGTATGTCATGGCGTGCTGGTATGTTGCTCCAGCATTCTTCAAGCCAAAGGGCATGACAGTGTAGTATAAGTTGCCCTTCGGTGTCCTGAACGCGGTGTTGATGGCGTCTTCTGGGTCCATCCTGATCTGGTTGTAGCCCGATAAACCATCCATAAAGGACAGTGCACCATGTCCCGTTGAGGAGTCTACGACCATCTCCGTGATCGGTAGGGGAAAGTCGTCTTTGGGGCATGCCCGATTAAGGTCGCGTAAGTCTTGGAAAACCCGTACCTGGCCATTCTTCTTCTCCACCGGGACGATGTTGAGAAGCCACTGGGTGTATTTGGCTTCTTTGATGAAATCTGCAATGATTAACTTATCTACTTCGGCGATGACTTGATCTTGAAACTCCGGTTGCAAGTGTCGCAGCTTCTGCTTAACGGGTTGGTGTCGCGGGTCAATCGCCAGCTTGTGTGTAGCGACACGTGGGACAAGCCCTAGCATTTCCTTGTAGCTCCAGGGGAAGCAATCCTGGTACTCCATCAGGAAGCTTTGATAGCCTTCTCGCTCCTCTTTCGTCAGTGTGGCGCTAACAAAAGTTGGGCATGGGTCATATTCTGTCCCAAGATTGATTTCAACGATCTCATCGATGGTGGGCTATCCACCGTCTTCTAGCTCTGGTGGGGCTGATGTAGAACCTATCTCCTATTCAACCTCGTCGAGCTCGTCGCTTCCCGAGGAGACGAACGTGGCATGACAAGTGGCTAGTGGTCCATCCCCTTTGTCCTTTGGATCACCGGTGTCGATGTAGCCAAGCCCAAACTTGGGGAGGATCTTGCATTCACTCTTGATGAGATCTTTTGCTTGTCTCCACCACTCCTTGCAGACGGCGGGTGGTGCAGGCATTCTGTTGTTTCGGCGAAGAGCGAAGCCAACCTTCTCCAGGAGACGAGCCATCTTTGGCCCGACCTTCGTCGTCGTGGATAGTGATTCTTCCGTACCATGGCAAGGTTGAGGAACTTCCAATATTGAATCACAGTGTTGTACCTACGGAACTTTATAGAAAATGGTTTGGGTTCTAAACCCACATGAACTTGAGATAGCCCAAACCTCCAATGGAGAAGACACAAATATATAGAGGGATGGGGGCTGCACTCCTCGAGCTCCCCTTGCTACTTCCTCCAACTCTTGTATTCTTCTTTTGACCAGCCCTGCTTGTGCGGGCACTTGCTCCTCTTTTGGAGAGTTGCGCACCCGTAATGTGATGGTCGTTGGCGCATCACTACTATCGGTACTCATATTCGAACTTCCCTAGGCACCTGTAGATCTTCCAAGTGTTAAACCATCAAGCTCGTGGTGCGCCGAAGTCGACGAATATGTGGAAGCCTTGTGTAGGGGTGTTGGGGTTGACCTCAATGTGATTGGTGTTGATGATGGTAATCTAGATTTCAAAAGCAATGGGGATGACGAGGTAGGCATAGAAGAGCCTCCTCCCGATGCCACTGGAGTAGAACTCCCCATCGCTACTGGGGAGTAGCACTTTTTTTTCGTGATGAGTGGTTAAGGAAGATCGTCTTCGCGCAGGGTGCTTGCGACTCCATGAGGAAGAAACCTTTATGTCATTTGGTGAACCTAGCATGATGAGTCGCCTTGCCTTGACTGCCGGCGTGACACCGGGTTTGACCAAGACATCAACTTTTGGTGTTGTCCACCCGAGCTTATGATCATTATCTTCAACAGGGAAGTAGTACTTCGCATCCGCATGATGCGACTCTTGGACGGTGTAGGCGTTGGTGTTGCCGATGATGCGTTGTTGTGTGCTGGTGCCGTCGAGGAACTTTAAGCATTGGTGAAGGGTAGAAGGCACCACACGATACTTGTGGATCCATGGCCTTCCTAAGAGGGCTGAGTAGGAGGTGTTTGCTTCAATGACGAAGAAGCGTACCTTGAAGCTGAATGTTGACATTTGGATCTTCACCGTGATGGCGCCCAACATTGGCTTTCCTTGATTGTCGAAGCCACATATTATAATGTCGGTTGACTCCAAATCATCTACCGTGAAACCGGCCCTTGTCAAACTCTGAAGGGGTAGTACGTTCATGGCAGATCCTAGGTCAATGAGGATTCAACAAAGGTATGCAATGCCGATGTTCCCATCTACATAGAGTGGACGATTGTGGGCACCATATTCTATGATATTGTCTTCCTCATCGAACGTGATCTCATTCATGAAGCAGGGGTTGGTGAAGAGACGGTGTTTCGCCATGCACACCTCATAGAGTTTTGGTGCTTGGAGCGCCTTGACAAGGGCTTCACGATGGTGCGACACCATCATGAGGGCATCATGCAAGGATCCTGTTGAGGTGGGCGATGATGTTGTATTCGACATCGTGTGACTTCGTCTTCCCTTCAGCCTATCCTTCTGGTGCTTCATATTGTGCGGGCACCTCCTTTTGGGTTGCTACCTTGTCCCTTCTTGTTTAGTTGGCCTTCGGGAGTTCGGGTAGAACCTTGCCCCCACGCAATTTCATGTTCACTTCTTCAATCTGCAAATCTTTCATGGTGCCCTTAGCCTGGAATGCCTCCTTCTCTTCGGGAGTGAACACATCATCTGAATCGTACCTAGGCCTATCCTTGTAGTTGAGGACGACATTGCAACTCTCAAGGGTGGATGGTTGAGGGGGTTCCAGCTTCCCCTTGTGCTCCCTCTATCTCCTCCATTGGTTCTCGCGTCACGTCTCGCGGCATGAACTATGCAAAAGTGGGTAGCATACACCTTGGTCAAGGGAAGGACTCGTCTCCCTTGGATCTTGGGAAAAATCTTGGTGGAGACCGGCACTGACTTGGATCGAGTCGCTTGAGGATCATTGGGGAAGCGCGTGTTGATGATGTCGGACGAGGGGGTCTAGGTGTAGGGTTCCTCGAGTGCGTCCTTCGTTGAACTATGTTCCAAGGATTCTGTTTGTATGAGGCCAAGATCACCTCCTAATGAAGAGAAGGTCTTGATGTCTTGGCAACGATGAGATTTGATAGTTGATTCTCAACTTCTAAGAACGCCGCCCAGGATTCCTTGTCGTCCTTGTCTTGCCTTGATGAAGAGGGTGTAGCTACGCTCACCATGTTTCACCGCTTGGTAACCTAGATTGATGGCTTCTATGTCCAAGTTGATCCTCTTCTCATTGATGGCTCTTTGGAGCCACTCCTTGAAGGCGATGCAGTCCTCGATGACATGCCCCACATACCTATGATATGGACAAAACAAAGCATTATCTGTCATCCTCATCTGATCGGGTCTTCGAGGTTCTGGAAGGTCCAAGGCTCAATGTTCCATCAACTTGTTGAACATATCCTTCACTAGCTCCCTGCGAAAGATGTATTGTTTCTTGAGGATTTCTTGCATCGTTGGTCGTTGCCTTCCTCCAACTTGCTCGCCTCTTGCGACCAACATTGGCACGTTGCCTTGTGGTGTAGAGGAGAATACTTTGGAAGCGTTCGCCTCCGCCGGTGCCTTCATCTGGCGCTGGTATTGGTTAGATTGGATGTCGAGGCAAAGCGCTTGGACGGGTCGAATGCACTAGCATTCTTATAGAGCTCCATGATCTGCGGCGATTTCTCGAACTCGAGCTTTGTTGCTGCCACCGCCGTGCTTAGATCACTAAAGGTTCTAGGCTCGCGCCAAGAGACCTCAGGTGACCAATGTTGTTGCATCCCGTGGACACACATCTCGATGGCATCCTCGAGGTGCATCTCTCGAGCGAGCCGCACATAGCTATTGCGGAAGCGAATGACGTATTCATTGATAGACTCATCTCGTTGCTGTCGAACTTGTGCGAGCTACACAACTGAGAAGTCCTTCTTCATGGCGACAAAGTGCTTCTTGAAGAATTCCTTCATGCCTGGCCAACTTCCGATGGATGCAACCGGTAGATGGCTATACCAATGAAAGGCAGGGCCGGTTAACGTTCCTAAAAATTGTCGTAGGAGAAGTGATGAGTTGTTTGCGATGTCGCCGCATGCCGCCTCGAATTATGCCAAGTGCTCCCTTGCATCGCCCGTCCCATCGAATTGACGGAACTTTGGCGGGTGCCACCCTGCGGGGAATGACACTAGGTTGTGCCATGCTTCATAGGGCTTCTCTTGCTCGCTCCCTGTGGTGCGAGGAGCATTACCGACCTTCATGTCCACCATATCATGGTAGCATTTTAGCATGCTTTGTTGTGGCACTTCGGTGGCTAGCGCGGCGGGTGTAGCCCAATGTCGAGTGTGTGCACTTGTTCCTTCATGTTGCTATTCCTAATTGGGTGGCGCAGTCGCTACAGTGCCAGCCTGCAGCTCCTCCACTTGCAGGTCTACCACTCCTTGTGGTACGCTTGGTGGTGGAACACCGTTGTTGTTGTTGTTGTTGTTGTTCATCATGAGCTCGATGAATTGGTCGAGCTTTAACGTTAGTTGGTCAATATTTTGGCGTTTCTCTTGAATTTGTTCTTCTAGTGCGGTTTCACGTGCCACCGCCATACTTGCTTCGTCGCCCTTTCCACCATCTACCGCCATGCGGGCAGGCGCGGTATGAAGATCTTCAACGACATCTTCATAATCGGATGGCATAGACGGTGCAATTACATTATATGGAGGAGAGTTTGGAAGCTTCTCCAATGAGGATCAAGAAGAAGAGTCGGATAAGCTTTCTTCATCATTGTTGTAGTTGTCCATTCCTTCCTCTATAGCTAATCCATTTGTCACACTTTCAAGTGCAACGGATTTTAGCCGTGTCTTGGCGCCGGGTCGACTCGCCATCTGCAAGATCTTGTTTGAATTCTGGGGAAGTCGTGAGTTGATGTTGGTGTAGAAACGCGGTGATATGTTCGGATGATGTCCCGCATCTCCTTCGGAGAGTGAGCCTTTCCCGGTCATGATTGGAAGGCATGGGGCTATCAATATCACTCCATCTCGAGATGTGGATGTGCTTGGCCTTGATTCTGTCTCCGCGCCTTTGAACCATGAGCGTACGTGGCCAAGGCGTGGTAGGAATGCCTTCTTGAAGTCCGCCTTCGGATTTAGCACAATCTCCTCATCTGAGGGATAACCGAATTTGTGAGTGACCTCCGGAGGTTGCCATCCGTCATTTGAATCCATCCCCGAGCACCGCTAGAGTGCCGCATGGGGCGAGGTTATTTTTTGTCATTTCTTTCTCCTTGTCGTGTTCGACACCTGCAAGGGAAACAAGAGAAGGTAGCATGTGGAGCGTCGCGCCTTGTCCTGGGGCGACATTAGTTGTAGCCCCGGGATCCTCTTCGTGGTTGAGGGAGGTCGTCTGGTGAGACTCCTCCACACCCTCCATTGGCGTGGTTGTTGATGCGGGTGTCTTTTGCTTCCCGGAAGATGAGGCTATCACGGCAGCCTTCACATGTTCACCGCCTTGATGTGTGGTTGCTTAAGGGGGCGAGAGTGAAGCCTCTATGTTCTTCCCCCCGCATGCCCCGATGATGGATTTCGTGGCTTCGGTGTTAGGTGTCTGAGCAGGTAATCGTACTGCTCGTGTCACTCCAACTCGGGAGAGATGCGGAAGCCGATCCTGTCATTTTCTTGCACGACCCCACCATCGGGTCATACACAAACTTGGGCATACCGAAGTACCAAGTCTTCTAGTTCTTTGTATAGAACTCGTCGGTTCTTTCGACGCCTCTCCCATTTGTGCTGGTACTCCGTGGCAGCCTTGGAAGTTACGCGAGGTGTGGGCCAAAGAGGTGGTGCAACACGAGAAGTGGACGTGGACGTTTCCTGTGGTGGCTGCACTTGGAGTTGATATCCCTGCCTAGAAGGAGAAGAGGGTCGTGGTGGAAGTGGAGCTTGCGGAGGATCCCTTGGTCGCCAAACTTGGGTGGTACGAGAGTTCCTCTCATCTCCTTGATGGCGTGACCATTGGTTCCACCATGGGGGCATATTAGGATGCCTCCCACGAATGGGACGAGTTGGTGAAGGCGGACGTCGTGGCGCGAAGGTACGACGCTCATGTTGAGGACGATAGCTCGGGGCTTGCCGTGTCGTCCTGCCCCCACCTTGTGTTGGTGATGTACGTGGCGCTTCTTGATGATGGAGCCGCCTCTGGAGTTGGCGAAATTCACGCCGTAGGTCCTCGTTGCATGGATCAGGTGCCTCGTTCTGCAGAACGACAAACCTGTTATCATTTGGAAGGGACCGTCCGTCCATCGTTGAAGTGTGGAGGCATGGTGCCCACATGCCTCCCCGAGAAGCATTGAGGTTGATGGCGATCGTAAGGCCTAGAAGAATAGGCTCCTTGCATGAGCGCCGCTTCCAGAACTCCTTCATGATGGCGCGTCTCACCATCTACTTGACCTTTAGTAGTTCGTTCGCCCATTCATCGGGGAACAAGTTGTAGGGTGGGGTGATGGTGTTCGCATAGGTGAACACCTTGTTGGCCAGGTCCCTAGCACCAAGGGACCAATCTTTCTCAGGCACCGTTCATTGAGCAAACCACGAGCTTATCTGTTGTTGGAGTTGTTGTACCTTGCGGTACTTCTCCTGTAGTTCCAGAGCGGGTGTGGGCTATCTAACAAGCGTGCGCTTGCCATCCGCCTCCGCAAGTGGTAGCAGGCGGCCTCCAAGCCCTCGATGAGTTCCACCTCGGTGCGCCTAGCTGTCGGTTTAGGCAGCATTGGTGGTGGTGTCGAGGTGGGCGCGCGAAGTGACGCCGCACCTGTCCATCTATTGGCGGCCTTGATGCGGATGCATTGAGCCGCCTCCACGTCTCTTTTGATCTCAGCCCTTGTTGACTCCTTCAACAGGGCGCGAGCCTCGAGCATTAGCTCGCGGCGCTCCTTCATTGCTTTGGTGGACGTCCGCTTTGCGCCTTCTTGTTCTTCAAGACCTGGAACTGCACAGGGTCTTAAGCTTCGTGCATGTACACCTTGGCGCCCATCTTAAAAAGAACACCATGGGCGGCCGCGACCCGAACTGGATCGTCATAGGCTCGGTGTAGTTGTATGGTCCTCCTGCATGAACATGATCATTGATCAGCGAGACTCAATACTTGTGCCTTGTCATGAAGTATGTTGTGCGGATGGATGAACGGGCGAAAACGATTCCAACGACCACGACGAAGCAAAGATGGGAGGAGAACCACATCCCACCGGGCGTGCCAATTTGTTTGACACGAGAAAAACGTATGGAACGCCTCCGCGAGTATGTACGGGAGCGGTAGTTTCTCTCATGGGCACTGGGGTACGGTAAAAGAAAGAAAGGGTGCGGGCGTGCCAGTGTATAATAAATACACAAAGAAAACAAAAGAAGGGAACATTATTTTATTAATCTTAGAAATCATAAATACAATTCCCACATAAGATTTTGCTCCATGGCCTACTAGTGCGGCCAGCCTGACAATGGTTACTATGGTCTCCTGGTTCCTGGGGCCTCGGAAGCCTCCCGGTTAATTACTCCCGCGGGTTACGCCGCGAGACACCTCCGATTAAACCATATGGTCATCTTCGTCATCTTCGCTTCATGTCCTGCATGTATAGTGATGGTAGTGGTGTGTGTGGGCACTCCTCGTCGGTACACGCGCCGCTGAAAGAGTGGCCTTTGCTCCGTCCTCGCCCGCCCTCGCCGTTGTACCTCGTCGGTCTTGAACCGCGATGAAGAGTGTTGTTGATGTAGTAAGGTGTAGTCCGCTTAGCTGGAACTTCTTGATGACTTTGCGGCTTCTTCGGGGTGTGCAAGGGTATGCCTCGCGGGAGTATTTTAACGGGACCGATGTCGCTCATATTGGCATGGCCAGTGTGGTCGGTGCGTTGTCTAGGCCCGACACCGAGTTTACGACAGTGTGTCTAGTGAAAGGCGCCATCTCACGAGACCAAGGAGGTGTTGTGTTGTTAGACTGTATATACGTAGCTTGTCTGTATATAACTGTATATGACTTGTACTGTACCTCTTGGTACTTCTATATAATGAGACAGCCGCACCCATGTTTAGGGTGTCGAGCAGTTCCCCAAACACATTGTTTTACATGGTATCAGATTAGGTTATGATGTCGTCTTCCGCTGACCTAACCCTAGCCGCCGCCTCATCCGCTGCCACGCCGGCCCTAGAAGCCGCCACCGCCCTTCCGCCGCGACCGCCTCCGTCCCTGCCTCGCCCTTCCTCGTCTCCACTCCCCTCGCGTGGTGGCAGTCTTGCTCCCCTGGGTCCGCTCCTCCGGTGCAGCCGTCGATGGGATCGGTGCAGCCTCCGCCTGCCGTCGGGCCTGGTGCGGGGGGCGATCCGCCACCGTCGACCTCCTCCAGCGGCCCGTCTGCCTCGACCAACGTGGTCACGCCGCCACCCCTGGTGGCCCTGCGCCCTCCCCCTACGGAGCTCACCCGACGGCGACCTACGGCGCCCCGCCCGCGCCGACCTACGGCGCACCTCCCGCGCTCGGCGCCATCCTGGCTCTCCTGCCTATGGGGCCCTACCGACGCCGCCGTCCTCCTGGTTGGCACCTTCCTATGGTGCGCCGCCTCTGCAGCCCTACGTCGCGCCTACAGTGCCGCACTACGGGGCCCCACTTGCGTCGCCCTTTGGGGCCCCACCTGTACCAACCTACGGCGCCTACTCGTCGTCAGCGTATGATGGTGCGGTGCCTGCTGCCCCTGCACCGTCCATGAAGACGGCACCACCGATGGGATACTACGTGCCTCATCCATCCGCTCACGCTGATCATGCTGCGCCGTCGTCGCCCTTCTACTTCTCGCACCTCATCCCGGTGAAGCTCACGCCCGACAATTACTTGTCTTGGCATGCACAAGTGCTGCCGCTCCTTCGCAGCCGCTACCTGGAGGGCTACGTCGACGGAACACTTCCGTGCCCGCCGGTGTATCATCCAGCGTACCATATGTGGGTGGCCCAGCATCAGGCCATCCTCTCTGCCTTCCAGTCGTCGCTCACTCCGAGTGTCTCGTCGCTGGTCCTCTTCGCCTCTACGTCGCGCGATGCGTGGACGACGCTCCACACCAGCTTCACCTCTCAGTCTCATGCTCGTGCTCATGCTATCCGCACCGAACTGGGCGAGACGAAGCTCCGTGACAGCAGCATCACGGACTACTTCAATAAGATGACCGGCCACTCCGACACGCTGGCCTCCATTGGCCAGCCGCTTTGCCCCGAGGAATTCACCACCTACGTCCTGAACGGCCTCGACGACGACTATGATAATCTCATTGAGAACATCAATGGTCGCGACGTTCCGTTTCAGCCTCGTGAGATCTACTCACGCCTCCTCGGCCGCGAACAGCATGTCAAAGCGCGCCACGCCTCCCCGAGCTTCTCCACCGCCAACGCCGCAGCCCGCGGCAGACCTCAGAAGCCTCCAGCTGGCGGCAAGCCGGTGACCGCCCCTCAGCAGCAGCCCCGCGCCGCTGCGCCTCCCTTCACTGGCGGGGGTCGCCCGCGTGCCTGCTGCCCCTGCTGCGGCGCTCAGCAGGCTTGTCAGCTTTGCGTTCTTGAGGGTCACATCGCCTCCCGCTGTCATCGACGCTTCAAGAAGGACTTCCTCGGCATTGGAAACAATGGCAAGGGTAATGACAAGAAGGCGGCCTCCGTTGTGGCGGGCAACGAGCACGGGCACACTCCGTCCTACTCCATTGATCCGACATGGTACATGGATACGGGAGCTACCAATCACCTGACGAGTGAGATGGGAAAGCTCTCCACCCAGGAGCCATACCGCAGTCATGATCAGGTTCGCACCGCCAACGGAGCAGGTATGCGCATCTCACATCTTGGTCAGGCCGCTCTTCTTACACACAATTCTAGAAAACTGCACCTTCGTAATGTTCTTCGTGTTCCTTCTGCTACACGTAGTCTGTTATCTGTTCCTCAGCTTACTCATGATAATCCTGTCTTCGCTGAATTTCATCGTTTCTTCTTTTTTATTAAGGATCGGGACACGAGAGCCGTTCTGCTTAGAGGTCATCTTCGCCATGGCCTTTATGCGCTTGATGCGCCACCTGCACCTCCTGCGCCGCATGCCCCAGGTGTTCACTGGTGTTCGCGTGTCGTCTTCACACTGGCATGCGCGCCTTGGTCATCCTGCTGCTCCCATAGTTCGTCATGTTCTGCATCGTCATGAACTTCCAGTTGTGTCCAATAAAATTGCCAAAACTGTCTGTGACTCCTGTCAGCAAGGCAAGAGTCACCAGCTTCCGTTTTCTGAGTCTAGTCGTGTCGTTAAACAGCGTCTTAAGCTAGTGTTTTCTGATGTATTGGGTCATGCCCAAACGTCTGTCAGTGGCCATAATTATTATGTCAGTTTTATTGATGCTTACAGTCGGTTTACATGGCTTTATCTTATCAAGCGTAAATCTGATGTGTTCGATGTTTTTATTCAGTTTCAAGAACATGTTGAGCATCTCCTTAAGCATAAGATTCTTCATGTTCAGTCGGATTGGGGGGGGGGGGTTGAATATGATCATCTCAATTCGTTCTTTAACAAGCTTGGGATCTCGCACCGTGTGTCTTGTCCTCATACACATCAGCAGAATGGCGCCGCTGAACGTAAGCATCGTCATCTTATAGAAACTGGCCTTACTTTACTAGCTCATGCCTCCGTTCCGTTTTGGTTTTGGAGTGATGCTTTCTCCACAGCCTGTTTTTTAATAAATAGACTTCCTTCACGACTCTTGCAAATGAAAACTCCTCTTGAAATCTTGCTCAATGAACTCCCAGACTACAATTTGGTTTTTGGATATGCATGTTGGCCTCACCTTCGTCCGTACAATAAACATAAGCTAGAGTTTCGGTCTAAAAAGTGCGTTTTTCTTGGGTATAGTTCCCTTCATAAAGGGTACAAGTGCCTTCACGTGGGCCGGCTCCGAGTGGGCCGGCCTCGCCAGCGAAGGACGCTGGCCCAGCGTCGCCAGCTACCGCCTCGCCTCCTTCTGGCTCGACGTCGTCACCAGCCTCGTCGCCGCCAGCGTCACCTCCTGCTGTGGCTCTTCGCCCTCGTACACGCAGTCAGGCTGGTGTCTTTCGTCCAAAGGAGCGCACTGATGGGACTATTGCATGGATTGCTGCTTGTGTTGCCCATGCCGTTGCTGATCCCACTGCTGAGCCTCGACACTTTCAGGCTGCTCTCGGTATTCCTCACTGGCGCGCTGCTATGGAGGAGGAACTTCAGGCTCTCCTGAAGAATGATACTTGGCGACTCGTTCCTCCTGTTTCTGGGGTCAATATTATTGATTCCAAGTGGGTCTTCAAGGTCAAGAAGCATGCTGATGGTTCCATTGAACGCTACAAGGCACGGTTAGTTGCTAAGGGCTTCAAACAGAGGTATGGTCTTGATTATGAAGACACGTTCAGTCCAGTTGTCAAGCCTACTACCATTCGTTTGCTGCTCTCTTTGGCCGTTACTCGAGGATGGTCTCTCCGTCAGCTTGATGTGCAGAACGCTTTTCTGCACGGAGTTCTGGAGGAGGAGGTTTATATGCGTCAGCCACCTGGTTTTGTTGATCCTGCACGTCCTCAGCATCTCTGTCGCCTGGTGAAGGCTCTCTATGGACTGAAGCAGGCTCCTCGTGCATGGCATGCACGCCTTGGCTCGGTTCTTCGGGCTCACGGTTTTGTTCCCTCCACGGCTGACACATCACTGTTCCTTCTGCAGCGTCCTGAGGTCACGATGTACATGCTGGTCTATGTGGATGATATCATCCTTATTAGCTCGTCTGATGCTGCTGCCCAGCGTCTTGTTTCTGCGCTGAGTGGAGATTTTGCTGTCAAGGATTTGGGTGCTCTGCACTACTTCCTTGGTCTGGAGGTCTCACGGTCTTCTGCTGGGTTGACTCTCACTCAGCATAAGTACTCTCTAGACTTGTTGCGCCGTGCTGGTATGTTGAAGTGCAAGCATGCTGCCCCTCCTATGTCTGCCACTGATCGGTTGTCTGTGCTTGATGGAGATCCTCTTTCGCCTGATGATGCTACTGAGTACCGCAGCCTCGTTGGTGGTCTGCAATACCTCACTATCACTAGACCGGATGTCTCTTATGCAGTCAACCGTGTATGCCAGTACCTTCATGCACCCAGGACGTCTCATTGGTCAGCTGTGAAGCGGATTCTGCGCTATGTCTGTCTGACCGCCTCGTATGGATTGCTCCTTCAGCCTGCTCCATCTTGTGAGCTTTCGGCCTTCTCAGATGCAGATTGGGCTGGTAGTCCTGATGACAGGCGATCCACGGGGGGCTATGCAGTATTCTTTGGTCCTAATTTGATCGCCTGGAATGCTCGCAAGCAGGCTACAGTATCTCGCAGTAGTACTGAAGCTGAATACAAGGCGGTTGCTAATGCCACAGCTGAGCTCATATGGGTACAATCTTTGTTGAGAGTTGGGAGTCTCTCAAGATCAGCCTCCGATACTTTGGTGTGACAACATTGGTGCTACATACCTCTCTTCGAATCTAGTATTTCATGCCCGAACAAAACATATCAAAGTTGATTATCACTTTGTCAGGGAACGCGTTGCACAGAAGCTACTCCGTATCAAGTTCATCTCTTCCAAGGATCAACTTGCTGACATCTTCACGAAGCCTCTTCCACAACCTCAGTTTGTAGGATGTTAACTTGCTTTGTACTTCAGGCCACAGTTAAGATTGAGGAAGGGTGTTAGATTGTATATACGTAGCGTGTCTGTATATAACTGTATATGACTTGTACCTCTTGATACTTCTATATAATGAGACAGCCACACCCACGTTTAGGGTGTCGAGCAGTTCCCCAAACACATTGTTTTACATGCGTGACTTGGTCCGACGTTGTGTCGATGGACCTGTACACCGAGCTGCTCGATGACGCTGTTCATGTATGTCGGGTCGGGAGTCGACCGAACCTATACATCAAACGTAGGGCTGCACACGTCTGACCAGGAATCCGTCGATTGCTCGGCACGACTTGCTCGGGTACGGATGTCTGCCCGTGCATGGGTACTCCTGCACTATACGCCGGTTTGCTTCTTGAGGATGATGAAAACTGCACACCGGGCGGCTCGTCTAGCTACTCCTGTACGTTGGGCGCCGAATTGCACTTGTATGCCGGAGCACCGCCTGCATCTATACGCCAAGCACCGAGTTCTGCCCATCGGTGGGAAAAGGGCCTGATGGATCCGCCCCCCTCGCGCTAAACCTGTGCGCCGGGCTGGTCGTGCTAAACCTGTGCATCAGGCTGCCTCGGTTCGACGAGCTGAACCTGCACGTCAAACACAGGGTAGCACACGATTTTTAGGCACCCGCCCATCTAGTGAGCTCATCCAGTACACGTGCATGGCGCATACATGGCCTGTCGCAATGAGCGCTTCTTCATTATCTTGTGTGTATACCCAATGAGATTGTGTGATCCGTTAACTCTGAACCAACCCACGTATGGCGCCGAGTTCACGGGCCTGCTCGGGTGGAGCTGAACCTGCACGTCGGTTTGCTTTGTTCCAGAAGATCTTGTGCATGCCCGCCGACCGGCACCACCCGCACGTCGTCTTGCCGCCGAGCAGAACCTGTTCACCAAGTGACTTTTAGTCTGCCGGGCTGAGCTGCACCTGTTCGCCATCGCGTCGAGCCTGTCCGCCGGACGTGGACGGGGTCGAATCTGTACGCTGGCGACTCTACGTGGTGAGCTGCTCGGCACCTGTCCGTCCAGGAGGAACCGGCGCCGGTCTACACCAGCAAGTCGGCTGCAGGCGTCGACAGCACCGGCAACAAATGAAGTGGCGACTGTTCAGGGTCAGGGCTTCCTCATGGTGACGTGGACGTCGGCCATGGCCAGCTCCCTTTTGGGCGACGATGACGAGCGTGCAGGCGACATGATGCGTTCGAGCGAGCCCTGATGGTGTCGGCATCACTTCGCGCGTTGCTCAAACATGTGCTTTACCATTGAGGAGGATGACCTTCACCTCCATGGGAGACTTGAGTTCTTCTCCTATACGTCTTGGTTATCCCGCAAATAGATGCAATCTCTAGCCGGGTGCGATGGCGGCTCGTCGTCGCTGGCTCCTTTTTGCGTGTATCTTGCTGGATCTCCTCCTTCCTTCCGATGCGATTTTCCGGTCCTTTTATAGGCAGCCGCTAGGCAACGAGGATAAGTACGTGGCCGTAATTACCTAAACAAATTCTGTTCGCTTCAGCTTTCTTTCGTCGGGGGCACGGCTTATCTCCCGGAAAGCCAGCTTTTTCCATTCAAAAATTTATCCCTTTAGGCTTCTAGAACCTGTACGTGACATAGAAGGTAAATATGTGATGAGCTGGACTCGTATACGAGTCAAGCAGCTCACCCGCTGGGTGGAACTTCCGACGAGATAGGTTCATGTATACATGCATATACACCCTGTATTCCGTATATAAAATTCAATGATATTAGGTTTCACTCTATAATTTGAACACAAAATTTCGTCAAACACCCGGGTTCAGGGTGGACAAAATTAGCAAATCCGCCGGCGCGTGCAGGACGCGAGGTCCATTGCAACCTTAAACATAGGCACTTGCCCAGCCTAGACAGGGGCGGAGCTAGACGGGAAGTTTCCCTGATGCATCTCTCAAGCATATCATAGTTTTCATAGATTTGTAGCCTTGCAAGCTGAACTATGGCCACCCTGATGCACTATTCTCAGCCTAACCTGATGCATTGGCTTTACTAAGCTCATACTAGTACTACAAAAAGTTTCTTTGACCCTGATGCCCGTGCATCAGGTACAAATCATGCAGCTCCGCCCTTGAGCCTAGATACCCCATAGGGCACCCCAAAATATTTTTTTCAGAAAATCCAGGGCAATTTTTAGGATACCTACAGTTAGAAACTACAATTACCGAGGCGTAACTTGGAAAAAATACAGTATATGCTTGCACCACGAGATGAGCACCAACCTCCCGGGGATGGCGGTCCGCCACGACGTAACTTGCGTGTAAATTGCCTCGGGCCCTATGTCGCGCTCAATTCTCGCACCTCCTTTGCAGAATCGCCGGTTTTCCGGAGTCGGTAAATAAAAACTCTGGATTTCTCCATAAAACCCTGAAATCTCTAGTTGAAGAAGTTGCTTAGAATGCCGAGAGGAAGCTAGGTGTCGGGTTTGGGATCAATCCGTGCAGTGGATCCATGTTCTGGGCAGTGAAGGGGAGGTCTAGGGTTGAAAGCCATGTTAACTCGTACTTGATAGCCATCCGGCGGGTGCGCCATGTGCCAAAAGTCCCGTCTTGTCTTGCTTATGGTTTTATGTCGGTAGTGGGTGACATCAAGGGGCTACTCGAGCTGGTTTCATATTTTTTTTTTGATTTTTGATGAATTTTCCATTACCAGGGTTAAGGGGATGGGCAAAATCGACAAACCCGCCGGCGCGCGCAGACACGCGAGGTCCATTGCAACCTTGAACCTAGGCACTTGCCCAGCCTAGGTACCCCATGGGGCACCCCAAAACATTTTTTCCACAAAATCCGAGGCAATTTCTAAGGTACCTACAGTTAGAAACCGTAATTACCGGGGCGTATCTCGGGAAAAAATGCAGTATATGCTTGCACCACGAGATAAGTACCAACCTCCCGGGGATGGCGGTCCGCCACAACGTAGCATGTGTGTAAATTTCTTTGGGCCCTAGGGCGCGCTCAATTCTTGCACCTCCTTTGCAGAATCGCCGGTTTTCCGGAGTCGGTAAATGGTAACTTTGGATTTCTCCAAGGAACCCTGGAATCTCTAGTTGGAGAAGTTGCTTAGAATGTCGAGATGGAGCTAGGTGCCGGATTTAGGCTCAATCCGCGTAGTGGATCCACATTCTGGGCAGTGAGGGGGAAGTCTAGGGTTGAAAGCCATGTTAACTCCTACTCGATAGCCATCCGGGTGGTGCTCCGTGTGCCAAAAGACCCATCTTGTCTTGCTTATGATTTTATGTTGGTAGTGGGTGACACACAGGGGCTACTCAAGCTGGTTTCATATTTTTTTGAATTTTGATGAATTTCCCATTATGTGTTTGTGTGTGTGTTGTGTCTAGGCTTGATATGAAAATGGTAGTACTCGGTTTCCCCCTCTCATGATAACTCGTCCTCACTTTGATTGGTATGCCCTGATTTGTTGATACGGTTTTCATGCGGATCGTGCCCACCCAACGTTGATTTTCTTTGATCTAATAGGCAAGACAGCCCCCTCCCTCCCTCCCTCCCTCCCTCTCTCCCTCCCTCCCTCCCTCCCTCTCTCTCTCTCTCTCTCTCTCTCTCTCTCTCTCTCTCTGGAGACGGAACTCTCTATCCACATGAAATAACGAGTTTGCCACCGATACTTTACTTCCATAATCTAGAAAGAAAGTGTACAAAGGCATATAATTTTCGTATATGCGTGTCTATGCATTTCCTTTTATTCTCTGAAAATTATAAAATATTTGGATTTATATACACGAGGGTATATAAAAATATAAAAAATGTGTGTATTTTCTAGTGCAGCGAGGGGGAAACAGGGCGGCACGCTCGTCTAACCGGTTGCAACGCGTCCACCATGGCACAAGTACGGTGCACTGTAATGTCGTGTCAGCGGGGGTCGAACGATGCATCTTCTGCATGCGTCGTACCCTTCACGTTAGAGTGTGACAACGCATGGGTCTGGCTATCCAAGCTTTAACCTATGAAAAGCCTACTACTGCTCTAGCTGCAAACGGGAACGGGCCTCACAGTACCATGCCTGCAATCTCACTTCTAGCTGAGGCCCATGGCACGAACCGTCCACGCGTCAACCAAAAGCCCTACCGGGGCACCCAACTTATGAGCCTCGAGGCGGAGGGCCCCATGAGGAGACTTAATAATGACCCGTCTTTAAAACCTAATCCTCTGCATCGTCTCCCTCCCATGCATTAACTAATTCTCCCAGACCTAGCAAAACCCACAAACCTCACTGTATAGCTCGAGGCCGAATAGCCATCTTCTCCCTTCCGACGCCATGAAGCGAGTGCTTGTAGGTGAGTCTTCGGGTGTTGCCGCCTGGCTTCCTGCGCCCGCCACGAGCGATGCGGCGTCTCACGTCGCAGATCTGGAGGAGATGCATGCAGCCCAGGGCGAGGAGGATGTCTAGTTCGACCCTTATGAGGACTATGTGCTCGCAGGTGCAGAAGACTTCGGAGCCCCCGATGAGGGCGAGGAGTTTGACGAGCATGTTCCGCTCGTGTACGTGGAGGTACTTTTATTTCTCCATCTTTCTAGTTTAATGTTCATATTTTCTGGTCGGGCTGTAGATGTACTAGTACTGAATCTATTCAAGTGATCTGTATTCTACCGATCATGATCAGATGCACCATACAACCCGCTGCATGCCGAGATTTAGTTTGTTCTGAATTACTCCACATTCTACATTTAGGAGCGAGATGTGGAGATATCAGTAATAAACCTATAAAATTGTGCTATGGTTTTCAAAGTAACTTGAAATGGTTGTCCGAATAGGTCCTTCTTATCCCTATCTGATAGCCGCCAGTTGTATTGAGTCTCTATAGGTTGTTTAGTGCATGATGCGCTGCCGCTTCAGTCCACCATACCTATGTAGGCGAGGACCGCCGAATTCTAGCCTCGCCATGTATTGGCCTCAGTACTGACCGCTCTCTTTTTCCTTTGCCCTTTGTCGGCACCCCTTTTGTTTAAGCAGGTTTTGAGATCGACGTCGTTAGCAGGGTTATCCTTCCGGCTTGGCCTGGGCAGGATTATGGACGCCATTGGTTATTCTTCAGGGCTCTTAGCTCAATTTGCATCTTGTTCGTATTCGGATACTGTATCGTTTTAAAGGTGATTTGGATCTTTGTATTGTATATCTGTATTCTTGACTCTTTGAGTCATTGTTGTATATATCTGTTCTGTGGGTTCTATCGTGGACTATTGTGTAATGGTATTACTTCGTTTTCCACCCGCACGAAAGTGCCTGGTGGGCACCTTTGAATCATTTCTATGCGGGTTTGGTGGGAATCGCTAAAACTTGCATAGGGCCGATTCTGAGGGTGTTACAGAGTGGTATCAGAGCCCAGCAGTTAAGATACCCCACTGGTCCAGCCTGCAGGATAACCTAGCTAACGGTTGATGTAGAGTGTCAAAACTATTTTTCAAAATCGGTTGGATGGATCTGATTAGGTCTGCTTTTACTCCTTACCCATCTGCTATTCTCCTCTTACCTCGACGTGTTTTGAAGCTGCTCTCTTATCTTTTTTTTAGTCCAGGAATTCTCTTGGTTGGGTTTCCGTCGTACCTTCAGGGTTTCGCTTCCATCCTCTGTTAACGGTGCTTCGACATTCGGCCTTCATGCTACCAGAGGGACCTTTTCCTCTGTTGTACCTTTCAATGGACCGAAAATTCACTATTTTTTTCTCTTTGTATCCTCTTGTGTTTTCTGACGTGACAACCTCATCTGCATCAGATCTGATGAGAATTTCCATCCCTCCTTAGTTTCCAAACCTCGTTTGTCAAGATCTTCAGTCTGAATTCTGAGGGTTGGTTGCATAATTCGTCTGTTCATGTACAGAGTAATGCTTTGAGTGCGGGATGGAGTCGCGACCATACCACTACTCTTACCATTCGCTTTTGTATATTGAATGGTGGATCGTTGCAATTCTTACTCCTTCCATGGAAGTTAGAGGTGGCCTTACCTTTTTAAGACCTCTGCCTTCGTCCTTTATTTATCCGGAGTGTTTCCTCGATGAACGTGATCCACGACCCTTTGTTGGTGGTGTCACAGGTTTCAAGGCAAAGAAAGAATCCTTGTTAGTGGTGTCGCGAAGATCTACACGAAGCGAGAAGATTCAGACTGTCGGCCTTCTTTCCCGTACCGTGAGGCGGATCTTGAGGGCCAGATCCATTGTTAGTGGTGTCGAATTGTAGCGCCCCGGGTAAAACCACTACTAGAAATTCGCGTGTCTTATCTCTTTGCATCATCATGACATCAACGTGCATCTATCTGTCTAAAACCATTTTTTTGCTAAAAGCCCTATTTTGTTTTCTATATTATTTCCCTCTCTATTATTTCAAACTCAAACCCTGGTCGCTTCCAGATATTTTGTTTGTCTAAAAGATATTTACAAAACCATTTTAAATATTTAAAACAAACAAATAAAAATAATCAAAACATTTTAGTGGGGGAGGCAGCCAAACGGCCAGCCCAAAGGCCCAGCCGCAGGCCACCTACCACCCCACATATACCAAACACTAACCCCTATTCTTTCCAAACCCTAGCACCCAAACCAAACCGCCCAGCCGCCGCCACCTAGTTCCCAGCAGCAGAGCACCACACCACCCTGTCCTTGTTGCACGACACCGACACAACACACACGCCACGCACGCTCCCGCTCGCTGGGGCCCACCCCGGCCCACCTCCCCAACGCGTCGCTCGCCCACCCCTCCCCCGGACCGCGTCCTCTCTCTCCCGACCCCGACCCCGCGCCTCCTCTCTCCCTATCCTGCACAACCACCACCGCCAGGAGCGAGACGAGCCTCGCTCGATCTCCTCCCGTCTGCCTGCCGGGCCCCTCTCCCCACACCGGCAACCTCACCCCGCCACCCTTCTCCCTATCTTCCGAACCGGCTGCCTTCTTTGATATCTGCCCGAAGAGCCCCTCTGCAGTGCCCGTCCCCGACCCGCGAGCTCGTCGCCGCGCCTCTGGCCGCCCATGATGCCGGCCCCTCCCCTGTTGCTCGCCACCAACCGAGCACCTACCCTTGACCCCGCTGCAGGACGCCACCGACCTCGTCCAAGCTCATCCGACCGCCGTCCGCCTTCCCTGGCCTCCCTCGCCACCAATGCTCTCCCGCGTCACCCTGCGCGTGCCCCGGGCCCCGTACTCTGGCTCCTCGTCCTAGCCCCTCTGCTCGGCCTCGCCGGGGACCTCCTCCACGTCTGCCAGCCACCGCCTCGCCTCGGTCCACCATCGACGGTGCCCTCCGCCTTGTCCTCGTCCCGCACGACACCGACGTCCATGTCCTCTGCTTCTGTACAAACCCCGGGCCGCATCAGGATGGCCTCAACGACCTCGTGTGTCTGAACACTTGTGCACAGTATACACGGGTTCCTGCGTTTATGTTTGTTTGGAAAGCTGACGTTGTCCCGATCCTCTCGGAAGATATGGTGATGTGGTGAAAGTCCTTGCTGATCAAGACCGGAACACGGACCATATTCCGTGCAAGGTTAAGATGCCCAGGCCGTCTCATCGACAAGATCTCCACCGGTTCGGTGCCATGACATGGATGCCGACAAGATCTCCATCACGGATCGAAGGCCGCCCCCGCTGAGCCCGAACCTCATCGAAACCCCAAACCAAGATCGTCGATTCGACATGTGTGACCCCTATCCGAGACCCTCATATTTTTATAATATATGACTTTGTCGTTTGTTGCATATAAATTGAGCATCCTTGCATACATATTGTGGTTTGGGGGCCTTATGCCGATTCATCTAAATTAAATATGGAGACCATATGCAGACTTTTTTTAGTCTAATATTGGTCTCATTTAAATTCGCGTAGCGAACCGGTGCCATTATTTGACATGTTAATACAACATTTAAATTGCTAGGTATCTAAATAACATGAACCTATTAATCAAACGTCGGGACGCCGGTTCCGCTTAATATTGACTAATTGCATCGCATCTTTGCCATGCCATACATCATACATGCATCATGCTCGATCTTTTGCCGTAGTATTAAATAGTGCATCCGGTGTTTCTTCTAGTCCTTTGCTTCTTCATGGATTAGGCCGATGAGTTGATGCGAGTGTCGACCCGATCTTCGGATGAACCTTCGGCAATATTTCCAGGCGAGCATTCTCCCCCTTTCTACCTATTTTACTTTATAGTCTTTATTTCTTCCTGTTGATCTATTGCTATCTGTGTTGCGATGCTCTAGTTTTCGTACCCATGATATCCCTTGCAGCCTTATATTGCCTTGGACACATCCTATTACCTGTTGTTTGGTATATAGTTGGACTTGCGTGTCGTAGTCGCTTGCTCAAGTGTTGTTGCATGTTGTCAATTACCATAGTTGTTGGAGAATGCCTTATACCTTATGTTGGAGATGATCATGGCTTAATTACCGTTTAATAACTAAAAATTGAAGTAGGTAAATAATGCAGAGGCACAGGTGGGCAATAGATGTTATTTGGTTTTTAACCGTCCACTTGTGTCCCGTAGGACCCCGAGTACTTGATACCCGTTCTTTGAATATTCGCACTATCCGCATATGGGACCATGAATCCCCCTAGCCAGAGCTTGAGTCATATATTATTTCTTGGGGCCACAAACTAGTTTGGGGCTTTATTACTATCTTGTACTTATGCCATGCTTTACTGCTTTATTTACTATTGCGCGTGGAGTGCCTGTACTGTTTAGGAACAAATATGGAATGTTTTCGCGGTATCGACAAGGCCAGTCACACTTTCGCGTTCCCAGTCGTTTACAGGCATTGGCACAAACCTCTGGGTCCGTCTCGGAGCCAGCCAACTTCGTCGCGGGTAGCTTAGTGGGGTGGCCCCCTGAAATTTATATGAATCTTGCAATTGCTCTGTCGTGATGCCTCGTTGGATTTCATTTGGTTTTTCTCGAGGTTGATCGTGCGTGTGTTTCTATTTGTGCCCCCCTGCAGGGTAAAACTTTCTGAAAGCCGTGTCCGCGGTTATGGACGACTTGGAGCACAGTATCTCGATCATAGACAACTATAACTAAAGCAGTGCAATAAATTTGACTTTATAATGACTAGTAATCAACTTCACTATAATGGAATGGCTAAATAAAAGTGCCAACAATTCCTGGTTTGGGTTGTCACCTGTTACCATTGTATCTGACTAGTAAGTACTACAACTACAATGGAATGGTTAACTAAAACTGCGCGCTGCTTATTAAATCAGGATGACTCATGCTATCTATATCTGACTAGTAATTGCCGCAACTATAACGGAATGACTAAAACTGCCAACTGTGTGGGTTCCTCGGTAGACTTCCTCGTTTGGTCTTGAGGGGGAAATACCAGGATGGGTATGCTTGGTGATAGTTTCAGGTTGGATCCGAATAGGTCCTTATTATCCCTATCTGATAGCCGCCAGTTGTATTGAGTCTCTATAGGTTGTTTAGTGCATGTTGCGTTGCCGCTTCAGTCCACCATACCTATGTAGGCGAGGACCGCCGAATTCTAGCCTCTCCGTGTACTGGCCTCAGTACTGACCGCTCTCTTTTTCCTTTGCCCCTTTGTCGGCACCCCTTTTGTTTAAGCAGGTTTTGAGATCGATGTCGTTAGAAGGGTTACCCTTCCGGCTTGGCCTGGGCAAGGTTATGGACGCCATTGGTTATTCTTCAGGGCTCTTAGCTCAATTTGAATCTTGTCCGTACTCGGACACTGTATCGTTTGAAAGGTGATTTGGATCTTTGTATTGTATATCTGTATTCTTGACTCTTTGAGTCATTGTTGTATATATCTGTTCTATGGGTTCTATCGTGGACTATTGTGTAATGGTATTACTTTGTTTTCCACCCGCGCGAAAGTGCCTGGTGGGCACCTTTGAATCATTTCTATGCGGGTTTGGCGGGAATCGCTAAAACTTGCATAGGGCCGATTCTGAGGGTGTTACAGAGTGGTATCAGAGCCCAGCACTTACGATACCCCACTGGTTCAGCCTGCAGGATAACCTAGCTAACGGCCGATGTAGAGTGTCAAAACTATTTTTCAAAATCGGTTGGATAGATTTGATTAGGTCTGCATTTACTCCTTACCCCTTTGCTATTCTCCTCTTACCTCGACGTGTTTTGAACCTGCCCTCTTATCTTTTTTTGAGCCCAGGAATTCTCTTGGTTTGGTTTCCGTCGTACCTTCAGGGTTTCGCTTCCATCGTCTGTTAACGGTGCTTCGACATTCGGTCTTCATGCTACCAGAGGGACCTTTTCCTCTGTTGTACCTTTCAATGGACCGAAAATTCACTATTTTTTCTCTTTGTTTCCTCTTGTGTTTTTCGACGCGACAACCTCATCTGCATCAGATCTGATGAGAATTTCCATCCCTCCTTAGTTTCTGAACCTCGTTTGTCAAGATCTTCAGTCTGAATTCTGAGGGTTGGTTGCATAATCTGTCTGTTCGTGTACAGAGTAATGCTTTGAGTGCGGGATGGAGTCGCGACCATACCACTACTCTTACCATTCTCTTTTGCATATTGAATGGTGGATCGATGCAATTCTTACTCCTTCCATGGAAGTTAGAGGTGGCCTTACCTTTTTGAGACCTCTGCCTTCGTCCTTTATTTATCCGGAGTGTTTCCTCGATGAACGTGAGACACGGCCCTTTGTTGGTGGTGTCACAGGTTTCAAGACGAAGAAAGAATCCTTGTTAGTGGTGTCGCGAAGATCTACACGAAGCGAGAAGATTCAGACCGTCGGTCTTCTTTCCCGTACCGTGAGGCGGATCTCGAGGGAGAGATCCATGGTTAGTGGTGTCGAATTGTAGCACCCGGGTAAAACCACTACTAGAAATTCACGTGTCTTATATCTTTGCATCATCATGACATCAACGTGCATCTATCTGTCTAAAACCATTTTTTTGCTAAAACCCCTATTTTGTTTTCTATATTATTTCCCTCTCTATTATTTCAAACTCAAACCCCGGTCGCTTCCAGATATTTTGTTTGTCTAAAAGATATTTACAAAACCGTTTTAAATATTTAAAACAAACAAATAAAAATAATCAAAACATTTTAGTGGGGGAGGCAGCCAAATGGCCAGCCCAAAGGCCCAGCCGCAGGCCACCTACCACCCCACATATACCAAACCCTAACCCCTATTCTTTCCAAACCCTAGCACCCAAACCAAACCGCCCAGCCGCCGCCACCCAGTTCCCAGCGGCAGCGCACCACACCACCCTGTCCTTGTTGCACGACACCGACACAGCACACATGCCATGCCCGCTCCCGCTCGCTAGGGCCCACCCTGGCCCCACCTCCCCAACGCGTCGCTCACCCACCCCTCCCCCGGACCGCGTCCTCTCTCTCCCGACCCCGACCCCACGCCTCCTCTCTCCCTATCCTGCACAACCACCACCGCCAGGAGCGAGACGAGCCTTGCTCGATCTCCTCCCCGTCTGCCTGCCAGGCCCCTCTCCCCACACCGGCAACCTCACCCCGCCGCCCTTCTCCCTATCTTCCGAACCGGCTGCCTTCTTCGATCTCTCCCCGAAGAGCCCCTCTGCAGTGCCCGTCCCCGACCCCCGATCTCATCGTCGCGCCTCTGGCCGCCCGCGACACCGGCCCCTCCCCTGCTGCTCGCCACCAACCGAGCACCTACCCCTGACCCCGCTGCAGGACGCCACCGACCTCGTCCAAGCTCCTCCGACCTCCGTCCGCCTTCCCTGGCCTCCCTCGCCCCCAATGCTCTCCCGCGTCACCCTGTGCTTGCCCCGGGCCCCGTACGGTGCCTCCTCGTCCTAGCCCCTCTGCTCGGCCTCGTCGGGGACCTCCTCCACATCTGCCAGCCACCGCCTCGCCTCGGTCCACCACCGACGGCGCCCTCCGCCTTGGCCTTGTCCCGCGCGACACCGACGTCCATGTCCTCTGCTTCTGTACAAACCACGGGCCGCATCAGGATGGCCTCAATGACCTCGTGTGTCTGAACACTTGTGCACAGTATACACGGGTTCCTGCGTTTATGTTTGTTTGGAAAGCTGACGTTGTCCCGATCCTCTGGGAAGATATGGTGATTGTAACACCCCTGTTTTAGATAATCATTATTTAGGGTTGATTGTGCATTGCATGAGCATCATGTTTGAAATTGTGCATTAAAGTAAAATAAAATGCAAACCCTAATCTTCCCTTCACTCTATTTGAAAATCCATTCAAATGGTTTTGGAAATTTTGAAAACTACCAAAATGTTTGGAAACCCAAATGGTTATAAGGGTCTCCATAGTATTTTAAATGTTTGGAAACGTTTTTGTATTTTGAAAATAATCAAAACAGATTACAAATGAAAAATACAAAAAGAAACAAGAAAACTAAATAGAAAAATGATTTCTAAAAAAACAGCAGCAGTAGCTTCCCAGGCCGCATCCCAGGCCGCAGCCCACTCCCTCCTCCCTCTCTGCAACCTTTGTCGCAGCCCACTTTGGCCCAAGCCGGCTCGTACCCCTTCGGCGTGTCTCCCTTTTCTTCTTCCTCGCGACAAAGCGAGCGAGCGAAGCATCTCGCTGTCCTACGCCGATGTCGCCGCTTGCCGCCACACATCGTGTTGTTGCCGGAGGCGTGGATAAGACCCTCACGGTGCTCTGCCTCTGCCTTATCCTCTCCCTTTCCCGCTGGAGCTCTCTCCCTCTTTCCCCACCTCTGGCCGAACCCTAGCTCCGGCTCGTCGTCGTTCTGGCCACCCCTGAGCTCGGCCAAGCATGCAACGAGCTCTGCCTTGTCCTTCTCCCCTTCCCCTCTTAAGCGTGCTTGCTGGGATGCTCTCTGCCGCCGGAATCGAACCTGTCTTTACCGCCACCGACACGGCTCACCACCATCGATTAGCCTCTTCCCGACGTCGCCCGGCCACACCGACCTCTCCTTTGCCTCCACGGTGAGCCTCTGCATCTCCTAGTCCTTCCCAATCTCTCTCTCTCTCCCTCGCTCTGAATCGCCACCCCACCGTGCACCGCCGCTTGCCGCCGTCGGCCGTCGTCATGGAAGTCGCTCCGGTGACCATATCATGGCGGCGCTGCCACAGTTAGGCTCCCCGCAGAGCGCCGCGTCGAGCCAGCCCTCTCCCGCGCCCCAGTTCGCCCTCCTACGCCGCCACCAGCCACCGTCTGGCCGCTCCCCGGTAATGTCCTGCGTGGCGCCAAGGTGGCACCCGCGTGGACCATGCCCCACCCGTCAGTGGCAGTGGCTAGCTTCGGTCTAGGTGAGAAACAACCAACGCCCCCCCGGTCCCTCTTGTTTGCGTGGCGTGGCGAGGCGGAGGGCCCCACATGCACGTGGCTGGCTAGCCCAGCCCTCGGTATAAAAAATATTTCCCAGATTTATTTAAATAAAGAAAAGGTTTTATAATTGTTGGAATTATGCCCTAGAGGCAATAATAAAGATGTTATTATTATAATTCTTGTTCATGATAAAGTTTATATTCCATGCTAGAATTGTATTAAGCGGAAACATTAATACTTGTGTGGTTTGTGAACAACACCGTGTCCCTAGTACGCCTCTATGGACTAGCTCATTGATCAATGATGGTTAAGGTTTCCTAACCATAGACATGAGTTGTCAATTGATAATGAGATCATATCATTGGAGAATGATATGGTGGATAGACCCAAACTAAGCGAAGCAATTAGATCGTGTCATTGTGTTCATCTTTGCGAAGCTTTTCCTATGTCAAATATTGTATTCCTTAGACCATGAGATAATACAACTCCCTGGTATCAGAAGAAAGCTTTGAGGTCATCAAACGTCATCCTATGAGAGGGTGATCATAAAGGTGTCTCTCAGGTGATCGGAAAGTATCATTGGGTTGTATGTATCGAGATGGGATTGTCCCTCCCAAGTCGGAGATATACTTCAGGCCCACTCGTGTCGATATCAACACGCTTGCAAGCATATGGTTAAGGAGTTAATCACAAAGTGATATCGGATTACGGAATGAGTAAAGTACTTGCTATGAGCGAGATTGAACTAGGTATGGCGATACGATCGAATCTCGGGCAAGTAAAATATCGCGAGACGAAGGGAATATATATATGGGATTGATTGAATCCTGGCATCATGGTTCATCCGATATGATCATCGATGAATGTGTGGGAGTCAATATGGGTGCCCAGACCCCGCTGTTCATTATTGATAGAAGATCATGTCTGCATATTCTCGAACCCGCGGGGTCACACACTTAACGTGTCTCGACGCTAGGATAGATTGGATACTTGGTTTATGAATTTTTGTTCGGAGTCTCGGATGGGATCCAGGATATCACGAGAGGTTCCGGAATGGTCTAGAGAATAAGATTCATATAAGGCAGTGCAGTTTTTGGAGTTCGGAATTGTTCCGGATTAATCGGTATTGTACCGGAAGCTTCTAGAACCTTCCGGAAGGGGGCCAACTTGGTCCCACCTTCCGTGAGGGGGCATGGGCCTATGAGGGAGTGTCCTGGCCGCATTGGGCCAGGGGCACAAGGCCCCATAGGGCCCAGCCGATCCTAGATAAGTTTAAATCGTTTAAACTAGAGATAAGATAGGATTTCTAGACAAGGGAGAGTTTAAATTGTTTAAACTAGAGATAGGCTTGGAGGATGGGCAAGGGCTGGCCGCACCCCCCTCTATATATAGAGGGCTGGTGCGCCCCCTCCCCACTGACCAACACACCTTCCTCCAAACCCTAGTTGCCCTGCTGCCCTCCTCTCTCCCTCCCGACTGTTTGTAGGCGAAGCCCTGCTACAGAAATTCTCCACCATATACACCGCGTCGTCGTGTTGTAGATCCAATCCATCTCTCCACCATACTTGCTGGTCTGAGGAAGGAGGAGACATCGAGGTGCTGCACGTGTGCATCTCACGGAGGCACCGCCACTTGTGGTGCTAGATCGGATCGGATCGCGAGGAGGAGAAGCGAGTACGACTACATCACCCACGTTCCGCTGTGCGAATCTTCAAGGGTATGAAGATCTAATCCAATCTCTCTCGTTGTTTGCATCTCCTAGATTAGATCTTGGCTTTCCCTCTGTTCGCTTCCGTAGAAAATTTTGATTTACTATGCTGCAAAACTCATCAGTGGTATCAGAGCTAGATCTATGCGTAGATGTGATTCACGAGTAGAACGCAACATGGTTGTTGCGGGCGTTGATGTTTTCTGTTGCAAGCCTCTTGTTTGTGTTCTTCTTATGACGCGGCATAGTGAGATTGAAGCGGTCCAGGCCAACCTTACGCGACGCGTCGTCATGAGACCGGCTCCGCACTTGGCGTGTGGCTTGTTCCACACATGCGGCTGGTGGATGTCAGTTTCTCTCACTATAGTGATCATGGGATTAACACCGGAGTTTGGCAACCATAATATCACCGTTGTGGCTTTCCGTAGGTAAGAATCGTTCTTAGCATCTTCTCCCATAAGCCACGTAAAACATGCAACAATAAAGTAGAGGCGTCTAAATTGTTTTTGCAGGGAGTGTTTTCTGTGATATGGTATGGCCCAAGATGTGATGTGTATAATGTATGCGATGATCATGTTTTGTAATGTTTCACGACTTGCATGTCGATGAGTACACAACCGGCAGAGCCATATGGTTGTCTTTATAATTGTGTATGACCTGCGAGTCAACTTCTTATCGCCATGTAATAGCTTTACTTTATCGCTAAGTAGTTAGCAATAGTTGTAGTTGCTATTCGTGGTGGAGGCAATCATGGTGGAGTGATGGAGATCATGCGGAGCACAAGATGGAGATCATTGCGCGAAGATTGGCTATACCATGTCACATAAAGTTATATGCATGTGATGTTTATCCTTTTATGTATCTTATTATGCTTAGATCGACGGTAGCATTATAAGATGATTCCTCATAAAGATCAAGATAAAACTGTGTTCTCCCCAAGTATGCACCGTTGCGAAAGTTAAATCGTGTCCAAGCATCACGTGATGATCGGGTGCTATAGACTCTCGCTCACATACAACGGGTGCAAGCCAGTTTTACTGCAGCGGAAATACTTGGGTCTAGCTTGACGAGCCTAGCATGTACAGACATGGCCTCGGAACACAAGAACCGAAAGGTTAAGCATGAGTCATATGAATGATATGATCGACACTTCGTTGTCCACCATTGAAACCACATCTCTTCTCGTGATGATCGGCTTAGGTGTGGTGAATTTGGATCGTGTTCACTAAACAACTTGAGGGATGTTGAATTTAGTGGGAGTTCATCTAGTAATTTGATTAAGTTGAACTATTTATCATGAACATAGTCTAATTTGTACTTGCAAATATTGTAGATCACATGGCTAAGTCCAACTTCAACTTCAACGTTTTTGCTGAGAAAGAAAAGCTTAAGAACAATGGGTCTAACTTCACCAACTGGTTCCGCAATCTGAGAATCATTCTCTCTGGCGGTCAAAAGGACTATGTCCTTGAGAAAGCGTTAGGTAACCCCCCCCGCTGCAACTGCGCCGGCTGATGAGAAAGCTGTCTATCAGTCGCGCAAAGATGATTATGGTGTGATTAAGAGCACCATGTTGTTTGCTATGGAACCGGAACTTCAAAATCGTTTTGAAAACTATCCGGGCCCTTTGAGATTCTCGAAGCTGAAAACCATGTTTGAGACTCAGGCCCGTTACGAGAGATATGAGATCTCCGAGAAGTTCTTTAAGCGCAAGATGGAGGAAGGGAGTTCCGTTAGTGAGCACGCCATTAAGATGTCGGGCTACACTCAACGCCTTGAGCAAGCTGGACTGCAAGATTCGGAGGAGCTCAAGATTGACAGGGTTCTGCAATCACTCCTCCCAGCTACAAAAGTTTTGTAGTGACTCATAATCAGATTGGTTCCATCGATACGATCACCGAGCTCTTCATAAAGCTGAAGGCTGCGGAGGTGGACATCAAGAAGGATAATCATGTGTTGATGGTCAACAAGCCCTCCTTCAAGAAAGGTAAAGGTGCAAGAAGCCCTTCAAGAAAGGCGTGCAAGCGCGTTGCCCTGCTGAGAAGAAGCTCAAGTCTGGTCCCAAGCGGACCGAGTGCTTCTATTGCAAGGACAAGGGTCCTTTGGGCGCAACTGTCCAAGTACTTAGCGGACAAGAAGGCTGGCACCATCAAAGGTATATTTGATATACATGTTATTGATGTTTTCCTTACTAGCCCTCGTTGTAGTGCAGGTATTTGATACGGTTCGGTTGCTAATATTTGTAACTTCGAACCGAGCTGCGGAATAGGCGGCAGCTTGCGAGGATGAGGTGACGATCGGCGTTGACAACGGATCAAGAGTTGATGTGATGGCGTCACGCTCTCCTTAGTTTTACCTTGAGGATTAGTTTTAAACCTTAATAAATGTTATTATGTGCTGTGTTGAGCATGAACATTATTTCTGGATCGTGTTTATTGCAAGGCGGTTATTCATTTAAATCGGAGAATAATGGTTGTTCTATTTATATGAGTAACATCTTTTATGGTCATGCACCTATTGTGAATGGTTTATTTCTTCTAAATCTCGAAAGGGATGAAACACACATCCATAACATTGAGGCTAAGAGATGCAAAGTAGATAGTGATAATACTACTTATTTGTGGCCTTGTCGTCTAGGTCATATTGGTGTAAAGCGCATGAAGAAACTCCATTCGATGGACTTTTGGAGTCTCTTGATTTTGAATCATTTGACACATGCGAACCATGCCTCATGGGCAAGATGATCAAAACCCGTTCTCGGTATGATGGAGTGAGCAATGGACTTGTTGGAAATCATACATACCGATGTATGCGGACCGATGAGTGTTTCGGCGGTGGATATCGCTATTTTCTCACTTTTACCGATGACTTAAGTAGATATGGGTATATCTATTTAATGAAACATAAATCTGAAGCGTTTGAAAAGTTCAAAGAATTTCAGAATGAAGTGGAGAACCATCGTATGAGAAGATTAAGTTTCTACGATCCGATCGTGGGGAGAATATTTGAGTTATGATTTTCTCACGCATCTCAAAGCAAGTGGAATCGTTTCACAACTCCATACGGAACACCACAGCGCAATGGTGTGTCCGAGCCGGAATCGAACCGTATTAGATATGGTCCGATCGATGATGTCTCTTACTGATTTGCCGTTATCATTTTGGGGTTATGCATTAGAAACCGCTGCATTCACTTTAAATAGGGCTCCATCTAAATCCGTTGAGGCGACACCGTATGAACTGTGGTTTGGTGCTAAACCTAAGTTGTCGTTTCTTAAAGTTTGGGGATGCGAAGCTTCGTCAAGAAGTTGATGCGGACAAGCTCGAACCCAAAGTGGAGAATGCGTCTTCATAGGATACCCTAAGGAAACTATTGGGTATACCTTCTATCACAGAACCGAAGGCAAAGTGTTTGTCATAAAACGGTTCCTTTCTTGAGAAGGAGTTTCTCTCGAAAGAAGTGAGTGGGAGGAAAGTAGAGCTAGACGAGGTTATTGAACCTTCTCTTGAATTGGAGTAGCGCAGCACCTGAAATTGTTCCAGTGCGCTTTGCACCAACAATAGAGGAAGCTAATGACAAGGATCATGAAGCTTGGACGATCTTGCTCTTGAGCGTCGCAGGTCGACAAGGTCGGCGTGCCCCTCTGAGTGGTACGGCAACCTGTCTTGTCTTGTTAGTAGAAGACGGTGAACCTACAAACTATGAGGCGATGATGAGCCGGACTCGAGAAATGGCTAGAAGCCATGAAATCCGAATTGGGATCCATGAGCGAAAACCAAGTATGGACTTTGGTGGACCCTCCTAGCATCGAAAGGCCGTTGAGTGCAAATGGATCTTCAAGAAGAAAAGCGGGGCGAGATGGTAATGTTACCGTCTATAAAGCACGGCTTGTTGCGAAAGGTTTTCGACAAGTTCAAGGTGTTGACTACGATGAGACTTTCTCTCCCGTAGCGATGTTTAAGTCTATTCGGATTTTATTAGCAATTGTTGCGTTTCATGATTATGAAATATGGCAAATGGATGTCAAGACTGCTTTCCTCAATGGCAACATTGATGAAGAGTTGTATATGATGCAACCCGAAGGTTTTGTCGATCCTAAGGATGCTGATAAAGTATGCAAACTTCAGCGTTCCATTTATGGACTGAAGCAAGCGTCTCGGAGTTGGAACCTTTGTTTTGATCAAGTGATCAAGAGCTTTGGATTTGTTCCAAATTGCTACGAAGCTTGCATCTACAAGAAAGTGAGTGGGAGCTCGGTGACGTTTCTGGTACTATATGTGGATGACATATTGATTATTGGAAATGACATCGACATGCTTAACGATGTGAAGAGTTATTTGAACAAGTGCTTTTCAATGAAAGACCTAGGTGAAGCTGCTTATATATTGGGCATCAAAATCTATAGAGATAGACAAAGGCTTTGATAGCTTTAAGCGGTACATACCTAGACAAAGTTCTGAAAAGGTTCAGAATGGATAAGGCATTGAAAGGTTCATGCCTATGTTGTCGAGTAAGATATTGAGCAAGGCTCGTGTCCACTCTGGTAAATGATAGGGAAGCTATGAGCAAAGTGCCTTATGCCTCGGCCATAGGTTCCATCATGTATGCCATCTTGTGTACTAGACGGATGTGTCCAATGCTCTTAGTTTGACGAGCAGATATCAAAGTGATCGAGTGGAACCTTTGGACAGCCGTGAAGAACATCCTAAGGTACCTAAATAGGACTAAAGAAATGTTCTTAGTCTATGGGGGTGATGAACAGCTCGTCGTAAAGGTTACGTCGATGCTAGTTTCTACCGACAAGGATGATTCTAAATCTCAGACGAGGATACGTGTATATTTTGAATGGAGGAGCTGTGAGCTAGAGAAGCTGCAAGCAAAGCGTGATCGCGGGATCTCTGATGAAGCGGAATACATGGCTGCTGCGAGCGTCAAGTGAAGGAGTTTGGATCGAAACTTCATCACTGAGCTTGGCGTGGTTCAAGTGCATTGGACCCCTTTGGAGATATTGTGTGACAACACTTGGCGCCATAGCACTCGCTAAGGAACCAAGATATCATCCAAAGACCAAGCATATCAACCAAGTTTCATATAATCCGAGATTATATAGCAGATGGAGATCTCGAAGATCAGCAAAGTACATACAGATCTGAATGTCAGATCCATTGACTAAACCTCTTCCACGTGTAAAACATGATCAGCACCTCAGTGCCATGGGTGTGAGATTGTTGCCAAATGTGAACTAGATTATTGACTCTAGTGCAAGTGGGAGACTGTTGGAATTATGCCCTAGAGGCAATAATAAAGATGTTATTATTATAATTCTTGTTCATGATAAAGTTTATATTCCATGCTAGAATTATATTAAGCGGAAACATTAATACTTGTGTGGTTTGTGAACAACACGTGTCCCTAATACGCCTCTATGGACTAGCTCATTGATCAATGATGGTTAAGGTTTCCTAACCATAGACATGAGTTGTCAATTGATAATGAGATCATATCATTGGAGAATGATATGGTGGATAGACCCAAACTAAGCGAAGCAATTAGATCGTGTCATTGTGTTCATCTTTGCGAAGCTTTTCCTATGTCAAATATTGTATTCCTTAGACCATGAGATAATACAACCCCCTGGTATCGGAAGAAAGCTTTGAGGTCATCAAACGTCATCCTATGAGAGGGTGATCATAAAGGTGTCTCTCAGGTGATCGGAAAGTATCATTGGGTTGTATGTATCGAGATGGGATTTGTCCCTCCCAAGTCGGAGAGATATACTTCAGGCCCACTCGGTAATCGATATCAACACCGCTTGCAAGCATATGGTTAAGGAGTTAATCACAAAGTGATATCGGATTACGGAACGAGTAAAGTACTTGCTATGAACGAGATTGAACTAGGTATGACGATACCGACGATCGAATCTCGGGCAAGTAAAATATCGCGAGGCAGAAGGGAATATATATATGGGATTGATTGAATCCTGGCATCATGGTTCATCCGATATGATCATCGATGAATGTGTGGGAGTCAATATGGGTGCCTGGACCCTGTTGATTATTGATAGAAGATCATGTGCGCATATTCTCGAACCAGGTCACACATAACGTGTCTCGACGCTAGGATAGATTGGATACTTGGTTTATGAATTTTTGTTCGAGTCTCGGATGGGATCCGGGATATCACGAGAGGTTCGAATGGTGCGGAGAATAAGATTCATATAAGGCGGTGCAGTTTTGGAGTTGAATTGTTAGGATTAATCGGTATTGCGAAGCTTTAGAACCTTCGGAAGGGGCCAACGTGGTCCCACCTTCCGGGAGGGCATGGGCCTATGAGGGAGTGTCCTGGCCGCATTGGGCCAGGGCACAAAACCATAGGGCCCAGCCGATCCTAGATAAGTTTAAATTGTTTAAACTAGAGATAAGATAGGATTTCTAGATAAGGGAGAGTTTAAATTGTTTAAACTAGAGATAGGCTTGGAGGATGGGCAAGGGCTGGCCGCACCCCCCTCTATATATAGAGGGCTGGTGCGCCCCCCTCCCCACTGACCAACACACCTTCCTCCAAACCCTAGTTGCCCTGCTGCCCTCCTCTCTCCCTCCCGACTGTTTGTAGGCGAAGCCCTGCTGCAGAAATTCTCCACCATATACACCGTGCCGTCGTGTTGTAGATCCAATCCATCTCTCCACCATACTTGCTGGTCCGAGGAAGGAGGAGACGTCGAGGTGCTGCACGTGAGCATCTCACGGAGGCACCGCCACTTGTGGTGCTAGATCGGATCGGATCGCGAGGAGGAGAAGCGAGTACGACTACATCACCCATGTTCCGACGAACGTTCCGCTGTGTGAATCTTCAAGGGTATGAAGATCTAATCCAATCTCTCTCGTTGTTTGCATCTCCTAGATTAGATCTTGGCTTTCCCTCTGTTCGCTTTCGTAGAAAATTTTGATTTACTATGCTGCGAAACTCATCAATAATTCCAGAAATTGATTAAATATTGTAAATTCTATAACTTTTTGTTTATAAGTCAGAAAAATATGAATAATATATCAAAATGTTCAGAAAAATGAAACCTATCTAATTAATCTATAATCATGCATTGTTAAGCAACCTAAATGACAAGTTTAATTATAAAAACCTAGTAACCCTAATAGTTGTTTCCGGAGTTTCCCCGAGTTAGGGTTTGCGCCCCTCGGAACCCAGTTTAAATGGTCGAGCATGCTTTAGGGCTATATTCCAATGCACTTTAACTTGCCATATCATCATCATTTCTTGAGAATTGCATCGATTCCATGTTTTGATTGTTTCCCTTCCTTTCCGGTGTTTGCTTCTTTCCGGTAGAATACGATATCGAGATCGAGATCGAAGCCCGAGGACAACACCATTGAAGATCGAAGATCGACGAACAATACTTGACCAACTATAATCAAGTCAAATACAAGGCTTCCGAAGATCTATTTATCTGCCATCAACAGGAAAAGGCAAGCATAGCCCCACCATGATATAATCCTATGATTTCGAAAGTATTTCAATTCTTTCCATGATGCATACGATTCCACTGTGGTCTTTTATTGATAGATAAAGTATCCTATCTATGGCATTACTCCCTTGAGCTTACATTACCTGATCCACTGCTCCTAGCATAACTAGGTTTAGTCTGGTCCATCCAGATGATGTATCAGATGCAGAGAATCTAGTATGACATGAGAACATGATGAGATGAGATCAGATGTGATATGATATTAAACATGCTAAGGCTTGTATGGGAGGCCACGGTGGGATGTGGTTTTTCTAGTCCCATGCTCGCCACCACTAGGACCTGAGTTCTTGCCTTTGGAACCAAGACGAGCGTGCAACCACACGGGGCCTGGACAACCTCATAACTGACTAACTTGCCTAGTAGATTCCATGAGTCACATAGTTCGGGCGTTCCATTCGACATATGCATAGAAAATCTTTTGAAAGATTTGCCGGGTGAAGTTGGTGCATTTATAACAGGTAGGTAAGCGTGGACCGGGTTGCTTGGGGTAGATGGCGCCCCTGTTAACCAACCTCGCCTCACATCTTTAAGTACCGACTTCGGGATTTGACCCGTTAAGGCGGAACCATACTTATTGTGTGACTCATGGTCTCGGCGAAAGGAAGGTAAAGGTCGTGTCTAACCACCCTCTGCCGGCCTTCCAAGGAAGAGGGATATTACTAGTGGAATTAAGAGAAGGTTAGTACGTGTGGGTAAAGTTGTACACCCCTGCAGGGTAATAATCTTTTCGAAAAGCCGTTTCACGGTTATGAACTACTTGGCGACCGGACTCAAGATCATAGAGAACTATAACCTAATCGTAAAACATGGCAGATCAACGTGTGCTTAAGGATGCTTCCTCATGGGTACGATGGGGTGATCCTAGTTGGTAGATGATGATAACTCGGTGGATATCAAAAGATGATGATCAATATTTTCGGAGATGTCGCTCTCTTATCCCCTTTTAAATACTCGGATTAGACGAGATTCTTCTCCCTCTCTTGTTTTATAAAGAAAGATGGCTTTCCGCAAAAACAACTCCACCAGCCATAAGTCTTGCGGAGTACACCCTGTACTCACCCTTGCTTTGTTGATACTTTTGGCAGAGTAACCGTTCCCCGAAGACGAGTTCCGTACTACATCAACATCGACGAGTAGCTTGGGGTTCCCGGTCGGCAGCCTGGAATCTATGGGCTGGGATGTCATCGTTATGCTTCAGGCCTCTTAGGCCATATGTTAAGTTTGCTATACTTAATAGCATAATTTTCCTTACGTTGTTTGATGTTTGTGGTCAGTGACCTCTTCTTGTAATAATTTGGTTCTCTGCTCAGTTATGAGCTTGCTGTAATAAATTTTGTGTCGTAGGGTGACTTCTGTGTTATCAATTCTTCACTGGATATTCTCGATCTCAAGGTTAAGCTTCTGTCAGAAGGAGGTCTGGGATTTGTTTAGCCCTGATCCTGGGGGTGTCACAGTGATGTGGTGAAAGTCCTTGCTGATCAAGACCGGAACAAGGACCATATTTCGTGCAAGGTTAAGATGCCCAGGCCGTCTCATCGACAAGATCTCCATCGGTTCGGTGCCATGCCATGGATGCCGACAAGATCTCCATCATGGATCAAAGGCCACCCCCGCTGAGCCCGAACCTCATCGAAACCCCGAACCAAGATCGTGGATTCGACATGTGTGACCCCTATCCGAGACCCTCATATTTTTATAATATATGACTTTGTCTTTTGTTGCATATAAATTGAGCATCCTTGCATACATATTGTGGTTTGGGGGCGTTATGCCGATTCATCTAAATTAAATATGGAGACCATATGCGGACTTTTTTTTGTCTAATATTGATCTCATTTAAATTCGTGTAGCGAACCGGTGCCATTATTTGACATGTTAATACAACATTTAAATTGCGGGCTATCTAAATAACATGAACCTATTAATCAAACGTCGGGACCCCGGTTCCGCTTAATATTGACTAATTGCATCCCATCTTTTCCATGCCATACATCATACATGCATCATGCTCGATCTTTTGCCGTAGAATTAAATAGTACATCCGGTGTTTCTTCTAGTCCTTTGCTTCTTCACGGATTAGGCCGATGAGTTGATGCGAGTGTCGATCCGATCTTCGGATGAACCTTCGGCAATGTTTTCAGGCGAGCATTCTCCCCCTTTCTACCTATTTTACTTTATAGTCTTTATTTCCTCCTGTTGATCTAGTTTTCATACCCGTGATATCCCTTGCAGCCTTATATTGCCTTGGACACATCCTATTACCTGTTGTTTGGTAGATAGTTGGACTTGCGTGTCGTAGTCGCTTGCTCAAGTGTTGTTGCGTGTTGTCAAGTACCACAGTTGTTGGAGAATGCCTTATACCTTATGTTGGAGATGATCATGGCTTTAATTACCGTTTAATAACTAAAAATTGAAGTAGGTAAATAATGCAGAGACACAGGTGGGCAATAGATGTTATTTGGTTTTTAATCGTCCACTTGTGTCCCGTAGGACCCCGAGTACTTGATACCCATTTTCTTTGAATATTCGCACTATCCGCATGTGGGACCATGAATCCCCCTAGCCAGAGCTTGAGTCATATATTATTTCTTGGGGCCACAAACTAGTTTGGGGCTTTATTACTATCCTGTACTTATGCCATGCTTTACTGCTTTATATACTATTGCGCGTGGCGCTATCATTGTTAGGAACAAATGTGGAATGTTTTCGCGGTATCGACAAGCCCAGTCACATTTTCGGGTTCTCAGTCATTTACCGCCATTGGCACAAACCTCTGGGTCTGTCTCGGAGCCGGCCAACTTCGTCGTGGGTAGCTTGGTGGGGTGGCCCCCTGAAATTTATATGAATCTTGCAATTTCTCTGTCGTGATGCCTCGTTGGGTTTTATTTGGTTTTTCTCGAGGTTGATCATGCGTGTGTTGCTATTTGTGCCCCCGTACAGGGTAAAACTTTCTGAAAGCCGTTTCCGCAGTTATGGACGACTTGGAGCACAGTATCTCGATAATAGACAACTATAACTAAAGTAGAGCTATAAATTTGACTTTCTAATGACTAGTAATCAGCTTCACTATAATGGAATGGCTAAATAAAAGTGCCAACAATTGCTGGTTTGGGTTGTCACCTGTTACCATTGTATCTGACTAGTAAGTACTACAACTACAATGGAATGGTTAACTAAAACTGCCCACTGCCTATTATATCAGGATGACTCATGCTATCTATATCGGACTAGTAATTGCCGCAACTATAACGGAATGACTAAAACTGCCAACTATGTGGGTTCCTCAGTAGACTTCCTCGTTTGGTCTCGAGGGGGAAATACCAGGATGGGTATGCTTGGTGATAGTTTCAGGTTGGATCCGAATAGGTCCTTCTTATCCCTATCTGATAGCCGCCAGTTGTATTGAGTCTCTATAGGTTGTTTAGTGCATGCTGCGCTACCGCTTTAGTCCATCATACCTATGTAGGCGAGGACCGCCGAATTCTAGCCTCGTGTCTTGGCCTCGATCTTGACCTCTCTTTTTCCTTTGCCCCTTTGTCGGCACCCCTTTTGTTTAAGCAGGTTTTGAGATCGACGTCGTTAGCAGGGTTACCCTTCCGGCTTGGCCTGGGCAGGGTTATGGACGCCATTGGTTATTCTTCAGGGCTCTTAGCTCAATTTGAATCTTGTCCGTACTCAGACACTGTATCGTTTTAAAGGTGATTTGGATCTTTGTATTGTATATGTGTATTCTTGACTCTTTGAGTCATTGTTGTATATATCTGTTCTGTGGGTTCTATCGTGGACTATTGTGTAATAGTATTACTTCGTTTTCCACCTGCACGAAAGTGTCTGGAGGGCACCTTTGAATCATTTCTATGTGGGTTCGGCGGGAATTGCTAAAACTTGCATAGGGCCGATTCTGAGGGTGTTACAGGGTTGGCATCGGTAAAAGCCCCAATTCTTTACTCAAGCAAGCGCTAAGGCTAAGCATGTTGCGTATGGCAAATTACTGAGGGAGTACGTTAGGACCGGCCTTGTATCCCCATCCTTCGGGATCAGCCGGATCCGCCGCTCCAAGCCAGCCAAGAAGTGACCTTGCTGCCTCCTACGACACCTAATAATTTTAAGTTGTTTCTGTCATTTCTAGAACATGAGACTATATGTGGTGTGTTGGAGCAGACGCAATGTCTTCGTCTATGTGTGTTGCATCCATGTCGCTGCCATCTCGATCCCCGCGCCATCCCCAATTCGCACGCACACCCTTCTTGCCCGGCACGACCACACAATCGTAGCCCTGCGATGTTAAAACCGATGGTGCTCGACCGGTCAAACTTGCTTCGTGGTAGGTAAAGAGCATAGTGATGGTAAATGTGATTTCCCTGGCCCTCCTCCCCCTCCCCTTTTAACGAAGGGCCTCCCGGCCCCACAGCCCTGTGATGTGCAAATTCTGTCGGTGCCATTTACATGCGGCAGCATCCAGAACTGCCAAGCAGTGCCTAGGTTTACTTTCCATGGCTTGAATTTTCTAAAAGTTGGCCAAAATTTCCGTGGCTTGACCATTCAAAAAAAATTCCTTAAGCCTTGGGATGGAGGGAGTATTACTGAATATAGCTACCTGAGATTGTGGTGGGATCCACAAGATCAGATGTCACTGTCCACATACGGGCACAATCCAAGGACACATTGATAATATAAGATGCTAGCAAACTCGGCACATCGTGATTGGCAGTAGTGGCACACACAGAATTACTGTTATAATGAAGGTTATAGTCATAAACACAACCAGATTATAGTTCGAAAATTTAATACACAACAGTTCTAAAGTGCTCACACATAGCTATCACACATTGTACTTGTGAAAGAACATGTTTTCGTAAACATAACAAGCCCCATACAAACACAACAATCATGCACTAAAACTGGATATCCCAGCCTGTTGGAATGATTGGCGAAGAAGGCCACTGATCCCAGGATGTCTTCGGGCGCTTGCCCCAGCTGTTAGATTCCTCTCCATCATGGTATATGCGGTAAACCACTTGCCTTGGTGGTGGTTGAAGGGCGCGTTTCCTGGAACGAAACACTTTGATCTGGCGGTACAGCTCATGGCTGACATACCTGTCAATAGCACCGTACTCCAGGTTAGGTTCAGAAAGCGGCTTATCCTCCCAGTAATCATGCCCTAAACGCCTCACCAACATCTCGGGAGTTTGTCCTTCATGTCAGCGTACCACGGGTCGATGAGATCGGTAGCAAGATCGTCCATCCCTATCCTGCTGCCTCTCGTCCCTCGGATCTAGTAAATATCCTGGATGTCCACTCTATACTCCTCTGAGATGAAACTTTGGATAATCGGGCTTGTAAGCAGGCCATTGTCATACCTGGTGTCAACACTAGTAAATGTTATCTGCTGGTTCACGAGAAAGTCACCAAAGAGCAACCTAATTCTTTCGCCCCACCTGCATGAAAATGGATTCAGACAAATAATGTAGCAAGAACTTTTGCAAACAAACGGCTCAGGAACAAAATGAAAGCAACATGTGCCTCTTCCCATCACCCCCTTCTCGCAAAAGGCTAGTAAAACGAGGATGTGCTCCTTCATGGAGAGTTTTAGCACGACGATCCTACGGCGATCTCGGCTATACTCGAGGTCGAGACCCACAAACCTGAACCCGCTTTCTTCCAACGGCAGCCAATTCTTGTATTGTGCAATAGTGCGGTTCACCATCTCAGGGTCGGTGGTGTAGATGACACTGAGCTTCTTCTCCTTGTGGTCTTCTATGTCGAAGTACATGGTCCCTATCAGCCCGTCGTTTCGGACATCCCACCGGTCCATGACTACATGTAAGAGGGAAAGGACACGGAGAAAGAGGCTGATGCTGTGGCGGTGCAAATGGATGGGGCCGTGGAGGAGGAAGATGATGAGGCCGTGGAGGACAAAAGGAGACGGAGAAGAGCGAAACTACCTATGCAAGATTGCAACCGCCCTTCCTAGTATGTGGAACGGTGCACGACCGTTCGTAGTGGGGTGGAAGTGGAGGAAAACGACGGTTCTACGAGGCGACGCTAGAGCTACCTAAAATTGGTTCTGCTCCACTAGCTTGCAGTGGAATCAAGGTCTGCCATGCACGATCTAAGTCAAACTTAGTCGCGTTCCGACCTTCATTCTCTGACATGTGGGACCCTACATTTGGCAGTCGCATACCAGCATAGTTTTAAAAATCGGACCACTCAGTGAACCAGTGAGGCGACTCAGAGGCATTGGTAGAAGGCTGACCGGCGGCAGCCTGCGCAATCAATGGAGATGTGAAGACACTCTAACTGACTGGACGACACGCTCTCTACCGTTGCTGCATTCGCCGCCCAACGCCTGCCCTACTGACTGGACACTTCAATGCCCCTCTTCGGCCTCCGCGCCGGCATCCGATGCCGTCCCCTTTTAACCGGGCACCCGCGGCCATCTTCTCCCACATAGAACACCATCTCTCTCCTCCTTCCCCTTTTCCTTCTCCAATGCTTGTAGCTAGCCATGTCCAGCGGTACTGGGTCGAGGGGAGGCCGTGGCGGCCGTGGACGCCGAGGGAGGCTGGAGGACGCGGCCAACTCACCGTGCCACCACGCTCTCCCTCAACGCCGTCGTCGCCCGAAGATTTCGACAAAGGCACCCAGTTCGGCGTGGCCATCCACCTCGGCATGCCGCGTGACAGGCTACTCCTGCCCCGCGGGTTCATGATGCTGATAAGCGATGAGCCGCCCCTGCTCGCCATGATGCGGGAAAACGGCTTTAGGACTGGCAGGTACCTAGTCGATCTGCAGTTCGACCACCTCGGCCAGCCGTACTTCAACGATGGCTGGGAGTGCTTCTGCTGCCCGCACCATATCAAAGCGGGAAAGGTCGTCGTGTTCAAGTACGACAACAAATGAAAGTTTAGCGTCAGTTTCTTCGACCACACCATGTGCCACCGCTGCTACCACTCCGACTCCGACGAGTAGGCTAGGTCGTGCGTGCGCCATGTATGATGTATGAATGTAGGCATTGACCATTTGAAATGAAAATCTTTATTCAAGCCCTAAAACATCGTTACACTCACGCCGCCCTAAATCATCGTTACAACGTAAGACTACGCGCGGCTGCCGGCGCTAGGGGCGGCGGCTACGGCGGGTCAGATACACCATTCGTCATTGAGAGAATTGATGAGCGCTCATTCCTTCTAAACCTCCTCTTCAGCTCGGTCGAGGTGGGAACGCAGGGAAGCATCGTCGAGATTGTCCCGCACCGCTTCCTGGAGCTCGCCACGCACCAATCCGAGCTGCTCCAATCATCGGTATTCCGGGAGAAAGACGCGTTCCGCCACCACCGTCGTGAAAGGCTCACTAGTGGGCACGTGATGGCTATAGAAAGGGCGAACCGACGGTGTGCCCATCCTGTAAATCCGTGGGCGCCCCAAAATCGGAGGAGGCGGCACATCCGGCAACTCCATCGGATTCGGCCACCACGACGGCAGCGGCTGCTCGGGCACCTCTTCTCTGCAGGCATCGGGGTTGCCACGGAGATCGTCATGTCGATGCCGGCGGCTAGGCATGGTGGTTTTTTGTGTTGTGGGTTGCGCGGGTATGGTCGAAGATAGCTCGACGACCTCCCCCTTTTATGGTCATGCCTAGACGCGGCACGAAACGCTAAGAACTTGCGAGAATCGGCGGGAAAGAAAGGCAGGAGCACTGAATGAATTGGTTCTGTGCCACTTGCATGCAGTGGAATCGAGGTCCGCCATGCACGATCCAAGTCAAATGTACTCACGTTTGCGCGTGCATTCACTCGCTGATAGGTGGGACCCCACGTTCCCCTCAAGATTAATTTTTCACTTCCTTGCATGAAATTGGTTCTGTGCCACTTGCATGCAGTCAAATGTACTCACGTTAGACGGTCCCCGTGCCCACCCTCACTAATTATGGCCCCCCTTCCTTGCCTTCCACCCAGACGAGACCTGTGTATGCGCAATTAAATTGCATGCTAGGATTTGACACATGATAAGTAGTGATGCAGAGCACATGAGCTATAGATGACGCAATGGACAGGACTAAACGACCGATAGCTTGAATTGGCGTGACAGCACAAGACGCATATATCCTCGTTATTATTCTTTTTATTGAGGGCTCCTTTTAAATATTTGTTTACTCAGAAGATGGAACAGCCACCGCCAGGCGTCTACACAAGTTCATCTGAATCGCAGCGACAGTTCCAGTTCCCCTGTTTCAAAGAAAGCCCTCTTCTTCCTCCTGTCCTTTGTCTTCTCCTTCCTATCCGTTGTTCTTTCTGTCTTCTCCTTGCCGCCGCCATGCTTCTCCACAAGGACGTCTAAATCGCCGTGATGGGTCCATCCTTCCCTTTGTTTCGCTGAAAGCCTTCTTCTTACTCCTATCCTCTATCTTCTGCATCGCATCTGTTGTTCTTTCTGTCTACTCGTTGCTGCCATGGAAGGTTACACTCAAGAGACAAATTTCACTGCCCATGGCAATACAAAGATACATGTCGTCTACACCAATGAGGAGGATACAGTTGTACGAGCCCTGAGGATGTATGAGGAATGGCTTGAGAAGGACGAGGACAAGTTTGTCGGATTGGACCTCGAGTACACCAAGGAGGAGGAATACTACAAAAACAAGGTCGCCGTCGTTCAAATGGCAATGAGGCAACACGTCCTCATCTACCACTACTCCTAGTTTGTAGATCTGATATCTTTAGTTTACCACTTTCAGGGTTTTCTTACTTTTAATGATCACTTGTATGATTCTAATCAGTTGATCTTGCCTTTACTAAACAGTCTAAATCGTAAATTTTGCTCAAATGTTGTTCTCGCAAGTACTGCAATCTTTCCATATGCTCATATTGCATTTACTGAATTCTATTAGTACCAAATGAATTATGACTATATAACTTTGAGAGTGTTCACCGTGGATTTACTAAAATTTTGTAGTTTCAATTTTTATTCAGGATGTGGTATTGTATTGTCTAAATAGTCATAGTTCCAAATTTTATTATAGTGGGGATCTTGCAAGTACTGCATTTTTGAATCTAGTGAATTTTATTGTGTATGGAATCTATCCATTTGGTCATGTTGCAACTACTGAATTTTATTAGGACCAAAAAAATTATGACAAGCCATACTTGAGAGTCTTGATTTTGCATTTACTAAACTTTTGTACCTTAAAAATATATTTAGAGATGATGATCTTGCATGGACAACATTTGTAGTTACTCATTTTTTCATTGTTCTCGTCATGCATTTTATGATGACAAACTACATACTTCCAGAACTGACAAGAAGTGTCCGGCGCTGTGCCAATTCCTTGTGCATAAAGAAATTTTTCTGCACTGTCGACAAAACATCTGATTCTGTCAAGTTTTCTCATGCAGGAATCAAATTCCTGAGCACAAGTGGATCGATATTGAAGATCTTGTCAAGATCAAAGGGTGCGGGAAGAGGGATGGAATGGATAGTCTCGTGGCTAGAATCATCGATCCGTCGTACACCAAAATGAAGTAAGATTTCCCTGTAGATAGGAACGGTTTTTGGGAGGATACGCCGTTGTCTGATATAAAACTAAAGTATGCAGCCATATATGCTTACGTGACCTACCGGCTGTATGGTCAGATCCATTTCTTTCTAACTCTCCTCGTATTTTGCCCCAGTTGCAAGAGGGAAGACAAGAAAAGGTGAGGACTTTGTCAGAAATGCAGAATAGTTTGGCGTGACGCTAAAACTGCAAAGAGAGAGGCTGCAACTGAAGCCACAAACAGACAGGCTGCAGCTAATGCCGCAAACAGACAGGACGCAGCTGAAGGACAAGATAGGGAAGCCAAGGCCCCTTCTAGGTGGGATGAACTTTCATATCGTCAGCGGTGGGAGGGCAATAACACAAGCGACAGATGGAATGATGGCCGTTGGTCTCCTAGGAAAGATGGCAAGCGCATCAAGTGGTCTGATGAGGAGTGAATTAAATTTTACTACTTTCAGTTACGTTTCTTTATATGTCTGGTAGCTTGTCAAGAACTTCTGTGGAATTATTATTGTACAAACCATGTTTAATATGTATGGGAATCATCGTGACTTATTGTGTAATTATATACCTGAGTTTGTGCCACGGTACGTAATAATGATAGCATGCATTCTATCTTGCCATGTTCTTTTGAAAAATTTAAAAATTTAACCCTCAAACTCAAAAAAAGGATTTAATTTGTGAAGCAAGTACCTACACTACAATTTGAATCCTTCTAGATGCATGCTTATGTGGTCGTACATCACATTTGGACCCTGTTTTGACCAAACCTTGTAAATTTCATAATAAAATTTGAAATTCTCAAATTCTTGTGAAACCCGGAAATTTGGTCATTGTGTGGCAAATACATTGCAAGAAAAATGTCAAACATGGAAAAATGCCCCTAGCGGTCCACTATCAAATGTGGGCTAGTTAGGTCAACGAGCATGTCCGACTACTCGATAGAACCACTTGTGTCCCATTTTTTATCTACCTTCCTTCAAATGGACCCAAATTTGGCACAAGGGTGTATCGCCATGTCCTTAATGATGCTAGCATTCTATCTAGCCATTATGGTTCCAAAATTAGAAAAAATCACCCTCAAACTCAAAAACATGGTTTCATTTGTCAAGCAAGTACCAAAACTAAAATTTGTAACCTTCTAGTTGCTTGTGTGGTTGTACATCACATTGGGACCACATAACATCACTTGTACTTTTCAGATGCTTTCACAATCTCTCTAAGGACTCTGGTCAACCCTGGGTTGACCAAGTCTTGTAAATTTCATAATAAATTGAGAAATTATCCTTGAAACTTTCAAATTTGTTAATTGTGTGGCAAATACATTAAATGAAAATGACGAACTTTTGAAAAAATGTCCGACTACTCGAAAGAGCAACTTGTGTACCATGTTTTCATCTACCGTTCTTCAAATGGACTCAAATTTGGAACAAGGGGTATCACCACATTCCTAATGATGGTAGCATTGTATCTAGCCATTTTGGTTTGAAAATATCAAAAATTTCACCCTCAAACTCAAAAAGGCCTTTCATTTGTGAAGAAGTACCAAAACTACAATTTGAAACCTTCTAGTTGCATGCTTGTGTGGTTTTACATCACATTGGAATCACAGAAGATCAAATATACTTTTCAGATGCTTTTACCAAACCATAATGATCCACATGACAACACACACTCAAGTGGATGTTGTGGTCCATCTTATGTCCCACTAGTGCATCATTCCATATGTGGCAGTTGCATCACAGTGGCTTTCTGGGGATATATGACCATGGTTTGACACATGGAGTCCCTAGAGTCATTTGCATATGTTTTTTTCAAACCACAATGACCCACACGACCACACACACTACAATGGATTTGGTGATGCAACTTCGGTCACACTGGTGCATCATTGCATGTGGCAGCTGCATTCGAGTGGCTTTCTGGGGATTTATGACCATGGTTTGACACATGGACTCCATAGATTCATTTCATGTGTTTTTACCAAACCACAATGATCCACATGACGACACACACTCAAGTGGATGTGGTGATGCAACTTCAATCACACTGGTGCATCATTCCATATTTCCATGTGGCAGCTGCATTGCTAGTGATGCTCTTTACATGGCGACCCAAGCCCTGGATGAAATTGGTTCCGCGCCACATGCATGCAGTGGAATCGAGGTCCGCCATGCATGATCCAAGTCAAAGCGTACTCACATTTGCACGTGCCGACCTTCCCTTGCTGACAGGTGGTACCATACATTCCCCTCACGATTTATTTTTGCACCCCCTATAGACGGTCCCCGTTCCCACCCTCACTAATTACAACCCCCACCCCCTCCTTGTATTCCACGCGGACGAGACCGGCAGAAGCGGTTCCTCACTCCCTACTCGAACAACTGCTTCCCTACCTGATTCCATCCCCTCACGAATCCATCCGCCTCCGGATCACACCGCCTCCATTAATTTGCCTGATTCCATCCTCCATTTTCCACTATGGGTAAACCTTGGGGATGGCACCACCGCAAGCTGAAGCGTAAGGCAGGCGACGACGACGACGCGACTAGCCATGGCGACCGCCACCGCGAGGATTGGGGATGGCGGAACCTTAGCGCTACGAACATGTACAGGGTCGCTAAGGAGTTGGACATCGTCACCACCGGTCGCCTCGGTTGCTGCATCCCTGGCTTCCGCTCGCTGATCCGGGAAATGGAAGAACAAACGTTCGGCACACCAGGCCTTCCTTACCCCGATACCAGCGTATGGACAAACGACCGCGACAGCCACGTAAGTTCCAGTATCTTGCTTATTGACTCAGTCATACCGTTGATTCATATGTGATGAACTTTTGTCGGAATCCTATGTTCCTTCCGTCGAACGTGTTGTGTGCACACGTAGTTTGAACAAATTGAACCATTTAAGACTATTCTGTATAGAGGAAGCTCTGCTTGCACTTGTTATTCTGTTATTTTCGTAGTGATATAGTCTTAATTTAGGTGATAACTGAGGTGTCAATTTGGATTTGGAATGGAATGCCTGATAGGTGATATTCTGTTTTCTAAAAAAACAAAACTAGACGATTTAAGACTATTATGTCCCTTGTTGTTTATGATCACCATCAGGAGTTTGTTCGGGGGAAGCTCTGCTCCTACTTGATATATTGGGTATTTTCGTAATGACACATGGATAATTTAGTCGAGAGATGAGGAGATAGTCATCTATAATACTTTAATCTCAGCGCAGCGGTATCAAATTGTATTTGCAATGGAATCCATGCTAGGTGATTCTACCAACTAACAACAAACTTATGCAGAATGTTCATGCAAAATTTATGCTGCTGGATAAGTGGTCGCAATCAGTAGTGGTGAATATCAAGGAGACAGATGAGGTGGAAATGGATGATGAGAAGAACTGGGTGGGTGGCAACGGAGAGTTGCTGGTCCTTTTATCCCAAGACAGGAGTACTTCGACTCTAAAAAATGTCTACAAATCATTGAGACTTACACCGCCATCTGTAGTGGGTGTCGGCATTACTGCATTCAACCATGGGTGGCCGCTGCCAAAATCTGAATTCGCTTACATGTTCAACATGGCAGAACTTGAGCTCCTGAAGGTACAGCTCCCACAGAAGCCTCTCCTGATGTGGAAGACTTGGCACTACAACCTCTTAGCGGTGTTCGACAAGGCAATCACATTCATTAGATGCCCAGATGACAATGAATGGACAGTCTTGCGCGACGACCATCTATGGCCGGAGAAGTATGTCGACGCTATCTTCACCTCCAGCGTGTATGACGACACACCGCAACGCATTTACACGGTCACTGAACCTAGCGGCGACGTGCGTGTTTGGGAGCCGTTCACCTGGGGTGAGTCATGATGTGATATGGCATGTAAATTCCGATTCAAAATTCTGCTTACTGACTGAAGGTAACACGCAGGTACACACGCAGGTACATGAGCCATTCCAGCTCCGGTGATCGAAGATGCAGTAGTAGATGTTGATCTTGTATCATGGCACTAGTTCCTTGCAACTCTCAAAGGCGATGTCAACCAGGGTGCTGAACTCATGTGGATTCATATTAGGGGAGCACTAAACAACGTTGGTGATACAATAGAACATATGGGGACACAACTTTCTTCATACCCATCGCTGCGGTGTCACGTTTTCTCGAGGTTTGCATGTCCATCAAAAGACCCAGTAGAACATGTCTGGAGCAGAGTCGACAATCTGAAGGGACAATCTCTGTTTCTTGGGATCAACTACCCTTTCTTCCTCGGAGCCCCTAAAGCTGTTGAACCTGTAATTGCTCAGGTAGCCCCGGCTCCTGATGATGCTGCTGCTGGTGGTGGAGCTGACGAAGAACTAGCTGCTGCTGCTCCTGGTGATGCTGACGAAATACTCGCTAATGCTGCTGCCTGTGAAGCTAACGAAATACTTGCTGATGCTGCTGCTGGTGAAGCTAACGAGATACCGGCTGAGGTTGCTGCTGGAGTCCAGGGAGAACATGGTGTTGTTGTTGCTGAGGTGCCAGCAGTTCCAGTGTTGATAGCAGATTGTGTGTTTGCTGGGCACTCACGCGTTTATTATGTTCACACTCCAGATCCGACCTGGAGCCGAATCCACGTCAGGGTGAGGGGGCCTTCCATTGGCTCATCAATGGAGTCGTACAATTTGATAGAGAATGAGAGATGGAAAAACGAGCACTCTGGTTCGTTCTGATGATGCCACCACCTCCAGAGGCCGGTTCGCTAGTTGGCTCGCCGGAAGTTCCGGCGGTGTAAGACTGCTTTGCTTATTTGTGTAAGAACAAGTTAAGACTATGTGTGTATGGCTGGTGATAGTGCTAAGTAACTTACCCTAGTAACATGCACATTGTGGCACCCCAGATTTACGGTCCGAGAATACCCGTTATGCATACAATTCACGTTCCCATCATCAGTGAGCCCTGAGCATAACCGACTAGTATCATTACAACATCCATATAGTAACGAGTACAAAACTTACATAAGAGCCATTATGGCGATTACAACACAAGTAGCAAAAGTATTCAGCGCAGAGCCTGTGCCTTAACCTACGACAGCCCGATCGGGAAGCGGCCTAACTTCGCATCGGCACCTTCTTTCCTTTCCTTCTTAACATCTGCAATCTGGCCAAGTAAATAGTCAGTGAAAATGTCAGTGAGAACTTTGAATGTACTCGCAAACCACCGAGACAAGGGTAATAAGATAATGCATATCTGGCTATGGCGATATAGCTCTACACTAAGTTGTTTTCTGAAGGAAATCTATAATGGCATCTCTATAACTTTGCTGAAAAGAGTTTTTTTTGGAAAATATGCCTCCTTTTGAAAAATCCGGACATCTCCACATCCTTGTTAAAAATATTTAAAACCGTTTTGTAGTAAAATCCCTTTTTAAAACATCTTCGACCATTACTGGTCAAAACCAAACTCATACTTTCCTCGTGACCAAGTCACATCCTTTATTTCAACTTATCCGAAGGGTCCTCCTAGCACTTGCCATTCCAACCATCCTTGACCGTGGACACGACTATTCGAATAGATTAGAGTCTGCAGAGTTTGTGCACTTTACCCACAAGAATCAATACATCCGCCGGGATAAAACCACGGCCTGCTACACACAGTAGACAGGGGCTCGGATAATCAAACCTAGACTTTTCATTTGTCCATCCCTAGCAACGTCGGCTTTTCCTTTTGGGTTGTTCTCTTCGGTACGAGTATGGGGCACGATGGCCCTGGTCCTTCCTCCCGTACCGACCCCTACCTCCAAACCATAGTTTGACCGGTAGCAATAGTGACAATAACTTCCTCCCGTACTAGCCAAAAATCATACCGCCCGCGAGATACCCAATTGTTGCACCAGTACCTTGCCCATGGCAGTCCGTATTTCAGGGGATTTCTCCCCTTTAGCGAGTATGAGCAGCCCCAGCTAAAGACCACAAACTACGAGCTAAGCTCCAACATCTGGGGTAATGTGGTTGCATGGATAAATTGTTTCGGACATTGGCTTAGAACATCCCTTCTCTTTCTCTTGCTTGACTTTCTCTTCATCCACCTCATATTTTCTTTAGTAAAACTTCCACTCGGAAACGATGCCTCTTTCCAAGGGTTTTATTTTGAAAACTTTGTAGTAGGGTAAAACCCAAAATAGTTTTATTATTGAAAATCCGTGGGTTTCCAAGAAGGAAGATGTTAATCATCTTAGCCTCGATCTAAAGGATAAAAATAGGTGTCAATAAGTTAGGTGTCCTCATGGACACTCATCCATAACTTGGAGGAGCCAGGTTACTCACGCACTTTTATTGGAAATAAAACAATTCAATCATGCAGTTCATAAGAGAGATATAAAACAGTTGATAAACAGGAGTAGGTTAATATAGGAGTTCAGGAATGGTGGCTTGCCTGTGACCAGTGAGATGTCCCTTGACTTCCTTAGAATACCAGAATACCAATACAACAATAATAAAGATAACCCTGATGCTTCCTTCTTCTCGGCGTCACACAATCGCAACTATCGCCGTTATCGAGCATACATGCAAACAAACAATACCAAAATAATTACAAAGCATACAAGCATCAAACCATACAACAAGCAAAATATAGATACATGATACACATCAGTAGGATGTTGGAGGTTTGATTCGATTGGATTGGGAGAAGATTTGGAGACAGTAGGGATAGGCTCCCTATGGATTTATAGTCTAGTAACTACCTAGGAAAGGGTGTTTGACTAAGGACCTGATCTGCATGATACCATTGTATAAAAATGATACCATCAGATAGGCATTGATAAAATGAAGCCAACAAAAGTGGTTTCACTATTTTGTCAATTTCGTAGGATTTATATTGAATTTTATAGTGATTAAAGCTATAGTTTTAGGAAATAATTCCCCAGAACTTCTCTTGAGATCCAAAAATTATTTCCTTGGGATATTAAGTAGTATTTGATGGACTGAATCAAGAGGAGTTGGAATCATCTCAAAACAATTAATAGAATGTCCTTGAGAAATTCCCAAAGGCAATACTGGACCAGATTTGTCTTTTTCAAAAGATTTAGTTTGCAGAAGCTTTTTAGGTGATTCCAAGGACACATGATAGGTACTAAATATAACTATCTGTATAAATTGGAATCAACCTTTTTGGAGTTACATAGCTACGGTAATGATTTTATTAGTGAATAAACAATGCACAAAAGAGTTTAATTCACCAAAATTTAACAGAGACTCATAAAATTATGAGCTACTGGATTATGAAAGATATGGTTATGTTCGTTCTAGGGGAGTTGGAATTAGTTCAAGACCTCACTTGGTTTGGCCTAGGGAATTTCCTAAAGGCAAAACGGACCTGATTTTGATATTTTTGCTACCAGCAAACTAGGAAGCAAATAGGTAAGGGGCCAGTGGGACAGCAAAGGTATGGCTTAAACCTATCAACCCCATTTGGAAATACTCCATTTGGAGATAAAAACTTTCTGGAGGATTTATTAAGTGTTCTAGATAGATCTGAGGAGAAGATTTGTTATATTTATTTTATATATTATTTTGGTTCAAAACTTGGTCTGCATGCTAGGTAAGACATCCATGTACTTGGGGATTTTTTGATCTAAAAAGTTTGAGTCATTTTACCTTTTTATTTGGATTTAAACTGAGTAGCCATTTATGGATCTGGAAATCAAAAAATAAAAAGGAGGGAGAGGGTGCACGGGCCAGATCTAGAGGGTAGTGGGCCTTCACAGGCATGCGTAGCTGCAAAGCAGGCCGCCTGACACAGCCACGGCAGGCGGCCTGCCCGCAAGGAGCAAGGGTGTAGGGGTATGGGGGCGTCTAGGCCGTTGGATCTAATGAGGGATCGACGGCGCTGGCTTCTCTCCCTTCTGGCGATGGAGCGCGCGAGAGCAAACCCTAGGGGCGACAGGGGAAGGTCAGGGCGGCTTACCGAGGCTCCGAGGAGCGTCGGGGAGGGTCGGAGGCGAGACGGTGCACTCTGGGGGTCCTGTGGATGGTCGGCTTGAGGGGTCTTGACGTCAGGGAGGAGCTCGCGCGACGGTGGCCGAAGTGGAGCTCACCGGAGTTCGTCGGGGTGGCTCCAGGAGCTGCTGCATGTCAAATAAAAGGGCATGGTTATCATCAGGAGGGCGAGGGGAGTGCATGAGAGGTACATGCAAGGGGAGAGGAGGTCGAGAGGGAGAGTTATGCATCCAAGAGGAGGGGAGGCCGAATCTTCTTGTTCTTCTTCCCATGGGCAAGGCAGTGGCTGGTATGAGCTCTGGAGCTAGGGGAGAGTAGATCAGGGGAAGAGGAGTGTAGGGATGCTACATGCACGGGGAGTGGGGCAAGGGAGAAGGGGTAGAGATCAAGTTTCTAGTAATGGCGGAAAGGCTTGTTTGAGCTGTTCTTGGCCCGAGCAGAGGACAGAAGAGGGAGGGGAGCATGAGGGAGGTGAGTGGGGCGTGCTGGGGAAAATGAGGGAGGAGTGAGGCCCTGGGGTGGCCTCTAGCCTTATAAACAAGAGAGGGGTGGTGGGGAGTGGTCAAAAGTCCATTTGGACAAGGGCAAAGGAGGGGGCTGCCCATCGGCTGGTTGCGGTGGTGGAGAGGGTGGTGTGGGGCCTATAGCTCGACCAGAGAGGGAGAGGGGAGGGGTGTAGATGCTGCCCCTTTATTGCAAAGATCTTTCAAGATATGATGCCTCTGTCTCTCTCAAGCACTAGGGGACAAAGAGGAGGGGAGGTGCTACAGTGGCTTGGGGTACTGTGCATGACCAAGAGAGAGTGATGATGCTGTGGAGGAGTACTTGGGAAGATTGAAGCTAGTTTGGTTTTGGTTTGAATCAAGTTTGCATTGGTTTAGAAAAATTGGTTAGAGGGAGGCTTATGAAGGAAGTTCAAGAAATTGCACTGGGCCAAGTGTGGAAATGGTACTGGTAGATAGAGGAGGTCAAATAATCCCTTCATGATTTAAATGGGATTTTTCTAGAGATTTTAATCCCATTTAAATGCACTTCTTCAAAAAGGGCTGAAGTGGATTATGGAAGAAAAAAATGATATTTTTACATTGGACAAGCTTGGTTTTTGATGTGATATGGTCCTAAATACCATAATACACATTCGAGAATTTTATTGGGATTTATTGAGAAGGAAAAGTATTTTTGGGGAATTATGTCTTGTTTTTGCCATTTAACAAAAAGGGCAAAAAGAAATAATAAAAGATCTCAAAAATATTTATTTTTGAGTCGGGAAGATGGGATAAGAGAGGGATAACTCCAATATGCATTGAGTTGGCAAAGTTATTTGGAGAAAAACAAACTTGCCTTTATAGAAAAGGATTTTGAGAATTTGGTAAGTGAAGGGATTAAAATAGTTTAATAATCTAAATAATTGTGGGAATTATTTGGGGATGCTTATATCCAAGGTGGATGGTGTAAACTTGATGTAGGCATCAAGGTCAACCTTTGTTTTGAAGAAAAGTGGTGAAAATGATGGAATACTAGATATGGGAGGTGTAGGGGTTCGTAGCATGGAAAACAAAAAAATTCTACCGCATGCACACAAACAAGCCAAGATCTATCTACTAGATTGTAGCAACAAGTCGATAGATGCACTCACCCTCGAAGATTCCAAAGCGGTTAATGAGAGCAGATTCGCGTGGATGATGTAGTCGTACACTTGCCGATCTCAAGATCACGTAGACGATCCTTCTGACGCTGCATTCCGGCAGCGCTTCCGCAGTCGGTCACACGTTCGATACTCGATGAAGACCTTCCTCTCCCTTGGTCCAGCAGGCAGCAGAGGTTGTAGTTCTCCCCTTGTGATTCCGGAAGCACGACGGCGTGGTGTCGGAAGTAGAGGGAAGATCCCGCCGGGTTTCGCCTAAGCCGGTGCGAGTTATGGTGGATTAGGGTTTCCTGGAAATCTAGGGTTTAGAAAACCGGGAGGAGGAGAAGATTTGGCGGCTGACTGAGCGGCGGTCTTGCTGTGGCGGCGGGTCGGCGACGACGGATCGGGTGGAGAGGGGCTAGGGCTTATGGTGTTGGAGCATCCCTCCCTGTCTATTTATGAGAGGGGGCCAGCCTTCGGAAGGGTGGGTTTGAATCCAAACCCAAGCCCAAGTTGGATTCCGAGAAGGACTTGTTTCTTCTCCCACTAGGAAACCATTGTTCCAGTTTGACTTTTCAAACTTCCCGTTTGACTTCCAATTTAGAGCTTTAATTATCTCTTGCAAATGCCCACACCAAGTGACCTAGGATATGATCCAATCATTCCACTTACCCATGATACATTCATGGACCATTCTCCTTCCGGATCGGTGAACATTTTAGAACCTTCTAGAACCTCTTCGATGAAAACATCGGAATCTTTCCCGAACTCCGGAATTGGACTTTCCTTATATGAATATTATTCTCCAGACTATTCTGGATCTCCTCGTGATATCCCGGATCCCATCCGAGACTCCGAACAACATTCGGTATCCCTACTAACATTCCATATCTACTAAACAACATTGAATCCTTAAGTGTGTCTCCCTACGGTTCGTGAATTATGCGGACATGACCGAGACACTTCTCCGATCAATAACCAATAAAGGAATCTGGAAATTCATATGGCTCCCACATATTTCTACGATTACTTTGCGATCGAATGAACCACTTACATACGATACCAATTTCCCTTTGTCTCGCGATAGTTTACTTATCCGAGGTTTTGATTGTCGGTATCTCTGCATACCTAGTTCAACCTCGTTACCGATAAGTACTCTTTTCTCGTTCCCGTGATATGTGATCCCTTGTGAGCCAGTCACATGCTTGCAAGCTAATTGGATGACATTCCACCAAGAGGGCCCAAAATATATCTATCCGTCATATGGATGGACAAATCTCACTCTTGATCCATGTGCCTCAACCCATATTTTCCAAACACTCAATGCCACCTTTATAGCCACCTAGTTACGGTGTGGTGTTTGATGTCATCAAAGCATTCTTACGATGATGGTGATTAGCATGATCTCATGGTCGAAGGAATTAGGTTACTATGTATCAGAAAGCTTATAGCAAACAAACTATTGAAATAACTTGATCTTAATGCTCCGCTTATCTATAGGAGTATGTCCATCATACCATTCTCCTAATGATATGATCTTGTTAACAACATCTCAATGCTCATGATCGGGAAACCACGATCATCTATTAAACAACAAGCTACTATTTGAAAGAGGCTTTACTACTGACTCTAATTTAGTTTACAAATCACACAAGTATTAATGTTTCCTTTTTTTATATTGTTATAGCATGAATGTAAACATTTATCATAAACACAAAGATATAATAATAACCACTTTTATTATTGCCTCTAGGGCATATCTCCAATAGTCTCCCACTTGCACTAGAGTTAACTAATCTAGATTACATGGTAATATACCGAACACCCATGGTGGTTTGGTGCTGGTCATGTTTTGCCCTCGGGAGAGGTTTACTCAACGGATCCGCCACATTCAGATCTGTGTGTACTTTGCAAATCTTTAGGTCACCATCTTGGACGTTCTCTCGAATAGCATGAAAATGTAGCTTGATGTGCTTCAGCTTCTTGTGTGACCTTGGTTCTTGCGCATTGGCTATGACGCCCATGTTATCACAGTAGATAGACATTGGGTCCATCGCACTTGGAACCACACCGAGCTCTGTAATGAACTCCTTCATCCATATCACCTCTTGTGAAGCCTCCGAAGCAGCTATATATTCCGATTCAGTTGAAGATCTCGCCACAACGCTTTGCTTTGCACTCCTCCAGCTAACTGTTGCACCATTCTAAGTAAATACGTATCCAGATTGATATTTAGAATCATCCGGATCGGTGTTCCAACTAGCATTGGTGTAACCATTAATAACACGCTGTTCATCACCTCCATAAGAAAGAACCATATCCTTAGTTCTTCTCAAGTACATAAGGATGTTTTTGACCGCTGTCCAATGATGTACTCCTGGATCACTTTGATATCTGCTAGTCAAACTAACAGCATATGCAATGTCGGGTCTAGTACATAGCATGGCATACATAAGAGATCCTATGGCTTAGGCATAGGGAGTCTTACTCATCCTTTCTCTATCTTCTGTCATTGCAGGATTTTGAGTTTTACTCAAGGTCGTATTGGGCAACATGGGCAAGAACCCTTTCTTGCTATCTTCCATTCCAAACCTCTTTAGAACTTTGTCCAAATATGTACTCTGTGACAATGATATTAGGAGCCTCGATCTATCTCTATAAATCTTTATGCCTAATATATAAGCTCCTTCGCCAAGATCTTTCATTGAAAAACTATTATTCAAATAATCCTTGACACTATTAAGAAGGTCTACATCATTCCCAATCAAGAATATGTCATCTAAATATTGTATTAAGAATGCTACAGATCTCTCACTCACTTTCTTGTAAATACAAGCTTCTCCACAAGTTTGTATAAAACCAAAGCTTTTGATTACCTTATAAAAACGTTGATTGCAACTTCGGGATGCTTGCTTCAATCCATATATGGACCGTTGAAGTTTGCATACCTTGTTAGCATCTTTAGGATCGACAAAACCTTTGGGTTGCATCATATACAACTCTTCATCAATGTCTCCATTGAGGAACGCCGTTTTGACATCCATCTGCCATATCTCATAATCATTATATGCAACAATTGCTAACAAATCCTCACAGACTTTAGCTTCGCTACTAGTGAGAAAGTCTCATCGTAGTCAACTCCTTGAATTTGTCAAAAACCTTTTGCGACAAGTCGAGCTTTATAGACATTACCATCGGCATCTGTTTTCTTCTTAAAAATCCATTTGTTCTCGACAGCCTTCCGACCATCCGGTAAGTCCACCAAAGTCCATACTTGGTTTTCGTACATGGATCCAATCTCGGATTTCATGGCTTCTTGCCATTTATTGGAATCTGGTCTCATCATCGCTTCCTCGTATGTCGCAGGGTCATCGGTGTTGTCCACCAACATGACACTCATAACGGGATCATACCAATCAGGAGTGGTACGAGTTCTTGTTGACCTGCGAGGTTCCGTAGTAACTTCAACCGAAGTTTCATGATCAACATCATTAGCTTCCTCTCTTATTGATGTAGGTGCCATAGGAACCACTTCCGGTGCTGTGCTACTCGCAAGTTCGAGAGAAGGTTAAACAACCTCGTCGAGTTCTACTTTCCTTCCAGTCCCTTCTTTCGAGAGGAACTCCTTCTCTAGAAAGGATCCATTCTTGGCAACGAAGATTTTGCCCTCAGATCTATGATAGAAGGTATACCTAATTGTTTCCTTCGGGTATCCTATGAAGACGCATTTTTCCGCTTTGGGTTCAAGCTTGTCGGGCTGTAACTTCTTTACATAAGCTTCGCAACCCCAAACTTTAAGGAACGACAATTTAGGTTTCTTCCCAAACCATAATTCATACGGTGTCGTTTCAACGGATTTAGATGATGCCCTATTTAAAGTGAATGCGGTTGTTTCTAATGCATAACCCCAAAACGATAGCAGTAAATCTATAAGTGACATAGAACGAACCATATCTAAGAGAGTTCGATTACGACGTTCAGACTCACCATTACGCTGTGGTGTTCCCGGCGGTGTTAATTGTGAAAGTATTCCGCATTTCTTCAAATGCTCGCCAAACTCGTAACTTAGATATTCACCTCCACGATCAGATCGTAGAAATTTAATTTTCTTGTTACGTTGATTCTCTACCTCACTTTGAAATTCCTTAAACTTCTCGAAAGTTTTGGACTTATGTTTCATGAAATAGATATACCCATATCTACTCAAGTCATCCGTGAAGGTAAAAACATAACGATAACCACTGCGCGATGCTACACTCATTGGGCCACACACATCGGTATGTATGATTTCCAATAAGTCCGTAGCTCCCTCCATCATACCAGAAAATGGAGTCTTAGTCATTTTATCCATCAGACATGCTTCGCATCTTTCAAGTGATTCGAAATCAAGTGATTCAAGAAGTCCATCGGAATGGAGTTTCTTCATACGCTTCACTCCAATGTGACCAAGGCAGCGATTACCCATTATAGGTTGAGTTATCGCTCAATTTCAAACGTTTAGCTTCAATGTTATTAATGTGTGTATTACCACAATCGAGATTCAATAAGAATAGACCATCTATCAAAGGTGCATGTGCATAAAACATATTACTCATATAAATCGAAAAACCATTATTCTCGGAATTAAACAAGTAACCGTCTCGCAATAAACATGATCCGGATATAATGTTCATGCTCAACGCAGGCACCAAATAATAATTATTTAAGTATAAAACTAATATCGATGGTAGATGAAGAGGTAGCGTGCTGACCGCGATCACATCAACCTTTGATCCATTTCCAATGCGCATCGTTACCTCGTTCTTCGCTAGCTTCCGTTTATTCTACAGTACCTGTTTCGAGTTACAAACATGAGCAACCGAACTAGTATCAAATACCCAGGCACTACTACGAGTACTAGTGAGATACACATCAATAACATGTATATCAGATATACATTTCTTCTTGATGTTACCGTTCTTCAAATCCGCCAAGTACTTTGGGCAATTCCGCTTCCAGTGACCTCCTCCCTTGCAATAAAAGCACTAAGTATCAGGCTTAGGCCCAGCCTTGGTCTTCTTCGCCGGCGCGGTAACTTTCTTACCGCCCTTATTGAAGTTTCCCTTTTTCTTAGTCTTTCCTTGCTTCTTGAATTTGGTGGTCTTATTGACCAACAACACTTGGTGCTCTTTCTTGATCTCCACTTCTGCAGATTTTAATATGGAGAAGAGTTTGGGTAACGACTTGTCCATGTTTTGCATATTGTAGTTTATCACAAAGTTCTTGTAACATGGTGGTAGTGATTGGAGGACACGGTGAATCCCCAAAGCATTAGGAATCACTATACCCAAGCATTGAAGGTTGCTTGCGTGCCCAGACATCTTAAGAACGTGCTCAGTGACGGAGCTGCCCTCTTCCATCTTGTAGTTAAAGAACTTTTCAGAAGCCTCATAACTCTTAACTGCCGCGTGAGCCTCAAATGATATTTTGAGTTCACGGACAATATCATGTGGGTCATGGTTCTCAAACCTTTTCTGAAGCTCCGATTCCAAACCATACAAGATAGCACACTGAACTGTGGAGTACTGATTCTTCTGAGCGAGGAAAACATTCTTTAGCTCATCGGCAGCATTAGCTGTAGACGGGTCACCCAGCGGTGCATCCAACACATAGGTCAAATTACCAGCGGACAATCCTCAAATTGCGGAACCAATCCGCGAAGTTGCTTCCATTGTTTTTCAACTTTTCTTTCTCTAGGAACGCATTAAAATTGATGGTAGGGGCCGCCATTGATCTACCACATATTTGCAATAGTTTAGACTAAGTTTATGACAAATTGAGTCTAATTAATAATTAAATTAATCTAGCTGAACTCCCACTCAAAACAATATCCCTCAAATTGTTTTAGTGACCACACGAACCAAATCCACCACATCAAAACTGATCATCACGAGAGTTGATGTAGCTTCAATGGCGAACAATCAACATGTTCATCATATCTACTATATGACTCATGCTTTACCTTTCAGTGATCCGTGTTCCGAGACCATGTCTGTACATGCTAGGCTCGTCAAGATCAAACCTTAGCTTCCGCATGAGCAAATCTGGCTTGCTCACGTTGTATACACTCGCAGAATCTAACACACCCGATCATCACATGGTGCTTCGAAACAACGAGCTTTAGCAACGGTACTTACTAAGGATGAACACTTTAAAACTTGAAATTTTTGTGCTTGAGGGATCATCTTATAATGCTACCGTCGTGAACTAAGCAATACAAGATGCATAGAAGGATTAACATCACATGCAATTCATAATATGTGATATGATATGGCCTTTCTTCTTGTGCTTCCGATCTCCATCTTCAAGCATGAACATGATCTTCATCATCACCGGTATGGCGTCAAGGTCAATGGCACTGCTTCATGGTTGTCGTCCACCAGCATCAACTATTATAACTATTTTGAATAGACAGGCAGGTCTTAATGGAATTTAAAAGACAACCATATGGCTCGTGCCGGTTGCCAACTTACAATAAGGAACATTACACACATCATATATAATCACAATCATGGCCATATCACATCACAGCACACCCCTGCAAAACAAAGTTAGACGCCTCTAATTTTTCTTTGCATATTTTACGTGGTTTGGGGCTTTCAATAAATGTCGCTCTAACTTACGAACAAGAACCACAACGTTGATGCTTGAACTATCAAGTGCCCGTTGTAAATTGAATATATACTATGATGGGAGAGATAGACACCCGCAAAGCCACTTATGCAATACAAGTTGCATGTTAAGCGTGGAGAAAGTCTCATGAACGATGTCATGTAAGGTTAGCCCGGGCCACTTCATCCCATCATACCGCGAGATGAAAAGTACACAAAAATCAATTGATAATAAAAGCACCACCGCCCACAATAACCATCGTGTTCTACTCGTGTAACAGATCTACATATAGACACGGCTCTAATACCACTGTAGGGGTTCGTAGCATGGAAAACAAAAAATTTCTACCGCATGCACACAAACAAGCCAAGATCTATCTACTAGATTGTAGCAACGAGTCGATAGAACCACTCACTCTCGAAGATTCCAAAGCGGTTAACGAGAGAAGATTCTCGTGGGTGATGTAGTCGTACACTTGCCGATCTCAAGATCGCGTAGACGATCCTTCCGGCGCTACGTTCCGGCAGCGCTTCCGCAGTCGGTCACACGTTCGGTACTCAATGAAGACCTTCCTCTCCCTTGTTCCAGCAGGCAGCGGAGGTTGTGGTTCTCCCCCTGTGATTCCAGCAGCACGACAGCGTGGTGTCAGAAGTAGAGGGAAGATCCCGCAGGGCTTCGTCTAAGCCGGTGCGAGTTATGGTGGATTAGGGTTTCCCAGAAATCTAGGGTTTAGAAAACTGGGAGGAGAAGAAGATGTCGGCGGCAGCTAGAGCGGCAGCGACAGACCGGCGGCGGCTAGAGAGGCGGCGACAGACCAGCGGGGGCAGCGGTGCGGGCGGCAGCGCGGCGGCGGGTCGGCGACGGCGGCTCAGGTGGAGAGGGGCTAGGGCTTGTGGTGTTGAGGCAGCCCTCACCCTCTATTTATGAGAGGGGGCAGCCTTTTCGATAAGTAAGAGTGTCGAACCCAACGAGGAGCTAAAGGTAGGATAAATATTCTCTCAAGTTCTATTAACCACTGATACAACTCTACACACACTAAACGTTTGCATTATCTAGGAAATAAAACTAGAGCAACAAAACAAGTACTAGAGAAAGCTTTGCAAGATAATAAACAACAAGAAAGTAAAGCTAGTTGCTGCAGCAATAAAATACACTAAACAAAAAGAACCATGAGTGTGGAATAGTGGTGGTAATTGTGGTGGCTTTATCCAAGGTTAATTGACGGATAAATCGGGTTCATTGTCTTCGATGCAATTTTCTATGTGGGAGAGGCTAAATATACACGCGCTTCACTACTTGGAATTACATATACTATATAATTGGATTGTTAGCAAACATACGTAACTACTAACAATGCATTAAGGTTTCCCCAATGTAACATCCTAAAAATATTGAACAAGGTTATCAAATTCAAATCACCAAAATTAGGGTTAACAAAAACTTTTGTTAATTAACATCATGTGAATGCATGTGTGTATGTGATGATTGTATGAATGCATGAATGGACTTGTGTGATTGATCTAAATAGCAAGGAATGGTTTAAAGATGAAACAACATCATCTAAAACATTTCCAAGCAGAAACAAATCAAGAGAAAGTCCAAAACAAACCAAATAAAGCAAATGGTCATTTTTTGTCAATCTTGCTCACTAGGCCACTTTTAGTGTTTCTAGTCCAAGATTTCAAAGAGAAACAATTCCAGTTCTTTTCACGCCTTGCTATACCAAATAAAAGTGAACCCAAGCCCACCTTTTAAACTTACAGAAACATTTGGCAACTTGATTCAAAGGACATTTCAAATTGAATCCTTAACATATGGGAAGATCACCATTTTTCAAAAACCAACCAAACCAATTCACCTTGACCTTTCCAACTAACCAGAGACTACCTAGTATATAACTAATACACCCACCAAGTTTGAACCAAAAATTCAAATTCAAATCTCTTTCAGCCATTTCATCAAACACCTTGCAAACATCAAACACTATTGTGAGCAGTGATTTGGACTAACTTGTTCCCTCTCTAGCTCATAGCACATCCTTAGTAGATCATCTAGCTCAATTAACAAGCTCTACCGCCACTGTGAGCTTCCCATTGCCATCAATGGTGAGCATGCCAAGCCCAACTTGCCACCCCAATGTCGACAGCAAGCTAGGAGCCTCACTAGCCTCGCCAACCTTGTCTAGCAGGCACTCCACCGTCCACCGCCACCCCCTGTCCAAGCCTCGAGCCTTGCTAGCCACTGGACCACCCTAGAATCATCGCGCCCTATGCCTCTACGCCATGCCGAGAGCACGCCAGAGCGCCACCCACGAGACACGCCCACAGCCCGCGCGCCGCCCTCGCCGCGTGCAAGAATGATCACCACCACCCCAGCAACCCCGCAGACACGCCCATTCGTCGCCGCGCGACCAGGAGAGCCTGTGCGCCATAAAACTTCCCATCAGACCCGCCTAGAGCACCGTAGCGTTTCGACCGTCTCGCACCGCCCCACACCGCGTAAACATGCCGTTGAGCTTCGCCAGGGAGCACAGCACCGCCCCCTATCGTCGCCCATGCCTTTAGCTCGCTGTGCCGACGACACCGACAAGATCAGCCCGCAGCCTTCGGTCCCCTCGGTGCACTATAAATAGAGGCCACCCCCATTCGAATTCAGCACACCATCTCACTTCCCTCTCTTAGAACCACCCCACTCATTCCCGGAGCAAGGCGAGCGGCAGGTCGCCAGAATTTGGCCAGAGTCTGCCGCGGAGGAGGAAGAAAGGAGTTGTTGATTGGAGCCGCCCCAGGAGAAGCCGCTGGTACCAGGAGATTCGTTGTTGTCGACTTTTTCGTTCGCCCTATCGCCGACCCTCGCCTGATCCCCGGTGAGCCCCCGTAGACCCCCACTAGCCGCGCTAGGGTTCTGTCTCGCCGGAGTTGCCCGACGGAGATGATAAGTCACAGCCGTTCGATTAGAAGTGGATCGTGTGGTCTAGATCACCCCGTACCGCTTTGCACCCCCTATCTCACGGACTGGTGGGGTCATTCACTTAAACCCACCTACTTGTGCGCTGTGCACCGTGGACCGGCCCAGTTAACATCCCGCGCAACATAGTTAGTTTGAATTTATATTTTCCAATTTAGTTCCAAACCTAGTTCTGTACCTAGATTCAAAAATCAATCCAGGTCAATTCACTAAACCAAAATGCTTGAAACCAATTTTGTTAGAAAGGTACTGGAATGCTTAATCCAAGCCTGCAGATTACCTATAGAAAAAATAACAAGGCAGAAGCTTTTCTGCATTCAAACATTTTCAAAATTCAACACAAAAGCTTTTGAGTTGATTCCAACTCTCGAAAATCACATTTAACAAGACCTTTTAGAATATATAAAAATATATAGTTTTGCTTACAGAAATAATGGACAAGTAATAAAAGAATGCCCCATAGGCATTTCTAGTCACTTAAATTAATTAAAATAAAAGGTTAAACCTTATTAAATTGTGACACCACTTTAAATCACATTCCCATGTAATGAAATATGTGGTGATGACATGTGTCAGCATGATCCCGTGTTTTAGTTGGAGAATATTAAATCTTAAGTAGTTTTTCAATGAGTAGAAATTACTTTTCCAAAATATAATAAATAAAACTATTGCCTTAATGATTGTAATGTTTGTGATGATGCTAGATCATCTAGTGAAAACCTTGGTGTGATAAATAGAAGTAATTAAGTATTGTTTGGTGATTGTGTACCTCGTATTCACTTATAGACGCTAGTACCGACCAAGGATACGAGGAGGAAGGAGAATACTACAAAGAGGAAGCCGAGGAGAACTTCAACCACTACTTTACTCAAGGCAAGCTACCACTTGCAACTTAGCAAGCTAATACTTGCAAGATTATACAAATATCTTAGCAAGCTACTATCTTAGCATGATAAACCATGCAAGTTTTACTCGCAAGCTTACACCCTTAATACCCAATCCTAGTTTTACTTGCAAGCTTAGTATTTTATTTCTTCATCAAAGCTTTTTGTTAGAGTTTACTTAGTGACTTGTAGATTTTATAAAGATATGTAAAGGTAGCATAAAGAGCATAAAACTTGGCCTAAATTAGTTAATCTTAAAGTCATCCTGAGACATGAGATTGAACTTAGATAAGATACACCTGATTACCACCCTTCATTAGTGATTGCCCCCACTTGTAGATGCTAGTGCTAAGCATAAAACTTGATCACTTTAGATGGGAATACTTGGTGAAATTGATTATGAAAACCTTAGAATGATGAGTCATTCTACTGAAATGTTTTGACATATGTTATTGAACACCAGATGATTTTGATGATGAAAATGTTAAGGCATGAGCCTTAGCCCTTTATAAAACTGATGGTTGTCTGGATGCGATACCATTCCAATTTTACCGTATAACCACAATACCCGAGATTCGGGTAGGGCTTGACTGGAAATTTATATACCTTAGTATGGGTTCCCTTGCGGCCAAGGTGTGACCTGAGCCTACCTTGTGAAGATTGTCCACCTGTGTAGTTCCCAAGATGACAGTTGGTCATGGTTGGGAGGCCAAACTCACAAGAGAGGTGCCTATACTAGGGCATGTAATTGAAAGGTTAGGATTGATTATCCATATACTGAGTATGGTGAATTTAGGATTGTTCCTGACGGATGTATCGAATGTTGTGGTGAAAGTGTACCACCTCTACAGAGTGTCAAACTATTCGAATAGCCGTGTCCACGGTTATGGACAGTTGGAGTGGCCATACTGTTCCGTCGTCAGATGTTTTCAAAAGGACTTATGAAATGATTCATGAATTTGACTTGACCACAATAGGGTTGTGATATGAAATTCAAGTTCCCACTTAGGTGTTATAAAACTTTCAACTAGCTTTGTTTGCTTCTGAACTAAGTAGAGGGAAATCTGGCTTTTTGCAAAACAACCGAGAGCCTAGTACTTCCTACTCAAAACAACTTCACTTGTTAGTATTAGTTTGTGAGTACTTAAAGAGTACTCATGGCTTTGTCCCTGGCTATTCCCATGGCCAGACTATGAAGAGGATTACTAGGAGGATGGACGATAGGAAGGTTACGACAACTAGGATCATATCCCATCGTAAGCATTGCCTGTGACTATGAAGATGGATCTTCGCCCATGCTACCATTATCATTACGTTATTCTGCTGCTTGATTTTATTAAGACTGGATCATGGGATCCTTTATTTGTTGTAAGACCTTATGTATGGTTTGTAATGGATGATGTATTGTGATATCCAATATGTTATGTCTCACAAAAGTGGTAATCCTGGGATTGAGATGTATGGCATAACAGGCATCTGGGATTAAAAATCCAGGTGTTCACAAGTTGGTATTAGAGCCATCCTGACCATAGGAGACCCTAATTTAGAATGGACGTTTGAATCCAAAAACTTAGTTTCAAAACCAAGGAAGTGAGTATTTATGAAAACTTATTCTCATTCTTATCACTTAGACTCTTTCATGAAAATTCATGTTCCTGAAAAATTCTTGCAAACTTACTTCAAATTTGACACACTTGATCACTCTACTAACTTACTCATCCTATATTCTTGCGGTGACCCATCATACCACTTCATGTGTAGTACACTATAGTCGTTGACATGACATCTATAGAACACCGTTCCGTAAATATCACACCCCTCAGAGTGGTACAACAGAATCATTGCGGGTCCATATTACAAGAGTACACACATTATTATTATTACAATACCGGAAGTTCAAGACTTCCAAAAGATCCAACTTACAAACCAAAATATAAAGTGTTCAGCGGAAATTTAAAGGTAACCACTCCGACTAGGAGTTGAGCTCAACAACTTATTCTATAGAGTTCATGCTGCTTGGCTCCGTTAGTTACTACTAACTAGATACTTAATTGGACTCGTTCTCATCGACACCATAGTGGATCTCGTAATCCACTCCTTCAACTCCTCCGGACAGATCAGGTTCCTCGTAGTACACATCTTCTTGGCATTCGGCTGCATACATTGGCACATCTTCGGGATCCTCAGAGTCTAAGCAAGGGATCAAAGGAAAAAATGAGTAACAACGTTACCCAACAAGTTCATTATTTGCAAGGTGGGAAGTTTGATGCTCTAACTACCACCTCGGATTATAAATCCTTAGCACTATGCAGTTTTTGTAAATATTTCTTCAAAGATTGATTTTATTCCGAAAAACTATGACAATCAGCCTTCACAGGTTGACCAGAACTTTCATGGAGTTCCTTTCCTGTCGCGTTCGTAGCTCCTTCTCGAAATAGGGAGTAACAAGTTACAGTTTTTACACTCTGCAGAGGTGCGTTACTTTACCCATGAGAGATCAACTCCTTGTTGCACAACCGGGCGTACTTTCCCGTCCACAATTCCATGATGTGGGGCCCAGTAGTTGGTCCAAGCCAATCACTACCCCCTTCGCGACCCTGCATGCCTCCTTGGTGTACACCATGCCCACATAATGAATCGCGGCAATGGTTTGTACAAACCATTAGATGCCAGAACTATCGTGGGTCGATGAGGGTTCCCACCCATATGCTGCATATCCTCTACAAATTAGCAATTAATATGCACGCTACGAGGATAACAGCCACAACCTGCACATCCGGCTTCATGCAAGAGGAAGAATATACAGCTGACTTCTCTGTCCCATTCCAAATCTCATGGCTAACGCGTAATATACGGCGCTAGAATCACTGATGTCAGGGGTTATTAAGTCCCTATTGATCATCAATGTTGCAAATAGAACCCTAAGTTCTATTGCTTCATTATATCACCACTTAGGATGATATCTATGATTTCTTTATTTATGCAAATATTATTTTCTTTCTTTTATAGCATATATGATAACACACAATTTGCAAATACTTTGATAAAGACTCTTCAAAGGACATGAGCAAGTGATGAACTTGCCTTGTGATGGCAAGGTGTGAAGTCTGATGCTTGCACCGGACCTTGAGCTTCTAGTTCTATAAAAACATCATTATTGCCCGGTAAGGACAATATTTAAAGAAGCAAAATGATTATGCAAGTAATGTAATGCATTATTTAATTCTATGTGCATTCTCCCTATATAAGGTGCCTTTTAGTAAAGAATTGATAAATATTAATATTTTTTTTATATTTATTGCGTATATTAAATTATTTTATTTTATTTCCCTTTTTATTTGACTTCTATTGATTTAAAAATTCTTTTAGGAATTATTAATTATACATTAAAATTTATTAATATATATTTATTTAGTATTTTTTGAAAAATATTATAATATTAATGTATAATGAAAGTGATTTTTATTTATTTTTATCACCTTTCAATAATTTTGGTAAATTCCATAAATAATATATAAATTACAAAATTCTTATAGAAATTTAAATGTCCAAAATTTTATATCTTCTTTTATTTGGACAGAGTGGATTATTGTGAATCCAAAAATATTTTATTTATAATTTTTTGGACTTTTATTTTATTTTCTAGAATTTTATTGAGGTAAGGGGCATTTTGGTCTTTTCCACTTGATTAAAACAGTTTTTAAAACAACTTGGGCTGGCCTTTTGGGCTTATTGGGCTAGTGTGGCCCAATAGTGCAAGGTTAAAATACCACCCCGAGGGTTTTTTGGCCCACCCAGCCCACACTCTCTGCTTTCTCCTTGTTTTCACCTCTCCTCTTCCCCGACCCCGCGAGCTCTAGCGCCGCCGCTAGCAATGGTCGTCGTTGAGGCTTCTCCTGGCCGCCGCCGTGGTGCAGGGCGAGGTTTGCGGCCACGCTCGTTCATCTGGTCCATCTCGTTTTGACTTCGGGGCTTCCCCGTGGTCAGGTTCACCCCGTTCCCGAACCCTAGGGTTAGGAAAAAGGTGCTGTCGCCACCGCCACGGTCCCGCCTGTGGTGGTGTGCTGGGCTCATGTGCTGTTGTGGCCGCCGCTGTGGCTGGTGCAGGTTGCAGCGCCCACAGGTGCTCCACATGCGCCATGATTCGTCCAATCTGCTTCCTCTTCGATTCGTCAGCGAGGACCTCAGGTAAGTTGCTTCTGTGGTTCTTGTTTCTACTACTACCATGAATCTCTCTATTTGTGTCTAGTGGTTTCTCATGCCTAGTGACTATGTGCTGATTGGGGTTCATCTCTGGATTAGGGTTCTTGTTCTGATTAGGGTTCATAACCCCATGTTGATCATATCCATGATGCTTTAGATTTAGTGGTGATCATACTTGAGCATGAAGAATGATTGTTTGCTGTGGATCATGATTGGTAGTGGTTTTGATGTTGCTAGTGGCTTGTCAGATTTATTCTAGTGGTGATTCACTATGATCTCATGCTAGTATTTCTATGGAATCACTGATTGGAAATGTTGTTGATCTGAGAATTGTCTCTACTGTTAGAATGCTTATACTGACAGTAGTTTTCTCTCAGTAGTTGCTTACTGCAATTATAATGGTAGGCTTGTTTGAGATTATACATACTAAGTAAAATCATTACATGTAATGATTTCTGTGGATGTATAGATGAATTTATGTTGATTCCTGGCACTTGGCTTCAGGAAGATGATATGTATTGGCTTGTCCTTTTTATCTGTGGGAACTAAGCAAGATTGGTTTTAGCTCTTGTAAAACTTGTCCTTGTGATACCACTATGATCTGGCACACAAGTGATTGGGTTTTTATTTCTGGGCTTAGCTTTGTCAATAATTGTGCGTAATACTAGCAAGATAGAATAAGAGCTTTTCTTAACCCTCCTGCCTATGATGTTGGTCTGAGGCTCTAGGATTTAATTCCTAGTTAGCTGAGCAAATAGTTTGTTTGAAACTTGTAGGATTAGAGGTGGTACTCTCTCTGAGAGATGAGCCCTGATCTGATAAGATCAAATGAAAAATGATCTAAGTTGCAAAAATTAACACTAAACTCTATGATGCTGGTCTGAGAGATTAGTGCTTGTGGCTGAGCTTGATTTCTTATCTTTATACTTGAAATCTCTAGGATAGATTCACCTCTCTTGGGTGGTTATTGAGAGATCATTTCATAAAGCAACACATGCTTTTGTTTAGATAATATGATGAAATCATGTGATGGTTCTATGAGGCTCACCACAAAATCTAATGTTGGTGTAGTAGATTGATGATGATCTTGATCTTGATCTGCTTTTGCTGGGCTCATGAGCTTGCTCTTGAGCTTGCCTGCTCCTCCTAGCTTCTGGGCTTGACCTTGCTGTCCACCAGATTCATCCCCCTCCTTATGTCACCATCCTGGTGATGTTTGGGTTGATCTGGGTGGTTTGGTTCGGCTGCTGTTCTTGGTTTGGCTGCTGTCTACACTGGCTGTTCTTGTGTGATGTGTAGTGGAGTGATGCACTAGTGCTCCCCCACGGCTGCTGGTGTGTGTCCAGCTTGTGTGCCTGCTATGCACTTGTGGATAGGTCCAGAAATTTTGAACTTACTATTACCAGACTACTTTCACCTGGCTGGTGAATTGGTCCCTCTTGGCTGTCATTTGCATTCTGGCTTTGAATTTATGAAAGATGAAATCTTTCACATTGGTGAAAATTGCCCCTTTTTATAACATTTCTCAATGATGAGTTTGTCAAGTGCACTTCACTGACATATCTGAGAGAAATATACTATCACTGATCTTATTTTGTTTCTATTTTTTCTTTGTTTTGCAGGTACAAAGGTAAAGATGAAGATTTAGTGTAGATTTGGATATAGGATAGTTAGTAGATATTCAAATGTAATTTTCTTATTCTTTTGTAATTTTTCTTTTATTATTCTTGTAATCTTTATTTTATTTAATTGTAATAAAGATTATATTATTATTTAATAAAGAATATTCTGAAATTTGGAAATGGCTTCAGTATGTTACATTCTTTGTAACTTATTTATGTATTAATCATATGAAATGAATTTCATATTCAATCTTGTTTTTGGATAAGATTTAAGTTATAATACTTATCTCTTAACTGATTTAAGATTCAAATCTTATATCTAAATTATTTAAATTATAATTCAAACACTCAAGTTGAAAATTCAAATTCATTTTAAACACATAATTCCTTAAGATCATCTCAAAGTTTATAACAATCACCCCTTAAGACTAAACCTAATCTCCAAGTATGAAAGAAACATTGATCACTTAGATTTTTTTATTTGGCAAAAATTTTACCCACATTTTCATAGATGAATGCATGGAACAATACATATTCCTAAATCTACCCTTCGTTGGGTCCTAAATACTGGGATGTTACAATTCTTATAGATGGATGTGAAGTATAGAAAGTTTTATCAGCTGGGGAATGGAGGATACCTCATGTTTCAGCGTGACTTGGACCAGTTGTCAGAAATGCTGGAGCATCCGCACCCCGAGTTCTTCGGAGCTTAGCTCAACGATCAGGAAGGATAGGAGTTGCAATGGCTGTTTATTGCAAGTCTCCGAGGAAAGATCGAAGCCCCCACCTCAGAGGGAATTCAGTTCACCTTGAGATAAAACAACTGGCTCGATGGACTTGCCAAGGACATGCAGGAAGCTCTTGCCCATCTGTGTGGGCAGAGTATCAATCAAATCAAGGGTACCCGCTTTGAGTTCTATCCAGGTCGTGATGTTATGGGACAGCCACTGGAGGCCCCATATCACCATGAGCCGAAGACTCAATTGGACTACCTCAGCTTCATGATGTATGACCGACAAAAGGAGTTGGACAATGCACGCTCCTACGCCAACCACAAGTACGCCATCGCCGCTAAGATGTATCAGACCATTGCCATGCTAGTGAAGGATCGCCAGTATCGTCACTGTCAGCTCGACAAGAAGGAGGGCATCATTGCCCGTCTTCGCCACAGGATCACAGAGTTAGAGGATACTGTCCACGAGAGAGACATGTAGCTGGAGGAGAGGGAGAATGCAGGGGAAGACCTTCGTGGAGACCCCTACTCCTATCTCAGTGATGATGATGACTTTCTAGAGGATCAGGCCATGGAATTCTTCACCGATGAGGATGACTTCGCCTGCATTGATGATGATGAGGACACTAATTCCAAGGAGTAGTAGCACTTGAGCACTAGTGTTAGTGAGTTGTATCTGGTCCCACATTATTGTAGTTTCACAGAATGGTTCTTAAAACAATATATTTCCTTTGTTGTGGTGTGTGTTTGTATCGTGTGCTATGAATGAATGAATGAAAAGCAAGTTGCTAGAAAAACCCGAGTCAAAATTTGAAAACTTTTCAAACACAAAACCCTGAACCTTAGAAATTTCCCCCTTTTCTCATGATCTACCTCAATCTTCAGATGCCTCGTGGAGGAAGCAGTTCATTCTCGGACCCGATGCTGCAAATCTTGCAAATGTTGGTTTCGGACCGCGAAGCTGAAAGAGCCGAACGTCAAGCCAACTTAGCCACCCTTTAGCACATCGCTCAGATGGCCAACAACAATCAAGGCCATGGAAATCAGGAAAACCATGGATCCAAGATTAAGAATTTCCAGAACACCAATCCACCCATTTTCACTAAGTCTGAAGAGCCCCTAGATGCATATGATTGGCTGCAAACCATGGAGAACAACTTAGAGGTTGCAGGAGTGGAAGCCAACGAGAAGGTACTGTTTGCCACCCACTACCTAGCCGGAGATGCAAGAGCATGGTGGAACAGCGTTCGCGCCATGAATGGGGGACAGATGATGACTTGGGAGGAATTCAAAGTCAAGTTTAGCAGAACCCATCTGCCACCAGGTTTGATCAAGAGGATGAGAGATGAATTCAGGGAACTGAAGAAAGGAAGGATGACCATAGTGGAGTACCGTGACAAATTTTTGTCATTGGTTAGGTATGCACCAGATGAGATTGACACTGAAGCCAAGAAGAAGGAGAGGTTCCTAAATGGTCTGCATGATGAGATGCAGAGGGTGTTGGTCAATATCCCAAATGCTGAATTGAAGCCTTAGTGGATTCCACCATTCAGATGGAAGGCAAGATCAACCAAGCCAATGAGAACCGCAAGTGTCGCAAGATGCATCAACCAGGAACCCATCATACCCCAAAGTATCGCCCCAACCCATCTCCCGGATTCGCCCCAAGAACCAACATACCCCCGATGAACAGTCCAACCTATCCCAACCGTGGAAACCCAAGGTCTGGAGGAAATCACAACAACCCCGGCAACCCGAGCAATTTCAACAGTGCACCGCCTAAGTTCAACAACAACAATGTCACCACCAACACCAACACTTCCCCAAGGACTGGAAGCAATGACGTGCCTGTTGCAGCAAAGGACAAGTCTCAGGTGACTTGTTATGAATGCGGGACCAAGGGTCACTATTCTAATGAGTGCCCCAAGAAGATTTCCACATCCCCAATGCAAATGCCCCAGCTCAGCAGCAGCGTCGTGTTTAGCCTGGAAGAAGGTTTGCCCTAGGGAACTCGCTCAATCGCAACGGCCGTCTCTTTCTCATGCATGCTGCAGAAGCCTAAGAAGCGCCAGATGTCATGCTGGGTATGTTTTCTGTTAACTCACTACTTGCCAGAGTGTTGTTTGATTCTAGATCATCACACTCATTTGTTACTGAAGAATTTGCATGCACTAGTAATATTCAACCCACCAAATTGAAGCACGTTATGATAGTTCAAATACCTGGTTCAACCACCAAAGCTATACAAATTTGCAAGGCCGTTCCTATCCAAATCCATGACATAGATTTTTATGCTAATCTAATAGTACTCGGAACTAAAGGTTTGGAAGTAGTACTAGGAATGGATTGGATGTACAAACATAAAGGATTAATCGACTGTGCCAAGAAAGCCATAACCATGACCAGTACTGGAGCATGCATCTGAAACCTTGCCCCGCCAATTAAAGTGCAACAAGAGCATAGCCCAGCCAACCATTGACCAAGTCAGAGTAGTCTGTGAATTCCCCGATGTATTTCCAGATGTTTTGCCCGCTATGCCCTAGATTGGGATATCAAGTTTATCATTTAACTTATCCCTAGAACCGGACCCATAGCCCAGAGACCATATAGTATGAACCCGTCTGAATTAGTGGAGCTGAAGAAGCAACTGGATGCTATGCTGGAGATAGGATTGATTCAACCAAGTGCATCGCCCTGGAGATCACCAGTCCTATTTGTGGACAAGAAAGATGGAGGAAACCGTTTGTGTACGGATTATCGGAAGATGAATGATGTCACAATCAAGAACAAGTACCCACTTCCAAAGATAGAAGACCTGTTTGACCAGTTGACTAGTGCCAACGTGTTTTCTAAGATTGATCTTAGAACTGGCAATCATCAACTCAAGATTCGTGCAGAGGATATTCCAAAGACTGCCTTTACTACCCGATATGGATTATACGAGTATACTGTTATGTCTTTTGGATTAACCAATGCCCCCGCTTATTTCATGAACCTCATGAATAAGATTTTTATGGACTTCCTGGATAAGTTTGTCATTGTTTTCATCGATGACATTCTGATCTATTCCAAATCAAAAGAAGAACATGAGCTACACCTAAGGACCATCCTTGGAACCCTTAGGGAGCACCAGTTGTATGCCAAGTTTAGCAAATGTGAATTCTGGTTACAGGAGGTAGGATTTCTTGGACATATCGTATCAGCCGGAGGAATTGCCGTTGACCCTGCAAAGGTGAAGGATGTTGAAGAATTGCAAGCCCCAACCACTCAAACCCAAGTTCGTGCATTTATTGGATTGGCGGGATACTACCGCAAGTTTGTAGAAGGATTCTCGAGCATCGCCAGACCCATGACCCAATTGTTGAAGAAGGATAAGAAGTTTGAATGGACGGACAAATGTGAAGGGAGTTTTCAGGAACTCAAGAGGAGATTGATTTCAGCTCCAATCTTGATCATGCCGGATATCACGAAGCTATTTGATGTGTATTGTGACACATCCAAGATCGGTCTCAGATGTGTGTTGATGCAAGAAGGCAAAGTTATATCTTATCTATCCCAACAACTGAAGCAGCATGAGCAGAACTATCCTACCCATGACCTTGAAGTACCAGCCGTAGTTCTAGCCTTGAAGACGTGGAGGCATTACCCAATGGGAAACCATTGTGAGATTTATTCGGATCACAAGAGCCTAAGGTATATATTCACTCAGAAGGATCTGAATATGAGGCAGAGAAGATGGATAGAGCTAATAAAGGACTATGATCTGGACATTCACTATCACCCCGGTAAAGCCAATGTGGTAGCAGATGCCCTTAGTAGATTTTCGTGCCGCTTGAACTCCATGATTCTAAAGGAGCAACCAAGTTTGCACAAGGAGATGGAGGATTTTAGAATGGAATTAGTAAGTGAAGGATTTTTGGCTAGCATAGAACTTCAACCCACTTTGATCAGTCAGAGCAAGGAGGCGCAGAAAGGAAATGCTAGTATCGACAGAATCATACGTCGTATCGGTACAGGCAAGGTACCCAGATTCACAAAGGATGAAGAAGGAGTTCTGTGGTACAAAGGACGTCTCTGTGTACCAGCATATTCAGAGTTGAAGGAAACTATTTTGAAAGAGGCCCATGATACTCTTTATTCTATCCACCCCGGAGGGACAAAGATGTATCACGATTTGAAGGAACAATTTTGGTGGCATAAGATGAAGAGAGAAATTGGAAGCTACATCGCCAAGTGTGATATTTGTTAGAGAGTCAAGGCGGGACATCAGAGACCTGTAGGACTATTGCAACCCTTACAGATTCCGGAATGGAAATAGGATTCAGTTGGAATGGACTTTATCACCGGATTACCTACTTCTAGTAGGGGAAACGACTCTATTTTGGTCATAGTTGATAGATTGTCCAAAGTAGACCATTTCTTACCAGTCAAGACCACTTACCAGAGATCGAAGCTAGTGGAGTTATACATCGCTAGAATCGTCAGTTTGCACAGAGTCCCCAAGAACATTGTGTCAGATCGAGGAACTCAGTTTACCTCGAGATTTTGGAAGAAAGTCCAAGAAGGATTGGGAACCCGACTGGATTTCAGCACAGCTTATCACCCTCAAACCGATGGACAGACGGAGTGAGTAAATCAAATACTAGAAGATATGTTGAGAGCATGTGTGTTAGAGTATGGATCTAAATGGGAAGACTGTCTGCCTTTCGCAGAATTTTCGTACAACAATAGTTATCAAGCCAGTCTGCAAATGGCCCCATTTGAGTTCATGTATGGAAGGAAGTGTCGTACCCCTTTGAATTGGTCGAAATTAGGAGAGAGTCAGATTTTCGGACCCGACATCCTACGGGAAGCAGAAGAGAAAGTTCACAAGATCCGTGAGCACCTCAAGACCGCCCAGTCCAGACAGAAGAGTTATGCCAACAAGAGACGTCAAGACCTTGCTTTCAATATCGGAGATTTTGTGTATCTTAAAGTGTCGCCTTTGAAGGGAATGCAACGTTTCTAGCTCAAAGGAAAGTTAGCCCCCAGATATATTGGGCCCTTCAAGATTCTGAATCATTGAGGAGAAGTATCATACCAACTAGAACTGCCAGAGGAGATGTCAGCAGTGCATAATGTGTTCCATATATCGTTGCTTCGCAAATGCCTAGAAGTCCCGAAGAAGACTGAAGTTTTCAAGAACAATGATCACCACACCATAGAGATCAACGATGACCTGACGTATCTAGAAGTACCCATTCGTATTTTGGAAGAAGCTTTTAGGACCACCAGGACCCGAAGCATCAAGTTTCTCAAGATTCAGTGGAGTAACCACACTGAAGAAGAAGCTACCTAGGAACAAGAAGACAACATCAAGACGGAGTTTCTCGATCTATTTAAATCCTAGTTTTCTTATTTCTTCTTTCTCAAATCTCGGGACGAGATTTTTTTTAAGGAGGGAAGGTTTCTAACATCCCAAAAATATTGAACAAGGTTATCAAATTCAAATCACCAAAATTAGGGTTAACAAAAACTTTTGTTAATTAACATCATATGAATGCATGTGTGTATGTGATGATTGTATGAATACATGAATGGACTTGTGTGATTGATCTAAATAGCAAGGAATGGTTTAAAGATGAAAACAACCTCATCTAAAACATTTCCAAGAAGAAACAAATCAAGATAAAATCAAAAACAAACCAAATAAAGCAAATGGTCATTTTTGCCAATATTGCTCACTAGGCCACTTTGAGTGTTTCTAGTCCAAGATTTCAAACAAAAACAATTCCAATTCTTTTCACCCCTTGCTAGACCAAGTAAAAGTGAACCCAAGCCCACCTTTCAAACTTACAGAAACATTTGGCAACTTGATTGAAAGGACATTTCAAAATTGAATCTTAAATGTATGGAAAGATCACCATTTTTCAAAAAGCAACCAAACCAATTCACCTTGACCTTTCCAACTAACCAGAGACTACCTAGTATGTAACTAATACACCCACCAAGTTTTAATGAAATATTCTAATCTCTTTCGGCCATTTAATCAAACACCTTGAAAACACCAAACAAACAAACATCAAACACTATTGTGAGAAGTGATTTGGCCTAACTTGTTCCCTCTCTAGCTCACAGCACATCCTTAGTAGATCATCTATCTCAATTAACAAGCTCTAGCACCACTGTGAGCTTGCCATTGCCATCAATGGTGAGCATACCGAGCCCAAATTGCCAGCCCAATGTCGACAGCAAGCTAGGAGCCTCACTAGCCTCGCCAACCTTGTCTAGGAGGCACTCCACCGTCCACTGCCACCCCATGTCCAAGCCTCGAGCCTTGCCAGCCACTAGACCACCCTAGAATCGCCGCACCCTATGCCTCTGCGCCATGCCGAGAGCACGCCAGAGCGCCACCCGCGACACACGCCCACAGACCGCGCGCCACCCTCGCCGCGTGCAAGCGTGATCACCACCACCAGCAACCCCGCATACATGCCTGTTCGTCGCTGTGTGACCAGGAGAGCCCGTGCACCATAAAACTTCCTGTCGGACCTGCCCAGGGCACCGCTGTAACATCCCAAAACTATTGCTCATGATCATCAAACTCTAATCACTAAAATTAGGGTTAACAAAAACTTTGATTATATAAAAACCAAATGAATGCATGTGTGTATGTGATGATTTAATAAATGCATGAATGGACTTGTGTGATTAACCTAAATAGAAAGGTATGGTTCAAATATGAATATAACATCATCTAAAACATTTCCAAGAAGAAACAAATCAAGGGAAAATCAAAAACAAATCAAATAGGGACAATGGTCATTTTTGCCAATCTTGCTCACTAGGTCACTTTGTGTGTTTCTAGTCCAAGATTTCAAACAGAAACTTTTCCAATTCTTTTCACCCCTTGCAAGATAAAGTAAAAGTGAATCAAAGCCCACCTTTCAAACTTGCAGAAACATTTGGAAACCTCATTCAAATCACAAGTGAAAATTGAATCTTTATCATATGTCAAGATCACACATTTTCAAAACCCAACCAAAACCAGTGCCCCTAGACTAATCCAACTAACCAGATACTCCCTAGTATGTGCCTAGCGAACCCACCAAGTTTGAATCCGAAATTCAAATTTGAATTTCTTTCGGCCATTTCATCAAACACCTTGTTTGCAGCAAACAAACAAACACTAAACACTATAGTGAGCAGTGATCAGTGCCTAACTTGCTCCCTCTCTAGCTCACTCTACACTCCTAGTAGATGAACAAAGTAATCTAACTAGCTTTAGCACCACTGTTAGCAAGCCTAGTCATTAATGGCGAGCATGCCGAGAGCACCATTGCCACCCACATGTCGCCAGCGAGCTAGAGGATGAACTAGCTTCGCTAACCTTGTCTGGGACACGCAGCACCATCCACCACCACTCCCTGTTCAAGCCCCACGTGCAGCCAGCCACTGGACCACCCGCCAAGCACGCACCCAGTCTCTCTGCGTGCGAGCCAAGAGCACGCTAGTGCGCCGTCAGCGACACCAGCCAACAGACCACGCGCCTCCCTCGCCGCTTGTAGAAGTGATCACCAGCATCCCAACATCCCGCCAGACAACCTCGTTCGCCGCCACGCGGACCATGCACGTTGTGCACCATTAAAATTGCCGTCAAACCCGCCCAGAGCGTTGTGACATTCTGACCATCTCGCACCGCCCCACGCCTCGCCACCACACTGTTGAGCTTCGTCAGGGAGAATAGCACCGCCCCTATCGTCGCCCATGCCAGTAGCACTCTGTGCTGTCGACACCGACGAGCTCCACCCGCGCCATTCGGTCCTCGTCAGCCACTATAAAAGGAGGCATCCCCCGCTCGTTTTCTTCACACCAGTTCACTCCCCACCTCTCAGAGATACACCCCACTCACTCCCGGAGCAAGGCGAGCACCAGGTGGCCGGAATTTCACTGGAGTTCCCGCTGTGGAGGAGGAGAGGCACCGTCGATTGGAGCCGCCCTAGGAGAAGTTGCTGGTACAAGGAGAATCGCCGTCATCGACTTCGTTGTTCGCCCCCATCGCCGACCATCGCCTGAGCCCCGGTGAGCCTCCCACCCCCGGATGCTAGGTTAGTTCTGCATGGCTGGCTGCGGCGTGGGACGATGAGCCAGAGCCGTTCGATTAGATTTAGATCATACGGTCCTAATCTCCCCGTACCGCTTCACCACTCGTTGTCTCACTGACGAGTGGGGTCGTTCACTTAACCAGCTCGCACGTGCGCTGTGCGTAGTGGGCTGGCCCAGTTAAACATCCCGCGCAACCCACTTATTCAAATTTAGATTTATTCATTTAATTTCAAACCCAGTTCTCTACCTAGATTCGAAAATCAACCAGCTCGATTCACTAAACCAAAATGCAGGAAAACAATTTTGTTAGAAAGGTACTGGAATGCTTAATCCAAGCCCGTTGGATTCAAACCATTTAGATTTGTAGATCACCCATGGTAAAAATAACAAGGCAGAAGCTTTTTTGCATTCAAACATTTTTCAAAATTCAACCATAAGAGCTTTTGAGTTTATTCCAACTCTCAAAAATCACATTTAACCATACCTTTCAGAATATAAAAATATATAGGTTTACTTACAAAAATAATGATCAAGTAATAAAAGAATGCCACATAGGCATTTCTAGTAACTTTAATTAAATTAAATAAAAAGGTTAAACCTTATTAAATTGTGACACCACTTTAAATCACATTCCCATGTACTAAAATATGTGGTGATGACATGTGTCAACATGATCCCATGTTTGAGTTGGAGAATATTAAATCTTAAGTAGTTTTTCAATGAGTAGAAATTACTTTTCTCAAATAAAATAAATGGGACAAGTGCTTTAATCTTGTAATGTTAGTGATGATGCTAGATCATCTATTGTGAACCTTTGTGTGATGATTAGAAATAGTTAAGTATTGTTTGGTGATTGTGTACCTCATATTTGTTTATAGACGCTAGTACCGACCAAGGATACGAGGTGGAAGGAGGATACTACGAGGAAGAAGCCAAGGAGAACTTCAAGCACTGCTCTGCACAAGGCAAGATATACCTATATCTTAGCAAGCCTAATACTACCTGTTGACTTAGTAAGCTACAACTTGTTGGTTACTATGTCAACTATATGCCTTAAGCATATGTGATTATACCCACTTGACACACCATCCTAGTTTTACTTGCAAGCTTAGTATTGTATTTTCTTTATTAAAAGCTTTCTATCAAAAGTTTACTTAGTGACTTGTAGATTCTAGAAAGATAACTGAAGGTAGCATAAAGAGCATAAAATTTGGCCTAAGTTAGATAATCTTGATGTCATCGTAAGGCATGGGATTGAACTTAGCTAATCCCCACTTGTTTATTACCCATCATTAGTATTTACCCCCACTTGTAGATGCTAGTGCTAAGCATACTTGATCAACTTAGTTGGGAACACTTGGTGAAAATGGTTATGAAAACCTTGGAATGATGTGTCATTCTACTGAAATGTTTTGACATGTGTTTCCGAACACCAAATGATATTTGATGATGAAAATGTTAAGGCATGAGCCTTAGCCATTTATAAAACTCATGTTGTCTAGATGCGATACTATTCCAATTTTACCGTACAACTACAATACCCGAAATTTGGGTAGGGCTTGACTGGAAATTTATATACCTTAGTATGGGTTCCCTTGCGGCCAAGGTTTGAGCTGAGGCTACCTTGTGAAGATTGTCCACCTGTGCAGTACCCAAGATGTCATGGTTGGGAGGCCAAACTCACAGGAGAGGTGCCTATACTAGGGTGTCTAATTGAAAGGTTAGGATTGATTATCCGCATACTGAGTATGGTGAATTCAGGATTGTTCCTGACGGATGTATCGAATGTTGTGGTGAAAGTTTATAATCTCTGCAGAGTGTCAAACTATTCAAATAGCCACGTCCACGGTTATGGACAGTTGGAGTGGCCATATTGTTCTGTCGTCAGATGTTTTCAAAAGGACTCATGAAATGATTTATGACTTTGACTTGACCACAACAGAGTTGTGATATGAAATTCAAGTTCCCACTTAGGTGTTATAAAACATGCAACTAGCTTTCTTTACTTCTGAACTTCATAGAGGTAAATCTGGCTTTTTGCAAAACAACCCTAGAGCTTAGTATATCCTATGTAAAACCACTTCACTTGTTAGTATTAGTTTGCGAGTACTTAAAGAGTACTCATGGCTTTGTCCCTGGCTATTCCCGTGGCTAGACTATGAAGAGGAGTATCAGGATGATGAACCGCAGGAAGGTTACGACAACTAGGATCATCTCCCATCGTCAGCATTGCCTGTGACCCTGAAGATGGAGCCTCGCCTACGCTATCGTTATTATTACATTATTCTGCTGCTTGAATTGTATTAAGAACTGGATCATGAGAACCTTATTTGTGTAATACCTTATGTATGGTTTGTAATGGATGATGTACTATGATATCCAATCTGTTATGTCTCGCAAAAATGGTAATCCTGGGATTGCGATGTATGGCATAACAGGCATCTATGATTAAAAATCCGGGTGTTGACAACACAGCGTTCCGACCGTCTCGCACCGCCCCACGCTGCGTTACCATGCAGTTGAGCTTCGCCAGGGAGCCCAGCACCGCCCCTATCGCCGCCCATGCCTTTAGCTCGTTGTGCCAACGACACCGATGAGCTAAGCCCACGCCCTTCGGTCTCCTCGCTGCACTAGAAATAGAGGCCACCCCTATTCGAATTCAGCACACCATCTCACTCCGCTTTCTCTCAGAACCACCCCCACTCATTCTCGGAGCAAGGCGAGCAGCAGGTCAGCGTAATTTGGCCGGAGTCTGCTGCGGAGGAGGAATAAAGGAGTTGTTGATTGGAGCCGCCCTAGGAGAAGCCGCAGGTACCAGGAGATTCGCCTTCGTCGACTTCGTCGTTCGCCCCATCGCCGACCCTCGCCTGAGCCCTGGTGAGCACCTGTAGACCCCCACTGGCCGCGCTAGGGTTCTGTCTTGCCGGAGTTGCCCGACGGAGATGATAAGTTGCATCCCTTCGATTAGAAGTTGATCGTGTTGGTCTAGATAACCCCATACCGCTTCGCACCCCCTGTCTCGCTAACTGGTGGGGTCATTCACTTGAACCCACCCGCGCGTGTGATATGCACCGTGGGCCGGCCTAGTTAACATCCCGCGCAACCCAGTTAGTTTGAATTTATATTTTCCAATTTAGTTCCAAACCTAGTTCTGTTCCTAGATTCAAAAATCTACCCAGGTCGATTCACTAAACCAAAATACGTGAAACCAATTTTGTTAGAAAGGTACTGGAATCCTTAATCCAAGCCCGTTTAATTCAACTCATTTGGAATTGTAGATCACCTATAGCAAAAATAACAAGGCAGAAGCTTTTCTGCATTCAAACATTGTTCAAAATTCAACCACAAAAGCTTTTGAGTTGATTCCAAGTCTCAAAAATCACATTTAACAAGACCTTTCAGAATATATAAAAATTTATAGGTTTACTTATAGAAATAATGGACAAGTAATAAAAGAATGCCCCATAGGAATTTATAGTAACTTAAATTAATTAAAATAAAAAGGTTAAACCTTATTAAATTGTGACACCACTTTAAATCACATTCCCATGTACTGAAATATGTGGTGATGGCATGTGTCAACATGATCACATGTTTTAGTTGGAGAATATTAAATCTTAAGTAGTTTTTCAATGAGTAGAAATTACTTTTCCAAAGTATAATAAATAAAACTATTGCCTTAATGATTGTAATGTTTGTGATGATGCTAGATCATCTAGTGAAAACCTTGGTGTGATAAATAGAAGTAATTAAGTATTGTTTGGTGATTGTGTACCTCGTATTCACTTATAGATGCTAGTACCGACCAAGGATACGAGGAGGAAGGAGAATACTACGAAGATGAAGCCGAGGAAACTTCAACCACTCCTCTACTCAAGGAAAGCTAACACTTGCAACTTAGAAAGCTAATACTTGCAAGCTTATACTAATATCTTAGCAAGCTACTATCTTAGCAAGCTAAACCATTCAAGTTTTACTTGCAAGCTTACACCCTTAATACCCAATCCTAGTTTTACTTGCAAGCTTAGTATTTTATTTCTTTATCAAAGCTTTCTGATAGAGTTTACTTAGTGACTTGTAGATTTTAGAAAGATATGTAAAGGTAGCATAAAGAGCATAAAACTTGGCCTAAGTTAGATAATCTTGATGTCATCCTGAGGCATGAGATTTAACTTAGATAAGATACACCTGATTACCACCCTTCATTTGTGCTTACCCCCACTTGTAGATGCTAGTGCTAAGCATAAAACTTGATCACTTTAGATGGGAATACTTGGTGAAATTGATTATGAAAACTTAGAATGATGAGTCATTCTACTGAAATGTTTTGACATGTGTTCTTGAACACCAGATGATTTCGATGATGAAAATGTTAAGGCATGAGCCTTAGCCCTTTATAAAACTGATGGTTGTATGGATGCGATACCATTCCAATTTTACTATACAACCACAATACCCGAGATTTGGGTAGGGCTTGACTGTAAATTTATATACCTTAGTATGGGTTCCCTTGCGGCCAAGGTGTGAGATGAGGCTACCTTGTGAAGATTGTCCACCTGTGCAGTTCCCAAGATGACAGTTGGTCATGGTTGGGAGGCCAAACTCACAGGAGAGGTGCCTATACTGGGGAGTGTAATTGAAAGGTTAGGATTGATTATCCGCATACTGAGTATGATGAATTAAGGATTGTTCCTAATGGATGTATCGAATGTTGTGGTGAAAGTGTACCACCTCTGCAGAGTCTCAAACTATTCGAATAGCTGCGTCCGTGGTTATGGACAGTTGGAGTGGCCATACTGTTCCGTCGTCAGATGTTTTCAAAAGGACTTATGAAATGATTCATGAATTTGACTTGACCACAACAGGGTTGTGATATGTAATTCAAGTTCCCACTTAGGTGTTATAAAACTTTAAACTAGCTTTCTTTGCTTCTGAACTCAGTAGAGATAAATCTGGCTTTTTGCAAAACAGCCTAGAGCCTAGTACTTCCTACTCAAAACCACTTCACTTGTTAGTATTAGTTTGCGAGTACTTAAAGAGTACTCATGGATTTGTCCCTGGCTATTCCCGTGGCTAGACTATGAAGAGGACTATCAGGAGGATGGACCACAGGAAGGTTACAACAACTAGGATCATCTCCAATAGTCAGCATTTCCTGTGACTATGAAGATGGAGCTTCACCCATGCTACCATTATCATTACATTATTCCGCTGATTGATTTGTATTAAGAATAGATCATGAGATACTTTATTTGTTGTAAGACCTTATGTATGGTTTGTAATGGATGATGTACTGTGATATCCAATCTGTTATGTCTCGCAAAAATGGTAATCCTGGGATTGCGATGTATGGCATAACAGGCATCTGGGATTAAATATCCGGGTGTTGACACCCAACCATAGCCTTAATATAATGGTCCTCTTACTCCCATACGTGCAACGTTCCGGTTCGCGTCCTTAGGTTTCTGTCACTCCGGCAGAACTTCCCCCTTCCTCTTACACATACTACAAACCCTATGATGTTTAATCTATGAGCGAACAAATATACTGGACACCAAAGGACTGTACCATATCAACATACAACTCTAATGAACCAAATAAGTTCAACCATTCAATCTAAGAACAAAGAAACTACACAAACATGACATAGAACATAGGATTATAGCTTATAGCATCAAACTGTATGTTTACATAGGACGGTACAGAGGTGTGTGTGAGGATGAACCACTGCATACTAGGAGGATTAGGTGATGGAGATGTCGGTGAAGATGGTGAAGAGGGTGGCGGCGGCGCCGACGGCGGTGCGGGGGACTCCTTCCCTGCCGCCGGTATCGTGGGGGAGCACCGCCCCTTAGCCCCCTTCCTTCATGGCTTCTTGGGAGCCCTCCCCCATGGAGATGGGATCCATGGGGGAGGCAAAAACATGGCTTTGGTGGCTGCAAATTTGTGGGGCGGAGGTGTCTACCACGAATTAGGTTTTTTTCCTTTATATAGCTTCTCGGATTCCCGTCACCCCATCTTGGGCTGTAGTAAATCAGGCCTAGTGGGCCCATCCGGACTCGAAATCAGCTAAATTTTATGTACATAATGATTGCCGCAAAATTTCCTACAAGTGCGTAGTTGAAGAGTTTTCTATTTGATGCCATATATGACTTGAAACATGACCATCTTCATAAAGAGTTTTGAGACAGATTTCTGGAAAATTCCAATTTGACTCCAACAAGGGTTCCTCTTGTAATGTTGATAATTTCTACACATCAAAGTGTAAAACAAGAACATTGTGCACTTTTGCAACTATTAGTAGGTTAGTACAAATAACTCATGAACTTTATATAAAAAGAATTGTCAAAAGCATAATAATAGCATAAAACCATCAAAAATTATAGATATGTTATGGACGTATCAACATCCCCAAGCTTAGTTCTTGCTCGTCCTGGAGTAGGTAAACGAAAAAAACAATATAATTTTTGAGGTGACATGCACCATCATAATCTTGATCAAACCATTTGTAAAGCATGGATAGCTGGACCAAAGTACTTGTTGGGGATATGCTATATGGGTATCCTTATAGCATGTCTCTTATCTGGCTAACCCGGTTGGCCCATAGTCGGTAGCATGGCCTATGGCCTGCTGGGCGGCCCAGTTAGGTGGATCTAGAAGAGAGGCCCATGCCAGATAAAGGAAGGCTACGGTGGAGTTACCAGCGTACCCGGAGCCTTGGAGTGCAAGATACACAAGACTATTAATAGACGGTGTAGGACTTTGTAACCTGTCCGGCTAGGACTTTTCCCTCTAACCCTAGGACCTGGCGACTATATAAGTCGGGCCTATGGGAGCCTTTAGGGCAAACAACTTCAGACAAATTCAGACAACTCGCATAGCGAACCAATCTCTGTAACTCGGCGTATTGCCCTTATAGTGATTTATAGCAGGAGTAGGATTCCGCCACCGTTGTGGGATCTGAACCTGGGTAAGCTGTGTTACCTCGTACTCGTCAACCGTCCGCCTTACTCCACGTCTCTAAACACGCATTGTGAGGACCCCTCCATGGCGTACTCGTCGGCAATACCACGACAGTTGGCGCCCACCGTGGGGCAAGAGGCGCTTCAGGCTCTTCAGTGGGCGAGGACCAAGATCTTCACGGGAATCGGTGAAACCGTAGCCATCGGTCGCATTCTCTTCTTCGGCAACGTTCCGATCATCCCTCCCGATGAGTTCTGGATCCCGGAAAAGACGAACCCTACGCGGTGTTCGATCATTCCTGTCGGAGACATCCACCTCTTCATCGGCGAAACTGACTCGGGCACTAGTTCCCTAGGAGTCGGAGGAGAATCAAGACCCGCACGGACTGCCTACGGGCAGGATACGTTCGCGGAAGGATCGATGTCGGATCTCTCTTTTGAGTTTGCCGGCAAATATCGGAAAGCACCAAGGCCCGCACGGATCGCCTACGGGCAGGATACATTCGTAGAAGGATCGATGTCGGATCTCTCTTTGGAGTTTGCCGGCAAAGGTCAGAAAAATTCAAGGCCCATCCAAACCGCCCCTGTGCAGGATATAAAGGTGGAAAATCACTGCAAATCTGCCGGCTTTGTCCGTGCGTCTGGACAGTAGAGATCCAAGTTCATCGGCGTGGTTACGATCTTTGATCTGGCGCGCTGCGTTCAGAGAGAGGGCGAAAACCCCCACGATTACCTGGCCAGGTGGCTCCGTATACGAGCCGATCTAGCCCACTACCCAGATAATAACGCTTTGTATCACTTTGTGGAAGGACTGGACCGCGGCACGCTTCTCCGACATTCTTTAAGACGGCAGCAGGCAACAGGACGCCTTACCCTCGAAGAGATGGTGAGCACCGTCACCAGCTACGTGGCAGCTGACGCGGCAGCCCAGATGGAGCTTGCGCTCAGAGACGAAGAACCTATGATTCAGCAGCCGCCGCCACCACCTCCCGCCGCCATCGTCGCAGCAGCACCACCACCTCCAGTCATCTTCGAGCCCGTTGCACCTCCACCGCCCGTCATCGAGGAAGTCCTGGCACCCTCCTACTCTGTCATTGACGTGCTTTATGCTGATTTCAGTGCAGATTCAGAGGAGATAGACTTCAGTCCAGAAGAGCTAGACTCTGCTATGCAGGAGATGGAGGAGGAGTACTCGCCCGACGAGCAAGCCAACAACGCCGTCACGTCCTGAGGGGTGTTCGTCACCATTGGGACGGCGATGGATGAAGATCAACCCGGACGAGCTCCGCCTATGGCGCTGGAAAAGGGGAAGGGGCCACTTATTGCTGCTGACGATGATCGCGCAAAGGTCATGCCTCCTCTGCCTAACCCAGTGCAGCAGCCGCAGGAACTCGGCACCGGCTCGAGCAACAACAACACCACAAACTTGCCACCTCCAGCATCTACGTCCACAGCAGCCCAAGTTACTCCAGCTGATAGAGTGATGTACGACAATCTCCTCGTCGAGCCACTAACCGTTGCTCATATCCGGAACGTGACCCAGCTTGACGAGAAGCGCCAGCAGCTGCTGGAGGAAGCGCAAGCCATCACGGAGCAAGGCACTAAACTAGATCGAGATCTGTCAACGCGCAGAAGTCCATAGAAAAAGCTAGAGCAATGGAGGTCGAGTACAAGACTCTGCTACAGCAGCAGAAGGCTAAGAAAGCTCCGGCTCGCGTCATCAATGATCCTGGTGTATGGCGCAAGCTAGGATGGGCTCCCTCGAAGCCGGAAGAGGCCAAGCCATACATTGACAGTGAAGGCAAGCAGGTGATGCCCACCCCACTCCTTAACCTCGCCGTCGCCAAGACCCTTCTGGAGCAGGATAGATCGCCTGAGGCAGTTTAACAGGTCTATGACCTAGTGGCCAAGGCGATGAAGCAGCAGGAAAAGGCCACCTCTCAGAGGCTTTAGTCTAACCCAGCACTCTGCCAATCAAGCCGGTACAAGCCGCCAAGGGACATATCTCCTCTTGATGTCGGGTCCCAGACGGGTTCATCAGAACGAAGACGGAGGGATGCGCGCAACAGGAAGGACGCCATCCCCATATCCTCCGATCACGGAGAAAAGGCCCGACCTCGTCGCCCTTCGCCACCGCCCCGATCTCCCCGACGTCACGAAGATTACAAGGCTCACCATCGTATGGATACGCCCCCACCAAAGCAGTGCGGCATCATCATCCGCGACAATGCGGAGCAGACCCGTCATGATGGAGAGCGCAACCAAGTACACAAGAGCAGGTCACGCCATGACCCTTCGCGTCCGACAAGCAACCGTGACAGGCGTGATGCATCGCAGGAGGGTAACAACAAGAAGGCTAACCCACCGCCACCTCTGCCTCCATCACCACCAATAAGTCACCATGGCGGAGGGGGCCCGTGTCGTTCACTCAACCCATCCCCTGTTGACAAAAAGAAGAAGAACCCGGAGCCGTACGATGCACGTTCGCGGATCGATAAGATCCATGAGGCCCGGGAAGGACCATACCTGGGACCACGTTGCTTTGGACCTGCAATATGGTCCGCAACTTACCCCAAAGGTTTCCGGATTGACAAGACCATCAAGCCCTATGACGGCACCGCCAAGCTAGCCACATGGTTGCAGGACTACGGCAACGCAGTGGAGATTTCCGGAGGCAACCCCAATGTCGCCGTCAAGTCCCTCCCGTTAATGTTGGCAGGCATGACCCGTCAATGGATCGACGACTTGCCGGTGAAATCTATCGACAACTGGCTGGACATGCAAGAAGCGTTCACCAAGAACTTTGAGGGTACATACAAGCGTCCCTGCACTGTGGGCGATCTACAGCGGTGCGTGCAAGAGAAATACGAGACATCTCGCTCCTACCTCTCCCGCTGGCTGGATATGAAGAATTCCTGCGCAGGAGTGCACGCTCAGACCGCCATGGTCGCCTTCATCGATGGGTTGGAAAGAGGCACGTTGCTCCGACATAAGCTGAAGCTCTTGCAGGACAATCACCAGCTTGACTTGAACCAGATGATTCAGTTGGCTAGTGAGTTCGCAGCTGCCGCCGACGATGCTCGTGGCTCCTTGCCGGCAATGGCCGTTCCAACTCAAGCTCGGAGGAACAACAGTACAAAGAGGAAGACCGCTCCAGAAGAAAAGCAATCTACCGACATGGTCGCTATGACTTTTGCAGGACGAGGAGAAGGCGGACAACGTGGCCGAGGAAGGGGAGCTGGTCGTGGGCAGCAACGAGGAAGTGAAACCACCTCGGCGCTGCTCCGCGTTCCCCAAACCTACGAAGAGTACCGCGATATGCCGTGCCTCGTACACCTCGACGCCAACGGCAAGGCAACCCATACCAATCGACACTGCAAGTTTGTCAACGACCTCAAGGAAGACCCGGAGTCCGGCTACAAGCAAAGTCGGAAGAACAGACCGCGAGGCAAGGGCAAGGGGAAGAAGAAGGAGGAGGAGTCCAAGGATTCAAGTGACATGGACGAGGACGTTGACCCTAAGCACGCCGCCAAGAGCGACGACAAGGGCAATAACCCCTTCGCAAAGAAGGCTCCAGTCTACCACACTTTGCTTGGCACCCCCACTGTCCGACAACAGAAGACCTCTCTGAGGATCCTGATGGCTACTCTCCCCCCAGTTCCCCAGTACCTGCGCTGGTCGGAGGTTCCAATAACTTGGGACAGAACGGACCACCCAGACCTTATACCCACGGAGAACCAGTACGCCATGGTCATCAACCCCTTGATTGACGGCCTGGAGTTCACCAAGTGTATGGTGGATAGTGGAAGCAGCATCAACATCATGTACCTGGATACACTGCAGAAGATGAACTTGACGGAGGCAAACCTAAGGCGGACCAACACCATCTTCCACGGCGTAGTTCCTGGTCGGGAGGCTTGGTCCCTTGGGTGCATTACACTTCAGGTTGCCTTTGGCGATGTTAATAATTACCGTCAAGAGCGCATGACCTTCGAGGTGGTCCCCTTCAAGAGCATGTACCACGTCATATTCGGCCGCGACATATTCCACACGTTCATGGCCAAGCCATGCTTCGTCTACAACAAACTCAAGATACCCGGACCAAACGGCATCATCACCGTATCCGGAAGCTTTACCAAGGCAAGGGACTGCGAGATCAACGACGTAGCCGTTGCAGAAGCTGTCCTCTATAGTGAAGAATTCAAGGAGATCCAGAGAAAGGTCGATGACTCAGAGATTCCCGCATCGAAGAAGCAGATCTCTGACTCTGCTCCTGCGTTCAAGGCCGCCATCGAGACCAAGCCGGTTGAACTTGTGGTAGGCGATGCCTCCAAGGTCACCGCCATTGGGACGAACCTGGATCCCAAATAGGAAAGCGTGCTTGTCGAGTTCCTCCGTGAGAACAGGGACATATTTGCCTGGCAACCTGCCGACATGAAAGGTGTACCTAGGGAACTTGCCGAGCACATCTTAAACATTGATCCAAAATGCAAACCAGTGAAACAACCTCTACGACGCTTTCGAGATGAGAAGAGACGCGCCATTGGCAAAGAGATAGCTAGGTTACTTAACGCTAGATTTATCCGAGAAGTCCTTCACACCCAGTGGGTGGCCAATCCTGTACTTGTCCCCAAAAAGGGAACCAATGAATTAAGAATGTGCGTTGATTACACCGGCTTGAACAAAGCATGTCCCAAAGATCCGTTCGCTTTGCCTCGCATTGACCAAGTCATTGAATCGACGGCTGGCTCGGAACTTTTGTGTTTTCTCGATGCATACTCAGGATACCACCAGATCAAGATGAGGAAGTCGGACCAATTGGCCACTTCGTTCACTACCCCATACATCACGTTTTGCTATGTCACGATGCCCTTTGGGCTGAAAAACGCAGGTGCTACCTACCAGCGGACAATGCAACATTGCCTTCATGACCAAATTGGTCGGAACGTTCACGCCTATGTGGACAATATCGCGGTGATGTCTAAAAAGTCAAACGACTTAATCTCCAACTTAAAAGAAACCTTTGATAATCTCCGGAAATACAACATGATGATCAACCCTAAGAAGTGCGTCTTCGGGGTTCCAGCCGGAAAATTGTTGGGCTTCATCGTTTCCCAACATGGAATCGAGGTCAACCTGGAGAAAATCAAGGCCATCTTAAACATAAACCGTCTGACATGCCTAAAGGACATTCAACGACTAACAGGTTGTGTTGCAGCAGTTAGTCGGTTCGTCAGCCGACTTGGAGAGAAGGCTCTACCGCTGTACAAGTTGCTTAAGAAGGCGGACAAATTCACGTGGACGGACAAAGCAGATTTAGCATTGAAGCAGCTCAAGGAGATTCTTTCCTCAGCGCCCATCCTTGCAGCACCCAAGCCTGGTGAGCCTCTGTTAATCTACATGGCGGCAACCAACCGGGTTATTAGCATCGTCGTCGTGGTAGAGCGGAAGGAACCAGGCTATGAGCACGGAGTTAGTATGTGAGCAAGGTCTTGACGGAGTCCAAGCAGCATTACCCGCACTACCAGCTTATGGAGTATTCCTTGCTTCTCGAAAGCTGAGGCATTACTTTCAGGAGCACCCAATCACAGTGGTGAGCAAGACTCCACTATCCGACATTATCAATAACAGCGACGCTACAGGAAGGGTCGCGAAGTGGGGCATCGAACTTGCCGCCTTCGAGATCACCTACAAGAGACACGACGCTATCAAATAACAAGCCTTGGCGGATTTTGTTGGAGATTGGACGGAGATGCCAGACGCTACTCCGTTGCCAGAACCAGAGTACTGGGTGATGCACTTTGATGGATCAAAGCTGCTCAATGGCTCGGGGGATGGTGTATTGCTACAGTCACCAACAGGAGACAAGCTACATTACGTTCTGCAGATCCACTTCGAGGCTACAAACAACATGGCGGAGTATGAAGCAATCATTCACGGACTACGTGTAGCCAAGGATATTGGCATATAGTTTGCTGTGGAGATTCCGACTTGGTTGCCCAGCAGGTGGCTGGCACCTGGAATGCACGGAACCCTATGATGGCGGCATATCGAGACGAAGTGGACGAGATAGCCAAGAGCTTCTTGGGCTACGAAGTCAAGTATGTGCCTAGGGAGCAAAACGAGGCGGCTGATCTGCTATCCAAGCTTGGGTCAGGGCGCAAGCGAATTCCGCCAGGAGTTTTCCTAGAGCATCTGCGCACACCATCCATGAAGGGAGCCGACATCGACAATACGGATAGAGCTGACTCTTTCGTCAACATGGTGACTAAGGTCCTGCCGGCTTGGACAAAACTGTTCATGGAATATCTCGAACACGGAACTTTGCTCGACGACGATGTCGAAAGAGGCAAATAGTACAACAAGCAAAGGGTTATACCATAATCAATGGGCAACTCTATAAAAGGAGCACTACTGGTGTATACCTAAAGTGTGTTTCCTAGCTAGAAGGTATGGAAATCCTACGTGAAATCCATCTCGGAGATTGCGGGCATCACGACGCTCCTCGATCGTTGGTCGCGAAAGCCTTCCGGCAAGGATTTTACTGGCTGACCGCGAAGGCGGACACCGACAAGCTGGTTGAGACATGCATGGGATGCCAGTATTATGCCCGACAACCACATGTTCCTGCTGAAGAACTGCGGAAAATACCAATAACTTGGCCGTTTGCGGTCTGGGGGCTGGACATGGTGGGACCGTTACAGACGGCACCTTGTGGATTTACGCATCTGCTTGTAGCAGTTGACAAATTCACTAAATGGATAGAAGCTAAACCCATTAGAAAGCTTGATGGGGCAACTGCCCTCAGGTTCGTCCGAGATCTAGTGGTGAGATTTGGTATCCCACATAGCATTATCACCGACAACGATAGAAACTTGTCACTCGGAGAAATGGAGGCTTATTGCTGGGAGAAAGGCATCCGACTTGACCTTGCATCTGTGGAACACCCACAATCCAATGGTCAGGTTGAGCGAGCCAATGGATTAATTCTGCAGGGAATCAAGCCACGTCTTGAGGCACCGCTACATAGAGCAGCTGGAGCTTGGGCGGAAGAATTGCCATCTGTGCTGTGGAGTTTACGAACTACACCCAACAGATCCACCAGCTACACCCCTTATTTCATGGTATATGGAGCAGAAGCCATCCTGCCTTCTGACATCCTCCACGATGCACCAAGAGTTGCCGCCTACGTCGAGGATGACGCTGAAGAATCCAGACGCCTAGATGTGGACCTTCTCAAGGAGGAGCGCGTTTTGGAATGCCAAAGATCCGCCATATACCAGCAGAAGCTACGTAGCTACCATAGTCGCCGCGTTCGACATCGCTCATTTAAAGAGGGCGATTTGGTGCTCCGACTTAAGCAGAAGAAGTCACACAAATTATCCCCGCCATGGGAAGGACCGTTCATCATAAGCAAGGCTCTGCTCAATGGGTCTTACTACCTTGTTGACAATCATGAATTAAAGGATAGACCCAATGAGGATCATAAGTGTAAGCGACGTGACCCGGATGATGACTACCCAGAGCTTGATCGGCCATGGAACATAGCACAGCTACGTCCTTTTTACACTTAGCATTTTTTTATCTAATTGTGTACCTCTTATATGATCAATGAAATAAAGCTCTTTGGTTCACTCATATTTCTGAGTCTTTTACCTCCTTTAGTGTTCATTTTTGGATCATGTAAAACCTATATGCACAAGCTTTGCATTTGCACTTGTGAAAATTCCGCCTACGAGCGTTATCTTATGTTTTCTGGTCTACACGTTCTTTGTTGTTTTTATGTGGATTCTGGAGTAGTGAATTTCGGCACTTATTGTCGGCAATTTTGTGCTCAGGTTATTGACGGTGCCATTGGGCATCATCACCTAAGCGCATGGTTCCGACAATGAGTCTTGCGACTCACGAAAGGTCAAGAATAAGAACCAAAGTAATGGATAAGCCAGCACCTGCTTAAAAAATATATACATGCTGGAAACTAGTTCTTAAGTAGCAGGAAATAACAACCATTGTTTTCCGCCTTAAGTTACATCATCAAGTTTTTTCCGCGCATACAACAAAGATGAAACAAATATTACAAAGTTGTTTTTCATTTCTTTGACGCAGGAGACTTGGAAGCAACATCGTCATCAGCCAAAGAATCACCCTCAGCGTCGGCACTATGGTGGGACTCGGAGGAATCTTGGTTGACACTATCGATGGTGTTCATGGGCACGAAGACGCTGATGTCCACCAACTCGGCAACTCTGGTGTCATAACCCACGAGTGATGACAAGATGGCTTCATGATCAATTTCTTTGCCGTCATCGTCAACGTCGGGGATGCCAGAGGTCACCATGTCGATGTCGGCATCTTCGTAGTGCGCCTTCACCATTGACAGCGCCATCCTTGCGCCAGCCCGTGCACATGAAGCTTTCCAGCTTTGGACACGCTCAGGGGCTCGGTGCAGAATCTCCGAGTACTTCGCCACGGAGTCCGAGGCCGTGATGTGTATCTGGAGGGGCTTGGTAATCTCTTTGGCTTGGGTGATGGCAGTGTTGATGAAGTTGTCGGCAAGAACCATGCATTCCTTGGCTGGAGGAGGCGATCTGGTTAAACCCATAGGAGCTGCAAATTCCAGCAAGGATCGCATGAGTTCAACAATTCAAAGTATCCAGACTACAGAAATACAAGGCGGAGGAAACTTACTGAAGATGCTGGCATTAGCCTGCCAGAGGGTGCCCGCCAGGGATTCTTTCTCTTGCTGGAGGAGCTTATACTCCTCGCTATGGCGATGGTTTTTCTCATCAGCAGCTTGCTTCTGATCTTTTAAGATCGCAAGCTCCTCCTTCAAGCGATTGATTTCCGCGGAGGTGGAGTCCTGCAGGGCCTTCATGGAATCCTCATGCATTTTCAACATTTCTTCCCTCTCTTTTTTAAGGATCTTGTTCTTGCTGTCCAGCTGCTGGATGTGCTTGGACCGCTCGACAATGTCCTTGGCCTTGGCGACATGTTCTGGAAGTCGGAGATAACAAAGTACACAGTGAGTACTCGGAGAATGAAGGAACAAAACCAAGACGGAATGCGCAAAAAAGAAAACAGACTCTTGTTTTTGATGACCTGTTCCTTCAAGATGGCAGTTTTACCCTTTTCGGCTTCAAGATCTGCGTGCATCTTCTGGTACTTGTCGTTGGCCATGCCCCTCCGAGTATTCTCGTTCTATGGAAAAAAGGAAAAAAAGTTAAACCGTTGTTTAGTGTACTTGGAGCATCTAGCCGGAATCTTTCCACCTAGACGCTCGGGGGCTACAGCGAAAGTTTTTTACTTAGTAATATGCCTAGCTTTACTTTAAGCATCTAGTCGGAGCTAATTCAGTTCTCGATTAGAAGCTTGGGGGATACAGTATAAAGTTTTTAACTCAGAAAATGCTTAGCTTTTCTTTAAGCATCTACTCGGAACTAATTCAGTTACAACTAGAGGCTTGGGGGCTATAGTATTGAAAATTATAAACACTGCGTATGCTACTCTTAAAGCATCTAGTCAGAATAGTTTGTTCCATCTAAATGCTTGGGGGCTGCACGGAGAGTTTTTTCTAACTTAGTCACTCTTAGAGCATATAGATGCAAAACCTATGGTTTTCCGTCTACATCCTCGAGGGCTACAGTGGGATACTCATATGAAATGCAAAAACCAAAGTAAAACTTACAAGTGCAATAATCTTGAGGTTTGTAGCGCTCTCGGCTAGCAGCTTGCCAAAGGAGATGCTAGTTCCTCGCAAGATATCCTCTTGTCGGAGAAGCTCCTCAAGACCACACGTCGGAGATGACGGTACTCCTCCAGGAACCAGAGTTGTGTTACTCGGCGTGAGCGCCGGGTAAACTATCTTCGGAAACTCAAAGGGTTTCTGGGGAGCAAGGGCACCGCTTTCGGCAGAGGTACCATCTTCCACCACCACCTTGCCGCCACTGATGGCATCCTTAGCTGGAGCTTCAGCCATTTGTTGAGCGGTGCTCTCCTGCGTCGCCTTCTCGCCGACAATAGCGAGTTCGGTAGAGGCGCCAGAATCCACTTCCATGACGGAAGGGCATGGTGCCTCCATAGCTTGTTAGCTTGTCGGGGCAGACGAAGGCTTGACGGCAGGGGTAGCAGGGGCGATGGCGGGGGAGGCGTCACGATGCAGCATCCTTGATATTTCGAGAAGCCCCCAAAGTTTTGGAGGTCTTCTTGAGGCTGGTCGTGGCTTTCTTTCTGAAACGTGCCAATGCATAAGTACAGGAACAAGACAAATAGATAGACAATGTCGGAGAATGAGAAGCTTACACTAGAGGGGGTGCTTTGGCAAAAATCCCGGTGGCTTTTCTCTTTTCCGCCTCCAGGGCGGCGGTAGTCTTTTTGGAGGCTCCACCCTCCGTCTTCTTCTTCTTGCCTCCGTCGGCAGCGTCAGAGGTGGAGCTCTTCCGCTTTCGCGCCAACAGGACATCATCGTCAGATACGACCGTGACTTCCTTCATCTTTGGATCGTAGATTTGGGTAGCCAGGTTGTCCTCATATAGATCGCTAAGCTGTTAAGTGATAAATCACCGTGTTAGACAAAATGGTGTTCGCAAGACGGAAGAACTGGAGCATATGTCGTACACGAAAAATAAATACCTACCTTTGGGCACTTGCCGTCTACGAACATGTCGTAGGTGACGGTGAAGCAATGCTTCTTATCCTTCACCTTGACGATGTCCTTTAGGCAGAGCTTGATGGAGTCGCTCGAGAAGTTATCCACGGAGATCCGGAGGGTATCCCTTCGATCACTGGTATACTCGTGCATGAACTTCGCATGGTACTGCAGAAGTTGGATTCGCCTGATGAACCAGCACATGGCTAGGTCCAAGCCGGTCAAACTTGTCTCTACGAACCATTTGATCCGCCTTATTGCGCGAGAAGCGTCGAGGTCGGAGGGAAGAGAGGCATGGGATCTCCATGTAGAAACTTCAGCGGCGGCTCCATCCACAAAGTGTGGGTACGTCACTTCTCGGCCCGCCAAAGGAATGTCGTGGCTATAAAAGTACGTCCGCTGCCAGTTCTTGCAGGACTCGTGGCCGGCGATGTCGGGGAATCGCTGGCCAGGTCGAATCTTGAAGCTTATGGTGCTGCAGTTCCTAAGCTCCTCCTTACTATGTCCGGCTTCCCGTTTGACGGAGAAGAAGTACACGAACAAGTCTAACCTAGGCCTTATCCCTAGATAACCCTCGCAAAGTGCCGTGAAGTTGCTAAGCACTAAGATGCTATTAGGGGAGAGGTTATGGGGTTGGACCTTGTAATGGTTCAAGACGGAGAGGAAGAGGTGGGAGATGGGCAGGGAAACGCCGTGTACCAGCTGAGCCTTGAGGTACACCTTTTCTCTGGCTTGGGGAGAAGGTGTCACCTCGCCGGCTGGCGCCGCCCGCCAGGCGAGCCCCTCCATCGCGGGAAGGTAGCCTTCGGCGACCATCTCTTGGATGTCGCGGTCGGAGATGTCCGAGCCGTGCCAGTCGCCCTTATGCGAGTCTAGCTCCTCCTCTAGTGGTTCCAGCGCCACCAAATTGTGGTCGCCACCGGTGGACTCGATCACCGCCGATTTGGGGATGACCAAGCCCTCTAGGGCACGACGACGGAGCTCGCTGGCTTCGCCGCGGCTTCGCTCGACGCCGCCATTGATGGGGAGGTGCTGCTGCTGGCCATGGAGTGATGGACGGGTGCGACTGACATAGATGGAAGCTAGGGTTTTCGAGGTTTCTCGCGGAGAGCTCTAGGAGACATGCGGCTAGAGGAAGAAGATGACGCGAGAAGAATGGGGTAAAAAGTGGAAAATTTCCCCACGGTTACTATTTATCATCCTCGGCGTCAAGATTTGTGCATCTAATCGGACGGTTGCCACGTAGACGACGTGTTCGCGAACATGCACGGAAATTTCGCCACGTCTCCAACCGCTGCCGCCAACGGTTCGTATCGCTCGCGCGGGAAAATCAGATATGATTGCATTCTCTGCATGTTGAGTTACGAGGCGTCGCTGACCTAAGCCTACGTCGTCCTAGCTGACACGGGTAGATGATCCGTCACATCAAAGATTCCGGCATGGACGGATTTAATCCGACTACGGAAGAGTACGATGGAAGATTCAGCATTCCTCTGACTTACAAATCAAAGACGGAGAAAACCTTGCAGGGTTCTTTGGGAGGAATACAAGATATTGCTTGATGATTTGCCGACATCCATCTAGACGGAGCATTCCACGTGAAGAGGCAAGACGATGCAAGATCGCGGAGTTCTCCGGGGGCTACTGTTGGGGATATGCTCTTTGGGTATCCTTATAGCATGTCTCTTATCCGGCTAACCCGGGTGGCCCATAGTCGGTAGCATGGCCTATGGCCTGCTGGGCGGCCCAGTTATGTGGATCCATAAGGGTGGCCCATGCCGGATAAAGGAAGGCTACAGTGGAGTTACCAGCGTACCCGGAGCCTTGGAGTGCAAGATACAAAAGACTAGTAATAGACGGTGTAGGACTCTGTAACCTGTCCGGCTAGGACTTTCCCTGTAACCCTAGGACCTGGCGACTATATAAGTCGGGCCTATGGGAGCCTTTAGGGCAGACAACTTCAGACAACCTCGCACATCGAACCAATCTCTATAACTCGGCGTATTGCCCTTATAGTGATTTATAGCAGGAGTAGGATTCCGCCACCGTTGTACGATCTGAACCTAGGTAAGCTGTGTTACCTCGTACCCGCCAACCGTCCGCCTTACCCCACATCTCTAAACACGCACTGTGAGGACCCCTCCATGGCGTACTCGTCGGCAATACCATGACAGTACTCTAAAGATGAGCATGAAAGATGTAGTTCTAACAATAAGACATAGCAACCAAGTTTCTACATGAAAATATTACAAAAAGATCATGAATAACAATGCATTAAAAACGTTTATTTGTTTCACATAAATAAAAAGTAATAAGAGTGGTATTCATCTTGTCCCTCATGGTATAGCAAATCATAAATGCATAGGACACCTTCAAAGTTCAAAAGGGTGACTAGATACAAATAGTTCAAGAACAAGCAATATCAACCTTATGAATCAATCAAGAAGTTTTGGGACAATGCACATAGAACTAAGAATGACAACTATGCTCTCTTAATTGGTTCCTAAGGATAGAAGGTGAGACTTAATATAATAATGGAAGAAAAGCCCTTTATAGGGAAGCAGGGATTTCAAGTTTCATAAAGAGCTTCCAAAAATTATGGTACTTGTTAGTTTTCAACACTCATTGCCCCTATCATAATGTCGTGGTGGTGACACGGCAGATGCCATGGGTAGGCTAAAGTATGGAGCCAATGGATGCTAGTGGGATCTAGGGAGGGAAGATGTAGTGATTTCTACACACAACTAACTAGAACTTGGATCTTTATTTCTCCTCTATTGAGTTACAAGTGCTCCTAGAGTTGTATCAAGGAGAGGAGGAAGAAAGCTACAATGCAAGCCCTAAGCTGTCAAATGAATCGATCCTCGCTCCAGGAGCCCGTGCCCCTCCTTATAAAGGGGTCCCTTGGTTCCTCCTAGGGCTGACGTGGCAAGCATATTCTTGTAATATGCTTGTCCCAAAGTGGTAACTCGGCAGACTCCTTTCCGTGTCCCCCTTCTATCGGCGGCAAAGACCCAGAGACCCTCACATGTGAGCCTCGGGCTTCCCCACTGTCTCCTCCGTGACACTTTTCTGCCCCTCTGCAGCTCTGCTCTTTGTCCTTAGCGCTTGGCCCTGTGTAGATTCCTCCTTGCCAGCAACTAGGGTTTGACTCTGGGATCCTTCTCCTTCTCCTGCAAGTTTCCCGTTAGTCGGCCTCGTCTCGCATAATTCGGCTCGGCGTTCACCTCCATACGAACCAATCAATCCTATTCGGCCGACTCAACTCACACTTCGGCCGAGTAAGGTGTTAATCACTCGATTCTTGCCATGCCATGGTTCATTCGGTCGATTTTTGCATGACTCGGCCGACTTATCTTATAATTTGGCCTATGGTAAGAAGGGTTCATTCCTTCTTTCCGCTATCTTGACCCTACCTGGGGTCATCCCCCCAACATTAGTCCCCGAAGCTGGTGCGGTCCTGCCGGAAACTTCGGCCGGGCCACATCAATTTCTAGACATTAATTCCTTCTCATTCCTTATCCATGGTATTTCTTAGCCGACACTCTTTTTCAGCTATCCTCACTCTCTTTATCTTCTCCTTCCGAGGTTTGAACTATGTTCCTAGTTATTCTCTATTTTTCGGGTATCTACTTGGCTTCTCGAGTAAGCTTCGTCCTACGTGTACCAATCATTACTGATGCCTGGTTTTTTGTTCCGCTACAGTGTTTACTGACATGCTACATAGATTACTGCGCCCGTCGCGTCGGTGCATTGACGCTTCGATAAACTCAACGGTCAGATGGCTTGATCCCCTCTCGCATCGTGTGGCCCTCACTGTGGCTCCACTCTCTGTCCGCGTTTGGGTGATACACGCGATTATGCGGTTACTGCGGCACAACCACGATCCCACTACCGCTTACCCCGTGCGGTTATAAAGAGGGGAGTGGGGGTGGGTTGATTCACTTCCCCCTCCCCACTTCCTTCGTCTTCCTCCTCGCGCCGCCGCCACCGTTCGTGCTCCAGTAGCCATGCCACCACAGTTTCTCCTCGACGGACACGCTGCAGCTCTCTGGCTCTCGTGACCTCGCTGTTGCGCCCCCGCTCTCGTGCTTTCGCCGGTGAGCTTCTCTACAGCGCCGCCGCTAGGTTTCTGCGTTTGGGGTTCTTCCAGTTATCTTCGATTTCTAGCGGTGGTTCTTTCTCTATTCCGCCGTCGTGTCCGTCGCCATCGCGATAGGGCCCTACACCTCTAGGCCTCTCCCCGCCGCCAGTTATTCTTCTGTCGATTCCTCCGACGAGCCCATGTCTAGCTCCGCCAGCGGCGCTGTCGTCGGGGAAGAAGACCTTGCGGCGGGTCCAGAACGGGGTTCCTAGCAAGGTTCCACGGTTACTCGCCAGGAGGTTGAGTGGCTGATCAAAACTCGCCGAATCCCTGCCGAGGTAAGTTGTCGCTTACCCGACAAAGAATTCTCCCCCGTACTTGATGAGGGTGTATTCGTAGTTTTCATGTCCCATTTCGCTCGTGGATTCGGCCTCCCTCTTAGTGATTTTGCTAGGAGTTTCTTAGATTACTTTGGCCTTCAGCCGCACCACCTGCCGGCTAATGCTGTAGCTTCTCTATCGGCCTTTATCTTGGCTTCGGAGGGTACTTCGGCCTTCAGCCGCACCACCTGCTGGCTAATGCTGTAGCTTCTCTGTCGGCCTTTAACTTGGCCTAGGAGGGGTACTTCGGCCTTTGTCCTTCTGTAGACGTATGGTCTAAATTATTTCAAATCCGAGCTAACGTGGTGCCGGATAAATCTCTCCATCCCTCTTAGAAATCTCTCACCCAATCCGGGGCCGCCTCCATTACACCTCGGAAAAAATCTTTGTTCCCCCGTGTTGCGGGCCTTGGGTCTTGCAAGAAGTAGCATAGATCATTTTTCTATGTCAAGAACACCGGAAAGGAAGATAAGATTCGGCTCCCTGCTTTCTTTATCGGTCCTCCTTCAAAGAAGAACTGGCTCTATAATCCGAGGAAGACTCATGCTCTTGCCGAGGCATTCGAGCTCCGACTTAAAGAGTTGACTCGTGCTGGGCTCCGGGGTGAAGACTTGATGACTGTGTTTGTTAGCAGCCAAATCTGCCCCTTCCGGCTTCGCTCCCAAAAGCTCTTCTACATGAGTGGTCCTTTGTATCCCAACCGAGTTTCTACAGTTGATCTTGATGATTATAAGATTTATAAACGTGTCCGGGCTATTTTTAAGACTGAGATGCCCGAGGAATGGATGTGGGGAATGAGGCCATTTTCTCACAGGAATCCTCCTCCTCAGGTAAATTAAACATAGGTGTTTTCTTCCGAGTTATTCTTCCATTGTACTTTCGCTAACCCTCATCCGCTTTTCTCGCAAAGGTTTGCGGAGCCGACCAAAGAAGACGCCGAGGTTTTGGATCTTCCTTGGACCGCTGATCGCAATACCCCAGATAATGGAGAACCTGATCCCGAGGAGTTCATTCCTAAGCCGGAAGCCGCCCCTGTTCGCGCCCAGAGCAAGACCTCGGCCCGAGCTGATGAAGGTGATTCGGACGATGTCCAAAATCTCGAGGTAGTTGCCGCGGTGCCTATATCTTACGCATTTCCAGCTCCTTCTTTCCCAGCTAATCAAGCTGGCTAGGTGCACGACATCGAGCATATTGCTTCCGAAGCTCCTATTGCTTCAAAGAAGAGCACCACTTCGACGGATCCTTCAGGTGCTGCCCCCAAGAAGCGAATCAATAAATCTTCTCAGCACATACCGAGGCGCTAGACCATGCCTCGGGTTACTGGGTAAGTTTCTCTTTGTATTTTCATTTGTATTTCTTGTTTCTCTCTTTCTATTTGTGAATCAACTTCTACTTTCCGCAAAGCCAAGCGGTCCGAGTATGACATCTCATACTACTCGGCCATCTTCTCCCTTGCCTCCGGAGGATGTTCGGGTTCCCAGTCCTTGTCGTGTTGATTCTCCTTCAGTGCCGACTAATGCATATCCTCGTCGAGATGATCCCATTGCTCCCCCCGTTGTCTCCGATGATGTCCCAGTGCCGGATCACCCCGCCGACCCTTCTATCCCCCTCAAAACTCCCGAGGTTTCCCCCAACGATCCTTCGACCACCGCTGTTCTAGCTCCTGCTCCAATTCCCACCGAGGATACCACTAACTCGCCCCCTTTGGAGACTGTTGTTCCTCCTACCACCAAGGATGTGGCCCCCACTGCTGAAGTTGTTGCCCCTGCCGAAGTTTCTACCACGAGCAAGAAAGTTGTTGTCGCTAATCCTTGCCATCTCAGAAGGGGCCAGCAAGCTCTTCTCAGCCCAACATTGTTGATATACTTCATAAGGGAGCTTCCACCGCTAAACCTGGTGTCGACCTTGCTGCCGACACTCAGCTTATTCTTCATAAGAGTCCGGCAGCGGCAGTTACACAACATGTCCGAGGTAAAGTGTTGACACGTACTGAGAGCGGGAACAGCCTCGGATCACTGGTGGAGTATTCCAATAACTAGAATGCCGCCGATCAACTTGAAGGAAATCCGAGTAGCCAACCATTCCAGCTTTCCGACATCAGCAGTCGCTTGCATATGGCTGCTAAGATTGTCCTCGAAAGTGATAAGATGAACGAGGTAAGGGCCTTTGTTGATACTTCGTCTATTATTCATATGATACCATACACACACTAGTCCCCAAAGCTTGCAACCGAATGATTTGTTATTCATTTGGAAGCTTTAACTTGTTTCAAATATACTACTTGCAGAGTCAATTTTCTTCGTGATTCGGATCAACTGTGGTCTTGAATATTCCGTCATCTAGATCCGAGGCAAGTTTTACTTGATTCAGATCTGTTTTACTTTTGAACATCCAGCCATCTAGATTCGAGTCAAGTTTTACTTGATTAGGATCTGTCTTACTTTTGAATATCCATCCATCTAGATCTGAGTCAAGTTTTACTTGATTCTGATCTGTTTTACTTTTGAATATCCAGCCATCTAGATTCAATTCAAGTTTTACTTGATTCAGATCTGTTTTACTTTTGAATATCCAGCCATCTAGATTCGAGTCAAGTTTTACTTGATTCAGATCCGTCTTACTTTTGAATATCCAACCATCTAGATCCGAGTCAAGTTTTACTTGATTCGGATCTGTCATATCCAGCCATCTAGATTCGAGTCAAGTTTTACTTGATTCGGATATGTCTTACTCTTGAATATCCGACCATCTAGATCCGAGTCAAGTTTTACTTGATTCGGATCTGTCCCTACTTTGTGTAACTTGTTATCATCTTCAGGTTGCCCATGATCGATGGACAGCTGAATTTCAAAGGTTGCTCTTTGCCCACAAGAAACTTCAAGATAAATTTGAGCAAATTGTCCCTGTTGTGAAGAAAACTGGTAAACTATTTGGTTCATTTAGTTTATCTTACCCTTGTAAAAAATTTAGTTTCTGTACCAACTTGTACCTTACTGTTATGCAGCTAGTGTCAACAATCTGAATACCCGTCCTACCAAAAAGGTTAGCGCTCTTGAAGGTTAGTTACTCATTTTTCCTTTTAGTTTGTCGCCTTTTGTTCGAGGTAAATCTTGGGGTATCTTACAACGTCCCTGCTTTGGTATAGCCGAGGTACAAACACTTGCAGTGTCGCAACAAGAATGCATATATATGCCTAATATGATGCTGCATTTTTTAGAACAAGGTGCCGCTCACTCGGCACAACTTAAGGAAAAGGATGACGAGATAACCCGGTTACGCGCTGAGGTTGAATATCTTAAGATCTCGCATAAGTCTGAGTTAGATAAGGTTGATCAGGAGTTCTCTGAGGAAAAGAACTGACTAAGTCTGCAGCTTCAGAAGGACAAGGAACTTTTTGATGCTGCAGTAAGGCCGACTGGTCTCGGGATCTCCAGAAAATGTTGAGTTACATCCATCATAAGTTTGTGTTTCTTGTCGAGTTATTCTTTTCCCCTTGCTTGTCTTAACTTATCTGCCTTCCTTTCCTATAGATCACTTTCCAGAAGCTAAACCTATGAGCTCCAAGGCTATGATTTCTGCTCGCGAGCGCCGAGGTGTTTCTGTTGCTCCGAATCAAGAATATTCCATGGAAGATTTCTTGATTGCCGTTTCCGCTACTATTGGGCCAATGAAAGTTATGGCAAAAGATCTGGTGCAAGCAGCTATTAGAGCCTACCATGTCCTCTGGCCGAATGAGCCAAACATTGACGAAGTAGAAGTGCTTGTGGCAAGGTTGATGGAATCCCAGACTCAACTGAATCTGTGGAGGGAATCTGTTGGATGACCTGGTGCTGATATGGTGCTTATAGTTGTTTTGTCATGGTACCAGGATCTCTCCCTCGATATTATGATGAACTTGGGCACTGGCTCACCTTGGATTGAGAATCCGGATTTCGTTGCTCATCGCCAAGCCCATGCCTTCAAGCTTATCGAGTATGCTGATGTGCATCATTGGATCGAGGGGCCGAGTTTTCTTCCTAACCCGGCCGAAGATGATGCTGAGGATGAAGATGAATCTGGTGGTGATTCTGCTAATCAGGAAGGATCGGAGGAAAATTCCGACAATGACGATGATTCCAACGATAGCTCAGATGGGGATGGCGAGGCTCGATCCTCCTCCAAAGGAACTGAAGCTTCTCGAGCCCAAGGTGATGTCTCCCAGCAGCCAGAGCCTGCCCAGAATGTTACTGCGGCTCCGTCGATGCCGAGGTAACCTCTGCAGAGGCCCAAACAACCTCGGAGCCCCCAGTTCCTAAGGATGCACCTTTTAAAGAAACCGAGGTAGTCCCGACTGCGTCCGAGATACCCATGTCAGAAACCCCTGGTGCTACTAGTGTTCCTCCTACGGGTGATTCGGCCACTGCCGATGTTTAAGTTCGACCTACTACTTTTTCCGAGTTATCTGTTGGTAGAACGATATAAGGTACGTTCCTTGTTATATCTCGAATTGCTGATGTTATCATTCGTGTGACTATGATAATATGAAGAGTTGGTCGTTTCCTCCGTGTTATTTCTCCAGTTGCCAAAGAAATTTTATATCGCATCTGTGATGGATGATAAATTTGTTGGGGCAATCCCCAAATTATTGCTTGGGCTCCCAAGGTTCCACCTATAACCATGTGGTCAAATAGTACGGGGTAGTCCCCGAGTTACTGCTTGAGTTACCGAATTTTCATACATATGTCAAAACGAATAACGAACATCATGAGGCAGTCCCCGAGTCACTATTCGGGTCGCCGAAGTTTCATACATAGTTAAAAATGACGATTATCATGGGGCAGTCCCCGAGTTACTGCTCGGTTTGCCGAAGTTCCATACATAATGAAAAATGATGAATAACATGGGGCGGTCCCCGGGTCACTGCTCGGGCTGTCGAAGTTTCACACATAAATAAAAATGACGAATAACATGGGGCAGTCCCCGAGTCACTTCTCAGGTCGCCGAAGTTCCACACATAAATAAAAATGATGAATAATATGGGGCAGTCCCCGAGTTACTATTGATACATGCCTGGTACATCAATTTGGTACATCACGTCGCTAGATGCAATACAGGTCTTCTAAGTGTAAAACGGACGAAGTAAGGCCACGTTCCATGGTCTTTTTGACTCATCTCTGGACTTGCTTGCCTTGTTCTTTCTGGTGTCTGAGCGTCGATCAAGTAGTATGCATTGTTATGTAATGCTTTACTCACGATAAATGGTCCTTCCCATGGGGATGAGAGCTTATGCTTGCCAGTTGTGCGTTGCACTAGCCGAAGAATTAGATCTCCTGCTTTAAAAACTCTTGGACTGACCTTCTTACTATGATATCGTCTAAGCTCTTGCTGATAAATATCTGATCTTGAGAGTGCCAATTCTCTTGCTTCTTCTAGCAAATCCACATCATCTTGCCGTGATATTTCGTTTACTTCGGCGCTTGTGTATTGAGCCACTCTTGGCGAGTCATGCATTATGTCTGCTGGAAGTACAGCTTCTGCCCCACATACGAGAAAGAACGGGGTATACCCCGTTGATCTATTTGGGGTGGTCCTGAGGCTCCACAGCACTTCTAGAAGTTCCTCAATCCAGCATCCTGTCGACCTCCGTAGTGGTTCAATCAGCCGAGGTTTTATCCCTGATAATACCAGTCCATTTGATCTTTCTACTTGCCCATTCGATGCCGGGTGATCCACCGAGGCAACATCGAGTCTTATGTTTTTCTCTTGGTAGAATCTAGCAAATGCTCCTTCAGCGAAGTTTCTGCCATTATCTGTGATGATTCTGTGTGGGTATCCATATCTCAAGATAATATCCTTGAGGAATTTCACCGCTGTGGGCCCATCACATTTTCTTATTGGCTTCACTTCTATCCATTTTGTGAATTTATCCACCATCACCAGAATATGAGCCATTCCTCCTCGAGCCGGCTTAAATGGACCTACCATATCCAAACACCACACATAAAATGGCCAAGTGATTGGTATTGTTTTTAACTCGGCTGAAGGCAGGTGTATATTGCTGGCATATCTCTAGCAACCATTACATTTTGTTACCAATTCCTTTGCTTCCTTCAGTGCTGTTGGCCAATAAAATCCATGCCTAAATGCTTTGGCCACTAGGGCTCTGGACGAGGCGTGATGCCCACATTCTCCTTGATGTATATCCAAGAGGATTTCCTGCCCTTCTGCCGAGTCAACGCATCGTTGCAGTACATTTGTCACACTTCTCTTATAAAGCTAATTGTGTAGGATTTTGCTCTTCTCACTATCTGCCTGGCCATAACCTCATCATTTGGCAAGATCTCTTCTTTGAGGAATGATAATATGGGTTGTGCCCATGTTGGTGCGACTTTTTATGGGAAAATTATGTCATCAATTCCATAATTTCCACCGACATAATAGCTATGGGATTTTCCCGATCCAACCGTTGGTCAGCCGAATTAATCCCAGAGTAATTCGGATCGTGCTCTTTGTCAAATTCCATTGGGACACATCCTTCTGTCTATTCTGCCGAGATACGAATAGACTCGGATTCTGGCGAAGGGGTTATTGACGGTTTTCTCAGGTGTTCCAGAGCTATACCAGGGGGAATTGATTGTCTGGTCGATCCTAGCTTCGATAGTGTGTCCGCAACATCATTTTCTGCCCGAGGTATGTGATGGAATTCACACCCATCAAAGTAGCCGCTGATTTTCTGCACATGAAACCTATACAGGGCCATATTCGCATCTAGTGCATCCCAATTCCTCGATACTTGTTGTACTAGGAGGTCTGAATCCCCGTAACACAAAATCTGATGTATTCCGATCTCTTTTGCCATTTTCAGGCCATGAACGAGGGCTTCATATTCAACTACATTGTTTGATGTAGTGAAATGTATTTGCAGCACATATTTCAGCTGATATTTTTTTGGTGAAGTTAGCACTATCCCTGCTCCTAGTCCATTTCTTAACTTGGACCCGTCAAAGTGCATTGTCCATTAGTTCGGATCTGGCAATGGGGGCTCATATTGTACTTCGGCCCAGTCTACGAAGAAGTCAGCTACTGCCTGAGATTTAATTGCATCTCGCCTATCGAACTGTGGAGTATAAGGTGATAACTCAATTGCCCATTTTGCAATTCGGCCACTCGCATCTTTGTTGCTTAGTATCTCGGCTATGGGCGCCTCACAAATTACCTTTATTGGGTGTTCTTCGAAATAATATTTGAGTTTCTTGGCCGACATGTACACTCCGTAAACCATTTTCTGGTAGTGTGGGTAGTTCTGCTTGGAGGCCAATAATACCTCACTTAGGTAATATACCGGCCTTTGTACCGACTTACCATCTTCATCTCGTTCCACAATAACTACCGCACTTATGACTCTGTTTGTGGCTGCCACATAGAGTAGCATAGGCTCTTTTGACAATGGAGAAGCCAAGATTGGTGCCGTAACCAACATCTGTTTTAACTCATGAAAGGCACTATTGGCCTGAGGTGTCCAGGTGAACTTGTCGGATTTTTTCATCAATTGATACAAAGGTAATGCTTTTTCACCTAGCCGACTCACGAACCGACTCAAGGAGGCGAGATACCCAGTAAACTTTTGTACATCATTTAGGCATTTTGGCAGTTCCATTCTTTTAACTGCTCTGATCTTAGTCAGATTCGCCTCTATACCTCGGCTAGATACGAGGAAACCGAGTAATTTTCCAGCCGACACACAAAAGGTACATTTTTCCGGTTTAAGTTTTATTCGGAACCTTCTCAGGTTCGTGAATGTCTGCCGAATATTTTCTAGGAGCATGTTGCTCTCTTTGGTTTTTATAACCACATCATCAACATATACTTGTACATTCTTCCCAATTTGGTCATGCAAACATTTTTGCATGAATCTCTGGTATGTGGCTCCTGCATTACGCAGACCGAATGGCATGGTGCGATAACAATAAGCCCCATACAGGGTGATAAACACAGTCTTTATTTGATCAGCCGGGTTTAACGATATCTGGTGAAAACCATAATACGCGTCTACAAATAATAACAGCTCACAGCCTGCGGTCGAATCAATGACTTGGTCTATCCTAGGTAAAGGAAATGGATCTTTGGGACACACCTTATTAAGGTTCGTGTAATCGATGCACATTCGATATACGACAGCTACATTTGGGTCATCCTTTTTCTTTTCTACCAACACCGGATTTGATAGCCAATCCGGATGAAGCACTTCCATGATAAACCCGGCTGCAAGGAGCCGAGCTATCTCATCCCCTATTATTTTTCTCCCGTCTTCAGCGAAGCGGTGGAGAGGTTGCTTCACCGGCCTTTCTGCTGGACTTACATGCAAAGAGTGCTCACCCAACTCCCTCGGTACACCTTGTAGGTCCTGTGTTGACCACGCAAAGATATCTCGATTCTCATGGAGGAAGTTGGTGAGCTCTCTTTCCTATTTTCCATCTAGGCCAGCACCAATCGTGATGCTACGCTCTGGGAATTGATCATCGATCTGGATCTTTTTTGTCTCCTTAGTCGGCTGGAAAGATACACTTCCGTGCGGGTTGGCCAGTGCCGGCATATTAAGCTATGCCGACTGAGCCAGAGCTGCCACCACCTGAATTCTTCTTTTCTCCTTTGCAATTACCAATGACTCAGCCAGATTTGACCCAGCTGAAGCACATTCCATTGATTTTCTACAATCTCCAGCCACTTTTATTACCCCTTGAGGTCCTGGCATCTTCATTTTCAAGTAACTAATATGACAGCTGCTCATAAATTTAGCCAATGCTGTGAAGGGAATATGCCCGAGAGGCAATAATAAAGTGGTTATTATCATATTCCTTATTTATGATAAAAGTTTATTTTACATGCTCTAATTGTATTAATACGGAAACGTTAATACATGTGTGTTTAATAAACAAAAATGAAGTTCCTAGTTATGCCTCTCTTATAAACTAGCTCGTTGATTAACATGATGATCATAGGTTTCCTGATCATGGACATTGGATGTTGTTAATAACAAGGTCACAACATTAGTGTAATGGTATGATGAACATTCATCCGAAGTATAGCATTACGATCAAAGTCATTGAGTTTATATTGCTATAACAACTTACGAAGTGATCCTAATCCTTAGACCATGAGATCATGTCAATCACTAACACCGTAAGAGTTTCTTGATAACATCAAACGTCACACCGTAACAGGGTGATTATAAAGATGGATTCAGAACTAATAAAGTGTTATTTTGAGGCTCATGGATCGAGAGTGGAATTTGTTCATCCCGATGACGGATAGATATGCTCTGGGCCCTCTTGGTGATATCACATTGATTAGCTTGCAAGCAAGTGATTTGATCACTAGAATGTTATATCACGGGAACAAAAAAAGAGTGCATGTCAATAACGAGATCAAACTAGGTATGGAGATACCGATGATCGAATCTCGGACATGTAATATAGCGCGAAACAAAGGGATTAAGATACTAGCGTAAAAGGTTCCGACGATCACAAGAAAGTCATCGTTGAATGTGTGGGAGTCAGTATGGGTCTCCAGATCCCGCTTCTGATTATTGATCCGAGAGGGGTCTCGATCATGTCCGCATTATTCACCAACCGTAGGGTGACACACTTAAGAGACACCGACATCCATTTGGAGCAAAAGTTTCATGCCGAAAAGAAAAGGAAAGCACAGGAATTTATTTCACTAGACATCGAAACTGTTTCGGTTGAAATTGCTGAAACTGGTTCTGCATGTGAAATGGAATACTAGCAAGGGGTTTTATGTGAATGTTTGTTAATTAAAGTAATTAACAAAATTCTGAATAAATAAATAAAAGTGTTTTATTTAAATGAGAGCTTGCATTAAATTTGGTGGAAATTTAATGCATGTGAGTGGATTTTTGAGTGGAGGCTTTTTAATGGGAGTGGAGGCTTTTCATTTTGAGTGGGAGCTCCACCCACATGAACGTGGAAGAGGTGGGGGCAGCCCCCATGGCTGGGCGCCATGCCCCATGGGTGCCCCCCCTCTCCCCTATAAAAGGCCCCCCTCTCCTCCTCTCAAAGCACACCTCCTCGTGAAGGATCTCTCTCCCCCTCTAGAATTTATCCCCCATGGTCTCAGACTAGCGAGATACATGTTCCCGGTGACTTTTCGGGAAGAAAGAGTTGTGCTTCCGCTGCATTGCTGGAGCGAGGAGGCGGAGGTTGCTCGGTGCCTCGAACGTGTGTGCGACAACGGATGCGCTACTGTTTTGCGGCGCTAGGACTTCCTCTCGATCTTGAGATCGGCAAGAGATCGTCTACATCAACCACGAGTTTGGACTCGTTAAGCTTTGTCGGTCTTAAAGGGTATGTTCTCTACGGATATACATCCGCCCGTTGTTTGTATCTAGTAGATAGATCTTGGTACATAGTTGTTCCCATCGTAGGAAATTTTTTGTTTTCTATGCTGCGAACCCTACAGTGGTATCAGAGCCGGATCTATGCGTAGCTACTTTGCACGGGTAGTACACATATGAGTATGTGGACGATGATGATCATTTTATTGCTTCTTAGTTGTACTTTGGATATTGGTGGCATAGTGGGATGAAGCGGCCCGGACAAACTTTACATGTGTGCGCACATGAGACCTGTTCCACGCTTGACATGGAACTAGTTTTGCATAAGTGGCTAGCGGGTGTCTGTCTCTCCTACTATAGTCAATATCTAATTTGCAATGATTTGTCAACAATTTGGTTATCCTCGTTGTGGTTCATGTTCGTAGGTAAGAACGGTTCTATCTTCGAAAGCCCTAAGCCACATAAAACTTGCAATGGATAAATTAGAGGCGTCTAGTTTAGATTGTTGCTGGGCTAGTGTTATGATATGGTGATGTTGTAAGTAGAAGTATGAGATGATACTCTTACAACACACATAACGTGTAATCTCCATAGACCTTGGACTTACACATATAGGTATGATAGTGATCATACCACGGTGCACATGATGGAGATCATATGCGGGAACCATATCATTTCACTTATAAACATGTGATGTTTTGATTACATCTTATATTGCTTGTTTGGCGTTTTATTAGCATAATAAGATGATCCCTCATTTAGATATCAAGATAAAAATGTGTTCTTCCTTAAGTATGCACTAACAATGTTTCATCGCTTCAAGACATCACGTGATGATCGGGTGTACTTGAATCCACGAGCATATCTCGGGTGCAAGACAGTTACACACGCGAATACTAAGGTTCTTACTTGGCGAGCCTAGCATGTACAGACATGGCCTCGGAACACGGACCAAAATGTTAAGCATGAGTCATATGTTTTGATATGATGACCATTTGATGCTCGCCTTTGAAGCTATACCGACTCACATGATGATCGGACTTGGTGTAGTGGATTTGCTTCATGTAATCATCAAAAAGACACGAGGGATGTCGTTTTTGAGTGGGAGTTCATTTCTAATTTGGATTAGTAGAATTCAATTTATCATAAATTAAATCAAAGTGAATTTGCATTATTTGTTGTAGTCATTGGCATTCGTTCACCACCTTATGCATAGTTGTAATTGAGATAACAGAACTATAGAATTCTGGATATATACTTTACGAATTGGTATCGTATTGAGTTGAGTGTCAATCTAAAGTTTAAAGTCCTATTGTAAACTTTCAGCAAATTCTATTTACTCCGTGAAATTTAATAGTTGGTATTAAATCGAGAGTAACAATTCCAGTGTTAGTATCTTAAGTATCATGTTTGCCTCCATGATTCTTGATTGTTTTAATATCAAGTTTATCTAGGAGCTGAAAGAATTGTTTCATAAACCATCATGTGTGGCAGATATAACGATATCTGAAACAATGTTTTGGTTGCAAAATGATAGAGTATAATATATGTTCTCATATTGGATGAGAATTTACGAAGGTTGGAGATGCTAGACAGCCTAATCATCCAAAAAGGGTTTTGGAAAGTAATGTTATACTCACGATTCGCCTTTATAAGCTATAGTAGCTTGATCATGAAAGTCGTCATGATAAGGATGAATATAAGATGTATGTAAAGTGTTTACTACACTAAAAGATTACTAAAGAATGGATTTTGAAAGAATACCGATCATTTTGATGATGGTGATCTCCTTCAAAGTGCAAGTCCAAAGGTATTATTATTTGAATATACACGCTTTGGACTATGTGTCATGTATATGGCACCACTTTTGATGTTGATAAATTCTTTTAAAAAGGAAAAGGAAATGCTGAAAGAGAATCTATGAAATATATTTGGCAGAAAAGAAAAGATTGGAAATATCCAATTTAGGTATATGGATGATATACATGTTATGGTTGTATTCTTTGCTTGTTAAACAATGTGGTTCTTGGGTATTGGATACCAAATTGGTTGGTATGAAATTTCATACGGAACAACGCAATTAATGAACCACAATGGCCTAAGTAACTAGCAAGAGAATATGTGATGATGTTCATCAAAAACAAACAAACCGTTCTTTGTATTTCTCGTTTACATCAAAGCTTGACTTCAAGATTTGTTTTAATAATTGTTATTTGAATCAGGTATTATGAGAACAAAGGTTGTTCAAATAATTACCGTATTCGATATAAGATGGATGATTTACAAATCTAGTTGGAGAAATCACATCCATAAAACCTAATGCTAAAATGTCGCAAGACAAATGATTGAAAGATCACTTACAAAGTGACATCGCTGTTTAAATTATATTGGAAAAGAAAACATGAAAAATCTCCATATTCATGGATTTTTGGAGTCTTTGATTTGATCAAGTGATGCTTGTGAGACTTTCCACGTGATAATTAAAACTTCGTTCAAAGGCCAAAGAAGAACGAATGACTAAAATATTGGAATTTATACATATCGATGTATGTAGTCCATTATGTATAGTCGTAAGCGATGGATTTCAACTTCATATTCTTTCTCCGGAAATTTGAGTGAATATTCACTTAATGAGAAAGAAGTATGAAATATTTGAAAAACATTTCAAAGACTTTCAAGATGAAGTGGAAAATCATTGTAACAAGAAAAATAAATGAATTATGATTTGATCATAAAGGGATTTATTTGAGTTACAAGTGTAACAAGAAAAATAAATGAATTATGATTTTATCATAAAGGGATTTATTTGAGTTGCAAGTTTAGCAAAACACCTAGATTTACATCTCCCGAAACACCATAGGAGTATGGAGTATTTGAGATTTGTAATGAAACCTAGTTTGACATGGTTGGATCAAATGTGTTATTTATAAAACTGCCATTATGTTTTAAAATATTAAAGCTTTAGAGACTACCGCTTTTACACTGAAAAGAGCTCCATATTGATCTATTGAAATGACACCATGGAAGTTATGGTTTGGGGTAAAACCCAAGTTGTCATTTATTAAATTTTAGTATGCTAAAAATAAGTAAGATATTTACAACCGAAGTCGGATGAGCATGTCTTTGTAGGTTATTTCGAATAACAATTGGTTATTCCTCCATAACACCGAGGACAAAGGGGTTTGTCGCTTGAAATATGAAGTTTCTTGAAGAAGGAATTTTTCGTAAAAGTTAAGTGGGAGGACAATAGAAATTTGATAAGGTTAACGAACCTTAGCTATATGTGCCGAAAGGCATGGCCGAAATCGTTCCGAAGGCTGCCATAATGCTCATAGCTTATGTGCCTCAAAGGTTGTGGTCACGGAGATCTAAGTTCCTATTGAACCAAGTAGGTCGGTTAAACAATCAAATGCTAAGATTTGAGAGTAAATCATTATTGTTTGACAATGATGAACCGAATACATACAAAGAAGCGATGATGGGCCCTGACTCCGTCAAATCGCTTGAAGCCATAAAATCTGTGATAGTTCCATACACGATAAATCAAGTTTTGAACTTGGAAGACCCTCCGGAAAGGTGTAAAAACCTATCAGTCGTATTTGGATCTATAAAGAAACAGACATGGATGTTTCACATCTATGAAATAGTCGACATGTCGTAAAGTATTTTATGACAATGTTCAAGGAGTTGACTATGACAAGATTTGATCTTTCATAGCGATATTTAGTGCGACGGATTAAAGTAGCAACCACTACATATAATTTGTTATATGGTAGATGAATAAACAAAACAAAGTTCTTTTAATAGAATGGTTACCTAGGACGTGTACATGACACGATCCAAAGGGTTTTGTTAATTCAAAGGATGCTAAAAGGGGCATGCAAACTTCAATTGTTGAAGTAAGCATCGCGGAGTTGGAATCTTCACCGTGATGAAAAAGTGTTTTCATCAGGAGACGATGAAGATGCTTGCATTTGCAAGAAATTAAGTGGGAGTGCTAAGACATATTTCTAATACATTATGTGGAGGACATCTTGTTGATTAGAAATGATGTATCTTTTATTGATAGAGGTTAAGAATTTCATTTTTATGAAATACTTAGGCAAAACCCGAATATTTAGCGCAAATGTCTATAGTGGATAGACTATGATGCTAATATGGTTGTGCCAAACGTACATATATGAGATATTGAAGGAGTTCAATATAGAAACAACAAGAAACGGTTCTTGTCACATGGAAAAGAATTGAATCAAGATTCAAGTGTATCGACACTTGATAAGTGAAACAAGATTCATGTGCTTTGACACTTGATGAGTGAAATCACGAGAATGTTTTGATCAATCATACCATGATATGTACACATCCAGATATGTCCTATGCTCTAAATGTTATGAGCATATACCAGAATGAATCATAAAATGATCATTGGACGATAGTAAGAATATTCTTATGATCTTTTGGAAGAACTAAGAATATATTTGTGTAGAGGTGACAAACAATTACAAATAGTTCATTGTAAAGAGTTACATTGATACTAGTTTTGTCACAAGGTACAAATTAAGTTTATCTCAATTTAAACTATGGGTGGCACAATGTAATGGAAAGGATATTCCATGATGGATTTGAAAGAGTTCCATAGTTAAGACATTGTGACGAATACTACAACAAAAGGCTAAGTATATGACTGCTATAGTAGCAGCAAAGGAGGGAATTTGTGTCAAGTAGTTTGTTATCAAACTAAGGTGTGGTTCGCAATGGGCTAACACTAAAGATATATTGTACGACAATAGTATCGACGTGTTTTAACCCCAAGGAACTAAAGGTCTCACCAAAAGACCAAATTTATATAATGCCATCTCATTGGAGAATGAGTGATGCGTGGAGACGCAAAGACATGCAAATACACACGGACCTGAAGCGTCAGATCTGTAGATTATGTTAACCAATTGCAATTGCGTATATGGAACACCAGAAAGCCATACGTGTTCAATACGCAAGGTTTTCAAACTAGATTATTGTCTCTAGTGCAAGTGGGAGACTCAAGGGAATATGCCCGAGAGGCAATAATAAAGTGGTTATTATCGTATTCCTTATTTATGATAAATGTTTATTTTACATGCTCTAATTGTATTAATACGGAAACGTTAATACATGTGTGTTTAATAAACAAAAAGGAAGTTCCTAGTTATGCCTCTCTTATAAACTAGCTCGTTGATTAACAAGATGATCATAGGTTTCCTGATCATGGACATTGGATGTTGTTAATAACGAGGTCACAATATTAGTGTAATGGTGTGATGAACATTCATCTGAAGCATAGCATTACGATCAAAGTCATTAAGTTTATATTGCTGTAACAACTTATGAAGTGATCATAATCCTTAGACCATGAGATCATGTCAATCACTAACACCGGAAGAGTTTCTTGATAACATCAAACGTCACACCGTAACAGGGTGATTATAAAGATGGATCAAAACTAATAAAGTGTTATGTTGAGGCTCATGGATCGAGAGTGGAATTTGTTCATCCCGATGACGGATAGATATGCTCTGGGCCCTCTCGGTGATATCACATTGATTAGCTTGCAAGCAAGTGATTTGATCACTAGAATGTTATATCACGGGAACGAGAAAAGAGTGCATGTCAATAACAAGATCAAACTAGGTATGGAGATACCGATGATCGAATCTCGGACATGTAATATATCGCAAAACAAAGGGATTAAGATACTAGCGTAAAAGGTTCCGACGATCACAAGAAAGTCATCGTTGAATGTGTGGGAGTCAGTATGGGTCTCCAGATCCCGCTTCTGATTATTGATCCCAGAGGGGTCTCGATCATGTCCGCATTATTCACGAACCATAGGGTGACACACTTAAGAGACACCGACATCCATTTGGAGCAAAAGTTTCATGCCGAAAAGAAAAGGAAAGCGCAGGAATTTATTTCACTAGACACCGAAACTGTTTTGGTTGAAATTGCTGAAACTGGTTCTGCATGTCAAATGGAATACTTTTTTTTGAGCACAAACAGTAGGGAAAATCCCTACTGTGACATTTTTTCATTTATAAAGCCGAGGTGGCTGATATTTACAGATTTATTATTACAAGGTCAGGGGGAGGGATTCACAAAGTGTCTAGCCATTGTGTCATCCCTTCTCTAAGGCTAGGTTTAGCTCTATGCATAATCAGTGAGAAAGCTTCCTTGAACATGGATAGACATCTGTCTTGGCTGATATTCTCCAGGTCAAAGATAATTTTGTTTCTATGGTTCCATAAACTCCAGCATCCTATAATAAGAACTTCTCTGAAACAGATGGAGTTTTGTCTTTGTTTCCCTTCCAGCAACATTTCGATGAGTGGTAGACTTGTGTCCCATTCAATATTCATTTTCCACCACAGATTTTGACTGAAATCGCATTCAAAAAATAGGTGCATGAGTCTTTCTGGCTGATCGTTTTGTCCATCATCGCAGAGAACACAGTTACTGTCTTCCACATAAAAAAAATTTGAGCATCATTGCTTTAGTGTTGAGCCTGTCCAGGAGTAGGAGCCAGAAAAAGAATTTATGCTTGGATAGGCAGCAGGATTTCCATATCCATTTAAAAGGAGGTGGAGCTTCTGGTGGATCCAAGATGGCTTCATAAAATTTTTTGGTAGAGAAAACATCCCCCCATGGGAGAATCCACTTGTCACAATCATTCAGTCTGTACATACTCTGAGTAATATTCTGCAGCTCATTAAACTGTTGCATTGCAATGTCTGACAGAGGCCAATGAAAAATATCCATAGGATCACTTTGATCAGCTGAGTAGCACACTGCAGGGTAATATCTTGATTTTTGGCAAACGAGTGGAGTTGAGGGAATTTGTTTTGGAGGGTGGTGTCCTTCCACTTATCTTTCTAGAGAAGAAAGGTGCTACTATTACCTGTCAAACAGGTAGCATATTGTTTGAATGTGTCAATGTGTGCTGAACAGTCTCTCCACCAGAATGATCCTTTGGTAGCTCTACCCTGGGGCAGCTTTCCATCCTTATAATGCGCTTCCCAAATGAGCTTGACCCAGGGGATATCTTTATTATTGAAGAATTGGAATAAAAACTTAATAATGAGAGCTTGATTTTGTGTTCTTAGATTAAGTACTCCAAGTCCCCCATTCTTTTTGGGGAGACAGACAATATCCCAATTTGCAAGACATTTCCCACTTTTCTGAATATCTTTGTTGTTCCATAGGAAGATCCTGCAAGATTTTTCCACATGGTCTGTGATTGTCAGGTGTACCATAAGAGTGCTCATAGAAAAGATGGGCATGGCAGAAATGGTGGATTTGATGAGCATAAGTCTGCTTGAATAAGACAATAAATTAGCCAGGCCAGATAATCTTTTGTCCACTCTGTTTACTATGAAGATCAAGTCATCAATTTTTGGTTTAGACGTCCCCAAAGGCAAACCAAGGTATGTAAAAGGCATACTCTCAGTTCTGCAGTTAATGCAATTAGCCAGTTCCTGACATCTTTCATTTGATATATTGATAGGTGCCATGGATGTTTTTTGGAAGTTCACTTTCAGTCCAGTGGAGTTTGAGAACTTGTCCAATATAGCTTTTAATTTTATAAGCTGATCTTGGTCGGCAGGGAAGATGATAAGAGTGTCATCAACATATTGTAATATAGGGTACTTTTGTCCATAAGATCTGTCAAGTGGGATTCTAATTTCCCCATCTGTCCAGGCTTTGTTTATAACAATTTGCAGCAGTTCAGAAACCAAGACAAAGAGAATGGGTGATAGAGGGTCACCCTGCCTGACCCCTCTCAAACATTTTATGGATTTTCCAGGAACTCCATTAAGGATGATGGATGTGGTGGCAGTATTTAAGATAGAAGAAATCCATGTGATAAACTTATCTCCAAATCCAAAATGTTTCATCATGGCAATGATGGATTTATGGTCCACTTTATCAAAGGCCTTTTCAAAGTCGATTTTGAGGACTACCACTTCTTTTTTGGATTTGTGGCAAATGTCAAGATATTCAAAAGCCCAAGCAAGACAATCCTATATGTTCCTAGTCTTAATAAAGCCATATTGGTTTTGATGAATCAGAGGAATAATGACTTTTTGGAGCCTGTTGGCAATGAGTTTAGTGATGATCTTTAAAGCTGAGTTGACCAATGAGATTGGTCTGAAATCAGAGCAGGTAGTAGGACCATCAGTTTTTGGGATAAGAGTGATATAGGCAGTGTTAATACTCTGTAAATTCAAATTTCCTTCATGGAAGGCAGAGCATAATTGATAGAATTGTTGTTTGATAGTCTCCCAATGTTTTTTGATAAAGTGACCATTGAAACCATCAGATCCTGGAGACTTGTTATTTGGTAAATGTATAACTACATAATTGATCTCCTCCTCCGAGAAAGGGGCTTCCAGTTCCAACAAATCCGAGTTTAGAACATTTGTGTTGAGTTGAAACAGCATATCAAGATTCTCAGTTTTACCCAGTCTATCTTTGAAATATTGCCAGAGTATTGCAGCTTTTTGTGTATGTTCAATGACTATCCTTCCATCCTCTATTGTTAGGCTGGCAATAAAGTTATTTCTATAGTTTCTAGTAGCCACAACATGAAAGAACTTAGTGTTCTCATCCCCAAGTTTAGCCCATTTTATGTTTGCTCTATTCTTCCAATATTTTCTTTTGGCCTCCAGCAGTAACATAATGTGTTTCTTGAGTATTTTCTTGAAATTTCTCTCAATATTGGATAGTTTCCTTTGTTCTTCAATTCCATCCATGAATGCAGCCACATAGCAGCAGTTGTCAATGAGTTTTCCCAGTTGTGAGAGATTCCTGCTCCATTTTTTCAGTGCATGTCTGAGGTTTCTAAGTCTGGCAGTGATATCTTGTGCAGCATTTTTATATACACCTCTATTGTGCCAATTGGTAGTAACCACTTCTTGAAAACCCGCAAAATCCATCCAATAATCCTCAAATCTGAATATATTGCTTTTTGGTATAGAGCTGCCAACCTTTATCTATATAGGTAAGTGGTCTGATGTTAGATGAGACAGAGGGATGGCCATTGTGTCTGGGTAGGTAGTAGTCCATTCAGCAGAGGTAAAAATCCAGTCCAGCCTTTCTAGTAGTGGGTCATGCTGCATATTGCTCCATGAAAAGGATCTGCCTTTCAAGGGGATTTCTTCAAGATTAAGGTGTTGAATGATGTTGTTGAAAAGAAGCATGTTGTTGTTATCCCCTCCTGGTCTATTTCTGTTGTTGGGGGTTCTCATAAGGTTGAAGTCACCAAGAATCATCCAGTGTTCATATTCATCATGATTAAGAGAGAAAAGCCAATTGGTGAAATGTCCCCTACCAGCAGCAGTAGTGGGCCCATAGACATTAGTGATAACCCATTTATCAGTGTCGATATTACATGTGAATTCCATAGTAATCTCAAATTGCTGTTGATGAAGAACAATGCCTGTAAATTAAGTACCAATCCATATGATAATAAGTCCACCAGAGTTGCCAATTGATGGGACAAAAGAAAATTTATTGAATCTCCTAGGACAGAAATTTCTCAGGTAGGCTTGATCAAACAGCTCTCTTTTGGTTTCCTGTAAACAGATGATACTGCAGTTGCTTTCTTCAATTTTCCTGTATAAGTCATCCCATCTAATTTTTGAGTTAATTCCTCTCACATTCCAGTCTAAGATAGCCCAGGTTCTATTCATTGAAATCAATGGATTGACAAGTTACTTTATGAGAATACATCAATAAAGTAAGTCCAGTCATATACAGATGATTGCAGTGAGAGTGGAGCAGCATAGCAGACTGGGGAACATAATGACAAATCCAATGTGGTGCTAGTCTGGGAAATTGCTCCCAGGAAATTTTCAAATATACTGGTGATCCATGAAGCGAGGTAGTTGGAGTGTTCAGGTCCCAGTTCTCTTCCTGTCCAATATTGCTTTTGGTGGTATAATTAGAGATAGATTCATGGTGCTTATCATGGTATATAGTAGGGTAGGAGTAGGTGAGAGAGTCCAGAGTGAATAAATAGGCCCAGTAAATGATGTCAATAACAGTAGTTGGTTCATATGTTGGAAATATTCGTTTTCTAAAGCAGGTGTTAGAGACAACATGAATAGAAAGCCAGATAACTGCACCACAATAAGTCTGATAAAGCTTGCATATACGTTGAAACAAATATTGACTAAGGGAGCTGCTGCAAAGGGAAATAAAGCAGCACAATACTCTGGAAGGGAAAATTAAACTAAGGATAACTAGGCAGTTTTCATCCGGCCTGCCATCAGCCAGGAAGCAAACAAGATCACACACTATCATAGGAACTGTCATAGCCCAGGGCATCGGCAGAGACCGCAGTATGTGGCATCTGACAAAGACCAGTTCCAATGGCCTGAATGGTGTCCAGTGGGAGCAGAGGAGGTGGTGGGGCATCTTCATTGATGGCCACAGCTTCAAATCTATGTGACAGGTCTGTAGGTTGTACATGGGTGACTTCCTGAATATCTTCATCTCCATCGACAGTCACATCAGCATCAAAACCAGCAGCCATAGCACTCTGTTTGTCTCTGAATCCACCTAGATAGTTGGCATTTCTAGTGCTTCTGCGGACAGGGACCACCTCAGTAGCCACCTTGGACTTCTTCCTTCTCTTGGGGCCAACATCTGGCAGCTCTTCCACCCTAGCTTCATCCTCTGAAATCTCAATCACTTCTCTGAAAGCAGGCATAGGTGCAGGCATGTTGATATCAGCCTGAATTTGTAAGTAGCATTTCGACCATTCCATGGTGTTCCTCCACATTCACAATCTTGCTAGCAATCGATGATCTTAACACCAGCAAGCCTTGGAATCAACTCGTTAGCATTGATCATAGTGGACTCGATCAGTCCCTTCAGGATGTTGACAGCATCAGTAGCATGTAAGTCTTGAGGAGGAGTAGGTGGGTTGTTCAGGTCAGGAATAGCCTCCTCAGCTTGATGTACACCATCTCCATGGAAAGCCGCCATATCCTCCTGCTGCTGTTGTGCTGGTGCCTGACCTTGAGCACCCTGCCAGATATCATCAAAACCCATTGGAAGGGGGTGAGGGCTAAGGTTGCCAGGAGGAATAGGATCTTCATCTGCACCCATCTCGCCAATCAGTGAACGAGATATGATGTAAGTGGGGCAGGTCCAGGAGTCTCCATGCCCTTTGTCATTGTTGTTCTGCATCACTACAATACTCAGGGGGAGAGAATCAATATCATATGGTCTGATCTTCACTAGGATCCTGGCTTTGTTGGAGCAGTCCTTGTTCCACACAACAAATCTACCAAGGTCATAGTTCTGACAACCGTATCCACATCCCAGCACTCTAATGGGTAGTTAACTAACATGAGCCAGCATTCATGGGTGAAAACAGCATCTCGGTGGTTGATGCCTTTGTTCTGAGGCAGGAAGCGAAGCACAGACTCGCCAATGTAGTGGGGACTGGTGTCAATGGCAGTATCTCTCTCAGCAACGCTATGGAACTGAATCAGGGCAGCACCTTGACCGCATCTGGAGGTGGATTTCACCCCCCAGCCCTTGCCATCGAGGAAGTATTCAATCAGAGCCGAAGTGGCGATGAAGTCATCAGCAGGTTGCTCAGGTGCCAGGGTAGCAATGCACCAGTCATCGCAGACACGGGGGAGTTCACCTCCTACCACCACATGGCTCCTTTTAACACGAAGATGACCAGCAGGCAGAATCTCCATGCCAGGTGGAAGTAGTGGGTAGGGATCCCAGGGGAAATTCGCCATAGGTGGAAATTGGGAAGAGGATGGTGTCGAGGTTGGCTGTGGAATAATGGGATTCTGAACAGAATTTGTCGTAGGGTATTTATTCTTGATACGATAGATTAGATTGCGATTTCTGTTAGCATAGGATATGCATTGCCTCGCTACATGACCATAATAATAACAGCTGCGGCATCTAATCTGGTTGGAACAGGTGCGGGATAAGTGCCCAGTAGCTAAACATCTGCTGCAATTTAAAATCAGTTGAGATATTCCAGGTGGATTCAGATGGGAGGGGTAGATAACCGGGGGTGCACTGCGAGTAGGATCACGTGGCTTAACTACATATGAAGATCTGACAGTGGGAGCACTACACACGGATCGTGGGCCGGCAGGCTGAGGTGTCCCAGTATTCAAAGAAAGGCTACCGTTGGTTTTGGGCACCTGTAACCTGAGACGCGCTGAGTGATCATGAACACCCGATGAACTGACCATATCCGAGTAACTGCTTGCATGATTGGTAGGTGTAGTATTGATCCTAGATTTAGAGTCAAGATTCAGTGGTACGCATCGGAGTGGTACCTTTTTTCGGTAGATGAGTTTAGTAATTCTGCCAGTCGGGGTTTTTTTCTTCTGTATCACTGTCCACTCCTGATCACATTCACGGATCCAAGATTTTTCTTCAGAAATCCAATTCGGACCACCAGATCCCCATAGATGGAAAAAGCATTTGAATTCCTTTTCACTGTAAACCTTTTTCCTCTGAATTAAAAAACCCACAGCTTTTGAACAGACCGAAAAACGAAAGACTCTTCCAGAGAGGTGTTGGACATCTAATTCATCAAATGCCGCTCCGATGCATGCCGAGAGGGCCAGTGCGACATTGATCTTGGAAAGGCGGAAGGATGACCTTCCAAAGGAGACCACTAGGAAGAAACACGAGGAAGAGGAGACAGGGTTATTCGGCGTAGAGAAGAGATCACGAACCTTCGCACGGATGGCATGGCCCGACGAGAAATCCAGGGAATGGGCAATGGATAGGGGATCCCCGAAGGGATCATAGGTTGCCATTCACCAGGATCAGATCGTCGATGCGAGATCGCCATGGGAGTCGCTCGAGAGGTGGAGGTGGTTGGACATTTTTCTATTAGGGGTTTGGAACAGGTGGCAAGGGGTTTTATGTGAATGTTTGTTAATTAAAGTAATTAACAAAATTCTGAATAAATAAATAAAAGAGTTTTATTTAAATGAGAGCTTGCATTAAATTTGGTGGAAATTTAATGCATGTGAGTGGATTTTTGAGTGGAGGCTTTTTAATGGGAGTGGAGGCTTTTCATTTTGAGTGGGAGCTCCACCCACATGAATGTGGAAGAGGTGGGGGCAGCCCCCATGGCTGGGCGCCATGCCCCTTGGGTGCCCCCCTCTCCCCTATAAAAGGCCCCCCTCTCCTCCTCTCAAAGCACACCTCCTCGTGAAGGATCTCTCTCCCCCTCTAGAATTTATCCCCCATGGTCTCAGACTAGCGAGATACATGTTCTCGGTGGCTTTTCGGCAAGAAAGAGTTGTGCTTCCGCTGCATCGCTGGAGCGAGGAGGCGGAGGTTGCTCGGTGCCTCGAACGTGTGTGCGACAACGGATGCGCTACTGTTTTGCGGCGCTAGGACTTCCTCTCGATCTTGAGATCGGCAAGAGATCGTCTACATCAACCACGAGTTTGGACTCGTTAAGCTTTGTCGGTCTTCAAGGGTATGTTCTCTACGGATATACATCCGCCCGTTGTTTGTATCTAGTAGATAGATCTTGGTACATAGTTGTTCCCATCGTAGGAAATTTTTTGTTTTCTATGCTGCGAACCCTACATGCTTGCCATCCGAGTAAAGCGTGATAGCAACTTTCCAGATCCACCACTTCATACTCCAGATTCTCCGGTCGACAATTCTCTCTCGTGCCGAATAATACATCTACTCGTACTTTCCCAATGGGTTCGCACGAGACCCGGAACTATCCCATGGAATGTGGTCCTTGTTGGCTGCAGCATATTCGGAGTTATTCCGAGCTTATGCATTGTGTCTTTGTACATTATGTTGATGCTACTCCCATTATCTATGAGCACCTTTGAGAACCTCACATTGATGCTCAGCCCAACAAATGTCGGGTCCAGTACTAAGGCATATGATCCTGGATTTGGCATTACCTTTGGGTGATCCCTTATGCTCCAGGTTATCTCTTGATCAGACCATGGCACATATCTCGGCACTGCCGGCATAACTGCATTCACTTCCATATGCCGGCACTGTACACTCTGTTTGTCTTGTTGTTCTGATGTGAACACACAGTAGGACCGGTGATGCTCCCTGTAGTCATTGCATCCATTGTTCCCGCGGTTTCCCCTCCATCTTGGTTATGATTTGTCACCTGGTGCACAACATCCCTCCGATCCGGGTTCTCATACCTCAGAGGAGGTGGTGGTAACATGAGCTATTGCGCATTCCCCCAGTTAACTGTGGCTGCTTCTGGTGATGTGCTTGATGCGGTGGTGCTTGCATAGCCGCCGGGTTTCCCATCGCACTTTTCATCCAGGCGCATTGGCGAGTTGTGTGAATGGCTGGCTTGGCTGGGTTTGGCGTCTGGAATTTACATGGATAATCTAACATGGATTCAAACGTGTACTTCGGCCTTTCTTGCCATTGTTTCTTCTATTCGGGTGTCCACTGCTTCTTCCCCTCGTTCCTCGGCGTCCACTGCTGAGGACCATTCTTCTGCCGTTGATTGTTCTCATGACTTGGTTGATCCTGCACAACCGTTGCCACTTGATTAGAACTGTATTTGTAATCTGGCCTCTCATCTAGTATTCTTCCTTTGTAATCATTGCGTTCCGATGATCTAGCACCATCCCGAGCATAATGATCCTGTTGCTCGCGATGTTCTGCCGACATTAACTCTGGTTGAGTCGGATCACCCAAGGCATATGAATTAGCCACTCTGATTGTTTCAGCCAATGTGGTTGGCATATCTCTCTGCAACCTCTGCCACAATATGCTTCCATATCTGCACCCCTGAGCGAACCAGGCAATTGCTTGAAATTCGATAACTCCCTTGCATGAGTTTCTGAGGTTACACCACTGAGTCAGGAATTCTCTATCTGTTTCATTCGGCTTCTGTTTGCACATAGCAAGCTATTGTGGCCTGTTTGACCTCTTATATGTGCTGGTGAAATTACTAACAAACATTTCCTAAAAATCTAGCCAACAATTGATACTTCCTATTGGCAAATTATACAGCCAGACTCTGGCCGGTCCTTCCAACATCTGTGGCATGTATCTTACTGCCCATCTTAATTTTCTCCTGCTATTTTCACGGCTGTGGCATAATTAATTAGCCAATCTTGTGGCTTCGTGCTCCCATTGTATGTTTTCATGCCCCTTGCTAGCTGAAAGTTCGGCACTGGCGGTTCGCCCATAATCCGAGGTCCGAAACACGCCGGGCCGGGTGGGCCCTGTTCTTCCAACAGCTCGGACCGATACAGCCTATCCAACTTCAATCTTGCGTCAGTTGACGGCAAGTTTCTATAGATAGCTCTATCATGCATCCCATAGTGCTTTTGCCCACCATGTTCTGCATACTCCATCTCCGAGTAACCATCGTTATATCTGTCATTTGCCTGATTATGTGGAGCTGGTATTGCTTCTCGTTCTTGCCGAGGTTCATACCTCGGCTGGTGATCCTGCGGAGGGTATCTCCTTCCTTCCACCGGGTTATTGTTCTCATGGTTTCCCCTTCCGAGGTTTCCGTGCTCTCTGTTTGCACGGTCGGGGTTTCTTTCACCGCTATTACCTCGGATTCCATTGCCTTTATTCTCATTGATCATCCCGGGCATCGCCGGGTCATATGGAACAATTTGCTTGTTTCTCTTTCCCGAAGTTACTGCTTTGTCTTTCGCGCATTGTTTCCGGGTGAGGATGCCGCTGCCGCAGATAATGCGGGGGCAGCTCCTGCCGAATGAACCATGCGGGAAGCTCCTGGCTTTGCCGAGTTAGCCCAGAGTATTTCCTCATTCTGCTAGTTCTCAATGCGTACTAGCTCATTCACTCTTTCTTACTGCTTTTGCCGGGCTTCCCCGCTTAATCCCTCCAATTCCAGGGCCGCTGCATTTGCAGCCCTAAGGTTTTTTGCCGGGGTACTATGCCTCGGCAAACCTGGGTCAACCGAATCATCTGGTCGAGCTTCATGCTCTTTGTTAATATCATTCATGAGGTTCTTTCCTCTCAACCTCGGATCATCTACTCGATCTGTGGCTATATCTAGCTTGTTTGCTCTAGCATATTCTCGTAATGTCCTGCTAAAGGACTCCTGCAAGGCCGACACCTTTCTTGGCTCCTCTAATACTTTTAGTCTAGTTTCTTCTAACTCCGCCTATGCGTTTGCCGGATCAACTATCGGCGCCACAGGGGTTGTTAAGTTATCTATAGTTGCCTAGAGGATATTCTCTAGTGTCTCTAGTGGTGGCCACCTTACCCTTGTCGCTTTTGGAGTTACCTCCTGCTCCTCGGCGGCCTACTTGCTTCGTCGTTACCTGTCCTCCTATCGCCGGGTTCTTGCTTGCTCCCACGCCTGCCCCTGCTGCTGGTGCTAGAGTCGTCATCATCACATCGACGTTGCCTGCGGGGCGAATGCCACACTGACCGCTGGCAGCGCTGAGGGGAGGATCTCCTTCATGGATGACTCGGCGCGGGTAGACGTAGGAGGTGTCTATGCCAATGTAGATCTTGTGAGCGCCCAGGTTGATGAAGATGTCGTTGCGCAGGGGGGGGCTCTGCTCCCGAAACTGCCAGCGTTTTCACTGACATAGTCCCAGATATCAAATCTCTAGACTAGGCCAGACACAACCCGCTCGCCATGTGGATGAAGTTTCCCGTCCAGATCTTGACTCCAGCTAGCACCGCTGCTGGCCCCATGGTGGGCGCCAACTGTCGTGGTGGTGACACGGCAGATGCCATGGGTAGGCTAAAGTATGGGGCCAATGGATGCTAGTGGGATCTGGGGAGGGAAGATGTAGTGATTTCTACACACAACTGACTAGAACTTGGATCTTTATTTCTCCTCTATTGAGTTACAAGTGCTCCTAGAGCTGTATCAAAGAGAGGAGGAAGAAAGCTACAATGCAAGCCCTAAGCCGTCAAATGAATCGATCCCCACTCCAGGAGCCCGTGCCCCTGCTTATAAAGGGGTCCCTTGGTACCTCCTAGGGCTGACATGGCAAGCATATTCTTGGAATATGCTTGTCCCAAAGTGGTAACTCGGCGTACTCCTTTCCGTGTCCCCCTTCTATCGGTGGCAAAGACCTAGAGACCCTCACATGTGAGCCTCGGGCTTCCCCACTGTCACCTCCGTGACGCTTGTCTGCCCCCTCTGCAGCTCTGCTCTTTGTCCTTAGCGCTTGGCCCTATGTAGATTCCTCCTTGCCAGCAACTAGGGTTTTACTCTAGGATCCTTCTCCTTCTCGTGCAAGTTTCCCGTTACTCAGCCTCGTCTCGCATAACTCAGCTCGGTCTTCACATGCATACGAACCGATCAATCCTATTCGGCCGACTCAACTCACACGTCGGTCGAGTAAGGTGTTAATCACTCGATTCTTGCCATTCCATGGTTCATTTGGCCGATTCTTACATGACTCGGCCGACTTAGCTTATAATTCAGCCTATGGTAAGAAAGGTTCATTCCTTCTTTCCGCTATCTTGACCCTACCTGGGGTCATCCCCCCAACACATAAGCATCTTGAAGTGATTAAGGTTAAAGTGAACAAAGATGGAGTATATGCTTGACAAAGTATAAGTTGGCAATCTCATGTCCCTTGAGTACGAGGGCCGCTCCTCATGCTACTCAACTTTAGTCACCGGTAAGTTCTTGTCATACTAATTACATGTGTATCATAGAGAATCACCAACGGGGTACCCTTGCCCAATGATACAGGAGCTATCCCATAACAAAATGACAAGGAAAGTAGACAATGAGCATCTCAGCAATCTTATTATTTACCATGGGAAAATGGTGCTTTTTTCTCTCTTTCCTCTTTTCTCATCTTTTTTTCTTTTTCTCAATCTCTCTCTCTTTTTTATAAGAAGAATGCTTCATAGATTGATCACTATGGTGATGCTGCAAGTTTCCACGATGATTAGGCATGGCTTAGGCTAGCGGCCCAGGCGTTTCTCTAACACACATACATAACTCCATGGACTTACAAGCTCACCTTTTATTTCACACCGACGACATCCATAAACAAAAGAGCATGATATCAACTAGGTAGATATTTAAAAGTGTTGAAAGCGTTACCCGTGATAGCACGGTTCTTCTAATCCCAACTTATAAGTGCAAGCATATATAAAATAGATGACACAATGGTTCAGGTTTATTAGGGGCAAGAAAAACAAAGTGTTACATCAAGTTTTCGAGAGCTTTAATCACTAACTTTCACATAACAAGTTTAATTTGGAAGATAGATAAAACAAGAATATACTTGGAATGGTGTAACACACCATGCATAGGAATTTATAGTGGAAACTTTGGAATAACTTGGTTTCTTGGGAGTTGGGTGCATGACTAGAGCTTACTCAATTCAAGTGGAGGCTAGCAAAAGATTGGGAGCGACCAACTGATGGCTCAGTTGATGTGGAGCCTGTTGGGAACCCCAAGAGCAAGGTGTGAAGCAGCACAGCAGCAAGTCTTCCCTCACTAAGAAACCGAGGTTATCGAACCAGTAGGAGGAAGGAAACGTCACACAGGTGTTGCAACCAACGCGGAGAGCTGCACAACACAAACTCAAGACTTTGCCACAACTAACAGTGAGGTCGTCAATCTCACCGGTTGCTGTAACAAAGGATTAAACGTATGGTGTGGAAGGTAATGGTTTGCAGCAAGTAAACAAGTAACAGTGGAAGATGTATCAATGGTAAATATTGGACCGGTGTCCATAGTTCACTAGAGGTGTTCTCCTTAGATAAAAAACATGGCATGAAGGGTAAACAAATTACAGTAGGGCAATTGACAGGAACTGAGCAAGGCATAACAATGCAATTACTAGTGAGAAAATCCTATGAGATTCGATTGGGCAATACAACAAGATACATAGACCGCCATCCAACTGCATCTATGACTAGAAGTCGACCTTCAAGTTATCATCCGAACCCCCTCCAGTATTAAGTTGCAAGCAACAGACAACTGCTTTAAGCAAAGTGTGTAAGGTAAATAGTCCACATGTTCCATGAACAAGAAACCGTTGTTTTATCCCTAGTAGCAACAACACATCTACAATTGAAGAGATTTCTGTCACTTCCCTTGGAAACTAGAGGCATGAACCCACTATCGAGCATAAATACCCCCTCTTGGAGTCACTAGCAACTACTTGGCCAAGATAGCTACTAACAACGGAGAGCATGCAAGATAACAAACAACACAGACATGATAGAATCATAAAGACAAAACCATTAAGCAAACCAACATAATAATCTCAATATCCATCGGATCCTCACAAACACAACATGCATGATTACAAATAGATTAGATCTTGCTCATGAACGGAGCTCACAAGATCTATACATGAAAGCACAAAGGAGGAGATACAACCATCTAGCTACTACATGGACCCATAGTCCAAGGTGGAACTACTCACGCATCATACCGGAGAGAAGGCCTCCAGGATGATCTCCCCTCCGGCAGGGTTCCGAGAAGAACTTTAGACCCCCCAATCTAGGTGGAGATTTGATCGGGTGCTTAGGGTTTCTGCATTGGGTGCTTCTTATAGGCGATGGGGGAGTCCGAGGAGGCGACCAGGGGGGTCAAACCCTAGCCAGGAGCGGGCCCACCACTGGCCGCGCTTGGGGGGGGTCTGGCTGCCCTGGCCAGCTTCCTCGTCTCCCCTTTGGACTTCTTGTTCCCCATGGAAAGTAATTGACTTTGACGTTTGTCCCGTCCAATTCCGAGAATATTTCTTTACTAACTTTTCTGAAACCAAAAATAGCAAAAAATAGGCATCTGGCACTGTTTGCAACTTGTTAATAGGTTAGTACCAGAAAACATGTAAAAAGAACCTCAAAGTGTAGACAAGTAAAGCAAAGTAGATCTTTAACAAGCATGGAGCATCAAAAATTATATATACGTTTCCGATTATCACCAACTAAGAGAGAAATAATGGCCATAATCATGCAGATCGACAAAACATTACTAATCAAAGCATAAAGTGGTACCAGAAGTCAAAAACTAAATGATCATATAGGATATGGTGGCTAGTTCATAGTCATAACATGGTGTGAGCATGTGACAAGTCAACCCAAACAAAGCATCAAAGGAGAATACCACAATATTATGCTTTTATATGTTAAAACAACACATGATTCTTTCAAAGCACATTAAGCAATCCCAATTGTTTGGAACAAGTCATGCTACAGCAATAACCACTAAGCATAGGGTCAAAACAACATCGAACATGACATGATAAGTTCTAGGCCATAGTCAAAACAAAGTCCTTTTGTACCACTTATAAACATGAAGATTTCTACTCCTTCTCCAACACCAATCAAGTTATTTGAAACAACATAGCGAAAATGGGTGTCCAACCACTTTATTCAAGCAAACTAACCAAAAAAAACAAAAACGAAAACTAAGACGCTCCAATAACAACACAACATTGCATGAAACAATAAAAACGAAGTGTCTAGAAAGACCTGAGATTTTTATTGATGAAGAAGGGGATGCCCAAGGCTTGAGCTTTTGTCCATTATTCATCTCATTACATCATTCTTTCCTTACACCTAAATTTTTTTCTTCATACAAAACTTCACACAATCTTCATTAGCAACATAGTGCATTCAAAAGATAATAGACCTTTCAGTTTAGTTTCAAAACAGAAAAACTTTCACTAAATACACTAGATACTGTAGAAATTCCCTCAAATATCTCAATTTCACAAAAAGAACCCAAAAAGGAATCAATGAGAAGCAAATGCAAATAATGGCAGAAATCTGTCAAAACAGACCAGCAGGTAGAAACCAATTTTTTCGAAGACCTTATGTTGCTCAAATCAAAAAGTGTCAAACTAACGAAGATTATCTAACAACCTGGTGGATTTATTCATAGAATTACATCTCAATCTGACTTACAGATATTTTTCAAGAATTTTTACAGTGAGCATAAAAATGTATTTCAGGACAGCAACTCCCCAAATCTTACTTCCCTATCATTAGAGGTTATTCTTGGCACAAAAATCAAATAAGAAGGATAATGAGAGTTTATTACAGAAGTAAGAACTTCCAAGACTCAAGAAAACTATTGGGTTATCTTCCAAGAAGTACTTTTCTTTAACGGCTTTAAGTTAGACACAAGAAGCAAGATTCAAGTATTTTCAAATAAAGAAGCATTAAGAGCAAATTTTGTTTCAATAGGAGAGGCAAAAGGTATTCTATACCTTTATTGAATGAGAATTGATATTTAATGGTGCCTTCCTTCAGTTGAAAAGCTTCCATGGGAAGATTTGTTTTGGTTTCATAGGCATGAACACAAGTGTTCAAGGTCGACCCCCACTTAACCATTACTCATCTTTCCAATCACTTTCCTTTCTGAAAACATTTTTAGGTAATAAGTACAACTATTTTTTTGTAATTCGGAATCCCTATCCATACTAAGATAGAGACCAAGTTAAAACTGAAAGTAAAAACTACTTAGAGATAAATTAAACAAGTGCACACAATAATATTCACCCACACGCTATTGCTCCCCGGCAACGGCGCCAGAAAAGGTCTTGATATCCCACATGTATAGGGGATCATGTGTAGCCTTTTTGATAAGTAAGAGTGTCGAACCCAACGAGGAGCTAAAGGCAGGATAAATATTCTCTCAAGTTCTATCAACCACTGATACAACTCTACGCACAATAAACGTTTGTATTATCTAGGAAATAAAACTAGAGCAAGAAAACAAGTACTAGATAAAGCTTTGCAAGATAATAAACAACAAGAAAGTAAAGCTAGTTGCAGCAGCAATAAAATACACTAAACTAATAGAACCATGAGTGTGGAATAATGGTGGTGGCTTTGTCCAAGTTTAATTGGCAAATAAATCGTGTTCATTGTCTTCGATGCAGTTTTCTATGTGGGAGAGGCTAAATATACACGCGCTTCACTACTTAGAATTACATGTACTATATTATTGGATTGTTAGAAAACATCCATAACTACTAACAATGCATTAAGGTTTCCCCAACCATAGCCTTAAGTTAATGGTCCTCTTACTCCCATACGTGCAACATTCTGGTTCGCGTCCTTAGGTTTCTGTCACTCCGGCAGAACTTCCCCCTTCCTCTTACATATACTACAAACCCTATGATGTTTAATCCATGCGTGAAAAAATATAATGGACACCAAAGGACTATACCATATCAACATACAACTCTAATGAACCAAAGACGTTCAACCATTCAATCTAAGAACAAAGAAACTACACAAACATGACATAGATCATAGGATTATTGCTTATAGCATCAAACACCATGTTTACATAGGACGGTACAAATTTGTGTGGGAGGATGAACCACTGCATACTAGGAGGATTAGGTGATGGAGATGGCGGTGAACATGGTGAAGAGGGAGGCAGCGGTGTCGGCGGGGGCATTGGGGACTCCTTCCCCGCCACCGGTATCATGGGGGAGCACCGCCCCTTAGCCCCTTCCTTCATGGATTCTTGGGAGCCCTCCCCCATGGAGATGGGATCCATGGAGGAGGCAAAACGTGGATTTGGTGGCTGCAAATTCGTGGGGTGGTGGTATCTTCTACGAATTAGGTTTCCTCCCTTTATATAGCTTCTCGGATTCCCGTCACCCATCTTGTGCTGCAGTTAATCATACCTAGCAGGCCCGCACGGATTCGGAATCATCTAAATTTTGTGTCCAGAACGTTTGTCGCGAAATTTCCTACAACTTTGTAGTTGAAGAGTTTTCCGTTTGACGCCATCTTCAACCTGAAACGTGACCATCTTCAAAAGATTTCTGAGACAGATTTCTCGAAAATCCCAATTTGACTCCAACAAGGGTTCTACTTGTATTCTTGATAATTCCTACACATCAAAGTGTAAAACAAGAACATTGTGCACTTTTGCAACTATTAGTAGGTTAGTCCAAATAACTCATGAACTTTATATAAAAAGAAGTGTTAAAAGCATAATAATAGCATAAAACCATCAACAGTTATAGATACGTTATGGACGTATCACCGCACAAATTAATCCCTGATGGCTGCCTCTCGCACTTTACGAGAATAGAATTCAATCAAATTAATCAAGCATGATATAATGGTATTGAAACTAGAATTGAAGAGATGTGTGGATCTAGATCGTACTATTTACTTTTACACGATGAAAACTAAGCTCATCTTTAAATTCACCAACTGTAGCATTGGTGAAAGCTTTCCAAACCCTTCCCGACAAAAAATAAAGATAGATGAGTTATTATTTACTTGATATCTCAGGATATATATGAATTAATAAGATGGATATAGTGCGGTAATGACTGGAATTACCTCTACAGCACATATTTAATGAATGCGTACTCTGATTCGTTTCTCATTAGTGAGTCCTTGCTTTCAACTCTTCCAGCGTCAACTTCAATGATTAGAAGAATCCAGGGATAGTAGTGCATGTTTATATACGTCAGTAACTCATCAATTACACTTAGCAGAATCAAGTGAATGTGTACAATGCAGTAACGCTCTTACTTGTAATTGTAGGAAAACAATATTTTTCGTTTGTAATGTTGCCTCAATAAGACCCTTAGCAAGTTACGCTCTGTGTCCTTGGGGTATTCCTTTAGAAATGCTTGATTAAACTGATGTGGTTCGTAGAACCCAGTGTCAAAGATTTTTTTTCGGTCACATTCATCGCTCTTCATTCTGCATAATAGCATAGTGAAGATAATTACATGCAATGAACAAGCTAAGTTAGAGAATTTATCATAGAAATAAATGAACCACTTACAGAAAATAGGTAGCGAGAAGGATCAAGTCGAGGGCATCTTGTTTGAATAACATATAGAATTCCTCAAAATAAATTTGCAACTGGTCTTCACCATTAAAATTCTCACTTGTAATTCTCACAAGCAGCACTGACAATAGATCTTCTTCATCGCATATAGATACTTTCTCGTACCACTCATGCAGTCTTCGCATTTGCGTTGGTAGAAGGTCGACCTCATTAGGTCTGACCAGAGTCTTCCCGTATTCATATCTCCATGCACATTCCTCTTGTTTGGGGATATGCCCTCCTAGCGCTTGATCAACTGTAGTATTAGCACCTTTGGCAAATTCCATTGCTATAATATTATGATGATCAATATTAGATAACACCTTGAGTGGGGCGATCGATTTGTTTTCCTGCATTCTGAGTTGCGCAACATCTCTTTTCCCGCTTCTTGTAGTATTACTTCCTGGATTCTTCCTACAAATTCTCATCAGACAGCGTTTGTAGTCATCAACCTTATTTATCTCATATTGCGATGGTTGCTCAAGAAAACCCTTAGCCTATTTTTTGGCTTTCAGATCAAATAATTGCTTTGGCTTGGCATCTTTGGGTGCAAGTAAGGCTTTCACTTGGGCATCGCTGATCCCTTTGGTTTCCTCATCAGTCATCTCCTAAGGTAACTTGGGAGGAGGCGGCGGGATTTTCTCCTCCTTTTTACCTTTGGCTTTCTTCTGAGTAGTATTACTAGTTGACTGAGAGGACGCCTTGTTTGTTTGACACAGAGGCAGCGGAGTGGGCTGACGCAACGGTGGAGTGGGCTGACGTGGCGGTGGACTCACGCTATTGTGGTCGTCCCACTCCACATGTTGACTTGCAGGAGGCGGTAGACTCGGCTGACACGGAGGAGACGATGGTGGCCTGGGTGCAGAGCCTAGAAACACGATGTATTTCTTGCGCCATAGTATGATACAGCCCCTGACTTCTCCTAGCATGCTCTCATCTTCAAGTCCAGGGATGTCAAGTTGTAGTGATTCATATTGAGATAGAACCTCATACACCCCGACATGAGCATAGCCATCTGGAATCTCTGCAATGCTAGCGTGCTTCAGGTTCACAAGATAAAGCATAGCCGAGAGCCGCCTTGAAGTATAAGTTAATCACTCGCACATGCAGCTCACAACTTGTCTTCTCATTGATATTATCCACGGGATAGCGATCTATCAGATCGGCCGCCGTGGAAGCGATGTTGCTTCTCCGCTAAGATGGGCCACCAGCACTTTTTTCCAGCCGCTGATGAGTTGGCCCTTGCTGGCGCATTTCATCCAGTTGCTTCTATTGCTCCTTTAGCATGGCATATATTTCCTCGTTCTTTCTTTCCACGCTACGCAACCGGTCTGCCTCCTCTATCTCCTTATGCTTCTTTGCCCTCGCTCGGCTTCTATAGGATTCTGTGTCCTCAGGAAACCCAGTCTTCCACAACACAGAAGTTCCAAAGCCTCGTGTTCGTCCTGGTTTGTTAGGATTCCCAAGTACCTTTGTTAGCTCGTCGTTCTCTCTGTCAGGTTTGAAGTTACCCTTTTTAACCTCCTCGATTGTTTTAACAATTTCTCCATGGGGTGTAGCATCATTGGACTTTTCATCAAATATTAACTCCCCTGTTTCCATGTCATACTTTTCCCCATGCGCAAGTAACCAATTCCTTACTCTGATGGGCCAGTCCTGTGTAGCTGGAGTGAGCCCTTGGGAACGCAAGGCTTTCTCGGCTTCTTCCCACTTAGGAACGGAAGTTCGGTAGCCACCTGTCCCCATCTTATGGTGATATTTCTTTTTTGCAGCATTTATTTATTCTTTTCAGACCTTTGTTTTGCTACTGCTGATTTCTTGTAGTCCAGAAATCTTTCCCAGTGAGCCCGCTGCTTCTCTAGTGTGCCAGTGAATTCTGGAACTTTTTCTTCCTCGAGATATTCATTGTATAATCTTTTCTTATAGTTATTGAACTGTTCGGCCATCTTCTTAAGAGTGAAATGCTTGACTTTGGACCTCATATCATCTGTGGCCTTCTTAGACTCTAAGATCGGTAGGGTGAAATGTGAAATGAGCTTCTCCCATAGTGTGTCTTTGTATCTGTTCTCGATAAAACTCATAGAATTTTCATCTCCCTTTGCTGGCTTATTCCAGTTGATAATGCTGATCGGGACATTGTCCCTAACAACAAATCCACATTGATGAATAAATGTGTTTGCGTTACTTATGGGAAGCAATGGTTTGCCCTCTGGAGAGACCTCATCAATTGTGAGATGCGCATCTTCGGCCATCTAATACATCGTAAACATATCTATAATTTTTGATGCTCCATGCTTGTTTAGTATCTACTTTGCTTTGCTTTGTCTATACTTTGAGGTATTTTTATATGTTTTCTAGGACTAACCTATTAATAAGATGCCACAGTGCAGTTGCCTGTTTCTTCTGTTTTTGGTTCCAGAAAAGGCAGAAAATCAATATTCTCGGAATTGGACGAGACAAAAGCCAAAGTCAATATTTTACCGTGGGGAAAATCAATATTCTTGTGCCTAACTTAAAGGCGTTAAAAAAAAGTACTTCTTAGAAGATAACCCAATAGTTTTCTTGAGTATTTGAAGTTATTACTTCTGTAATGACCTCTCCTTATCCTTTTTATTTGCTTTTTGTGCCAAGAATAGCCTCTCATGAGAGGGAAGTAAGATTTGGGGAGTTGCTGTCCCGAAACAGATTTTTATGATCCACTGTAAAAAATTGTGTAAAATCTCTGTAAGTCAGATTGAGCTGTAATTCTCTGAATAAATCCCCAAGGTTGTTAGCTAACTTTTGTTAGTACAACATGTTTTGATTTGACCAATAGAAGGTCTTTTAGAAAATCGGTTTCTATCTGCTGGTCTGTTTTGAAAGATTTCTGTCATTATTTGCATTTGCTTCTTATTGATTCCTTTTTGGGTTCTTTTTGGGAAATTGAGATTTTTAAGGGAATTTCTACTGTCACTACTAGCAAAACGGTCATCTGTGGCGCACCTGTAAACATCATCTGTTGTGCACTAGGGGTGCGCCACGGGCCTTGCGCTACGGCTATCTCCTAGCCATGGCGCACTGCCTGGTGCGCCACGGTTATGTCGAGATAGGCGTGGCGCACATGCTAATGCGCCACAGATATGTGGGCAGGTGCGCTACGCCTTTGATCTTCTATGGCGCACGTTGTAGTGCACCACTAGCCTGCGCATGTGCGCTTTAGTTGTAGTGCACCAGAAGATGTGCCATGTGCGCCACGAGTGTCTTTGTTTTTATTTCAGGGCCAGATGATATACAATACAGATTATTTACAATATTATAGGCAGATATACACATAGATATAAGATATACAATTATATATATAAATACACAATTCGCAAAACAAGATTGAAACAAATACATATAGATAAGTCTCATACATGCATACATAAGTTATACATTGTTTCGATCAAGTTACAAAGTAGTTGTTGACATGCGAATACATGTGTCTTGAACAAGTTAGAGCTCGGAAGCTCGCCTAGACATCTAAACTAGCTAGACACAAACGCGGGATAAACAACCAAAGAAGATAAGCATAATCACCACGACGAAGGTGTAGGTCTTCATCCAGTTCCTCGTCCTAACTCCCGCTAGATAGCGCGTGTATCTAGCTTCCGCCTCTGCCATAGTGTTGTACCCTTTGTAGCTATTGTCGCTAAAACGATGCACCTGTCTCCGGCAGTCTTCCCAATCATCGTAGACTCCGGGAACCCGTCCCTTGTACACGACGTACCACGTCATCTACAAGTTGTCAATAATAATTAACCGGTGATTGAAAAAAACATGTATTATTAAAGTCGCATATGAAGATACACTTATAGAAAGTACTCCTAAATCAAAAAGACTAAACTCAAAAAGCATGCCTCATATATAACTAGGTTGTTCGACACATGAATATGCTACGATGGAACTGTCCGCCAAGTAGGATGCACAACACCTGGACTTGTGCATAGCACAAGGCAGACAATCCCATCGTAGCACATTCACATATATAGTGTGCCACGACATTTCAATCATCGGCATTATTCTCGAAAAATACAAAAGTAACTCAAAAAGAATGCCTCATATATAACTAGCTAGGTTGTTGGACACAGGAATATGCTATGACGGAACAGTTAGCCAAGTAGGATGCACAACACCTGGACCTGTGCATATCACAAGGCTAACTATCCTGTCATAGAACATTCACATATATAGTATGTGCCACGACATTTCAATCATTGACATTATTCTCGAAAAAGACCAAAGTAATTCGAAAAGAATGCCTCATATATATACATAGGTCGTTGGACACAGGGATATGCTACGATGGAACCGTGAGCCAAGTAGGATGCACAACACCTGGACTTGTGCATATCACAAGGCTCACAATCCCGTCGTAGCACATTCACATATATATTTTGCCACGACATTTCAATCTTGGCATTATTCTCGAAAAAGACCAAAGTAAATAAAAAAGAATGCCTCATATATATATACATAGGTCATTGGACACAGGAATATGCTACGATGGAACTGTAAGCCAAGTAGGATGTACAAGACCTGGACTTGTGCATATCACAAGGCTCACAATCCCGTCGTAGAACATTCAATTATATAGTGTGCCACGACATTTCAATCATCCGCATTATTCTCGAAAAAATAGTAAGGAAAAATGAAGGACCAAAGTGAGCAAAGGACCAAAGAGTAAGAAAAAAATCAAGCATTGATTGATATATAATAATAAGCAAAAGAAATAAGCGATGATTCATAAACCTAATAAGATAAGTAGTAGCATGTTCACTTGTCCACACACACACAAAGTTCATCTATAGTTTGTAACTACAACTAGGCCAACATCAAGCCTTCTGGCTCGGCTTAGGGAACGGGAGGACGCCTTGTATCGTCATGAACTTCCTATAGTTACCCTGCATCTGTAGGCGATCTTCTATGTCACGGTTATTCGGGATATTTCCTCCGTAGAAGATCCCCCCCCCCGAAGTCATGACATCGCGAAAGATGATTGCCCCAAACTGCTGCTGGATGAGATACATCTCTTGTCTAATATCTGAATCAGCGATCTTGGCCTTTGCTTTGGCCCACTGTTTGAGATGATCTAGCAGCATAGAATTCTTCTGGTCAAGTAGGAACGCCCTCATGTGATGGAGTGCGTAGTAGGCTTCCTTCTTACTGTTATCCGACTACTTCACGTAGGGGAACTCCGTTACATGGTTGAAGACGTGCCTGCCGAACTTGACCTTCGTACGCACGAAGGTGGTGCCTTGCGTCGAGGCATAGCCAGTGAGAGCATCATCCAGAACTTCCTTGATCTTGTCAGAGTTTTTCTTCTTTTCTAGACTCTCCGAGTCGAAATACGTGGCGTGGGAATGCTTCTGCGATAAGGAGATGAGCGTGCAGTGTTCATCTCTGCGCAAAAAATTCAAATGGAATGTGTTGGAAAAAGAATGATGATAATCTAATAAAGCCAATCGACGATGGCGAGTGAATAACGACTTACTCGGGAAAATAAGGCACGAGAATGTATTCCTTTGTCTTGTTCGCCACGAGGATTTTTTTAGGTACGAGGCCACGATATGTCGTTCAGCGGGGGAACCCAAGCAGCCGTCACGCATGTAGTAGGGGTCCACTATAGTGATGCCCGGTGTGTTCTCTCTAATGATCTGCATGGTCAGGCTGAGAGAAAACAGCGGACCATGGTATAGTGCAGCGGGTATAGGTGGAACATATTGAAGATGTCGTCGAACCGCAGGAAGAACAGATCCGCAGAGGCATTGTCGACGAAGCCCAAGCCTGGTGGCACCTTAACCATGAATACCGGGTGCGAGGGATCTTTCTCCGATAGAAGGCGTCTCTCTATCGTCATCACGCCGTCATGCACACTCTGCAGTTCCGAACTGGTGAGCGTCCGCAAATTCTTAGGTAGCATGGGCTCACCCGCCACATGAATCCTCCACATAATACCCTCGGGTCTTGGTGGACCATCCCGAAACCTGATCGGATTCGCAGTTGACGGCACCGGCTGGCTCGAGCTGCTAGATTTTCTTTTCCTGCCCTTTTTTCCTTTTGGAGAGCAGGCAAGCACCGCAATCTGAGCACCGGGCCGCCCTATGTAGTGTGTCAGGGCTTAGAATAAAGGGCTGGTTGGTTGTATCAGCTGGCTCTGTAAAGGCGCAAGCTGGAGGCGTCTCCTGAAAAACAAAAAGATGCTTGGTGATAGTGGCTTTCTCTGTCGGGCCACCAGCTAGGTCATCGTTGCTAAACTGAGTGTTGAAGAATTGATCATTCCAGTCTTCGTCGTCCTCGGCCAGATCCTGCGCCATGTGCATATCATCAACATGATAATCCGATGCATCGCGTGGAGTCGACGGCGAGCGGTGAGGGGCCTTGCCACCGCTTGTCGCTGGCACGACAGGTGGTGCTGTTGTCTGTGGCGTGATGGCCCCCGCCGTCCCCAAATGGATCAGGCTCTTTGGCCATTGCAAGAATAAGCCGAAGCAACTTTTGAGGACAGCCGGCTCTTCTTCATCCGCTCCTGGGGGTTGAATGGGAGGTTCCATGTCGTCGCAGCCCCTTAGCACCCGACTAATTTTAACCCTCTGCACGCTATCTAGCATCGGCCTTGAGTGGAACGTGCGCTGCAAGGGTTGAACGATGGTACCCTTGGCAACATCCCTCAGCTTGTTGTTCACGTAGCATAAGAGAGTGCAAGGAACATCCGTCTGCGGAAAACATGTACGGCGTCGTCAGAGATGCCATAAGAGTAATAGATGGCGTGAAAGGCGGTAAAGCAATTTGTTTACAGTGATGGGGTCGAGATCGGCTAATGTCGAGGCACCGCATACGGCGACGGGCGTGCAAGAGACGGAAGGGCTACTAGATGGCGTGGTGCTGGCCGCCGGTGTATTCTCCCTACCGGGTGCTTGGAGCTCCGGTGCCGCCGTGATGATGGCAGGGGGGCCACCAACATGTACGGCGCCGCGGTGATGGAAGGGGGAGTCACCAACACTTGCGGCACCGCGGTGCTAGCGGGCGGAGTCATGAACATGTAGTTCGCCTGATTCGTCGGTGCCGCGTTGTTCGAGTGGCTGCTGACCATGCTTGGAATAGGGCACGACCCTACTCGACCACCCGCACTCCAGTTCGCTATTGACTCCACCAAGGTAGGCAGGAAGGATGTGAGGGTGATTGCCAGGTTGTCTTGGACGATCTGCGGGATCCATGCCACTTGTTCCTTAAGTTCTTGAACCTCGCGGTTTTCCTCCTCTCTCCTTCCCGACGGCGCCACATGCGTCCTCGACGGTGGACCAAAATGATCCACCCAATTTTTACCCCCGAGGTCGGCCAGACGGCCAGCCGACGACGACTTCTTCGTAACCGGCTCTATTTTCTTGGCGGTTCGCCTACAGTAAAAGGGTTATCCCACTGGGTGGCCGCCGTCGACCCCTGGGATGAGGAACCCTGGGATCCATGACTAGCAACAATTTCCTCCTCCTGCAGAAGAAGTAATAGTGAATCATTTAGATCATCGATTAGAATGCAATCGAGTTGATCCGCGGTAATTAGATTACTTACCACAATTTCCTCGAATTCCTTCACCGCAGGATCCGCGGTGAGTTGTTTGGTTTTTGGGTCCACATGGTAACGGGCCCTGATGAAGTTTCGAACCTTCCCGCGTTCGAATTTCGCAAAGGTGTTTTCTATCCCCTTGGATCTATACTCTTCGTCCTCCTTATTCCATTTGGCCTTCGCGGTTCTGTATCCACCAGATCCGAGATGGTGATGACCTATATTCATCGCCTGCAGCACCTTTCCCTGATTACTATTGGCCAGGGATCTTTTGGATTCACACCTCTCCTTGAACTCCCGGAACTGATCTTCGGTGATCTGCGGGTCAATCTTCTGGATCTCCTAAAGACTTTTTCCTTCTTTATAGATCTTCTTCTTTATCCGGGTTCTCCAGCTGGCCAGGGCGGTGCTCATATTTGTGAGGGCGGATTTGTTTACTTTGTTCCCATGATAATTTGTGTTCTGATACTTAGCGGGGAACTTGTATATTGCGTGCAGATTCTCGAAGAGGAGTGTGCGCAAGTGGCCATTATCTTTATGCCGGAGATTCTCGGTGTTGATCGAGATGGTTGTCCGGGTGATCGCCGCCACTTGCCCACCGTACCCTTTGACGACAAGGGCGGGCTCCAAAGGAATCCCTGATGGGCTCACTTCGGTAATTTCCTCCCTGACGGTGCCAACCGTGTTTGGGCGCCGTTCCTTCGGCTTCTTCTTCTTCTTCTTCTTAGGAGGATTGCTACCACTCCCTGTGCCCTCGCCGCCATTAGTGGTTTCATCACCCGTCGTTCCTTCGGCTTCTTCGTCCGCTTCTTCCATCTCATCATCCTCGCTCTCCAAAGGATGGTATTCTTCATCGTCTTCTAGCCGCTAGGCCGCCTCCCAGAATGTCAATTGTTTATTCGGAGGTCAGAGTTCTCCTTCAGCGCTGATGCGCTTAGAACATCTAGCCTCGTCGTTGTCACACATCTTTGCACTAATAAAAAACAAATAATTGGTTAAATGCACGGAAAAATCCGGAATGACCTTTGCTAATTTTCTTAAACTAGGAGTGCCCGATTTCTGCCGAAACGGAAGTTAATCAACATTTCGGCAAAAATTGGGACTCATTTCATAGAAGAACCTGCATACATGACATAATAAAGTACTTCGTACAAGCACAAGCACAGCCAGCACAGCCAGTCATTACCAGCACATTACCAGCACAACAAGCACAAGATCATTACTAGGGATATAAAAATAAATGGCCAGATCCAGCAACACATATAGTAGTAGCAACACAGTAGTTTTTTGTAGCCAGCAGCACATATAGTAGTAGCAACCAGCAGCACATACAGTAGCTTTGCAAAAGCAGTCGCTCTAGATAGCTTTGCAAAAACGGTAGCTTTGTAAAACAGTAGCTTTGCAAAAGCAGTACAGCCAGCAGCACCTATATAGCACATACATCCAGATTTTTCTTTGCCACCTGTACAAATATGCATCAAAAAACTACAACACCCGTATAAATATGCATCCAAAAACTACAACCAGCTACAGTCCACTGCAATCTAGCCCATCCAAGCAGAGGTACCTGTAAAATATCACTTCTAATCTAATCTAATCTAATCTATCTACACAACACTAGCCCTAATCTGAACCTAGCTAGTCAGTGTCTTAAAAAGATGGAAACATTTTTTCTTGAGTACCAGCTAGTTCTTGCAGTATGCCAATATGCAAGGTCCCTTCATTCTATGTTTTGAATGGGTCACACTAATCTGGATGTGTTTCATATTCTTGACCACAATCTCAGAGCTCACTATCAACAGAGATCAAACGAGTGCTTTATTTTGCTAAACTATCAGGGCATAAGATTAATTTGCTAACTTTACTGCTCTGCATCTACTCACTGTCAACCTCACTGTCAACAGATATATCACCTTGAGATTAATTTGCTAAATGATTATATCACCTGGAGATGATACTCCTATGCATGCAGATTAATTTGCTAAAATATCACTGTCAACCTCACTGTCAACACAACAGTTAAAAAAGTAAGTATGATGAATTTGCTAACCCTAGCAGATTATATCAACTAAAACTCACTATCAACATAGAATATTATATCAACTTCTAACCTCACTGTCAACCTCACTATCAACACAGCAGATTATATCAACTACAGTTTCAATCATGGTCTAACATTCAAGATTAATTTGCTAACCCTAGCTAGCTTCTTGTCGCCTGCAAAGTGAGGGCAGAGAGGGAGAGAGGGGAGGGACGACACTAGCTAACCTCTAATATGAGGACGACGACGGCGGGCGGACGACCACAAGCGAACGACGGCGGGCGGACAACGTCGGCCTCCTCCTCCTCCTCCTCGGACACCGGTGGCCTCCTCCTCCTCCTCGGACACGCACGCGGGCCTCCTCCATGGACGCGGGCGGGGCTCCTCCTCCACGGCCTCCTCCTCGAGCGGCGGGTGCTGGGGGGATCGAGCGCGGCGGCGGCGGCTGGCAGATCGAGCGCGGCGGGCAGATCGAGCGAGTGCTGGGATGAGATTGGTGAGAGAGCGACATGGCCCGCACACACGTAGATAAAGCCCATATAGGCGTAGCGCACTCTGGCATAGTGCGCTACGGATATCTGTAGCACACTCCGGGCTAGTGCGCTACGCTTATCGGCTTCTAACGACTCTATAACATTACTGCAGCACTGCTTCTAAACAACTACACTAGCCTATCCCACTGGTTCTGCCCACTGCTCTATTCTGAACCTATATGAGCACCCAGGTTCGTATCGTAGTGCCCACCTTTTTTATTTTTAATTTAAAAATACTTTTAAATGTTCCAAAAAATGCCCAAAAGTGGTAATATATGCCATATTTGTTTTGTTTTTATTTTATAAATACTTTTAAATGTTCCAAAAATGCCCAAAAGTGATAATATATGTCATAAAAGTGGTACAAATAATATGATTCAAAGTATAACTAAATTATAGAATAATTTGTCCATAATAATATGAATCGGGCACGGCCCTACTCGACCACCCGCACTTTACAATCTTTTTCGACCATGCGTTTTACAATATTTTTTGAGCTAGCGTTTTACAATCTTTTTTCCTTCTTTGTCGCGGTTGAATAATTTAGCCCCGATACTTTAATGTTTCTTCTTTCGAACGGGCTACCTTTTTTGGGTAGGGTTATCCTTTTTCTTCTTGTGATGTATGTTGCTACATCGTAGTCATCGTCATCTTCAATCTTTGGATCGCCGTACTGGTCGAAGTCTTGCTCGTTGGCGACTCCATCCATTCTGATGATGTTTCTTTTTACTCTCCTCACGACAATATGGCTAGGCTTTGTCGGGTCGGTAATGAAAAAACATTGGTCCACTTTGGTAGCCAGTACCCATGGTTCATTTTTCGCGGCCACGTTCGCACCGGTGGCCTTCGATTTGGCTGCTTCGGGTATAACCATGGTTGTGAAATACCGGTCTTCTCTTTCGACGCTCTTTGCCCATCTGACACGAAACATCGGCACCTTTTCTCCATAGTAGTCGAGCTCTCAGATCTCCTCGATTCTTCCGTAGAATCTTTCCTTCACGTTGTCATCGGTGTAGAATTCCGACGTTACGCCTAAGTTCTGATAATCACACTTGTCGTCCTTTTCCTCCGTGTAGAATGTGTAGCCGTTGATATCATACGCCTAATAGGTCACCAGGTTTTGCATCGGTCCTTGCGACAAGGTGAATATGATCTTTTCTGTGTCAGAAGAAGCTAATCGCGGGGGATTATCAAGGAGCGTCTACCTACACGGTGTCTTTGATTATTTCCCTGCGTCCTTTGTATGCCCCGGTCACTGTACTTCTTCTCGATTAACCTTTTGTGCTTCTGTACCCAAGGATCGACCAGTTCTAAATGTTGTAGCACGACGAGGTTTGCTCAATCAAATTCTGCGCGTCGAAAATCGAAGTCTGCATGCAGTATGCGACGACCCTCTCGGTGACCAGATCCGTCGAGCTTGCTAAGGTGCCTGTTGACGGGAAGACCGACAGGGTTCTCGATGTCTAGATAATTCGTGCAGAAAGAGATGCACTCTTCGGCCAGAAACCCCTTGGCTATGCTTCCATCTGGACGGGACCTGTTGCGAACGTATCCTTTGATGTGTTCATTCATCCTTTCGAACGCCATCATGCTGCGGAGGAAATCGGCCTGAGTTGGGTGATGTCCTCCACGATATGGACCAGCAGATGCACCATAATGTCGAATAATGCGGGTGGGAAGTAGACCTCAAGCTCGCATAGTATCACCATGATCTCCTCCTGTAGCCTCCCGAGCTGATTCACGCCAATCGACTTCCTAGAGATGACGTCGAAAAACTTGTAGAGGCCAAATAACGTTTCACGGACGTACCTGCGTCATTATCACGGCACAGTCGTGAGACTTCATGCCACTGAACCTCTGTTTCGCCTCGTCTAGGTATCTGCTTATCTTGCCCGCGTAGCCGTAAGGAAATTTGACTCCTAGAAGGCACTTGAAAAACTGTTTGATCTCTTCCTGGCTTAGAGTGAAGCAAGAAGGAGGGCAGTAATATTCGTTCTTCTTGAACTTTTTACCCTTCCGATGACCTTATGTCATCTCCGACTCATGATCATCGTCATCTTCCTCATCATCAGGAGTAGTGCGTCCTCTGTGAAGCTCCTTCCGAATACCCATGAATATCAGGTCGTGCCTTGCTTTCGGACCATCTTTCGTCCTATCTGGCATGTTTATTATGGTGGCGACCAGACTCTCGCACACGTTTTTCGTGATATGCATGATGTCGAGGCTATGAGGCGTGCGGAGAAACTTCCAGTATGGCAACTCCCAGAAAACAGACCTTGTTTTCCATACCTTCATCAGTGGCTTGTCTTGCTACCTCTTTCGCTTCTTTCCAGGCTTAGGACAATCTTTCCAGTTTTTCAGCAACTCTTCCACTTCTTCGCTGCTCCTACACTCTGGGATTCCTCGGGTCTTGGATTTTCCATCGAACAGGTCTCCACGTTTTCTCCATGGATCATTCTTGCCGAGCCACCTCCGGTGCGCCATGAACATGGTTTTCAAAGACACTGGATCTTTCTCTAGTTGGATATAGCTTGTGTTATCCATGCACCTAACGCATGCGCAGAATACTTGGATAACCTGCCCCAAGATATACCCGCAACTTGGATAGTCTTGCACCATAGTGATCAACGCGGCTCTCATAGTGAAATAATCTTGTGCGACGGCGTCGTAAGTATTGGCTCTAGATTCCCATAACGTGGCTAGCTCCTCTTTCAACAGCCCGAGATACAGATTGATGTCGGTACCAGGTTGTTTTGGCCCTTGAATTAGCATACTCATTTGTATGTACTTCTTCTTCATGCACAACCATGGAGGGAGGTTGTACATCCATACAAACACGGGCCAAGTGTTGTGCGTGCTGCTCTGGCTACCAAACGGATTGAGTCCATTGGTGCTCGCACCAAGCCTGATGTTCTTCGAATCTCCACCAAATTCTGGGAATTCGAGGTCCAATGCTTTCCACTGGCTAGCATCTGAAGGGTGTGTTAGCAGCTCATCCTTTTCTGGGTCATCGTCATCTCCTGGCTTCTTCCTTTCCGCATCGCATGAGCTTTGCTTCCTTAGGGTCCGTGAAATAGCGCTGCAGACGAGGAGTGATAGGAAAGTACCATACCACTTTTTGAGGTGCTTTCTTCCCTTTCTTGTATCGACTCACGCCGCACACCCGACATGTGGTTTTCTCCGTGTCCTCGCCCCGATAAATGATGCAATCGTTGATGCATACGTGATATCTAACATGCGGTAGATCGAGAGGACAGATGATTTTCTTGGCATCCTCGATACTAGTTGGACACGTGTTCCCCTCCTAGAGACGATCGTGCCAAAATGCCATCATATCGTCGAAGCTTGTGTCGCTCAATTTGTGTTTTGACTTCATCTCAATAGCCTTGAGCGTTACATTCAACCGGGTATCATCGGGCCTGCATCCTTCATACAATGGAGTAACTGCGTCTTTCTCAAGTTGCGTAAGCTTGGCTTTCTCTCTAGTCGTAGCCCTGGCGTTACTCGTCTGCTTGAGAAGCAGCTCTTGCACATAAGGGTCCCCACCCAGCCTGATGTTGTTCCATCATCGTCTGCTCCTCCGGCATCTAGATCATCATCATCCCGGTCTGCTTCCGCACCTTCACCAGGAGACTCTTCATCATCACGCCCCTCCTCGCCATGATGATCATCGTCATGTTGCCCACCTTCACCGTCTCCATCGTCTTCGTCATCGCTTATCCAACGAGTGTATCCATCCATGAAACCATGGCGGAGCAGGTGTGCCTGCAGATTCCCGAAATCTGGGTCGATCACCCAGTTGAGTTTACATCTTCTGCATGGACATCTTATATATGTCTTGTTATTTCGTATCATGTCGGCCGTCGCACATTTCAAAAATCTAGCCACAATGCCTTCGCTCATTATGTGGACCATTTTTGCCTGCACGGTGTACACGGTACAGTTAGAAGTCTATTATAACCACATAATGAATGCATGCATGCAATGGTCGATAGAAAATTTCGGCATGACCTATCCTAAAATTAGGACCTTTGCGAAATGCCAAAGTCTTGCCAAAATGGAAATGAATCAATATTTTGGCAAAACAAATGGCAACTTGTGCACACACAAACACAAGAGAGAGATACCGATCCATACACACATGAACATATCATTATCCTCTCCATACACACATGCATAAGAGCATCGATACTCTCCATATATATACACACACATGACCATCGATCCTCTCCATACACACATCATGAGCATTGATCATCTACATACATATGAGCATATCATCCATATACACATGAACACATCCTTACATGGACAACTTACCGAGATGAGAGACCGATCGCGAGGAAGATGGAAGGGAGAGGTGCGCGCGAGACCGGAGAAGGAGATGAGAGACCGGAGAGCTTCCTCTATTACATATGTAACATCCAAGGCAAGTTCTACATGCTAAAAATGGTGAATGAGTGGAGAAATTGAGGTGGGAAGGAGAATGATCCCGACTAGATCTAAGGAGGAAGAAGAAGGGGAAAGTGAAGTGTGGGGTGGTGGATGATCACACATGTGCACAAAGTGGAGCTGCCAAAAAAAAGGGTCGACACATCTGTGGCGCACGTGGCCCAAGTGCGCCACAGGGAATAATAACAACCATGGCGCACATGCCACAGTGCGCCACGGATGTGTCTGACCGTTTACAGAGTAGAGGGGCATGCGCTTAGCTGTAGCGCACCCACCCAAGTGCGCCACGGTTAACACTAATAGGCGTAGCGCACCAACCCTAAGTGCACTACGGGTATCTGGCATGCGGCCAGCAGGGCCCTGGCCCACACATATCTGTGGTGCACTATGACCATGTGCACCACGGTTGTTCTATTTACTAGTAGGGCACTGCCCACAGGTAAGCCACGCCTGTTTTAGCCGTGGGGCACTTCAACCATGTGAGCCACGGATGTGGTGATTACCTATAGCCATTTTCCTAGTAGTGAGTAGCTTGTGTCTTTAGTGAAAGTTTTGATGTCTTAAAACTAAAACCCAAAGGTCTATTATATTTTGAATACACTAATGTTGCTAATGAAGATTGTGTGAAGTTTTGTATGAAGGAAAAATTTTAGGTGTAGAGAAAGAATGGTGTAATGAGATGAATAATGGAAAAAAGCTTAATCTTGGGGATGCCACCCCGTGTCGCCCCAAGAAATATTCAAGAGGTACAAGCGTCAAAGCTTGGGGATGCCCAAGGCATCCCCTTCTTCATCAATTAAAAACCTAGGTCTTTTTAGACACTTCATTTTTATTGTTTCATGCACTGTTGTCTTGTTCTTGGAGCGTCTTAGTTTTCATTTTTGGTTTTTTTTTGCTTAGTTTGCTTGAATAAAGGTAGTTTGGCCCCCGCTTTTGCTATGTTGTTTCAAATAAGTTTATTGGTGTTGGAAAGGAGTAGGAAGTTCTTGCTTAGTAGTACAAGAGGAGCTTACTTTGACTGTGACTTAGACTTTATCATGTCATGCTAGATGTTGTTTTGACCTTATGCTTAGTGATTATTCCTATAGCATGACTTATTCCAAACAATTAGAATTGGTTAATGTGACTTGAAAGAATCATGTGTTGTTTTAGCATACAAACGCATAGTATTGTGGTATTCTCCTTTGATGCTTTGTTTGGGTTGAATTGGCGCATGATCACACCATGTTATGACTATGAACCAGTCACCATAGCCTATATGATCATTTAGTTTTTAACTTGTGGTACCACTTTATGCTTTGATTAGTAATGTTTTGTCGCTCTGCATGATTAGTAATGTTTTGTCGCTCTGCCTAATAAACTTGAACCATTGTCATCTATGTTGTATATGATTGCACTTATATGTTGGAATTAGCAGAGCCATGCTGTCATGGGGAACGCTTTCAACATTGCACTTGTACATTGTACCCAGCATGGGGAACCACCAATGCTCTTGTAAGTCCATGGAGTTATGTATGTGTGTTAGAGAAACTCCTGGGCCGCTAGCCTAAGCCATGCCTAATCATGGTGAAAACTTGTAGCATCACCATAGTGAGCAATCTATGAAGCATTCTTCTTATAAAAAAAGAGAGAGATTGATAAAAAGAAAAAAAGAGATGAGAAACGAGGAAAGAGAGGAAAAACACCATTTTCCCATGGTAAATAAGAAGATTGCTGAGATGCTCATTGTCTGCTTGCCTTGTCATTTTGATTATAGGATAGCTCCTGTATCATGTGCAAGGGGTACCGCGTTGGTGGTTCTCTATGATACACATGTACTTACTATGACAAGAACTCACCGGTAACTAAACTTGAGTAGCATGAGGAGAGGCCCTCGTATTCAAGGGACATGAGATTGCCAACTTATACTTTGTCAATCATATAATCCATAGTTTGTTCACTTAAACTTTAATCACTTCAAGATGCTGATGATAGGGGCAATGAGAGCTGAAAGCTAACAAGTACCATAATTTTTGGAAGCTCTTTTTGAGACTTGAAATCCCTGCTTCCCTTTATGAAGGGCCTTTCTTCCACTATTATATTGAGTCTCCACCTTCTATCCTTAGGCACCAATTAAGAGAGCATAGTTGCCATTCTTAGTTCTATGTGCATTGTCCCAAAACCTTATTGATTGATGCATATTGTTGATATTTCTTGCTCATGAACTATTTGTATCTAGTCACTCTTATAACCTTTGAAGGTGTCCTATTACATTTATTTGATACTCCATGAGGGACAAGATGAATGACACTATGCTATGTTTTCTATATGTGAAACAAACAGATGTCTTTCAATACATTGTTATTCATGATCTTTGTATGTAACCTTTTATGTTGCATGCATAGTTACTTTGTATTACTTTTAGAACTTATTCTTTCACGCTCATGTTTAGAGTTATGTGATCCCAGCTTTCAATGCTTGTAAATGGATTGATCTTGATGTGCATGTCACCTCAAAAATTATTATTTTTATCACTTACCTACTCGAGGACGAGCAGGAGTTAAGCTTGGGGATGCTTGATACGTCGTAAACGTATCTATAATTTTTTATATTCCATGCTTGTTTAGTATCTACTTTGCATTGCTTTGTCCACACTTTGAGGTATTTTTATATGCTTTCTGGGACTAACCTATTAACAAGATGCCACAGTGCCAGTTGCCTGTTTTCTTCTGTTTTTGGTTCCAGAAAAGGCAGAAAATCAATATTCTCGGAATTGGACGGGGGAGCCACCGGGGGACCATACCCCCTGGCCATGCGGCCAGGCCTGGCCCGCACTTGGGGGGAGGGGTGCGGCCACCCTGGGTGCCCCTGCCTCGCCTCTTCGCCTATAAGAAGCCCCCGATACCAAAACCCTAAGTACCCAATCAATCTTCCGCAAAACAGTCCGTAGCCGCCGCCACCATCGTCCCTAGATCGGGGGGAGGATCTGAAGCTCTTCCCGGCACCCTGCCATAGGGGAGATCATCCCTGAGGTCTTCTTCATAACCATGCCAGCCTCCGATATGAAGCATGAGTACTTCCACCTTGGACTACGGGTCCATGTAGTAGCTAGATGGTTGTTTCTCCTCCTTTGCGCTACCATGTTTAGATCTCGTGAGCTCTGTTCATGATCAAGATCATCTATTTGTAATCATGCATGCTGTGTTTGAGGGGATCCGATGGATATTGTGATTACTATGTCAAATTGGTTAATGATTCTATCTTATTGATTCTATCATGTCTGTGTTGTTTGTAATCTTGCATGCTCTCCGTTTCTAGTATCTATCTTGGCCAAGTAGATGCTAGTGACTCCAAGAGAGAGTATTTATGCTTAATAGTGGGTTCATGCCTCTATTTAATCTGTGGAAGTGACAGAAATCTCTAAGGTTGTAGATGTGTTGTTGCTACTAGGAAGAAAATAATGATCTCTTGTTCATGGAACAACTGGATTGTTTACCTTACACACTTTGCTTAAAGTAGTTATCCGTTTCTTGCAACTTAATACTGGAGGGGGTTAGGATGATAACCTGAAGGTGGATTACTAGTCATAGATGCAGTTGGATGGCGGTCTATGTATCTTGTTGTATTGTCCAATCAAATCTCATAGGATCATGAATTTCTAGTATTGCATTGTTATGCCTTGCTCTGTCCTGTCAATTGCCCTGCTGTAATTTGTTTACCCATCATGCCATGTTGTTTATCTTAAGGAGATAACCTATAGTGAACTATGGACCCTGTTCCAATCTTTACCATTGATACATCCTCCAATTTTACTGTTTACTTTCTGCAAGCCACCATTACTTTCTACACCATACAATTAATCCTTTGTTTTCAGCAAACCAGTGAGATTGACAATCTCACTGTTCGTTGGGGCAAAGTCTTGAGTTTGTGTTGTGCAGGTTTCCAGTTGCTAGAAACACCTTTGAGTCATTTCCTTCCTCCTACTGGTTCGATAACCTTGCTTTGTTACTGGGGAAAAAACTTTCTGCTGTACTCATCATACCTTCCTCTTGGGGTCTCCCAACGAATCTCTATAGTGATCTGAGCCGCATCACCATCCCTTTGGCCGGTCCTCGTTTACTATTTTTAACTGACTTGGTCGATGTGGAGGTCTAAAATAAGAAACAACATTCGTTAATATATATATACAGACAAATCAATTAATTCATCTATCCAGTGATCAAGAGGCTTAATGATATACCGCGCCAGACTTTGTCAAGGCTATTCCATCATTTTCCAAGCCGTCATCGAAATTAAACTAGTCTGCGCTTCAACTAGAGGTTATATCTCTATTCCCTCACCAAACTTATTGAGAAACTGTGATCCATCTTCTGCTCTACAGTCTTCTTCTCCACCCTGATCAACGAGCGCTCCATCCTGATAGGGTAGCGGTTCATCACCTCGTATCGTATCGAATAAAGTCTCTTAACCTTCTGTACCATTGATGTCTATAGAATAACTGCTATGACATAATGTGCATATGAGTACTAAAATAAAAAATGTATCATATATATCACAACAAGTAGTAATAATACATCTCAAATGACAACAAAGTACTAATATCATATAACATCTCGAATAACATGTCAAAAAACAACAAACTACTAATACATCTCGAATAACGACAAAGTAATAATGTCATATAAAGAACAACATCTCGTCTGATAACATCGCTCAAACTCAGAGTCGACTCCCGGTTCCTGAGCCACGGGATGTGACCAACCAAATAGTCGGAACCATCACAGGAGTATAGCTAGGGTGAGATCCCTGAATAACCTGCCAGGTATGGGGTGCCACCCTGGCGTCCAACATCACCATATAGCGACGGACGTGCTCGTCCTCCTCCCTGACACGACGTCGTACCACCTCCTCGGGGCCCGGCTCGATATACACACTTCCTGGACCACGTGACCTCCGCCAAAAAAGATCCGAGTCGACGATGACACCTGGATTCCTCACCAAGCTACGCGTCTATGACGGTAGCACCTCCCAGTGCCAGCCCGGCGGAGCCCAGTCTCGTACAACTCCGGTAGAGCGTAGTACTCCGTTGTTGTTGCCGAGTCGACTACGAGGATGCGGTATAGGTATATCCTAAATTAGATATGGATTTTGACCTAAATAATGCTAAGTAAATAATTTTATTTTAATAATAGTAATAATTTACTAAATATTAGCAATAGTATCCTAAATACTAAAAATATTATATACAAATCCCTAAATATCGCTAAACTAAATAATAATATGTCTAAAGAAAATTATATATCAAACGAAAATATCCTTAAATCTCTATATTAAAAATATGTAACAATATATCTGAAACTAAAAAATATAATAACAAATTTATATCTAACAAAAAATATTGAAACTACATACTAACAAATTTATATCTAACTAAACAATATACTAACAAATATTAAAAATATACTAACACATTTATATCTAACTAAACAATATACTAACAAAAAAATATACTAAAACATTTATATATAACTAAATTATATACTAAACTATATTAAAAACAGAAAAAAAAGGGAAGAACACTTACGGCTTGGGCGGCGACCACGGGCGTGGCGGCAGCGCGTAGGAAGGTTGAGGCCGGGGTCATGTGGGCGGCGGCGCGGGGATGGGTGAGGGGCGCCGGCAACGAGAAGACCACGGGCGGCGGGGGACGGGTGAGGGGCGTCGGTGACAAGAGCACCATGGGGGGCGCGGGGACGGGTGAGGGGCAGCTGCTCCGCGGGGCGAGGCGAGCTCCACGGGCGCGGCTACGGCGACAGCGACGAGAGCTCCACGGGCGGAGGCGAGCTTCACGGGGCGCGGGCACGGGCGGCGTCAATTTGGAGAAGCGGAGGTATCCCGGGCAGTTGCTCGGGCCGGGAGGAGGGCGGTGTGTATTTATTGAAGGGAATATGCCCTGAGAGGCAATAATAAAGTATTTATTATGTATATTCTAAGTATATGATAGATGTTTATTTTGCATGCTATAGATGTATTAATACGGAAATGTTACTACATGTGTGTTTAATAAACAAACAGAAAGTTCCTAGTTATGCCTCTCTCATAAACTAGCTCGTTGATTAACAAGATGATCAAGGTTTCCTGATCATGGACATTGGATGTTGTTAATAACGAGGTCACAACATTAGTGTAATAATGTGATGAACATTCATAAGAAGTATAGCATTATGATCAAAGTCATTGAGTTTATATTGCTATAACAACTTACGAAGTGATCCTAGTCCTTAGACCATGAGATCATGTCAATCACTAACACCGGAAGAGTTTCTTGATAACATCAAACATCACACCTTAACAGGATGATTATAAATATGGGTTCAAAACTACTAAAGTGTTTTGTTGAGGCCCATGGATCGAGAGTGGAATTTGTTTATCCCGATGACGGATAGATATGCTATGGGCCCTCTCGGTGATATCACATTGATTAACTTGCAAGCAAGTGATTTGATCACTAGAATGTTATATCACGGGAATGAGAAAAGAGTACATGTCAATAACGAGATCAAACTAGGTATGGAGATACCGATGATCGAATCTCAGACATGTAATATATCGCAAAACAAAAGGATTAAGATACTAGTGTAAAAGGTTCTGATGATCACAAGAAAGTCATTGTTGAATATGTGGGAGTCAGTATGGGTCTCCAGATCCCGCTTCTGATTATTGATCGAAGAGGGGTCTCGATGATGCCCGCATTATTTATGAACCGTAGGGTGACAAACTTAAGAGACACTTGACATCCATGTGGAGCAAAAGTTTCATGACGAAAAGAATAACAAGCGTAGGAATTTATTTCACTAGATACCGAAACAGGTTTTCGGATAAAATTGCAGAAAGTGTTTTTGCATGTGAAATGAAATACTAGCAAGGGGTTATATGTGAATGTTTTTCATTAAAGTAATTGACAAAATTCTGAATAAATAAAAGGAGTTTTATTTAATGAGAGTTTGCATTAAATTTGGTGGAAATTTAATGGGAATTTGAGTGGGATTTTGAGTGGAGGGAATTGAAAGGAGTTTTGTGAGTGGAGTGTCCACCTACATGAATGAGGGGAGGGCAATGGGGCAGCCCCATGCGCCGGCCACCCCCTTGGGGTTCCCCCCTCTCCTATAAAAGGCACCCCTCCTCAATTCTCACTCACACCTCCTCGTGAAGGATCTCTCTCCCCCTCTACTATTTATTCCCCATGGTCTCGGACTAGCAAGATATATGTTCCCGGTAGCTATTCGGCAAGAAAGAGTTGTTCTTCCGTTGCATCGCTAGAGCGAGGAGGCGGAGGTTGCTCGGTGCCTCGGATGTGTGTGCGAGCACGGATGCACCGCTAAGTTGCGGTGCTAAGGACTTCCTCTTGATCTTGAGATCGGCAAGATATCATCTACATTAACCACGAATTTAACTCGTTAAGCTTTGTCGGTCTTCAAGGGTATGTTCTCTACGGATATACATCCGCTCGTTCTTTGTATCTAATAGATAGTTCTTGGTACATAGTTGTTCCCATCGTAGGAATTTTTTGTTTTCTATGCTATGAACCCTACAGTGGTATCAGAGCCGGATCTATGTGTATATGCTTTACACGGGTAGTACACATATGAGTATATGGGCGAACCCTACAGTGGTATCAGAGCCGGATCTATGTGTATATGCTTTACACGGGTAGTACACATATGAGTATGTGGGCGGTGATGATCATGTTATTGATTCTTAGTTGTATTTTGGATATTGGTGGCATAGCGGGATGAAGCGGCCCAGACAAACTTTACATGTCCTCGCACATGAGACATGTTCCACGCTTCACATGCAACTAGTTTGCATAAGTGGCTAGTAGGTGTCTGTCTCTCCTACTATAGTTAATATCTAATTTGCAATGAGTTGTCAACAATTTTGTTATCCTCGTTGTGGTTCATGTTCATAGGTAAGAACGGTTCTATCTTCGAAAGCCCTATGCCATGTAAAACTTGCAATGGATAAATTAGAGGCGACTAGTTTAGATTGTTGTTGGGCTAGTGTTATGATATGGTGATGTTTTAAGTAGAAGTATGAGATGATACTCTTACAAAACACATAACGTGTAAGTTCCATAGACCTTGGCCTTACACATAGAGGTATGATAGTGATCATACCATGATGCACATGATGAAGATCAAGTGCGGGAACCATATCATTTCACTTATAAACATGTGATGTTTGATTGCATCTTATATTGCTTGTTTGGCATTTTATTAGCATAATAAGATGATCCCTCATTTAAATATCAAGATAAGAATGTGTTCTTCCTTAAGTATGCACCGATTCTGTTTTGTCGCTCCAAGACATCACGTGATGATCTGGTGTTCTTTGATCCACAACCATATTTCGGGTGTAAGACAGTTACACAATCGAATACTAAGGTTCTTACTTGGAGAGCCTAGGATGTACAGACATGGCCTCGGAACATGGACCAAAAGGTTAAGCATGAGTCATATGGTAGATATGATGCCCATTTGATTCTCGCCTTTGAAGCTACACTGACTCACGTGATGATCAGACTTGGTGTAGTGGATTTGGTTCATGTAATCACCAAAAAGGCACGAGAGATGTCGTTTTTGAGTGGAAGTTCATTCTTAATGTGGATTAGTTGAACTCAATCTATCATAAACTTAGTCTAAACTTTACAAATTCTGTTGTAGATGGCACCACCAGCTTTTAATTTCAATGTGTTCATGGAGAAAGAGAAACCTGCAACGAACGGTAGCAACTTTACCGAATGGGCCATGAATTTGAGGATTCTCCTCTCCACTGCACAAAAGCAATATGTGCTAGAAGCGCCGCTAGGCCCCCCACAGTTCGATGATGCCCCTGACAAGGAGAAGAATGTCTATCAGACTCGTTAGGAGGACCACAACTTAGTTCATTGCGGCATATTGTATGGGCTAGAGCCAGAACTTCGAAAACGGCAATGAATTTGATACAATGGGTGAGTTGAAAATGATTTTCAACACACATGCTGCTGTAGAGATCTACAATGCTTCAGAAAAGTTCTTTAGCTGCATGATGAAAGAGAACAACATCGTAAGTGAGCATGTACTCAAGATGTCGGGTTACGCCGATAAGCTTGTGTCCTTGGGAATATCGATTCCCATTGACTTAGGCATCCATCATGTTCTGCAGTCTCTGCCACCTAGCTATAAGAGCTTCGTGATGAACTATAACATGCAAGGCATGAAGAAGTCTCTCCCCGAGCTTTTGCCAATGCTTAAAACTGAAGAAGTGGAGATCAAGAAAGAACATCAAGTGTTGATGATTAATAAGACCACTGGTTTCGAGAAAGACAAGAAGGGTAAACAGAAGGGAAGTAAGGGCGGCAATCCGGTTGCCGTGCCTGAAAAGAAATCCCGAGTTGTCCCTAAGTTTGATACCGAGTGCTAGTATTGTAAGGGGACTGGCCACTGGAAGCGCAACTGCCCCAAGTATTTGGCAGACAAGAAGGCCAGCAAGGCAAACAAAGGTATATATGATATACATGTTATTGATGTGTACTTGACTAGTACTCGCAGTAGCACTAAGTATTTGATACCGGTTCAGTTGCTAATATTTGTAACTCGAATCAGGGGCTGCGGAACAAGCGACCGCTAGCAAGGGGTGAGGTCAAGATGCGTGTCGACATGGATAAAGTGTTGATGTGATCGCTGTGGGAACGCTACCTCTCCACTTACCGTCAGGATTAGTAATAAACTTGAATAATTGTTATATGGTGCCAACACTGAGCATGAACATTATATCTGGATCGTGTTTGATGTGAAGTGGTTATTCATTTAAATCAGAGAACAATGGTTGTTCTATTTATATGAATGAAATCTTTTATGGTCATGCACCAATGATGAATGGTTTATTTCTGTTGGATCTCAATAATAGTGTTACACATATTCATAATGTTGATGCTAAAAGGATTAAACTTAATGATGATATATCCGCATATATGTGGAACTGCCGTTTAGGTCATATTGGTGTTAAACGCATGAGGAAGCTCCATTCGGATGGAATTTTGGAATCACTTGATTTTGAATCATTTGATACATGTGAGCCATGCCTTATGGGTAAGATGACTAGAATGTCATTTTCCCGTTCAATGGAACGAGCGACAGATTTATTGGAAATCATACATTTTGATGTATGTGGTCCAATAGTGTGTTGGCGCGAGGTGGATATCGTTATTTTGTTACTTTCACGGATGATTTGAGTAGATACGGTTATATATACTTGATGAAACACAAGTCTGAAACCTTTGAAAAGTTCAAGGAATTTCAGAGTGAAGTGGAAAATCATCGTAATAGAAAGATCAAATTTCTACGGTCCGACCGTGGAGGTGAGTATCTAAGGTATGAGTTTAGCACTCATATGAAAGAGTGTGGAATTGTTTCACAACTCACACCTGCCAGAACACCATAGAGAAATGGTGTGTCAGAACGTCGTAATCGTACTTTATTGGATATGGTTCAATCTATGATGTCTCTGACGGACTTGCCGTTGTCATTTTGGGGTTATGCACTAGAAATTGCTACATTCACTTTAAATCGGGCACCATCTAAATCCATTGAAAAGACACCGTATGAATTGTGGTTTGGAAACAAACCTAAGCTATCATTTCTTAAAGATTGGGGATGCGATGTTTATGTGAAGAAACTTCAACCAGATAAACTCGAACCCAAAGCGGAAAATGCCGTCTTCATAGGATACCCTAAGGAAACTATTGGGTATTCCTTCTATCACAGATCTGAGGGCAAGGTTTTGGTTGCCAAGAATGGATCCTTTCTAGAGAAAGAGTTTCTCGTGAAAGGTGTGAGTAGTCGGAACATAGAACTCGAAGAGGTTATTGAACCTTCTCTTTAAAGTATGGCGAGTAGCGCAGCGCCGGAAGTCGTTCCAGAGTTGGCTTCACCAATTGAAGAAGGAACTAATGATAATGATCATGAAACTCCAAAAGAGAGTACTACCGAACCTCGCAGGTCTAGCAGGACGCGTGCAGCTCCCGAGCTATATGGAAACCATGTTATGAATTTCATGGTTGATGAAATTGATGACCCTGCGACGTATGAAGAAGCGATGATGAGCCCAGATTCCAACAAATGGTTAGAAGCCATGAAATCCAAGATGGAATCCATCTATGAAAATCAAGTTTGGAACTTCGTGGACTTACCTCACGACCGAAAGGCCGTGGAGAATAAATGGATTTTCAAAAGGAAAACTGATGCTGATGATAATGTGACCGTCTATAAAGCTCGACTTGTCGCAAAGGGGTTTCGACAAATTCAAGGAGTTGACTACAATGAGAAATTCTCTCCTGTAGCGATGCTAAAGTCAGTTAGGATTATGTTAGAAATTGCTGCATATTTTGATTATGAGATATGGCAGATGGATGTCAAAACCTCGTTCCTCAATGGTAACATTGAAGAAGAGTTGTATATAATACAACCAAAGGGTTTTATCGATCCTAAGGATGCTAACAAGGTGTGCAAGCTTCAACGATCCTTCTATGGACTAAAGCAAGCATGACGGAGTTGGAATCTCCGCTTTGATGAGGTGATCAAAGAGTTTGGATTTGTCCAAACTTATGGAGAGGCTTGTATTTAAAAGAAAGTGAGTGGGAGCAATGTGGCGTTTCTGATATTATATGTGGATGACATATTATTGATCGGAAATGATATAGATCTTTTAAAGAGTGTTAAAAGTAATCTAAACAGCAAATTTTCAATGAAGGACCTAGGTGAAACGTCATACATATTAGGCATAAAGATCTATAGAGATAGATCTAGGCGCCTAATAGGACTATCGCAAAGTACATACCTTGATAAGATTTTAAAGAAGTTTAAAATGGACGGAAGTAAGAAGGGGTTCTTACCTATGTTGCAAGGCAAGACATTGAGTAAGACTCAAAGTCCGGCTACGGCGGAAGAAATAGAGATAATGGACAAAGTCCCCTATGCTTCAGCCATAGGATCTATAATGTACACCATGCTATGTACAAGACCGAATATGGCACATGCTATTAGTTTGACTAGTAGGTACAAATAGGATCCAGGTTTGAAACACTGGATAGAGGTCAAGAATATCCTTAAGTACTTGCGAAGAACTAAGGATATGTTTCGTGTGTACGGAGGTGAAGAAGATCTCGTCGCTAAGTGTTATGTCGACACTAGCTTTGACACCGATCCGCATGACTCTAAGTCTCAATACGGATACGTATTTCTCATGAATGGCAGAGCGGTTAGTTGGAGGAGTTCCAAACAACCTGTGGTGGCGGGATCAACAACGGAGGCCGAATATGTTGCTGCTTCGGAAGCGGCTCAGGAAGCGGTTTGCATGAAGGAGTTAATATCCGAACTAGGTGTGGTTGCAAGTGCGTTGGAACCAATGGTGATCTATTGTGACAACAATGGTGCCATTGCCAATGCCAAATAACCAAGGTCTCACAAGAATTCCAAGCATATTAAGCGCCGGTTTCACTCCATCCGTGATCATGTCAAAGATGGAGATATAAAGCTTTGTAAAGTACACACGGATCTCAATGTAGCAGATCCGCTGACTAAAACTCTCCCTAGAGAAAAACATGATCAACACCAGAACTCCATGGGTGTTAGATTCATCACCTTGTAACTAGATAATTTTCTCTAGTGCAAGTGGGAGACTGAAGGGAATATGCCCTGAGAGGCAATAATAAAGTGTTTATTATGTATATTCCAAGTATATGATAGATGTTTATTTTGCATGCTATAATTGTATTAATACGAAACCATTAATACATGTGTGTTTAATAAACAAACAGAATGTTCCTAGTTATGCCTCTATCATAAACTAGCTCATTGATTAACAAGATGATCAAGGTTTCCTGATCATGGACATTGGATGTTGTTAATAACGAGGTCACAACATTAGTGTAATGATATGATGGACATTCATCTGAAGTATAGCATTATGATGAAAGTCATTGAGTTTATATTGCTATAACAACTTACAAAGTGATCCTAATCCTTAGACCATGAGATCATGTCAATCACTAACACCGGAAGAGTTTCTTGATAACATCAAACTTCACACCGTAACAGGGTGATTATAAAGATTGGTTCAGAACTACTAAAGTGTTACCGTGAGGCCCATGGATCGAGAGTGGAATTTGTTCATCCCGATGACGGATAGATATGCTCTGGGCCCTCTCATGATATCACATTGATTACCTTGCAAGCAAGTGATTTTATCACTAGAATGTTATATCACGGGAATGAGAAAAGAGTACATGTCAGTAAAAAGATCAAACTAGGTATGGAGATACCGATGATCGAATCTCGGACATGTAATATATCACGAAACAAAAGGATTAAGATACTAGCGTAAAAGGTTCTGACGATCACAAGAAAGTCATCGTTGAATGTGTGGGAGTCAATATGGGTCTCCAGATCCCGCTTCTGATTATTGATCGGAGAGGGGTCTCGATCATGTCCGCATTATTCGCGAACCATAGGGTGACAAACTTAAGAGACACCGAAATCCATTTGGAGCAAAAGTTTCATGCCAGAAAGAATAACAAGCGCATGAATTTATTTCACTAGATACCGAAACAGGTTTTCGGATGAAATTGCACAAAGTGTTTTTGCATATGAAATGAAATACTAGCAAGGGTTTATATGTGAATGTTTGTCAATAAAGTAATTGACAAAATTCTGAATAAATAAAAGGAGTTTTATTTAATGAGAGTTTGCATTAAATTTGGTGGAAATTTAATGGGAATTTGAGTGGGATTTTGAGTGGAGGGAATTGAAAGGATTTTTGTGAGTGGAGTGTCCACCCACATGAATGAGTGGAGGGCAAGGGGGAAGCCCCATGCGCCGGCCACCCCCTTAGGGTCCCCCCTCTCCTATAAAAGGCACCCCTCCTCACTTCTCACTCACACCTCCTCGTGAAGGATCTCTCTCCCCCTCTAGTATTTATTCCCCATGGTCTTGGACTAGCGAGATACATGTTCCCGGTGGCTATTCGGAAAGAAAGAGTTGTGCTTCCGCTGAATCACTGGAGTGAGGAGGTGGAGGTTGCTCGGTGCCTCGGACGTGTGTGCGAGCACGGATGCGCCGCTAAGTTGCGGTGCTGAGAACTTCCTCTCGATCTTGATATCGGCAAGAGATCGTCTACATCAACCACGAGTTTAACTCGTTAAGATTTGTCTGTCTTCAAGGGTATGTTCTCTACGGATATACATCCGCCCATTGTTTGTATCTAGTAGATAGATCTTGGTACATAGTTGTTCCTATCGTAGGAAATTTTTTGTTTTCTATGCTGCGAACCCTACATTTATACCCATCACCTCTGGTCCCAGTCCCAGCCTCCAGCCGGGACTACAGGGGGGCTATAGTCCCGGATCCAGGCACGAGCCGGGACTAGAGGTCTTTTCGGCCGCGCTATTTCGTTCGCGCGCCAAAAACCTCTAGTTCCGGTTTGTGGTATGGGCCGGGACTAGATATTTTAATTAATTATCTTATTAATTCAATATCTTTTATTCTGTAATGATGAAAAATATGCATCATATATCAAAATTGCCAGAAAAAAGATCTATAATATAAATCTATTAGCATACTATGTTATAAAACTAATATTTTGTTGAATTAAATAATATCTTTTGTATACTAGAGTTTGAATTTCTTATGCCCGTTTTAAAATTTTCATGTTTTAGAAAATGGAAAATGGCTTTTCCTTGCGACAAAAAGGAAAACTTCCTCCTGCAACATTGTTCTCCATCCCAATATCTGTAGTTCCGGTTCATCTTTAGTCCCGGTTGGAGAAACCAACCGGGAGGCTGGGTCAGGCAGCACTAATGATAGGGGTGAATGTCGAAATTATGTCGTGCTGCTTGTACATTGTCCCGGATTGTGTCGCCAACCGGGACTAAAGATGAACCTGTAGTACCGGTTGGAGACACCAACCAGTACAAAACATGAGTCAGCACTAATAATAGGGGTGAGTGTCGATATTATGTAGTGAGTGTCGACACTATGCCGTGCTACTTGTACTATAAATAGGCATCTTTGTGAGTTCTCAGGAATCTCCAAGATGGTGTGCGAGAGCAGGGACACCACTACGGCCAGTTTTAGGGAGATGCCGACAGAGCCCAGTCGTATGTCATCTCCAAGAAACTGGTCATAGAGGCACTCCCTAATATGTGAAACTAGTTAGCTCCCTGGCATATTGATCTAGTTAGAGACTTTACAAGCTGCAAGGTGGTGTGCGAAAGTAGGGAAACCACTACAGCCAGTTTTAGGGAGATGCCGGCGGAGCCCAGTCCTCCGGCATCTCCAAGAAACTGGTCATAGAGGCACTCCCTAATATGTGATCATGCGCGTTTGGAGATCATATCATCATGGTAAGTACAAATCGGGACAACATCTTCATAGTTTGGGAAAGTCGTAGTACGAATCGGGACTAAAGGCCCCCCTTTAGTCCCGGTCCAGCCACAAAACGGGACTAACTATAACATCCCAATTTCAGCAACCCAAATTTTTTTTCCAAAAGGCAAAAATCAGGGGGAACAAAAAAAATTTCTTATTACTTGTGCAATGTTTGTTTACTTGCTTTCTTGTGTTCTTGCAATTGATTGTGTATTAGATGCTATACTTCTTATCTTAACACTAGTTGACAAAAGCTATTTTACAAAAGAGATGTCTTGGCTCATCTTTCATATTCTCCAATGTTCCGACCCTTCAAAACCTTAGCCAAGATGACTTTGACAAAACAAAAATATTATACTAGTTCTATTAACAAAACTATGGAGAACTAAAATATAATCTCCTTATGTTTTCAAGACAGAACTCTCAACTACTCTTACCCCTAGGTTTTCCAAAACCTGTTTTCAAAACCTCTTCATTCCAATCTTGGTAGAAATACCAAGAGGTACTTATCTTACTTCAAAACCTAAACAATTCAAGATACCCATCCCTGCCTCAAGCTAGGCTTGATGGAAACCCTAGTAGTAGTTGGATAAGTTTGATAGGATGAATTGCCTTGATCTGCTGATTGCATTGTTTGCTTATGAACTAGAGTGATCTAATCTAGTAGCTCATCCCTTAGTACCCAATCTATGCTTGTGATCATCAATCTCATATCAAGCATCCAAGTCTGGATCTATCCTAAGCCACTAAGGTGATCATCTCCCCTCCTAATCAGATCAATCCAGGGATAATCCCTTCTAATAGTTCCAACTCCGTGAAGACCCAATCTAAGCATGGATCATGTATACTTAGATAACACTTCAACATCATCTCCTTGATCATGAGTTTGGAACTTAGCATCCCCTCAAAATCATCTACACATGCACTCTAGTCTAAAACCCTAAATCTGCCAAAATGGCTAAGTCTGGAATTCTTATCTAGATTCAATCTTTGGAGCTATAACTTTTCCAACCTATGTGCATCCTTGAGAATGTTTTTGAACCATCTTTTAGTACATCACTAGTACTACCAAGGCCCACTCTTACACTTAGATAAACCATTCTGGTTCCCACTCATCCATTATGGTTTTGTAGTAAAGATAATAATCTTTTCTGCAAATATTATCATCTTGCCTACTTTGGCAGAAGCTCACATCTATATGCTACTTCCCCTTGACCCACTCATTTCATTATTATGATCTACTAATCATGGAATATCAAACCCCCACTTCCCTTGTTCCCATTGAAGCTTTGTGCTTCTTAAACCCACATGGTTTAGGAGGCTACCTAATGTATCTGCTATGGTAGCCTTATTTTTCAACAAAGTTTGCCATCTCTTCTAGACCACCTCAAATGCAACCAAGCCCAAGTCTTGTTTCCTTGATCATCTATATAACTTGTTCTAGCTATCCATCTATCCCTTCTGCCAAGGTGAGCTCTGCTCTCACAATTACAACCATGTTTTAGTGGCATAAAAATAACCAAACCCTAGATTCCCCCAAATCTAGTTGTCTACCCATTTCAACAAAATCCTTCCTGTCGTGGGAATGACCACGGAAGATGGTGAAATTGGCAGTGAGTAGTAGAACAAGGGGGAAGGGCGGCCAGCCATCTGCGGTGCGAGATGAGGGCGGAGACACAGGGGTTTACCCAGGTTCAGCCCCCCGGAGGGTAAAGACCTACTCCTGCTAGATTGTATTGATGAGGGAGTACAAGGGAGAGATCGACGACTAGGCAGCGAGTCGCAGGGGGTGTATCATGGAACGTGTCCTCTATGTGTAACCTAGGGAGGTTTATATAGACTCACCTCGCTAGGGTTTACAGATCTACAACCGAATTAGTTAGGGATTCAGAGGGTGTTTGGCCTAATTCGACAAGGCCTAGCTATGATTTTCGGCCTCCAGCTTCCAGCCGCCTGGCTCCTTATTGAATCTTGATCCAGTCGTTGTCCTGCAGGTCCACTCGCTGGCAGCATGGGCCAGTAGGAAACGTCCCGCTGGGTATACCCCACTCGGCATATCCCCATCACTTCCAATTCCATGTGGACAATGATGTATGAACCAAGTTTACAACATCTACCTTGAATATAACCATCCCCAAATAATTCCCCTAATTATTTGGATTATCAAACAAATTAAATTCATTATCTTGCAAATTTCTCAAAATATTTGTCTATAAAGGCAAGTTTGTTTTTCTCCAAATCACTTTGCAAAATAAAGGCACATTTGATGCCTATATATCATATCCCATATCTCCAACTCAAAAATAAATATTTTTGACATTCTTTAATATTTATGTTTGCCCTTTTTCTTAAATGGCAGAAACAAGAAATAATTCCTTTAAAATACTTTTTCACCTCAATAAATTGCAATAAAATTCTTCAATGTGTAATTTGGTTTTCAGAAACATTTCACATCAAAAACCAACCTTGTCTAATGTAAAAATATTACATTAGCTTCCATAATCTATTTCTGCACTTTTTGAATAAATGCTTTTAAATGGGCTTAAAATCATTAGAAAAATCCCAAATAAAATGAGATTATTTGACCTCCTCTATCTACCAGAACCATTTACAACACCTTGCCATATGTAAAATGGTCAACTTCCTTTGCAATCATCATTTTGATCCATTCTTGCAAACACAATTCAAACTTGAGTTAAACCAACCCAATCTCTCAGCAAGCTTGGTCAAGCAGGTGCACACCATACCCACTCCCTCCTGGTCATGAACAGTAGCCCTAGCTACTGTAGCACCTCCCTCTTGCCTTGTCCCTAGTGCTTGGAGGAGGGTGAGAGAGAGAGAGAAATGCCCCTTTGGAGCAAATATCTTGCACAACCCAGCAAATAGTAGCCATACCCCATCTCACTGGTCAAGCTATTGGACCCACACGACCACTCCACCACCCCTAAGAGCCAACCCCTGGCCATCTCCCCCTCTCAAGCCCTCCATGGACATTGTCCATCCTACACCCAACCCCTTCGGGATAAAAGGCTAGAGGCCACCCCAGTGCCTCTCTGGCCCTCATTTTCCCTCTCCCCCACCCACCTACCATCCCTAGATCTCCCCTCTTCCTGTCATGGCCTGGCTTTCCCGAGAAAAAGGGGGAGGAGAGCACCTCGGCCATGGCAAGAAATCGAACCCCGAGCTCCCCTCTGCTTGTCGGACTCCCGCACTCTCTCACTCTCCTAGTTTTGATGGTACCCCTCTCTTTTGCATGCAGCAGCGCCTGGAGCACCGCCGGCGAGCCCCGCAGGTCGGCCCCGTCGAGATCCGTTCGCAAGTGTCCTTCTGGGTGTAAGCACCCCTCTATCGCCCATCTCCGGAGATGCCGCCGACCACCACGTCCGCCCCACCGCCGGCGAGCCCTCAGGTGATCCTCTTCTCCTCCCAAACATGAGCTAGGGTTTCGTCCGCCGTCGGGCCAGTCAAACGAGGACGGCGACGGGGCACCGTCAGATCGACTCTAATCGGACGGCCCAGGACCCTCATTACCTCTTCAGCCCTTACTTCCGCTGATAGGCAGGCTCCACGCGACCCCCTTTGAATTTCAGCCCCGCGCGCAGTGTCACCCCGGGAGGGATGATTTCATCTGGGCGGCCCATCTGTTTCCCAGATCTGGCCCATGACATATGCCCCTTTTATTCTTTTTCCTAGAACCAGAAACTTTGGTCTTAGGTTTAAATCGAAAAGAAATTGGAAAGGCCATAAATAATTTTTTATATGATTTTTTCAGAAGTACATAAGTCTCCACTCTAACATGTATACTTGGTTTTCGACCAAAATATTATACAGATAACTCCTAGAAAATAAAATAACTACATGTGTCAATTCCAATAATAAATGTCTTCAGAATGTTGGGTAAGTCCAAATGGAGTAAATCCAATTGTTACTGAAGTCCCTTAGCCATACCTTCCTTGTCCCACTGGCCCCACATAAAATGGCTTCCTAGTTTTCTTTTAGTAAACATAACAACAACAGAGATTTTATGCCTTAAGGAAATTCCCTAGGTCAAACCAAATGAGGTAATGACATAATTTCAACTCTCAGTACCTCTATACCACCCTAATTATCAAACCCCAGGATCCCAAAATTTATTAAGTATCTACTAAATTTTAGTGAACTAAACTATTTTGTGCATGGTTTATTCACTAATAAAATCACTACAGTTACCTTGTATCTCCAAAAGGGTTGATTCCGATTTCTACACAATGGTATTTTAAGTACCTAACAAGTATCATGGAATTCACATAAAAAGCTTCTGTAGATTAAATATGATGAAAAAGACAAATCCCAACCAGTACTATCTTTGGAAATTTCGCAAGAGTATTCTGTTAATTTTTTTGAGGTGAATCCAACTCTTAGTTAATCAGTCCATCCAATACTACCTAATCATCCAAGGAAATAATTTTTGGAACTCCACAACAATTCTGGTGAATTATTTCCTAAAACTAGAGTTTTAATCACTAGAAACACTTTATAAATAAATGGAAATTGATAAAATAGTGAAACCACTTTTGTGGGCTTCATTTTATCAATATCTATCTGATGGTATCATTTTTATACAATGGTATCATACATATCAAGCCCTTGGTCAAAAACCCTCTCTTAGGTAGTTCCTAGACTTTTAATCCAAAAGAATCCCTTTTTCCTATGCCTCCAAATCTTCTCCCAATCCAATCAAATCATACCTCCAACACCCTACTGATGTATATCATGTAACCTGCTGTATGGTTTGCTGTTTGTATGCCTTGTACTGAATGTTGTATTGTTGGTTGGCATGTATGCTCGATAACGGCCATCGTTGCGATTGTGTGCCGTCGAGAAGAAGGAAGCCTCAGAGCGTTATTCTCGCTATCAAGATTATTATTGATTTTTTGGTATTCTAAAGAAGTCACGGGACATCTTGCTGGTTACTGGCAAGCCACCTTCTTGCTCATACGCCTTGTCCTATTATTTTACCTATGCATGGTTTTCTCTACCCGTTTATGCAAATTGCATTGTTTTACTATATATTCTTATGTGGGAAATATTTGGCTCCTCCAAACCATTACCCCTTAGTACCATTAGGTACAACCCACCTTTATGATACCTACCTACCCCTAGTATGATAGATGGTGTATAACACCATGCCCCTTTGGAAACCCCACTTTAGCCGAAACAAAAACTATGGGATGGAAAGACCCCGGAAAAAGGCTTACAAAAATGTTTTATGAGAAAACCTTGGTGAGGCTTAGCCTACCAAGTGGTTTGGAAAATGAGAAGGGTTTTGTTTTACAAAAATATGAACAAAAGATGGAGGAATTTTTTTTATGAAAAATGCCGGGCTAGCCAGTTTTGAAGCTAGCGCAATTAACCCGTGCAACCACATTACTCTGGAATGGGACGGGGTTGGGCTAGAAGTTTGTCTAATCTGGTATAGGTGCCTCACACTACTACAGGGGCAAACAATCCCTAGAGGGTGAGCCTTCTCTGTCCAACGGTCCATGCGTAGCATCAACTAGGAGAAGGAACAAAGGGTCTACGGCTCTCCGCGCGTTACTATGAGCCCCTCATTGAAAGCGCACACCCGTTGAGGTGCGAAACACGCTCTGGTTGGCTGGTTACTATATAGGGCATCCCGGTTTTGAGGGGATTAACCTCATAGGTTAGGCACCTATATCGGAGAGGGCATCTGGAAGGTCTTAACCGGTTATTCGACCCACGATCCGTGAAGATCAGGGACGGGTAATCGGATGGTGTGGGTAAAGTGTACAACCTCTTCAGAGTGTAAATCTATTCGAATAACCGAGTCCTCGGTCATGTGCGGTTATGCTGGCGGCTGTACAGCGGTGATGGTTTTGATTTCAAAAAGGACTTCGGAAAGGCAATGACTTGGAAATGATTTGACCATGAGATGGTCGGGAAAAAAGAGGAAGGAGTTTGGTCACGAGATGATCGGAAGGAGAAACAAATGGGTGACCCAATCCTAGTGTTTTCTTAAAACTTTTCAAAAAGGTTTCCAAAATGTTTTACAAGAGTTTTTCAAAAAAGATATAGGGACATGCTATATATACAAGAGAAACTAATTTACAAAAGAACCTCTGATGTAGCCACCCTACCACGGCCATATTGCATATCCTTTATTACTGTTCTCTTAAGGTGGTTTGCGAGTACATTCAAAGTACTCACCGACATTGTCCCTGGCTATTTACTTGGCCAGACTTTTCAGAAGCAAGAAGAACGATGGAGATGCTGATGTCAATACGAGCTAGGCCATCTTCCCAGCCAGTCGCCTGTAGGTTAAGGCATGACATGGGCTCTACGCTTGAAGACTTTCGCTATTGATGTTTTATCGCCATAATGGCACAAATGTAAGTACTTGTACTTGTTATTCATGGATGTTGAAATGATACTTATCGGTTATGCTCATGGCTCACTGATCATGGGAATGTGAATTGCAGGCATAACGGGTATTCTCGGACCGTAAATCTGGGGTGCCACGGACTTAGTATCAGAGCCATCCTGACTTTAGAAGACCATAGTTAGCATGGACGTTAGACAGGACAACCCTTGTTTCTGAAAACATCGGCTTCAAAAACTATTTTCCAAAAAGCTATTCGAAAGATTTATTATCTCACCTTCTCTGACTTAAACGGTTTTATGAAAAATTGAAATTACTCTATATCTCATCTACTTTCAAAGGTTCCGTTTTCAAAAAAAAAGTCCGACTCGAAGACTATGAAGACGGAGCTCCCGGAATGAAGAGACCCCAAGACAAGCAAAACAAAGGAGCTACCAATGACGAAATACACTACAAGATCGCCCAATCAACGGAGTCCTTCATTGCTCCCAAATCGATCAAGTATAGCACCGACAACAACAGAGGGCAAGATAGAAGTCAAGACCCCCGTAACGTCCGTATTTAGGATGAGCATCTCTAATATAGGATTCCCCTTATGGCGTGTAGTCACCCCTTAGTACCTACGGTACGCCTTGTTTGCTTTTCATGTGCTTATATGATGCTTGGAATGTGTTGCTTGTCTGCCTAGGACCTTCCTATCCCATTTGTATGATCACTTTGTTCGCATATCCCGACGCTAACCTTCACAACCCCATAGCTGAAAACCTCTCCTCAACAGGATGGCCACATAAAGAAATCCCCGACAACTCTGTCTCGTGCCTTAGTTCTAATCTCCCCAAAGGAACAACGTCCTTATTTAACCCCCCTTGCTGAAGCAATAGGGATATCTTTCCATCACACAAACGCCCCAAGAAAATGGAAGATAAGGATGCCGAAGACAACAATTCTACGCCGGCATCGGTCCAAAGAAACACAAACTGTACAAGTGAAGACAACCCCTCTGAAGATAAATTGCCCCCACCCTGACTAAGGACTAATAAGAAGCATCTCTAACCACTAACACTACCCCGAGATAACCCATACGGCTTCGCTACGTAACCAACTTAGGAAGGTAGTTGCAATAAGGCGCCACCCAAAGACCTCAATTCAAGTGTCACGCAAACGCTCCAAGAAGAAGGATCTACCCCAACCTCGATGACCATAAGCAAAGCTCTAAGGTGGAAAGACTACGTCTTTTGTAACATCCCAAAAATATTAATCAAGGTTATCAATTCCAGTCACACAAATTTAGGGTTAACAAAAACTTTTGTGAATTAAATTCCATATGAATGCATGTGTGTATGTGATGAATGCATGAATGCTTGTATGGACTTGTGTGATTTTTATGAATGGCAAGGATTGGATTAAAGATGAAAACAACATCATCTAAATCATTTCCAAGTAGAATCAAATCAATATAAATTCAAACACAAACAAAATGAGCTAATGGTCATTTTTACCAATCTTGTTCACTAGACCACTTTGAGTGTTTCTAGTCCAAGATTTCTAACAGAAACAAATCCAATTATTTTCACCCCTTGCTAGACCAGGTAAAAGTGAGCCCAAGCCCACCTTGCAAACCCATATAAACATTTGGCAACCCTATTCAAATGACATTTAAAAATTGAATCTAGTTCATATGGCAAGATCACCATTTCTCAAAACCCAACCAAACTAGTGCACCTTAACAAATCCAATCAACCAGATACTCACTAGTATGTGCCTAGTACACTCACCAAGTTTCATCCAAAATTTCAAATATGAATTTCTTGAGGCCATTTCATCAAACACTTGGAGAGAAATACCAAATTATGCCAAACTTCACTATTTTGAGCAGTAACCTTTCCAAACCTTATTCCCCATTGATCATCCTTGTCTCCCCTAGTGACAACCAGTGTATTAAACCAGCCTAGACTGCTACCAACGCACCATGTCGTGCATGCCCGAGCCACCCCTCTCCAGCCAACCATGGCAAGCTAGAACAAGCCATCGCCGCGCCTATTCACCATGTCCAGGAGGCATGCCACCGTCCATCGTCACCCCTGTCCAGCCCTCGAGACTTGACAAGCAGTGGACCACCAAGAACAGATGCGCCCAGTTTGTCTCTGCCATGTACAGAGCGCACCAGCTCGCCGCGCTCGACACGCTCGCACAGACCGCGCCTCGCCTTCGACGCCCATCCCTGTGATCACCACCGTCGCAGGAGACCAACAGACATGCCAGTTCGCCGCCGCGCGACCAGGAGCGCTTGTGCATCATCAAAAACATCTACAATGCCGCTCAGAGCACCAGCGTGTTCCGACCAAACCGCACCGCCCCTTGCCACACCTTCAAGCCATTGAGCACCGCCAATAGACCGCGCACTGTCCCCTAGCCTCAGCCATGCCCGTATCTCGTTGTAACCCCGACCCCGACGAGCACTGCCCATGCCGCTCGGCCTCTCTCGCTCGCCTATAAAAGGAGGCCTCCCCCGCTCATTTCCTTCACATCAGTTCACTCCCCACCTCTCACTGATCCTTCCCACCTCTTCCCGGAGCAAGGCGAGCTCTCCCTCGCTGGAATTTCACCAGAGCCTGCCGCTGCTGGAGGAAAAGGGCACCGTCGATTGGAGCCACCCTAGGAGGAGCCGCCAGTACCAGGAGAACCGCCGTCGTCGACTTCGTTGTTCGCCCCCATCGCCGACCATCGCCTGAGCCCCGGTGAGCCACCCTAGACCCCCTCTAGCCGTGTTAGCGTTAGCCCCCGTCGTGTTCTATTCGACGAGGATGATGGCCTTGAGCTGTTGATCCTTCATCTAATCCTACGGTCGTAATCGCCCCGTACCCCTTCGACAACCCCTGTCTCACTTACGCGTGGGACACCACTTAACAATCTCGTGCGCGCGCAGTGGGCCGGCCTAGTTAGCTCTCTACGCGACCCAGTAGTTTGAATTTAGATTTATCTATTTAGTTTCAAACCTAGTTCTGGTATTAGATTCAAAAACCAATTAAGAGAGTTTCACTGAACCAAATTGCATGAAACCAAGTTTGTTAGAAAGGTATGGAAATTCTTAATCCAAGCCCGTTGCACTAATAATGGACAAGTAATAAAAGAATGCCCCATAGGCATTTCTAGTCACTTTAGTTAATTAAAATAGAAAGGTTAAACCTTATTAAATTGTGATACCACTTTAAATCACATTCCCAAGTATTGAAATATGTGGTGATGACATGTGTCAACATGATCCCATATTTTAATTGGAGAATATTAAATCTTAAGTAGTTTTTCAATGAGTAGAAATAACTTTTCTAAAATAAAATAAATAAAAATATTCCCTTAATGTTTGTGATGATTGGGATGATGCTAGATCATCTAGTGTAAACCCTTGTGTGCTAAATAGAAGTAATTAAGTATTGTTTGGTGATTGTGTACTTCGTATTTATTTATAGACGCTAGTACCGACCAAGGTACAAAGAGGAAGGATACTACTACGAAGAAGAAGCAGAGGAGAACTTCAACCACTTCACTGCACAAGGCAAGCTTCACAATATAAGTTAACTTAGCAAGCTATCTAATGCAAGACATCCTAGCAAGCTAGAACCTTGCAAGCTAACACTTGAAGCTGTGCAAGCTGGATAACTTATGCAATGCATTATGCATGCTTTGATTAGACAATTTTGATTATCCTAAATCCCAGTTTTACTTGCAATCTTGATTATTTTATTTCTTTATCAAAGCTTTTTTATTTATGTTTACTTAGTGACTTGTAAATTTTGTAAAGATCTTAGAGGTAGCATAAAGAGCATAAAACTTGGCCTAAGTTAGTTAGAACTAGATGTCATCCTGAGGCATGAGATTGGACCTAGATAAGTCACACTTGATTATCAGCCCTCATTAGTGTGTACCCCAATTGTAGTGGCTAGTGCTAAGCATAAAACTTGATCACTTTAGATGGGAAGACTTGGTGAAAATGGTTATGAAAACCTTAGAATGATGAGTCATTCTAATGAGATGTTTTGACATGTGTGGTGAAAACCAGATGATTTTCGATGATGAAAATGTTGAGGCATGAGGCTTAGCCCTTTATAAAACTGATGGTTGTGTTCGGATGCGATACCATTTCAATTTTACCGTACAACCACAATACCTGGATTTGGGTAGGGCTTGATTGGAAGTATATATACGTTAGTATGGGTTCCCTCGGTACCGAGGTTTGAGCTGAGGCTACCTCGTGATGATTGACCACCTGTGCAGTTCCCAAGATGACAAATGGTCATGGTTGGGAGGCCAAACTCATAGGAGAGGTGCCTATACTAAGGGGTGTAATTGAAAGGTTAGGATTGATTATCCGCATACTGAGTATGGTGAATTTGTGATTGTTCCTGACAGATGTATCGAATATTGTGGTGAAAGTGTACCACCTATGCAGAGTGTCAAACTATTCGAATAGCCGCGTCCGCGGTTATAGACAGTTGGAGTGACCATACTGTTCCGTCGTCAGATGTTTTCAAAATGACTTGTGGAATGAATCATGAATTTGACTTGACCACAACAGGGTTGTGAACATGAAAATCCATTTCCCACTTAAGTGTTATAAAACCTTAATCTAGTTTTCTTTACTTCTGAACTCAGCTAGAGATAAACCTGGTTTTTGCAAAACATCCTAGAGCTTAGTATTCCTACTTGAACCACTTTAGTTGTTAGTGATAGTTTGCGAGTAGTTAAAGAGTACTCATGGCTTTGTCCCTGTCTATTATCGTCGCCAGACTATGAGGATGACTACCAGGATGATGGACAATAGGAAGTCTACGACAACTAGGATTATCTCCTATCGTCAGCATTGCCCGTGACCATAAAGATGGAGCCTCGCCCATGCTATCATTATTATATTACTCCGTTGCGTTGATTGTATTAAGACTAGATCAGGCGATACTTTATTTGTAAGACCTTTATTATGGTTTGTAATGGATGATGAACTATGGTACCAATCTGTTATGTCTCGCAAAAATGGTAATCCTGGGATTGCGATGTATGGCATAACAGACATCTGGGATTAAAATTTCGGGTGTTGACAAGTTGGTATCAGAGCCATCCTGACCATAGGAGACCCTAGTTAGAATGGACGCTTGAATCAAAAACTTAGTTTCAAAAATAAATGAAGTGAGTATTTATGAAATCCAAATCTCATTCTTATCACTTAGATTCTTTCATAAAAATTCATGTTCCTAAAAAATTCTTGCAAACTTAAATAAAATTTGACACACTTGATCACTCTACTAACTTACTCATCCTACATTCTTATAGATGCGTGAAGTATAGCAAGTTCTATCAGTTGAGCAATTGAGGAGATCTCATCTTTGAGCGTGATTTGGACCAACTCTCGGAAATTCTAGAGCGCCCGCATCCCAAGTTCTTTGGAGCACAGCTCAACGATCAAGAAGGAGGAGAATTGCAATGGCTGATCGTTGCAAGTCTCAGAGGGAAGATTGAAGACCCCACCTTAGAGGGAGTCCAGTTCACCTTAAGGGAGAACAAATGGCTAGATGGACTCGCCAGGGCCATGCAGGAAGCTCTTGCCCGTTTGTGTGGGGAAAGCACCAATCCGATCAAGGGCACGCGCTTTGAGTATTACACTACAAGAAATATGGTAATTTTTGACCCTCCATATTGGTCACTAGATGGTCATTATTCTTCATTTATGACCATCTTGTGACCAAAAATCAATGGTCAAAAGCTGAGAGTCACTGATGGACAATAAAGACCTTTTTTGTGTATTGGTCATAGATTACTATGACCAATACAGATGGTTATAGATTTATGACCAAATGTTTTGGTCATGGGTTATCTACCATGTCCACGTCATGTCCTATGTGGCCAATCGTCCATGGTAGATATGTGACCAATCTAGTTGGTCCTAAATCGAAATCAGCCCGGTCCAGTTTGGCTATTTATATGGGCCAAGCCCAACAGTTCTATGCTTTAAGTGTTCTTCTATTTAATCAAGTAAACGGGCCAAGCCCAAAATTTTAGTATTTATAAAGCCTTTTTACTTTCTAGGCGTGGTCCATTTATTTTTGATTTTAGCCTCTTTTAGAAACAATTTTTAGATTATCACTTGGGACCCAGTCAGACTCTTCAAGAAAGTAGATCCCAATAGTCAGATTTTCTAATTTGTTTGCATATTAAAAAGAGAAAACACACTAAACTCTTCAAATAGCAGTTTATATTCTGGACAGAACAGGTAGAGAAACCACACTAGTTCAAATAACAGCCAATATTATTCATGCTTTATCCATACAAGCATGCAATATTCCATACAATCACGGTAGAACTCTCTACAAATAAAACTCCCAGTAAATGCTAGATCCTCTTTGATACCCTGGAACGCTTCCTCTAAACTTCAAATGTAAAAGAGAGGATCTCCTGGTAATGCTAGCTCTGGCCATGTTTAGTCTCGATGAAGACAATATATGCCAAGAATTCAACAAAACAATTAGGAGCAGAAATCATGAAGCATGTAAACATGAACATTACTGTATGACTGCCCAACTGTGAATCTTAAAACTTATAATGATCATCGATATAAGAGTACTTGATCCTCAACTCTCGAGCTATTATATCATGTGATACTTTGTTGAACTCTATACATCTAGCAGTATTTCCAATAACTACAGAATGAAGCTCAATTTAGTAGCTCTCACTAGTAAATAGTACTTTGTAGATGACGACTGCACTAATTTCAATCAAGAAACAACACAAAAACAATTACGATTGGATATAGAGAAGGTGTGCTTGACTGTAATTCTTTGCATGTTAAATAAGCAGATTAAAAGAAAATCATCTTTTCATAATAGATAAGAAGATTGAATGGAAATATTCCATAATTTAGAACGGAGGGAGTACTATTTCTGCCAGCAAGTAGGGTAGTCAGAATCTCTATAGTGCATGCAACATTGGGAAAAATCAGCTAGATGGGAACCACTATATATATTCGAGACAGAAATTCACAGCAGAGATTGGTGGAGCCCAGTCACAAGAAGATCAAAAGCTTACTACTAGATAAATGTGAGACAGATAATTAATGTCGATGATTACGATTTATTCTCCAACCAACCAATGGAAGCTAACATGAAACTCTCTCATGATGACAGAAAAATTACATTATATGTACAGGTAAATTCTGTGCAGACGAGTAACCTAGAACAAGAGTCTGGCTCAATAGGCGGGTGATCTAAATAGAGCAAGCAAATTTATGGGGATTACTGGGGCAAGAGGCAGACCTAGTGAAGAACATGCACAAATTTTCACACTGCCACTTCCTTGGGGTTCTCAAGCTCCACCTTCACCGTGTCGGTTTCTGCAGCAAAATTGCAAAACATCTCACACCATATGCATTTTCTCACAATAACATGCACTTTTCTCACAACACCTACAAGATTCTAGGATATGCAATTGCCAAACAGGAAACAGGTAACACAATTTCTTATGTAAATAACTTTAAAATGTTTAGTAGCTGTAAAAAGTATAGCATCCGAGATCCATGAACAAAGTAACTGATCCATGAACACCTTGGCCCATATATGCAACAAAGGAAGGGATTCATGATAATCGCAGAAACCAATACAAGAAAGATAGCATGTTCGCTCGCAGAAAGATATAAGTACTAATAAGAACAATATTTGGCCATACAAATCTCTTAATCCAAATTCAGAAGTATTAGACAACCAATGAGATCATCACACTAGCACACTACTACAGAAAGATACAAGTACTCATAAGAATAATATTTGGCCCAGCAACCTACACAAAATTTAAGGGCCTTCCTTTCAAATATTCCACAAGATAAGTTCATGTTTTTATTTGCAGGAGTGATCAAAGCATCATACCTCTTGATTAAGGGGGAAAGAAGAGGAGGCGAGACTTACCAGCGAGAAGGCCATCTCGGTGGAGGTGAAGGGGGGAAGACACCGAAGGCCTGGTCGACCTTGACGAACTCGTTGTCCCAGTTCCCGAGTTCCTCGGCGGGGGCCATGGCCGTGGCCACGAATTTAGTGAGACAGTAGTCCGTGCGATAGTCTGAGCCACCGGATACGTGCGGGGATCCACCTACCATCCATCCCATTCTGGGTCGCGTCCAGGGACGCCTGCACAATGATAGAGCGAGTGAGAGAATCCTGGAGAGAGACAGGAGGAGAAGGGGAGACAGAGATGCCGACGACGTGGATTGGGAGAGGGATCGCTATAGGTGGGAGAGGAACAGAGAAGGGCCTCACACGAGGTCAGCGGTGGCTGGGAGTAGTGGCCCTGCCTCTCAGCGGTGGCTAGCTAGGCAGGTGGGAAAGGGACCGCTGCAGAGGGAGAGGGACAGAGGAGGCGCGTGATACCCTACGACGTGTCTCCTCCATGCCAGGCCCGATGACGTCCTCCTCCACGCCGCCGTGGCTCTCCTAACGTGTCCATCACCGCCAGATCTGGCTTTCCCAACGTGTCCATCACCACCGGATCCTCTGCGCCGCCGTGGCTCTCCCAACTCCTCCTGGATCGATGCGGAGAGAGGTGGGTGGAGGATCTGGAAACCATGCCTCACTGCACCGTCTGCTGCTATGGAGGAAGGTGCGGGGATCGAGTGGGCGAAGTGCGAAAGGTGGGGATCTGGCGGGCAAAGTGCGGCGAAGAACTGGCGGCTACGATTGCGGTCTCGTGACGAGGGGATTAGGGTTTGGGGGCAGATGGGTGGTGTCATGGTGAGGTGGGTGGAGGATTTTCTGCAAATACCTAGAATCATTTTTCTGGTGCAAGTAGGAATGAAAGGGCATTTCAGACTTTCAGAGGGGTGAGGAGCTGTGGAAATTTTGGGCGTTGGATGGAGGCAGTGTGAACGGCTGACATCTATTTCAGTGGGGTGATCTGTGGGTAGTCTTGTTCTCTTTTCTGATTGGCTGTCTCTATGTTCTATTTTCCTATTAAAAAGGACCGTTTTATGAAGCAACCACTAAAGTTCTCATTCAAAATGCTACCACTCCATTTTTCTTAAATACTAAATCGTCTTACATAGACAATGTCCCGACCGGGTTATCTCAAACCTTTATGTTCACCCCTGGCGAAATAGACAAATTCCTGCCAAATCGGCAGGAAGCAGGTCCGATTTGAACTGCATCTACATGATCTAATGCTCATGATTTTTTGAAAAAAAAATTAGACGCATAATATGCTATTTCATCAAAGATCCACTAAAAGTTTAGCGAGGCTCATTCCCTAGCTATGAACCTTCATGCCCGCCGTTTTGACCATAGTTTGAAATAGGGATAATAAATTCAAAAACGGTACAAACGAGGTAACTCCTTCGCCTGGTGTCTTATTATGTGACATATTTGCAAGGAAAAATACCAAACTTGATATATTGCAAGTGTCTTGAAAAAACCTTCACAGAAATGACCAATCATGTTCAAGGTTTCATGGCTTTCGGGCGAAACGACCAATATTATTGCTAGAATCGCGGTATATATTGTGTTAATATACCTATATTGTGCATGCATGTGCATCTTGGGATGGAGAACAATATTGCAGCAGGAAGTTTTCCTTTTCGTCGCACAGAAAATGCATTTTCTATTTTCTGAATGCCGGAAAACTAGGAGTTTTGTAAAGGAACCACCAAATGAGAGTTTCAAAATGGTTCTACCACATTTTTCAAATATATTAGACCATGTTACATGGACAATGTACAAACTGGGGCATCTCAAACCTTTTGGTCCACCCCTCGTGAAAAAGACAAATGTCTGCCGAATCGGTAGGAAGCGGATCCGATTTGAACTGCAGCTACATGATCTGATGCTCATGATTTTTTGAAAAAATTATTTTTAGACTCAGAATATGCTATTTCATCAGAGACCCACTAAAAGTTTAGCGAGGCTCATCCCCTAGCTAGGAACCTTCATGCCCGCCGTTTTTACCATAGTTTGAAATGGGCATAATAAATTCAAAAACGGTCCAAACGAGGTAACTCCTTCGCGTGGGGTCTTATTATGTGACATATTTGCAAGAAAAAATACCAAACTTGGTATATTGCAAGTGTCTCGAAAAAACCTTCATAGAAATGACCTATCATGTTAAGGTTTCATGGCTTTCGGGCCAAACGACCAATGTTATAGCTATAGTCGCGACATAGTTTGTGATAATATGCCCATATTGTGCATCCATGTGCATCTTGGAATGGAGAACAATGTTGCAGGAGGAAGTTTTCCTTTTCGGCGCACGGAAAATGCATTTTCTATTTTCCGAATGCCGAAAAACTAGGCGTTTTGTAAAGGAACCACCAAATGAGAGTTTCAAAATGGTTCCACCATATTTTTCAAAAATATTAGACTATGTTACATGGACAATGTCCAAACTAGAGCATCTCAAATATTTCGGTCCACCCCTTGTGAAATAGACAAATGTATGTCGAATCGGTAGAAAGCGAGTCTGATTTGAACTACAGCTACATGATATAATGCTCATGATTTTTTGAAAAAATTATTTTTAGACTCACAATATGCTATTTCATCGGAGATCCACTAAAAGTTTAGCGAGGCTCATCCCCTAGCTATGAACCTTCATGCCTGCCATTTTGACCATAGTTTGAAACATGCATAATAAATTCAAAAACGGTCCAAACGAGGTAAATCCTTCGCGTGGTGTCTTATTATGTGACATATTTGCAAGGAAAAATACCAAACTTGGTATATTGCAAGTGTCTTGAAAAAACCTTAACAGAAATGACCTATCATGTTCGAGGTTTAATGACTTTCGGGCCAAACGACCAATGTTATGGCTAGAATCGCGGCATAGTTTGTGATAATGTGCCCATATTATACACGCATGTGCATCTTGAGATGGAGAACAATGTTGCAGGAGGAAGTTTTCCTTTCGGCGCACAGAAAATGCATTTTCTATTTTCCTAATGCCGAAAAACTAGGCGTTTTATAAAGGAACCACCAAATGAGAGTTTCAAAATGGTTCCACCACTTTTTTCAAGAATATTAGACCATGTTACATGGACAATGTCCCGAGTAGGATGTCTCAATCCATTTCGTCCACCCCTGACAAAAAGACAAATGTCTGTTGAATCGATAGGAAGTAGGTCTGGTTTAAACTACATATATATGATCTACTGCTCATGATTTTTGAAAAAATCATTTTTAGCTTAACCTCCTAAAGATGAACAAAATTTACTTTTATATCATCTCAATCCGACGTGATATGCAAAAATTATAGAGAAATTACATTTGTATACTTATAAAAAAAAAAATCCATCCATTTGTGTGGGCTCAAAGTTTATAAAAACTTTAAAATTTTCAATAAAATGAACATTCTAAAGGTCTAATGGGATAGTCTAATGGGATAATGGCCTAGCCGGCCGTGTAGGTCTAACGGGCAATTGGCCCAGCCGGCCGCGTAGGACATGGTTCGATCGTTTGAAGCCCAGGCCCAACATCAGCTTATATTGAATAAAGAGGTTGACGTGCAAGGTTGTAGCACCAGCGTTCCTATGGTAGGGTGGTTCTGTTTCTTAGAATGGAGTGGGAGGTCGCGGGTTCGACTCCCGTTGCCGACCTCTTTTTTTTTTTTTATATTTTAAGTGTGCTACCTGGAATTATATTATTATAATTAGGGCCGAACTCCGTTATTATCACGAAAGAAGGTTGTGGTGTAGTGGCTAGGATACTTTGGGAGATCCCTCTAGGTCTTGAGTTCGAACCTTCACCTGTGTTTTTCTTTTGTGAAAATAATTTCGGTATGTATAAAATGATTTCACGTGGTCTGTTAACATGAAATTTAGGTTGTTGTAGTGGTTAAGTTCGATGGGTCTTACGTAGTGGTCATGGGTTCGACCCCCAATACTTCCATTTTTGCCATAATTTCCGTCGCAATTGTTTAATATCAGTATGACAGGTAGACCCTACTAGTCAGTGATACAATAATAAAATACTAGATTTACTCGTAGACCCCACATAAATGTACATGTTACATGACACATAGACGAATCGCTGAGGTGGCGGTCTAGTCACCCTCTTTATACTTTAGAATATATTGTTATTATATGATATGACCATCTAAATTGGTCGTAGTCTACCGGATAACTCGCTTTAGACCAGTCCTATCTATCTATTACCTTTCCGTGCTACGATATCATGACCTTTTTGACTAAATTGGTCGTTATTTTTCAAGGTTTGGAACCTTCCAAATTCCCTACGATCAATTGGTCCAGAATGGCATAGATCTATGACCAAAAATCCATGGTCGTTAGAAAAAGGTCACTAGTGAGCAGATTTATTGTAGTGTTACCCAAGGCGTGATGCTATGGGACAGCCGTTAGAGGTACCACGTCACCCGAAGCTGAAGCATCAAGTGGACCATCTCAACTTTATGATGTATGACCGGCAGAAGGAGTTGGACAATGCCCGCTCGTACGCCAACCACAACTATGCCATCATAGTCAAGAAGGAACAGACAATTGCCATGCTGGTGAAGGATTGCCAGTCTCGTCACCGTCAGCTTGACAAGAAGGATCACATTATTGCCCGCCTTCATCACAAGGTGAAAGAATTTGAGGATACCATCCATGAGAGGTACATGCATCTTGAGGAGAGGGAGAATGAAGGGAAGATATCCGTGGAGACCCCTACTCTTACCTCAGTGATGATGATGACTTCCTGGAGGATCAAGCCATGGACTTCTTCACCGATGATGATGACTCCGCCTTTATTGATGATGATGACGAAGATGATGAATCCACCGATTCTGAGGAGTAGTAGCAGTTGAGCACTAGCGTAGGTGTGAGTTGTATCCGGTCCCATTGTATCGTAGTTTCACCGAATGGTTCTTAAAACCATCTGTTACCTTAGTATGGTGTGTGTTTTCTACTATGTGCTATGAATGAATGAAAAGCAAGTAGCTAGTTAGCAAAACCTGAGCCAAACTTTAAAAGCTTTTCAAAAACAAACCCATGAACCTTAGAAATTCCCCTCTTTTCTCATGATCTATCTCAATCTTCAGATGCCTCGCGGAAGAAGCAGTTCATCCCCGGACCCAATGCTGCAAATCTTGCAAATGTTGGTTTCAGACCGTGAAGCTGAAAGAGCCGAACGTCAAGCCAACTTAGCCACCCTTCGACACATAGCTCAGATGGCCCAGAATAATCAAGGCCATGGAAACTAGGACAACCATGGATCCAAGCTCAAGAACTTTTAGAACACCAATCCACCCATATTTTTTAAGTCTGAAGAGCCCTTAGATACAGATGACTAGCTGCAGACCATGGAGAACAACTTAGAAGTCGCAAGAGTAGAGGCCAATGAGAAAGTACTGTTTGCCACCAACTATCTGGCAGGAGATGCAAGAGCTTGGTGGAACAACGTTCGCGCTATGAATGGAGGACAAATGATGACTTAGGATGAATTCAAACTCAAGTTTAGCCGAACCCATGTGCCACCGGGTTTAATCAAGAGGATGAGAGATGAATTCAGAGAATTGAGGCAAGGGAGAATGATAGTAGTTGAGTACCGTGACAAAAAATTTTCATTAGCTAGGTATGCACCAGATGAGATTGACACTGAAGCCAAGAAGAAGGAGAGATTCTTGAATGGTTTGCATGATTGGATGCAGACAGTGTTAGTCAACATTCCATTTGCTAACATTGAAGCCTTAGTGGATTCTGCCATTCAGATGGAAGGCAAGATCAACCAAGCCAATGAGAACCGCAAGCATCGAATGATGCATCAACCAGGAACCCACCATACCCCAAAGTATCGCCCCAACCCGTCTATAGGATTTTCCCCAAGAAACAATAGACCCCCGATGAACCGTCCAACCTATCCCAACCGTGGAGGAGGAAACCCAAGGCCCGGAGCAAACCACAATAACAACAACCACGAAAACTCCAACAATTTCAACTGTGCACTGCCCAAGTTCAACAACAACAATGTCGCCAACAACACCAATACTTCCACAAGGACTGGAAGAAATGTTGTGCCTGTTGCAGGAAAGGACAAGTCTCATGTGACTTGTTATGAATGTGGAACCAAGGGTCACTACTCCAATGAGTGCCCCAAGAAGCTTGCAGCAGCCCCCAATGTGAATTCCCAGCTCAGCAGCAGCGTCGTGTTCAGTCTGGAAGAATATTTGCCCTAGGAAATTCGCTCAACCGCAATGGCCGTCTGTTTCTCATGAATGCTGAAGAAGCCCAAGAAGCACCAGATGTCGTGCTGGGTATGTTTTCTGTTAACTCGGTACTTGCAAGAGTGTTGTTTGATTCTGGAGCATCGCACTCGTTTGTTACAGAAGAATTTGCATGCACTAGTAAGATTCAACCAACAAAATTGAAGCATGTTATGATAGTTCAAATACCTGGTTCAACCACCAAAGCTAGACAAATTTGCAAGGCTGTACCTATCAGAATCTATGGAATAGATTTTTGTGATAATCTAATAGTACTCGGATCCAAAGGTTTGGAAGTAGTACTAGGAATGGATTGGATGTTGAAACATAAAGGATTAATCGACTGTGCCAAGAAAGCCATAACCATGACCAGTACAGCCGGAATATCAGTAGAGCATGTATTTGAAACCTTGCCCCATCAATTCAAGTGCAACAAGAGTCTAGCCCAACCAACCATTGACCAAGTTAGAGTATTATGTGAATACCCCAATGTATTCCCAGATGTTTTGCCCGGTATACCCCCAGATCGGGATATCGAGTTTATCATAGAACTAATCCTTGGAAGCGGACCCATAGCTCGGAGACCTTATAGTATGAACCCGTCTAAATTAGTGGAGCTGAAGAAGCAACTAGATGCTATGCTGGAGATAGGACTAATTCATCCAATTGTGTCGCCATGGAGATCACCTGTCTTGTTTGTGGACAAGAAAGATGGAGGTAACCGTTTGTGTACGGATTATAGGAAGCTGAATGATGTCACCATCAAGAACAAGTACCCACTACTGAAGATAGAAGATCTGTTTGACCAGTTGACCGGTGCCAAAGTGTTTTCTAAGATTGATCTTAGAACTGGTTATCATCAACTCAAGATTCACGCAGAGGATATTCCAAAGACTTCCTTTACCACCAGATATGTACTGTATGAGTACACTGTCATGTCTTTTGGATTAACCAATGCCCCCGCTTATTTCATGAACCTCATGAATAATATTTTTATGGACTTGCTAGATAAGTTTGTCGTTGTTTTCATCGATGACATTCTGATCTATTCCAAATCAGAAGAAGAACACGAGCTACACCCGAGGACCATCCTTGGAACCCTTAGGGAGCATCAGTTGTATGCCAAGTTTAGCAAATGTGAATTCTGGTTATAGGAAGTAGGATTCTTCGGACATATTGTGTCGATCGAAGGAATTGCCTTTAACCCGGCCAAGGTTAAGGATGTTGAGGAATGGCAAGCCCCAACCACTCAAACCCAAGTTCATGCATTTCTTAGATTAGTAGGATATTACCACAAGTTCGTAGAAGGATTTTCGAGCATCACAAGACCCATGACCCACTTGTTGAATAAAGATAAAAAGTTTGAATGGACGGACAAATGTGAAGCAAGATTTCAAGAGCTCAAGAAGTGATTGATCTTATCCCCAATCTTAATTATGTCGGATATCACGAAACCTTTTGATGTGTATTGTGACGCATCCAAGATTGGTCTCGGATGTGTGCTAATGCAAGAAGGCAAAGTCATATCATATCTATCCCGACAACTGAAGCAACATGAGCAGAATTACCCTACCCATGACTTTGAACTAGCAGCCGTAGTTTTAGCCTTCAACACATGGCGACATTACCTCATGGGTAACCGTTGTGAAATTTATACGGATCACAAGAGTCTGAAGTATATTTTCACCCAGATGGAGCTGAATATGAGGCAAAGGAGATGGATAGAGCTAATCAAGGACTATGATCTGGACATTCACTATCACCCCGGTAAAGCTAATGTGGTAGCAGATGCCCCTAGTAGATTGTCGTGTCGCTTGAACTCCATGATTCTGAAGGAGAGACCAAGTTTGCACAAGGAGTTGGAAGATTTCAGAATGGAGCTAGTTAGTGAAGGATTTTTGGTTAGCATAGAACTACAACCCACTTTGATCAGTCAGATCAAGGAAGCCCAGAAAGGAAATGCTAGTATCGACGAAATCAAATGTCGTATCGGTACAGGGAAGTTACCCGGATTCACCGAAGATGAAGAAGGAGTTTTGTGGTACAAAGGACGTATGTATGTGTCAGCAGATTCAGATTTGAAACAAGCTATTTTGAAAGAAGCCCATGATACTCTTTATTCTATCCACCCCGGAGGAACGAAGATGTATCAGGATTTGAAGGAGCAATTTTGGTGGCATAAGATGAAGGGAGAAATCGGAAGCTACATAGGCAAGTGTGATATTTGTCATAGAGCCAAGGTGGGACATCCGAGAACCGCAGGACGGTTGCAACCATTGAAAATTCCGGAATGGAAATGGGATTTAGTTGGAATGTATTTTATCACCGATTTTCCTACATCTAGTAGGGGAAATGACTCTATTTGGGTCATAGTAGATAGACTGTCCAAAGTCGCTCATTTCTTACCAATCACAACCAATTACAAGAGTTCGAAGCTAGCAGAGTTGTACATTGCTAGAATAGTCAGTTTGCATGGAGTCCCCAAGAACATTCTGTCGGATCGAGGAACCCAGTTTACCTAGAGATTTTGGAAGAAAGTCCAAGAGGGATTAGGAACCAGACTGGATTTTAGCACAGCTTATCACCCTCAAACTGATGGACAAACGGAGCGAGTAAATCAAATACTCGAAGATATGTTGAGAGCTTGTGTATTAGAATATGGATCTAAATGGGAAGATTGTCTGCCGTTCACAGAATTTTCATACAACAACAGTTATCAAGCCAGTTTACAAATGGCCCCATTTGAATTCATGTATGGAAGGAAGTGTCGTACCCCTTCGAATTGGTCGGAAGTAGGAGAGAGTCAGATTTTCGGACCCGACATCCTACGAGAAGCTGAATAGAAAGTTCACAAGATCCGTGAGCACCTCAAGGCCGCCCAATCCAGACAGAAGAGTTATGCCGATAAGAGACTTCGAGACCTAGCCTTCAATATCGGAGATTTTGTGTATCTCAAAGTGTCACCTTTGAAACTAATGCAACGTTTCCAACTCAAAGGAAAGTTAGCCCCCAGATATATCGGACATTTCAAGATTTTGAATCGTCGAGGAGAAGTATCGTATCAACTGGAACTGCCAGAGGAGATGTTAGCCGTGCATAATGTATTTCATATCTCGTTACTTCGCAAATGCCTAGAAGTCCCAGAAAAGACTGAAGTTTTCAAGAATATTGATCACCGAACCATAGAGATCAACGATGACCTGACCTATCTCGAAGTACCCATACGTATTTTGGAGGAAGCTTTCAGAACCACCAGGACCTAGAGTATCAGGTTTCTCAAGATCCAGTGGAGTAACCACACTGAAGAAGAAGCTACCTAGGAGCAAGAAGACTACATTAGGACGGAGTTTCCAGATCTCTTTAAATCCTAGTTTTATTTTTCTCAAATATTGGTACGATATTTTGTTTATGGAGGGAAGGTTTGCAACATCCCAAAAATATTAATCAAGGTTATCAATTCCAATCACCCAAATTTAAGGTTAAGAAAAACTTTTGTGAATTAAATTCCATATGAATGCATGTGTGTATGTGATGAATGCATGAATGCTTGTATGGACTTGTGTGATTGTTATGAATGGAAGGGATTAGTTTAAAGATGAAAATAACATCATCTAAATCATTTCCAAGCAGAATCAAATCAATAGAAATTCAAAAACAAGCAAAATGAGGTAATGGTCATTTTTGCCAATCTTGTTCACTAGACCACTTTGAGTGTTTCTAGTCTAAGATTTCTAACAGAAACAAATCCAATTATTTTCACCCCTTGCTAGACAAAGTAAAAGTGAACCCAAGCCCACCTTGCAAACCCACAGGAACATTTGGCAACCCTATTCGAATGACATTTAAAAATTGAATCTAGTTCATATGGTAAGATCACCATTTCTCAAAACCCAACCAAACTAGTGCACCTTGACAAATCCAATCAACCAGATACTCACTAGTATTTGCCCAGTACACTCACCAAGTTTCATCCAAAAATTCAAATATGAATTTCTTGCAGCAATTTCATCAAACACTTGGAGACACAAACCAAATTCTGCCAAACTTCATTGTTTTGAGCAGTAATCTTTCCAAACCTTGTTCCCCATTGATCATCCTTGTCTCCCACAGTGACAAACATTGTATTAAACCAGCCTCAACCCCTACCAATGCACCATGCCGTGCATGCCCGAGCCACCCCTTGCCAGCCGACCATGGCAAGATAGAACGAGCCATCGCCGTGCCTAGCCACCATGTCGAGGAGGCACGCCACCGTCCACCGCCACCCCCTGTCTAGCCCTCGAGCCTTGACAAGAAGTGGACCATCGAGAACACACGCCCAGTTTTTCTCTGCCATGTCCAGAGCACGCCAGCTCGCCGTTCTCGACACGATCGCACAGACCGCGCCTCGCCTTCTCTACCCGTGCCTGTGATCACCACCGTCCAAGGAGACCACCAGACATGCCCGTTCGCTGCCGTGTGACCAGGAGCGCCTGTGCATCGTCAAAAATGTCGTCGGTTCCGCTTAGAGCACGAGCGCATTCTGACCAAACCGCACCGCCCCTTGCTGCGCCATCAAGCCGTTGAGCACCGCCAGGAGACCGCGCACCCCTAGCCTTAGCCATGCCTGTAGCTCGCTGTAACCCTGACCCCGACGAGCACTGCCCATGCCACTCATCCTCTCTTGCTCGCCTATAAAAGGAGGCCTCCCCTGCTCATTTTCTTCACACCAGTTCACTCCGTACCTCTCACTGATCCTTCCCACCTCTTCCTGCAGCAAGGCGAGCTCTACCTCGCGGGAATTTCGCCGGAGCCTATCGCTGATGGAGGAGAAGGGCGCCATCGATTAGAGCCACCCCAGGAGGAGATGCCAGTACTAGGAGAACTGCCTTCATCGACTTCGTCATTCTCCCCCATCGTCGACTATCCCCTGAGCCCCAGTGAGCCAACCCAGACCCCCACTGGCCACGCTAGGGTTTGCCCTCGTAGTGTTCTGTTCGATGAGGATGATGGCCGTGAGCCGTTGATCCTTGATCTAATCCTATGTTCGTAATTGCCCCGTACCCCTTCGCCAACCCCCATCTCACTGACGCGTGGGGACACCACTTAACCATCCCGCGCACGCTGTGCGTAGTGGGTCGGTCCAGTTAGCTCTCCCGCGTGACCCAGTAGTTTGAATTTAGATTTATCTATTTAGTTTCAAACATAGTTCTGGCAGTAGATTTAAAAACCAATTCAGAGAGTTTCACTGAACCAAATTTCATGAAACCAATTTTGTTAGAAAGGTATGGAAATTCTTAATCCATGCCCATTGGATTCAAACCATTTGAAATTATAAATAACCTATAGTAAAAATAACAAGGAAAAGACTTTTCTGCATTCAAACATTTTTCAATTCAACCATCAATGCTTTTGAGTTGATTCCAACTCTCAAAAATCACATTTGATAAGACCTTTCTAAATATATAAAAATATCTAGGTTTACTTGCAGTAATAATGGACAAGTAATAAAAGAATGTCCCATAGGCATTTCTAGTCACTTTAATTAATTACAATAAAAAGGTTAAATCTTATTAAATTGTGACACCAATTTAAATCACATTCTCAAGTATTGAAATATGTGGTGATGACATGTGTCAACATGATCCCATATTTTAATTGGAGAATATTAAATCTTAAGTAGTTTTTCAATGAGTAGAAATTACTTTTCTAAAATAAAATAAATAAAACTATTGCCTTAATGCTTGTGATGATTAGGTTGATTCGAGATCATCTAGTGTAAACCCTTATGTGCTAAATAGAAGTAGTTAAGTATTTGTTTGGTGATTGTGTACTTCATATTTATTTATAGACGCTAGTACCAACGAAGGATACGAAGAGGAAGGAGACTACTACGAAGAAGAAGCAGAGGAGAACTTCAACCACTACACTACACAAGGCAAGCTTCACAATATAAGTTAACTTAGCAAGCTATCTATTGCAAGCCATCCTAGCAAGCTAGAACCTTGCAAGCTAATACTTGTAGTTGTGCAAGCTGGATAACTTATGCAATGCATTAGGCATGCTTTGATTACACAATCTTGATTATCCTAAATCCCAGTTTTACTTGCAATCTTGATTTTTTTTATTTCTTTATCAAAGATTTTTTATTTATGTTTACTTAGTGACTTGTAAATTTTGGAAAGATCTTAGAGGTAGCATAAAGAGCATAAAACTTGGGCTAAGTTAGTTAGAACTAGATGTCATCCCGAGGCATGAGATAGGACCTAGATAAGTCACACTTGATTATCACCCCTCATTAGTGTTTACCTCAACTGTAGTGGCTAGTGCTAAGCATAAAACTTGATCACTTTAGATGGGAAGACTTGGTGAAAATGGTTATGAAAACCTTAGAATGATGAGTCATTCTAATGAGATGTTTTGACATGTGTGGTGAACACCATATGATTTTAGATGATGAAAATGTTGAGGCATGAGCCTTAGCCCTTTATAAAACTGATGGTTGTGTTCGGATGCGATACCATTCCAATTTTACCGTACAACCACAATACCCGAATTTGGGTAGGGCTTGACTGGAAGTTTATATACCTTAGTATGGGTTCCCTCGCGACCGAGGTTTGAGCTGAGGCTACCTCATGATGATTGACCACCCGTGCAGTTCCCAAGATGACAAATGGTCATGGTTGGGAGGCCAAAATCATAGGAGAGGTGCATATACTAGGGGGTGTAATTGAAAGGTTAGGATTGATTATCCGCATACTGAGTATGGTGAATTCAGGATTGTTCCTGACGGATGTATCGAATATTGTGGTGAAAGTGTACACTTATGCAGAGTGTCAAACTATTCAAATAGCCGCGTCCGCAGTTACAGACAGTTGGAGTGGCCATACTGTTCCGTCGTCAGATGTTTTCAAAATGAATTCTCAAATGAATCATGAATTTGACTTGACCACAATAGGGTTGTGAACATGAAAATCCAGTTCCCACTTAAGTGTTATAAAACCTTAATCTAGTTTTCTTTACTTCTGAACTCAGCTAGAGGCAAACCTGGCTTTTTGCAAAACAACCTAGAGCTTAGTAATCCTACTTGAACCACTTTAATTGTTAGTGATAGTTTGCTAGTACTTAAAGAGGACTCATGGCTTTGTCCCTGGCTATTCTCGTGGCCAGACTATGAGGAGGACTACCAGGATGATGGAAAATAGGAAGTCTACGACAACTAGGATCATCTCCCATCGTCAGCATTGCATGTGACCATGAAGATGGAGCCTCGCCCACGCTACCGTTATTATATATTCTGCTGCGTTGATTGTATTAAGACTGGATCATGAGATCATTTATTTGTAAGACATTTATTATGGTTTGTAATGGATGATGAAATATGGTACCAATCTGTTATGTCTCGCAAAAATGGTAATACTGGCATTGCGATGTATGGCATAACATACATCTGGGATTAAAAATCCGGGTGTTGACATCTTTCCTCTCACATGCAGAAGACTACCTACAAGGAGATAATCTAGGAAGATCTCCAATCCAAGAAATGGCCGCAAGAACCACCTATAGAGTAGTCAGAGGAACAGAGAAGAAGATCCCATCAACAATCTTCAGGAGTCTGCTCGATCCTCCCAACAATAGAGATGTTCAGGTTTAAGACGACAAGACTACCCGACGCCGCCAATACTATCCACCAAGGAGAATAAAGAAACCCAAAAGCATCGAGTTTCTCTGAAGACGTCGCTAAACTCCCCCTTCTCTGCTTTTGCTACTAATGGCCCACCAAAAAGGACCTCCGAATCTACAAACCCTGATATGGAGAATGAAGAACTGTCCCTTTCAGAAGTATCAACCCTTCTTCAAGTCACCACCTCCGGAAGATCCACTCATCGAAGCAAAACATCAGAGAAGGCACGACCCTCGCTGCTGGAGAGCTGAATGTCCCTCATACCCCCGAAGAAATACAGTAACCAAAGTTGGGCCCCAACCCAAGGACGACTACAAGATTCAAGAAACACTCTCGATATTGTCCTTCGTACCCTACCAACCCACTCTTCCAACCTCTAGGGAGTGGTGGATCGTCTCGAAACCGGTTCAGTAGGGCTTCAAGTACCTTCACCATTGGTCGGCGCAAATCTGCTGAATTTTGGATGGACCCTGCTGGATAATATGCAAGAATGATGCTGTTCCTTTTCATGTTTTACCCATGATGTTGCATCAGACTGAGCCCGAAACGACACCTTTTTAAAGGACTTGGTTCCTAGACCGCCAACAGCCAATGGCAATCCCCAACCTGTTGGACCCTATCTAGCTCAAAACTAACCAACCGAAAGCTAGTTAAATGCCTCTCCTGCTAAGACTATTACTTCAAGAAGTGGCATCGACACCTCCCACAAGGAGGTACAAGGTCGACAGAAGTTAACCAACTTAGGATCAAAGGTGCAGCGCTATCCCCCCAGCATTAGCATACGACTCCAAGGAAGAAAGTTGGCGACTCCACCGGAAACACCTAGTGTCGCTTTAAGGGGGAAAGACTGCGTCTTTCCACCCAAAAACCCGATAGAACCCTGGAGTCGAACACTAGTTATATTTAAGTGATGACCACCCCTGCAAAAATCCGAATCATCGACCCTACAAGAAGGACGGAAATCCACACTTCTCTAGAATCAGAAGGTACTTCAGGAAAGTTCTCCGTCGCAGATTCAATAGCCCAGGCTGCACTCCCAATGTTTCAAGACCAAGAAGACAGAGAAGATGACTTCAGCGGTAAAGGTTTGACAAAGGCTCAACTCGATGTCTCGCCTCAAGAAGGAAGTATCCCGTCGACGTTAAACCTACCTGGAATCATTCTAAGGGGAAAAGACTGCATCTTTTCCACGTGTTGCATCTAAACCTCCCCAATACGAAGCCAATCAGCTCTGATCCGTAGCTGACCACGCCTATCTATTGAAAAACCCTTTCAGCATATACCATTTCCATCACTGAAATTGCTAAGCGGATGTTATCACCCAACACTACTCCTCCCTAATCTGGGGATGAGATTATTTTAAGGGGGAAAGGTATGTAACATCCCATTTTCAGCAACCCTGAATTGTTGTACAAAAGGCAAAAATCAGGCGGAACAAAACCTTTTTCTTTCTACTTGTGCAATGTTTGTTTACTTGCTTGCTTGTGTTCTTGCAATTCATTGTGTATTCGATGCTATACTTCTTATCTCAACACTAGTTGAAAAAAGCTATTTTAGAAAATAGATGTCTTGGCTCATCTTTCATATTCTCCAATGTTCTGACCCTTCAAAACCTAATCCAAGATGACTTTGACAAACCAAAAATATTATACTAGTTCTATTAACAAAACTATGGACAACTAAAATATAATCTCCTTATGTTTTCAAGACAGAACTCTCAACTACTCTTACCCCTAGGTTTTCCAAAACCTCTATTCAAAACCTCTTCATTCCAATCTTGGTATAAATACCAAGAGGTAATTATCTTACTTCAAAACCTAACCAATTCAAAATAACCATCCCTGCCTCAAGCTAGGCTTGATGGTAACCCTAGTAGTAGTTGGATAAGTTTGATAGGATGAATTGCCTTGATCTGCTGATTGCATTGTTTGCTTAGGAACTAGAGTGAGCTAATATACTACCTCATCCCTTAGGCCCAATATATGGTTGTGATCATCAATCTCATATCAAGCATCCAAGTCTGGATCTATCCTAAGCCACTAATGTGATCATCTCCCCTCCAGGCATAATCCCTTCTAATAGTTCCAACTCCGTGAAGACCCAATCTAAGCATGGATCCTATCTACTTAGCTAACATCTCAACATCATCTCCTTGATCATGGTTTTGGAAATTAGCATCCCCTCAAAATCATCTACACTTCCAATCTAGTCTAAAACCATAAATCTGCCAAAATGGCTAAGTCTGGAATTCTTATCTAGATTCAATCTTTGGAGCTCTACCTTTTCCAACCTATGTGCATCCTTGAGAATGTTTTTGAAACATCTTGTAGTACATCACTAGTACTACAATTAACACTCTTACCCTTGCATAAACCCTTCTGGTTCCCACTCATCCATGATGGTTTTGTAGTCAAGATAATAAGCTTTTCTGCAAATCTTATCATCTTGCCTACTTTGGCAGAAGCTCACATCTATACGCTACTTACCCTTGAACCAATCATTGCATGATTATGATATACTAATCATGTACTATAAACCCCCACTTCCCTTGTTCCCATTGAAGCTTTGTGCTTATTAAACCCACATGGTTTATGAGGCTACCTGATGTATCTTCTATGGCAGCCTTATTTTTCAACAAAGTTTGCCATCTCTTCTAGACCATCTCAAACGCAACCAAGCCCAAATCTTGTTTCCTTGATCATATATATAACTTGGTCTAGTTATCCATCTATCCCTTGTTCCAAGGTGAGCTCCGCTCTCACAATTACAACCATGTTTTAGTGGCATAAAAATAACCAAACCCTAGATTTCCCCAAATCTAGTTTTCTACCCGTTTCACCAAAATCCTTCCAATTCCAAGTGGAAAATGATGTATGAACCAATTTTACAACATCTACCTTGAATATAACCATCCCCAAATAATTCCCCTGATTATTTGGATTATCAAACAAATTAAATTCATTATCTTGCAACATTCTCAAAATCTTTGTCTATAAAGGCAAGTTTGTTTTTCTCCAAATCACTTTGCCAAATCAATGCACATTTTATGCCTATGACCTCCTCTATTTACCAGAACCATTTCCATCACCTTTACATATGTAAAATTTTCAACTTCCTTTGCAAGCATCATTTTGATCCATTCTTGCAAACACAATTCAAACTTGAGTTAAACCAACCCAATCTCTCACCAAGCTTGGTCAAGAAAGTGCACAGCATACCCACTCCCTCCTGGTCATGAACAGTAGACCTAGCTACTGTAGAACCTCCCTCTTGCCTTGTCCCGAGTGCTTGGAGGAGGGTGAGAGAGAGAAATGCCCCTTTGGAGCAAATATCTTGCACAACCCAGCAAACAGCAGCCATACACCCTCTCACTGGTCAAGCTACTAATCCCACACAATCACTCCACCACCCCTAAGAGCCAACCTATGTCCATCTACCCCTATAATTCTCTCCATGGACATTGTCCATCCTACACCCAACCCCTTCGGGATAAACGGCTAGAGGCCACCCCAGTGCCTCTCTGGCCCTCATTTGCCCTCTCCCCCACCCACCTACCATCCCCAGAGCTCCCCTCTTCCTCTCGTGCCCTGGCTTGCCCGAGAAAAAGGGGGAGGAGAGAACCTCGGCCATGGCAAGAAATCGAGCCCCGATCTCCCCTCTCCACTCTCTCCCCTCTGCATGTCGGACTCCTGATTCCCCTCACTCTCCTAGTGCTGATGGTGCCCCTCTCTTTTGCATGCAGCAGCGCCTGGAGAACCGCCGGCGAGCCCCGCAGGTCATCCCCGTCGAGATTCGTTCGCGGGCGTCCTTCCGGGTGCAAGCACCCCTCTGTCGCCCATCTCCGGAGTCGCCGCCAACCACCGCGTCCGGCCCGCCACCTCCCCGTCGCCGGTGAGCCCTCAGGTGAGCCTCTTCTCCTCCCAAACGCGAGCTAGGGTTTCGGTCACTGTCGGTCCAGTCACACGAAGGATGACAACGAGGCACCATCAGATTGACTCTAATTGGACGGTCGAGGACCCTCATTACCTCTTCGGCCCTCGCTGCCGCTGACAGGCGGGCTTCACGCGCCCCCTTTTGAATTTCAGCCCCGCGTGCAGCGTCACCCTGGGTGGGCTGATTTCATCTGGTCGGTCCATCTGTTTCCCAGATCTGGCCCAGGACATATGCCCCTTTTATGATTTTTCCCAGAACCAGAAACTTTGGTCTTAGGTTTAAATCATAAACACCTTGGAAAGGCCATAAATAAATTTTGATATTATTTTCTAGAGGTACCTAAGTCTCCACTCTAACATGCATACTTGGTTTTGGACCAAAATATTAGACAGATAACTCCTAGAAAATACAATAACTACATGTGTTAATTACACTAATAAATGTCTTCAGAATGTTGGGTAAGTCCAAATGGAGTAAATCCAATTGTTACTGAAGGCCCTTAGCCATACCTTGCTTGTCCCACTGGCCCCACATAAAATGGCTTCCTAGTTTTCTTTTAGTAAAAATAACAAAAACAAAGCTTTTATGCCTTTAGGAAATTCCCTAGGTCAAACCAAATGAGGTAATGACCTAATTCCAACTATCAGTACCTCTATACCACCCTCCTTATCAAACCCCAGGAGCCCAAAATTTATTAAGTAAGTACTAAATTTTAGTGAACTAAACTATTCTGTGCATGGTTTATTCACTAATAAAATCACTACAGTAGCCTTGTAACTTCAAAAGGGGTTATTCCAATTTATACCGAATGGTATTTTAATTACCTAACAAGTATCCTTGGAGTCGCATAAAAATCATATGTATATTAAATATGATGAAAAAGACAAATCCCAGCAAGTACCGTCTTTGGAAATTTCTCAAGGGTATTTTGTTAATTTTTTTGAGGTGAATCCAACTCTCAGTGAATCATTCCATCCAATACTACCTAATCATACAACGAAATAATTTTTGGAACTCCAGAAAAATTCTGGTGAATTATTTCCTAAAACTAGAGTTTTAATCACTAGAAAACACTTTATAAATAAATGGAAATTGATAAAATAGTGAAACCACTTTTGTGGGCTTCATTTCATCTATTTGATGGTATCAGTTTTATACAATGGTATCATACAGATCAAGCCCTTGGTCAAAAACCCTCTCTTAGGTAGTTCCTAGACTTTAAATCCAAAAGAATCCCTTTTTACTATGCCTCCAAATCTTCTCCCAATCCAATCAAATCATACCTCCAACACCCTACTGATGTATATCATGTAATTATCCTTTGCTTGATGTATGGTTTGATGTTTGTATGCCTTGTACTGAATGTGGTGTTGTTGGTTGGCATGTATGCTCGATAACGGCCATAGTTGCGATTGTGTGCCGTCAAGAAGAAGGAAGCCTTAGAGCGTTATTCCCGCTATCATTATTATTATTGGTCTTCTGGTATTCTAAAGACGTCATGGGACATCTCGCTGGTCACAGGCAAGCCACCTTCTTGCTCATACGCCTTGTCCTATTATTTTATCTATGCATGGTTTTATCTACCCGTTTATGCAAATTGCATTGTCTTACTATATATTGTTATGTGGGAAATGTTTGGCTACTCCAAACCATTACCCCTTAGTACCATTAGGTACAAACCACCTTTATGATACCTACCTACCCCTAGTATGATATATGGTGTATAACACCATGCCCCTTTGGAAACCCCACTTTAGCCGAAACAAAAACTATGGGATGGGAAGACCCCGAAAAAGGCTTACAAAAATGTTTTATGAGAAAACCTTGGTGAGGCTTGGCCTACGAAGTGGTTTGGAAAATGAGGAAGGTTTTGTTTTACAAAAACATGGACAAAAGATGGAGGAAAAATGTTTATGAAAATAGTCGGGCTGGCCAGTTTTGAAGCTAGCGCAATTAACCCGTGCAAGCACGTTACTCTGGAATGGGACGGGGCTGGGCTAGAAGTTTGTCTAATATGGTATAGGTGCCTCACACTACTATAGGGGCAAATAATCCCCGGAGGGTGGGCCTTATCTGTCCAACGTTCCATGCGTAGCATCAACCGCAAGAAGGAACAAAGGGTCTACGAGCCTCCGCGCGATACTATGAGCCCCTCATTGAAAGCACACACCCGTCAAGGTGCGAAATGCGCTCCGGTTGGCTGGTTACTATATAGGACATCCCGGTTTTGAGGGGATTAACCTCATAGGATAGGCACCTATATCGGAGAGGGAATCCAGAAGGTCCTGACCGGTTATTCGACCCACGATCGGTGAAGATCGGGGACGGGTAATCGGATGGTATGGGTAAAGTGTACAACCTCTGCAGAGTGAATCTATTAGAATAGCCGAGTCCTCGATCATGGACGGTTGTGCTGGCGGCTATACATCGGTGATGGTTTTGATTTTGAAAAGGACTTCGGAAAGGCAATGGCTTGGAAATGATTTGACCATGAGATGGTCGGGAAAAAGGAGGAAGGAGTTTGGTCATGAGATGACTGGAAGGAGAGACAAATGGGTGACCCAATCCTAGTGTTTTCTTAAAACTTTTCAAAAAGGTTTCCAAAATATTTTACAGAAGTTTTTCAACAAAGATATAGTGACATCCTATATCTACAAGAGAAACTAATTTATAAAAGAACCTCTTACGTAGCCACCCTACCACAACCATGTTGCATATCCTTTATTATTGTTCTCTTAAGGTGGTTTGCGAGTATATTCAAAGTACTCACCGGCATTGTCCCTGCCTATTTACTTGGCTAGACATTTCAGAAGCAAGAGGAACGATAGAGATGCTGACGTCAATGCGAGCTAGGCCGTCTTCCCAGTCAGTCGCCTATAGGTTAAGGCATGACATGGGCTCTGCGCTTGAAGACTTCCGCTATTGATGTTGTATCGCCATAATGGCATAAATGTAAGTACTTGTACTTGTTATTCATGGATGTTGTAATGATACTTGTCGGTTATGCTCACGGCTCACTGATCATGGGAATGTGAATTGCAGGCATAACAGGTATCCTCGGATCGTAAATCCAGGGTGCCACACTAACACTCAAGATATTTATTAATATTAAAAAACCGAGACTACGGAATTGGGACTTAAGCCTCCCTTTAGTCCCGGTCCAGCCACAAACCAGGACTAACACTCAAGACATTTATTAATATTAAAAATTAAGACTACGGAATTGGGACTAAAGGATCCCCTTTAGTCCCGGTCCAGCCACAAACCGGGACTAACATTCAAGACATTTATTAATATTAAAAACTCAGACTACGGAATCGGGACTAAAGGCCCCCCTTTAGTCCCGGTCCAGCCACAAACCGGGACTATCACTCAATACATTTATTAATAATTAAAAACCAAGACTACAAAATCAGGACTAATAAAGGCCCCCCTTTAGTCATGCTCATATCTAGCCCAATAGTATTCAGCTTCAGGGTCGTCTTCGTCTTTGTCGTCATCATCGTTGTCGTTGCTAGACGCACGCGGCTGGATCCTCAGCCCATCCATGACATATTGTGGGGGCACCTGCCACTCCGGCCTCGGATTCACGACACGTGGGGGAGGGGGTTCCTGGATGACGATGCCGCTACAGCTGTGGCCCTCACCACTACCTCCCTTCTTATGGCTCTATGGCGGCTGCGGGTACCGTAGGCGAGGATGGTCTCTCCCGGCGATGTAGCGCATCATGCCGATGATAGTCCGGTTCTCCCACCACAGGCGACAACCGACTTCATTGTGGTTCACCAGGGGAGGGCCATCACCCTCGTACCTAGCGAGCTCCCTTTCCAGCCGTTTAGCAAAGAAGGCATTCCAGGTGTCATACTTGTTGGGATTCCACTGGGGATCCATCCCCTGCTCTGGCGTGAGCTCGTGTTAAAAGTGGTTCATGATGGTCGCCTAGCGTGTGGAACCTTGAGGGAAATGAGGGACAGGAACCCCTCCAGCGGTCAGCATCCAGCCGGCGGGCGGCCGGTAGCCCGGCGGGCAAGGGTAGATGGAGGCGCACAACGCCTCGGTCTCCTCGAGGGTCAGAATGGCCTAGTAGGCATTGTCCATTGTTGTGAGAGAGGAAGGTCTGTGGATGTGTGGATAGCCATGGCGCGGTTGGCCAAAATATAAAGGGAAAGGGCAGGAAAACATGGCGTGAAGCGGTGGGAAATGGCGGGAAATATCTTTAGGTTAGTGGCTACAACTGGGAAAAAAAGCTTCGGTCAGAGGGAAAGGGCGGGAAAACATGGCGGAAAGCGGTGGGAAATGGCGGGAAATATATTTATACCCGGTTAGTGGCTACAACCGGGACTAAAAGCTTCAATCAGAGGGAAAGGGCGGGAAAACATGGCAGGAAGCGGTGGGAAATGGCGGGAAATATCTTTAGTCCCGGTTTGTGTCTACAACCGAGACTAAAAGCTTCGGTCAGAGGGATAGTTAGTATAATTATTTTTATAAAAGAGAAAAAATAACAAACTTGATAAGAGCTTCACAAAATGATATAGACGTGTACATATTGATTACATCTAAAAAACCGCCAAAGGCAAAATTCAGAATACATCATATGACTTGCTTATGACCGTGTGGCCTTAACCATGGAGCATCTTCATCAAGTAACATGATGCTTGGGTCATCCTTCACTATAAATGGCGGAATTTCATGAAACTTGTCATAATCTTCTGACATCTCTGTCTTATCCTCCACTCCTATGATGTTTATTTTCCCTAAAAGAACTATGTGGCGCTTTGGCTCATTGTTTGATGATATATTTGTTTGCTTATATTTTCTTTTTATTGGTTTGGTAGACATGTCCTTCACATAGAAAACCTGAGCTACATCATTGGCTAGGACGAATGGTTCGTCTCTATACACATTATTGTCGAGATCCACTGTTATCATTCCATATTTTTGTCTACCTCAACCCCGCCTCCTATTAGCTTGACCCATTTGCACCGAAACAAAGGAAACTTCAAAGCAGGTCCACAGTCAAGTTCCCATATCTTCTCTATGTAACCATAATATGTCCTTTGACCCATTGTCGTTTGTTGCATCAAAGCGGACACCACTGTTTTGGTTGATGCTCTTTTTATCTTTGGCATTCGCGTAAAATGTATTCCCATTTATATCGTACGCTTTGAAATTCCATATAGTCAAAGATGGTGAGCTTGCCAACAAGTATAGCTCTTTACAAACAGTGTTGTTATTCATGAGATGTGTTTGCAACCAACAACCAAAAGTATTCATGTGTTCATCTCTAATCAAGAAGTCAAGCTTTCCCAGGTTGTTTGAGCGTACAATATTCTTCTGTTCCTTGATATATGGAGCTACCAAGGTGGAATTTTGCAGAACCGTGTAGTGTGCTTGAGTGAAAGAATGTCCTTCACGACATATTATTGATTTCCTTCCTAGTGTGCCTTTTCCACTCAGTCTCCCCTCATGCCGTGATTCAGGAACACCAATCGACTTAATGTCAGGAATAAAGTCATAACAAAACTCAATGACCTCCTTTGTTCCATAGCCCTTCGAGATGCTTCCTTCTGGCCTAGCAAGGTTATGAACATATTTCTTCAAGACTCCCATGAACCTCTCAAAGGGGCACATACTGTGTAGAAATACATGACCCAAAATGGTAATCTCGCCAACTAGGTGTACCGGCAGATGCGTCATAATATTGAAGAAGGATGGTGGGAACACCAGCTCAAAACTTACAAGACACTGGACCACATCATTTTGTAACCTCGGTAGAATTTCTGTATTAACTACCTTCTGAGAAATAGCATTGAGGAATGCACATAGCTTCACAATGGGCAGTCAAACATTTTCCGGTAGAATCCCCCTCAATGCAACCGGAAGCAATTGCGTCATAAGCACATGGCAGTCATGGGACTTTAGGTTCTAGAATTTTTTTCTCTTCCTTCCCTTTATATTCGACGAGAAGCCAGACGGGACCTTCATACTTCTTAGGACTTCAAAACAAATTTCCTTCTCTTCTTTGGTGAGAGCATAGCTGGTAGCACTTAGACGACCTTTATCTGTCTTCATTGGATGCACTTAAACAATTCATGCGTGCATTGTATCCCTTGTTTGACTGTCATGAAAGTTTACTAAGACCAGGCCAATCATTGATGGTTATGAACAACAATGCTCGTAGGTCAAATGGATCCTGTTTGTGCTCATCCCACATACGTATACCTTCGTCGCGCCACAACTGTAGTAGTTCTTCAACTAATGCCCTTAGGTACACATAAATGTCATTTCCAGGTTGCTCGGGCCTTGGATGAGCACTAGTATCATAATGAACTTCTGCTTCATGCACAACCAAGGAGGCAGGTTATATATATAGAGAGTTACAGTCCAGGTGCTATGACTGCAGCTCTTCTCTCCAAAAGGATTCATGCCATCTATACTTAGACCAAACCTTAAGTTCCTTGCGTCATCTGCAAAGCTCGGGTACTCTTTGTCGATTTTTCTCCACTACGACCCATCACCGGGGTGTCTCAACATCGAGTCTTTCCTGCGGTCTTCTTTGTGCCATCGCAACGACTTGGCATGCTCTTTGTGTCTAAACAAACATTTCAATCGTGGTATTATAGGAGCATACCACATCACCTTTGTAGGAACCCTCTTCCTCGGGCGCTGCTCTCCCTCAACATCACCAAGGTTATCTTGTCTGATCTTATAATGCAATGCACCGCATACCGGGCATGCATCCAAATTATCGTACTCCCCACCGCGATATAGTATGTAGTCATTAATGCATGCATGTATCTTCTGCACCTCTAGTCTTAGAGTGAACACGACCTTCTTTGCCTTGTATGTCCTGACAGGTAATTCGTTATCCTTTGGAAGCTTCTTCTTCCAAATTTTCAGTAGCTTCTCAAATCCCTTGTCAGAAAAACCATTCTCTGCCTTCCATTGTAGTAATTACAGTGTGGTATCGAGCTTTGTGTTGCCATCTTCGCAATTTGGGTATAATTTTTTTGTAATCCTCTAACATGCACTCCAACTTCTTCTTCTTATTTTCATTTTCACATTTGCTCCATGCATCAAGAATGGCCTGACGAAGATCATCAGCAGTCTCATCTAATGCCCGTTCTTTACCTTCTTCTTGTTCATTGTCTTCTAGTGCAGTACCACCGTATTTAGGAAACATTGGATAGTTGTCATTGTTCTCTTCTTCTTCTTCATTGTCTTCCATCATAACTCTGCTTTCTCCATGCTTTGTCCAAAAAATATAGCCGGACATGAAACCTGATTGAATCAGGTGGATGTGAATGGTTTTGGAGGAAGAGTAATCCTTCTCATTCTGACAGACACAACACGGACAACACATAAAACCATTTTGCTTGTTTGCCTCAGCCAAATCGAGGAAAGAATGCACTCCTTTAATGAACACGTTAGACATTCAGGGAGCGTCGTACATTCATTCTCAGCTCATATGCAGTAAAATTAAAATTTTCTATCATATAAAAAGTTTAGATCATTTTTACTACATTTACTTTTACAAATCTAAAATTTTACATGCACTAATTTTTGAATTAGACCAAACTGTTAACATAAAAAATGTTGACTATTTAATTATTGCTCTAGCAATGAAAACCTTATTCAATTCTGAGATCCGAAACTCTAAAAATACACGTCTCAACTTTTAGTAACTTTTTGTATAATTAAAATTTGCTTAAAATTACACATCTAAAATTCCCTCTACACTTCTAAGCATGAAATATCTCTCTACTTCTAGAGCATTGAGCTAAACTAACAATAAGAGATGAAAGATTGAAGTTGCTAACCATTTTAGAAGCTTGGATTGATAGATGATGCCACCAAATCTTAACAAAGCTTGGATTGAATTTGCCACCAAATTGGACAAAAAATGAGGATGAACTTGAGCTAGCTTGATGGAAATGGCCATGCTTTTGTGCACGGGTCGAAGGAAGGATATATAGGGGAAATATATAACCCCGGGTGGTACCAAGAACCCAGACTAGATATTGATCTCTATTCCCGGTTTATATAAAAGTCTGGGACTACGTATAGCAATTGGTCCCACAAGATCTCTAGTTCCAGCTTGTGTTACCAGCCAGGACTAGAGGTTACCCACGAACCGGGACAGTGCTTTGCTGCCATCTAGCTGTTGCAAAGTTTACAGACCGGGAGTAGTGATACTAGTCCCGGTTCCAGACTGGGCCAGGACTAGAGGCTGAAGCAGCTCCAAACGAAAGATCATTTTCCTACTAGTGTACACTTCCATCTCCCTCTCATCGCGTCCTGGCACTAATGCCGCCGCCGCCATCTCGATCCGCCGCTTGCTGACGTTGCCGACATTTTTGACCTTCGCCAGCGTGCCCTACCACTTCGCCTTGACGTCCCCTACTCACTACAGTATGCCTCCATCTTCATGCTACCCCAATGCGGCCTCGCTGATGTCATAAGCGTACCCTGGCCAAGCACGCATGCATGCACAGTCTGAAGCCGCGTGCCTCGCAACACCCCTATTCCTCTCTTTTTCTAGGCCACCTTGGTTCACCTTCGGCATCGACCCACACATGAGTGCATAGAGGGCACTCCTAGATTTCCAGAACATCTCTCGGTGCTTCAATTCACTCACTGTAGAGTTCGTGAGCTTCCTCGAAAAATCGAACAAATTATCTCTCTAGTTTAGTCTATCAGCTCGGTTGTCCGTCAATTTTTGTAGTGAATCATCTCTTTATTCATCGCGTGCTCACATCCATATCAGTAATGTTCCGGTGAATCTCTTGATGCTAGCTTATACTCCTTTGAACCATCTACCCGTAGAAACAAACACCTTGTCAAATGGAGCCCTAACGTGATTGCAATCTTCTAGAGAAGATCGGCCTAGCTAGCCGACTTCTGCTAATCGAAATTCAGTTCGATTCAGTTCCTTCAGATGTTTCATGAAGGTTTTGTAAAAACAACCCGAGCCAATTTCTGTTCTCCACCCACAGTCCCTAGCGCCACATCCAGTCATCTGCACCTAGTCAGTATAACGACCCACCTGTCAGTGTTTATGGCTAGGAATGGCCTTGCTATAAAAAGTTTCCCAAATAATTTCTAAATAATCATAATAAAATAAAATGATTTATATAGTAATAAATTCATATCTTTTGAAATAATTCAAATTTGCAAAAGCTTTCAACATAAAAATTAATTAAACTTGAAATATGAATTCATATAAATTTTCATAAAATGCCAGAGATGGCCCTAACTAATCACACTAATGACAATTTTGACATTTTCTATTTAAAATGTATTTATTATATATTTTAACCACTATTTTAATTATATATGTTTGGTAACCATAAAAATGCAAGGATTAATAATAATTTTTGGACAAATAAAATTTCGAAATTATTTAAATGCCATTAACTACCTTTTATTGATAAATCCCTATCTTGTAGTCCGTAATCCCAAATTCAACAAATGATACGTCTAAATTGATTAGCTCGACGAGACCTTTCCAACTATGCAATCCTTACTTGCAATTGGATCATGCATCATAGATAACATGTAAATCAAAAATGTTTATGCCTCACTAATGTTGTATAAAATAGGATGAATAAAATTGGAAATAATTATTTCTTGTTAATAATGCCTCACTAATGTTGTATCATCAAAGTGATATGCAAATGACACCTTTTAAATATGGTTTGCATCATGAACTTTACATGCCATGCATCATATCATGATTGTTCTGGTTCTTTTGGACTAGTTGTAATTGTTGCATCTCTTGTTCCTTTTAGTGCTTTGCTTCTTCCTGGATAAGACAATGAGATGTGGTGAGATTAGACAAGTTCTTAGGTTGTATCTTAGGATATGTTTCTCAGGTGAGCATTCTCCCCATTTCTACCTATTTCTAGTCTTTACTTCCTTCTGTTAATCTATTTCTATCTGCATTGCGATGCTTTAGTTCCATACCATTGATATCTCCTGCAGCCTATATTACCTTGGACACCTCCTATTACCTATTGTTTGGTATATAGTCAGCCTTGTGAGTCGTATTTGCTTGCTAAGGTGCTGCTTCACGTCATTGATGTTCCACTGATATTGGGGGTTGGCACATGCTTAATGGTGGAGATGATCATGGTTATAATTACAACTTGTTAATTAAATGTTGGGAGTAGATATAATTAATGGAGAGGCACATGTGGGTAATAGATGAGATCTGGTTATTATCTCAACCCCCTTTGTCCACCTAGCACCCGAGTTCTTGACACCTGTTCCGATACTGAGCATGCTACCCATATATGGGGTGTATGGGCACCCCTATTGGCTTAGTACCGGATTTCAAAGTATTGTTCTAGGGGCCACAAACTAGTTCGGGATTTATACGTTACCTTCTGTACGTATGCCATGTATGAGATGTTTATTACATGTTGTTGGATGAGTGTTTATTACTGTTGCGTAGGTGTGGAACTCTGTCATGGGAATATATTTACTACTCCCTCCGATCCTAAATAAGTGTCACGGTTTTGAACTAACTCTAGCTCAAAACCGTGACACTTATTTAGGATCGGAGGTAGTACAAGAAATGTGTTAACTAGTGACCTTTTCTTAACGACCCTGAGTTTTTTGGTCATAGATTTATGACCATTTTAACCCAATTGGTCGTAGGCCATTTGGAAGGGTACAAACTCTGGAAAACTACGAGCTTTTTTGTTAGGAAAGTCATAGGTTGCTTATACTATCATAACATAGACATCGTTGGTCTATGACCTTAATTATGAGCGACTATGACAAATTTAAATGGTTGTGAGTGCTATTCATGATAACTTAAGAAAGACTAATGGACACCTCAACAGGATGATCTAGGTGTCGCGTCCATGTGTCAAGTTTCACTGACCTGTCTACATATATGTCATACACATGTGTCAATTTACACTTACATGTCATCTCCATATGGCGTTGAACCGTTGACTGTTGGAGATATGCCCAAGAGGCAATAATAAAATAGTTATTATTATATCTTTATATTTATGATAACTGTTTGCGTCCCATGCTATAATTGTATTAACCAAAAACATTAATACTTGTATGTTTTATAAACATAAAAGAGTCCCTAGAAAGCTTCATGTTGAACTAGCTTGTTGATTAGTAGATGATCATGGTTTCCTAATCATGGACATTAGATGTTATTAATAACAAGATCATGTCATTAGGAGAATGATGTGACGGACACACTTCCATAGTTAGTGTAGCGTAAGTTCAAGTCATTTAGAGTTTGTTTGCTACAAGCTTTCAAATACATAGTAACATAATCCTTCGACCATGAGATCATGTTAATCACCATCACCGGATGGATTCTCTGATGACATCAAACACCACTTCGTAACTAGGTGGTTATAAAGGTGGCATTAGGTATTCTAAAAGTATGTGTTGAAGCACATGGATCAAGAGTGGGATTTGTCCATCCATATGATGGATAGATATAATCTGGGCGCTCTCGGTGGAATTTCATCCAATTGGCTTGCAAGCATGTGACTAGGTCACAAGGGATGACATATCATGGAACGAGTAAAGAGTACTTATCGGTAACGAGGTTGAACTATGTATAGAGATACCAACGATCAAATCTCGGATAAGTAAAGTATCACACGACAAAGGAAATCGGTATCATATTTAAATGGTTCATTCAATCACGAAGTCATCATAGAAATATGTGGAAGACATTATGGATTTCCATATCCCACTATTGGTTATTGACCGGAGAGGTGTCTCGATCATGTTTGCATAGTTCACGAATCGTAGGGAGACACACTTAAGGATTGTATGTTGTTTGAGTAGATATGGAATTTGATTTGGAAATCAAATGTCGTTTGGAGTTTCATATTGGATCCAGGAGATCATGAGGAGATCCGGAATGGTCTGGAGAATAATATTCATATAAGGAAAGTCAATTTCCGGGGTTCAGAAATGTTTTCGGTGTTTTGACCGAAAGCTTCTAGAATGTTCTGGAAGGTACACCTCCTCGGGAGGGGGTACTTGGATTGCACCATACCCTGATGGGCTGGGCACATCATACCCTGATGCTACACTTAACAGGGAGGAAGAGTGCTTCGTTGGAAGCCCCAAGAGCAAGGTATGAAGAGTACAGCAGCAAGATTTCCCTCAGTAGAAACCGAGGTTATCGAACCAGAAGGAGGAAGGAAACATCACACAGGTGTTGGAAGCAACGTGGATACCTGCACAACACAAACTCAATACTTTGTCCCAACAAATCAGTGAGGTTGTCAAGCTCACCGGTTTGCTGTAACAAAGGATTAAATGTATGCTGTGGAAGGTAATGGTTTGCAGCAAGTAAACAAGTAACCGTTGAAGATGTATCAATGGTAAAGATTGGACCGGGGTCCATAGTTCACTAGAGGTGCTCTCCTTAGATAAAGAACATGGCATGAAGGGTAAACAAATTACAGCGGGGCAATTGACAGGAACTGAGCAAGGAATAACAATGCAATTACTAGTCGCAAAGATCCTATGAGGTTGATTGGGCAATACAACAATATACATAGACCGTAATCCAACTGCATCTATGACTAGAAGTCCACCTTCAGGTTATCATCCAAACCCCCTCCAGTATTAAGTTGCAAGCAACAGACAACTTCTTTAAGCAAAGTGTGTAAGGTAAACAGTCCACATGTTCCATGAACAAGAGACCGTTGTTTTCTCCCTAGTAGCAACAACACATATACAACCGAAGAGATTATTGTCACTTCCCTTGGAAACTAGAGGCATGAACCCATTATCGAGCATAAATACTCCCTCTTGGAGTCACTAGCAACTACTTGGCCAAGATAACCACTAGCAACGTAGAGCATGCAAGATCACAAACAACACAGACATGATAGAATCATAAAGATAAAACCATTAATCAAACCAACATAATAATCTCAATATCCATCGGATCCCTACAAACACAACATGCATGATTACAAATAGATTAGATCTTGATCATGAACGGAGCTCACGAGATCTATACATGAAAGCACAAAGGAGGAGATACAACCATCTAGCTACTACATGGACCATAGTCCAAGGTGCAACTACTCACAAATCATACTGGAGAGAAGGCCTCCGGGATGATATCCCCTCCGGCAGGGTGTCGGGAAGAGCTTCTGATCCCCCTGATCTAGGGACGATGGTGGCAGCGGCTATAGACGATTTCGTGGAATATTGATCGGGTACTGAGATTTTCTACATCGAGGGCTTCTTATAGGCAAAGGGGGAGACCGAGGCGGCCGCCAGGGCGGCCAAACTCTAGCCAGGCGCAAGCTAGGGCCCACCGTGCCTGGGGGGGGGGGGGGTCTGGCCCCTCTGGCCAGCCCCTCGGGCTCTCCTCTGGACTTCTTGTTCCCCACTAAAAGTTGTTGATTTTGTCCTTCGTCCCGTCCAATTCCGAGAATATTTCTTTCCTAACTTTTCTGAAACCAAAACTAGCAGAAAACAGACATCTGGCACTATTGCAACTTGTTAATAGGTTAGTACCAGAAAACATGTAAAGCAAAGTAGATACTGAACAAGCATGGCGCATATAAAATTATAGATACGTTTCCAATGTATCATACCCTAGGATAACTCCGCCAAGGGCTAGGAAGAGAGAAACAAACTCTAGTTTGAAAAGTCAAATCCTAGTTAGGGAAGGAAAGGGAAACCTTGAGGGACATGTTATCACTCTCCCCTTCCTTCCCGTCGGCCTAGAGGAGTTGTAGAAGGACTCGGCTAGGGGTGGGAACCCTAGCCGCAACCCCCACACATGTAAGGAGGGGTGAGGGTGCCCCATAGACTCTCACCCCCAAACCCTAGACGCCGGCACCTCCCCTCTCTCCTCCATACACTACTCCGACTTAGGTGAAGCCCTGCAGTTATCTCTTCTCCTCCACCACCACCACCACACTGTCGTGTTGTTGGGATTCCGAGGAGATATACAACCTCCACTGCCCAGCTGGAATAAGGGAGAGGAAGGTCTTCATCGACTACCATATGTGTTACCGACTTCAGAAGCGCTGCTGAAACGTGGCGCCGGAAGGATCGTCTACGCGATCTTGAGATCAGCAATTGATTGACTACATCAACCATGATATCCGAATCTCGTTAAACGGTTTGGATCTTTGAGGGTTAGTTCTCTACAATCTCGTTGCACTGATCTCGTAGAATATATCTTTGTTTTGTGTGTTCCCGCGATAGAATTTTTTTGTTTTCGATGCTGCGAACCCTAAAGTGGTATTAGAGACGACTCTATGCATAAATCTGTTGCATGAGTAGAACACAATGGTTTTGTGGGCGTTGATGCTTTTGTTGTCGCTTGATTTTTGTGTACTATGCATCTTGCGGTATGGTGGGATGAAGCGGCACGGGTTACCCTTACATGTCATCGTACATGAGACTTGCTCCACGCTAAACGAGCAACTTTCATTGCACAAGTGGCTTTGCGGGTGTCTGTCTGTCCCACCATAGTGAAGATTCAATTTACAATGGGCACTTGACAATACTTGTATCAACATTGTGGTTAATGTTCGTAAGTTATAATGGTTCTTATTTGAAAGTCCCAGCCACGTAAAACATGCAATGAAAATTAGAGGGGTCTAACTTGTTTTTGGAGGGCTTGTGTTGTGATGTGATACGGTCATGCTGTGATTATATATGATATATGCAATGTTCTTTATTGTAAGTTGGCAACCGGCAGGAGCCTTATGGTTCTCTTTAAATTTTATTTAAGACCTTCGTGTCTATTCATCAAAGTAGTTGTAATAGTTGCTATTGGTGGACGACAACCATGAAGCGGCGCCATTGATCTTGACTCCACCCCGATGATGATGGAGATCATGTTAATGCTTTGGAGATGGAGATCAAAGGCACAAGAATAAAGGCCACATCATATCACATATTATGAATTTCATGTGATGTTAATCCTTTTTTTGCATATTGTATTGCTTAGATTGTGACGATAGCATTATAAGATGACCCCTGTCACTAAATATTAAGTTATTAAGTGTTCATCCTTAGTAGGAACCGTTTCTAAGACTCGTCGTTTAGAAGCACCACATGATGATCGGGTGTGATAGATTCTACGTGTGCATACAACGGGTGCAAGCCAGATTTGCACATGCGGATACTAAGGTAAACCTTGACGATGCATCATGTACATAAATGGTCTCGGAACATGGAGTATCGAAAGGTAAAGAATGAGTCATATGATTGGTATGATGAACATGTTGATTGTTCGCCTTTGAAGCTACATCATCTCTCGTGATGATCGGACTTGGTGCAGTGGATTTGGTTCGTGTGATCACTAAAACAATGTGAGGGTTGTTGTTTTGAGTGTGAGTTCACCTAGTTAATTTAAGAATTAAATATGAACTCAATTTATCATAAACTTAGTGTAAACTCTTTGTAAATCTTTTGTAGATCATGGCGGCCCCTACCATCAATTTTAATGCGTTCCTAGAGAAAAAAAAGTTGAAAAACAATGGAAGCAACTTCACGGACTACTTCCGCAACTTGAGGATTATCCTCAATGATGGTTAGTTGACCTATGTGATGGATGCACCGCTAGGTGACCCGCCTGCAGAGGATGCTACCGATGAGGTGAAAAATGTTTTCCTCACTCGTACGAATCAATACTCCACAATTCAGTGTGCCATCTTGTACGATTTGGAATCGGAGCTTCAGTAGAGCTTTGAGAACCACGATCCTCATGATATTGTCAATGAGCTCAAAATGATATTTGAGACTCACGCGGCCATGTAAAGCTATGAAGCTTCCGATAAGTTCTTTAACTGCAAGATGGAAGAGAGAAGCTCTGTTAGCAAGCATGTGCTTAAGATGTCTGGGCATGCGAATAAACTCGTAGATTTGGGAATAACGATTCCTAATGCATTGGGTACTCATCGTGTCCTCCAATTAGTGCCACCTAGTTACAAGAACTTTGTTATGAACTACAACATGAATCACATGGATAAGTCATTGCCAGAACTCTTCTCCATGTTGAAGTTTGCGGAAGTGGAGATCAAGAAAGAGAACCAAGTGTTGATGGTTAATAATACCACCAATTTCAAGAAGCAAGGCAATCCTAAGAATAAGGGTAACTTCAAGAAGGGTGGCAAGAAAGCTTTTGTGCCTACAAAGAAGCCCAAGGTTGGTCCTAAGCCTGATACTGAGTGCTTTTATTGCAAGGGAGAAGGTCACTGGAAGCAGAATTGCCCCAAGTACCTGACAGATCTGAAGAACGACAACATCAAGAAGAAAGGTATATTTTATATACATGTTATTGATGTGTATCTGACTAGTAGTCGTAGTAGTTCCTGGGTATTTGATACTGGTTAGGTTGCTCATATTTATAACTCGAAACAGGTGCTGCAGAATAAGCGAAGAATAGCGAGAGATGAGGTGACGATGCGCATTGGAAATGGTTCCATGGTTGATGTGATTTCTGTCGGCACGCTCCCTCTTCATCTACTGTCGGGATTAGTTTTAAGTCTAAATAATTGTTATTTGGTGCCTGCGTTAAGCATGAACATTATATATGAATCTTGTTTATTGCGAGATGGTTACTTGTTTAAGTCCGAGAAAAATGGTTGTTTGATTTATATGAGTAATATCTTTTATGGCCATGCGCCTTTGATAGATGGTCTATTCTTATTGAACCTCGATAGTAGAGATACAGATGTTCATAATATAGATGCTAAACGAATGAAACTGAATGATAATTCCACATACATGTGGCACTGCCATCTTGGTAACATTGGAGTGAAGCACATGAAGAAACTTCATTCCGATGGACTTCTTGAATCACTTGAAAGATACGAAGCATGTCTGATGGGAAAATTGGCTAAGACACCATTCTCTAGAATAATGGAGTGTGCTACGGACTTATTGGAGATCATACATACCGATCTGTGTGGTCTAATGAGTGTGGCATCGCATGGTGGATAGTGTTAAGTTCTTACTTTCATGGATGACTTTAGTAGATATGGGTATATCTACTTTATGAAACATAATTCCGAAACTTTCGAGAAGTTTAAGGAATTCTAAAGTGAAGTAGAAAATCAACGTAACAAGAAGATCAAGTTTCTACAATCTGATCATGGAGGTGAGTATCTAAGTTATGAGTTTGGCATGCATTTAAAGAAATGCGGAAAACTTTCACAATCGACACCACCGGGAACACCACAGCTTAGTGATGTGTCCGAATGTCATAATGAAACTCGCTTAGATATGGTTCGTTCTATGATGTCTCTTATAGATTTACCATTATCATTTTGGGGTTACGCATTAGAAACATCCACATTCACTTTAAATAGGGCATCATCAAAATTCATTGAAACGACACCGTATGAATTGTGGTTTGGGAAGAAACCTAAGTTGTCATTCCTTAAAGTTTGGGGTTACGATGTTTATGTAAAGAAGTTACAGCCCAACAAGCTTGAACCCAAAGCGGAAAAATGTGTCTTCATAGGATATCCTAAAGAAAAAATTAGGTATACCTTCTATCATATATCCAAAGGCAAAGTTTTCATTTCCAAGAATGGAGTTTCTCTTGAAAGAAGTGACTGGAAGGAAAGTATAACTCGACGAGGTTGTTGAACCTTCTCTCGGATTTGAGAGTAGCATAGCATCGTAAGATGTTCATGTGCCACCCGCACCAATAAGAGAGGAAGCTAATGATAATGATCATGAAAATTCGAACAAATTTATACGGAACCTCGCAGGTCGATGAGGGTTCATACCACTCTAGATTGGTATGATCCTGTTATGAATGTCATGTTGGTGGACAACACTGACGACCCTGCGACGTATGAGGAAGCAATGATGAGCCCAGATTCCAACAAATGGCATGAAGTCATGAAATCCGAGATTTGATCCATGTACAAAAACCAAGTGTGGACTTTGGTGGACTTACTAGATGGCCGCAAGGCTATCAGAACAAATGGATTTTACGGAAGAAAAGAGATGCTGATGGAAATGTAACCGTCTATAAAGCTTGACTTGTCGTGAAAGGGTTCCGACAAATTCAAGGAGTTTACTATGATGAGACTTTCTCACCGGTAGCGAAGCTAAAGTCTGTGATGATTTTGTTAGCAATCGCTGCATATTACGATTATGAGATATGGCAGATGGATGTCAGAATGGCATTCCTCAATGGTGACATTGAAGAAGAGTTGTATATGGTACAACCCAAAGGTTTTGTCGATCCTAAAGATGCTAACAATGTATGCAAACTTCAATAGTCCATTTATGGATTGAAGCAAGCATCCCAGAACTGGAATCAACGTTTTGATAAGGCGATCAAAAGCTTTGGATTTATACAAACTTATGGAGAAGCTTCTATTTACAAGAAAGTGAGTGGGAGCTCTGTAGCATTCCTAGTATTATATGTAGATGACATATTGTTGATTGGGAATGAAATAGAACTTCTTAAAAGTGTCAAAATACTATTTGAATAATAATTTTTCAATGAAGGATCTTGGTGAAGCTGCATACATTTTAGGCATCAAGATTTATAGAGATAGATCAAGATGCTTAATAAAGCTTTCACCAAGTACATATTTGGACAAGGTTCTAAATAATTTGGAATGGAAGAAATCAAGGAATGGTTATTGCCCATGTTGCCCACTACGACCTTGAGTAAAACTCAAAGTCTAGCTATGGAATAAGATAGATAGAGGATGAGCAAAACTCCATATTCCTCAACCATAGGTTCTATCATGTATGACATGCTTTGTACAAGACCGGATATTGCATATGTTGTTAGTTTGACTAGTACATATCAAAGCGATCCATGAGTGGATCACTGGAGAGCGGTCAAAAATATCTTAAAGTGCTTGAGAAGGACTAAGGATATGGTTCTTTCTTATGGAGGTTACGAAGAGCTCGTTGTAAACGCTTACACCGATGCTAGTTGGAACTGCGATCCAGATGACTCTAAGTCGCAATCTGGATACGTATTTACTTTGAATGGTGCAGCAGTGAGCTAGAGGATGCTAAGCAAAGCATTGTGGCAAGATCTTCAACTGAATCGGAATACATAGCTGCTTCGTAGGCTTCACAAGAGGCGATATGGATGAAGGAGTTCATTACGGATCTTGGTGTGGTTCCTAGTGCGTTGTACCCGGTGGCCATCTACTGTGAAAATATGGGTGCCATAGCCAATGCATAGGAGCCAAGGTAACACAAGAAGCTGAAGCATATCAAGCTAGGTTTTAATGCTATTTGTGAGCATGTCCAAGATGGTGACATAAATATTTGCAAAGTACACACAGATCTAAATGTGGCAGATCCGTTGACTAAAACTCTCCCTAGGGAAAAACATGACCAACACCAGAATACCATGGGTGTTAGGTACATCACAATGTAATCTAGATTATTGACTCTAGTGCAAGTGGGAGACTGTTGGAGATATGCCCAAGAGGCAATAATAAAATAGTTATTATTATATCTTTGTGTTTATGATAAATGTTTACATCCCCTGGTATAATTGTAATAACCGGAAACATTAATACTTGTATGTTTTATAAACATATAAGAGTCCCTAGTAAGCCTCTTGTTGAACTAGCTTGTTGATTAGTAGATGATCATGGTTTCCTGATCATGTACATTAGATGTTATTAATAACAAGATCATGTCATTAGGAGAATGATGTGATGGACACACTCCTATAGTTAGCGTAGCGTAAGATCAAGTCATTTAGAGTTTGTTTGCTACATGCTTTCAAATACATAGTAACCTAATCCTTCGGACATGAGATCATGTTAATCACCATCACCGGATGGATGCTTTGATGACATCAAACACCACTTCATAACTAGGTGATTATAAAGGTGGCATTAGGTATTCTGAAAGTATGTGTTGAAGCACATGGATCAACAGTGGGATTTGTCCATCCATATGACAGATATATAATACTCTGGTACCTCTCGGTTGAATGTCATCCAATTGTCTTGCAACATGTGACTAGGTCTCAAGGGATGTCATATCACGGAACGCGTAAAGAGTACTTATCGGTAACGAGGTTGAACTAGGTATAGAGATACCGACAATCAAATATCAGATAAGTAAAGTATCATGCAGCAAAGGGAATCGGTATCGTATGTAAATGGTTCATTCGATCACGAAGTCATCATAGAAATATGTGGGAGCCATTATGGATTTCTAGATCCCAGTATTGGTGATTGATCGGAGAGGTGTCTCGATCATGTCTTCATAGTTCACGAACGATAGGGAGACACACTTAAGGATTGGATGTTGTTTGAGTAGATATGGAATGTGAGTTGGATACCGAATGTTCTTCGGATTCTCGTATGGATCCAGGAGATCATGAGGAGATCCGGAATGGTCTGGAGAATAATATTCATATAAGGAAAGTCAATTTCTGGGGTTCGGAAATGCTTTCGGTGTTTTGACCGGAAGCTTCTAGAATGGTCTAGAAGGTCCACAACCTGAGAGGGGGTAGTTGGAATGCACCATACCCTGATGGGTTGGGTGCATCATACCCTAGGGCAACTCGGCCAAGGGCTAGGAAGAGAGAAACAAACTCTAGTTTGAAAAGTCAAATCCTAGTTAGGTAAGGAAAGGGAAACTTGAGGGACAAATTCTCCCTCTCCCCTTCCTTGCCACCAACCTAGAGTAGTTGGGGAAGGATTCGGACAGGGGTGGGAACCCTGGCCGCAGCCCCCCACCCATATAAGGAGGGGTGAGGGCGCCCCATAGACTCTCACCCTAAACCCTAGCCGCCAACGCCTCCCCTCTCTCCTCCATACACTGGTCTGGCTTAGGCGAAGCCCTGCAGTAATATATTTTACTCCATCACCACCACATCATCGTGCTATTGGGATTCCGAGGAGATCTACAACCTCCGCTGCTCTTCTGGAAGAAGGGAGAGGAAGGTCTTCATCGACTACCGTACGTGTGACCGAATGCGGAAGCGCTGCCATAACGTGGCGCCAGAAGGATCGTCTACGCAATCTTGAGATCGGCAAGTGATTGACTACATCAACCACGAGATCCGAATCTCGTTAAATGCTTTGGATATTCGAGGGTTAGTTCTTTACAATCGCGTTGCACCAATCTTGTATAATAGATCTTGGTTTTGTGTGTTCCCATGATAGAATTTTTTGTTTTCCATGTTGCAACCCTACATTGACTACCAATTATAATCCTATCCAATGACATGTCGGGTTTGCTTGCCATGGTGGCTTTACCAGGACCTGAAATGACTGACCGAATATTATCTGCATATGGCTTTGCCATGGTGGCTTTGACTAGTCATCACGCAGACAAAATAATATTTTTATAAAAACATTCGGGACCGGGGTTCGACCCCGCGATCTCGCATCCTCCACCGTCCACAACAAAGCGTACTACCAGCTGGCCACCACTAGCTTCTTGTATTCAAGAGAGTACCAATCGATCTTAATGCTTGCTCCACAGGCCCATTTTCCTGGAATCTGTCGTCGACCCAGGAAGTACCGTCGGCCCATGATTCTGTTGTCAGCCAAGGAAGCTTCCGTTGGCCCAATGCTTGCTCTGCTGGCCTATTTTCCTGGCAGATTCGTTGGGCCAGCCAACTCCCGTTTTTTCTTTTTTTTGCATTCTTTTGTATATTTTTAATCATAATTCCAAATTGAGTCAAACAAAATTCAGATAAATTGTAAAATTTTAGAGAATGTTTTTAAGACATTATGGAACACTTTGAATTTCTAGAAAAACTAAAAGATATTTTTCATATAAAATCTTAATAGGAGTAAATAGAGATTTTGAATCATGGTTTTGACAATAGGGGTTTGAAATTGAAATTTTTGGTCTACGGGTTGATTCTAGCTGAACTTGCATTGGATATCTAATGAAACATCGTATTGTGAGTCTAAAAGTGATTTTTGCAAAATATCATAAGCATAAGATCATGTACCTGTAGTTCAAATCAGACACACTTCCTACTAATTTGGCAGATATTTGTCTTTTTTACTAGGGGTGGACGAAAAGGTTTGAGATAACTCTATTCGGACCTTGTTCATGTAATAAGGTGTAGTATTTTTAAAAAATTATAGTGGTAGAATTTTGAATGAGCACTTTGGGGGTTGCTTCACAAAACACCTCGATTTTGGCATACGGAAAATGGAAAATGCATTTTTTGTACGTGTTGTGACCTTGAATCAATAAAGATCCTAAGTCCCTGTGATTTATATGCTAGTCCCTGGATCAATAGCTAGCACTTACAGTCGATGAATATCATGTAAAACAAAAATTCATTATTACACGGAGAATCCAGAGTATGAATTTGTTACAAATTTGCTTAGCATTAAGCTAGCTCAAAAAACAGCGGAAACACAAAGCAGCTTGAGTCCATCAGCGCCCTAGGCTTGTCGATTGTAGACTCACGATCCCTATGCACCTTTCAATCTTTGGATTCTACACATAAGACGTGCAGCCAACAAGTTGGGTCAATACTTTGAATGTATTGGCAAATTACACCAAGGAAAGAAAAATACTAACTCCTCATGCAAGGCTAGTTTAGGCTGTGGAGTTCATTTGCTCAAAGCTAGTTTTCTTAAGTATGGAAAAGAAGAGAGAATTTCTCTACTTTGTAAACATTTGATTAAGTAATATACGGTCGAATGGCACACGACGATATTACTCACCAAGTGTCCAAACAACCTAACACTTGGATATTACTGACCAAGTTCCCAAAATCCTCCCAATAGCGATATGACTCACGCCTTGGGTTTTTAGAAAACTTTAAGTTTTGAAAGAGAGAGAGGAAGATCCTTCAAAGGCTCCATCCTTCATATGCTCAAGTGTTCTTTTCTGTGAACTTGGCTGATCGATCAGATTGCAATACTCTCGAGAGTTTGTGCACTTTACCCACAATCTACGATCAAGTCCTTTTACAGACAAGACCATAGCGAGTCTTTCCCTTAGTAGCCCCTCTACCTTCTGGATCCAATCGTGCCAAGAACCTCCAAATGTTGGTACCCTGGTGAGGTTTCCCACTAAGTACTAGGCCAAGACAGAGCCCATATGTATTGTGGCTGCACTGGAATCTTCTGAATTCTGAAACATGGCAGACTTTTTTGATTCCTGGGTGGCCGTCCTCCACCAAAATTTCACTCGTTGTCCCGACAACCATTCCGCCCAGAAGAAAACATAGTTTTATTTTGAAGTGGATTTGAGAGGAAAAGTTTGCTCAAGAGAGCCTTTATACTTAGAAAAATTCATTGTCTTTCAAACCCCCAACGGTAATTTATATATATTGCATAGCAAGCAATACTTAGCAAAACAAGGGTAACCTATTAAGAGGGGGAAAATCCTAATTATAGAGCTACTCATGGCATACTACAAAATCATCACACTTGCAAAATAATACTAAGGAAGAATCTACCAGAACAACCTACACATGCATACTACAGAATTTGAAGATCACATGCATAGTATCAAAGATGGGACAAAAATAATGAACAAGTGGTCTAACTTGCCTTGATCCGAGAAGCACTCTACACAATAGTACTCCTCAGCGTACTCCGAACAATATAACGAAAACACAACATAGATCTAATCACAACTTGCACAAAATAATGCCATAGAAATAATATGCATGCATGCAACATAGTAAGTATGAAAGATTGTTCTGTGTTCTAAATCGACCAAGGTAATCACATTGGATTGCTAATGTGTTGGGGATGTTATTAGTATTAATTTCCCACAGATTTTAATTAATTTGGATCATTACTATAATTTATAGACTCACAAGGAGATCCAACCATATAATTAGCCCCGAATCAGATCTAAAGATCTTAAGAAAGATATTATAATTTTAGTCAATAGGTATTGTGAAAACAAGGCTAACGCAACAAGAATCAACTAAAACAAAATTCTAATTATTTTTCTATGAATTAAATACTCCAATCTATTGATTACATTCTACATAGAACATACTACTACAAACTCACCAAATTATTTCAAATCTGTGTTCTACTCAATTTTTTGAATCCAACGGTATATCATACACAATTTTTGGCCAAGTGGTTGAATTTCTATGAATTTCACAAGTTTTAAATGCAATCTACCAAATTAAAACTAAACTAAAATCAATCCGACCCTAATCGACACGTGTTGCGATGCTACTGGGCGGCGCGGGCAAGATGCTGAGTAGGCGTTGACGCGCACGTGTGCCACGCGGCGCATTGCCATTGGCCGGTACCGCTTCGGCATCCCTTCTAATCTACTGCGTAGAATCGCGATCGGACGGCTGGGATTTGTTGGCGACTTACAGGTGGCGGTGACGTTGGCGATGACGGCGGCGGGTAGCGATGGCAGCCCTGACGGTGGTCGTCCACGGTGCTCCGGCGGTCTTCTACGCCAGCGAGGAAGAGTACGACACTTCCCGCCCCGTGCAGAGCCTCCTCATCCGATCCTCGTCGTCCGTCGTCTCGGGTGGGGGCTGGTCGATGCGGCTGGACGGGCAGTGGTGGCAGCGGACTCCGGTGAGCAATTCTGGTGGCCCTGGTGCTCCTGCGAGAGGGAAAAGCGGGTCAGGAGGTGTGGTATCGCGCGAGGACTACGTCCAGGTGATAAGAGGGGGAAAGGGGGGAGGCAGGGTTGTCGACCCCAAGCTCGACCTGAGCTTCGGTAATGGCGGTGGCATCGAGATCCAAAAATCGACAGTGGCGGCTAGGGTTTGCAAAAATTTTGAACGAAATGAGACCGAGGGTTGCGGGGGATTATATGGGGGTGGATTCTTGGGAGAGGGGCAAAAACGGCTGCGAATCCACCTGAATTCCGTTCGGATTCATGCTGCAGACGGGTTCTTGCTAGAGGAAGCGGACGACCTAGTGGGTCCCACATGTCGGTGGCAGAGAGAGAAGCGGGCTGGGGGCGCTTGCTTGCTGGGGCTCTGGTGGGCCACAGCCATGGTGCGTGCCACGCGGGCATGACAGGGAAAGGAGGGAGGGGGTATTGGACTGGGCCAGGCTAGCGCGTGGGTCAGGTTAGGAAGTTTTGTTTTGTTGTTGTTTTTCCTCGTTTTTAATATTTTCTGGTTTATCAAATCTTTAATAACTTTTGCGAAACAAGTCCAAATGCAATGAAACCAGTTTCTAAATTTTTGTAAAAATGAGGTGGTCATCATAGAACCATAGAATATTATTTTTACATAGTTTTAGAAAGGCCAAGCAAGGTAACCCCCTTCTTGCTCACATAGAGGAATTGTTATTAGGGTCTTATTAGGTTTTGGTGGTAGGGTTTTATGCAACTTTAATTTGTATGATGCAATGGTGCAAGGATGATGCATGCTTCTAGTAACATCTGAATAAAAAATCTGGGATGTTACAAACCTACCCCCCTTAAGAAGAATCTCGTCCCCGAGATTCGGGTTGGCTAGCAAATAGGTGTGAGTGTTCCACCTTCAACTCTTCGTCACGTTCCCACGTGGCTTCTTCCTAGGAATGGTGGTTCCATTGGACTTTGCAGAATCTGATAGTCTTGGTATGGGTAATACTTTCGGCTGTTTCCAATATTTTGATGGGTTTCTCCTCATAGGTAAGGTCATTCTCCAATTGAACCTCATCTAGGGGAACTGTATCTCTTAGCGGTGTTTCGGCCATTTCCTGGTGGCACTTCTTTAGTTGTGACACATGAAACACATCATGAAAAGTCAGTCCTTTTGGTAACTCCAGCTGATAAGCTACTTCACCTCTATGGGCCAGAACTTTATATGGTCCTATGAATCGTGGGGCTAACTTACCCTTGATTCCAAACCTCTTAACTCCTCGTAATGGTGAAACTCGGAGGTACGCACAGTCCCCTATTTTATAAGCCACATCTCTACGCCTGGAATCAGCATAGCTCTTTTGTCGGGATTGGGCTACCTTTAGCCTATCTTGAATCTGCCGTACCTTTTCCTCGGCATCCTTGATCAATTCAGGTCCAAACAGACTACATTCTCCAACTCCACTCCATAATAGCGGAGTCCTACACTTCTTGCCATATAGAACTTCAAACGGAGCTATCTTGATACTTGTCTAGTAGCTGTTGTTGTACGAGAATTCAGCATACGACAAGTTATCATCCCAATTAGACCCATAGTCTAGGGCGAAAACTCTCAACATATCTTCCAGAATCTGGTTCACCCTTTCCGTTTGGCCATCCGTCTGAGGGTGGAAAGCAATACTGAATTCTATTCGGGTTCCAAGAGACTCATGTAGCTGTCGCCAAAACTTTGAAGTGAACTGGGTGCCTCTATCTGACACAATTCCCTTGCGAACACCATGCAGACTTACAATCCTTGACATGTATATCTTGGCAAGCTTAGCACTTGTATATGTGGTCTTCACGGGGATAAAGTGAGCCACCTTGGTAAAGTGGTCCACCACTACCCAGATAGAATCAAATCCTGAACGAGTCTAGGGAAATCCAGTGATAAATCCATGCCTACCTTGTCCCACTTCTAGTCGGGTATGGGTAGTGGTTGCAGCAATCCAGCCGGTTTCTGATGCTCGGCCTTAACTCTATTGCATACATCACACAGGGAAATATACTCGGCAATTTCTCTTTTCAAATTATTCCACCAGAATTTATACTTCACATCCATATACACATTCGTGTTAACTGGATGAATTGAGTATGGTGAATCGTGAGCCTCTTGTAAAATCAACTTTCTGATATCAGAGTCATTGGGAACGCACAATAGCTTTCCATACCAAAGGGTTCCTTGTTCGTCCAGACGGAAGTCTTTTTCCTTCCCTTCACCTATTTTGACTCTTATTTCATCCAACTCCTTATCTCCCTTTTGTGCTTCCTTGATTCTCTCTTGAAGAGTAGGCACTATTTCCATAGTCGCTACGTGTCCTTTTGGAACTATTTCTAGCCTGAGATCTTTAAATTGCTTGCGTAAGTCCATTCACATAAACTTTACAACTTAAGGCATCAGCTACCACATTCGCCTTTCTGGGGTGGTATTGTAAATCCAAGTCATAATCCTTAATCAATTCAAGCCATCTTCTTTGCCTCATATTCAACTCCTTTTGGGTGAAGATGTACTTCAAACTCTTATGGTCCATGAACAAATCACAATGTTTGCCCATGAGGTAGTGTCTCCATACCTTGAGTGCATGTACCACAGACGCAAGTTCCAAATCATGCGTGGGGTAGTTGTGTTCGTGGTTCTTAAGTTGTCGAGAGGCATAGGATACCACCTTCCCATCTTTCATCAATACACTACCAAGTCCTTGCCGAGAAGCGTCACAATAGACTTGAAAATCCTTTTGGATATCAGGTAGACACAGAACTGGTGCCGTTACGAAGCGTTTCTTCAACTCTTGAAAGCTTGCTTCACATGCCTCGGTCCATAGGAATTTCTTTTCCTTCTTCAACAGTTCTGTCATGGGTTTTGCTATTTTGGAAAAGTTTTCAATGAACCTCCGGTAATATCCTGCGAGGCCCAAGAAACTCCTAACATCTCCCACATTCTTGGGTGACTCCCATTCCGTTAGGAAGCTACCTTAATAGGGTCTAGGGAAACTCCTTTTGCCGACACAACATGACCAAGGAAACCCACTTCCTTTAACCAGAACTCGCATTTGCTGAATTTGGCATACAACTTGTGTTCCCTTAGCTTCTCCATAATTAGGCGCAGGTGCTTCCCATGTTCCTTCTCATCCTTGGAGTATATAATTTCATCATCTATGAATACCATGATAAACTTGTCCAAATATTCCATGAACAGCTTGTTAATCATGGTCTTGAAGTATGTCGGGGCATTGGTTAGTCCAAACGACATCACGGTGTACTCATACAATCCATATCTTGTGGTGAAGGCTGTTTTGGGCACATCCTGTTCTCGAATCTTTAGCTGAAAGTAGCCTGATCGTAGATCGATCTTTGAGAACACACTGGCTCCCGTTGACTGATCAAATAGGTCATTGATGTTAGGCAGAGGGTACTTGTTCTTGATCGTCACTTCATTCAACGAGCGGTAGTCCACAACTAGCCTCTTGGTTTTATCCCTTTTTTCCACGAATAGGACAGGTGCTCCCTAAGATGACGCGCTGGGTTGAATGAACCCCTTGTCCAATTGTTCCCTAAGCTGCTCTTCAGTTCCTTCAACTTGTCCACATCCATCTTGTATGGTCTCTTAGCTATCGGCCCTGTGCCTAGCATCAAGTCAATGAGAAACTCGATATCACGGTCAGGAGGCATCCCGGGTAACTCTTCCGGAAAGACATCCGGGTATTCCTTCACAACGGGTACATCTTCCAAGCTAACCCCCTTAAGAGAATTCACCATAACTTCCTTAAGTGCAAAGTATGACTTGATACGAATTCTTTTCCCTTCAGGTGTTGTGAGCGTGACAGTCCTTTTGGCACAATCTATGATTCCCTCATATTTGGTCATCCAATTCATGCCTAAAATTATGTCTAATCCTTGTGACTCTAGAACTACTAGACTTGTGGGAAAGATGTGTGTCCCAATCCTTAGTTCTAACCCCCGACAACCGGAGTTTTCCACTATTTCTCCTCCAGGAGAACTTACCCTTAGAGGAGAATTTATTGTCTCCGTGGGTATCTTGCCTCTATCCACAACTACCCTTGATATGAATGAATGCGATGCACCAGTATCAAAAAGAACAACTTCGGGAATGGAATTGAGCTTGAACTTACCAATCACGTAGTCCGGTGCGTCACAAGCATCCTCCATAGAGACATGATTCACCGTGGCTTTGACAAACGGATTTGGCTTCTTCCCATTTCCATTGCCATGGTTGTGTCCATTGCCATTGCCATTCCCATTGCCATTGCCATTCTTCTTCTCGGGGCAAGTGGTTGCATAGTGCTCTGTCTTGTTGCACTTAAAGCTTGTCACCTCACTGAGATCCTTTCCATTGCTGCCATTTCCATTGCGGTGTTTATGCCCATTGTGTTTGTGACCGCCATGGTGATGACCATTATGGTTGTGGCAATTATTGTTATAAGGTGGTGGTGATGAAGTGCGCTGCTTCTGGTACAGAACAGAGTGCTTGTGAGGGTTAGACTTCCTCTCTCGGTTCTCTATGCTCTTTCTTTTGGATTCAACTACAATGGCCCTGTCCAAGAGCTCCTGAAAGTTGTCAAACTTTTGAGCCACAAGCTGAATTGATATCTCATCATTGAGTCCTCTTAAGAATTCCTCCTGCCTCTTGGCATTAGTGGAAACATCATCGAGCGCATAATGGGCTAGCTTGTTGAAAATCTCACCATACTCGGTGACAGAACGGTGCAGCTGGTGTAAGTCGCGAAACTCGCGCCTTTTCAGGGTCATGACACCAGCAGCCACGTGATTAGTGCAGAAAGCTATCTCGAACTGATTTCAAGTGATTGCATCAATATCGGGGTGGGTGACATGGTAATTATCCCACCATTCTGCAGCAGGTCCTTCTAGTTGGTGCGCGGCGTAACGCACCCTGTCGGCTCCGAGCCTCCGACAGCTTGAACAGTGTCTAACTTCTTGTTTATTGTGTGGAGCCAGTCATCCGCAATGATTGGTTCAGCGCTTCTAGTGAAGGTAGGTGGGTTCAACCTCAAAAACCGAGTCAAGCGATCCTGTTGAGGTGGCGGTGGAGGTGGGGATGGCGGAGGCGGCGCGTTGTTGTTGTTGTTGTTGTTGTTGTTGTTGTTGTTTTGCATGTGCTGAGTGAGCAGTTGGATCAGCTGGTTCTGAGTGGCTAAAAGTTGTGCAATCTCTGGAGGAATTTTGGTGTTCGCACGTCTTGGCGGCATCTATGGGGTTTGAGCAACAAGTCAAGAAATAAACAGAAAGACTAAACAGAAAGACTAAGTAGTAAACTCCTACCCTTATGAAAAAAACACACAAGGAACACAAGACACAAGCAGCACAAGTTTAGTACATAATTCATCCAAGTTTAACTAATCCAAACATGTCTTGGTATTTATTACAATCGCGAATAACATTTTGACTATAGAATTTCAAGGTGGTCCAACTACTACAAATCCTCCATGCCTTCCTCTTCCTCGTCCTCGAACGAGTAGCCCTACTTCTCTAGGGTTGTCTTGTACAACTCCATCTCCTTTGTAGTGCCTTCAAACTTCTCTTGGAGGTCCTTTATCTCATCCTGCAACTTCTTGGTAGTGGATTCTAGCTGCTCCTGAAGTCCCTCCTTCTCTCATTGCAGTTCCTCCACTAGGCTTGACTTCTTCGCGGCTTCAAGTTTCTTTGCCAAGTCCCTCTTGGAAGCACGCACATCATTGATTATCTTGCAAAGGCCCTCGGTCTATACTTCAGTTCCCTCGATTTCCTGCTTGAGTTCCCTAATCCTCTTGTTTTTATTTATCACCCTCTTCTCTTGGTTGGCGAACTTCTTCTCCTGGTCCTGGAACTTTATCTCTTGGACCTTCATTTCCTCCTCCTGTTGCTTGATTATTTCCTCCTTCTCCTTGATGAGAGTGCATAGCTCATCGTTCCTTAGCATCTTGAGGAAGCTACCCTTTTCAAGATCATGGATGTGGCACTCCAAGTCTTGACATTGGGTCCTTCGGTGCTTGGTAGAACCCTTTCCTCAAACGTTAACTCCATGGGAATTCCTTCCTCATCTCGCCTTCCAAAAAGGCCGCCAAAGTGTTCTTGGAGAACCTCGTGATGGCGTCCACATAGGCGACCAATGAGCTGCTGCAAGCTGATGCTAAGGGCCTTATCCTTGGAGTCGCTAACGATGTGGATTGCTATGTCCTCCTCCGGGTGCTTGCCTCGCTCTTGTCCTGGCTGGATGACTTTGACTCCCCAGCAGCCGTCCTTGTGGAGTTTCTTCATTGTGCTTCCCTGGATTGTTGGCAGGGGAAGGTCCAAACGTGTGAGGAGATCCATGAGACATCCACCAAAGAGAAGGGGCTCGATGTCCATGACGGTGTCATAGAGGAAGCTTGTCATTTTTAAGTTAGAAGAAATAAAATTAGATACTTAAACAAGTAGAGGAAAAGCAGTAAGGCACATAAGTTAAAGGTGGTTCCAATCCTAGGGTCACGTCCTACAGGCAACGATGTGCTCTGATACCATCTGTTGTGACCTTGGATCAATAAAGATCCTAAGTCCCTATGATTTACATGCTAGTCCCTAGATCAATAGCTATCACTCATAGTCGATGAATATCATGTAAAACACAAATTCATTATTACATGGAGAATCCAGAGTATGAATTTATTACAAATTTGCTTAGCATTAATATAGCTCAAATAACAGCGGAAACATAAAGCAACTTGAGTCCATCAACGCCCCAAGCTTGTCGAGTGTAGACTCGTGATCCCTACACACCTTTCAATCTTCGGATTCTACACATAAGACGTGCAGCCAACAAGTTGGGTCAATACTTTGAATGTATTGGCAAATTACACCAAGTAAAGAAAAAGACTAACTCTACATGCTGTCACATCCCAAAATTTTCCAAATTTTGTAATGTGAAAAATAAATAAACAAAATAAATAATTGTTGAAATTTAGGGTGAAAAGAAACTTTTTGATTCTAAATTCAAACTTAAAATCCCATCTTGAACAAACTTGAGTAAAGTTTGAATCCAACTAAATTCAAATCAAGTGAAATGCATTCTTCATAATTGCATCTGGAAATTTAAACACTTGAGAAATAAACCAAAACCCTAATGGAATAAAATCATTTCCAAATATCTCTAAGACCATGGATTTGACCCATATAAAAATTTGTCAACAAACATTTACAAATGATCAAAAATGACAAATAGAAATATTATAAAACCATAGAAATTGGTTTCACTTAATTTGGAGCCATAGATAAAATCTTATGAATTTAATAAGATAAGGAAATTGAATTTCCAAAGCCAATAAAGCACCTATCTAAAATCCATACCAAATGGTGAGCAAATGTTCCTAAAGATAATTAAAAGGAGAAACAATTATTAAATAGGATTATACAAATTGGAATCACCAAGTTTGGACTTATAAATAAAAAGATATGGATTTTATAAGATAAAGAAAGAAATATTAAATGAGGAATATTTAAAGACCAAATTAAATCTTGACCTAATCCATAATTAAATGGAATAAATATAATCCAAATCCAAATAAAATAATGGATAAAGAATTTTCAAATTAAATAAAAGGGATCCTACTCTATTTGAATAAAGATAAAAACCCTATTAGAAATGATTAATTAAATCATGAGAAAATAGTATTTGGAATTTACCCAAGTGGAATAAAAGTTATTTAATTAACTTAAATGGGATCAAAGAAATCTTCTAAATAAAAAATTATGGAATTAAAACCAAATTTAATTTCATTGGAATAAAGACAAATACCCAATTTATATGATTAATAAATCATATTAAAAATATCCCAAATAATTCAAAGTGAATTATTTGACACCCTAATAAATAAATAAAACCTACTGAAAAGTTTTGGAAAGATTTAGATCTCAAAATGGAATTTGAAAACATTATTAAATCTTATTTGAATTAATACAAGGGCCAAATTTTAAATAATTAACATACCCTAAAAAGAATAAAAAGATTATTCTAAATTTGACTCTAAAATGAACTAATAATCAGTATTTGAAAATACTCAAAGTTTGGTTGAAGTTTGAATTCAATTAGTTGTTTGAGTTGATTAAACAAAATCCAAACAGATAAATAGAAAAAGAAAAGGGAAAAACAATCAGTACAAAAAAAAGAAGCCAGCCCAACCTAACCTAGCCCAGTCCAGGCCTAGCTAGCCCATTTACTTCTTCCCCGCAGGAAAACGATTCGTACCAGAAAAGTGACCCGCAGCCTCGCTGACTACTGGCCCCCACCTCCCCTCTCTCTCACTGGCTGACGACCTTGCCCCACCTGCCAGACCATCGTCTCCACCTGCCGCGGTGACCGTGCCTCCTCCCGACCGTTTCTAGCGAAATTTTCTCGGCGTCAATACGCGTTGATGGCGCAGTAAATTATCCTCGCGACCATGCCGTCTTCAGCGCCTCTCCCTCCTCTCCGTTTCCCCCTCAACCTCCCATCCTAGAGCGCCCCCAAGCTGCCTAATTTTGCGCTGCACCGCCTCTGTTCCGACGATCTTTCGGCGACGATTCCGACGGAACCAGCCAGCCCCACTACCCCCCGACCACACGAGCACGCTCCCATTGTCCTGCGAACCTCCCAGTACCGCTTGTTTAGCCGCGCGCGCCTCAGACGCTCGGCAACGACGATGCCCTCTCGCCACCGTCTACTTCCCCTACTCCGGCGAGTGCCCCAGGTAGTATCTGACCACCCCCTATCCTTTCGTTGATGCACACATGACCACCGACCGCGTGCGTAGCTAACACAGCTCCTAACTTGTTTTAGCGTGGTCCTAAACATCGCCAACGACGACAACCCGAGAGCACCGCCGCCCGAAGCTTCTCCGGCGAGCGATTGACAGCAACCACGTGCGCCCCTCGAGTAGCCGACCCCACCTCGAGCTTCAGCAAGTCTCCGCGAGCCTGGTAAGCCTCGACATCCTCTCCCTCGCTTCCTACTTCACCAGCGACACCACTGACAGACCGTGCGCCGCCACTCGCCGCCGCCAGCGCCGCCACTCGATGGTCGATTGATCGTAAACCGTAGGATTTAGATCCAATGCACACGATAGAACATAAACGAAGGGGTATAGACAGATCTGTGCCGTGCGATTAAGTTAGATCATGCGGCCTGTATCTGTTGATCCACGCGAACCGTTTTTGCCCAATAGGAAGCAGCCACGTGGCCAGCTTTTTGTTTTAAAAACAGAAATTATTCTATTAGATACTCAAACTTGCAAAATTCATAACTTTCAAACCACACGTCCAAATTTTTCAAATTTTATATCAATGGAATCAGCATGACAAACCCTATCCAACCATGCACTTTTTTAGTAAAATGCTTCTGTTAAATTGATTGTTTTTGCAGAAACTTGTGTAGGCATATTTTGGATATAAAATTTGTTCTAAAATTATTTTTGTGATAAAACCTTTGGCAATTAGATTGTTTGAACCTACTGACCATCTAAACCAACTTATGGTTTCAAAAACATATCTTGTGAAGCAAAAGAATAAATCTTTGATTTAGAACATTTCTAGTCAAATAAAAATAATGTTTATTTATTGAAAATGCTTTTGGAGGAAACCCTTTGGGAAATGTTTTGATTTAAACTCTCTGACCCTAAACAAAAGGTTTTATGATTTAAAAATGTATTTGATGGACCCTATAAAGATTATTGCTTTGCTAAATGCATTTTCAACCACATAAAATAATGCTTTGGTTTAAAAAGGGTTTATAGGTAAAATCTTTTGCAAATGGTTTTGCCACTTGTATAAAATGACCAAAAGGTGTTTTAGAATGTTTATAACATGTTAGAAACCACTTTTCCAAACAAAACCATCTTTAGCATGCTTGCATGCATTGCTTTGTTTCTATTATTTTATGTGATGTTGCTTGAATGGTAGATTGAATCCTTGCTTGCTTGATTGAATTGTAGTGGAATTTGAAGAGTGTGAATATTGCAAGGTCAAGGAGTGTACTTATATTCTCTACCAAAAATGAGCTATGTAAGATGTAATAAATTATTTTCTTCCTGGTTATAAAGTTGTATTATGACCTTTGTTTCTTGATATTACATCTTAACTGTGGATGCTAGCTATTGATCCAGGGACTAGCATTGTAAACACAGGGATCTCTACCTTATTAGGGACCTCTACACCTGCAAGGCTAGTTTAGGCTGTGGAGTTCATTTTATCAAAGCTCGTTTTCTTAAGTATGGAAAAGAAGAGTGAATTTCCCTACTTTGTAAACATTTTATTAAGTAACATACGATCGAATGGCACATGAGGATATTACTCACCAAGTGTCTAAGCAACCTAACACTTGGATATTACTCACCAAGTTCCCAAAACCCTCCCAATAGCGATATGACTCACGCCTTGGGTTTTTATAAAACTGTAAGTTTTGAAAGAGAGAGAGGAAGATCCTTCAGAGGCTCCATCCTTCAGATGCTCAAGTGTTCTTTTCCGTAAACTCGGCTGATCGATCAGATTGCAATAGTCTCGATAGTTTGTGCACTTTACCCACAATCCACGATCAAGTCCTTTTACAGACAAGACCATGGCGAGGCTTTCCCTTAGTAGCCCCTCTACCTTCTGGATCCAACCGTGCCAAGAACCTCCAAATTTTGGTACCCAGGTGAGGTTTCCCACAAAGTACTAGGCAAGACAGAGCCCATATGTATTGTGGCTGCACTGGAAGCTTCTGAATTCTGAAACATGGCAGACTTCTTTGATTCCTGGGCGGCCGTCCTCCACCAAAATCTCACTCGTTGTCCCGACAACCATTCCTCCCAGAAGAAAACTTAGTTTTCTTTTGAAGTGGATTTGAGAAGAAAAGTTTGCTCAAGTCAGCCTTTATACTTAGAAAAATTCATCTTCTTTCAAACCCTCCAACGGTACTTTATATATATTGCATAACAAGCAATACTTAGCAAAACAGGGGTAACCTATTAGGAGGGTAAAAATCCTAAGTATAGAGCTACTCATGGCATACTACAAAATCATAGCACTTGCAAAATAATACTAAGGAAGAATCTACCAGAATATCCTACACATGCATACTATAGAATTTGATGATCACATGCATAGTATCAAAGCTGGGACAAAAATTATGAACAAGTGGTGTAACTTTGCTTGATCCGAGCAGCACTCTACACAATAGTACTCCTCAGCGCACTCCGAACAATCTAACGAAAACACAACATAGATCTAATCAAAATAATGCCATAGAAATAATATGCATGCATGCAACATAGTAAGTATGCAAGATTGCGTTGTGTTCTAAATTGACCAAGGTAATCACATTGGATTGCTAATGTGTTGGGGATGTTATTAGTATTAATTTCCCACAGATTTTAATTAATTTGGATCATTACTTTAATTTATAGGCTCATAAGGAGATCCAACCATCTAATTAGCCCCGAATCAGATATAAAGATCTTAAGTAAGATATTATAATTTTAGTCAGTAGTTATTGTGAAAACAAGGCCAATGCAACAAGAATCATCTAAAATGGAGTTCTAATTATTTTTCTATGAATTAAATACTCCAATCTATACATTAAATTCTAAACAGAAAATACTACTACAAACTCACCAAATTATTTCAGATCTGTGTTCTACTCAATTTTGTGAATCCAATGGTATATCATACTCAATTTTGGCCAAGTGGTTGAATTTCTATGAATTTCGCAAGTTTTAAATGCAATCTGCCAAATTAAAACTAAACTGAAATCTATCCGACGCTAATAGACACGTGTTGCGATGCTACTAGGCGGCGCAGGCAAGGTGCTGAGTAGGCGCTGACGTGCATGTGTGCCACGTGGCGCATTGCCATTGGCCGGTACCGCTTCGGCAGCCCTTCTAATCTACTACGTAGAATCGCGATCGGACGGCTGGGATATGTTGGCGACTTACAGGAGGCGGTGACATTGGCGATGACGGCGGCGGGCAGCGGTGGCAGCCTCGACGGTGGTCGTCCACGGTTCTCCAGCGGTCTTCTATGCCAGCGAGGAAGAGTACGACAATTCCCTCCCCGTGTAGAGCCTCCTCGTTCGATCCTCGTCGTCCGTCATCTCGGGTGGGGGCTGGTCGATGCGGCTGGACGGGCAGTGGTGGCAGCGGACTCCGGTGAGCAATTCCGATGGCCCTGGTGCTCCTACGAGAGGGAAAAGTGGGTCTGGAGGTATGGTATCGCGCGAGGACTGCGTCCAGGTGATAAGAAGGGGAAAGGGGGAGGCAGGGTCGTCGACCCCAAGCTCGACCTGAGCTTCAATAATGGCGATGTCGTCGAGATCCGAAAATCGACAGCGACGGCTAGGGTTTGCAAATTTTTTGAACGAAACGAGACCGAGGGTTGCGGGGAATTATATGGGTGTGGATTCTTGGGCGAGCGGCAAGAAACGGCCGCGAATCCACCTGAATTCTGTTCGGATTCGTGCTGTAGACGGGTTCTTGCTAGAGGAAGGGGACGACCTGGTGGGTACCGCATGTCGGTGGCAGAGAGAGAAGCAGGCTGGGGGCGCTTGCTTCCTGGGCCTCTGGCGGGCCACAGACGGGGTGCGTGTCGCGCGGGCGTGACAGGGAAAGGAGGGAGGGGTATTGGGATGGGCCAGGGTAGCACGTGGGTCAGGTTAGGCAGTTTTTTTGTTGTTGTTTTTTCCTCCTTCTTAATATTTTCTAGTTTATCAAATCTTTAATAACTTTTGCGAAACAAGTCCAAATGCAATGAAACCAGTTTTTAAATTTTTGTAAGAACGAGGTGGTCATCATAGAACCAGAGAATATTATTTTTACATAGTTTTAGAAAGGCCAAGCAAGGTAACCCCCTTCATGTTCACATAGAGGAATTTTTATTAGGGTCTTGTTAGGGTTTTGTGGTAGGGTTTTACGCAACTTTAATTTGTATGATGCAATGGTGCAAGGATGATGCATGCTTCTATTAACATCTTAATAAAAAATCTGGGATGTTACAGTGCAAAAAAGGAAAACTTCCTCCAGCAACATTGTTCACCATCCCAAGATGCACATTTGTGCATAATATGGGCACATTATCACAAACTATGCCGCGATTCTGGCCATAATATTGGTCGTTTGACCTCAGAGCCATGAAACCATGAACAAGATAGGTCATTTCTATGAAGGTTTTTTTAAGATGCAATCAATATACCAAGGTTGGTATTTTTTCTTGCAATTATGTCACATATTATAAAACCACGCGAAGGATTTACCTTGTTTGGATCATTTTTGAATTTCTTATGCCCATTCCAAATTATGATGAAAACGCCAGACATGAAGGTTCTTAGCAGGGGGATTAGGCTCGCTATTGGATCTATGATAAAATAGCATATTGTGAAGCTAAAACGATTTTTTCAAAAAATCACGAGCATTATGTAACATCCCAAAAATTACCAAACTTAGATCATCAAACACTAATCTTCAAGATTAGGGTTAACAAAAACTTTTCTAAATAAACTCATGAATGCATGTATATGTGTATGCATGGATTTTTAATTTCTTTAAAAACCACCTTGTTTGTGTGATCCCTTGCTTGTAAAATGTTTCTTAGGTGAAATGAACATCATCTAAAACATTTCCCACACTTTTCCTAAAGACAAGTAAATCAAAACAAATATATTAAGTGAATGGTCATTTTGACCAATTTAACTCCCATGCCTACTTTGGCTGTCTCAAACTTTCAAAACCTAACAGAAACTTTTCTGAATCTTTCCACCCCTTGAATGTACTCATAACAAAGTATCAAGGCCCACTGTCACATCCCAAAATTATCCTAATTTTTGGAATGTGAAATAAATAAATAAGTTTGATTGATTGTTTGACTATGTTGAAATTTCTCAAAGAGAAGAAACTTTTTGAATAGAAAATCCTCTCAACCATGAATTCAAAATCTTATATTCTTTTGTTAAGACCTAAGTAGCCATATAGGCAAAAGGGCATGGATTGATTATGGATTGTAGAATTGGTGTGCAAGATTTCAAAATGAAAATCATGAAGCATTCATAAGCATTTCATTACATCCATGCAAAGTTCTCACAAACTAAATCCAAATCCTGGTATCTAAATCCTATAGTTGATTCGCCCAAATGTTCCTAAAGGAAATTAAATTGACTTTATAAAACCCACTATTGCTAAGACAGCGATTATTGCTAAATTATAGCCTAAAAGGATCCAATTAATATTACAAAATTTTAGAAACAAAATTGAGCTCATTTGGAGCTAGTATGAAAAAGTTATGGAACAAATACAAACACATAAAGATATAAATAAAATGAAATATACAAGGATTTATAAATCCACTACCTCCAAACTAGAAAAAATATTACAAATTTGATCCTATAATAATCTATTCGATTTTAGAAGAATTTAGAAACAAGAATCATGTCATTTGGAGTTCGTATGCAAAAGATATGAAGGAAACAAGTAAATAGAAAAAGAAAAAAAAACTAAACGGGCCGGCCCACCCGGACCGACCCAACCAGCCACGTACAGGAGGGAGAGGGATCGATCCCATTGGATGGCTTTAAAAAGCGTGCGAAACAGTTTTTAACAAACCTATTCCTATTCAAACTCTTATAACTTTTTATCTACAACTCCGAATCGACTTCCGTTTGTTTCTACTTGTTCCCTACTCCAATACCTATCTCTACACCATCCTAAATCTCCATATAAACTCGAGGAGCCACGGCTGTACGAGTTTCTATTCTCGAAATCCCGAATCTACATATGCCTGAATCTTATTTCGCTTTTTAACCCATCTAGATTTCGTCGTTTGCCTTCGGTCAAAAAACGAAAGTTGTAGGAATCTTCGAAACCTTTCAATCCCGACAAACCTCACCTCTTTTCATCCACCACAGCCGGAGAATTTCGTATCGCAATATTTCAGATCTTACGGTGTAAATCCAAGATCTACTCGCGCTCGTTTCTTCAAATCCAAATTCCTTTGGTGAGAAGGTAGGAATAATGATTCCCCACAACTTTCATGTTCTGAGTTTTTCAATTTGACCTACGGATTTGTCTCTCTAACATAGATCTATTTATTGTCTATTCTGAGCCAAAATCGGGTCAATCTCTTCTTCTAGCCACCGGATCCTATCCAGACGGTCGAGATCCAATCAAACCGGTGCGTGCCATGTTGTCATCCCGATCATCTTCCTCATCAACGCCACGTCAACGTAAGGTCAACATCTAGTCTCAGTCAGCATTCAAAGTCAACTGTCCAGTCAGCGGAATATTCTCTGAAATATTCCGTTCGAATTTAAAATTGCATATTATAGATCTAACTTGTAAAATTCATTAGAAATTCATACCACGTCCAAAAATTGCGTATAATATATTAAACTGAAGATAATTTCACGTAGAATCATCTTATCAGAATAGATCTAACTTTTACTGTACGTGGTTACTGCAGTAATTTAATTAGTTTTAATGGTCTTTTAGGTTAATAAATTCATAAGAAATTATCTGTAACTCCGAAAAATATGAATAATATATCAAATTGAAGCTACTGTAATGTACTTTAAGAATATCTGGTTGGATCTAGCCTTTGCAGATTATTTAACCCGTAGCAATTTAATTAGTTTTAATGGCTTTATAAATCATTAAATTCATAGTAAATTAATTGCTTGTCACAAAAATATAAATAATATACCGATAGAAAGCTGGTTCCATGTAGATCATCAATCTGCAAATGGTTCAGTAAAATACTATAAGGTTTCGCAGCAATTAAATAAATGGTTTAATGGCTTATTTAGAGTAATAAATTCATAAGAAAATGAATACTATTCAGAAAATTACAAATAATATGTCCCTGAAATCACAATTCCGTGGAGATTACAGATATAATTTTAGTTTGATTTTTAGGCAACAAATACTATATGAATCATTTAAAACCCATTAAACACTATTTATATCATACAAAAAGATCTATAACTCCGATTAGGGTGAATCCAACGCCTACTGGTTCGTATTAACGTCCTCTATCCAGTAAACCGAAGAAACAAATTTAATTCTACAGTTAGAACAGGCGTCACAACAGAACTATCAAAACCCTTATATTGGCAAGTAATCATTAATAACATGTACCCTATTGCATTAAATGAACTCATACATGCATCATATGATATATTAATATTCATAAAACTAATTATACCATTGTGTAATGTTAAATCATCATGCATGTTTTTGATCATCCTTGTTGTGTTTGCTATGTTTGCAATTGTTTTGATTGGAACTACCTTGTCCTCGTATTAGATTGTTCGGAGAGTGCGATTGCTGCGGAGAAATACAATCAACACCCATATTATCAACATAAGGCAAGTTACACCACTTGTTCATATTATCGTCCCAGTTTTGATTCTATGCATGTGATCTTCAAAATTCTGTAGTATGCATGTGTAGGATGTTCTAGTAGAATTTTTCCTTAGTATTATTTTGCAAGTGCGATGATTTTGTAGTATGCCATGAGTAGCTCTATACTTAGGATTTTCCATCCTAATAGGTTACCCCTGTTTTTGCTAAGTATTGCTTGCTATGCTATATATACAAAGTACCGTTGGGGGTTCGAAGACAAAGAATTTTCTAAGTATAAAGGCTCTCTAGAGCAAACTTTTCTTCTCAAATCCACTTCAAAATAAAACTAAGTTTTCTTCTGCGGAATGGTTGTCGGGTCAATGAGTGCGATTTTGGTGGAGGGCACCCAGGAATCAAAAAAAGTCGCCATGTTTCAGAATTCAGAAGCTTCGGTGCAACCACAATACATTATGGGCTCTCTTGGCCTAGTACTTAGTGGGAAACCTCACCGGTACCAACATTTGGAGGTTCTTGGCACGGTTGGATCCGGAAGGTAGAGGGCTACTAAGGAAAGCCTCGCCATGGTCTTGTCACGTAAAGGACTTGATCGTGGATTGTGGGTAAAGTGCACAAACTCTAGAGTATTGCAATCGATCGATCGGTAGTGTTCACGATATGAGAACAACAATGAGCGTCGAAGGATGGAGCCTCTGAAGGATCTTCCTCTCTTTTCTAAAACAAAGTTTTGAAACCCCATGGCGTGCGTAATATCGCTAATGGGTGGGAATTTGGGAACTTGGTGTGTAATATCCAAGTGACGCTTGGTGCGTAATATCCAAGTGTTTGGTTGTTTGGATACTTGGTGCGTAATATCCTCGTGTGCCACTCGACCTTATTTTATCTAAGCAAATGTTTACAAAGTAGGGCAATCTTCTCTTCTCTCTACTTAAGAAAACTAGCTTTGAGCAAATGAACTCTACAGCCTAAACTAGCCTTGCATGTAGAGATAGTCTTTTCTTTCCTTGGTGTAATTTGCCAATACATTCAAAGTATTGACCCAACTTGTTGGCTGCATGTCTTATGTGCAGAATCCGAAGATTGAAAGGTGCGCTAGGATCGCGGGTCTTCACTCAACCTGCCTGTGGCATTAATGGGACTCCAAGTTGTATTTATATCGCTTCTGTTGTAATAATGTAAACTCTGGATTATTCGATTTCATGTAATAAAGACTTGTGTTTTACATGATATTTCATCGACTGTGAGTGCTAGCTATTGATCCAGGGACTAGCATGTTATTCACAGGGACTTAGGATCTTACTTGATCCGAGGTCGCTACACCCACTTTGTGATCATGCAGAAACTTTCAAATGCATAGTTTAAATGACAATTGAAAATTGAATCTTCTTCATATGGGAAGATCCCACTTTTTCAAAAACCACTCAAACAAGCTCAACTTTCAAAACCCAAGCATCTGCAGACTCAGCAGCACCAATCTAGCAAACCCACCAAAATTCATTTCAAAATTCAAAACTTGATTTCATGCGGCCATTTCATCAAACAGGTTGCATACACAAATTAAACAAAACAACAAACACTATAGTGTGAAGTGATTCTTGCCTAACTTGTTCCCTAGTTAGCTCACACACAATTCAGTAGATCATCTAGAAAGATTAGCCCAACACTAGCACCCCTGTGAGCTTGCCATTGTCATTAATGGTGAGCAGCCGAGCACCTCAATGCCACCCCATAGTCGACAGCAGGCTAGAGGAAGAACTAGCCGTGCCAACCTTGTCTGGGAGGCATCCCACCGTCCACCGCCAATCACTGTCCCAGCCGCGAGCGTTGCCAAGCCCTGGACCACGCGCACAAGCCGCGCCCAGACCATGCGGCGTGCGAGCGCCACCCTCGACCAGCGTCCACAGATCGCGCCGCCCTCACCGCGCACACGATCACCACCGACCAGAGACCGCCAGACATCCCGTTTGCCGCCCGTGCCATACAGCGCCACGCCGCCGTCGAAGCGCCGCCTACCACAGCGCAGAGCACCGGCCGTTCCAGACCAAACCACATCGCCCCATGCCTCGCGACCATGTCGTTGAGCATCGCCAGGAGACACAGCACCGTCCCCTACCCTTGCCCATGCCATTAGCCGCCTGTAACGTCGCCCCCGACAAGCTCACCGTCCCTCGACTATAAATAGAGGCCACCCCCGCACGATTTCTTCACACCATCTCACTCCCCTCTCCTCACTGATCGTGCCACACTATTCTCAGAGCAAGGCGAGCACCACCTCGCCGGAATTTCACTGGAGCCTGCCACTGCCGGAGAAGAAGGGAACCAACAATTGGAGCCGCCCTAGGAGAAGCCACCGGTACCAGGAGGTTCGCCGTCGTCGACTTCGTCGTTTGCCCGCCTCGCCGACCCTCGCCCGTACCCCGGTGAGCCCCCAGCACCCCTCGCTGGCCGCGCTAGGTTTCGTTCTCGCCGGAGCTGTCTCGCGTCGACGATGACCCTCAGCCGTTGGATTAGAACTAGATCGAACGATCCACGTTGCCCCATACCGCTTCGCCCAGCCCCGTGTCACTGATGAGTGGGGACACCCACTTAAGCAGCCAGGAGCCCTAGCAACAGGCTGGCCCGTTAGAATTTCCCGCGCAGCCCAGCAATTCAAATTAAACCTTTTCTTTTTAAATTCAAACCCACTTCTGTACCCAACTTCAAAAATGAACCCAGATCGATTTAGTGCACCAAATTGGATGAAACCAATTTTGTTGGAAAGGTCTGTGAATGCTTAATCCAAGCCCGTTGTATTCAAGTCATTTGGATCTGTAGATCACCCATAGTAAAAATAACAAGGCAGAAGATTTTCTGCATTCAAACATTTTGCCAAGTTAAACCATAAAAGCTTTTGAGTTGATTCCAACTCTCAAAAATCACATTTAACCATACCTTTCAGAATATATAAAAATATATAGGTTTACTTGCAGAAATAATGTTCAAGTAATAAAAGAATGCTTCATAAGCATTTCTAGCCACTTTAATTAATTAAAATAAAAGGGTAAAACCTTATTAAATTGTGACACCACTTTAAATCACATTCCCATGGACTACAATATCTGGTGATGACATGTGTCAACATGATCCCATGTTTAGTTTGGAGAATATTAAATCTTAAGTAGTTTTTCAATGAGTAGAAATTACTTTTCTAAAAATAAAAGATTTAAACCAAGTCTTAACCTTGTAATGTTAGAGATGATGCTAGATCATCTATAGGACCCTTGTGTGTGATGATTGCAAGTAGATAAGTATTGTTTGGTGATTGTGTACCTCGTATTTATTCATAGACACTAGTACCGACCAAGGATACGAGGAGGAAGGAGGATACTACGAAGAGGAAGCCGAGGAGAACTTCAACCACTGCTCTGCACAAGGCAAGCTGATACTATACCAATGCAAGCCTTACTAAACAAGTTGACCTATGCAAGCTAACACTTGCAATTTAGCAAGCTTATATTGACATTGATGCAAGCTAACCCTTGCAAGATTACCCATTTGATAAACCAATCCTAGTTTTATGAGCAAGCCTCTCACTTTATTTCTTTATCAAAGCTTACTTAGAGTCTACCTAAGAGTTTGGTAGATACCAGATAGTTGTGCTGAAGGTTGCATAAAGAGCATAAAATTTTGCCTAAGCTAGAAACCTTGATATCAGCCTAAGATATAAGGTTGCACTTAGTAAAACTCCACTAGTTACCACCCCTCATTAGTACTACCCTCACCTGTAGATGCTAGTGCTAAGCATAAAACTTGATCAATTTTTAGATGGGAATACTTGGTGGAAAAATGGTTATGAAGACCTTGGAATGATGGATCATTCTATTGAAATGTTTTGGACATGTGTTTCCAAACACTTGATGGTTCTGGCGATAAAAATGTTGAGGCATGAGCCTTAGCCCTATATAAAACTGATGGTTGTCTAGATGCGATACCATTCCAATTTTATCGTACAACCACAATACCGGAATATTGGGAGGGCTTGACTGGAAACTTATATTTCTTAGTATTAGTTCCCTCACGGCCAAGGTCTGAGCTGAGGCTACCTTGTGAAGATTGTCCACCTGTGCAGTACCCAAGATGACAGTGGTCATGGTTGGGAGGCCAAACTCACATGAGAGGTGCTTATACTAGGGCGTGTAATTGAAAGGTTAGGATTGATTATCCGCATACTGAGTATGGTGAATTCAGGATTTTTTTCCTGACGGATGTATCGAATGTTGTGGTGAAAGTGTACAATCTCTGCAGAGTGTCAAACTATTCGAATAGCCGCGTCCGCGGTTATGGACAGTTGGAGTGGCCATACTGTTCCCCCGTCAGACTTTTCCAAAATGAATTGAGACTTTGACTTGACCACAACAGAGCTGTGACCTGAATTACAAGATCCCACTTAGGAGTTACAAAATTGTGACTAGCTTTGGAACTTAGTAGAGATAAACCTAGCTTTTTGCAAAACAACCCTAGAGCCTAGTGTCCTATTATCCAAAAACCCCCTTACTTGTTAGTTTTAGTTTGCGAGTACTTAAAGAGTACTCATGGCTTTATCCAGCTATTCCATGGCGGACTATGAAGAGGAGTACCTGGAAGATGGACCCCAGGAAGGTTACGACAACTAGGATCATCTCCCATCGTCAGCATTGCATGTGACCCCGAAGATGGAGCTTCGCCTACGCTACCGTTATTATTACGTATTCCGCTACTTCATGTTGTATTAAGAACTAGATCATGAGATCCCTATTTGTATAAGAACTTATGTATCGTTTGTAATGGATGAAGTACTATGGTATCCAATTCTGTTATGTCTCGCAAAAATGGTAATCCTGGGATTGCGATGTATGGCATAACAGGCATCTAGGATTGAAGAATCCGGGTGTTGACAAGTTGGTATCAGAGCCATCCTGACCATAGGAGACCCTAGTTAGATTGGACGTTGAACCAAAAACTTAGTTTCAAAACCAAAGAACAAAAATATTTACGAAAACTTATTCTCATTCTTACCTCTTTAATTCTTTAATAAAACTTCATGTTCCTCATAAACTCTTGCAAAATAGATAAAATTTTGACACACTTGATCACTCTGCTAATCTACTCATCCTCTATTTTTATAGATGGACGTGAAGTACAGCAAGTTTTATCAGTTGGGGAATGGAGGAGACCTGATCTTTGAGAGGATGCGGATCAGCTTTGAACTTGGGCGTCCACACCCGAGTTCTTTGGAGTTCAGCTCAATGATCAAGGAGGAGAAGATCTGCGTGGCTAATTGTTGCAAGTCTCAGGAAAGATTGAACCTCCCTTGCGGAGGAATTCAGTTTACCTTGAGGAAAACAAGCGGCTCGATGGACTTGCGAGCAATGCGAGGAAGCTCTTTCCCGTCGTGTGGGCATCAATCAGATCAAGGGTACTCGCTTTGAGTTTTTCCCAAGGCGTGATGCAAATGGACAACCACTGGAAGCCACATACCACCCCGAGCTGAAGACTCAATTGGACCACCTTAGCTTCATGATGTATGATCGTCAGCAGGAGTTGGACAACTGCCGTGACTATTGCAACCACAAGTCTGCCATCATCAAGACGAAGGACCAGACGATCGCCATGCTAGCAAAGGATCGCAAGTCTCGCCGCCATTTCGACAAGAAGGAGCGCATTATTGCCCGTCTTCGCCATCGCATCTCATCTCTGGAAGAGACCATCCACGAGAGAGACATGCAGTTAGAGGAAAGGGAGAATGCTGGAGAGGATCTTCATGGAGACCCTTACTCCTATCTCAGCGATGACGATGATTTTCTGGAGGATCAGGCCATGGACTTCTTCACCGATGAGGATTATTTCGCCTTCATCGATGATGATGATGAAGCCACAGACTCCGAGGAGTAGTAGCACCGAGCACTAGCGTAGTGAGTAGTAGTCGGTCCCACTATATCGTAGTTTCCAGAATGGTTCTTAAAACCATCTATTTTTCCTTGCGATGGTGTGCATTGTATCGAGTGAATGAATGAATGAAAAAGCAAGTTGCTAGAAAAACCTGAGTCAAACTCTAAAAACTTTTCAAAAACCCAAAACATTAGCAATTTCCCTCTTTTATCATAATCTATATCAATCTTCAGATGCCACGTGGAGGAAGTGGTTCAGCCCTGGACCCGATGTTGCAGATCCTGCAAATGTTGACTTCTGACCGCGAAGCTGAAAGAGCAGAACGTCAAGCCAACCTAGCCACTCTGCAACAGATAGCCCAGCTAGCCCACAACAACCAAGGCCATGGAAATCAGGATAACCACGGATCTAAGCTCAAGAATTTCCAGAATACCAACCCACCCGTTTTCACCAAGTCAGAAGAACCCCTAGACGCCGATGATTGGCTGCAAACCATGGAAAATAACTTAGAAGTAGCAGGAGTGGAAGCCAACAAGAAAGTCCTGTTCGCCACCCATTATCTAGCCGGAGATGCGGGCATGGTGGAGCAGTTAGATCCAATGACCGGAGGCCAGATGATGACCTGGGAGGAATTCAAGTTCAATTCTAGCAGAACCCATGTGCCACCAGGTTTGATCAAGAGAATGAGAGACGAGTTCAGGGAGTTGAAGCAAGGAAGGATGAATGTAGTGGAATACCGTGACAAATTTTTGTCATTAGCTAGGTATGCCCCGGACGAGATAGATACCGAAGCCAAGAAGAAAGAAAGATTCCTGAATGGTCTGCATGACGAGATGCGGTGTGTTAGTCAATATCCCCTTTGTTGATATTGAAGCCCTTGTCGACTCTGCTATCCAGATGGAAGGAAAGATCAACCAGGCCAATGAGAACCGCAAGCGTCGCATGATGCATAAACCAGGAACCCATCAGACCCCAAAGTATCGCTCCAACCCATCTCCAGGATTTGCCCCAAGAACCAACAAACCCCCTATGACCCGTCCAACCTATCCCAACCGTGGAAACCCTAGACCCGGAGGAAATCACAACAACCCCGGCAACTCTAGCAATTTCACCCGTGCCCCACCCAAGTTCAACACCAACAATACTACCGGCAACCCTAACACTGCCCTAAGGACTGGAAGAAATGTTGTGCCTGTCGCAGCTAAGGACAAGTCACAAGTGACTTGTTATGACTGTGGAAATAAAGGCCACTATTCCAACGAGTGCCCCAACAATAAGAATGCTACAGCCCCTAATGCCAATGCCCCAGCTCAGCAACAGCGTCATGTCCAGCCAGGGAGAAGATTTGCCCCAGGGAATTCACTCAACCGCAATGGCCGTCTTTTTCTCATGCATGCTGAAGAAGCTCAGGAAGCGCCAGACGTCGTGCTGGGTATGTTTTCTGTTAATTCAGTACTTGCAAGAGTGTTGTTTGATTCTGGTGCATCGCATTCATTTGTCACCGAAGAATTTGCCTGCACTAGTAAAATTCAACCAACCAAATTGAAGCATGTGATGATTGTACAAATCCCCGGATCAACCACCAAGGCTAGGCAAATTTGCAAGGCCGTCCCTATCCGAATCCATGGCATAGATTTTTATGCTAATCTAATAGTAGTCGGAACTAAAGGTTTGGAAGTAGTACTAGGAATGGATTGGATGTCTAAACATAAAGGATTGATTGACTGTGCCAAGAAAGCCATCACCATGACCAGTACCACCGGAATATCAGTCGAGCATATATCTGAAACCTTACCTCGCCAATTCAAGTGTAACAAGTCTAGCCCAACCTACCATTGACCAAGTTCGGATAGTCTGCGAATACCGCGATGTATTTCCAGATGTTTTGCCCGATATGCCCCCAGATCGGGATATCGAGTTTATCATCGAACTAATCCCCAGAACAGGACCCATATCCCAGAGACCCTATAGTATGAACCCGTCAGAACTAGAAGAACTAAAGAAGCAACTGGATTCCATGTTGGAAATCGGATTGATTCAACCAAGTGCGTCCCCATGGAGATCACCCGTCTTGTTTGTGGACAAGAAGGATGGAGGTAACCGTTTGTGTACAGATTATCGAAAGTTGAACGATGTCACCATCAAGAACAAGTACCCCTTACCTAAGATAGAAGATTTGTTTGATCAGTTGACAGGTGCCCAGGTGTTTTCTAAGATTGATCTTAGGACAGGCTATCATCAACTCAAGATTCGTGCAGAAGATATTCCAAAGACTGCCTTTACCACCAGATATGGATTGTATGAGTATACAGTCATGTCTTTCGGACTAACCAATGCCCCCGCTTATTTCATGAACCTCATGAATAAGATTTTTATGGACTTCCTGGATAAGTTTGTCGTTGTTTTCATCGATGACATTCTGATTTAGTCCAAATCAGAAGAAGAACATGAGCTACACCTAAGGACCATTCTTGGAACCCTTAGAAAGCATCAGCTGTATGCAAAATTTAGCAAATGTGAATTCTGGTTACAGGAGGTAGGATTCCTCGGTCACATTGTATCAGCCGGAGGAATTGCCGTTGACCCTGCCAAAGTGAAAGATGTAGAAGATTGGCAAGCCCCAACCACTCAAACCCAAGTTCGTGCTTTTCTCGGATTGGCGGGATATTACCGCAAATTTGTAGAAGGATTCTCTAGTATCGCCAGACCTATGACCCAATTGCTGAAGAAGGACAAGAAGTTTGAATGGACCGACAAATGTGAAGCGAGTTTTCAAGAACTCAAAAGGAGATTGATTTCAGCCCCAATCTTGATCATGCCGGATATCACGAAGCCCTTCGATATGTATTGTGACGCATCCAAGATTGGTCTCGGATGTGTGCTAATGCAAGAAGGCAAAGTTATCTCCTATCTCTCGCGACAATTGAAGCAACACGAGCAAAATTACCCAACCCATGACCTCGAACTCGCAGCCGTAGTTCTAGCCCTAAAGACATGGAGACATTACCTGATGGGAAATCGTTGTGAGATTTATTCGGATCACAAGAGCCTAAAGTATATATTCACTCAGAACGAGCTGAATATGAGGCAGAGAAGATGGATTGAGCTAATCAAGGATTACAACATGGACATTCACTATCACCCTGGTAAAGCCAATGTGGTAGCATATGCCCTTAGCAGATTGCCGTGCCGCTTGAACTCCATGATTTTGAAGGAGCAACCAAGTTTGCACAAAGAGATGGAAGATTTTCGAATGGAATTAGTAAGTGAAGGATTTTTGGCTAGCATAGCACTTCAGCCCACTTTGACCAGTCAGATTAAAGAGGCGCAGAAAGCAAATGCTAGTATCGACGGAATTAAGCGTCGTATCGGTACAGGCAAAGTACCCGGATTCACCGAGGACGAAGAAGGAGTTTTGTGGTACAAAGGACGCCTTTGTGTACCATCAGATTCTGAGTTGAAAGAAGTTATCTTGAAGGAGGCTCATGATACTCTTTATTCTATCCATCCCGGAGGAACTAAGATGTATCAAGATTTGAAAGAGCAATTTTGGTGGCATAAGATGAAGAGAGAAATCGGAAGCTATATCGCCAAGTGTGATATATGTCGTGAGTCAAGGCGGGACATCAAAGACCCATGGATTGTTGCAACCTTTGCAAATTCCGGAATGGAAATGGGATTCTGTAGGAATGGACTTTATCACTGGACTACCTACTTCTAGTAGGGGAAATGACTCTATTTGGGTCATAGTGGACAGATTGTCCAAAGTCGCCCATTTCTTGCCTGTTAAAACCACCTATCAGAGTTCGAAGCTAGCAGAGTTGTACATCGCTAGAATCGTTAGTTTGCACGGAGTCCCCAAGAACATCGTATCGGATCGAGGAACTCAGTTTACCTCGAGTTTCTGGAAGAAAGTCCAAGAAGGTTTAGGAACTCGCCTAGATTTCAGTACCGCGTATCACCCTCAGACCGATGGACAAACGGAGCGAGTAAACCAAATACTCGAAGATATGCTTAGAGCATGTGTGTTAGAATATGGATCCAAGTGGGAAGACTGTCTCCCGTTTGCAGAATTTTCATACAACAACAGTTACCAAGCCAGTTTGCAAATGGCCCCATTTGAATTCATGTACGGAAGAAAGTGCTGCACCCCTTTGAACTGGTCGGAAGTAGGAGAGAGTCAGATTTTCGGACCCGACATCCTACGAGAAGCAGAAGAGAAGGTTCACAAGATTCGTGAGCACCTCAAGACAGCCCAATCCTGACAGAAGAGTTATGCCAACAAGAGACGTCGAGACCTCTCCTTCAACATCGGAGGTTTTTTTATCTGAAAGTGTCTCCATTGAAGGGAATGCAGCGTTTCCAACTAAAAGGAAAGTTAGCCCCCAGATATATCGGACCTTTCAAAATTCTGAACCGTCGAGGAGAAGTAACGTATCAACTGGAGCTACCAGAAGAGATGTCAGCTGTGCACAATGCGTTCCATATCTCGTTACTTTGCAAGTGTCTCGAAGTCCCCGAGAAGACCGAAGTGTTCAAGAATATCGATCATCGGACCATAGAGATCAACGATGACCTAACCTATCCCGAAGTACCCATCCGTATATTGGAAGAAGACTTTCGAACTACCAGAACCCGAAGCATCAAGTTTCTCAAGATTCAGTGGAGCAACCACACAGAAGAGGAAGCTACCTGGGAGCGCGAAGATCACATCAGGACGAAGGTTCCTGATCTCTTCAAATCCTAGGTAATCTTTTCGTCCTTTTTCAAATCTCGGGACGAGATTTTGTTTAAGGGGGGAAGGTTTGTAACATCCCAAAAATTACCAAACTTAGATCATCAAACACTAATCATCAAGATTAGGGTTAACAAAAACTTTTCTAAATAAACTCATGAATGCATGTATATGTGTATGCATGGATTTTTAATTTCTTTAAAAACCACCTTGTTTGTGTGATCCCTTGCTTGTAAAATGTTTCTTAGGTGAAATGAACATCATCTAAAACATTTCCCACACTTTTCCTAAAGACAAGTAAATCAAAACAAATATATTAAGTGAATGGTCATTTTGACCAATTTAACTCCCATGCCTACTTTGGCTGTCTAAAACTTTCAAAACCTAACAGAAACTTTTCTGGATCTTTGCACCCCTTGAATGTACTCATAACAAAGTATCAAGGCCCACTTTGTGATGATCCAGAAACTTTCAAATGCATAGTTTAAATGACAATTGAAAATTGAATCTTCTTCATATGGGAAGATCCCACTTTTTCAAAAAACCACTCAAACAAGCTCAACTTTCAAAACCCAAGCATCTGCAGACTCACCAGCACCAATCTAGCAAACCCACCAAAATTCATTTCAAAATTCAAAACTTGATTTCATGCGGCCATTTCATCAAACAGGTTGCAGACACAAATCAAACAAAACAACAAACACTATAGTGTGCAGTGATTCTTGCCTAACTTGTTCCCTAGTTAGCTCACACACAACTCTGTAGATCATCTAGAAAATTAGCCCAACACTAGCACCCCTGTGAACTTGCCATTGTCATTAATGGTGAACAGCCGAGCACCTCAATGCCACCCCATAGTCGACAGCAGGCTAGAGGAAGAACTAGCCGTGCCAACCTTGTCTGGGAGGCAGCCCACCGTCCACCGCCACTCACTGTCCTAGCTGCAAGCGTTGCCAAGCCCTGGACCATGCGCACAAGCCGCGCCCAGACCACGCCGAGCGTGCGCCACCCTCGACCAGCGTCCACAGACCGGGCGCCGCCCTCACCGCGCGCACACACGATCTCCACCGACCCAGGAGACCGCCAGACATCCCCGTTTGCCGCCCCGTGCCATACAGCCACCGCCCGCCGTCGAAGACGCCGCCTCTGCCGCGCAGAGCATCGGCCGTTCCAGACCAAACCACACCGACCCATGCCTCGCGACCATGTCGTTGAGCATCACCAGGAGACACAGCACCGTCCCCTACCCTTGCCCATGCCATTAGCCGCCTGTAACATCGCCCCCGACGAGCTCACCGTGCGCCCCGACGGTCCCCTCGCTCGACTATAAATAGAGGCCACCCCCGCACGATTTCTTCACACCATACCGCCGTTGGATTAGAACTAGATCGAACGATCCACGTTGCCCCATACCGCTTCGCCCAGCCCCGTGTCACTGACGAGTGGGGACACCCACTTAAGCAGCCTGCGGGAGCCCTGCGCTTAGCAGGCCAGCCCGTTAGAATTTCCCGCGCAGCCCAGCAATTCAAATTAAACCTTTTCTTTTTCAATTCAAACCCACTTCTATACCCAACTTCAAAAATGAACCTAGATCGATTCAGTGCACCAAATTGGATGAAACCAATTTTGTTGGAAAGGTCTGTGAATGCTTAATCCAAGCCCGTTGTATTCAAGTCATTTGGATCTGTAGATCACCCATAGTAAAAATAACAAGGCAGAAGATTTTCTGCATTCAAACATTTTGCAAAGTTAGACCATAAAAGCTTTTTAGTTGATTCCAACTCTCAAAAATCACATTTAACCATACCTTTCAGAATATATAAAAATATATAGGTTTACTTGCAGAAATAATGTTGAAGTAATAAAAGAATGCTTCATAAGCATTTCTAGCCACTTTAATTAATTAAAATAAAAGGGTAAAACCTTATTAATTTGTGACACCACTTTAAATCACGTTCCCATGGACTACAATATGTGGTGATGACATGTGTCAACATGATCCCATGTTTAGTTTGGAGAATATTAAATCTTAAGTAGTTTTTCAATGAGTAGAAATTACTTTTCTAAAAATAAAAGATTTAAACCAAGTCTTAACCTTGTAATGTTAGAGATGATGCTAGAACATTTATAGGACCCTTGTGTGTGATGATTGCAAGTAGATAAGTATTGTTTGGTGATTGTGTACCTCGTATTTATTCATAGACGCTAGTACCGACCAAGGATACGAGGAGGAAGGAGGATACTACGAAGAGGAAGCCGAGGAGAACTTCAACCACTGCTCTGCACAAGGCAAGCTGATACTATACCAATGCAAGCCTTACTAAACAAGTTGACCTATGCAAGCTAACACTTGCAATTTAGCAAGCTTATATTGACATTGATGCAAGCTAACCCTTGCAAGATTACCCATTTGATAAACCAATCCTAGTCTTATGAGCAAGCCTCTCACTTTATTTCTTTATCAAAGCTTACTTAGAGTCTACCTAAGAGTTTGGTAGATACCAGACAGTTGTGCTGAAGGTTGCATAAAGAGCATAAAATTTGGCCTAAGCTAGAAACCTTGATATCAGCCTAAGATATAAGGTTGGACTTAGTAAAACTCCACTAGTTACCACCCCTCATTAGTACTACCCTCACCTGTAGATGCTAGTTCTAAGCATAAAACTTGATCAATTTTTAGATGGGAATACTTGGTGGAAAAATGGTTATGAAAACCTTGGAATGATGGATCATTCTATTGAAATGTTTTGGACATGTGTTTCCAAACACTTGATGATTCTGGTGATAAAAATGTTGAGGCATGAGCCTTAGCCCTATATAAAACTGATGGTTGTCTGGATGCGATGCCATTCCAATTTTATCGTACAACCACAATACCCGAATGTTGGGTAGGGGTTGACTGGAAACTTATATTCCTTAGTATTAGTTCCCTCACGGCCAAGGTCTAAGCTGAGGCTACCTTGTGAAGATTGTCCACCTGTGCAGTACCCAAGATGACAGTGATCATGGTTGGGAGGCCAAACTCACAGGAGAGGTGCTTATACTAGGGCGTGTAATTGAAAGGTTAGGATTGATTATCCGCATACTGAGTATGGTGAATTCAAGATTTGTTCCTGACGGATGTATCGAATGTTGTGGTGAAAGTGTACAATCTCTGCAGAGTGTCAAACTATTCGAATAGCCGCGTCCGTGGTTATGGACAGTTGGAGTGGCCATACTGTTCCCCCGTCAGCCTTTTCCAAAATGACTTGTGAAATGAATTGAGACTTTGACTTGACCACAACAGAGTTGTGACCTGAATTACAAGATCCCACTTAGGAGTTATAAAATTGTGACTAGCTTTGGAACTTAGTAGAGATAAACCTGGCTTTTTGCAAAACAACCCTAGAGCCTAATGTCCTATTATCCAAAAACCCCCTTACTTGTTAGTTTTAGTTTGCGAGTACTTAAAGAGTACTCATGGCTTTGTCCCTGGCTATTCCCATGGCCAGACTATGAAGAGGAGTACCTGGAAGATGGACCCCAGGAAGGTTACGACAACTAGGATCATCTCCCATCGTCAGCATTGCCTGTGACCCCGAAGATGGAGCTTCGCCTATGCTACCGTTATTATTATGTATTCCGCTGCTTGATGTTGTATTAAGAACTGGATCATGAGATCCCTATTTGTATAAGAACTTATGTATCGTTTGTAATGGATGAAGTACTATGGTATCCAATTCTGTTATGTCTCGCAAAAATGGTAATCCTGGGATTGCGATGTATGGCATAACAGGCATCTAGGATTGAAAAATCCGGGTGTTGACACATTATATCATGTACCTGGAGTTCAAATCGGACCCACTTCCTCCCGATTCAGCATAAATTTGTATTTTTCGCGAGGGTAGGATGGAAAGGTTTGAGATTCCTCGGTTCAGACATTGTACATTTAATATGCTCCAGTATTTTTGAAAAATATGGTGGTACCATTTTGAATGAGAACTTTGGTTGTTGCTTCATAAATGCCCCGTTTTTGGCATTCGGAAAATAGAAAATGCATTTTCTATGCGACATTGTTTGTGATCCTAGGATGCACATGGATGCACAATATGAACACATTATCACAAACTATGCTGCAATTCTGGCCATAACATTGGTCGTTTGACCTGAAAGCCATGAAACCTCGAACAACATATGTCATTTCTATTAATGTTTTTTCGAGATGCAATAAATATACCGGTTTTGGTATTTTCCTTGCAACTATATCACATATTAGGGCACCATGCGATGGATTTGTCTTGTTTGGGCCATTTTTGAATTTCTTATGCCCATTTCAAATTAAGGTCATAACGGCAGACAAGAAGGTTCTTAGCTAGGGGATGTGGCTCGCTAAAATTTCAGTGGATCTATGATAAAATAGCATATTGTGAAGATAAAAATGATTTTTCAAAAAAATCACGCGCATTATATCATCTACCTGTAGTTCAAATCAGACCCACTTCCTACCGATTCGGTAGACATTTGTCTTTTTCGCGAGGGTAGGACGAAAAGGTTTGAGATACCCCGATTCAGACATTGTACATTTAATTTGATCCAGTATTTTTTTAAATATGGTAGTACCATTTTGAATGAGCACTTTGGTGGTTGCTTCACAAAATGCCCCGTTTTTGGCATTCGAAAAATGGAAAATGCATTTTCTATGCAACAAAAAGAAAACTTCTTCCTGCAACATTGTTCGCCATTCCAGGATGCACATGCATGCACAATATAGGCACATTACCACAAACTATACCACAATTCTGGCCATAACATTGGTCGTTTGACCTCAAAGCCATGAAACCTTGTACAAGATAGGTCATTTCTGTGAAGGTTTTTTCGAGATGCAATCAATATACCAAGTTTGGTATCTTTTCCTGCAACTATGTCACATATTATGAAACCACGCGAAGGATTTACCTTGTTTGGGCTGTTTTTGAATTTCTTCTGCCCGTTCCAATCTATGGTCAAAACGGCGGACATGAAGGTTCTTAGCTAGGGGATGATGCTCGCTAAACTTTCAATGAATTTATGATAAAATAGCATATTGTGAAGCTAAAAATGATTTTTTGCAAAAAATCACGAGCATTATATCATGTATATTTAAGATGGTCTAGTATTTTTGAAAAATATGGTGGTATCGTTTTGAATGAGCACTTTGGAACACTGAGTTTCTAGAAAACTACAAGAAGATATTTTTCATATAAAATCTTAATAGGTGTAAATAGAAATTTTGAATCATGGTTTTGGCAATAGGGGTTTGAAATTAAAATTTTTGTTCTACGAGTTTATTCTTGCTAAACTTGCATTGGATATCTAAAGAAATATCATATTATGAGTCCAAAAAGGATTTTTGCAAAAAATCATGAGAATTAGATCATGTACCTGTAGTTCAAATCAGACCCACTTCCTATCGATTTGGCAGACATTTTTCTTGTTCACCGGGGGTGGATAAAAAGGTTTGAGATAACTCAGTTCAGAAATTGTCCATGTAATATGGTGAAATATTTTTTTTAAATATAGTGGTAGAATTTTGAATGAGCACTTTAGTGGTTGCTTCACAAAAGCACCGTTTTTGGCATTCGAAAAATAGAAAATGCATTTTCTGTGTGACAAAAAGGTAAACTCCCCCTACAAAAATTGTTCTCCATCCCAAGATGCATATGCATATGGACACATGAATACAAGTATCTAACAAACTCCAGAAGCCCATAATTTTGTAACCCCTTTTTGATTTACTGGAAATTAAACATCTCTATGCACTATTTATTCACCATTAAATTAACTACTATAATTTTATAAACCCAAATTGGGTGAATCGAATTCCTACATGAAGGTACTATTACCTACCTTGTGTCCTTGAAATCCCCTCAAAAGCCTTTGTAGATTGATTCTGGTAAAAAGAACAAAAACCATCCAGTACTGTCTTTGGGATTTTCCTGAGGGCAGTATGGTAATTATTTTAGGTTGACTCCAACTCCTACTAATTAATCTCATCAAATCCTACCTAACCACCAAAGTAAATAATTTCAGGAGCAAAAAAACCTCTCTGGTGATTTATTTTCTAAAACTAGAACTTCTACCACTAGCAAATTCATAATAAACGATTTGTGGTTGATAGAATAGTGAAACCACTTATGATGGTTTCATTGTATCAATACACATCTGTTGATATAAACTTTCCACACTGAAAACATAGAGAATAAATCTTTGGTCTAAAAACCATCCTCCACCGAGTTTTGAAACTATAACTAATACTGAAATACTCTCCAAATTCTTTTGAGAGAATTCCATCCCTTATAAATCCATGACTCCCAAATCATAATGATATATATAATAAATCCTTTAGTGTTTTATTGTATACTTGTATGCTTGCACTAACTGTGATGATTTTATTTTTGTATGTTGCATGAATAAACAAAGATAGTTGCGAGTATTTGACGAAGAGACCAGAAGGGTCTTTGCTATTATTGTATTGGTATATTGGTTTTCTGGTTTTCTGAGGAAGAAGTCAAGGGACTTGTCGTCAACCAGGCAAGCCCCCATTCCCTAACTCCTTTATGGACCTACTCCTTTTATCAACTGATTTGTATATCGTTATAAATTGCATTGTTACTTGCATGGCTTGTTTTAAATAAAACCACGATAGTATCTTGGCTCCTCCAAGTTATGAATAAGTGTCCATTAGGATGCTCACCCTTTTGTGACACCCACTTTCACCCTTTATAACGAGTTTAAGATGCTCAACATCTTCCCTTCTTGGAAACTACGATTTTTTGATGATAAAAATACTTTGGGTTTTACCCCACTACAAAGTTTTCAAACTAAAACCCTTGGAAATAGGCATCATTTCCGAGAGGATGTTTTACTAAAGAAAATACGAAGAGGAGAAAGAGGAAGATTATGAGCAAAGGAAAGAGAAGGGATGTTCTACGCCTTTACCAGAACAATTTACCCGTGCAACAAAACTACCCCAGGAGCTGGGGCTCTGCTTGTAGTTTGTTTTATTTAGCCGGGAATGATTCTACTTGCTTAAAGGGAGAAATCCCTAGAATTCCGAGTGGGTTATACAACAGATCTTCGGATTTGGGGCCTATAGCTTGCTTCGGCAAGAGTGAGCCTGCTACAGTAGGAGTGTCAGTGCAACAATTGGGTCTCCCGCAGACGGTATGCTTAAGGATTGGAGAAGGAAGTGGAGTCAAATTACTATACGCCAAGCCACGGTTTGGGTATGGGCTTGTATGGGAGGGAGGACTATGGCGCTGGGACACATACTCGTTGCTGAGGAGAACAAACCCAAAAGGAAAAGCCGCCTTTTCTAGGGATGGACAAATGAAAAGTTAGTTTTGATTATCCGAACACCCGTCTACCGTATGTAGCAGGCTGTGGTTGTATCCTGACGGATGTACTAATTCTTGTGGGTAAAGTGCACAAACTCTGCAGAGTATAATCTATTCGAATAGCCGTGTCCACGGTCAAGGACAGTTGGAAAGGTGATTTCTAGGAGTACCCTTGGGATATGTTTGAGATGAATAAAAATGATGTTACTTGGTCATGGGGAAGTATGAGAAAAAGCTTTGTTTTGACCAGGGATTGTCGGAGATGTTTTAAAAAGGGTTTTCTTCAAGAACTGTTTTAAAAAAGGAGACATGTTTTTTTCAAAAAATCTTTTTCCACAAAGATATAGAGATGCTATTTTAGGCTTTTACAAAACAAACCTAGTTAGAGCTACTTCGCCACAACCACAAATGCATTATATTGTTTACCTTGTCTCAGTATTTTGTGAGTACATTCAAAAGTACTCACGGCTTTGTCCCTGGCTATTTACCTAGCCAGACTTGTATATGCTAAGGTATGATGGAGATGCTAAGGTCTATTCGAGCTAGGCCGTCTCCCAGTCAGTCGCCTATAGGTTAATGCACGACATAGGCTCTACGATGAAGACTTCCGCTATTGTTGTGTAATCGTCATAATGGCACAATTGTAAGCTTTGTAATCATATTATATGGATGTTTTAATGATACGGGTCGGTTATTCTCACGGCTCACTGATCATGGGAACCTGAATTGTATGCATAACGGGTACTCTCAGACCATAAATCTAGGGTGCCACAGACTTGGTATCAGAGCCATCCAAACTGTAGGAGACCTTAGTTAGCATGAACGTTAGACAAGACACCCCTATTTCCAAAAGCCCCGACTTCCGAAAACTACTTTCTCAAAAGCTTTTCAAAATATTTCTTATCTTATCTTCTCTAACTCAAACTATTTGAAAATGGCTTACTCTATCTCTCGTCTACCTTCAAATGTTCCATTTTCAAAAACAAGTCCGACTTGGAAACCATGAATATGGAGGTACCTAGATGAAGAGATGAGAGACGAGCAAACCAAAGGATCTTCCAACAACGAAAGACACTACAAGATCGCCCTACCAACAGAGTCCTCCATCGCCTCAAGTGAATCAAGTATGGCACCGATGACACCAGATGGAAAGACAGAAGTAAATACCCCCATGATGTCCGTACCTAGGACCAATATCCCCCGTATAGGATTCCCTTTATGGCGTGCAGTTTTCCCTTAGTATCTATGGTACGCTCGACTTGCTTGTCATGTGCTAATGTGAATGCCTAAAATGTGTCACTTGTCTGCCTCGGATCATTCGATCCTATGATATGACCACCTCGTTTGTGTCTCACGCCACGACCCTTCGTAAGACATAACCCGAAACCTCTCCTCGGCAGGTTGGCCACATAAAGAAATCCACGACAACCCCGTACCTTAGTTCTAATCGCCCCAAAAGCACAACAATCTGATCCAACCCTCTGTCGAACCTACGGGAAGTCCATGCCATAAATCAAATGCCCCCAAAAGTCCTGAAGATAAGGATGCCCGAAGACAACGAGTCTACTCCGTCATCGATCCAAAGAAAAACAATGAGTTCAAGTGAAGACAACCCATCTGAAGCCGAAATGCCTCCACCCTGACTAAGGACGAAGGAGAAGCGTCTCTAACAGCTACAACTACCCCAGGATAACCCCTACAGCTTCAGTAGGTAACTAACATATCAAGGTAGTCACAATGAGGCATCGCACGAAGACCTCAATTCAAACATCACACCAAGGCTCTAAGACGAAGGATCTACCCCGGCCTCGACGACCCCAAGTAAAGCTCTAAACTGTAAATACTACGTCTTTCCACTCAATTCCAGAAGACCGTCTATCAGAAGATAATCCAGGAAGATCTCCGATCCAAGAACCTGTCCCAAGCACCCCATCAAGAGTCGTTAGAGGAATAGAGAACAAACCTCATCAACAATCTTAGGAAGTCTGCTTGATCCTCCCAATACCTGCGACGCTCATAATTTAGATGTCAAGACTACCCGACACTGCCCATACTACTTTCCAAAGAGTAGAAAGCCATCCCAAATCATCGAGATTCTATGAAGATGTCACGAAGCCCCTCCTCTTATATCTCTGCTAAAGCCTCACCTAAAAGAATTTCCCACACCCCCGAGGAACTACAGTGACCAAAGTTGGCACCCAACCCAAGGACGGCGACAAGATGCAAGAACTTATTTTGCTATTATGCTGGTCGGAGGTCCCCTCATTCATGTTTTACCCACGACGTCGCATCATACCAAACCCGAAACGACCTCATTCTAAAGGACTGCATTCCTAGACCGCCCACCCAAAACTGACATCCTCCTAGATAGGTACATCTCTACCCAGCTCAGACACCTCTCAAGAAGCACCATATACAAAGTCGACTGGAAACAACCATATCTGAGCAGAAAGTGCAGCATGATCCCAACAAATTCAACCAAGAAGACCAGCGACTTCCCCAATCACCCATAGTCTCATTCTAAGGGGGAAAGACTCTGTCTTTCCAGCAGAACCCTCATAACCCCGAGAATCGACCCCTAGCCCTCGTTAGGAGATGACCCTCCCCTAAAGTAGACTCCATGACCCGGCGAAGATGGACAACAATCGACACTTCTCCATAATTGGAAGGTACTCCAGGAAGGTTCTTCAGTGCAAAGCCGACCGTCCAGCAAACACTCTCAGTGTTGCAAGACCCAGAAGGCTGAAGAGCTAACTCCATACATAAAGATCGAAGAAGGCTCAACTAGTCGTCTCACCTCAAGAAGAAAGGACCCTGTCGACGCTAAACCTAGTTAGCCTCGTCTTGAGGGGAAAAGACTACATCTTTTCCACTAGTTTACCCTACAACATCCAACCCCAGCAAATCGACTCCGGCCTTTAAACAAGCATGTTTGTTGGAAAATCCTCTTGTATTTAAAACCTCCATTGCTGAAATTGTTAAGCCGATGTTCTCACCCAACCTTACTCCTCCCTAATCTCCGGACGAGATTATTTTTAGGGGGAAAGGTCTGTAACATCCCAATTTCAGCAACCCTGATCTTTTGTCAAAAAAGGCAAAAATCAGGGGGAACAAAAACTTTTTTCTTAGTAAGTATTGCAATGTTTGCTTACTTGTTTGCGTGTGTTCATGCAACTGATTGTGTCTTAGATGATATACTCCTTACCTCAACCCTAGTTGACAAAAGCTATTTAAAAAAATAGATGTTTGGGCTCATCTTTCATATTCTCAAATGTTCTGGCAATTCAAACTTGAGCCAAGATGATTTGGATACAACAAATTATTTTATTAGTTCTATTAACAAAACTATCGATACCTAGATAAAATCTCCTTATAATTTCAAAGACAAAACTTCAACTACTCTTCTCTCTAGGTTTTTCCAAAACCATTCATAAAACCTTTTTTATTCTAACCTTGGTAGAAATACCAAGAGGTCCTTAACTTACCACAAATCCTAACTCCTTCAAAATACCCATGCTTACCTCAAGTTATACTCGATGGTATCTTCAGTAGTATCTGAACTGTTTAGTAAGATGATTTGCCTTGATCTACTGATTGCCTTGTTTGTTTAGGAACTAGAGTGAGCTAATCTATTAGCTCATCCTTAGGGATCAAACAAACAGTTGAGATCAACAATGTCAAACCAAGTATCCCAATCTTAATCTATCTTGAGTCACTCAAGTGAACTCCTAATCTACTCAGCCAGATCAATCCTGAGCTAATTCTTTGTAATAGAATCCACATCATGCATCAAGGACCAAATACAAGCATGGATCCCCTCTACTCAATATATCCTTCAGTATCACCCGCTTGATGGTAAGTATAAACCCTTTCCCCCTCTACAAATGTCTCCCTCTCCCATACCTGTCCAAATCCACAATTCTACAAAATTTGGCCAAGTCTGGAATCTTCAACTAGATTCAATATTTGGGACTCCACCTACTCCAACCTATGTGCATTCTTGAAAATGTAATTTTACCATCTTGTATTACATAATTAGTACTACCAAACCCCACTATTTCCCTTGTCTAAACCACTCTGGTTCCCACTCATCCATGATGGTTTTGTAGTCAAGATAATAAGCTTTTCCGCCAATCTTATCATCTTGCCTACTTTGATAGAAGCTCACATCCTTATTCTACCACCCCTTTACCAACTTTTTGCATGGTTATGATCTATTAAACATTTTATATAAATCCACCCTTCACTTTCTTCCAATGAAGATTTGTGCTTCTTAAGCCCACATGGTTTAGAAGGCATCATGGCAACTCTGTTATGGCAGCCTTATTTTCAAAAAAGTTTGCCATAACTCCTAGATCACCTCAAATCCAACCAATACCAACTCTTACTCCCATGATCATATATATAATGGTCTAGCTATCTATGTATCCCTTGTACCAAGGTGAGCTCTGAGCTCCCTAATCCAACCATGTTTAGGTGGCATAAAAATATCAAAACCCTAGATTTCCCAAAATCTAGTTTCTTCCAATTCCACCAAAATCCTTCAAAACCCAAGTTGGAAATGAGGGATAAATCAAGTTTACATCATCTACCTTGGATATGATAATTCCCCAAATAATTTCCATAATTATTTGGATCCTAAAAATATTTAAATTCCACCTTTGGCAAAATCCTAGAATCTTTGTCTCTAAAGGCAAGTTTGTTTGTTTTTTCTCCAAAACACTTTGCCAACTCAAGGCACATTTTATAACTATATATCATATGCCATATTCCCAACTCAAAAATAATTTTTTTGAGATCCCTTATTTTTATTTTTTGCCCTTTTAAATGGCAAAAAATAAGAAATAATTGCTTAAAAATACTTTTCTATCTAAATAAATTCTAATAAAATTCTCCAAGATGACTATGGTATTTAAGACCATATCACATCAATCACCGTTGTACAATGTAAAAATATCACTTTAGCTCCTATAAACCATTTATGCACTTTTTAAATAAATAGTTTTAAGTGGACTTTTAAATCATGGAAAAATCTGAAACAATTCCTAGATGGGTATCTTGACCTCTCCTATCCACCATCAACATTTCCCCACCTTTCCCAGACCAAATTACAAGACTTGTTTCACAATAATCTAAATGACCACTTTTTGGATTGTTGCTTTTTCAAACTCTCAAACCAAACAAGCTATCACCAAAATGGTCAAGCAAGCTTCCCTAGCACCACTCACACCCCTTGGTCATGTACAGCTGTAGAAGAAGCCCTCCTCCTTGTCTTATAGCTTTTGAGCAAGCATTAAAGAGAGAGATATAGGCCACTAATTACAAACCTTGGTAATATAAGCATAGGGCAGCAACCCTAGCCCTCCCCACTCCTATGGTCGAGAACCAGAACCCACCTACCTCCCACAACCGTTATCACTGCCCTATCCCTGGCCAACACCCCCTCCTAAACATGCCCATGGACTTGGTCCCTCCTATACCCAACCCCTTCGGGATAAAAGGCTAGAGGACACCCCCGTGCCTCACTGGTCCTCATTTGCCCTCTCTCCCACTCACCTACCTCACCCCCATCCTCCAGATCTCGCCCTTGCTCTCAATTGCCATGGAGAAGGAGAAAAGATCCTTTCAGGTTCAAGCTTGCCCGCAAGATTGTAGGAAACCCCGACCACCCCTCCTCTTACCCTTACCCTAATTGTGCTCCCCTACATCTAATCTACCTCCCCCTTACTCTCTTTGGTCGCAGGTACGCCGGAGAAGCCAGCTCTGTTGCATGCCCGAGCGAAGCACCTCCTGCAAACACGAAGCCCCCAAGCCCTGTCTCCCTTGCATGCACTGTACCCCTGAACCAGAAGAGCCCCAAGACCGCTCTCCTCCACTCTCTGACGACACACACACCTCTCTGACCCCTCTTCGATAAGCACCTCTCGGGCCTTCCTGTGCAAGCAAGGTCTAGTCGAGGAACCGGGTATTTTCCTCCCTCATTGATATCGGCGCTGTACACCACTTCCATCCCATTGTCACCAGCCCTCCTCCTCATCGGTAAGCCCCTCCCCTACCCCTCTCCGACCTAGCTATGGTTCCGGCACACCACGCTTCTTTCCCATGGAGATGACGACCGGGAGCCGTCGATCTCTCATAGATCGGATGGCTCGGGGCATCCAATACCCCTTTGGGGCTCCGAGATACTGACAGCCAGGCCCCTTGGCCGGGGATTTGAACTCCAGCTCCCGCGCATGATGACGCTGCCTAGGCCGAATTCCCCTCCCGCGGCCCATAGGCGGGCAGATCCCGGCCCGCGATCCTTTCTTCTTTAATATTTTCCCAGATCCATAAATACTAGTATTTCCCTTTAATTCAATTACAAAATGGAAAAACTCCTATCTTTGCTACATCCCAGTTTCCCCAGATTAAAACATGTTTTCTCTAACACGCAGTAACTCGATTTGGCCCATTTCTACTACAATCTTTTTATGAAAAATCAACTCCCTAGAGGTATCCTATTTACAAATAAATGGCTACAAGTAGTTTTACAAGCTCAATTGACCTAAACCATTTTGGTACTGTTAGGTATCTATGATATCTTGCATTTCACACTGACCCTCAGTCAATTTGCTTCCTATTTTTACATGAGTAAAAATAACTAAAATAGCCCTATTTTGACTTTAGGAAATTTCCTACGTCAAGAAAAAATATGTACTAACCTGAATCTAGCTCCCAGGACACATGAATACAAGTATGTAACAAACTCCGGAAGCCCATAATTTTCTAACCCCTTTTTGATGCACTAGGAATTATACATCTCGGTGCACTATTTATTCACCATTAAATTAACTACTGTAATTTTATAAAACCAAATTGGGTGAATCCAATTCCTATGGGAAGGTACTGAAAATACCTACCATTTGACCTTGGAATCCCCTCAAAATACCTTGTAGATTAATTCTGGTAAAAATAACAAAAACCATCCACTACTATCTTTGGGATTTTCCTGAGGGCATCATGCTAATTATTTTAGGTTTATTCCAACTCCTACTAATTCATCTCATCAAAGCCTACCTAACCACCATAATTTCTGGAGCACCAGAACCTCTCTGGTGATTTATTTTCTAAAACTAGAACTTCTACCACAGGTAATTCATAATAAATGATTTGTGGTTGATAAAATAGTGAAACCACTTGTGATGGTTTCATTGTATCAATACACATATGTTTATATAAACTTTACACATCAAAAACATATAGAATAATCTTTGGTCTAAAAACCACCCTCTACATAGTTTTGAAACTATAACTAATACTGAAATACTCTCCAAATTCTTCCGAGACAATTCCATCCTTTATAAATCCATTACTCCCAAATCATAACGATGTGTAGCATAAAGCCTTTAGTTTTTTTATTGTATACTTGTATGCTTGTGCTGATTGTGACGATTTTCTTGTTTGTATGTTGCGCGAAGAAACGATGATAGTTGCGAATATTTGACGAAGATACCAGAAGGGTTATTGCTATTATTGTATTGGTATATTAGTTTTCTGGTTTTCTGAGGAAGAATTCAAGGTACTTGTCGTCAACCAGGCAAGCCCCCATTCCCTACCTTCTTTATGGACCTACTCCTTTTATTAACTGATTTGTACATTGTTATAAATTGCATTGTTACTTGGATGGGTTGTTCTAAATAAAACCACGATAGTAACTTGACTCCTCCAAGTTATGAGTAAGTGTCCATTAGGATGCTCACCCTTTTGTGACACCCACTTTCACCCTTTATAACGAGGTTAAGATGCTCAGCATCTTCCCTCCTTGGCAACTACGGTTTTTCGATGATAAAACTACTTTGGGTTTTACCCCACAACAAAATTTTCAATCTAAAACCCTTGGAAAGAGGCATCATTTTCGAGAGGATGTTTTACTAAAGAAAAGACAAAGAGGAGAAAGAGTAAGTTATGAGAATAGGAAAGAGAAGGGATGTTTTACGCCTTTACCGGAACAATTTACCCGTGCAACCACACTACCCCAAGAGCTGGGGCTTAGCTCGTAATTTGTTGTCTTTAGCCGGGGCTGCTTGTACTTGCTTAAAGGAAGAAATCCCTAGAATTCCGAGTGGGTTCTACAACAGATCTTTGGATTTGGGGCCTGTAGCTTGCTTCAGCAAGAGTGAGCATGCTACAGCAGGATTGTCGGTGCAACAATTGGGTCTCCCGCGGACGATATGCTTAAGTAGTGGAGAAGGAAATGGAGTAACATTACTATAAGCCAAGCTACGGTTTGGGTATGGGATTGTACAGGAGGGAGGACTATGGCGCTTGGCCACATACTCGTTGCCGGGTAGAACAAACCCAAAAGGAAAAGCCACCTTTTCTAGGGATGGACAAATGAAAAGTTAGGTTTGATTATCCGAACCCCTGTCTACCATATGTAGCGGGCCATGGTTGTATCCTGGCGGATGTATTGATTCTTTTGGGTAAAGTGCACAAACTCTGTAGAGTATAATCTATTCGAATAGCCGTATCCACGGTCAAGGACGGTTGGAACGGTGATTCCTAGGAGTACCCTTGGGATATGTTTGAGATGAATAAAAAGGATGTTACTTGGTCATGGGGAAGTGTGAGAAAATGTTTTGTTTTGACCAGGGATGGTTGGAGATGTTTTAAAAAGGGTTTTCTTCAAGAACTATTTTCAAAAGGGAGACACGTTTTTTTCAAAAACTCTTTCTCCACAAAGATATAGAGATGTTATTTTAGGCTTTTACAAAACAACCCTAGTTAGAGCTACTTCACCATAACCACAAATGCATTATCTTGTTTACCTTGTCTCGTTGTTTTGAGAGTACATTCAAAATTACTTGATACGTCGTAAAGGTATCTATAATTTTTTATGCTCCATGCTTGTTTTGTATCAACTATCTTATGTTTTGTCTACACTTTGAGGTATTTTTATACATTTTATGGAACTAACCTATTGACAAGATGTCATAGTGCCAGTTGCCTTTTTTTTGCTATTTTTAGTTTCAGAAAAGCTAGTAAAGAAATATTCTCGCAATTGGACGAAACAAAAGCCGAAGTTCCTATTTTTCCCGACACGACACAGAGTCCGAAGGAGAGATGAAGAGGCGCCACGAGGCAGCCACACCATACAGTGGTGCAGCAAGGGGGCGCCACCCGGTGGTGTGGGCCCCTCGGGCGTCCACCAACCTTGCCCTTTCACCTATATAAAGCCCTCGACGCAAAAACCCTAAATCATCCATCCTCCTTCCATGAAAAAATCCACAGCGCCGCCGCCACCGAAGAGGAGATTCAAGGGACAAAAGTCTCTGGTCCGGCGCCCTGCCGGGACGGGGAATTTCCCCCGGAGCCATCTCCATCGAATCCACCACCATATCCATCGCCGTTGCTGACTCCCATGATGAGGAAGGAGTAGTTCTCCCTCGACGCTAAAGGCTCTACTGGTAGCTATGTGTTCATCTCTCTCTCTAGGTGTAATCTTATTGTGATCATGAGCTTTGTAATCTAGTTGAATAAGTAGATCTACTATGCTACTCAAGTGCTTTAATTATTGAAATCTCCGCTTATCCCCACGTGTGTGAAGTTGATAGTGTGCACACCGTGTGGCACTTAGGCTAAAGATTATAGAAATACTTATCATGAGTTATATTTTGAGTTGGATGTCTCTATGAAATTGTGGTGTTTATTGGAACCATCTAGCCCTCAAGGTGATAGTGTGGGGTTACCTAGATGGGGAATGTGAACTTTAAGGAGAGCTTTTGTAGCCCTACCATGGATTGGATATATCCAACCAGAGAGTAGTTAAGAGTAGCATAATGAAGAGAAGGTATTGATATGAGAGTGTACACTACTGAAAGTATGATCCCTAGGCCTTGTTTATAAGCATTGAAACTCCATTTACAATTAGTCCTATTGCATGTTTGCTTGCTGCCATTTTTATTTCATATTGCAATTACCACTTATGATCATCCATACTACTTGTATTTCACCATCTCTTCACCGAATTAGTGCACCTATACACCTGACAAGTGTATTGGGTGTGTTGGGGACACAAGAGACTTCTTGTATCCTGATTGCAGGGTTGCTTGAGAGGGATACCTTTGACCTCTTCCTCCCTGCGTTCGATAAACCTTGGGTGATCCACTTAAGGGAAAATTGCTGTTGTTCTACAAACCTCTGCACTTGGAGGCCCAACACTGTCTACAAGAATAGAAGCGTGCATAGACATCAAGCTCTTTTCTGGCGCCGTTGCCGGGGAGGTAAGGTAAAAGGTACTCACGTCCTCTGGCTACTAAGTTATCTTCTAGTACTATTGCTAGTGTATGTGCTCGAACTTATTTCCTTATTATATCTTTTTGTTTCTTGTTTTTATTTTCAATGGTTAGGATTTATGGAAAACAACAAAAAAAATTAGAGAGTTTTTTAGTATTTTTTCATGAGTTAGAACATAATGGTATGTAGAGAAAATTAAGAAACCTATGGAACTTTCTTTGCATGCTAATAGCAATGTTATTAGTATGAATTTTTTGAACACATTTGTTACTAATGCTATGGAAACGTTTAAGCTTGGGGAAGCTAGTTTTAATGAAAATGATCTTTTTAGTTCCAAAGAATTAGAGGAGAAAATTTTCTCTGATAATACTTTATCTCCCATATGTGGTAATTCTGATGATGCTTGTGATATTTTAAATCCATATACTGAAAGTGTCCCTTTTAAAATACCTATGGAAATTGTTGAACGTTTTATGAATAACTGCTATTTTGGAGATGGAACTATCCATCATGGAAATCATTTACTCTTTATACATGAATTATGCAAGTTGTTCAACTGTGCAGGCATTTCAATGGACGAAGTTAAGAGGAAGCTATTCCCTTTATCACTTAAGGACAAAGCAAGGGAGTGGTATGAGCTACTAGATGATCCTCATAATTTGGTGTGGAAGGAACTTGAATCTCTCTTTTACTATAAATTTTATCCTCCCCATGAAATTCATAAAGATAGGAATTATATTTATATTTTTGATCCTCATAATGGAGAAGGTATTGCCCAAGCTTGGGGGAGATTGAAATCACTAATGCTCAAAGTTCCCATTCATGAGCTCCGCAGTAATGTTGTTATCAATAATTTTTTATGCAAGGCTTTCAGGACATTACATGGACTATCTAGATGTCTGTTTAGAGGGATCCTTCACAAGTAAGGAGGACAAAGCTAAGTGGTCTCTTCTTGAAATAATTCAAAGCAATACCGAAGATTGGGATAAAGACAAAGGTAAAGAACCAGGTATAAACTATGGGTATGATTGAATTAAGTCTTTCGCTGAAACTGCTGATTTTCACGAGCTTAGTGCTAAATATGGTCTTGATGCTAAAATTCTTGTTAATTGTTGTAGAGCCTTTGCTTCTCATATTAATTCTCCTAAAGAAAAATGGGACATGTATCATTAACCTTGCATGAAAATGAAATTGTAGACACTTGCATGAAAAATGAAATTGTTACTAATGATTGCAATAAACATGCTCAAACCTCTGAAAGTACTATTTCTTATAAGCATGTTAATTTTTGTGGGGTAACTAGACCTTGTGAAAATAATCAAATCAAAGAAGAATATTGTATCACCCACAAGAATGAAAAAACTAGAACGTGGTATAGGGCTCTAAATGATCTTGGTAAAAAAGTTTGTGCCCTCTATCCTTTTATTTGTGAACTTTGTTTTGAAGTGGGTCATTCCAATTTTCAATGCTCGGTCCATAATAATGACCTTTATAATCCAATGAGTACTACAAGTTTGTATTGTGATAAGATGATCACTTTTAATCAACATGATGAACTTACATTATTTTTTGGGTGTGAAGAGTTATCAAGAAAAACTTCTTTGGTAGATATGAGTGCTTTTGATATGAATAGCGTTCTGCATGGTTGTCATCTTTACTATGTTGATAATTGCCACGAAAGTACTTTCATACAAAATATTATAAAATATGAGATTTTACCAAAATATGATAGGACTAATATGTGTTTTGTTCTTATTAATGAAAAGGAGGAATCCTCCAAAGTTTCTTCTATTGTCTCTAACAATAAACTAGGGTATGTGGATAAGCTTCCTTTCAAGCCTCTCCCATGGAATAAGAAGAAGAGGAGGAGTACAAGGAGAGAGGAAACGGTATTTCCCCTAGGCATATTGCTCCTATTATAGTTTTTGCTGATGAGTCTAAACTCGATGATGTTCCTATGCCTGTTACCTATAGTAGTGATCATGATTGGGAAAAGCACACTACTTTTGATATTGAAAATATCTTTGGTACCAATTTTGAAAATAATGATATTAATAATTGTTGTATTATTAGTATTATGTATGTTCCTTCCAATGATGTTATGTTTACAAATGAACACACTTTGGAAGATAACTATCTATTGCCTATGATGATACTATACCTCCAATGTATGATGATTACAATGATGAATATGATATTTCCAGTCCACCTACTATTGAGGAGAAACTTAATTATGATTACAATATGCCTCCTATATTTGATGACTATGGTGATGATAATAGTAATGATAGCTATTTTGTTGAATTTGCTCCCACTACAATAAATAAGAATCACTATGATTGTGTGGAGAGTAATAATTATTATATGCATGTGGCTCATGATAAGAATGTTTTATGTGATAGATATATTGTTAATTTTATTCATGATGCTACTGAAAGTTATTATGAGAAAGGGAAACATGGTTTTATGTATCTCAACAATATTAAGTTTCCCCTCTTTATGTTGAAAATTTTGAAGTTGCACTTGTTTTGTTTTCCTATGCTTGTTGCTTTGTGCTTTCATGACTTGTTTCTTTACAAGATTATTTTTCATAGGAAGTGGGTTAGACTTAAAGTTGTTTTATATTTTCTTCTTGATGCTTTCTTTTACATCAATTCATATTTCTTATGTGAGCATGATCGAAATTATTATGCCTATCTTGATGGCTATAAAGAAAGAGCTTTTGGGAGACAACCCATTATATTTTTTCTTTTAGTTTTTTTTTTGTTGAGTCTTGGAAGTTATTTCCTCTGTAATAACCTCTGCTTATCCTTTTTATTTTGTTTTGGTGCCAAGAATAACCTCTAACGAGAGAGAAGTAAGATTTGGGGAAGTTGTTGTCCCGAAACAGATTTCTGTGCTTCACTGTAAAAATCATGAAAACATCCCAGTATGTCAGATTGAGCTGCAATTTTATGTGAATATGACCCATGTTATTATATAACTTTTGTTAGTTAAGCACTTTTCAATTGGTGCAACAGAAGGTCTTCTAAGAAATCGGTCTTTACCTGCTGGTCTGTTTTGACAGATTTCTGCCATTATTTGCATTTGCATCTTAATCGGTTTCTTTTGAGCTCTCTTTGATCAATTGAGATTTTAAAAGGAATTGCTAAAGTATCTTGTGTTTTAATGGAAGTTTTACTTGTTGTTGAAACTAAACCCAAGAGCTTATTATCTTGAATACACTAATGTTGCTAATGAAGATTGTGTGTAGTTTTATATGAAAGAAATTTTCAAGTGTAGGGGAAGAATGATGTGATGAGATGAAGAACGGACAAAATCTCAAGCATGGGGATGCCACAAATGTCACGCCAAGAAATATTCAAGAGGTACAAGCGTCCAATCTCGGGGATGCCCAAGGCATCCCCTTCTTCATCAATAAAAATCTCAGGTATTCTTTCTAGACACTTTATTTTAATTGCTTCATGCACTATGTGTTGTTCTTGGAGCGTCTTTGTTTTTGTCTTTAGTTTTCTTTTGTGTTGTTTGCTGAAATAAGTTGGTTGGATCCCAACGCACTTCTTTTGGAGAGATACACGGTCCGTTTTCATTGTTTAGAACACTCTACTTTTCACTCTGATTGTGCTGTGAGTGTTCACTTTTGCTAACACTGCGTTTAGCTTTAGTTTTCTCATGCTTTCATCTTATAACTTTTTAGTTCTTCTTTGTAAATTGGTGAGACAATATCTCTAGTCTTTATTGATTATTATCTATGTGAGTTGTTTCAAATAAGTCGATTGGTGTTGGAAAAGAGTAGGAAGTTTCATGCTTATAGTGGTACAAAAGGAAGCTTGTTTTGACTGTGACTTAGACTTTATCATGTAATGTTGGATGTTTCTTTGACCATATGCTTAGTGATTATTGCTGTAGCATGACTTTTTCCAAACAATTTAGATTTCTAAATGTGCCTTGAAAGAATCATGCGTTGTTTTAGCATACAAAAGCATAGTATTATGGTATTCTCCTTTGATGATTTATTTGGGTTAACTTGGCACATGCTTACACCATGTTAAGACTATGGATCAGTCACCTTTGCCTCTATGATCATTTGGTTTTTGACTTGTGATATCACTTTATGCTTTAATTAATAATGTTTTTTTCTTTGCATGATTATGTCCATTATTGCTCTCTTAGTTGGTCGCTCCTAGTCTTTTTATAGCCTCCACTTGTACTGAGTATGAGCTCTACTCGTGCATCCAACTCCCAAGAAACCAAGTTATTCCAAAGAGTCCACTATAAACTCCTATGCATGGTGTGTTACACCATTCCAAGTATATTCATGTGTTTATCTATCTTACAAATTAAACTTGTTATGTGAAAATTAGTGATTACTTGATGGCACACTTTATTTTCCTGCACTTAATAAGGATGAACCATTGTGCCCATCTATGATGCTTATATGCTTGCAAATTATAAGTTGGGAGTTAGCAGAACCATGCTGTCATGGGGAACAGTTTCAACACTTGTACATATCTATCCATTTGATATCATGCTCTTTTGTCTATGGATGTCAGTGGTGTGAAATAAAAGGGGAGCTTGTAAGTCCATGGAGTATTTTATATGTGTTAGAGAAGTGCCTGGGCGGCTAGCCTAAGCCATGTCTAATCATGGTGGAAACTTGCAGCATAACCATAGTGATAAATCTATGAAGCTTTTTCAAAAATTATATATAGAAAAAAAGAGAAAAGAAAAGAAAAAAGCACCATGCTCATGGTCAATAAAAATATCGCTGAGATGCTCATTGTCTGTTGCCTTGTCATTTTGATATGGGATAGCTCCTGTGTCATGGGGGAAGGGGTACCCCGTTGGCGGTTCTCTATGATACACATATACTTATAATGACAAGAACTTGCTTGTGACTAAAGTTGAGTAGCATGAGGAACGGTCCTCTTACTCAAGGGACATGATATTTTCAAATTATGATCTGTGAAGCATATACCTCATATTTGTGTCACTTTAACCTTAATCACTTCAAGATGCTTATGATAGGTGCAATGAGAGCTCAAAGCTAATAAGTACCATAATTTTTGGAAGCTCTTTATGAAACTTGAAATCCCTTCTTCCCTCTGTGAAGGGACTTTCTTTTTTACTTTTATGTTGAGTCTCCACTTTCTATCTTTATGCACCAATTGAGCGAGCATAGTTGTCTTTCTTAGTTCAATGTGCATTGTCACAAAACTTATTGATTGATTCATAATCATGGTATTGCTTGTTCTTCTAGGGTTCACAGCATAGAAAACAAAAAAATTCCTATGATGGGAACAACTATGTACCAAGATATATCTACTAGATACAAACAATGGGGGGATGTATGTCCGTAGTGAACATACCCTTGAAGACCGACAAATCTTCACGAGTTAAACTCGTGGTTGATGTAGAAGATCTCTTGCTGATCTCAAGATCGAGAGGAAGTCCTAGCGCCGCAAATCAGCAGCACATTCATGCTCACACGCAAGTCTGAGGCACCGAGCAACCTCCGCCTCCTCGCTCCAGCGATGCGGCGGAAGCACAACTCTTTCTTGCCAAATAGCCACCGGGAAAATGTATCTCGATAGTCCGAGACCATGGGGCATAAATTCTAGAGGGGGAGAGAGATCCTTCACGAGGAGGTGTGAGTGAGAAGTGAGGAGGGTGTGCCTTTTATAGGAGAGGGGGGGACCCCAAGGGGGTTGCCGGCGCATGGGGGCTGCCCCCTTGCCCTACTCTCATTCATGTGGGTGGACACTCCACTCACAAAAATCCTTTCAATTCCCTCCACTCAAAATCCCACTCAAAATTGCTATTAAATTTCCACCAAATTTCATGCAAACTCTCATTAAATAAAACTCCTTTTATTTATTCAGAAATTTTTCAAATACTTTAATGACAAACATTCACATATAACCCCTTGATAGTATTTCATTTCACATGCAAAAACACTTTCTGCAATTTCACCCGAAAACCTGTTTTGGTATCTAGTGAAATAGATTCCTGCGCTTGTTATTCTTTCCGGCATGAAACTTTTGCTCCAATTGGATGTCGGTGTCTCTTAAGTGTGTCACCCTACGGTTCGTGAATAATGCGGACATGATCGAGACCCCTCTCAGATCAATAATCAGAAGCGGGATCTAGAGACCCATACTAACTCCCACACATTCAACAATGACTTTTTTGTGATCGTCAGAACCTTTTATGCTAGTATCTTAATCCCTTTGTTTCACGATATATTACATGTCCGAGATTAATCATCGGTATCTCCATACCTAGTTTGATCTCGTTACTTACATGCACTCTTTTCTCGTTCCGGTGATACAACATTCTAGTGATCAAATCACTTGCTTGCAAGCTAACTAGTGTGATATCATCGAGAGGGCCCAAAGTATGAACAAATTGGGATGAACAAATTCCACTCTCGATCCATGGGCCTCAACATAACACTTTGTTAGTTCTGAACCCATCTTTATAATCATCCTGTTACGGTGTGACGTTTGATGTTATCAAGAAACTCTTCCAGTGTTAGTGATTGACATGATCTCATGGTCTAAGGATTAGGATCACTTCGTAAGTTGTTATAGCAATATAAACTCAATGACTTTGATCGTAATGCTATACTTTGGATGAATGTTCATCACGCCGTTACACTAATGTTGTGATCTCGTTATTAACAACATCCAATGCCCATGATCAAGAAACCTTGATCATCTTGTTAATCAACGAGCTAGTTTATGCGAGAGGCATAACTAGGAACTTCCCGTTTGTTTATTAAACACAAATGTATTAACGTTTCCGTATTAATACAATTATAGCATGCAAAATAAACATCTATCATATACTTGTAATACACATAATAAACACTTTATTATTGCCTCTTAGGGCATATTCTCTTCAATTCATGAATTACTTGTATCTAGTCACCCTTATGAACTTTGAAGATGTCCGATGCATTTATATTTTGCTATTCCATGAGGGACAAGCTGAATACCACTCATGCTATGTTTTCTATATGTGAAACAAACAAATGTATTTTAATGCATTGTTATTCATGATACTTTGTTTGTACCTTTTCATGTTACAACTTAGTTGCTTTGTCTTATTGTTAGAACTACATCTTCCATGCTCATGTTTAGAGTACTATGATCCCAACTATCAATGCTTTACAATATTTTGATCAAGATTGTGATGGTTCATGTCACCTCAAAAAATATTCTTTTTATCACTTACCTACTCGAGGACGAGCAGGAGTTAAACTTGGGGATGCTTGATACGTCGTAAACATATCTATAATTTTTGATGCTCCATGCTTGTTTTGTATCAACTATATTATGTTTTGTCTACACTTTGAGGCATTTTTATACATTTTCTGAAAAGATGTTGTAGTGCCAGATGCCTATTTTCTGATATTTTTGGTTTTAGAAAAGCTAGTAAAGAAATATTCTTGGAATTGGACGAAACAAAAGCCGAAGTACCTATTTTCCCCGACACGACATGGAGTCCGAAGGAGAGATGAAGAGGCGCCACGAGGCAGCCACACCATACGGTGGCGCGTCCAGGGGTGCGCCACCAGGTAGTGTGGTCCCCTCGGGCATCCCCGAACCTTGCCCTTCCGCCTATCTAAAGCCCTCGACGCAAAAACCCTAAATAATCCAGCCTTCGTCCATGAAAAGTTCCGCAGCGCCGCCGCCACCGAAGAGGATATTCGGGGGACAGAAGTCTCTGTTCCGGCACCCTGCCGAGACGGGGAATTGCCCCTGGATCCATCTCCATCGACTCCACCGCCATCTCCATCGTTGTTGCTGACTCCCATGATGAGGAAGGAGTAGTTCTCCCTCGAGGCTAAGGGCTCTACCAGTAGCTATGTGTTCATCTCTCTCTATGCGTGATCTTATTATGATCATGAGCTTTGTAATCTAGTTGAATAAGTAGATCTAATATGCTACTCAAGTGCTTGAATTATTGTAATCTCCGCTTATCCCCACGTGTGTGAAGATGATAGTGTGCACACCATGTGGCACTTAGGCGAAAGAATACAGAAATACTTATCATGAGTTATATTTTGAGTTGGATGTCTCTTTGAAATTGAGGTGTTTGTTGGAACCATCTAGCCCTCAAGGTGATAGTGTGGGGTTACCTGGATGGGGAATGCAAACTTTAAGGAGAGATTTTGTAGCCCTACCGTGGATTGGATTTATCCAACCAGAGAGTAGTTCAGAGTAGCATAATGAAGAAAATATATTTATATCAGAGTGTCCATGTCACATCCCAAGATTTTCCAAATCTCTTAATGTGAAAAATAAATGAATAAAATAAAACTTTGTTGATTTTCAAGGTGAGAAGAAACTTTTTGATTCCAAATGGAAACCTTCAAACCTATTTTGATCAAGCAAATCCTAAAGGGATTTGAAAGATAAACATTTAATAAAGAATTTTTTTAAATAAATAGAATTACTATTTTTGGATTTTTAAATAAAAGGTTTGGTTTTCAAAAGAAAAGGTAGATTTATAAATAAGGATTATTTTATAGAGCCAAATTAAACCTTGGCCAAGTTTTTGAAGTAAAATATTTTGTTTTGATTAAAAGAGTAAAGGTTTATTTAAATAAAATAATGAGGATTTATTAATATCCAATTTTATTAAAATAAAGGTTTTGCCATTTTAATTAAACATCGAAACTTGTTAAAATTATTTTAAACAAGTTTTATAAGTATCTTATATTTTCAAATAAAACCTACTGATTTGGTTTTGATAATATTTAGTTTTCAAATGGAGATTTTATTAAATAAATCAAAACCTATTTGAATTAATAATTAAGGTCTATTTTATTTAATTATTAAATAGATCCTAAAAAGAATAAAATTAATATTTTATTTTCGGACTTTGGTTTTGTGTTGTTAAACAGAACTAAAACTCAATACAAAAGTGTGGTAGAAATTTAATTGATTTGAATGTTTGAATTGGTTGATTGAATTTCAAAAACAGAAAAAGAAATGGAAAAAGAAAAAGATTCATAAAGAAAAAAATATGATTTGGACTCGACCCAACCAGCCCAGCCCACTAAGCCCAACATTCCAGTTCCTCTCACCCCATGAAAACGCTTGCGACCGCGAAAGAAACCCACTCGCTATGGACCCCTCTCCCTATCTCTCTCCCTCACTGACGCCGGGCCCCACAGCCAGATCATCGTCGTCTTCACCCCGCGATGAACTCGCCTCTGACTGTTTCTTCCGCGTCTTAATTTGAATCAATATGAGTTATTCTGCGAATTAAAATCCCCCGTGATCACGATCGTTTAACCACCCCCCTCCCCTTCCTTTCCCCTCAGACATCGCTGCAAGAGAGCCCCCAGGCTGTCTCCAATTTCTTCTGCACCACCGCCTTCTCCGACGAGGTTCTTGGCCAATTCCGGAAGCATCGCATCGCCCCTTACCTCCCCGAGCACACGGGCAAGTTCCCCAGAGCCAGGCGCACCTCTCCGTAGCGCCAGCTCGCTCGCGCGCGCCCCTGAGCCTCGACAACGACGACGACCATCGTCGCCACCGTCTGCTTCCTCTCCGGCGACCCTCCCCGTAAGCATGCGTCCGCCCCTCTCCTTCTCGATGACACTCCTGCACTCACCGCACTCGCCCGCATCTAACCGTGCACTTATTTTGCTTCGGGACGATCTGCAGCCTCGCCCTCGACGACCTCCAGAGCACGCCCGACGCCATGTGGACTCCGGTGAGCAATCCACGTCGGACCAGAGCGCCCCTCGACAAACTGACCACACCTTGAGCTTCCCCACGACGTTGCGAACACGGTGAGAATCTTCCCATCCTCTCTCGCTTCCTGTTTCACCAGCACAGCCACCATCTGGCCGCTCCGCCGCCAGCCACCGCCGCAGCGCCGCTCATTCTAGGTCAAGCTCGCATCAGCCGTCGGATTTGGATCGCGTGGATAGGATAGAACCACTTAAAGCGAAGGGGTAAGCATTCTGATCCGTGCGATTTAATTAGATCCAACGCGCCAGAGTAGCTGATCCGGACGAAACGGTATGGACGAATCAGAATAAGACGCGTGGCACTAGTTGATTTAAAACAGAGTTTGAAATCAGATTGTTTTGCAGATTTGTAAACCTTGTAACTTTTGATCCACAAACACTTGCAATTATGAAAGTTAGATAACCTATGCAATGCACTAAGCATGCTTGGTTAGACATATTTGATGACACCCAATCCTAGTTTTATTTACAAGCTTTCTATTTTATTTCTTTATCAAAGCTATTACTTGGAGTTTACTTAAGTGACTTGTAGATTCTAGAAAGATATATGTGAAGGTTGCATAAAGAGCAGAAAATTTGGCCTAAGCTAGATAATCTTGATGTCATCCTAAGGCATGAGATTGAACTTAGTTAAAACTCCACTAGTTTACCACCCCTCATTAGTGCTTACCCCCACCTGTAGATGCTAGTGCTAATCATAAAACTTGATCAACTTTAGATGGCAATACTTGGTGGAAAAATGGTTATGAAAACCTTGGAATGATGGATCATTCTATTGAAATGTTTTGGACATGTGTTTCCGAACACTTGATGATTTTGGTGATGAAAATGTTGAGGCATGAGCCTTAGCCCTTTTAAAACTGATGGTTGTCTGGATGCGATACCATTCCAATTTTATCGTATAACCACAATACCCAAAGATTGGGTAGGGCTTGACTGGAAACTTATATACCTTAGTATTAGTTCCCTCATGGCCAAGGTCTGAGCTGAGGCTACCTTGTGAAGATTGTCCACCTGTGCAGTACCCAAGATGACAGTTGGTCATGGTTGGGAGGCCAAACTCACAGGAGAGGTGCTTATACTAGGGCGTGTAATTGAAAGGTTAGGATTGATTATCCGCATACTAAGTATGGTGAATTCAGGATTTGTTCCTGACGGATGTATCGAATGTTGTGGTGAAAGTGTATAATCTTTGTAGAGTGTCAAACTATTCGAATAGCCGCGTCCGCGGTTATGGACAGTTGGAGTGGCCATACTGTTCCCCCGTCAGACTTTTCAAAATGCCTTGTGAAATGCTTGAGACTTTGACTTGACCACAACAGGGTTGTGATATGAAATACAAGTTCCCACTTAGATGTTATAAACTTCAAATAGCAATTGTTTCTTATAAACTTAGTAGAGATAAATCTGGCTTTTGCAAAACAACCCTAGAGCCTAGTGTCCTATTATCAAAAACCCCTTTCCTTTGTTAGTATTAGTTTGCGAGTACTTAAAGAGTACTCATGGCTTTGTCCCTGGCTATTTCCATGGCCAGACTATGAAGAGGAGTACCTGGAGGATGGACCCCAGGAAGGTTACGACAACTAGGATCATCTCCCATCGTCAGCATTACTGTGACCCGAAGATGGAGCTTCGCCTACGCTACCGTTATTATTACGTATTCCGCTGCTTGATGTTGTATTAAGAACTGGATCATGAGATCCCTATTTGTGTAAGAACTTATGTACGGTTGTAATGAATGATGTACTATGGTATCCAATTCTGTTATGTCTCGCAAAAATGGTAATCCTGGGATTGCGATGTATGGCATAAGAGGCACCTGGGATTAAAAATCCGGGTGTTGACAGTTATGGACGCCATTGGTTACTCTACATGGCTCTTATCCCAATTTGCTTCTTATCCGTACTCGAATGTTGTATCTTTTTCGAGCTGATTTGGATCTTTGTACTATATATCTGTATTCTTGACTTGCTGATTCGATGTTGTATAAATATGTTCCGTGGCTCCCATCACGAACTTTTGTGTAATGATATTACTTCGTTTTCCACCCGCACGCAAGTGCCTGGTGGGCATCTTTGAATCGTTTCTATGTGGGTTTGGCAGGAATCGCTAAAACTTGCATAGGTCTGATTCGAGGGTGTTACAACAAACTAGATAGGCCAATCTTAGGTGCCCGTAGGGCATACCCATATAAGTAGCCCCGAGTGTCCATTCAAATCGTATATTCAGATGGAGACTTTGAATACCTTGATCATTAGAAGCATTTCTTTATCACCCGAAAGTTTATCGCACTACATGATTCGACTCATACGGATGATTGATGTATGTGCCTAGCTCATCTGACGGATCGGGGTCAGTGAATTACTCTCTGGCAGAAACAACGCCATCTACTCAAACTCGGTTCCCCAGAATCAAATATTGAAATTGCTGGTGTAAGTCGACTCATTCCATGGAGGCCTTACTGAGTCGAATTGCAGTTGATAAGTATGTACCCAACACGTCCATACGGATTTTTCATCATGCTTGTAGGCGTGGTATATATCTGGTAGAGCGCATTAGGTGCGTTGCGAGGCTATTAGATTAGATATGTAGGTCTTATATTTGCATCGTAGATGCAACATCCGAATGTTTGTTGTCACAGAGATGATTCGGGTGGCCAAAGAGATATCATCTATTTACTTGACACTGAATCATGTGGGTGCCAGAATGTTCGATTGCATAGTCGGCTCAGAGGATCTAAAAGGAGGACATCATTATTTATCATAGGGTGGGCGACCAGTGCTCCCTATGGGAGTAGTCATGACCCACATGTATAGGGGCTGTATCGTAGTACTTTCGATAAATAGGAGTGTCGATCCCAACAAGGAGAAGAAGGTGTTGAATAGTGGTATGGAGCAGAAAATCCCAGTGAATACTTAGCAAACGGATTTTTAGTGGTTTTCTGACAAGGCAACAAAACAAAGAGAAAGTAACATAAGTAACGAACAAACGGAGCAAGTGGCCCAATCCTTCTTTAGCAAAGGACAAGCCGGTGGAAATACTTAGAAGGACCAAACGTTCTCGAGGACACATGGGAATTCTGTCAAGTGCTTTCGCTTCAAATAGCTGAGTACTCTTCTCTGGTGTTTGTAAGTGTTGTGTGGGTGAACCTATGCTAACATACCGCCCTTCCAAGGACTAATACATACTTGTGATTAAACCCCCTGCAAACATTCGTAACTACAGGAAAGTAATTAAGATATAAATCTAACCACAGCCTTAAACTCTGAGATCCTACACTCCCTTGTGCAAAGGTGTCCTACCGGGGGTTCAGGTTTCTGTTAGTCTGGCAACCCCACGATTAGTAGCCAAATACACAATGCATTCCCCTAGGCCCATAAATGGTGTAGTGTCATGTAGTCGACGTTCACATGACACCACTAGAAGAATAGCACCACAACTTAAATACTAAACCATTGAATAATAACTCATCACAGATTCACTACTAACAACATGACTTCTCCCATGTCCTCAAGAACTAAACGAACTACTCACAAGACATCATATGGATCAAGATCAAAGATGATATGGTAATGGATAAAAATCTGAACATAAAAAATAATACAATGGTTCCACTCACAAGCATCAACTACAATAGTAATCAACACCGAGAAAGTTTCCCCTATGAACTAAAGCAATATCCAACACAATTGTTACAGTAGGACAGAGTGGTGGTGATGGTTCTGGTGGAGATGATGGTGTGGATGATGATGATCCCGATGAAGCCTAGCTTGATGACAGTGTTGATTGCGACGGTCTCCCCTTTTCGGGAAGGAATTCCCCCGGTAGAAATCTGTCTACCGGAGATATCTTTCTCTCTTGGTGTTTTTCGGTCCCAGAGGCGGTGGAAATATATCTGTGGTCGCTCCCCGAGCCTTAGGGTTTCGAAGGGAAGATATAGGTGAAGGGGTGGAGTCGGAGGCCGGGTAGGTGGGCCACACCTGCCCTAGGCGCGGGGTCAGGTGGGCCCGCGCCTAGGGGTGTGGGCCCCCTAAGGCCCATCTCCGTCTCTCCTTCTGGCTTCCTTCGTCTTCTGGTAAAATAACATGTTTCCATATTTTTCTGGTATTTTTCTGATCTTCGCGAAATTGCACCAAAACGCCTTCTTTTCCATCAGAATCCAGACTCCGGCAGTTCATCCTCCAAGAATCATCCAACATGCATAAACAAATGAAAATCCATAAGTAATACCTCATAGTAAGACAAATATCAATGAATAGAGGTAAATTATGATATAGAAAGGTGATGCAAATTGGGCGTATCAAGTAGCCCCAACTGTCTGTTCGAGTAGTAGACTCGAGAAGGGACTTATTTTTGTCAATTTCTTGTAGTAGAAAAGCCTTAAATTGCCGTTGGCAGCCGCACATTATCGAATGTGTAGTTAACGCTCCCTACGGGAGTAGCCCCGACTATGTAATTGAATCATTGATTCAAAGTAGTCGAGGCATACCACTACAAAGTTTTGCAGGTGTTTGGATATACACTAGACCCGGAAGTTCTTTCAGTGTGTGACCATCACTCCTTTTAGGAGTAGCCCCCGAGTGTTTATTCGGGTTGCATACTCGAAAAAAACTGATTGTTTGAAGGCATTCAAAGAATGAGCCATTGTCGGTTCCACCCCTCTGCTGAGAGTGTGAACCCCAGTAATGTCATTGGTGACGACATGTGAGCTCAACCAGCGGTATGGGCAGTGTTGATGGGACCTAACGTTGTGGGCCCAAAAAGCTGACCAGGATTTGATCAGTCATTACGTAAATTGGGGGTAATTTAACCGCGTCAGCTCGATTTCCGAGCGTAATGGAGATAGTGCGACATCCGTTCGGGTTTCTCCTTTACACGTGTTTGCGCCAGTGCGCGTCGCATGTTGCCAGCTAGAAACCAATGGCCGAGATTACTCGTCTTCCGTGTTAAGTAGAGGATTGCTCCAGTAATTTTTCCCCTTCTCTTCATATTCGTCTTCCTCACATCTGCTTCTTCCTTGCTCCACACCATTGCTACATAACCCATATTTACGCTAGACGTGCTCCGAGTTTTTCTAAGATACTTTCTATGGTTGAGGCAGAAGAGACGTGCTACGGTGATGGGGTAGGACAAGAAGACCACAGGCGCTAGATCGAGAATGGTCGCCGCTTCCAAGAAGAAGGCTACTAGGGGTCGTGTCACCAATGGCACTTGGCAACTCTGCTAGGCAGACCAGATTCCTGTAGATAAGGGAGCTTGCAAGATCCCCGGTGTAGAGGTAATCCTCGATCCTATTGATGGGTCTTGGGTGATGTTTCTGGCTTTTGTCCGTCGAGGAGTTTCTCTCCCATCCACGACTTTGTTCATGGATACCTTTTCTTCTATGGGTTACAACTACATCAGCTGTCTCCCAACTCCATTCTTCACATCCCCTGCTTCATCACCCTCTGTGAGTGCGGGCTCAGAATCCAGCCTCACTTCACTCTCTTCAAGAAGTTGTATGGCCTGAAGAGGAAGTTGGGTTCTGGAGGTGCGGTGTATGAGATGGGCGGATGCGGCATCTACATCAGCCTGAATCAACAGTACTTCATCTTCAACATCGTTGAATCCGTGCAAGGATGGAGGGCCAAGTGGTTCTAGATCCACGACCAGAAGTTGGCAGGTCAGAAATATGGCCTTGAGCCTTTTTACGCGAGTGTAGAGATTAAGAGGAAGCGATCCTGGAGGAATGAGGTTCTTTCGGGTGAGATTGATGAAGTCGAAGCCTTGTACACGAGGTTACACGACCTGTAGTTGGTGCATGGCAAAGAAGTCACCGACATCAACATCATTCACACATTCTCGCAGCGTCGGGTGCAACTGTAACACCCCGTCCATTGGGCCCCGGGGGTGTCACTCCTGGTAGCTCAATAGGATCTTTAGACTAACCCCACGGACCAACACTAGTCTTTTCTGCGCACTTTGTCCTCAGTCATGCGCACCCGGTTACCCACTTCCTGATCAGCCACCCATCCTAGAATTGCTCTAGGCCAAGCACACTTAACCTTAGAGTTCTTTTCGAATGAGCTTTTGGAAAAGAAGTTACAACTCATTGGTATGAGTATCCTATCAATCATATTAAGCCATGTGCTGGATCTCACATGCACCCACCCTTTACAAGATCGATGCCCTCATCGATCAAGCACACCCAGGAACGTTCCCTCTTGGAACACGTATGTGCGTCTAGTGTCGGCACATGTGCCATGCCATGTCCACTCCGGGCCACACACGCCATGCTACACATGTCCCGCCACTGACCCGCACACACTCGGCATGCGTATGTGCGTCTAGTGCCAGCACATGTGCCATGTCGTGTCCACTCCGGGCCACACGTGTCATGCTCCACATGTCCCGCCACTGACCCGCGCACACCCGTTTAACAGCAAGGATCGGCTCTAATACCACTTTGTAACACCCCGTACACTGGGCCCCGGGGGTGTCACTCCTGGTAGCTCAATAGGATCTTTAGACTAACCCCACAGACCAACACTAGTCTTTTCTACCCACTTCCCGATCGGTCACCCATCCTAGAATTTCTCCAGGCCAAGCACACTTAACCTTAAAGTTCTTTTCGAATGAGCTTCCGGAAAAAAATTCGCAACTTGCTGGTATGAGTATCCTATCAATCCTATTAAGCCATGTGCTGGATCTCACAGCAACCTATGAAAGACAAGGCATTCCCGATCTTTCTGTATGCTGGTGCAACTGAACCGACACGCACAACGTCTAGAGATTTTTCATCCGAGGAGCTGGAGAAGAAGATCAGGTCTCTAACCAGCTTGGTTGTCGAAGAGGCTCTTCCCGCGGAGACATTGACTGTGACCTACTGTGCCACCAAACCTGTGCCAGAGGTAATGTTTTTGCTGTATATTCATTTGTTCTTGAGGATGCATGGTGTGAGGTTGATGGTCTTGCTTCCCGTTCGTGTAGGGTCGGAAGGTTAAGGGAATGGTGCCTCCACTTCTCGAGAAATATGATGCCTCTAAGGATGCATAGTTGGATGAGTTTGAATCCACCGTCCCAGCTGCTTAGTCATGGGAAGCCCTCGAGTCAAGCGAAGGTGTCACTCGCAAGAGGGACTGGAGCAAAGATTCAGATTCTTCGACTCCTAAAACTCCAAAGGGGATTGCCCCTGACGCGGCTACTATGGAGCCGATCCCGGTGGTGCCCATCTAGACTGCACCGCCCGCGCCTCAAGCCAAGAAGTAGAAGAGAGCAGAGGTGGAGGCTTTTGACCGTGATGACTTCAGCATGTAAGGGTCTTCGACTGTTGTTGTGTGATTCGAGCATGGTTGCCTTGGTTCTTTGAAGGATATTTTTGTTTTTTGGATTAATAGGGAGTCTACTCCGGAAGGAGACACCAAGGACTAAGTGTATGAGGGAGTCATGGACTCCAAGGCCACGAGTGCTAAGGCAGCTACACCCTCCCCGAAGACGGTGGCTACTAACGATGATAGTTCCTCGAGCTCCCCCAAGTGAGGTGAACACATTATTATAACTTCGACTACTACACAATATCCTTCAGAGTCTTTAGGTGACCACGTAAGTTTCCCTCATGTAACACCCCTAGTTTACTAATTTTAATTAGGGTTTGATTGTGCATTCATGAGCATCATCTTTTCTGCTAAAAAGATATGCAAGAAAAAATACAAAACTCTAAACCCTAATTCCCCCTCTCCCTTGAAAACCAATCATAATGGTCTTGAATATGTTTAAAAAAACTACAAAACCAAGTGGATCCCAAATGGACTATGAGGGCCCTAAAGTGTTTCAACTATTTTACAAAACTTCTAGTAAATTCAAATCTACCCAAAACAGATTTGAAATGAAAATACAAAAGAGCAAACATAAAAATAGAAAAAGAAAAGGAATTTCAGAGAAAAAATGTCAAAACTCTAGCCTAGGCAACTTCTCTCTCCCCAGGCTTATCTGCAGCCCAGCACCAGCCCAAGTCGGCACACCCGGGGCCCAACTGCTAGCCCAATACCGCTTTGGCTCGTGTCGTCTTTGATGGTGATGAGCGAGCATCTCGCCGGCAATGCCGTCCGCCACCGCACTGTGCCAAGAGTCACGCTGCTGCTGCCCGGGCCTACAAGTACCCTGCTGATGCCTCTAGGAAACCCTCAGATGGTACTCTCCCCCTCTCACTTATCCTTCCCCACCATGGCCGATGAACCCTCGCTCCTGGCTACCATCGTCCTCACCGTATCCAACCACCCCTTCTCTAGCTAAGGTAACTGCTAGAACCTTCATCATCGACTCATTCGCCCAAGCGACCCCACACTCGCGCGCTCATTCCCATCCATCAGGATCGATCCCTTCCTTATGCCGCCAGTCACCATCGATCGTTGCCGCATCGCAGCTCGTCTCGCCTTGCTGTCAAGTTCTACGTGATCCCGGTGAGCCAGAGGTCCTCGTGGCCCCCTCCATTTGCTCTCTCTCCCTCTTAGATTGCTTTCCCGACGAGCATCTACAAGCTCTGTTGCCGCTCATTGTCGGAGAGGTCACTTAGGTGACCAATCCAAGGCGGCGCCACCACTACTCGACCTAGCGCAGCAGCGCGATCCTAACAAGCCCTTCCTTGCATCCAGGGGTGCCCCGGTTCGCTGCCGATGACCACCAACTGGTGGCTCCGCCATGGCTGACGTGGCCACCACGTGGCCCTGACATGGCCACCATGTGGCAGTGACGTGGACGTTAGGTCACGCTAACATCATAATCTTTTATTTCTATTTTCATTAAATCATATATGACAGGTGGGGTCCATCTGTTAGGTATTTAATAATTTTAGAATTGTTTTAATTTGGGAATTTGAATTCAATATTTGGAAATTCATAACTAATTAATTTTTAATCAGAAAAATATGTATAATATATCAAAATGATCAGAAAATGATATCTATATCTTGGCATCAAAATCATGCATTGTTCAACAACTACAATGTCAAGTTTAATTCAAATAACAAAATGAACCCCGCAAGTGATTCCGAGGTTCCCCTTGTTTTAGGGTTTTCACCCCTCGGACCCTGTTCAAAATGGTCAAGCATGCCCTAGGGTTTCATATAAATAATATTTAACTTTTCATATCATCATCCTTGCTTGAGCAATGCATCGATCCCATGTGTTGATTGTTTCTCTTTCTTTCCGGTGTTTTGGTTCTTCCCAGTATAATACGATATTGGTCGTGGTATTGGCGCAGCAGATGCTACTAGGGGTAGCTTACGTAGAGGAGGCAAGGCGACATAGGAGAATCCGGGAGTGAGATTGGAACACAATGTACCTAGGTTCACATCCCCTCAGTGGAGGATCGCTACCTCCTGCTGTCAATCCATTATATGTTCGTAGATTGGTTTACAATGGTGTTGTCGTAGGCGAAGGGAGAGACTAGATCTAATATGATGTGAGAGATATACCCCTAAAGGGGTGCCCCTGGTGGCTTTATATACGCATCCAGTTAGGGTTTACAAGTGCACTAATGGCTTTGTATTGGAGTCGTCGTCTTAGGCCTCCAGTCGGCGAGTCATCTGGTCCAGTATGCGCCAGTCGTCGTATTTGGCGAGTTGATCCGCCTTGGGCTATGCTTCAGTCGGATCGATAACAACTAGATAATCCACTTTGTGGGTATATCCCAATTGGTATTCCCCCATCAGTAGTCCCCAAGCGCTTTAGGGACTCGGCAATGACTTCAAGACGTCGAATCAGCATAGGCGATTCCAGGGTGGAGTCGATGGTTGATAGCGGTGAGATTCGACACATTTTGATGGTTTCCATCGATGGTTTTCGTTTAGATTTGATGTTTTTCTAGCTTTAACTAACTCTAATACTTCGGTAGCAAAGAAAAGTTGGTTTTCAATGTGTGTTTCAGGTTCTGAACATCAACATAGGAATTTAACAGCAAGTCTCTTTTTTGAACGAATCGAGGGGAGTTTACTGAAGCTTTAACAAGCAACTATACGACGTGAATATTTTTCTGGCCGTATAGTTACCGCCATATAGCTGCCATCTCCTTCGTCTTATTAAAAGGGACAACTTTCGTGAAGAGGCATAGGGCAAAAACAGAACACACAAGCCGCCATCCCATCCAGAAGGGAGAAATAAGGGATAGGAGAAGAAGGGGAAGATGTTCTTCATCTCGCTCCACGATCTTAGATCTCCTAGCTACCACACCTACATAGCCATTACTTGTACTTGAGAGAGATCTCCACCTTGCAAGACTAGGGTTTGAGATTGTTCTTCCCATCTTGAATTGTGTTGGATTTATATTTCTATTCCTTATTGTGGATCTCCACGGTAATATCAAGAAGAACTCCCTTTATTTAAATATATCGATGATTCTTTCTTCTCTCATGTTTGATTAATTTCACATGGGATGGGATATGTAGGGGATTGGTGAGATGTGATGTGCCTATATAATTTCCATTAAGTTTGTGGTTGATTTTAATTACTATATTATAGGTGATTGACTATCTATGGGATGCTTAATGCATGTTGTCCAATTAAGGGCCTAGACAACATGATGCTTTGTCTACATAGATAGAATCTTGTTTGCTAGAAGACCGACGACCCCCGAGTGACATAGGGATATCAATGGGAAACTAGTTTGACTTGGGGATCACGAGGAACCACCGAGATTATTGCATTAGTCTGATCCAAGGAGCTTACTTGCTAAGTAACCTGAAGGATCTTAATCGTCTACTGACTGACCATGGTTGTGGTAAACAGGTTAGTAGGATTATTAAAGTTGGGATGAAATCTACCAAGAGGTTTTTAGCTAATTATGGGTTGCTCACCTACACACATACTTATAAGATTATAATTGTTACACTTATCACTCATCCACCCGGCACATTCACTATCACCATGAACTGAATTTCCCCACGCCTACTTCGTCATCTAAAGAAAATAATAAACAAATCGTAGTTTACTTTTATGCTTTTTATTTCTGAAGTTTACATTTTAGTTTTATTTAAATACAATCCTTTAATACAAAATCTATTCTTATTTCAACGCTTACAGTCAATTCACTCGAAGACTTGTGACAACTTTGGGTGTGAAAGAGACTTCACTAATAAACACTTACCTTTGGCCTCCATGTGGGATCGACATCTTAACTTTGAAACTAGCTACAAACGATCTATGCACTTGCAACCATCAAGCTATTTTCTGGCGCTGTTGCCAGGGAGCTAAGCACTAAGTGTTTTGTCTCTTGACATTTTAGGTGTTACTATTACAAGATGGTCTCCCTAGGAAACAAAGGGTCTTCACGCTCTGGTAGGGCTTATCTACCAGATTATCTTGATCGCGTACCTACTCAAAGGCGCGAAGAAATTGTTGATTTTTTTTAGGTTAAATAAAGTTGAAGTTGAAAACCTAAGTGAATTCATGGCAATCATGTCCATACATAGGACAACTCCCAAGAAACCTGAGAAGACTCTTAGAGAATATAGTGCTCCAAATTCTGCATTTCTTAAACAACCAATAGAATTTCCTAATCCTGGAGTTAGAGAATATCGATTTGATGGTGAGATTATTAAAATTTTGCAAGAAAAAGGTTCTAGGGAAGGGAAGATGATGACCTAGGATGACATCTTAGCGAGTTTGACAATGTGATAACATCACTGGGACCAAAAGGTTTGCCTAGAGAATTCTCTCGTGTAAAACTATTTCGTTGGTCTCTCAAAGGTAACGCTCTAGACTGGTTATATTCTCTCCCTTGTCATTATATTAAATGTTGGTAAAAATGCATTGTGAAATTCATAAATAGGTTCAATCCTTTTGCAAAGGTAACAGAAGTTAGATAGAATATAGGCAACTTCAGTCATAACATGGGAGAAAACTACCCATAGGCCTGGGAAAGATTTTTTGGGATGATCAATAGTATTCCTAATCATGGCTATCCTGAGTCAACTGTTTGCCACTTATTTTACCATGGTCTTAATACCCAACACAGAGAGTTGCTAGATTTATCAGCAGGACGATCGATAAATACTTTAACTGTTAAAACATGTTTGGAATTGATGGCTACTAGGGCTAAGAATGATTCTTCATATAATCATGATTTTTGCATTAAACCGGAAAAGTGAATACTTCGTATAAATTATGATCTTATCCATGAAGTACGCAAAACCATGAAATAAAAAGGTATACCTTATGAACTTGTCAAGGAAAACAAAGTATATTTGTTACAAGTTTTTACTGAAGAGGATGAAACTAGAAAAGTTTTTCAAGGATTGAAACATCGACAGGCAAAGTCTTATAATAACTTGCATAAGCAGTTTCAAAGACATAAAAGATATTGTCCAAACTTACAAAAAATTATGAGGAAATTGGCCAAGAAATAAAATTATTTAACAAGTACCTCAGTATGATTGAAACCCAATGTGAACAAATAGCATATGGTTATCAAATTTTTCTTCAAGATGATATAAATATTTCTGTTTCCACTAATGTTGCTACAAGAAGATGTGTAGTTGTTAAAGGACCATTAGGACCACCAGAATATGAAGCTTAAAAAGATCGAAATGAAAAAAGCCTTGCTTAAAGCAAGCCAAGAAGATGATACATTGGTGGATCCTCAAGATGAGACTTCTCAAGACACACAAGATCAAACCTTGGAGGAGCAGAATAATGCATAGGATGACAATTATAACTCTGATGCAGAGACTGTTGATCTATAGTGGACCCGAACCTGACTTGGTTTGAGATCCCTATGATTACATAGCTAGTACCTGGATCGAATAACTAGCACCCACAGTTTAAGATGTAATATCAAGATACAAAGGTCATATTACATCGCATGATCCAGAATAAAATACTTATTACAATCTCGTAGCCATAGGCTATATTACTACAAAGCAGTGGAATAAAAGTAAAGCATGGAGTCCTTCATCTTCATGTGCCATAGGCAAACATGTTAGGTGCAGACTCGTAACCCCTACTCATCAAACATCACTATCATCAAGTAATCCTGCAACATGATAAGTTACACCACAAGGGACAATACATTTGAATTGTATTGGAAAGTGTCATTACTATGTGGAAATAAGTTGGAATCTATCAATACATGCATATTTGGATAAGTAGAGTTTAGGCTCATTTGTAGAAAGAAATATGGTTTATCCTATCTTTTCAAAATACTTTTGATCTTTCAACAATCTTTTTGAACTCCTTGGCAAACTCCAAGTGCTTCTAATCCCTTGTTGACACCATCAAGTTTTACTTTGAGAAATTGGAATGTCGAGATCTTCCATAGCTTCAGGCCTTAGTTGCTCAGAGTTGTCCGTAACCGGGGACACAGCTAAGTACTTAGAATTTGATCTTCTACAGAAGTTGTACACTTTACCCACATGACAAAATCTCGTCTTGACGCCACTAGTGGCCGCTGGATAAGTACACACCAAATGGAGTACCGGTAGATAAAGAATGTGATAAAGTCTTTACATAGAAGTATTCCCAATACATAATGCTAGCATGTCGACCAGGAACCAATCTAAGGGTATACTTCCAATACATAATTATAGTTAACCTAAATAGGTACCAATGCAAGGGTCTTCCACTATGTAATTGACTAAGCCAGAGCCCATTTAGCATGTGGCTATACACGGAAGCCACTGTACGAGAAACATGTTCAATATCTAAGTCCCTGGGTGGTATTCTTCTAGTACACACACGAAAAAGATAGCCATAGATATGGTTCCCTTCGTTGCCACCTTATTCACAACTGAGTATCCGCATTCCACCCAGGTGATTCATTGAGTACTTGTTTTATTATATATACCATATATTTTTCCAACACTTCATATAATCATAACATGGTATTCCACCCCGAATCTATAGCAAGGATAAGCATACTACAACTACGATGTTTCCACTAAAGAAGATATGAAGGATATCCTAGTAGGACATATCATAGCATAGTAACATATTAGTCCTATCATGCATACTACAAAAATTCCACTAGGTGAAATTAAAATAGTAGGACATGGATGATAGTTCCACTTGTCTTAGTAGTTGGCGATGTTGGTACACTCTTCGCAGTTACACACTTGTCAATCCATACAATCTATCAAACAAAACAACCAAGACAAAACATACACAAGATCAACACAAATGGCAATACCAAAATCATGCAAATTATGCAAACATACAAGATGGAAATTCTTATTGTAAAAATTGTTATAACAAGGTTCTGAACATTACTAAGTTCTTCTGAACATTTTATCTTTTCAAGATTACAAATGCAACCATTTGCGCAATTATAGCAATTAGCAATATTTTCTAACACTTCGAAAGGTCATTCTCACTAAATAATTGCCACGGTATGATTTATACTATACTAAAATTATATTTTTGTCTTACTGAACAAAGGGTTCAATTTACAATCCATAGAAAAACGATTCATCCAAAAATAATTTATAGAACAATTTCTGTAGCCAAATTACTCTACAAATGGTTATGTATAAAACATGATTTTAAACGACTCAAAATACCAAATTATGGCTCCACAGTGTTATAATTACTTTTGTGAATCCATAGACATATTATTTTCTAAATTTGGATGAACAGAACTAAAGATATGATTTTTTCAAGTTTCTATAATTTTCTTTCTAAAATTCGAAAATAGGAACTGATAAGACAAGTGGCAGATTTCTATTGGCCTATACCCCTTTGGTAAGTGATATATTGATGTCCCTTAGATGAAGATCAATAGGATCAGGAAGACTCACCGGAAAAGCTCGCCGGAAAAGTTCGCCGGATATGCGGGCATGGACTTGGCGTTACTGTTCCCGTCGCTAGGAACGTTTCCGGAGTAGAAGAAGATATAGACTCCATAGAGGACGTCGAGGCAGTGCTACTGGACGTGATTGGGAGGTTGTTCATCCCCAACGGTGACAGAAATCCACGCTTGGAGCATTGATGGCGTCGGGCGACGCGGAAAACTGTAACAAGATGATGCACAATCATGTCCTAATGGTAGACAACTTCGAGAAGACTCTATGGGTAGAAGGAATCGACGTGATTCTTACCAAGGACGATGCAATCTAGCGATGAACTCCGGTTTTAGGCTGATCTACAGAGCTTCTCTCGAGAAAGTTTAGGAACGAAAGTGATGGAGGAGGCGAGGAATATGGTGCTCTCTTCGGTTTTCTCTGAGGTGGTCTGTAGAGGGAGATTGGGAGACCTATGTCGCCGAGTGACGTTCGGTTCACGAAAATGGTTTGAGAGATTAAGACATTTATGTGGGTTATAAATTGCCTGAATGGAATGGTCAATGAATTTTGAGTAACTTCCGTGTTCAAGTCGAAGCGAAACAGTCGCACAATTGATGAGGAAATGGAGAGGGAGAGGTTCCAGTAGCCATAGCTAACATTCCACGTTCTGTATGTTCATGATGAGGAAGACCACCGGTCTATCGGTCTTAATGGGCCAGAATTCATCCAACAAGAAAATGAAAGAAAAAAGAGACAATGGAGTAGGCAGGCTGGGCTTGGGCTACTGCTTCTCTCTGATTTTTGATTCTGAAATGTTTTTCTTTTTTCTTTTTTGTCTTATTTTTTTATCAATTGATTTAACTTTTAAATTGATTCAAATTTTTATCAAACCTTTTCAGAAAATGTATATAAAATATAATTTGATAGTTTAGTCCAATTAGAGTATTTGGAATATTTTTTAATAAATTGTAATTTATTTTAAAAAAATTGAGCATGATACGTATACCTAGTTTCATTATTTTATATTCCATTTTCTTATTAAAACCATATCTTTTGACTTAGGACTCCAAAAAGGTTGAAACCAATTTCCTTATCTTTATAATTTTATTCTTTATCATAATCACTTATTTAAGAATACTCTTTCTTTGTTTTAGTCATTGCCTTAACCTGACTTTATGAGCTTCAAATAGAGTCAAACTAATTTTTATGGTTTTATAATTTTGCCGTTTATCTTTTTAGCTCACTTAGGAATTCTTTTGTATATTTTAAATATAGAATATATCCAAAGTCTCGTGTTATTAAATGGTTATTTCAACTTTGACAAGAAAGTTATTTCTCTTAGTTTTTAATATGCAACCATGCATGCTTCATGATTTTGATGTTTTGAAAACATGCATACAACTTCACAAACAAAATCGTTTTATTTAACTTTTGTTTTGTAGGAGTTATATTAAGCAGTCAAAAAGTTTTTGTTCTCTTGGAATTTCCAAGACTTAGTTTTTCATTTTGCAAAATTTTGGGATGTGACATGATCCAAGATAAGAAGAAAACACAAGAAAAGAAGACGAGGTTGTTGCAATAGAAAAGAAGAAAAATGATAAGAAACAACAAAAGAAAGCGACTAAAGAGCCTAATCCTCCACAAAAGGTAAAATATAAGAGTAAGAAACTTCCATATCCAGACCACAAAATGAAAGCACCGGATGAGGTAATCTATGATTCTTTTAAAAAGTCATTAAGTAATCTTTGTCTAGAAATTCCATTTGCGGATGCAATAAAAGTACCTACTTATTCTAAATTTATTTTTGATATTCTTAATAGAAAGAAAGAGATAAATGAAACCGTTGTCATGGTAACTAGTTACCCTACTAATGGGAGGCTATTGTCTAAGTCAGGAGATCCCAGGATACCAACTATTTCATGTTATATAGGCAAAACTGATATTCATAATGCCTTGTGTGATTTATGTACATGAGTTAGTGTAATGCCATACTCCCTCTATAAAAGATTAGGATTAGGGGAATACTCCCCCACATCTATCACATTACAGATGGCTGACAAATCCACTAAACAACATGTTGGTATGATTGGGGATGTTCTGCTTAGAATAGATGAGCATGTTATTCACACTGACTTTATTATCCTTGAAATGCCAAAGGATGAAAAATTATCCATAATACTTGGAAGACCTTTTCTTAGCACTGCCTGAGCGTCAATTTACTGTGCTGAAGGGACAATAATCTTCAATCTTTATGACGCTGAAATAACCCGGTATTTTCCAAAGAAACTAGAATCAGGAGAAAGGTACATTCTACCGAAAAACGAGTTCATGTGGTAAGTGCTTTTGATAAAGGGCAACGAAAGGTAAGAATTCGAGAACACAAAAGGGGTTGAAATATTCAACCGTTCTTAATAAAATGCTTAATGAGAGTCAACCCATCATATCAATAAAGTTGAGTTAAATAATAAGATGTTCATCACATTCCTACAAATTTTTCACAGGAATTTTTGTGGAAGCGCGCCCATAAAGATGCAGCTATGAAAAAGTAGTAGAAATACCGACTGAATAGACATAGATTTAGAGTAGAAAATAAAGTTTGAGTTTTTATATGTAGAAACTAGCTTAATCATATTGGTCAGAACAAAAAGTGCATCTCTAAAAATTTAGGCTAAAAAGCATGTTTGTCAACACCCGGATTTTTAATCCAAGATGTCTGTTATGCCATACATCGCAATCCCAGGATTACCATTTTTGCGAGACATAACAGATTTGATATCACAGTACATCATCCATTACAAACCATACATAAGGTCTTACAACAAATACGGATCTCATGATCCAGTCTTAATACAATTCAAGCAGCGGAATAACGTAATAATAACGATAGCGTAGGGGAAGCTCCATCTTCATGGTCACAGGCAATACTGACGATGGGAGATGATCCTAGTTGTCGTAACCTTCCTGCTGTTCGTCCTCCTGATAGTCATCTTCATAGTCTGGACACGGGAATAGCCAGGGACAAAGCCATGAGTACTCTTTAAGTACTCGCAAACTAATACTAACAAGTGAAGTGGTTTTTGACTAGGAAGTGCTATGCTCTAGGTTGTTTTGCAAAAAGCCAGATTTACCTCTACTGAGTTCAGAAGCAAAGAAAGCTACTTGATAAGTTTTATAACACCTAAGTGGGAACTTGAATTTCATATCACAACTCTATTGTGGTCAAGTCAAAGTCATAAATCATTTCATAAGTCATTTTGAAAACATCTGACGACAAAACAGTATGGCCACTCGAACTGTCCATAACCGCGGACACGGCTATTCAAATAGTTTGACACTCTAAAGAGGTGGTACACTTTCACCACAACATTCGATACATCCGTCAGGAACAAATCCTAAATTCACCATACTCAGTATGCGGATAATCAATCATAACCTTTCAATTACACGCCCTAGTATAGGCACCTCTCCTGTTTGTTTGGCCTCCCAACCATGACCAACTGTCATCTTGGGAACTGCACAGGTGTACAATCTTCACAAGGTAGCCTTAGCTCAAACCTTGGCCGCAAGGGAACCCATACTAAGGTATCTAAAGTTCCAGTCAAGCCCTACCCAAATTTTGGGTATTGTGGTTGTACGGTAAAATTGGAATGGTATCGCATCCAGAGAACCATCAGTTTTGTAAAGGGCTGAGGCTCATGCCTTAACATTTTCATCATCAAAATCATCTGGTGTTCAAGATACATGTCAAAAAAATTCAGTAGAATGAATCATCATTGTAAGGTTTTCATAACCATTTTCACCAAGTATTCCCATCTAATGTTGATCAATTTTTATGCTTACCACTAGCATCTACAAGTGGGGGATAAACACTAATGAGGGGTGGTAAACAAGTGTGAATTAGCTAAGTTCACTCTCATGCCTCAGGATGACATCAAGATTTATCTAACTTAAGTCAAGTTTTATGCTCTTTATGATACCTTCAGATATCTTTCTAAAGTCTACCACTTATCAAGTAACCTTAACTAGAGAGCTTTGATAAAGAAATAAAATAACTAAGCTTGCAATTAAAACTGGGATTTGGTATCATCAAATGTATCTAACCAAGCATGCTTAATGCATTGCATAGGTTATCTAAATTTCATAGTTGCAAGTGTTAGCTTGCCTTGTGCAGAGCAGTGGTTGAAGTTCTCCTCGGCTTCTTCCTCGTAGTATCCTCCTTCCTCCTCGTATCCTTGGTCGGTACTAGCGTCTATAAATAAATACGAGGTACAAAATCACCAAACAATACTTAACTATTTCTATTTATGACAACAAGGTTTACACTAGATGATATAGGATCATCACAAGGATTACAATCATTAAGGCAAATAGTTTTATTTCCTTTATTTTAGAAAAGTAATTTCTACTCATTGAAAAACTACTTAAGATTTAAGATTCTCCAACTAAAATATGGGATTATGTTGACACATGTCATCACAACATATTTCATTACATGGGAATGTGATTTAAAGTGGTATCACAATTTAATAAGGTTTAACCTTTTTATTTTAATTAAATAGAGTGACTAGAAATGCCTATGGGGCATTCTTTTATTACTTGATCAATATTTCTGCAATTAAACCTATATATTTTTATAAATTCTAAAAGGTATGGTTAAATTTGATTTTTGAGAGTTGGAATCAACTCAAAAGCTTTTATGCTTGAATTTTGAAAAAGGTTTAAATGCAGAAAAGCTTCTGCCTTGTTATTTTTACCATGGGTGATCTACAAATCTAAATGGTTTGAATACAACGGGCTTGGATTAACCACTCCAGTACCTTTCTAACAAAATTGGTTTCATGCATTTTGGTTTAGTGAATCAAGCTGGGTTGATTTTTGAATCTAGATACTGAACTGAGTTTGAAACTATTAGAATAAACCTAGATTTGAATTAATGGGTCGCGCGGGAGGTTAACTGGGCCGGCCCACTATGAACAGCACGCGCGGGGGCCTGGTTAAATGGTTGTCCCCACTCTTCAGTGAGACAGAGTGGTACAAAGCGGTATGGGGGGATGTGGACCGCACGATCAAGCTCTAGTCCTATGGCTGTGGTTCATCGTCCACGTCGGGCAATGCCAGCGAGACTGAACCCTAGCGCGGCCAGTGGGGTCGTGGGAGGCTCACCAGGGCTCAGGCGATGGTCGGTGATGGGGGCAAACGATGAAGTTGACAATGGCGATCCTCCTGGTACCGGCAGCTCCTCCTTGGGCGGCTCCAATCAACGGCGCCCTTCTCCTCCAGCAGCGGCAGACTCTGGCCAAATTCCAGCGATGCGCTGCTCGCCTTGCTCCGGGAGTGAGGTGGGGTGCTTCTGAGAGAGAGGGGAGTGAGACGGTGTGTGGAATTCGTGCTGGCATGGCCTCTATTTATAGTGCCTGAAGGGGATCGACGAGCGCGGGCTGAGCTTGTCGTGGTCGTTGGCACAGCGAGCTAAAGGCATGGGCGACGATAGGGGGCGGTGTTGTGCTCCCTAGCGAAGCTCAATGGCATGGCTACGCGGCATGGGGTGGTGCGAAACGGTCGGAACGTCGTGGCACTCTAGGCGGGTCCGACGGTGGTTTTAATGGCGCATAGCATGTACGGTCCGCATGGCGGCAAACGGGCATGTCTGCGGTGTTGCTGGGGTGCTGGCGATCCTGCTTGCACGTGGCGAGGGCGGCGCGCGGTCTATGGGCGTGTGTCGCGGTTGCCTTCAGCAGCTCTCGGCTCGCTTCAGAGAGGCTTGGCATGCTCAGGCTTGTGTGGTCCAGGGCTGGCTGAGGAGGCTTGGACAGGGGGTGGCGATGGACGGTGGAGAGTGTCCCATACATGCTTGCTAGGCTTGGTGCTTCTCGTAGCTTGCTGTCGACATGCGGGTGGCAAGTTAGGCTCGGCATGGTCAACATTGATGGCTATGGCATGCTCAGAGTGGTGCTAAAGCTTGTTAATTGAGCTAGATCATCTACTGAGAGTGTAGTGTGAGCTATAGAGGGAACAAGTTAGGCCAAATTTACTGCTCACAATAGTGTTTGTGGTTTGCTTGTTTGGTGCCAGCAAGGTGTTTGATGAAATGACCGCAAGAGATTCAAATTTGAATTTTTGAATCAAACTTTGTGGGTGAGCTAGTTACATACTAGGGAGTCTCTGGTTAGTTGGAAAGGTCATCTGGAATTGGTTTGGTTGGTTTTTGAAAAAGGGGTGATCTTCACATATGAATCAGATTCAATTTTGAAATGTGATTTGAATCAAGTTGCCAAATGTTTCTGCAAGTTTTAAAGGTGGGATTTGATTCACTTTTACTTGATCTTGCAAGGGGTGAAAATAAATGAAAAAGTTTCTGTTTGAAATCTTGGACTAGAAACACTCAAAGTGGCCTAGTGAGGAAGATTGGCAAAAATGACCATTTGCTTTATTTGGTTTGTTTTTTATTTTCTCTTGATTTGTTTCTCCTTCGAAATGTTTTAGATGATGTTGTTTTCACCTTTAAACCATTCCTTGCTATTTAGATCAATCACACAAGTCCATTCATTCATTTATACAATCATCACATACACACATGCATTCATAATGATTTGAATTAACAAAAGTTTTTGTTAACCCTAATTTTGGTGATTGGAATTTGATAACCATTGTTCAACATTTTTGGGATGTTACAAACCTTACCTACTTAAACAAAATCTCATCCCGAGATTTGAGAAAGAAAAAGAAGAAAACTAGGATTTAAAAAGATCGGGAAACTCCGTATTGATGTGATCTTCTCGCTTCTAGGTAGCTTCTTCTTCCGTGTGGTTACTCCACTGAGTCTTGAGAAACTTGATGCTTGTGGTCCGGGTGGTTCTGAAGGCTTCCTCCAAAATACAGATGGGTACTTCGGGATACATCAGGTCATCGTTGATCTCTATGGTGTGGTGATCAATGTTCTTGAAAACTTCAGTCTTCTCCGGAACTTCAAGGCATTTGCGGAGCAACGATATATGGAACACATTGTGTACTGCTGACATCTCTTCTAGCAGTTCCAATTGATACGATACTTCTCCTCGACGATTTAGAATCTTGAAAGGTCCGATATATCTGGGGTTTAACTTTCCTTCGAGTTGGAAACATTGCATTCCCTTCAAAGGCGACACTTTGAGATACATAAAATCTCCGATATTGAAAGCGAGGTCTCGACGTATCTTGTCGGCATAACTCTTTTGTCTTGATTGGGTAGTCTTGAGGTGTTCACAGATCTTGTGAACTTCCTCTTCTGCTTCCCGTAGGATGTCGGGTCCGAAAATCTGACTCTCTCCTACTTCCGACCAATTCAAAGGGGTACGACACTTCCTTCCATACATGAATTCAAATAGGGCCATTTGCAAACTAGCTTGATAACTGTTGTTGTATGAAAATTCTGCAAAAGGCAGACAATCTTCCCATTTAGATCCATACTCTAGCACACATGCTCTCAAGATGTCTTCGAGTATTTGATTTACTCGCTCCCTTTGTCCATCGGTCTGAGGGTGATACGTTGTGCTGAAATCTAGTCGGGTTCCTAAACCATCTTGGACTTTCTTCTAGAATCTCGAGGTAAACTTAGTTCCTCGATCTGATACAATGTTCTTGGGGACTCTGTGCAAACTGAAGATTCTAGAGATGTATAACTCCGCTAGCTTCGACCTCTGGTAGGTGGTCTTGACTGGTATGAAATGGGCTACCTTGGACAATCTGTCAACTATGACCCAAATAGAGTCATTTCCTCTACTAGAAGTAGGCAAACCGGTGATAAAGTCCATTCCAACTGAATTCCATTTCCATTCTACAATCTGTAGTGGTTGCAACAGTCCTGCGGGTCTTTGATGTCCCGCCTTGACTCTCTGACAAATATCACAATTGGCGATGTAGCTTCCGATTTCTCTCTTCATCGTATGCCACCAAAATTGCTCCTTCAGATCCTGATACATCTTTGTTTCTCTGGGGTGGATAGAATAAAGCGTATCATGGGCTTCCTTCAAAATAACTTCTTTCAACTCTGAATCTGCTGGTACACAGAGACGTCCTTTGTACCACAACACTCCTTCTTCATCTTTGGTGAATCCGGGTACTTTGCCTGTACCGATACGATGTTTGATTCTGTCGATACTAGCATTTCCTTTATGCGCCTCCTTGATCTGACTGATCAAAGTGGGTTGAAGTTCTATGCTAGCCAAAAATCCTTCACTTACTAATTCCATTCTAAAATCTTCCATCTCCTTGTGCAAACTTGGTTACTCCTTTAGAATCATGGAGTTCAAGTGGCACGGCAATCTGCTAAGGGCATCTGCTACCACATTGGCTTTACCGGGGTGATAGTGAATGTCTAGATCATAGTCCTTGATTAGCTTATCCATCTTCTTTGCCTCATATTCAGCTCGTTCTTAGTGAATATATACTTCAGGCTCTTGTGATCCGAATAAATCTCACAACGGTTTCCCATAAGATAATTCCTCCATTTCTTCAGAGCTAGAACTACGGTTGCTAGTTCAAGGTCATGGGTAGGATAATTCTGTTCATGTTGTTTCAGTTGCGAGACAGATAAGATATAACTTTGCCTTCTTGCATCAACACACATCCTACACCAATCTTGGATGCGTCACAATACACATCAAATGGCTTCGTAATATCCGGCATGATCAAGATTGGGGCTGAAATCAATCTCTTCTTGAGTTCCTGAAAACTCGCTTCACATCTGTCTTTCATTCAAACTTCTTATCCTTCTTCAGCAATTGGGTCATGGGTCTTGGGATACTCGAGAATCCTTCTATGAACTTGCGGTAGTATCCCGCTAATCCGAGAAATGCACGAACTTGGGTTTGAGTGGTTAGGGCTTGCCAACCTTCAACATCCTTCACCTTTGCACGGTCAACAGCAATTCCTCCAGCTGATACGATATGTCCGAAGAACCCTACCTCCTGTAACCAGAATTCACATTTTCTAAACTTGGCATACAACTGATGCTCCCTAAGGGTTCCAAGGATGGTCCTTAGGTGTAGCTCATGTTCTTCTTCTTATTTGGAATAGATCAGAATGTCATCAATGAAAACAATGACAAACTTATCCAGGAAGTTCGTAAAAATATTATTCATGAGGTTCATGAAATAAGCGGGGCATTGATTAATCCAAAAGACATACACTATACTCGTATAATCCATATCTGGTGGTAAAGGCGGTCTTTGGAATATCCTCTACGTGAATCTCGAGTTGGTGATAGCCAGTTCTAAGATCAATCTTAGAAAACACTTTGGCACCGGTCAACTAGTCAAACAGATCTTCTATCTTTGGCAACGGGTACTTATTCCTGATGGTGACATCATTCAACTTTCGATAATCCGTACATAAACAGTTACCTCCATCCTTCTTGTCCATAAACAAAACATGTGATCTCCATGGCGATGCACTTGGTTGGATTAATCCAATCTCTAGCATAGCATCTAGTTGCTTCTTCAGCTCCACTAACTCCGACGGGTTCATGCTATATGGTCTCTGGGCTTTGGGTCCGGTTCCAGGTATTAGTTCAGTGATAAACTCGATATCCCGATCTAGGGGCATACTGGGCAAAACATCTGGAAATACATCGGGGTATTCACAAACTATCCGGACTTGGTCAAGGGTTGGCTAGGCTATACTCTTGTTGGATTTGAATTGACGGGGCAAGGTTTCAGATACATGCTCTACTAATAATCCTGTTGTACTGGTCATGTTTATGGCTTTCTTGGCACAGTCGATTAATCCTTTATGTTTGGACATCCAATCCATTCCTAATACTACTCCCAAACCTTTAGATCCGAGTACTATTAGATTAGCATAAAAATCTATGCCATGGATTCGGATAGGCACGGCCTTGCAAATTTGTCTAGCTTTGGTGGTTGAACCAGGTATTTGAACTATCATAACATGCTTCAATTTGGTGGGTTGAATCTTACTAGTGCATGCAAATTATTTGGTAACAAACGAGTGTGATGCTCCAGAATAAAACAACACTCTGGCAAGTACTGAGTTAACAGAAAACATACCCAGCACGACATCGGGCGCTTCTTGGGCTTGTTCCGCATGCATGAGAAAGAGATGACTGTTGCGGTTGAGTGAATTCCCTGGGGCAAACCTTCTTCTAGGCTGAACACAACGCTGCTGCTGAGCTGGGGCATTTGCATTGGGGGATGCGACAATCTTCTTGGGGCACTCATTGGAGTAGTGATCCTTGGTTCCACATTCATAACAAGTCACCTGAGACTTGTCCTTTGCTGCAACAGGGACAACATTGCTTCTAGTTCTCAGGGCATTGTTGGTGTTGGTGGCGGCATTGTTGTTGTTGAACTTAGGTGGTGCACAGTTGGAATTGCTGGGGTTGCCGGGGTTGTTGTGGTTTCCATCGGGCCTTGGGTTTCCACGGTTGAGATAGGTCAGACGGTTCATCACGGGTCTGTTGGTTCTTGGGGCAAATCCTGGAGATGGGTTGGGGCGATACTTTGGTGTATGGTGGGTTCCTGGTTGATGCATCATGCGACGCTTGTGGTTCTCATTAGCTTGGTTGATCTTGCCTTCCATCTGAATGGCAAAGTCAACTAAGGATTTAATATCAGCAAATGGGATATTGACCAACACTGTCTGCATCTCATCGTGCAGACCATTCAGAAATCTCTCCTTCTTCTTGGCTTCAGTGTCTATATCATCAGGTGCATACCTAGCCAATGACAGAAATTTGTCACGGTACTCAACTATAGTCATCCTGCCTTGCTTTAGTTCTTTGAATTCATCTCTCATCCTCTTGATCAAACCCGGTGGCACATGGGTTCTGCTGAACTTGACTTTGACCTCTTCCCAAGTCATCATTTGTCCTCCATTCATGGTGCAAACGCTATTCCACCATGCTCTTGCATCTCCGGCCAGATAGTGGGTAGCGAACAGAACTTTCTCGTTAGCTTCCACTCCTGCAACTTCCAGGTTGTTCTCCATAGTTTGCAACCAATCATCGTCATCTAATGGCTCTTTGGACTTACTAAAGATGGGTGGGTTGGTGTTCTAGAAATTCTTAAGCTTGGATACATGGGTGTCCTGATTTCCATGGACTTGATTGTTGTTGGCCATATGAGCTATCTGCTGAAGGGTAGTTAAGTTGGCTTGACGTTCGGCCCTTTTAGCTTCACGGTCAGAAACCAACATTTGCAAGATTTGCAACATCGGGTCCAGGGATGAAGTGCTTCCTCTACAAGGCATCTGAAGATTTAGATAGATCATGAGAGAAGGGGGAAATTTCTAAGGTTCAGGGGTTTTTGGAAAGTTTTTGAAGTTTGACTCGGGTTTTTCTAGCAACATGCTTTTCATTCATTCATTCATAGCACACGATACAAACACACACCACAACAAAGGAAAAATATGGTTTTAAGAAACATTCTGTGAAACTACGGTACAGTGCGACCGAATACAACTCACTAACGTTAGTGATCAAGTGCTACTACTCCTAGGAGTCGGTGTCCTCATCATCATCATCATCGATGAAGGCGAAGTCATCCTCATCGGTGAAGATGTCCATGGCCTGATCCACCAGAAAGTCATCATCGTCATTGAGATAGGAGTAGGGGTCTCCATGAAGGTCTTCCCCTGCATTCTACCTCTCCTCCAACTTCATGTCTCTCTCGTGGATGGTCTCCTCCAAATCCGTGATCCGGTGGCAAATATAGGCAATGATGCGCTCCTTCTTGCCGAGCTGACGGTGACGAGACTAGCGATCCTTCACTAGCATGGCAATGGTCTAATCCTTCTTGGCGGCGATGGCGTACTTGTGGTTGGCGTAGGAGCGGGCATTGTCCAATTCCTTGTGACGGTCATACATCATGAAGCTGAGGTGGTCCAGTTGACTCTTCAGCTCATGGTGATACGGGGCCTCCAGTGGCTGTCCCATAACATCACGGTTTGGGTAGAACTCAAAGCGGGTACCCTTGATTTGATTGATACTCTGCCCACACACACGGGCAAGAGATTCCTGCATGGCCCTGGCAAGTCCATCGAGTCAGTTGTTCTCTCTAAAGGTGAACTAAATTCCCTTTGAGGTGGGGGCTTCAATCTTTCCTAGAAGACTTGCAACAAGTAGCCACTACAAATCCTCTCCTTCCTGATCATTGAGCTGAGCTCCGAAGAACTCGGGGTGCGGACGCTCCAGCATCTCTGACAGCTGGTCCAAGTCATGCTCAAAGATGAGGTCTCCTCAATTCCCCAACTGATAAAACTTGTTGTACTTCACGTCCATCTATAAGAATATGTGATTCTTTGCAAGAATTTTATGTAAATTTGCAAGAATTTTTGAGGAACATGAATTTTCATGAAAGAATCTAAGTGATAAGGATGAGAATAAGTTTTCGTAAATACTCACTTCCTTGGTTTTGAAACTAAGTTTTTGATTCAAACGTCCATTCTAAACTAGGGTCTCCTATGGTCAGGATGGCTCTGATACCACCTTGTCAACACCCGGATTTTTAATCCCAGATGCCTGTTATGCCATACATCGCAATCCCAGGATTACCATTTTTGCGAGACATAACAGATTGGATATCACAGTACATCATCCATTACAAACCATACATAAGGTCTTACAACAAATACGGATCTCATGATCCAGTCTTAATACAATTCATGTAGCGGAATAACGTAATAATAACGATAGCGTAGGCGAAGCACCATCTTCATGGTCACAGGTAATGCTGGCGATGGGAGATGATCCTAGTTGTCATAACCTTCCTGATGTCCGTCCTCATGATAGTCCTCTTCATAGTCTGGCCACGGGAATAGCCAGGTACAAAGCCATGAGTACTCTTTAAGTACTCGCAAACTAATACTAACAAGTGAAGCGGTTTTTGACTAGGAAGTGCTAGGCTCTAGGTTGTTTTGCACAAAGCTAGATTTACCTCTACTGAGTTCAGAAGCAAAGAAAGCTAGTTGATAAGTTTTATAACACCTAAGTGGGAACTTGAGTTTCATATCACAACTCTATTGTGGTCAAGTCAAAGTCATAAATCATTTCATAAGTCATTTTGAAAACATCTGACGACAGAACAGTATGGCCACTCCAATTGTCCATAACCGCGGACGTGGCTATTCGAATAGTTTGACACTCTGCAGAGGTGGTACACTTTCACCACAACATTTGATACATCCGTTAGGAACAAATCCTAAATTCACCATAATCAGTATGCGGATAATCAATCCTAACCTTTCAATTACACGCCCTAGTATAGGCACCTCTCCTGTGAGTTTGGCCTCCCAACCATGACCAACTGTCATGGGAAGTGCACAGGTGGACAATCTTCACAAGGTATCCTCAGCTCAAACCTTGGCCGCAAGGGAACCCATACTAAGGTATATAAAGTTCCACTCAAGCCCTATCCAAATTTCTGGTATTGTGGTTGTACAGTAAAATGGGAATGGTATCGCATCCAGACAACCATCAGTTTTCTAAAAGGCTAAGGATCATGACTTAACATTTTCATCATCAAAATCATCTGGTGTTCAAGAACACATGTCAAAATATTTCAGTAGAATGACTCATCATTCTAAGGTTTTCATAACCATTTTCACCAAGTATTCCCATCTATAGTTTATCAATTTTTATGCTTAGCACTAGCATCTACAAGTGGGGGATAAACACTAATGAGGGGTGGTAAACAAGTGTGAATTAGCTAAGTTCAATCTCATGCCTCAGGATGACATCAAGATTTATCTAGCTTGGGTCAAGTTTTATGCTCTTTATGCAACCTTCAGATATCTTTCTAAAGTCTACCACTTATCAAGTAACCTTAACTAGAAAGCTTTGATAAAGAAATAAAATAACTAAGCTTGCAATTAAAACTGGGATTTGGTATTATCAAACGTATCTAACCAAGCATGCTTAATGCATTGCATAGGTTATCTAACTTCCATAGTTGCAAGTATTAGCTTGCCTTGTGCAGAGCAGTGGTTGAAGTTATCCTCGGCTTCTTCCTCGTAGTATCCCCCCTTCCTCCTCCTATCCTTGGTCGGTACTAGCGTCTATAAATAAATACGAGGTACACAATCACCAAACAATACTTAATATTTCTATTTATCACACCAAGGTTTTCACTAGATGATATAGGATCATCACAAGCATTACAATCATTTAGGAAAATAGTTTTATTTCCTTTATTTTAGAAAAGTAATTTCTACTCATTGAAAAAGTACATAAGATTTAAGATTCTCCAACTAAAATATGGGATCATGTTGACACATGTCATCACCACATATTCAGTACATGGGAATGTGATTTAAAGTGGTTTCACAATTTAATAAGGTTTAACCTTTTTATTTTAATTAAATAGAGTGACTAGAAATGCCTATGGGCATTCTTTTATTACTTGATCAATATTTATGCAAGTAAACCTATATATTTTTATATATTTTGAAAGGTATGGTTAAATGGGATTTTTTAGAATTGGAATCAACTGAAAAGCTTTTATGGTTGAACTTTGAAAAAAGTTTGAATGCAGAAAAGCTTCTGCCTTGTTATTTTTACCATGGGTGATCTACAAATCTAAATGGTTTGAATCCAACGATCTTGGATTAAGCACTCCGGTACCTTTCTAACAAAATTGGTTTCATGCATTTGTTTTGGTGAATCGAGCTGGCTTGATTTTTCAATCTAGATACAGAACTGAGTTTGAAACTAAAAGAATAAACCTGGATTTAAATTACTGGGTCACGCGGGAGGTTAACTAGGCCGGCCCACTACGCACAGCACGCACACGGGCTGGTTAAGTGGCTGTCCCCACTCGTCAATGAGACATAGGGGTGCGAAGCAGTATGAGGGGATGTGGACCGTACGATCAATCTCTAATCCTACGGCTGTTGTTCATCGTCCATGTCGGGCAATGCCGGCGAGACAGAACCCTAGCGCGGCCAGTGGGGGTCGTGGGAGGCTCACCGGGGCTCAGGCGATGGTCGGCGACGGGGGCGACCGACGAAGTCGACGATGGCGATCCTCTTGGTACCGGCAGCTCCTCCTGGGGTGGCTCCAATCAACGGCCCCTTCTCCTCCAGCAGCGGCAGACTCCGGCCAAATTCCGGCGATGCGCTGCTCACCTTGCTCCGACAGTGAGGTGGGGTGCTTCTGAGAGAGAGGAGAGTGAGATGGTGTGAGGAATTCGTGCTAGGGTGGCCTCTATTTATATTGCATGAAGGGGACCGACGGGCGTGGGCTGAGCTCGTCGTGGTTGTCGACACAGCGAGCTAAAGGCATGGGCGACGATAGGGGGCGGTGCTGTGCTCCCTAGCGAAGCTCAATGGCATGGCTATGCGGCATGGGGCGGTGCGAAATGGTCAGAAAATTGTGGCGCTCTGGGCGGATCCGACGGTGGTTTTTAATAGTGCATAGCGTCTATGGTCCGCGCGGCGATGAACGGGCATTTCCGCGGTGTTGCTGGGGTGCTGGCAATCCTGCTTGCACGTGGCGAGGGCGGCGCGCGGTCTATGGGCGTGTGTCGCGGTTGCCGCTCTGACGCGCTCTCGGCTCGCTCGTAGAGAGGCTTGGCATGCTCAGGCTGTGTGGTCCAGGGGCTGGCTGCACTCGAGGCTTGGACAGGGGGTGGCGATGGACGGTGGAGAGTGTCCCATACATGCTTGCTAGGCTTGGTGCTTCTCGTAGCTTGCTGTCGACATGCGGGTGGCAAGTTAGGCTCGGCATGGTCACCATTGATGGCCATGGCATGCTCAGAGTGGTGCTAAAGCTTGTTAATTGAGCTAGATCATCTTCTGTGAGTGTAGTGTGAGATATAGAGAGAACAAGTTAGGCCAAATTTACTTCTCACAATAGTGTTTGTGGTTTGTTTGTTTGGTGCCAGCAAGGTGTTTGATGAAATGGCCGCAAGAGATTCAAATTTGAATTTTTGAATCAAACTTTGTGGGTGTGCTAGTTACATACTAGGGAGTCTCTGGTTAGTTGTTTAGGTCTATCGGAATTGGTTTGGTTGGTTTTTGAAAAAGGGGTGATCTTCACATATGAATCAGATTCAATTTTGAAATGTGATTTGAATCAAGTTGCCAAATGTTTCTGCAAGTTTGAAAGGTGGGCTTTGATTCACTTTTACTTGGTCTTGCAAGGGGTGAAAATAAATGGAAAAGTTTCTCTTTGAAATCTTGGACTAGAGACACTCAAAGTGGCCTAGTGAGGAAGATTGGCAAAAATGACCATTTGCTTTATTTGGCTTGTTTTTTATTTTCTCTTGATTTGTTTCTGCTTGGAAATGTTTTAGATGATGTTGATTTCACCTTTAAACCATTCCTTGCTATTTAGATCAATCACACAAGTCCATTCATTTATTTATACAATCATCACATACACACATGCATTCATAACGATTTGAATTAACAAAAGTTTTTGTTAACCCCAATTTTGGTGATTGGAATTTGATAATCATTGTTCAACATTTTTTGGATATTACAATGTTCCAGGATTTGTAACGACCAAATATACAGCGGGAATATTTATTCCAACCGTCTAGTTATCGAAAAAATTCTCAAAACTTGGGGCTCGGATACAAATGGTTTGATGACCAACTATACGGCAGGACCGTTTGGTCCGGCCATATAGTTGTGGCCATATAGTTTTGAACTGGTGTTAGGAAAACCCTAACCCTTGCCGCCTCCCCAACTATACGGCGGGAGCTACTTAACCCGGCCGTATATCTCCCGCCGTATAGTTTACCACGACCACTGAAACGGGTTGGGGCAGGATAGGATTCTACCTCCCACCATTATTTCTCTCAAAATCTCTTTCCAAACCTATCAAAAACACCCTAGAACTCTCGATTTTTCCCGGATTTCATTCGTTTGAGTGGAGGAATCAACATATCGGTATGTTTCTCTCCCTATCCATGCTTTATTTTTATAATTCCTTGGTTGAAATCTTAACATTGAATTAGTGGATGAACACAAGCTTGATTGATTTTCTCTTTTAATTTCTCACGTTAGGATTGAATTCCTCCACGCAGAATCGTTCATATATCATGTAGAAACTATATTCCTAAGGTTTTATGTTGAAATTTCTCAGTGCATCAAGATGAACAAACTCAGTGGATTTTTCTCAAGAGAAAGTGCCAACATGGTGAATGCTCGGGGCTCCGGGACGATCTCAACAACAAGTATGCTATTGTTTTGGCAAGGAAGGTGCTGCCCACATGATGCGCCAATGACAACTTTATCAACTCAGCAGGGTTGAGGGCGGACATCGACCACTTGTGTGCGAAGGCAGGGCTATCCAACCTCGCCTATGCAAGCCACCACACCTACACCGATCTCACTCATGAGTTCCTCGCCTCCTTCTACGACGACTACAAGGAGAAAGGTAACGCATGCACGGTGGGTTTCACCATAAACCAACGGCCATATCAAATTACTTTTCAACAATTTTGTGAAGCTTATGGATTCCCTCAAAAAGGGAAATCAACTGTTACTAACGTATATAGCGTCTCAAGTGGAGCAACTTGGGAGGTTATTTCTGTTAATGGTGGCAGGGACTTCTACCAGAAGAGGATGTCCACCATTCAGAACCCAACCATTCGTTTCTTTGCTTTGTTTCTTGCTAATACTTTTTTAGGAAGAGGAGATACTGTCTCTGTGGCCAGTGTAGACATGGCCATGATCACCAAGGCACTCTTCCCTAATACACCGTAGAGTCCCACTCCTGCAGGTCTATTTCTCCATCACCACCGCCACCAGAGCAACAAAAAGAAAGGTGATATTCGCATCGGTGGACTGGTAACCCACCTAGTCCAAGCTCTTGGAATTGCAATTCCTATTGTGCAACCTGTTGATGGCTCCATACTTATGAATGTGAAATATATAACTACATGTGGCTTCCTCGGTGTTTACCGAGCTAACAGGATGCTTCAAGCCTATAAATTTGGTTATCTTGATGTTGCGCAGGATGATCAGGTGCCATTGCCTTGCCCGCAAGCCTTTGAGGTCCAAGGGAGGGACCACTGGATCCTCACCAAGGTTCAAGTGACTGAGATCATGGCGGAACTCTATCTTAACTCCGAGGAAGAGGAAGGAGGAGAGCAGCATGATGAGCAGGAGAAGCATCAGGAGCAGGAGTGCAACCCTACTTGGGAGGAATAGCAGCAGCAGGAGGAACAACCTTGGGACCAATGGCCCTATCAGCAGCAACAACAGTAGGGGTTCAACAATGTCACCTATCAAGAATTTCTGCAGCTCAACCAGCGTGTTGGGGATATCGACCAGACTTTGCATGGAGTGAGTAAAGATGTGAGTGCCTTAACTCACAACTTTAGTCACTTCATTACCCACTTCCCCGACTACTATCAGCAGCAACCGTACCCACCGCCGAACGATGGTAACAACTAAGCATGGCAACAGCCTAAGCTTGGGGGAGGTTTGAAAACCTCCAAACTTGCATTCATATTTTTATTTCATCTATTGATTTATTTTATTTTCCAAGAATTGTGTGTTTACTTTTAGTTTGCATTCTTAAACCAAAAAAACAAAAAAATAGATGTAACCTTTATTTGCAAATTTTTTTGTTTGTCTTTCTCAGAGATTGCTCAATTTCAGGTGACTTGGCAATAGGAAAATATAGAGGATTCGACTCAAGTATGAGAACGAAGCAAGCAAGAGAAGGTAACACATTCTTTTCATCACCTCTCCTGCAACTTTAAATTGATCCTACAATTATTTACTCGCTTGCACTTGAGTCACTCCCCACCTAGCTTGTTATCCTATAAATTAGATTCCCTTGCTAGTGTCCTCTTTTAGCTTTGCAATAATGAGAAATGAACTTGGTTGAAATATTTCCGATATTTTTACAACAAGGAAAAGCATCCAAGAGATGACTTGAGTCCATGTTTAGCCCAAAGGATTTGATTTTAGAAACTACTCAAACCCATTGAGCTTAATGTAAATGGAGTCGATAGCACCCTTGAATGAAATTGTCTGATAAAATGGATGCTTCGAAGTAGTAGAGATTATGCCACTGCTTTTTCTAATAATTATAGTATGATATTGCTTTACACATGTCACTACAACACTGTCATACTCCATGGGGAACTATTAACTTCGCTAGGACCTAAATATGGGAAACCATTTGATTTTGGCTATTGAGTTATGTAAATGTCTATTGTAGTAATGTTATGACGGGTAAAAAAATTAGTCTCCTCGTGGTTTTACGTTCCAAATGAAGTTGTAGTACTCCTCTGACCCACTATTTCTCAACATCTATCTATTGGAATGGTCACGAGTGCGCAACACAGTTCCAATTAATATGTTAAAAATAGTGGCATGATTTCACTATAAAAGAGTTGAAGTTTTTGAAAAACAAGGAAAGGAAAAAAGGTGCTTTGAGAGTCTTGAAATTTTGATGTGGGAGTAGATGAGTTGTTCTTAAATTAAATGTTCTTGGTGCCAACTTGAGTACTCTTAATTGATTAATGTAAAAAGAGCAAAAAGTTTTCATCTCTCAATAAGAGAGAAACCAAAAAGATTTGTTTCACTTTCCTAGCTAAATTTTTGACACTCGCTCGGGCATATGGTTTATTTGCTAGCAAGATATACATGGTTAGGAAGTGAACTCAGTGCAATCTTGTGAATATTTTTATGATCATGTCTAAGATTGAAGGAATTTTTAAGAAAAGAATTTGACACCAATTCGAGCTTGTAAGTTCTTCTATTTAAGTCTCGAATATCAGCTATCCTTTCTTATTTCCTTGTCACTCGAGGGCGAGAAACATCTAAGCTTCGGGGAGTTGATAGTTTGGAGATTCGACACATTTTTGATGGTTTCTATCGATGGTTTTTGTTTGGATTTGATGGTTTTCTAGCTTTACCTAATGCTAATACTTCGGTAGCAAAGAAAACTTGGTTTTTAATGTGTGTTTTAGGTTCTGAACATCAAGAGAGGGATTTAACAGCAAAAACACAATATTCAGACAAAAACAAGCAAATCTCTTTTTGGAGGCAATCGAGGGGATTTTTCTGGCCATATAGTTCCTGCCATATAGCTGCCATCTCCTTCGTCTTATTAAAAGGCACAACTTCCGTGTAGAGGCAAAAGGAGAAACAGAACACACGAGCCGGCATCCCATCCAGAAGGGAGAAAGAAGGGATCCGGAAAAGTAGGGGAATACGTTCTTCATCTCGCTCCATGATCTTCGATCTCCTAGCCATCACACCTCCATAGGCATTACTTGTACTTGAGAGAGAGAGAGAGATCTCCACCTTGCAATTACTTGTTGGATTTATTTCTATTCCTTATTATGGATCTCCACGGTAATATCAAAAAGAACTCCCTTTATTTAATTATATCGATGATGCTTTCTTCTCTAATGTGTGAGTAAGTTCCCTTGGGCGTGGGACATATAGGGGATTGGTGAGATGTGATGTGCCTATATAATTTTCATTAAGTTTGTGGTTGATTTTAATTACTCTATTATGTGTGGTTGACTATTTGTGGGATGCTTAATGCCTATTTTCTAATTAAGGGCCCAGACAACATGATGCTTTGTTCCACATAGATAGAATCATGTTTGCTAGCAGACCGGCGACCCCCGAGTGACACGGGGATATCAATGGGAAACTAGTTTGACTCGAGGATCATGAGGAACCACCGAGCTTATTGCATTAGTCTAATCCAAGGTGCTTAATTACTAAGCAACCTGATGGATCTTAATCGTCTAGTGAGTGACCATGGTTGTGGTAAACAGGCTAGTAGGATTATTAAAGTTGGGATGTAATATACCAAGAGGAGTTACCGCTAATCATGGGTTGCTTCCCTACACACATACTTATAAGATTATAATTGTTACACTTATCATTCATCCACGTGGCACATTCACTATCACCATGAACTGAATTTCCCAGCGCCTACTTCGTCATCTACAGAAAATAACAAACAAATCATACTTTACTTTTATGCTTGTTTTCTAAAGTTTACATTTTATTTTTATTTAAATACAATCCTTTAATCCAAATTCTATTATTATTTCAACGCTTGCAGTTAATTCACTTGAAGACCTGTGACAACTTCGGGTGTGACAGAGACTTCACCAATAAACACTTACATTTGGGATCCCTGTGGGATCGACATCTTAACTTCGAAACTAGCTACAAACAATCTATGCCCTTGCAGACATCAATGGTGAGTCATTGGCGAGCTCCTGAAATAGAAAAATAGGTCATGAAGTTGTTCATTTGTTAGGGCAAGTCGACGCGTCGGGTGAATTGGCGTCAGCTGGGGTCGGGCGTCAAACTGAATAGCAGACCTGGAGGCCGCCATGCCATTGATGATAAAGTCATGAAGTAGGTGTAGGCAAGTACGGGAGGGCGAGATCGCGATGGCGAGTCCTCGAGCGTGGCGAGTACATGAGGGCGAGATTGCAATGGCGAGTCCCCGAGCGTGGAGAGTATGCGAGCGAGAGTCCGCGGTGGAGAGTCCCGAGCGTGTTGAGTACGCGAGGGAGAATCCGCGGTGGCGAGTACCTAGCGTGTTACGCGAGAGCGAGTCCGTGGTGGTGAGTCCCGGAGCTGTGGAGTACGCGAGGGCGAGTCCCCGAGCGTGTCGAGTACACGAGGGCGAGTCTGTGGTGGCGAGTCCTCAAGCATGTGAAGTATGCAAGGGCGAGTCCGTGGTGGCGAGTCCCTGAGCGTGTGAGAGACACGAGGGCGAATCCGCGGTGGGGAGTCCCCGCGCGTGTCGAGTATGAGAGGGCGAGTCCGTGGTGGAGAGTCCCCGAGCATGTCGAGTATGCAAGGGCGAGTCTGCGGTGGCAAGTCCCTGAGGCCGAGTACGCGGTGACGAGTCTCCGAGCGTGTCGAGTACGCGAGGGCGAGTCCGCGGTGGCGAGTCCCCGAGCGTGTCGAGTACGAGAGGGCGAGTCCACGGTGGCGAGTCCTCGAGAGTTTCGAGTACGCGAGGGTGAGTCCCCGAGCGTGTCGAGTAGGTGAGGGCGAGTCCATGGTGGTGAGTCCCCGAGCGTGTCGAGTACCCAGGGGTGAGTCCGCGGCGGCGAGTCCCCGGGTGTGTCGAGTAAGCGAGGGAGAGTCCGCGGTAGCGACTCCCCAATCATGTCAAGTACGTGAGGGCGAGTCCGTGGTGGCGAGTCTCCGAGCATGTCGAGTACGCAAGGGTGGGTCTGCGGTGGCGGAACCACGCATACATGCAGTATGCCTAGGAGTAGTCCCCGAGGCTCGAGTTTGCTTGTAGAGGCGAATTTATGCTCTATAGAGATGCATATTCTGAAAATAGTAGTGGTTGTTCCGAGCATGACGAGTCCGTGTTTATCGAGTTTGCATGGGGAGAGTTCACGGTGATTGCGAGTCCGCGAGGGGAGAGTCCCTCGAGTGTGGAGAGTCCGCGATGATGTTGATTGCGTTGTTTTTGTTAGTGAGTCTCTCGTCTTGGCCCGGGGGGTAGTCGCATGGCGCCTCTAAAAACGGCTCTCGGCTGGGCGTTTTTCCTGAACGATCGAAGGCTCGGTTTACGAGTACTTGTCCGCAGTACTTGGCCATGCGAGTCGCACTGTCTAAGGTTGAGGAGGATGCTGTTTGTGTATCACAACCATTTTTCTTGGCCCGTAAGGCCATTCGAGAAAGGCGAGTCCAATGATGGCTCTCGGTTAGTGTTTTTCGTGGATGATCCGAGGCTCAGTTTGTGAGTCCTCATCCGCACTACTTGTCCATTGCAAGTTGCACTTTCAAAGGTTGACAAATGTGAATTGATTTTTCCCGAGGGAAGAGACACCTAGAGGTGAGTCCATGAAGCGTGGCATGCAACCCTCTATGGCGACTCGGACGATGAAGGTCCCTTAGTAGGGGCGGCGTACGCATTTGATCTAGCGGACGGAGTCACATGACGTTTAGCCAGAAAATGTCGACGCGGCGGACAAGGAGTCGACACGACGGAAGTATGGTCACGCTTTGGCGAACTCGATGCGGCGGACACGGAGTCGACGCATCGGTCGTATGGTCGCGCTTTGGCAAAGTCGACGCCGTGGACACGGGGTCGACACGGTGGACTTATGGTCGCGCTTTGCCGAAGTCGACGCGGCAGGCACGGGGTCGACGCGGCGGAAGTATGATCGCGCTTTGGCGAAGTCGATGCAGCGGACACGAGTTCGATGCACTGGATGGGGATCGCGCTTGGACGAAGTCGATGACGGCGAGGCAGGAAGGGCGATGTCGCGTTGTTGATCCCACGGCAGGTGAGTCCGTGCTGGGCGAGTCCCCGAGCGTGTAAAGTATGTGAGGGAGAGTCCACGGTGGCGAGTCCCCGAGCGTGTGGAGTACGCGTGGGTGAGTCCGTGATGATAAGTCCGTGGCAGGCAAGTCGCCGAAAGAGGCGGGCGACTCCACGAAGGCAAGGGGAGTCCGTGAGGGGCAAGCGACTAAGTTGGCTTCTTCAAGGCTCCATTGATTCAGAAGTGATGTCATGCATATACAAATAAACAACATGCACTTGATGATTAGATCAAATAATAATTTTTCAAAAAAATAACGAGTAAGAGAGAAACGTATGTGATTGTCACGTCAGTCTTGGCCACTGCTTGAGCTTCTTGGGTAGGATACTTTAGCTTTGATACGCTTCTTTAGTTGAAGTAGTACTATCAATATGACACATGCAAAGGAATTAGATCGAAGTTAAATAATGAAGTAATAATTAAGAAGAGAGGCATGCAAAAGAATTAGATCGAAGTTAAATAATTAAGTAACAATTAAGGAGAGAGAGATGGAGATGGGATGGAATAGAATTCCCCTGAGGTGTGACTGCATGGACTTTTCCATGCCAACTCGCTGGTGTCTTCTGATGTACATGCGGTTTATTATTGCTTCGGCGTTAGTACATCAGACATATCTTCTCGGTATATGTGGCACCGTATTGATCAATAGCCTGGCGTCAAGGCCAATTGGATTTATGTGACAAGAAGAAAGACTCTCCAATCCATGAGGCTAAGTTCCATCTCATCCCCATGGCATAGCTCCCCGTCATGTGATGCATAAAATCAATAAACGTGTAAGGATTAGATTGATAACACAATAAATAACTTGCATAGAAATCGATGCAAAGAGAAGGATTAGATTAAATAGGAAAGAAAACCCAGCGCAGTTGCATGTGATCGGGCGTACCTCTCTCGAGGTCTGATCTGACTCGATCGCAACTATATCTTGATGAGACCATGCCCATGTGCGCATGGAAAACCAGACGTCGTGCTGATTGCATGCGCGAGGCTGTTGCCTGAAGTATATAGGCTCTCTGATTCGATCTACGTACCTACATCATTGACATGCCATCTTGCCGTCGGCGACTGTGAGGGATCCCGTCCAGATTATCACCTCCAAGAACCGCTTGCCCCATGGTGGGCGTCAACTGTCGTGGTATTGGCACGGCAGATGCTACTGGGGGTAGCTTATGTACAGGAGGCAAGGCGACGTAGGAGAATCCGAGACCGAGATTGGCATATAATGTACCCAAGTTCACGTTCCCTCAGTGGAGGATCGCTACGTCCTGCTATCAATCCAGTATATGTTCATAGATTTGTTTACAATGGAGTCGCTGTAGGCAGAGGAAGAGACTAGATCTAATCTTATGTGAGAGATTTCCCCCCAAAGGGTGCCCTTGGTGGCTTTATATACGCAGCCAGTTAGGGTTTACAAGTGCACTAATGTGATTTGTATTGGAGTAGCCGTCTTGGGCCTTTATATACGCAGCCAGTATGTGCCAGCCGCCGTATTTGGCGAGTCGATCCGCCTTGGGCTATGCTTCAATCGGCTCGATACTAGCTAAAGAATCCACTTCGTGGGTATATGCCAATTGGTATTCCCCCATGAATATCGATATCGAGATTAGCACCATTGAAGGTCGAGATCAACACCATCGAAAAGAAGTCATGGATCATTGACGAACAAGTCCATCTGATGAACCTAAAGATTTATATCTGAGTATCAACAAACAAGGCAAGCATAGCCCCACACATGATATAATCCTATGATTTAAAAGTATTTCGATTCTTTCCATATGCATATGATTCCAAATTCTTTTATTGATAGATAAAGTAATCCTATCCGATGCATGTTCCGTTTGTAGCCTATATTCCCTGATCCCCTACTCCTAGCGTAACTAGGGTTTGGCTTGTGAAGTGTTGTAGAGTTGTTATATCTGTTGTGCTTAGCCATGCTTAGTTGTTACCACTAGGCCATCTGGTTGATGAATCAGAGCTGCGAATGAACCTAGTTTGACAGGATGATGTGGTATGATCAAACATACAAATTGAACATGCTAAGGCTTGTATGGGAGTCCATGGTGGGTTATGGTTTTTGTAGTCCCATACTTGCCACTACTAGGACATGAGTTCTTGCCTCTTGAACCAAGACGAGCATATAGCCACACGGGGAATTGGAAACCCCCTCGGCCAACTAACTTTCCTAGTAGACTCCATGAGGCCCATAGTTCATACGTTCCATTCGACATATGCATTCTGGTTGTTCTCGAAGGAGGTGCATTCATAACAGGCACATAAGCATGGCAGGGAACATGAGAGGCACGACTGCTGTAATCTCGAACCATGTTCACATCTCTAGGTACCGGCTTCGGGACTCAACCCATTAAGGCGCTAACTCCTTAGTGTGTGACTCATGGTCTCGGTGAAATAAATGTAAAGTTCATGGTTAACCACTCTCTGCCAGCCTTCAAAGGAAGAGGGCTTATAGCTTGGCTTTAAGAATCGGTTGGTACGTGTGGGTAAAGTTGTACAATACTGCAGGGTATTATTCTTTTCGAAAAGTCATGTCCGCGGTTATGGACGACTTGGGAACGGACGTGATGATCATAGAGAACTTGAACCTATTTGTAAAACTTGGCAAGATAAGTAAGTGTGATTAAGGATGCTTCCTCAGGGATCAATGGGGTGATCCTAGTTGGTAGGTTCAGCTGATAAAGATTCGGTGGATATCAAAAGATGATCAAAGCTAGAGATATCACTTTCTTATTGCTTTTTAAAATTACCAGATTAGTCGAGCTTCTATTCCTCCCTCTTTTATAAACAAAGAGAGCTTTACGCAAAGTAACCCCACCAGCCATAAGTCTTGCGGAGTACACCCTATACTCACCCGTTGATTCATTGATACTTTTGTTATAGAGTAAGTGTTAACATAGAATAAGAGATTTTTACGGCAATGATATTGACGAGTAGCTGGGGTTCCTAGTCGGCAGTCTTAGATCTATGGAATGGGACATCATCATTAAGATTGAGGCCTCTTAGGACATTTGTTAAGTTTGCAATACTTAATAGCATAATTTGTCTTCCGTTTTTTGATGTTTGTGGTTAGTAACCTCTGCTTGTAACATTTTTGTTCTTTGCTTAGTTATGAGCTTGCTGTAATAACTTATGTGTCGTAGAGTGTAATACCTCAGTCACTACGCTCTAAGCAACAAGCCAGGATGAACCCAAAGTGCATAACGTGGTACTACCGCGGAGGCCCAAAGGCCACCCACGTGCAAGACCGTCTAGGCGGAGAAGGGCACGGTACCAGCCACTAACCTATCCACTTTGCAAGAACATCGTATCAAGTGCGAGCGGCGTAATCAATAGGCATATGAACAAAACATACACAGGTGTGTATGTCAGCGGCATACAAGAGTACATCAGAGCCAAACCATCTAAAAGAAATACAAATATTCGACGCCATACGGCAAGATCCAAAATACTAGATAGTTCTAATAGTTTAGGATATATCCTCATACATCACACATTGAGTATCAAGCGGAAGCGGAAGACAATACCTGAGTATGAATAAGAAGCAAATTGGCATAAGATGCCCTGAAAATAAGCACATCCTGCCCACAGATCGCACATATCTCCATCCCTGCAATCTCTATACCAAACGGTCATGGTCACCATCATCGGTCTCCTTGACCCAGTAGCCTTCCTGTGGAGATACTTGTCCATCTAAACCAATATTTTATGGTCTGAGACGCTAAGAGACTCAGCAAGTATTTATGCATATAAAGGAAACAACCTGAGGGTGACGCAATTCCAGTGAAAGTAAAGCCTAGCAGTTCTATAGAGACACGCTACCACATCAGCCTAACCAATGATTGACGGATGCTCGTCAATTAATCAATAGTTAATTAAGCAACATATATATATCGACATAAATAAACATCGCTCTCCCACCAACCCGTTCCCCAACGATAAGGCAGAAGAACATCCCATCCGTTGGTAGTTTTATTAATCATTCCATGAATATTGCACTATTACTAGTCAAGGTTTAGTCAATTTAAAAGTAGTACTTTAGTTATGCTTATCTCTGATCGAGAAACTGTTCTTCAAGTCGTCCATAACCATGGACGCGGCTTTCAGAAAGGTTTACCCTGCATGGGTGCACAAATAGCAACACACACAAGATCAACCTCAGAAAAACAAATGAAAACCCAACGAGGCATCACGACAAAGCATTTGGAAGATTCATAATTGATTTCAGGGGGCCATGCCGCTAAGCTACCCGCTACGAAGTTGGCCAGCTTTGCAATGGACCGAGGGGTTTCCGAGAAAGGGTGTAAACGATTGGGAACCCGAAAGTGTAACTGGGCTTGTCGATACTGTGAAATTGTGCCGCGAACCTAAATAGTACAGTAGTAAACGCTCCTCGAGCAACATTAGTAAATAAGCAGTAAACATGGCATAAGTATAGTATAGTAATAACACCCCAAACTAGTTTGTGACCCCAAGAAATTAAGTATGACTCAAGCTAGGACTAAGGGGATTCATGGTCCCACATGCGTATAGCGCGATATTCTAGGAACAAGAATCAAGTACTCGAGGTCCTATGGGACACAAGTGAGCATAAAGAACCAAATAGCAGATATTTCCCACCGGTGCCTCTTTCATTAGTTATCCCATTACTACTCAATTCAGTTGTTTAGGTAGTTCATATTCAAATACACTCACAAACCCTACACATGCAATTCTACGACTCGCATGGCTCAAACAACTCCTATAGTAATGGCTCATCGGATGGAGGGAACAAGCTTCGGCGGGGTTTAAAAGTAAAGGCTATGCAATACTTGGGATTCAACTTTATTCAGATCGCGGCATATGATGCAAGAATAAGATAGATACAATAGGTGCTCTATGTAGTGCAAGCATGGGGAAATTCTTTCCTGTTAGTTTAGTTGCAGAATAAGATCGATCCGAGTAATACTCCTGAGGCTCCTAATATTCTCGTTGCTCAACGTCTATCCTGATAAAAAACAAACACACAATGGGTAATGCGAGTACAATTATTGTAATGGGTTTGGCGGGCTGTAATGCGAGTACAACTAACACGGACTGGCGTTTTTTTCAGCATAATTACCTTGGTGTCTTGTTTTTGTGCAGAAAATGAACTATTAGGAAAATCCCGAAAAATATGCCAAAAATTATATTTCACCAGAAGATCCACGGAGCCAGAAGACGAAACTGAGTGGAGGCCTGGGGGGCCCACACCCCTGCCAGGCGCGGGTGGGCCCTGCCCCGCGCCTAGGGGGTGCGGCCACCCCAGGCACCCCCTCGGGCTCCCTCTGCGCCTATAAGTTGCCCGTTAACCTAAAAACTGGGGACAGGGGTCGACATTTTTCTAGAAAGAGTTCCGCTCCGCTGCCACCATCAGAAACCAAGATTCAGATCCAGAAACTCTGTTCTGGCACCCTGCGAGGACAAGGAATTTGGAGAGGATCACCGCCATCGTTATCACCAACGCTTCTCCATCAAACATCAATGTTTCCCTCATACATGAGTGAGTAATCCCCCGCTATAGGCTATGGGGATGGTAGGGATTGGATGAGTTCTATCTTGTAATCGAATAAGATTGTTAGGGCATAGTGCCTAGTATCTCTATTAATGCTATTTGACTTTGTTGAAACTTGTTGTGCTTAGTGCTTGTCACTAGGGCCCGAGTGCCATGATCTCAGATCTGAACTTATTATTGAATCATTATGATAGTATTGTTTGTGATCTTATCTGCAGTTGTGTACATATATCATTGTCCGGATCCAAAGGCCCCTAAGTGACAGTAATTGGGACAACCGGAGGGGATGGCTGTGACGTGAGGATCACGTGTGTTCACAGAGTGTTAATGCTTTGCTCCGGTGCTCTATTAAAAGGAGCACCTTAATTGCCAGTAGTTCCCTAGAGGCTGGACAAAAGATGGTGTGCAAGTTCTCATTGCGAGCACGTATGACTATATATAGAGCACATGCCTAGGATTGTTTAGTACTTGGATGCTTGTTATTATTTATCTTCAATGCCCTAGATGTTGAAGTTACATGTTTAGACTCGTCCATGCAACGCCCGCCCATCCATCGCTTTGCCTACCGCACTCGAATCCCACTTTTTACTGTTACTGTTACTATTGCTCTTGTTCTACTGTTACTGTTGCTTTGTTGTTGTTGGCAAATAGCCCTTATCTAGTGTTTTGGTTAACTATGACATCGAAGCTAGAGAACAGACTAATGTTTCTATTACCTTTTCTACAGGTGAGAGTCCGCAGGTTGGTGGTGATAGGTGATGGGTGACCCCCCATTCGTTTCTTTATGGAGAGCTGGTGGTGTTACTTATTATTTTCTCTTATTTACTCTTGAGTCAAATAGGAAACACCGCACTTTTAAGAGGGGTGATCTTGATGCGCTCTTTGGGGTTGTTCTACACCAAATATACTTCTCATCATCCACCACCACACACCCATTCAAAGAGAGAGATAAAATAGCCTTGAAAAATCAGTCAAAAGGGGTTATTGTGAAATCAGCAAAAGCGCCGGCGGCGCTGGTGCTGTCGCCGGAATTTCGGGTCGCCGCCGGAAATTCTCGGTGTACACCGATATGGCTTACTGCATGGCCTTTCGGTTTTTCGCCGAGAATTTCAGTCGCCGAAAAATTCGGTAATGTCGTCGATCCTTTGGAGCTGTCCGGAAATTCGTGAGCAACTCGGTCCGACCGGACTTATTGTCGGTTCTGTCGCAGGAACCACCAAACGGCTCTTTTTTCCCTCATACTATATATACCCCTTTCTTCTCCACTGTGAGGTTAGGCATCTGAGCAAACATTTGATTTCTTTAAGCTCTCTCTCTCCCCCATTGTTGAAACACAAAAGCTTGAGGATCTCCCATTCTACCCAACCAAATCCAAATCCCTTTGGTAGAAAGGAAGAGGAGCTCCCGATCTACGTTTCCACCAAGCCAAAGTTGATTCCCCCTTGAGTTCATCGACTTAGCTTGTTACTCTTTGGGTTGTGGGAAACTCTAGGCAGCTAGGGTTGCCCGGAGGATTTCGGCTTGTGATTTCCTCCGTGGAAAGTTTCTGAGGGTTTGGAGACTACCTTAAAAGTCTACCACGAGTAAGTGAGCTATTCCTTCGTGGGATAGGCTCGGAGAAGAAGGTGAGCCTTTGTGGCGCGTGAGGAATCCTTTGTGGAACCTCACACCTCTCCAAAGTGACGTAGCCCCCTTCCCGAAGGTGGTGAATGTTGGGGATATGCTATATGGGTATCCTCATAGCATGTCTCTTATCCGACTAACCCGGGTGGCCCATAGTCGGTAGCATGGCCTCTGACCTCTGGGCGCCCGATTAGGTGGATCGGAAGGAGGCTCATGCCGGATAAAGGAAGGCTACGATGGAGTCATCAGCGTACCCGGAGCCTTGGAGTGCAAGATACACAAGACTAGTAATAGACGGTGTAGAACTCTGTAACATGTCCGGCTAGGACTTTTCCCTGTAACCCTAGGACCTGACGACTATATAAGCCGGGCCTATGGGAGCCTTTAGGGCACAACAAAGTATCGTTTTACACACACCACGCACAACGAACCTAATCTCTGTAACTCGGCGTATTGCCATTATAGCGATTTATAGTAGGAGTAGGATTCCGCAACTGTTGTGGGATCTGAACCTGGGTAAGCTGTGTTACCTCATACCCGTCAACCGTCCGCCTTACCCCACGTCTCTAAACACGCACTGTGAGGACCCCTCCATGGCGTACTCGTCGGCAATACCACGACAGTTGGCGCCCACCGTGGGGCAAGAGGCGCTTCAGGCTCTTCAACGGGTGAGGACCAAGATCTTCGCGGGAATCGGTGAAACCGTAGCCATCGGTCGTGTTCTCTTCTCCGGCAACGTTCCAATCATCCCCCTCGACGAGTTCTGGATCCCGGCGAAGACGAACCCTAGGCGGTGTTCGATCGTTCCTATCAGAGACATCCACCTCTTCATCGGCGAAACCGACTCGGGCACTAGTTCACTGGGAGTCGGAGGAGCATCAAGACCCGCACGGACCGCCTACAGGCAGGATACATTTGCGGAAGGATCGATGTCGGATCTCTCCTCGGAGTTTGCCGGCAAAGATCGGAAAAATTCAAAACCCACCCAAACCGCCCCTGTGCAGGATATAAAGGTGGAAGATCGCTGCAAATCCGCCAGCTTTGCCCGTGCGTCTGGACAGCAGAGATCCAAGTTTGTCGGCGTGGTTACCATCTTCGATCTGGCGCGCTGCGTTCAGAGAGAGGGCGAAAACCCCCACGACTACCTCGCCAGGTGGCTCCGTCTACGGGCCGACCTGGTCAATTACCCCAATGATGATGCCATCTATCACTTTGTGGAAGGACTGGACCACGGCACGCTTCTCCGACATTCTCTAAGACGGCAACAGGCGTCAGGACGCCTTACCTTCGAAGGCATGGTGAACACCGTCAACAACTACGCGGAGGCTGAAGCGGCAGCTCAGACAGCGCTTGCGCTCATTGACGGAGCACCTCCGATTCAGCCACCACCACCGCCTCCGGCCGCCATCGTCGCAGCAGCACCGCCACCTCTAGTCATCGTCGATGCCGTTGCACCTCCACCTCCCGTCATCGAGGAAGTCCTGGCACCCTCCGACTCTGTCATTGATGCACTTTATGCTGATTTCAGTGCAGATTCCAAGGAAATAGACTTCGGTCCAGAAGAGCTGGACTCCGCCATGCAGGAGATGGAGTAGGAGTACTCGCGCGACGAACAAGCTAATAACACCATCATGTCCCGAGGGGTGTTCGTCACCATTGGGACAGCGATGGATGAAGACCAACCCGGGCAAGCTCCGCCTACGACACTGGATAAGGGGAAGGGGCCACTTATTGCTGCTGACGATGATCGCGCAAGAGTCATGCCCCCTCCGCCTAAACCAGTGCAGCAGCCGCAGGAACTCGGCACCGGTCCGAGCAACAACAACACCGCAAACTTGCCGCCCCCAGCATCTACGTTGGCAGCAGCACATGTTACCCCAGCTGATAGGGTGATGTACGGCAACCTCCTCGTCGAGCCACTAACTGTTGATCATATCTGGAACGTAACTCAGCTTGACGAGAAGCGCCAGCAACTACTGGAGGAAGTGCAAGCCATCGCGGAGCAAGGCGCTAAACTAGATCGAGATCTGGTCAACGCGCATAAGTCCATAGAGAAAGCAAGAGCAATGGAGGCCGAGTACAAGACTCTGCTGCAGTAGCAGAAGGCTAAGAAAGCTCCGGCTCGCGTTATGAACGACCCTGGTGTACGGCGCAACCTAGGATGGGCTCCCTCGAAGCCGGCACAGGCCAAGCCATACATTGACAGTGAAGGCAAGCAGGTGATGCCCACCCCACTCCTCAACCTCGCCGTCGCCAAGACCCTTCTGGAGCAGGATAGATCACCTGAGGCAGTGGAACAGGTCTATGACCTAGTGGCCAAGGCGGTAAAGCAGCAGGAAAAGGCCACCTCTCAGAGGCTTGAGTCTGACCCAGTGCTATGCCGATCTAGCCAATACAAACCGCCAAGGGACAGATCTCCTCAGGATGTCGGATCACGGACGGGTTCATCAGAACGAAGACGGAGGGATGCGTGCAACAGGAAGGATGCTATCCCCATATCCTCCGACCATGGAGAAATATCCCAACCTCGCCTCCCATCGCCACCGCCCCGATCCCCCCGACGTCACGAAGACTACAAGGCTCACCATCATATGGATATGCCCCCACCAAAGCAGTGTGGCATCGTCATCCACGACAACGTGGAGCAGACCCGTCATGAAGGAAAGCACAACGAAGGACATAAGAGCAGGTCGTGCCATGACCCTCCGCGCCCGACAAGCAACTGTGTCAGGCGTGAGGCGTCGCAGGAGGGTAACAGCAAGAAGGCTAACCCACCGCCACCTCCGCCTCCGTTGCCGCCAAGAAGTCACCATGGCAGAGGAGGCGCAGCCCATCCCCTGTTGACAAAAAGAAGAAGAACCCGGAGCCATACGATGCACGTTCGCGGATCGATAAGATCCATGAGGCCCAGGAAGTACCATACCTGGGACCACGTTGCTTTGGACCTGCAATACGGACCGCAACTTACCCCAAAGGTTTCCGGATTGACAAGACCATCAAGCCCTATGACGGCACCGCCAAGCCTGCCACATGGTTGCAGGACTACGGCAACACGGTGGAAATTGCCGGAGGCAACCACAACGTTGCCGTCAAGTACCTCCCGTTAATGTTGGCGGGCACGGCCCCTCAATGGATCGACGACTTGCCGGAGAAATCTATCTACAACTGGTTGGACATGCCAGAAGCGTTCACCAAAAACTTTGAGGGTACATACAAGCGTCCCTGCACTGTGGGCGATCTATGATGCGTGCAAGAGAAAGACGAGACATCTCGCGCCTACCTCTCCCGCTGGCTGGATATGAAGAATTCCTGCGCAGGAGTGCACGCCCAGACCGCCATGGCCGCCTTCATCGATGGGTTGGAAAGAGGTACGTTACTCCGACATAAGGTAAAGCGCTTGCAGGACAACCACCAGCTGGACCTGAATCAGATGATTCAGTTAGCCAGTGAGTTCGCAGCTGCCGACGATGATGCTCGTGGCTCTTTGCCGGCAACGGCCGTTCCAACTCAAGCTCGGAGGAACAACAGTACAAAAAGGAAGACCGCTCCAGAAGAAAAGCAATCTACCGACATGGTCGCTATGACTTTTGCAGGACGAGGAGAAGGCGGACAACATGGCCGAGGAAGGGGAGCAGGCCCGCGATATGCCGTGCCTCGTACACCTCGACGCCAACGGAAAGGCCACCCATACCAATCGACACTGCAAGTTCGTCAACGACAGTTGGCGCCCACCGTGGGGCAAGAGGCGCTTCAGGCTCTTCAATGTGCGAGGACCAAGATCTTCGCGGGAATCGGCGAAACCGTAGCCATCGGTCGCGTTCTCTTCTCCGGCAACGTTCCGATCGTCCCCTCGACGAGTTCTGGATCCCGGCGAAGACGAACCCTACGCGTTGTTCGATCGTCCCTATAGGAGACATCCACCTCTTCATCGGCGAAACCGACTCGGGCACTAGTTCCCTGGAAGTCGGAGGAGCATAAAGATCCGCACGGACCGCCTACGGGCAGGATACGTTTGCGGAAGGATCGATGTCGGATCTCTTCTCGGAGTTTGCCGGCAAAGATCGGAAAAATTCAAAACCCACCCAAACCGCCCCTGTGCAGGATATAAAGGTGGAAGATCGCTGCAAATCCGCCGGCTTCGCCCGTGTGTCTGGACAGCAGAGATCCAAGTTCGTCAGTGTGGTTACCATTTTCGATACTAGGTGGCTTTCTTCTTTTCCGCCTCTAGGGTGGCAGTACTCTTTTTGGATGCTCCACCCTCCGTCTTTGTTTTCTTGCCTCCGTCGACAGCGTCATAGGTGGAGCTCTTCCGCTTTCGCACCAACGGGGCGTCATCGTCGGACACGACCGTGACTTCCTTCATCTTGGGATCGTAGATTTGTGCGGCTAGGTTGCCCTCCTCTAGATCGCTAAGCTGTTAAGTAAGAAATCACCGTGTTAGACAAGATGATATTAGCAAGATGGAAAAACTGGAGCAATGTCATACACGGAAAATAAATACCTACCTTTGGGCACTTTCTGTTTACGAACATGTCGTAGGTAAGGGTGAAGCCACACTTCTTGTCCTTCACCTTGACGATGTCCTTAAGACGGAACTTGACGGAGTCGCTCGAGAAGTTGTCCTCGGAGATCCGGAGGGTATCCCTTCGGTCACCGGTGTACTCGTGCATGACCTTCATACGGTGCTGCAGAGGTTGGATCCGCCTAATGAACCAGCACATGGCTAGGTCCAAGCCGGTCAGACCCGTATCTACAAACCATTCGATCCGCCTTATTGCGCGAGAAGCGTTGAGGTCGGAAGGAAGGGAGGCATGGGACCACCATGTGGAGACTTCAGTAGCGGCTCCATCCACGAAGTCCGGGTACGTTGCTTCTCGGCCCGACAAAGGAATGTCGGGGCCGTAGAAGTATGTCCATTGCCAGTTCTTACATGACTCGTGGCCGACAATGTCGGGGAACTGCCGGCCAGGTCGGATCTTGAAGCTTATGGTGCCGCAGTTTCTAAGATCCTCCTTGCTATGTCCGGCTTGATGTTTGACAGTGAAGAAGTAGACAAACAGATCTAACCTAGGCCTAATCCCTAGGTAACCCTCGCTAAGTGCCACGAAGTTGCTAAGAACTAGGATGCTATTGGGGGAGAGGTTGTGGGGTTGGACCTGGAAGTGGTTCAAAACGGACAGGAAGAAGTGGGAGATGGGCAAAGAAACGCCGCGTACCAGTTGCGCCTTGAGGTATACCTTCTCTCCGACTTGGGGAGAAGGGGTCACCTCGCCGGCCGGCACCGCCCGCCAGGCGAGCCCCTCCGTCGCAGGGAGGTAACCCTCTGCGACCATCTCTTGGATGTCGCGGCCGGTGATGTCCGAGCCGCGCCAATCGCCTTTGTGTGAATCAGGCTCCTCTTCCAAGGACTCCAGCGCCACCAAGTTATGTTCGCCGCCGGTGGTTTCTATCACCGCTGATGCGGGGATGACCAGACCCTCTGGGGGCACGACAACGGAGCTCACCGACTTTGCCGCGGCTTCGCTCGACGCCGCCATTGAGGGAGATGAGCTGCTGCTGGCCATGGAGGAAGGAAAAGGACACGACTGGTGCAGGCAAGAGGCTAGGGTTTCTCGAGGTTTTCGCGGAGAGCTCGAGGAGGCGCGTGGCTGGAAGAAGAAGACGATGACGCGAGAGAATGAGGTGAAAAAGTGGAAAGTGTCCCACGGCCGCTATTTATCTTACTCTGCGTCAAGATTCGTGCAGCTAATCGGACGGTTGCCGCGTAGACGACGTGTTCGTGAACGTGCACGGTAATTTCGCCACGTCTCGAACCGTCGCCGCCAACGGGAAAATCGGATATGATTACGATCTCTGCATGTGTGAGTTACGAGGCGTCGCTGACCTACAGCCTACGTCGTCATAACTGACATGGTAGATGAGCCGTCCCATCGAAGATTCCGGCATGGACGGATTTAATCCGACAACGGGAGCGTACGGTGGAAGATTCAGCATTTCTTCGACTTACTCATAGAAGACGGAGAAAACCTTGCAGGTTCTTTGGGAGGACTACAAGATATTGCTTGACGATTTGCCGACATCCATCTAGACGGAGCATTCCACGAGAAGAGGCAAGACGGCGCAAAATCTCGGAGTTCTCCGGGGGCTACTATTGGGGATATGCTATATGGGTATCCTCATAGCGTGTCTCTTATCCGACTAACCCGGGTGGCCCATAGTCGGTAGCATGGCCTACGGCCTGCTGGGCGGCCCAGTTAGGTGGATCCAGAAGGGAGGCCCATGCCGGATAAAGGAAGCCTACGGTGGAGTCACCAGCGTACCCGGAGCCTTGGAGTGCAAGATACACAAGACTAGTAATAGACGGTGTAGAACTCTGTAACATGTCCGGCTAGGACTTTTCCCTGTAACCCTAGGACCTGACGACTATATAAGCCGGGCCTATGGGAGCCTTTAGGGCACAACAAAGTATCGTTTTACACACACCACGCACAACGAACCTAATCTCTGTAACTCGGCGTATTGCCATTATAGCGATTTATAGTAGGAGTAGGATTCCGCAACTGTTGTGGGATCTGAACCTGGGTAAGCTGTGTTACCTCATACCCGTCAACCGTCCGCCTTACCCCACGTCTCTAAACACGCACTGTGAGGACCCCTCCATGGCGTACTCGTCGGCAATACCACGATAGTGAACACGGGAATACATCTTCGTCTCCACGTGCCTCGGTTATTCCTTAACTGATCTCTTACTTGTGTTGTTTACCTTGTGATAGCCTTCGAGATTGAAGCATCTTGTTCATCATCTAGGTTGCCTCACCTAGTTTGCATTTAGGCTCACTTATATTCCGCAAACTTGCAAAAGATTATAAAGAATTTTGTAGAAACCTATTCACCCCCTCTAGGTTAACCATCTTACACTTTCAATTGGTATCAGAGCCTAGGGCTCTTTTAAGGGCTTCACCGCCTAAGAGAAAAGATGGTTTTCTCCGATGATGAGGAGGATAAGACTTATTCGGTCAAGGAGCTTCGTGAAATCTTAGCCAAGGGTGCCCTTGAAAAGGCCAAGGCTGATTCTGATCTCCTTGTTCGAATGAGTTACCTAGAAGGACAACCTAAGGCCATTGGCGATGGGGATTTTCTTGGTAACCCATTGGTAGTACCTCAATGGAGACCAATGGACACCGAAAAGGATAAGGATGCCGAGTCCGCTCATGAGAGCGGCTCGTCAAAACTATCCACGCCCAATAATCAATTTCCTTATGTTTATCCTAAGCAAAAGAATATCATGCCTCGTATTAATGGTTCGGGTCTTGCACCTCATTATGATGGAACTCATTTCTCTCATTGGAAAGCTTCTATGGAGTCTCATCTTCGCAGCTGAAGTGTTGAGCTTTGGGAGATTGTGTGCACCAGTTTCCCCCCTCATGATCCCAACAACTTCACTCCGGGAGAGTACTACGACCGTCAACTAAATGCGACGGCTTGTGACAAGATAAGGAGTGCCATTCATCGCACTCTCCATGATCAAGTCAGTGACATTCCCACCGCCAAGTATCTTCGGGATAGGATTGTCATTCTCCAAGAGGGAATGTCTCTTATCCAGAAATCCAAGTATGAAGCTGCCAAGTCAGAGATGAACATGTTCATGAACCATGATGGTGAGACTATCGCTAAAGCATACAAGAGACTTGTTCCCCTCCGCATGAAGATTGGTGGCCTAGGATGTGAGAAGTACAATGATGGATTCAATTGAATGATGAGCTCATCAAGTCCAAGATTGTCTCTATGATCGCGGTCAACGATAAGAAGCTTGCCTTGAACTTGCATCTCCTTGAAAGAGCTAATCAATTCACTCCCGATGATCTAGTCTCTTATCTTGTTGCCACGGATAACTTAGCGGATGAAGGGCAGAAGATCAAGGAGATCAACCGTGCTATTGGGTCTTCTCACTCTATAGTACTAAAGGCCAAGCATGTGCAAGAAGATGATGCTAGTGATGAAGAAAGCGATGTTGATGGAGTTGATGATATGCTCTCTCAACTTGCTCTCTTCACCAAGAACATGAAGTTCCGAAGAAGGAGAAGTTCAATGGGATCAAGTGAGAAGAAAAGGACGTGCTACAATTGTGATGAGTCAAGCCACTTTGTCGCTAAATGTTCTTATGAGAAGAGGCTTGACAAGACCAAGTATGAAGAGGGTGCCAAACCAAGATTGAAGCCCAACCCCATCGATGAAAGATTCAAGAGGAACAATTGCCGTGATGGCAAGGGATTCCTAGGTCAAGAATACATATCCGACAAGGAGGAAGAGGATGAAGAGAAGGTGGTTGGAGTGGCCGGTTTGGCCTTCGCCAAACCCGGGTATCTCTTCACCTATGACTACACCAAGGACTACATCGACGACTCTCCTACTCCCAAGGTCACCGCCACTTGCCTCATGGCAAGGAGCTCCAAGGACGAGTCCGATGTGGATCGTGGGGATAAGGAGAAAGTGGTTGGTGTGACCGGTTTGGCATATGTCGAACCCGGTTCACCTCTCACCTACGACTATGCCAAGGACTACATCGAGAGTTCTCCTATTCCCAAGATCACCGGTTCTTGTCTTATGGCAAGAAGCTCCAAGGTAATTGTCTCTCCTCCATCCCTAACTAGCGTCTTGGATGATCTTGATAGTGATCATGATAGTGATAGTGATAGTGATGAATTTGGTGAAGAGTATATAAAAGAAATGTATGCTATCATGAAGTCTCTTCCTCCCATTGCTCGTGCTAGAGTCAAGCAATTAATGGAACTTGCTAGCTCACGTGATGGGGCCATTGATAGCTTGGAATCTCATATTGATGATGAGAAACAAAGATTCAATCTTCTTGAGCAAGAGCTTTGTGAGGAAAAGAATACCAATTCTTTTCTTAAACTACAAATTGAAATTTTTGAAATTGATAAAGCAAAAGACATGGACACTATTGATAGGGCTAACTCTTTGTCCCAAGAGTTTGATGCCTCAAAGAAGGAGCTTGAAGTTGCTCATGCTTCTCTTACCAAGGACCTTTACCACCTTGAAAAAGCTAGTTTGCTTGTCAAGCGTGAGCTCATAAAACTTGGAGAGAACCATGACCAACTTCGGGTGTCCTATGAGAAAGTTCTTGGTACATTGAAGGATCCAATTATTGTTGAAAATGATTCTTGTTCCTCTAACTCTACCTTTGATCAAGCTCTCCTCATTGAAGAAAATAAGAAGTTGAAAGAGCAACTTGAGAAAGAGAGTCGTGCACCTACCTCCAAAGGAAATATCCTAGATGAGATTTTATCTCGTCAAAAGACAAAAATTTCCAAGGAAGGTGTCGATTTTGATCCAAAGAACAACACGAGCAATGCCATTCCACCAAAGAAGATAATCTTTGTAAAAGAAGGTGACAAGGTGGTTGACAAAGTCAAAAGAAATTTTGTGAATGGAGGAGCCATAAGGGGCAATCCCAATCATAAGTATGCGGGAAAGTCCAATCCTTCCTATGTGCTATGTAAGGGAACTCAAGGAGATGTATATGCAAAATATGTTGGCCCTCGAAATGGTTATGCTTATAGGTGGTACTCAATTTGGGTACCTAAGGATCTTGTTGCTAATGCTAGGGGACCCATTACTCAGTGGGTTCCTAAATCAAAGAATTGATTTTGTAGGGTTATGCCTCCGGTGGGTCAAAATGGGTGTTTGATAGTGGATGCACCAATCACATGACCAGAGGTAGAAGCGGGCTTGACCAATTCATTCACGATGTCAACTCAACGTCAAGCATCACTTTTGGAGATAACTCTAAAGGAAAGGTACTAGGTTATGGTAAGTTGGTAATTGTAGCATCCCAATTGTCTAACAATTGCAATGCTACTAGCCTAGTCTATATATATATGCTACCTCCTACATATAATTGTTGCATCATAATTATATCATGCTCATGTCATCATGCCACCTTGCATTTGAGCATCATATAAAACCCTTTTCATTTGGTTATTATCTCGTATGCATCATTAATTGTATTTGCCTCTTGATGTTGTATTTGGTTCTTGATATATTGTTTAAATGCCCAAGTTGAGTTGGGGGCATATCTTTTTGTTAACTCCACCACCTTTCTTGTCATCACCCATCATTCCACCATTCCACCATATATGAGCATTGCAACTTATTTGGTTTTACCTCTAGCTCATATGTGTTGGTGTGGATCCATTCTATCTCCACATGCTCTCATATATGCACCATATTGTTTTCGCATTATTGGTTTAGGAGAGCCACATGGCCACCTTTGCATGCCTTGTGAGTGGAACCCTTTTCCTAGCTTCCATATGGATTATTATGGATTTATGCTCATGTGGGGATATTTTTGGGACTAGTAGGCATCTAGTGGAATATACACACTAGCAAGTCCCAATTATAATCAAATGTGATCATCTCCAACTACTCCACTTGGAACTTTCTCCTACAATTCTTTTGCTTGGCTTTATTCCAACTTTGGGAATGCATAAGAATGATGCCATGTTAATATTATTGTTTTCACAAGATTTAATCATGGCAATTATCATTTTGCATGGGCCATGCAAGAGTACCCCACCTTTGGCCTTTGTTTCTCTCTTGGTTTTGTTGGGTTTAATCTTTTGGAGCCATAGCCATCCATCTTCCGCTACCCCTCTTTTGCTTGATCTAGTTGATCTTGTTTTAACCACACCACATCTCTCTCTCTCTCTTCCTCACCTTCCTCTCCTTTTCACCTCCTTCCTTGCATGGTCATGTGGATCATGCCTAAACCCTAAACCATACCCTCTCTTCCTAATCTTTTCTCCTAAATCTTACACCTAAGCTAAACCCTAAACCTAACCCCTCATCTACCCTAGTTACACCCTACCACCACCACGAGCATCATCTAATCTAACATACCCCCATCTCTTCAAACCCTAGCTACCATGCCACCCCTCCCTCTCGGCCTCCCTCCCCTCTCTATCCTGCAGGCCCCACCTGACCACCCTGGACCCACCCAGCTACCACCACACCAAGCCCTAACCCGAGCCACACCCCCTCTCTCCAAACCCTAGCATCTACTCGAGCCTACCCCCTCTCTCCCTCTAGCTCTCTCTGCCGTGCTTGCCCCACACCGAGACTACCTCCTTGGCCTCAACCTGCCCCACCTGGAAGCCCCTGCCCGTGCCTGCCCTGGCCTCCCAGCTCGAGCACGTGAAGGAGGGTAGAGAAAAAGGTGGCCGAGCCACGTTTTACTCTCCACCGATCCCCACGGCACCTCCCTCTCCCTCTCTGCTTTATCTCCTTCTTCACGACACCTCTGCATCCTCCCAAATCCACCCAGAGTCCCTGCCCTCCTCCCCTTCTCCTGCACCGACACCACCAACGGCCGACGCCGACGCCGCCGCCAGCACATCGTCGTCCACTCGCTCCTGTCGGCAGGCTCGACGTGGTGGTGATCGAGAAGACCGAGGGGACCTCTCTGCTTCGCCCGGGACACGCCGACAAGGAGGAGGAGCCCCAGGCCGCTGAACACCGTCATCGCCCGAGCGAAACCCTAGATCCTCTGGCCGTCTGCATCGCCGTCGATCGGCTGCCCCCCAGCCCGAACCACCTCCACCGACGCCCCCACGGTGAGCGTCTGACCCTCCCAGACATCTCCGATAGCCGATCCGTTGCTTGTTCGTGTGGTGCATTTCGTCGAACGCTCTCGGCGCGGCGAGCTCCCGTCGCCGAGGACCGTCCCTGCGTCGCCTCACACCTCACCTAGCCGCGCAGCTTTCCCCTAACACCTAGCCCACCTAGCCGCAGTGGCTGCCGCCAGCAGACGCCAGATCCCGGTTCGAGCTCAAGGCGCACAGCAGACACCGATCTGTCGCTCGGCGTAGAAGAAAAACAGTGTCGCGGCGCCCTTTTGCAGAAAACCCCCTGCCTCTTTTTCGGCTAAACACCGGTACCCACCAAACCTCGGTCCCCTTTTGCTAGTAAACCCCTGGAAGATCCTGGCCATCACAGACCAGTTCCCCCGCGCCCCGGCTTGCCCACGTGTCCGGACGATGGTCACGCGCTGTGTAGCCACAGCCCTGGGACCCACCTGTCATACTTAGAGGCTAGATCAGCTCGCGGTGAGAAAAGCTTTTCCGTGCGCGTTTGTCCCAGTCAGCCGTTGGCCCCACTCGTCTGTGGCTGTGGCTAGATTTGGGATGAGTAAGAAAAGTTTTCCTGTTTATCTGTTTTAATTAAACTTTTCAAAATTGTTTTAAAATTCAAATTTAAATCTGTTTTCAAATAACTTTTAAAATATAAACCCAAATAATACAAATGATATATGTTTTGAGATCAGAAAAATGTGAGCAATTCAAATATGCCTTTCAAAATTTATTTTGAACACTTTAAATTCCAAGTTGACTAAAATTACAATAAAATGCCCTTTTACCTTAATTATTTAATAACTTTTGATTTATAACTCCAAATTTGACAAATAATATGTCTAAATTGATTAGCTCGACGAGACCTTTCTGTTTATGCATTCCATGTTTTGTTTTGAAGCATGCATCATATAAATATAAAGTATACAGCAACTAATATGAGGTTAAAATGAGGCTAAAACTCAATAAAATGGTTTATTCTTGTATTCCACACCTCACCCATGCCATGCTACATTATTGCCATGCAAATTGTGCATCATTCATCATGGCATGATTGTTTGCTCGATGCATTTAATTCATATGCTTGTGCACTTTATTTATGTTGGCCTTGTTTGTTTGGTTCTTCTTCGAATAGACGCTGAGCAGGGGATATGTCAAGATACCCAGGAGCACTACCCAGATCCTTCTCTCGCTTCAACTGAGCTGCCAGGCAAGCACTACCACATGCTTGCATACATATAGTACCTATTGCCTCTATCTTATTCTTGCATCATTGAGTCGCGATTGCATTAATCTGAATCCCAAGTATTGCATAGCCTTTACTTTTAAACCCCACAGCTTGTTCCTCCATCCCATGAGCCATTACTACGGAGTTGCTTGAGCCATGCGTCGTGAGAACAGCATGTGTAGGGTATGTGAGTGTCGGATGGATAACGAGGTACCTAAACAACTTAACCGGAGTAGTAATGGGATAACTAATGAAAGTGGCATCGGTGAGCCATATTTGCTATTTGGTTTTTCAGGCTCACTTGTGTCCCGTAGGACCCCGAGTACTTGATTCCTGTTCCTTGAATATTCGCGCTATCCACATCCGGTAGGCTTATGAACCCCGAGCCGAGCTTGATTCATTCTTATTTCTTGGGGCCACAAACTAGTTTGAGGTTTTATTTACTATCTGTACTTATGCCATGCTTTCTTGCTTTATTTAAAATTGTGCGAGGTCGCACCTGTCTGCTTAGGTAAGCGGAGTGTTTTTGTGATGTCGACAAGCCTACCACATTTTCAGGTTCCCGATCGTTCTGACCATTGGCGCAAACCTTGAGTCCGTCTCGAATCGGCCAACTTCGTCATGGTAGCTTAATGGGGTGGCCCCTGAAATATTCTGAATCTGTGATCGCTTTGTCGTGCCTCGTTGGGTTTTGATTTGGTTTTTCCGAGGTTGATCGAGTGTGTGTTGCTATTTGTGCACCCCTGCAGGGTAAAACTTTCTGAAAGCCGTGTCCGCGGTTATGGACGACTTGGAGCACAGTTTCTCGATCATAGACAAGAATAACTAAAGTACCGCTTTTAATTTGACTAAGTACCTGACTAGTAAATAGTGCAACACTCATGGAATGGATAATAAAACTGCCAACGGATGGGGGGGTTGTTCGTCCGCTTCCTCGTCGGTAAGCGAGGAGGAGGATGGATCTGTTAATTTTACCGTATAACTATTATAACTGTTGTTATTAGTTCACGGACATCCGTCTATCTCTGGTTAGGCGGATGGTTAGCGAGTATCTATAGAATTGTTAGGGTTTATCTTTTGCTACAATTGCGTCACCCCAGGTTGTGTCCCCTTTAGAGGCATAAAGACTTGCTGAGTACCCCTAGGGTCTCACACGATAAATTGTTTGATTCAGATGCACAGGTAAGCTCGCAAGATGGATACTGGATGGAGGAGACGGACGATGTGGGCAACGATCATTCGGTGTAGAGATTCCGGGAACGGGGATCCGTGAGATCTGTGGGCGGGATGTGTTTATTTATGGGGCATCTTATGCCGATTTGCTTCTTATCCGTACTCGGATCTTGTTTTCCGCTTCCGCTTGATACTCTGATGTTTGATGTATGAGGAGATATCCTAAACTATTATATCTATCTAGGATATTTGGATCTTGCCGTATGGCGTTGCTATATTTCCTTTCTTTTTAGATGGAATGACTCTGAGAACCATTGTATGGTGGCTTGCATACATACTCATTTGTGTATGTAGTTGATCCCTTCGCCTGCCGATTACGCCGCCCGTTCTTGTCCCGATGTTTGGAAATGGTTAGGACGGCCGAAAGGTCTACCTGTGAGTGGCATTTGGGCCCCACCATACTATTTTAACCATTCCGCTCATCCAGGCTTGTAACTAGGAGCGTAATTCACCGAGGTAGTTACAGTAATCTCCAAGGTTTTGACTCTAGAGATCGTCTTACATGTTGAAAACCTTGGTTACAACTTGCTTTAGATTAAACACCTTGAGGATGCCGGCTATGACTCCTATTTCTCTAGAAATTTTGTGAAGGTCTTTAGGGGTGATGATCTCAGCTTAGTTCTCGTTGGACACGTGGAAGACGACCTTTATGTGGTCGACCTCTCAAAAGAGAGCAAATCTCTTCCTACATGTCTAATGGACAAGGCTGACAAGGGATGGCTTTGGCATCGTCGCCTAGGTCATGTCAACATGAGGAATCTCAATCAACTCCTAAAGGGTGAGCACATTATTGGACTAACCGGTGTCTCCTTTGAGAAAGATCGTGTGTGTAGTGCTTGCATTTCAGGAAAGCAAATTGGGAAGCATCACCCTTCCGTTACCAAGGTGGCCACGTCAAGACCCTTGGAGATTCTCCATTTGGATATCTTCGGGCCATCAACATATGACTCCCTTGGTGGAAGAATATATGGTCTTGTCATTGTTGATGATTACTCAAGGTATACTTGGGTCTTTCTTCTCAAGACAAAGGATGAGACCTACAAGGAATTCATGATCTTCGCCAAGCAAGCTCAACGCACTCATGGAGTGGAGATCAAGACCATTAGAAATGACAATGGCACCGAGTTCAAGAACTACACCATGCAAGAATTTGTTGAAGATGAGGGGATCAAGCATGAATTCTCATCTCCTTATACCCCTCAACAAAATGGTGTTGTTGAAAGGAAGAACCGGACAATCATGGAGATGGCAAGAACAAGGTTGAGTGAATTCAAGTCCCCCCACATTTTTTGGGGAGAATCCATTGCTACCGCGGTCCACTACACGAACCGGCTCTTCCTCCGAGCTCTCTTTGACATGACTCCATACGAGATTCTCACAAGTAAGAATCCCAATGTCAACTACTTCCGTGTCTTTGGATGTAAGTGCCTCGTCAAGAACAAAAAGGAATTCAAATCTAGAACTATAGAGGGTATATTTGTTGGTTATGCGGAAAACTCTCATGCCTATAGATACTACAACAAAACCAATGGTTTTGTTGAAGTATCTTGTGACGTGGAGTTTTTGGAGAATAATGTTCCCCATGAGGGGCAAGTTTCTTCTCATGATGTAGGTGATGGCGATTCCTCTCAAGTCATCAAGTTGATGGGTATTGGGCATATCTTGTCCACCGAGTCTCACATTCATGTTCAACAAGATGATGGGGGAGAATCAAGCTCAACTCAAGAAGAGCCGAGCTCTACTCAAGTCGAGCCATCAAGTGCACCACAAGATCAACATCTCACTCAAGATTCCATGCAAACCGAAGAACAAGAACCAAGCCCTCAATCCTCTGAGCAAGACCAAGTAGAAGATCAATCTCCATCCCAAGGTCAATCTCAAGATGGTGTCAATGATCAAGGCCCCTCAAAAGATGAGTTCGTTGATCATGAAGGCACAATTCGGAAGATAAAGGCCGCCTCTATTGCAAGAGGACTTCAAGTCAACAATATCCTTGGAAGCATATCAAGAGGAATCGAGACCCGTGCCAGGAAGAAGAACCTCACAACCTTTTGTGGGCATCATGCTTTTGTGTCCAACTTTGAGCCCCTCAAGGTTCATGAGGCTTTGGAGGATCCGGATTGGGTCATTGCCATGCAAGAAGAACTCGAGTGTTTCACCCGCAATGAAGTTTGGTCTCTAGTGGAGAGGCCTAAAGATCATCGCATCAATGTCATTGGGACCAAGTGGGTGTTCAAGAACAAGCATGATGCGAACGGGGTCGTCACAAGAAACAAAGCAAGGTTAGTGGCGCAAGGTTTGCCCAAATAGAAGGTATTGACTATGAGGACACCTTTGCGCCCGTTGCTCGTCTTGAAGCTATTCGTCTCTTTCTTGCTTATGCATCTTTCCATAACTTCAAGCTTTATCAAATGGATGTGAAAATTGCATTTCTTAATGGTCCCTTGAAAGAGGGTGCATATGTAGCTCAACCCCCGGGTTTCGAAAACACACGCTATCCCAACCATGTGTATCTACTCCATAAGGCTCTCTACGGACTAAAGCAAGATCCTCGTTCTTGGTATGAGCACCTTAGGGATTTTCTACTCATGGACGGGTTTAGCGTGGGTAAGGTCGATTCCACCCTTTTCACCAAACGGGTTAAAGGTGGTGGATTATTCATTGTTCAAATTTATGTTGATGATATTATCTTTGGTGGAACTAACGATTCTCGTAACAAAGCGTTTGCCGATTTGATGACTATGAAATTTAGGATGTCCATGATGGGGGAGTTGAAGTTCTTTCTAGGCTTCATCATAAAGCAACTTCCTCACGGCACTTTCATCTCTCAAGAGAAGTACATTAAGGACAAGCTCAATAAGTTCGAGATGGCCAAGGCTAATCCCATGAAGACACCCATGCCACTAAATGGACAACTTGGCCTTGGAGTTGGTGAGAAGGACATGGATCAAAAAGTATATCGTTCTATGATTGGTTCCTTTCTCTACCTTTGTGCTTCTAGGCCAGATATCATGTTAAGTGTTGGAATGTGTGCTTGTTTTCAATCCGCTCCCAAGGAGTGCCACTTGATGGCGGTCAAACGGATTTTTAGGTACCTTGTTCTCACTCCTACTCTCAGGCTTTGGTATCGAAAGGGGTCAACCTTTGAGCTTGTTCGCTATTCGGATGCCGATTGGGCATGTGATAAGGTTGATCGGAAATCAACCTCCGGGGCTTGCTAATTTATTGGCTGGTCGTTGGTGATTTGGTCTTCCAAGAAACAAAACTCCATAGCCCTATCCACCGCCGAAGCCGAATACATATCCGCGGCATCTTGTTATGCTCAATTGTTGTGGATGAGGTAAACCTTGAAAGACTATGGTGTGTATCTTGGTACGGTGCCTCTTCTATGTGACAATTAAAGCGCAATAACGATTGCCAATAATCCCGTCCAACATTGCCGCACCAAACATATTGACATTCGCCACCACTTCCTACGTGACCATGTCGCAAATGGTGATATCAATCTCACTCATGTTGGTACGATGTTCCAATTGGATGATATCTTCACAAAGCCTTTGGATGAAACCCGATTTGTCATGTTGAGGCGAGAACTCGGTATCCTAGATCCTCAGAACTTGGATTGATGTGCTTCTTGCACTATATTCTTGCTCTTAACGTTCTATGTAGCCTAGTTGTGCAGCACATGTAGGGATGGTCATTTTACCATGGCTTGGTTTGATACTTACCTATGTGTGCAACATAAATTGATCTCGTGTCATGATATGGGTCCAAGCATCTATCTTTGAGGCGCCGTGACATGTGTGCTTAAACATAGGGGGAGAAATCCTCCGCCAAATGGTTGGTTTTGTGTATTGGGTGCCTTGATGTTCCAAGCTAAATCCTATGGCCATGGTTGCTCTTTGTTTTTTTTTCTTCATGACCTTGTCATATGGATAGTGCTTTATCTGGTTTCATTTGGATCTTGTGTATATGCTCATATGATTTCTCATAGTGTTTCATCTCCAGAAAAATTTGCTCATACGCTGTCTCCGGAAATTTTCCGGCAAAAATTCCGGTTCGACCGGCCTGGCGATCGAAAATTCCAGCGACCGCCGGAAATTCCGGAAGATGACCGAAAGCCCTTCCAGTACACACTTTTCGGTTCTCTTCCGAAAATTTCGGTCGCCACCGGAAATTCCGGTCACGGGGTCGGTTCGCCGATGTTCTCGCCAGAAATTCCGGCGTGGGCACCGGTTCAATCGGACTTATCGCTGAAAAATTCCTGAGGTGGGTATTTATAGCCCGCGCGTGGGGCAGTTCCATCCTCTTCCTTCTTTCTTCCCCACGCCCTCCCCTCATCCATGGATACCGCCCCAAGCTTCCCCACCTCCCCATATGCCCTTCCGTCCGCCCAAATCCCTCCCCACTACACCAAGTTGTAGATCGGGCCTCTACAGGTCCTCTCACCAAAGGTTTTGCTCTCTCCTTGCCCGCATTGGGAGATCGGGGAGTGCTCTCCCTCTTTCTCGTGTGGTGTTTTCTTCGTGCCCATCTTTGGCAAAGGAGGGGGCATGGCTTCTTCTTCGGCATCCGAGGGTACTGTGCTATTTCTTCTCCTTCTTATCTGTCTTGTTGGTGGTGAAACCCTAGCTTTCATGGTCACTTGTGCTCCCTTAGTTCTCTACCCCCTAGAGTAACTAGGCTAGTACCACCCTAGTTTCACCCCACTGTTCTCCCAGATGTTGTTCTTTGTGCAAGTACTAAGTCATGGATAGTCTCACAATCGCTTGCCCTCACTTTTCGGTCCCAGGCCCGGTTGAGCCGAAACCGCCGCCGAAATTTCCAGTCACTGTTCTGGTCGATCGAAATGCTCGCCGAAAATTCTGGTCGAGCTTCCGGTTCACCGGAACCGTCGCCGACAATTCTGGCGACAGGTTCGGTTCCGCCAGACCTGGAGCCGAATTTTTTTCTTTCGCTTGTTCATCTGCCCATGCGCTTGCCCACCTTTCAATTTGTGTTACTATGAGCTCTCTTATGGCATATACGCTCATTTGCTTTCTTGCCTTGCGTTCTTGTGTGCTTCTTGTGCAGAGTCTAACCACAGCGATTTTGATCCCGACACCGGCAAAAAGAGAAATCTTACTCTTCAGTGGCTTCCTCCTCCTCCTCGCCTCACTCAGCGTCAACTAGAGAAAGCTGCTATCATGGGGGGTTCTGGATCTGCAAGTGGATAGAAGAAGAAAGCCTCTGCTGGAAGATCCACTTCCAAGGGCAAGTCCAGTCTTGGTCCTACTTAAGAAGAAGTTCCTCCCAACTACAATACTGCTTCGGATATTAATGTGAATCAGTGGCGGGACTTGAGGAGGCAGAATCCGTACCGCTTTTCCAACCGCACGTATCTTGGGGCTGACAAGATGTTCTGGACTGACACTCAGAAGTGCTTTTGGGATGACCTTTACAATGATCCAACTCGTATGAAGTGGGGTTTCTTTGTTCCTCTCAAGTATCTCAATGAGGACCACTATGCCCATTACCTCTCTACCGATTTCGAGCATGTGGATGTGGCCCTGAAGAAGATGGATGTCTTTGCTCTTGCTACTTTCAAGGTCAAGCTAATGCCAGATCTCATTCGCCAGTTCTTCTGCACTGCTTACTTTCACACTAATGATGCTCGCACTGTCACTTGGATTACCGGCACCAAGCCGTACTCGGCTTCTTTTGATGCTTTCTGCCATGCCCTGGGTTACCCTCCTGACCGTGTCTCTGGCTTCTGCATTCACTCTGAGAAGGCCTTCAGTGACAAACAACTCCTTTCCTGCTACCCCAGTGAGCCCAACCATCAACCTCCCAGCTTGTCAGGCATGTACTACTACTACTATATGGTGCTTGCTCGGTTCTTCCGCTACAATCTTGTGAGCAAGGCTGGTGATGCTTTTGATGTCCGCGTTCACCACAAGAATTTGTTGTACTATTGTGATCCTCGTCGCCTCCGGAAGATCAATGGGTGTGATTTCATCTACTGTGAGATTCAGCGGTCCAATGAGAAGCGCATGACTCCCAATTTCTGTCAGTATGTTCAGCGTCTAATTGAGGCCACCGTTCCTGCATCTGCTATCCCCAAAGGTCCGCGTGAAGATATGGAGGATTTCACCTTACCTCGTCGTGGCTCTCATGTGGATCTCCCTCAGATGATGTCGTCTGAACGCCGGACCAAGCTTGCTCATGATCCTCTTTCTGCTGGTGGATCGCACTCTCGTAGGGACCTTCCCCGTGCTCTTCCTCGCAAGAAAGGTCTTGCCCGGTTCTTCAAAAGCTTGTGGGATATGTGTCGCTCCTCATATGATGTTGCCCATCACAGTTTGGAGCCCAGTCAGGAGAACAGGAGGAAGCACAATGCCTTCTTGACAGAACGTGGTCGACCAGTGCCAGACTTGGGCAATGCTCTAGCTCCTGTCCCTTATGTCAACTTTGAGAAGCCCCCGCTGGATGAGGAGATGTTTAGGGGTTTTGATCCATCTATGTTCCACGGGTTTGCCACTTCCAGTTCCTCTCAGTGTCGTGCTACATCTATGATGGTGAGGACGAGGACGAAGAGGAGGGTGACGATGAAGAAGAAGAGGAGGAAGAAGCCTATGATGATAATGACGATGAGGACAACTTCGCTGGCTAGATCGGTCTCTCCGCTCGTTTCTTCCTTTTTGGTCTTGATGTCAAAGGGGGGGGGAAGAGTAGAGTCGCTTCTTTCTTGACTTGCCTCTTGCACAAGCTCTACTTTGTTCGTTTGTCTCTCATGGGCTTGTGCTTTTATTTGCTCTATCGAACCATTTGTGTGTGTGTTTCGACAACTTTGCAGTTCTCTTCTTGTACTTGGATTTCCTATCACTATGTGCTTGATATTATGTGCTAGATATAATCGTATCATAATATCATCTTTTCACTCTAGCTCGGTTTGTCATCGTTAACCAAAAAGGGGGAGATTGAAAGGGCAAATAGCCCGTATCTAGTGTTTTGGTTAACTGTGGCATCGAAGCTAGAGAACGGACTAATGTTTCTATTAGCTTCTCTATAGGTGAGAGTCCGCAGGTTGTTGGTGATAGGTGATGGGTGACCACCCATTCGTTTCTTTATGGAGAGCCGGTGGTGTTATTTATTATTTTCTCTTATTTACTCTTGAGTCAAATAGGAAACACTGCACTATTAAGAGGGGTGATCTCGATGCGCTCTTTGGGGTTGTTCTACACCAAATATACTTCTCATCATCCACCACCACACGCCCGTTCGAAGAGAGAGAGAAAATAGCCTTGAAAAATGAGTCAAAAGGGGTTACTATGAAATCGGCAAAAGCGTCGGTGGCGCCGGTGCTGTCGTCGGAATTTCTGGTCGTCGCCCGACAATTCTCGGTGTACACCGATATGGCTTACTGCATGGCCTTTCGGTTGTTCACCGAGAATTTCGGTCGCCACCAAAAATTCCGACGTGTGGTCCGGTCCACCGGAGCTGTCACCGGAAATTCCGACGAGCAACTCGGTCCGACCGAACTTATTGTCGGTTCTGCCGCAGGAACCCCCAAACGGATCTTTTTTTATCTCATACTATATATACCCCTTTCTTATCCACTGTGAGGTTAGGCATTTGCGCAAACATTTCATTTCTTGAAGCTCTCTCACTCTCCCCCATTGTTGAAACACAAAAGCTTGAGGATCTCCCATTCTACCCAACCAAATCCAAATCCCTTTGGTAGAAAGGAAGAGGATGTCCCGATCTACGTTTCCACCAACCCAAAGTTCATTCCCCCTTGAGTTCATTGAGTTATCTTGTTACTCTTGGGTTTGTGGGAAACCCTGGGCGGCTAGGGTCACTCGGAGGCATTCGGCTTGTGATTTTCTCCGTGTAAAGTTTGTGAGGGTTTGGAGACTACCTTAAAAGTCTACCACGAGTAAGTGAGCTGTTCCTTCGTGGGATAGGCTCGGAGAAGAAGGTGAGCCTTTGTGGCGTGTGAGGAATCCTTCGTGGAACCTCACACCTCTCCAATGAGACGTAGGCCCCTTCCCAAAGGTGGTGAACACGGGAATACATCTTCGTCTCCGCATGCCTCGGTTATTCCTTAACCGATCTCTTACTTGTGTTTTTTATCTTGTGATAGCCTTCGAGCTTGAAGCATCTTGTTCATCATCTAGGTTGCCTCACCTAGTTTGCATTTAGCCTCACTTATATTCCGCAAAGCCTAAAATTTGCAAAAGATTATAATTTTTTTTGTAGAAACCTATTCACCCCCCTCTAGGTTAACCATCTTACACTTTCATGTTGCTACTACCAAACTGTTGCTACTGATAAACTTCTGTGAGCAAGAACTATTTCCAGGTGCATATCAATTAACAACTCATTTGTTAATGCTTGCAAGTATTCTTTGGCTCCCCTTATGTCGAATCAATAAATTGGGTAATACTACCCGCGAAGACTGTTGCGATCGCCTACACTTGTGGGTCATCAGGGGCCAAAGGAACAGAGGGGCCCACACGCACATGTGGTGCAGGAAAGGACTACGGGTTAAGGTTCAAGAAAGAGGGAGGGGCTAAATACAAAAGCGTCCGAGAAGCTGTCTGACAAAACTGAAATTTGGTGTGAAATCGAGTTGGATCGGCCCGATTTTGGATCAACATGGCAATGAACTGGTGGCGAATTTGGAGGTGCCGCAAAATGGAAAATTGTAGAGGAGAACAAGGGCTATAACTTTGGTGTTCAAGGTTTCCACGTATGAGGTATTTGTGTGCCGGAAAGGAATGGTGAACAGAGGCCGTAACAAGTATCGAAAACTGACTTTTCTGCACTCGAAAACTGCTAGATCGATCGATCTTACGAGGATGATTACCTGGTCTATGGTGCACCAAATCGGGATTGGTGTAGCTCTTTGGAAATAGGGGAGGTAGGGATATGATTATGGTTCAGGAAGATTTCTCTAAGGAGCAACAAGGACGCCGGAAAAACTCGAGGAAGAGAGGTACCAGGGGTAGTCATACTGCTGAGTGTACTGACGACACTGCAGGAGTTTTGTGTCGCGCCTGACATAGAATTTCTTCGATCTTTGGTAGACGATTGAGAGCGGCACATAACTCCTTTTTGTGTACGGTTTGTTGAGTTAGAGAGCGGGATGTGGCAAGATAAGGATGGTAATTTTATCCACGGGTACGGATACCGCGGGTATCGTATCCGCATGGATACGGTATGGGCATACTTTTATACCCATGGATAATACCCATATTCTGTCCGTTAAGTCACGGGTACGGATATGGGTATAGGATTGTACCCGTGGTATACTCATACCCTCCAATTTAGACTGACTTGTAAAACTTATCTGTAGAGTTTCAACCTATGCTGCCGAGTAGCCTAAGGACAAGTATGAGATTGCGATTTCTAAACTTTAATAATTATCATATAGTCGTCTATCTATTATTAAGTATAGATACTTATTTTTTGTCAAATATAATATTGATTAATTGAAAATTTTGAATAAATTGTGTACTATTGAATATACTCGTCGGGTACCCAACAAGTACGGGTCAAGTACGGGTATTCGTTAGGTATGGTATGGTAAAGATTTATATCGACAGGTATGGGTATAGGTAAAATTTTCTACCCATTGACTGATATGATATTACTCTAGTAACCTGCCCATTGCCCAAGATGATGTCTACGTGAGGTTCTGCACCGTAGTACGACAGTTACTGTAGGAAATATGTCGAGAACAGAGGGAGAAAAGAGGCGTCGCAAGCATGCTGAAACTGCATATCGGATGGAAATCAACAGCGTGTCGCATCTAGCTTCATTGATATTCGCCGGATGTTGGCAAGCATATATGAACTCCATTTTGAATGACGTTTGGATTTGTTTGAGGCCGGTACATCACAGAATATATGTGTGTGAAGAACTTCTCCGGAGATGAATTGGAACGATGGAAAAAAATGGGGAACAGAGGGAAAAACAAGGTTCAGGCGCACGGAAAACTGACGAGGCTGAATTGGTCTTCGTCGCGCAGAGACAAGAACAAATGATGATCTTCTGTTGATGATTCCAAGAGGCTCGATGCACGAGCCCGTTTTGAAGACTTTGAAAGCTCGTTTTGCCGGGTACAACTGAGCATGAAGATCTGGGCCTGGGGTTGACCGGTAAGGTCGGAACAATTCAGGGAATAGAGGTGCTGAGGTGAGTTGCTGTGCGTGGCGCTGTTACTGCTATGCTGTCACGTGCGATGAAAGGCAGCAGCGCGCGGCGCTGATCAGGTTAGGCGAGGCATGGCGACCGAGGGCAGGGGCTGTGTCGAGGGGGGAGGTTGATTCACCAGCGACTTGTGGTGCAAGGAGCGACAGATGCAGAGAAGGAAGATAGTGATCACCGGCAGGTAGAGGCGAGGCCGCAAGGTGGTGACTGCGGCGCCAGCATAGGGGAAGAAGCCCCCAATCCCCCGCGAACAAGGAAGCTTCAGCCTTTGGTCTTCTGCAGAGAGGTGGCTGGCAGCGTCGTGGTTCCATTCCCAAGCTTCGTCTGAGATGAGGAAGTACATGGCGGCGGCTGAATGGACCTGCTGCCATGGTGAAAAGGTGGAGGTGCCTCTCCTCTGGGAGGTGGAAGAAAACGACGGAGGAGGGGCTGTAAGGCGGCGCGAGGGAGAGGAGGAAACTAGGGTTACTGGGGATCGGATTGGGTATAAGAAGAGGAACAAGTTGACGCGGATGACGGAAGGATGAAGGCTACGTGCTCCCTTCCGTCATAGCTGCAAAGAGAGGGACGAGGGCGAGGGGGAAGAGGTACAGTAGACGCCGTCTACTGAAGCGAAGGGGTACAGGCCACGGCGGGAGGAGCAGATGGGCCGGGGAGAGAAGAGAAGAAGAGATGAAGAGAGGATGCTGGGCTGGAGGAAGTGGGCTGCGCCCAGGAGTAGGAGTAGGTAGGTTTTTCTGCTGTTTTTATTTACTTTTTGTATGTTTTGTTTGTTGGCTTCAAAATTTAAACCAGCTACTGATTTGTTTTTATTTCTTTGGTTTGATCTCTTTGTATCCATAACTGGATTGACTTCAACTATGCAAGATCAAAGGAGGCCAAGGATTAGATAGGTGTAGAACTAGAGGGAGAAGGGTAGATTAGCTAGGGCCTAGTTCTTTTGGTGGCTTCTTCCAGAAGCTGCCGTACCCCCAGCTTCCTGGTGAAGCGGTTCAAATTTGTTTAGTCAGAACTGGGCCTAGGTAGGGTTTATTTCGTACGAGAAAAACACCCCTCTCGTGGCACACCCCAGGGAGCCTCCGGGGGATACCTGATCCTGCCGCCAACCCTCCCCTTCTTCGATCTACCACCCTTCCGCCGCTACCATCGGCGCCGACCACGGTGGCGGAGGGACCGGCATCGAAGGAGCCGGAGAGAGTAGATCATTGTAGTGACCTCAGATCGGTAAGGATCCTAAGTCCCTGTGATTAACATGCTAGTCCCTGGATCAATAGCTAGCACTCACAGTCGATGAAATATCATGTAAAACACAAAGTCTTTATTACACGGAGAATCCAGAGTATGATATTATTACAAAAATTGCTTAGCATTATGCTAGCTCAAATAACAGCGGAAACATAAAAGCAGCATGAGTCCATCAACGCCCCAGGCTTGTCGAGTGTAGACCATGATCCTCACGCACCTTTCAATCTTCGGATTCTGCACATAAGACGTGCAGCCAACAAGTTGGGTCAATACTTTGAATGTATTGGCAAATTACACCAAGGAGAGAAAAGACTATCTCTACATGCAAGGCTGGTATAGGCTGTAGAGTTTATTTGCTCAAAGCTAATTTTCTTAAGTAGAGAGAAGAATAGAAGATTGCCCTACTTTGTAAACATTTGCTTGGATAAAATAAGGTCGAGTGGCATACGAGGATATTACGCACCAAGTGTCCAAACAACCAAACACTTGGATATTACGCACCAAGCGTCACTTGGATATTACACACCAAGTTCCCCAAATTCCCACCCATTAGCGATATTACGCACGCCATGGGGTTTCAAAACTTTGTTTTAGAAAAGAGAGAGGAAGATCCTTGAGCTCCATCCTTCGACGCTCATTGTTGTTACATATCCGTGAACACGACTGATCGATCAGATTGCAATACTCTCGAGAGTTTGTGCACTTTACCCACAATCCACGATCAAGTCCTTTTTACAGACAAGACCATGGCGAGGCTTTCCCTTAGTAGCCCCTCTACCTTCCGGATCCAACCGTGCCAAGAACCTCCAAATGTTGGTACCCAGGTGAGGTTTCCCACTAAGTACTAGGCCAAGACAGAGCCCATAATGTATTGTGGTTGCACCGAAGCTTCTGAATTCAAACATGGCGACTTCTTTGATTCTGGCGGCCGTCTTCCACTAAAATCTCACTCGTTGTCCCGACAACCGTTCCGCCTAAGAAAACTTAGTTTTATTTTGAAGTGGATTTGAGAAGAAAGTTTGCTCTAGAGAGCCTTTATACTTAGAAAAATTCTTTGTCTTTCGAACCCCCCAACGGTACTTTGTATATATAGCATAGCAAGCAATACTTAGCAAAAACAGGGGTAACCTATTAGGATGGAAAATCCTAAGTATAGGGCTACTCATGGCATACTACAAAATCATCGCACTTGCAAAATAATACTAAGGAAAATTCTACTAGATCATACTACACATGCATATTACAGAATTTTGAAGATCAGATGCATAGAATCAAACTGGGACAAAAGTTATGAACAAGTGGTGTAACTTGCCTTGATCCGAGCAGCACTCTACACAATAGCACTCCTTAGTGCACTCCGAGCAATCTAACGAATCACAAACATAGATCTGATCACAACTTGCTCAAAGCATAACACAAAGAAAATCATGCATGCATGCAACATGGTAATTTATGCAAGGTTGGGTAAATTGATCAAGGTAGCAAGTTTGTGTTGTGATAGTGTAGAGGTGTCACTAGGATTGATTCTCCCAAGGGTTTAGATCAAATAGAGTCACTAAACACATCCTAGGATTATAAGTGGATCAAACCATCTAATTAGCCCTAAGCTAGATCTAATGATCCTAAGCAAGCTTAAAGATTTGGATCAGTAGGTATTGTGGAAGGGTATTGCAACAAGAATCAAATAAAATAGAATTTTAATTTTTTTTATAGATTAAACTCTCCAATCTAATGATTAAATTCTACACCTAAAACTTTACTGAAAACCTGCAATATTATTACAGATTTGGATTCTACATAAAATTAATAATCCAACCGTATATTACAAGCTAAATTTGGACAAATATTCGATTTTATATGATTTTCGCAAGTTTGAAATCTAAATCTGAAACAGATCTGAACTTCACTTAAACTTTGCCAAGTGTCGCCTGACCGATGACCTGGTACGGGCGCTGGCCATGCGTCGGCGGCGCGGGCTAATGCGTGGCGCCCCGTTATTCACCGATACCCCTTGCGGCGTACGGCGCGTTATTCACCGATACCCCTTCGTCCTACCTCTAATCTTACGTGTTCAATCTTGATCCGACGGACGGGAGCGGTGCGGTCGGACGTGGTCGTCGGCGACGTCGATGGCGAGACGGCGGCGGCGCGGTCGGGCGTGGTCGTCGGCGGCGCTGCGGTGGTTCCCCAGAGTAGCGGAGAGCACGACGGTGCTCTACTCCTTCTTGCGGTCCTGCGTGCGTGATCGGCTTCGGCTCCTCTTTCTCGTCTAGCCGCACACCTCCACTGGTTCCCGCGAGCTCCGGCGGCACGTCGGCGAGAAATCCCCGTCGCTGTGCTGCACAAGGGGAGGAAGGAAAGGTCGGGGTGGCGGCGTTGCACGAAGGCGGTTAACAGCAAGAAGGAAGGCTTGGGGCGGCGCGAATCGCCGGATCTAGACATACCCGAGCACGATTCCCGAGGGGAGAGCGGAGCGTTCGGCTTGGCTAGGGTTTTCGAGGGGAAAAACGACGAGAGGGGTCGGCTTATAAGGGGCAGAGGCTTGGGGAAGGGGGCGGTCGAGTCCGGCGCGATTAGGAGTCCGACGTGGCCGAAGTTGTGTCCGCCGCGGTCTCCAGGAGGAAGACGACGGGGTGGGACCCCAGCTGATGGTGGAGGGAGGAGCGGGCGGTCTGGGCTGCGGCTGGCGCCAGGCGCTGGCTGGTGGGCTGCTAAGGCTGCCCAGCTAGGTTAGCCACTGTCTCTGTGTTTTTTTTCTCTTTTATCATTTTTCAATTTCTGGTTTGGTAAAACTCAAATAACTTTTGCAAGACAAGTCCAAAAATGTTGAAACTTGTTTCCAAATTTTTGTAAAAATAGGGTGGTCAATATAGGACCATAGTTTACTGTTTTTACATAGTTTATATTGAAGGGTCAACTTACTACAACAAGGTGCTCACTTATGGAAATAATTAGTAGGGTTTTTAATAGGTTTAGGTTTTAGGATTCTTATTGCAATTTTCAAATGTAGGATGTAATGATGCAAGGATGATGCATGGAACTAATAACATCCTAATATAGGATATGGGATGTTACAAACCTACCCCCCTTAAGAAGAATCTCGTCCTCGAGATTCGGGTTGGCTAGCAAATAGGTGTGGGTGTTCTGCCTTCAAGTCTTCTTCACGCTCCCATGTAGCTTCTTCCTCGGAGTGGTGGTTCCATTGTACCTTGCAGAATCTTATAGTCTTGGTGCGGGTAATCCTTTCAGCTGTTTCCAGGATTTTGATGGGTTTTTCCTCATAGGTAAGGTCATTCTCCAACTGAACCTCTTCTAGGGAAATGGTGTCTCTTAGCGGTGTTTCGGCCATCTCCGGGTGACACTTCTTTAGTTGCGACACATGAAACACATCATGAACAGTCAGTCCTTCCGGTAACTCCAGCTGATAAGCCACTTGCCCTCTACGGGCCAGAACCTTATATGGTCCTATGAATCGTGGGGCTAACTTTCCCTTGATTCCGAACCTCTTAACTCCTCGCAGGGGTGAAACTCGGAGATACGCACGGTCCCCTATTTCATAGGCCACATCCCTGCGCTTGGAATCAGCGTAGCTCTTCTGTCGGGATTGGGCTACCTTTAGCCTATCCTGAATCTGTCGTACCTTTTCTTCGGCATCCTTTATCAAGTCAGGTCCAAAAAGACTGCGTTCACCTACTCCATTCCATAGCAATGGAGTCCTACACTTCCTGCCATATAGAACTTCAAACGGAGCCATCTTGATACTTTTCTGGTAGCTGTTGTTGTATGAGAACTCAGCATATGGCAGGTTATCGTCCCAACTAGACCCATAGTCTAGTGCGCAAGCTCTCAACATGTCTTCCAAATTTTGATTCACCCTTTCTGTTTGGCCATCTGTTTGAGGGTGGAAGGCAGTACTGAATTCTAGTCGGGTTCCAAGAGACTCATGTAGTTGTCGCCAAAACTTTGAAGTAAACTGGGTGCCTCTATCTGACACAATTCCCTTGGGAACACCATGCAGACTTACAATTCTTGACATGTATATCTTAGCAAGCTTAGCACTTGTATATGTGGTCTTTACGGGGATGAAGTGAGCCACCTTGGTGAAGTGGTCCACCACTACCCAGATAGAATCAAATCCAGAACGAGTCCGGGGTAATCCCGTGATGAAATCCATGCCTACCTTGTCCCACTTCCAGTCGGGTATAGGTAGTGGTTGAAGTAATCCTGCCGGTTTCTGATGCTCGGCTTTAACTCTGTTGCACACATCACACAGAGAAATATACTCTACAATATCTCTCTTTAGGTTATTCCACCAGAATCTGTCCTTCACATCCATGTACATCTTTGTGTTACCTGGATGAATTGAGTATGGCGAATCATGAGCTTCTTGTAGAATCATCTTCCTGATATCGGGGTCATTGGGAATGCACAAACGCTTCCCATACCAGAGGGTTCCTTGTTCGTCCAGACGAAATTCTTTAGTCTTTCCTTCACTTATCCTGACTCTTATTTCTTCCAACTCTTTATCCCCCTTTTGTGCTTCTTGGATCCTTTCTTGGAAGGTGGACACTATTTCCATAGTCGCTACGTGTCCTTTCGGGACTATCTCTAGCCTGAGATCCCTGAATTGCTTGCATAAATCCTCTGGAAGTTCCCCTGTGGTAAGTCCAGTCACATACACCTTACGACTTAAGGCATCAGCCACCACGTTTGCCTTTCCGGGGTGGTACTGTAAATCCAAGTCATAATCCTTAATTAGCTCAAGCCATCTCCGTTGTCTCATATTCAACTCCTTTTGGGTGAAGATGTACTTCAAACTTTTATGATCTGTGAACACATCACAATGTTTGACCATGAGGTAGTGTCTCCATACCTTGAGTGCATGAACCACAGATGCAAGTTCCAAATCATGTGTGGGATAATTGTGTCCGTGGTTCTTAAGTTGTCGGGAGGCATAGGATACCACTTTCCCATCCTGCATCAATACACTTCCAAGTCCTTGTCGTGAAGCGTCATAATAGACTTGAAAATCCTTCTGGATATCTGGCAGACACAGAACTGGTGCCGTTACAAGGCGTTTCTTCAACTCTTGAAAACTTGCTTCACAAGCCTCGGTCCATAGGAATTTCTTTTCCTTCTTTAATAGTTCCGTCATGGGTTTTGCTATCTTGGAAAAGTTTTCGATGAACCTCCGGTAATATCCTGCGAGGCCTAAGAAACTTCTAATATCTCCCACATTCTTGGGTGACTCCCATTTCGTCACGGAAGCTACCTTGCTAGGATCTACGGAAATTCCTTTTGCTGACACAACATGACCAAGGAATCCCACTTCCTCTAACCAGAACTCGCATTTGCTGAATTTGGCATACAACTTGTGTTCTCTTAGCTTCTCCATAATAAGGCGCAGATGTTTCTCATGTTCCTTCTCATCCTTAGAGTATATGAGTATATCATCTATGAATACCACGATAAACTTGTCCAAATATTCCATGAACACCTTGTTCATCATGGTCATGAAGTATGCTGGGGCATTGGTTAGACCAAAAGACATCACGGTGTACTCATACAATCCGTATCTTGTGGTGAATGCTGTCTTGGGCACATCCTGTTCTCGAATCTTTAGCTGAAAATAGCCCGATCGTAGATCGATCTTTGAGAACACACTGGCTCCTTTTAGCTGGTCAAACAGGTCGTTGATGTTGGGCAGAGGATACTTATTCTTAATCGTCACTTCGTTCAACGAGCGGTAGTCTACAACCAGCCTCTTGGTCTTATCCTTCTTTTCCACAAATAGGACGGGTGCTCCCCAAGATGACGCGCTGGGTTGAATGAACCCTTGTCCAATTGTTCCCTAAGCTGTTTCTTGAGTTCCTTTAACTCGTCCACATCCATCTTGTATGGTCTCTTAGCTATCGGCCCCGTGCCTGGCATTAAGTCAATGAGAAACTCGATATCACGGTCGGGTGGCATTCCGGGTAGGTCTTCTGGGAATACATCTGGGTATTCCTTTACAATAGGTACCTCCTCCAAGCTAACCCCCTTAAGAGAGTTCACCATGACTTCTTTAAGTGCGAAATTTGACTTGATACGAATCCTCTTCCCTTCCGGTGTTGTGAGCATGACAGTTCTCTTGGCACAATCTATGACTCCTTCATATTCGGTCATCCAATTCATGCCCAAGATTATGTCTAATCCTTGTGATTCTAGAACTACTAGACTGGTGGAAAAAATGTGTGTCCCAATCCTTAGTTCTAAATCCCGGCAACCGGAGTTTGCCACTATTTCTCCCCCAGGAGAACTTACCCTTAGAGGAAAGTTTATAGTCTCTGTTGGTATCTTGCCTCTATCCACAAATACCCTTGATATGAATGAATGCGATGCACCGGTATCAAAAAGAACAAGCTGGGAATAGAATTGAGTTTGAACTTACCAATCACAGAGTCTGGCGCATCACAAGCATCCTCCATAGAAACATGATTCACCGTGGCTTTGACAAACGGATTTGGCTTCTTCCCGTTTCCATTTCCATGGTTGTGTCCATTTCCATTCCCATTACCATTGCCATTCTTCCTCTCGGGGCAAGAGGTTGCATAGTGCCCTGTCTTGTTGCACTTAAAGCATGTCACCTCACTGAGATCGTTTCCATTGCTGCCATTCCCATTGCAGTTCTTATGCCCATTGTGTTTGTGGCCACCATGGTTATGACCGTTATAGTTGTGGCCATTATTGTTATAAGGTGGTGGTGAAGAATTGCGCTGCTTCTGGTACGGAACAGAGTGTTTGTGAGGTTTAGATTTCCTCTGGCGGTTTTCTATGCTCTTCCTCTTTGATTCAACCACAATGGCTCTGTCCAGGAGTTCCTAAAAGTTGTCAAATTTCTGAGCCACAAGCTGAATGGATATCTCATCATTGAGCCCTCTTAAGAACTCCTCCTGTCTCTTGGCATCAGTGGAAACATCATCGGGTGCATAACGGGCTAGCTTATTGAAAAGCTCTCCATACTCGGTGACAGAACGGTGCAGTTGGTGTAGGTCGCGAAACTCGCGCCTCTTTAGAGTCATGACACCAGCAGCCACATGATGAGTGCGAAAAGCTAACTCAAACTGTTCCCAAGTGATAGCATCAATGTCCGGGTGGGTGACTTGGTAGTTATCCCACCATTTTGCAGCAGGTCCTTCAAGCTGGTGTGCGGCATAACGCACCTCGGCTCAAACGCTTGCACGGTGTCTAGCTTCTTGTTGATCGTACGCAGCCAGTCATCAGCGATGATTGGTTCAGTGCTGCTAGTGAAGGTAGGTGGGTTCAGCCTCAAAAACCGAGTCAAGCGATCCTGTTGAAGAGGTGGCGGGTTGTTGTTGTTTTGCATGTTCTGAGTGAGCAGTTGGATCAGCTGGTTCTGAGTGGCCAAAAGTTCTGCTATTTCTGGCGGGATTTCGGGGTTCGCATGTCTTGGCGGCATCTGTGGGGTTTAAGAGAATAGTTAAGAAATAGACAGAAAGACTAAGTAGTAAACTCCTACCCTTATGAAAACACACCAAGCAGACAAGGCACACAAGACATAACAACACAGATTTAACACAGGAAACAACCAAGTTTTAACTAAACCAGACTTGTCTTGGTATTTATTACATTTGTGAATAACGTTATACTATAAAATTAAAGGTGGTCCAACTATTACACATCTTCCACGCCTTCCTCTTCCTCGTCCTCGAACGAGTAGCCTTCTTGCTCTAGAGTTGTCTTGTACAATTCCATCTCCTTTGTGGTGGCTTCAAGCTTCTCTTGGAGGTTCTTTATCTCATCCTGTAGCCTCTTGGTAGTGGCTTCCAGCTGCTCCTGAAGTCCCTCCTTCTCGCTTTGTAGCTCTTCCACTAAACTTGACTTCATTGCGGCTTCAAGTTGCTTTTCCAAGTCCCTCTTGGAAGCACGCACATCATTGATTATCTTGCAAAGGTCTTCAGTTTGCACTTCATCTCCATCGATCTGCTGTTTGAGTTCCCTAATTCTCTTGTTTTTATTTATCACCCTCTTCTCTTGGTTAGCGAACTTCTTCTCTTGGTCCTGGAATTTTATCTCTTGGAGCTTCATTGCCTCCTCCTGCTGCTTGATCATTTCTTCCTTCTCCTTGATGAGGGCGCATAGCTTGTCGTTCTTCAACATCTCGAGGAAGGTACCCTTCTCAAGGTCATGGATATGGCACTCCAAGTCTTGATATTGTGTTCTTCGGCGCTTGGTAGAAGTTCTTTCCTCAAAGGTTAACTCCATGGGAATTCCTTCCTCATCTCGTCTTCCAAAGAGGCCGCCGCAGTGTCCTTGGAGAGCTTCATGATGACGTCCACATAGGCGACCAATGAGTTGCTGCAAGCTAATGCTAAGGGCCTTCTCCTTGGAATCGCTAACAATATGGATTGCTATGTCTTCCTCTGGGTTCTTGCCTCGCTCTTTTCCTGGCTGGATGACCTTGACTCCCCAACAACCGTCCTTGTGGAGTTTCTTCATTGTGCTCCCCTGGATTGTTGGGAGAGGAAGGTCCAAACGTGTGAGTAGATCCATGAGGCATCCTCCAAAGCGAAGGGGCTCGATGTCCGAGACGGTGTCGTAGAGGAAGCTTGTCATCTTTGAGTTAGAAGAATGAGGGTTAGATACTTAAACAAGTAGAGGAAAGCAGATACTAGATGTGCGGAAAATAACTTAGTAGGAAAACAAGTAAGGAACTAAAGTTAGAGGTGGTTCCAATCCTAGGGTCATGTCCTACATGCAATGATGTGCTCTGATACCATCTGTAGTGACCTCGGATCGGTAAGGATCCGAAGTCCCTGTGATTAACATGCTAGTCCCTGGATCAATAGCTAGCACTCACAGTCGATGAAATATCATGTAAAACACAAAGTCTTTATTACACGGAGAATCCAGAGTATGATATTATTACAAAAATTGCTTAGCATTATGCTAGCTCAAATAACAGCGGAAACATAAAAGCAGCATGAGTCCATCAACGCCCCAGGCTTGTCGAGTGTAGACCCGCGATCCTTACGCACCTTTCAATCTTCGGATTCTGCACATAAGACGTGCAGCCAACAAGTTGGGTCAATACTTTGAATGTATTGGCAAATTACACCAAGGAGAGAAAAGACTATCTCTACATGCAAGGCTGGTATAGGCTGTAGAGTTCATTTGCTCAAAGCTAATTTTCTTAAGTAGAGAGAAGAATAGAAGATTGCCCTACTTTGTAAACATTTGCTTGGATAAAATAAGGTCGAGTGGCACACGAGGATATTACGCACCAAGTGTCCAAACAACCAAACACTTGGATATTACGCACCAAGCGTCACTTGGATATTACACACCAAGTTCCCCAAATTCCCACCCATTAGCGATATTACGCATGCCAGGGGGTTTCAAAACTTTGTTTTAGAAAAGAGAGAGGAAGATCCTTTAGAGGCTCCATCCTTCAGACGCTCATTGTTGTTCTGTTACCGTGAACACGACTGATCGATCAGATTGCAATACTCTCGAGAGTTTGTGCACTTTACCCACAATCCACGATCAAGTCCTTTTTACAGACAAGACCATGGCGAGGCTTTCCCTTAGTAGCCCCTCTACCTTCCGGATCCAACCGTGCCAAGAACCTCCAAATGTTGGTACCCAGGTGAGGTTTCCCACTAAGTACTAGGCCAAGACAGAGCCCATAATATATTGTGGTTGCACTGGAAGCTTCTGAATTCTGAAACATGGCAGACTTCTTTGATTCCTGGGCGGCTGTCCTCCACCAAAATCTCACTCGTTGTCCCGACAACCGTTCCGCCCAGAAGAAAACTTAGTTTTATTTTGAAGTGGATTTGAGAAGAAAGTTTGCTCTAGAGAGCCTTTATACTTAGAAAAATTCTTTGTCTTTCGAACCCCCCAATGGTACTTTGTATATATAGCATAGCAAGCAATACTTAGCAAAAACATGGGTAACCTATTAGGATGGAAAATCCTAAGTATAGGGCTACTCATGGCATACTACAAAATCATCGCACTTGCAAAAAAATACTAAGGAAAATTCTACTAGATCATCCTACACATGCATACTACAGAATTTGAAGATCACATGCATAGAATCAAACTGGGACAAAAGTTATGAACAAGTGGTGTAACTTGCCTTGATCCGAGCAGCACTCTACACAATAGCACTCCTTAGCGCACTCCGAGCAATCTAACGAATCACAAACATAGATCTGATCACAACTTGCTCAAAGCATAACACAAAGAAAATCATGCATGCATGCAACATGGTAATTTATGCAAGGTTGGGTAAATTGATCAAGGTAGCAAGTTTGTGTTGTGATAGTGTAGAGGTGTCACTAGGATTGATTCTCCCAAGGGTTTAGATCTAATAGAGTCACTAAACACATCCTAGGATTATAAGTGGATCAAACCATCTAATTAGCCCCAAGCTAGATCTAATGATCCTAAGCAAGCTTAAAGATTTGGATCAGTAGGTATTGTGGAAGGGTATTGCAACAAGAATCAAATAAAATAGAAGTTTAATTATTATTTTTTATAGATTAAACTCTCCAATCTAATGATTAAATTCTACACCTAAAACATTACTGCAAACCTGCAATATTATTACAGATTTGGATTCTACATAAAATTAGGAATCCAACGGTATATTACAAGCTAAATTTGGACAAATATTCGATTTTATATGATTTTCGCAAGTTTGAAATCTAAATCTGAAACAGATCTGAACTTCACTTAAACTTTGCCAAGTGTGAGCGCCTGATTGGCTCCAGCTAGGTGACTCAGCGCTGGCGCGTGCGTGCTGACGCGCGTGGCCACGTGGCGCTCCGTTATTCGCCGATACCCCTTCGGCCTACCTCTAATCTTACGCGTTCAATCTTGATCCGACGGACGGGAGCGGTGGTGACTCTTACCGGCGGCGTCGATGGCGAGACGGCGGCACTGCGGTGGTTCCCCGGAGTAGCGGAGAGCACGACGGTGCTCTACTCCTTCTTGCGGTCCTGCGTGCGTGATCGGCTTCAGCTCCTCTTTCCTCGTCTAGCCGCACACCTCCACTGGTTCCCGCGAGCTCCGGCGGCACGTCGGCGAGAAATCCCCGTCGCTGTGCTGCACAAGGGGAGGAAGGAAAGGTCGAGGGTGAGGCGGCGTTGCACGGGGAAGGCGGTTAACAGCAAGGAAGGGCTTGGGGCGGTGCAAATCGCCGGATCGAGACCTACCCGAGCGCGATTCCGGCGAGGGAGAGCGGCAACGGTTCGGCGAAGCTTGGCTAGGCTTTTCGAGGGGAAAAACGACGAGAGGGGTCGGCTTATAAGGGGCAGAGGCTTGGGGAAGGGGGCGGTCGAGTCCGGCACGAGTAGGAGTCCGACGCGGCCGAAGTTGTGTCCGTCGCGGTCTCCAGGAGGAAGACGACGTGGTGGGACCCCCGCGTCAGTGGTGGAGGGGAGGAGCGGGCCGGTGCTGGGCTGCGGCGGCTGGTGGGCTGCGCTGTGGCCCAGCTAGGTTAGCCACTGTCTCTGTGTTTTTTTTCTCTTTTATCATTTTTCAATTTCTGGTTTGGTAAAACTCAAATAACTTTTGCAAGACAAGTCCAAAAATGTTGAAACTTGTTTCCAAATTTTTGTAAAAATAGGGTGGTCAATATAGGACCATAGTTTACTGTTTTTACATAGTTTATATTGAAGGGTCAACTTACTACAACAAGGTGCTCACTTATGGAAATAATTAGTAAGGTTTTTAATAGGTTTAGGTTTTAGGATTCTTATTGATTTCAAATGTAGGATGTAATGATGCAAGGATGATGCATGGAACTAATAACATCCTAATATAGGATCTGGGATGTTACAATCATGGCGGCTGTTCGCTGGTGGTGGCTAGGGTCGGCACTGGTGCTTCAGATGCGCGCGGCGGCTAGGGCGGCGCCCCTGGTCGTGTGGCGGAGGTGGCTAATCCTTGGGCGTGACATCCAATCATGGAGGTCGACTACTTGTGGAGGCTGGGCCGGTGCCCGGATTGTTGCGGCGGTGGCTTACCTATCGGGTATCGGTGTGGCGGCTATGGTTGTAGGTCTAGGATTCTGCCTAGATCCGCCATCGGCCCAGCCTTTTGGTTGCCTGAAGGTGCGTGGGGAGGCGACACGATGTTTCTTGCTCGGGCCGACGAACCGGCGGGGGATCATGGTTATTGCAAGCTTGTCTCCTCTTCCGCCGAAGGGGGCGGGCGGCGGATGGCGGCGTGGGGGCCTCTTATTCTGTCCAATAATGGCGATTGGTCCTAGGGTTCTGTTGGCGTGAAGACAAAGATCTTCTTATTTCTTGCACTCGTTGATCTGGCCTGGAGAGGCCTGTTCCGGAAGGCTCCACCGGCGAACTCCCATGGGCGCATTAGACCTGGAGATTGCTGGATTGGAAGGTATTCAGTCGTGCGTACTTTTTTCTGGCCGTTTGGTTTCAGCGGGTATGTTGCGAAGATAGGCCTGCCGTTTGGCCGTTTGGAAGTCATATGAAGAGAATGTAAGTAAAGCGGAAATATGAGAGCGGCGATGGTGATTTGACTCTTTGTGGGGACGGTGAACTGGATACAGGATATGTGACTTGCAGTAGCGATTGTTTATGGGGGAGACAACACAGGACGAGTTCCCAGTCTTACCTTCCAGGGTAAAAATCCAAGGTCTGGCCTTGTTGAAGGCATTGTTTTGCGAGAGAGGACTTTCTCAAGGGTGAAAACCTGTGATCTTTGATCGGGCAACGACGACGCTTATGCACTATTTCCTTCTTGAAGGTGTTGTTATTGGAGTGGTGGACTACTGGTGTTGTTCTGGTGGTGTCAGTGTCGTTTCTACGAGGAATAGTTCCCTATAGCGGGACTTTTCTCTTTTGCAATTATTCTTTCTTTTTTTTGGGATGTGTGCATACGCAAGGCCGCTAGGGCATGCGTTGTTGCAGAGGCTGGGTGTAGTTGGTATCTCCGTGATATTAATATATACTCCTGTCCATAAAAAATGTAGGATTTATTTGACTTGTATTGTTTGATTAAATTAGAACAAACCAAAAGATTTCAAAGAAGCCCCACAATGCACCAACTCAAATAAATTGAAAGAGGAGACATAATGGAGGAAGAGTAGATGGTTGAATAAGATTTGTTTGAATTGTTTCCTCTTGAGAGCGACCAAAACAAATAGTCCCATTTAACCCAAAATAAAACAAGAAGGTGAGGATGTTGGTAAACCTTGCATGGGCCATGCATGTGGTTTAAATGCCACTTCTATATTTGGTGAAAACAAATATAGTTTCATATGGAACATATCCATGCATGCACTTCACTATGGAATTGTGGCTCAACAAAATGATGGGGCTTGCTTGTCATATGGGAATAATCACACATGTAAATATATGAGTCCAAATGGCCACTAGTGTGTATTTTCCTCACTAGATCAATTGGCAGCCAAAATAGCATCACACATGAGCATAGAATGAATAAAACCATATGGAAGCTTGAAAGGGGAAATTCTATCCACATTCCAAGCAAGGGTGGCCATGAGGCCCCACATACTTAATATTGTGAAAACAATAGAGATCATATATGGGAGCATGTAGATTTATAAATGTATCCATCCAAACACGTATGAGCTAGAGGTAATAACCTAAGAAATGCAATTGCTCATATATAGTTGGATGGTGGAATTATAAAGTGGTGACAAAGAAAGGTGGTGGAATCAAGAAAAGATATGCCCCAAACTCAACTTGGGAATGAAGCAATATATCCAGAGCCAACTATAATTCATCAAGAAGCAAATACAATTAATACAATATATAATGCATATGAGATAAGAACCAAGTAGAGGGGTTTTATATGATACTCAAATGCAAGGTGGCATGGTGACATGAGCATGATATAATGAAGATTCAATGAATAACATGTAGGAAGTAGCAATTATAGACTAGGCAAGTAGAATTGCAATTGTTAGACAATTGGGATGCTACAACTCTCCCCCACTAAATAAAATCTCGCCCCAAGATTACTAGGAAAATAAAAAGACCAAGGAGAAGCGGGTGTTCGGAACGAAGGTGATCCTTACGCTCCCAAGTCGATTTATCAATGGAATGGTGGGACCACTACACCTTGCAAACTTGCTAGACTTGTTGTGAGTCTTTCGTTTTGCTTCTTGAAAAGAAAGGACTTGACACAAAGGAGGATTTTGGCGAAATACGGAAGGTAGGATGGATATAGATCAGGTGCTCTCAAGGAAGACGATAATAATATAACCACTTCTTGGAAGAACTTGAGAAGATGATGAATCGAGAAGACTAAGGAAAAACACATCGTCGGGATTAAAGATCAAGAGATGCATGTGTAGATGATTATTTCTTTCACCAGAAGAAAGAACGGTTTTGGAGAATTTATCAACCACTATGAAAATAGCATTGTTTCTTCCCTTAGATTTAAGAAATGAAGTCCGAAAAACAATATTGCCTTCAGACAATATAGTTCCTCGATATCCATGGAATATTTGGGTTCCTAAATTCTCTGATTAAATTTTTCTTGTGTCGGTAAGGACTAAAAGATCATGCAATGGAGGTGTGTAGATTTGTATCCTCGAGAAAGAGTGATACAATTTTATGCTGGAATCCTGAGAAAGAAGATGAATATATGGAGTTATTGTAGATATGCTTATTGCTTTCCTTAACCATGAGGTTATTGTAGTAGATTTTGTGATTCATGGCATCGACCATAATTGGCTTTACCAAAGAAAAGAATTGCTGAAAAGAAGTTAGACATAACTTCCATCCATCTTGTATGACGATGTAGAATGCCGGACGAATAAAGAAGATGGAGAAGATTTTAATTTGTTTCCACTAGATCATTCAATATTTTTATCCATCTTGAAATAGACGAGATCACCAACAAGAGATTATTCATTCCGTCCTTGAGAGAACACTCTGGGAAAAACAAAGACGGAAGTAGAAGTATCGAGGGATAAAGTACACTTTTAACTTCATGGAATGAGTGAAATCGCATTCATCCACCAATTCAATGTACAAGAGCGAATGATAAGAGTAGTGGTATGGTAGCTACTCCATCCCGCACCAAAAGCATTACTCCGTCCATGAGTATGAAAACTATGCGACCCAAATACCAAAACAAACTGAAGATCTTGACAAGCAAAAACTTATGAAGCTCCATAAGAAAAAAATATTGATGCATACGATTTTTCGGATCCAAAATAGATAAATATGATGATTTTGTTTTCGTGTCAGAAGTCGCAAGCCATAGGAAAGATATGAATGAAGATTACGGCGGCAGATAAAAGGTTCAACATATAGATTAAGGATAGCACCCAAAACTTGAATAGAAGAATTGTAATAGACATGGGAAAACTTTGCGACATCCGGTGGATTGAGGATAGAAGATAAAGCTAACGAGGATAAAAATAAGATGTTCTTCAAGTTCTTCCATTGATGTAGAATAGGCAAAAATATCGACAAGATATACCACGACGAAAGATCAACATAAAGCGCAAGGATTGGTGTTTAGAAATATGCACTGAAATAATAGATTATCTGGCCCATTGGATAATAAAAGAGATATGACTTGTTCACCTTTTTGATCGAAATGGTTGAAACGAGAAAATATTTGGATAAGAACCGATGATAACTCATACATTCAAGCAATGCTATCAGAGATGAAAGGATGAAATTCTCTCATATCAAGAAAAACTTGCAGATATGGCGTCCAAAAAGATGTGAAGCATGATAACGGATGATAATCCATGGTACATCCTTAGGAAACCTCCAGATTGCCAAAGATATTGAATATGATATAGATATGCTCACGGTATAACTCAAATCACAAGAGATAACCACGATCATCTGGAGGATTAGATTGATAGCATTTACCATATCCCACTCACGATAAGCGTCATATAGCTATACCGAGAACCAAATTACAATCGCAAGCATCAGGATGACACACGTTATGTATTTAGCCCAAAAAAAATTGGAAGATGAAGTAAAAACTCCAGATTGAAGCATCGGTAGCAAAAGATCGAGCTAGCATGGGCATGCCGATAAAAGAAGATGGATAGTGTATCACACACGACTGAAAAGGAGTGTGGGAACACAGATGTATCAAAGAGAAATTTCCGCATTTTTAGGCATTAAAATACCAATAGATGCGAAAACAACTTAACATATAGAGATTAGCAACTCCACATTCAGTAAAAACATGCAGGAAGGATGAACACCCTTAAAAAGACTGCGTTGGTTTACAAAGAGTCGGATAGATCACGTCGGTTGCCAAAAGCCTGTCAGTATGGAATGTACCAATAATTTATAACCAAAGGCATATTGCGACAGCAAGTTTGGATGCAACAGATAGACAAAGAATTAACAACACATCCTATGGTACTATGGAAACCCACAACACGTGAATCCTAGTTTGAATTTTTAGGAGAGGATCGATAAATGTTACACTTGCTTACTAGAAAAGGGTGTGTGTGGGAGGGTAAGAAGAAAAATGGAAGCAGTCCTACTCTCATGTTAAATTTTTCCCTAATATACATAACTACCAAAATATTTGCTAGAATGTAAACGACCATCTTGATAGAGACCCTGAAGGGCGGAATGGCTCTAATACCAGATGTAATACCTTGGTCACTATGCTCTAAGCAATAAGCCAGGAAGAACCCAAAGTGCATAAGGTGGTTGTCAACACCCGGATTTTTAATCCCAGATGCCTGTTATGCCATACATCGCAATCCCAGGATTACCATTTTTGCGAGACATAACAGAATTGGATACCGCAGTACATCATCCATTACAAACCATACATAAGGTCTTACACAAATAAGGATCTCATGATCCAGTTCTTAATACAACTCGAGCAGCGGAAATACGTAATAATAACAGTAGCGTAGGCGAAGCTCCATCTTCGGGGTCATAGGCAATGCTGACGATGGGAGATGATCCTAGTTGTCGTAACCTTCCTGGGGTCCATCCTCCAGGTACTCCTCTTCATAGTCTGGCCACGGGAATAGCCAGGGACAAAGCCATGAGTACTCTTTAAGTACTCGCAAACTAATACTAAAAAGTGAAGGGGGGTTTTTGGTAGTAGGACACTAAGCTCTATGGTTGTTCTGCAAAAAGCCAGATTTACCTCTACTAAGGTCAGAAGCAAGAGAAAGCTAGTACAATTCTATAACACCTAAGTGGGAACTTGTATTTCATATCACAACTCTGTTGTGGTCAAGTCAAAGTCTCAGTTTGTTTCAAAAGTCATTTTGAAAACATCTGACGGGGGAACAATATGGCCACTCCAACTGTCCAACTGTACAACTCTGTAGAGATTGTACACTTTCACCACAACATTCGATACATCTGTCAGGAACAAATCCTGAATTCACCATACTCAGTATGCGGATAATCAATCCTAACCTTTCAATTACACACCTTAGTATAAGCACCTCTCCTGTGAGTTTGGCCTCCCAACCATGACCAATCTTCACAAGGTAGCCTCAGCTCAGACCTTGGCCTGTGAGTTTGGCCTCCCAACCATGACCAATCTTCACAAGGTAGTCATCTTGAGTACTGCACAGGTGTACAATCTTCACAAGGTAGCCTCAGCTCAGACCTTGGCCGTGAGGGAACCAATACTAAGGTATATAAGCTTCCAGTCAAGCCCTACCCAATTCTCGGGTATTGTGGTTGTACGGTAAAATTGGAATGGTATCGCATCCAGACAACCATCAGTTTTATAAAGGGCTAAGGCTCATGCCTCAACATTTTCATCATCAAAATCATCTTATGTTCGGAAACACATGTCCAAAACATTTCAATAGAATGATCCATCATTCCAAGGTTTTCACAACCACTTTTCCACCAAGTATTCCTATCTAAAGTTGATCAAGTTTTATGCTTAGCACTATCATCTACAAATGGGAGTGGGTACTAATGAGGGGTGGTAACTAGGGGAGTTTCAACTAAGTACATTCTCATACCTTAGGATGACATCAAGATTACCTAGCTTAGGCCAAATTTTATGCTCTTTATGCAATCTTCAATTATTTTTCTAGTATATACAATTTACCCAAGTAAACTCTAAGTAAGAGCTTTGATAAAGAAATAAAGTAGAAAGCTTGTAAGTAAAACTAGGATTGGGTATCATCAAAGGTGTCTAACCAAGAATGCTTAGTGCATTGCCTAGGTTAGGTAACTCTCATAATTGCAAGTGTTAGCTTGCTCAATCAATTAGTGGTATTAGGCTTGCATCAGTATCAGTATAAGCTTGCAAGTATTGGCTTGCAAGGTTAACCTGTATAGTAAGGCTTGCTAAAGTAGAGTATCTTGCAAGTGTTATCTTGCACAAGTATCAGTATAAGATTGCCTTGTGCAGAGAAGTCGTTGAAGTTCTCCTCGGCTTCTTCTTCGTAGTATCCTCCTTCCTCCTCGTATCCTTGGTCGGTACTAGCGTCTATAAATAAATACGAGGTACACAATCACCAAACAATACTTAACTACTTTCAATCATCACACAAAGGGGTTCTATAGATGGTCTAGCATCATCACTAACATTACAAGATTAAAGCTTGGTTTAAATTCTTTTATTTTTAAAAGTAATTTCTACTCATTGAAAAACTAATTAAGATTTAATATTCTCCAAACCAAACATGGGATCATGTTGACACATATCATCACCACACATTTCAGTATATGGGAATTTGATTTAAAGTGGTGTCACAATTTAATAAGGTTTAACCTTTTATTTTACTTAAATAAAGTGGCTAGAAATGCCTATGTGGCATTCTTTTGTTACTTGAACATTATTTCTGTAAGTAAACCCAAATATTTTTATATATTCTGAAAGGTATGATCAAATGTGATTTTTGAGAGTTGGAATCAACTCAAAAACTGTTATGGTTTAAATTTGAAAAATGTTTGAATGCAGAAAAGGTTCTGCCTTGTTATTTTTACCAAGGTTGATATATAGATTCAAATGATTTGAATCCAACGGGCTTGGATTAAGCATTTCAGTATCTTTCTAACAAAATTGGTTTCATTCAATTTGGTTCACTGAATCGAGCTGGGTTGATTTTTGAAACTAGGTACAGAACTGTGTTTGAATTAAAATGGAAAAAGTTAAATTCAAACGACTGGGCTGCGCGGGAAACGATAATGGGCCGGCCCGGTGTCACTCCGCGGCGCGGGGCTCAACTGACAGGGGGGTTCCACCAGTCAGTGGCTCTTTAAATGCGAAGCGGTACGGGGCAATCTCATCCGCATGATCTAAGTCTAATCGAACGGCTGCTACTCATCGTCCACGTCGGGCGGCGCCGGCGAGACAGAAACCTAACGCGGCAGGTGGGGGTCGTCGGGGGATCACCGGGGCTCAGGCGAGGGTCGGCGAGGTGGGCGAACGACGAAGTCGACGACGGCGAACCTCCTGGTACCGGCAGCTTCTCCTGGGGTGGACGAAATCGACGGCGCCCTTCTTCTCCAGAGGCGGCCTGCTCCGGCCAAATTCCGGCGATGCGTTGTTCGCCTTGCTCCGGGAACAGGGTGGAATGATCAGTGAGGAGAGGGGAGTGAGATGGTGTGAAGAGTTTGAGCAGGGGAGGCCTCTATTTATAGTCTCGACAACGAGACCGAACGGGATGGGCAGGCGACGGTGGCGACACGACTACGGGCAACTAGAGGCATGGCCGGTGGTGGCGATCGATCGGTGGTCTCCTGGCGATGCTCTATGGCTTTAATGCGCGTTTAGGGGCGGTGGCAAACGGTCTAGAATATGCGATGCTCTGCGCGGCAGAGGCGGCGCCTTCGACGGCGAGCGGTGGCTGTGAGGCATGGGGCAGCGAACGGGGATGTCTGGCGGTCTCCTGGGATGGTGGTGATCGCGTATGCACGCAGCGAGGGCGGCACGCGGTCTGTGGGCGCGTGTCGAGGGTGGCGCTCTGGCGCACGCTCGGCATGGTTGACAGAGGCACGGGCGCGGCGTTCCTGGGTGCTATGGTCGATGTCTTCGAGGCAGGGCTGGTCGAGAGGGGGCGGTGAGGCATGTGTGATCTCCCAGACAAGGTTGGCACGACTAGTTCCTCTCCTAGCTTGTTGTCTACACTAGGGTGGCATGGGTGGCTTCAGCTGTTCACCATTGATGACATTGCCAAGCTTACAGTGGTGCTATATGTTTACAAATGAGCTAGATGATCTACTAAAGCCTAGTTGCAACCAGAGAGGGAACAAGTTAGGCTCAAATCACTGCTCTAAATAGTGTTTGGATTTTATTTGATTTGCATCTGCAAGGTGTTTGATGAAATGGCCGCATGAATTCAAGTTTTGAATTTTGAAAAGATTTTTGGTGGGTGTTCTAGGTAGGTGCTGGTGAGTCTGTAGATGCTTGGGTTTTGAAAGTTGAGCTTGTTTGAGTGGCTTTTGAAAAAGTGGGATCTTCCCATATGATAAAGATTCAATTTTAAACTGTCATTTAAACTATGCATTTGAATGTTTCTGGATGATCACAAGGTGGGACTTGATACTTTGTTATGAGTACTATCAAGGGGTGCAAAGATCCAAACAAGTTTCTGTTAAGTTCTGAAAGTTAGAGACGACCAAAGTAGGCATGGGAGTTAAATTGGTCAAAATGACCATTCCCTTATTTTGTTTGTTTTGATTTATTTGTCTTTGGGAAAAGTGTGGGGATTGTCTAGATGATGTTTATTTCACCTAAGAATCCTTTTACAAGCAAAGAAACACATAAACAAGGCAATTCAAAAGAATTCGAAATGGGATGCATACACACATGCATGCTTTCATATTTTTATTTAGAAAAGTTTTTGTTAACCCTAATTTTGATGCATAGAGTTTGATGATTCTAGTTTAATATTTTTGGGATGTTACAAACCTTCCCCCCTTAAACAAAATCTCGTCCCGAGATTTGAAAAAGACGAAAAGATTACCTAGGATTTGAAGAGATCGGGAAACTCCGTCCTGATGTGATCTTCGCGCTCCCAGGTAGCTTCCTCTTCTGTGTGGTTGCTCCACTGAATTTTGAGAAACCTGATGCTTCGGGTTCTGGTGGTTCGGAAAGCTTCTACGGATGGGTACTTCAGGATAGGTCAGGTCATCGTTGATTTCTATGGTCCGGTGATCGATATTCTTGAACACTTCCGTCTTCTCCGGAACTTCAAGGCACTTGCGAAGTAATGAGATATGGAACACATTGTGCACGGCTGACATCTCTTTGGGTAGTTCCAATTGATACGACACTTCTCCTCGACGGTTCAGAATTTTCAACGGTCCGATATATCTAGGGGCTAACTTTCCTTTGAGTTGGAAACGCTGCATTCCCTTCAACGGCGACACTTTCAGATATACAAAATCTCCTATGTTGAAGGCGAGGTCTCGACGTCTCTTGTCGGCGTAACTCTTCTGTCTGGACTGGGCTGTCTTGAGGTGCTCACGAATCTTGTGAACCTTCTCTTCTGCTTCTCGTAGGATATCGGCTCCGAAAATCTGACTCTCTCCTACTTCCGACCAGTGCAAAGGGGTGAGACACTTCCTTCCGTACATGAATTCAAATGGGGCCATTTGCAAACTAGCTTGATAACTGTTGTTGTACGAAAATTCTGCAAACGGCAGACAGTCTTCGCACTTAGATCCATATTCTAATACACATGCTCTCAGCATATCTTCGAGTATTTGATTTACTCGCTCAGTTTGTCCATCGGTCTGAGGGTGATACGCGGTGCTGAAATCTAGGCGTGTCCCTAAACCTTCTTGAACTTTCTTCTAGAATCTCGAGGTAAACTGAGTTCCTCGATCCGATATGATGTTCTTGGGGACTCCATGCAAACTGACGATTCTAGCGATGTCTAACTCCGCTAGCTTCGAACTCTGATATGTGGTCTTGACGGGTAAGAAATGGGCGACATTGGACAATCTGTCCACTATGACCCAGATAGAGTCATTTCCCCTACTAGAAGTAGGCAATCTGGTGATAAAGTCCATTCCAACAGAATCCCATTTCCATTCCGGAATCTGCATGGGTAGCAGCAATCCAGCGGGTCTTTGATGTCCGGCCTTGACTCGCTGACATATATCACACTTGGCGATATAGCTTACGATTTCTCTCTTCATCTTATGCCACCAAAATTGCTCTTTCAAATCTTGATACATCTTAGTTCCTCCGGGGTGGATAGAATAAAGAGTATCATGAGCTTCCTTCAGAATAACTTCTTTCAACTCAGAATCTGCTGGTACACAAAGGCGTCCTTTGTACCACAGAACTCCTTCTTCGTCTTCGGTGAATCCGGGTACTTTGCCTGTACTAATAGGACGCTTGATTCCGTCAATACTAGCATTTCCTTTCTGCGCCTCTTTGATCTGGCTGATCAAAGTGGGTTGAAGTTCTATGCTAGCCAAAAATCCTTCACTCACTAATTCCATTCAAAAATCTTCCATCTCTGTAGGCAAACTTGGTTGCTCCTTAAAAATCATGGAGTTCAAGCGGCACGGCAATCTGCTAAGGGCATCTGCTACCACGTTGGCTTTACCAGGGTGATAGTGAATGTCCAGATCGTAATCCTTGATTAACTCAATCCATCTTCTCTGCCTCATATTCAACTCCTTCTGAGTGAATATATACTTCAGGCTCTTGTGATCCGAATAAATCTCACAATGATTTCCCATCAGGTAATGCCTCCATGTCTTCAGGGCTAGAACTACGGCTGCGAGTTCGAGGTCATGGGTTGGGTAATTTTTCTCATGTTTTTTCAGTTGTCGAGATAGATAAGATATAACTTTGCCTTCTTGCATTAGCACACATCCGAGAACGATCTTGGATGCATCACAATACACGTCGAAGGGTTCGTAATATCCGGCATGATTAAGATTGGGGCTGAAATCAATCTCCTCTTGAGTTCTTGAAAACTCGCTTCACCTTTGTCTGTCCATTCAAACTTCTTGTCCTTTTTCAGCAATTAGGTCATGGGTCTGGCGATAGTCGAGAATCCTTCTACGAACTTGCGGTAGTATCCTGCCAATCCGAGAAATGCACGAACTTGGGTTTGAGTGGTTGGGGCTTGCCAATCTTCGACATCTTTCACTTTTGCAGGATCAACGGGAATCCCTCCGACTGATACAATGTGGCCGAGGAATCCTACCTCCTGTAACCAGAATTCACATTTGCTAAACTTGGCATACAGCTGATGCTCTCTAAGGGTTCCAAGAATGGTCCTTAGGTGTTGCTCATGTTCTTCTTCCGATTTGGAATAAATCAGAATGTCATCAATGAAAACAACGACAAACTTATCCAGGAAGTCCATAAAAATCTTATTCATGAGATTCATGAAATAAGAGGGGGCATTGGTTAATCCAAAAGACATGACGGTATACTCGTATAATCCATATCTGGTGGTAAAGGCAGTCTTGGGAATATCCTCTGCCCGAATTTTGAGTTGATGATAGCCAGTCCTAAGATCAATCTTAGAAAACACTTTGGCACCGGTCAACTAATCAAACAAATGTTCTATCTTGGGAAAGGGGTACTTGTTTTTGATGGTGACATCATTAAACTTCCGATAATCCATACACAAATGGTTACCTCCATCCTTCTTGTCCACAAACAAGACAGGTGATCTCCATGGTGACGCACTTGGTTTAATCAATCCAATTTCCAGCATGGCATCCAGTTGCTTCTTCAATTCTGCTAGTTCAGACGGGTTCATATTATATGGTCTCTGGGCTATGGGTCCTGTTCCGGGGATTAGTTGGATGATAAACTCGATATCCCGATCTGAGGCATACCAGGAAAAACATCTGGAAATACATCGGGCTGTTCACAGACTATCCGGACTTGGTTGGTAGGTTGGGCTATACTCTTGTTGCACTTGAATTGATGAGGTAAGGTTTCAGATATATGCTCGACTGATATTCCGGTTGTAATGGTCATGGTGATGGCTTTCTTAGCACAGTGAATCAATCCTTTATGTTTGGACATCCAATCCATTCCTAGTACTACTTCCAAACCTTTAGTTCCGAGTACTATCAGGTTAGCATAAAAATCTATGCCATGGATTCGGATAGGGACGATTTTGCAAATTTGCCTAGCCTTGGTGGTTGAACCGGGAACCAACCAGGTAATCAGCATCATCGTCGTGGTAGAACGGAAGGAACCAGGCTATGAGCATGGAGTTCAACGACCAGTTTACTATGTGAGTGAGGTCTTGACGGAGTCCAAGCAGCATTACCCGCACTACCAAAATATAGCTTATGGAGTATTCCTTGCTTCTCGGAAGCTGAGGCATTACTTTCAGGAGCACCCAATCACAGTGGTGAGCAAGACTCCACTGTCCGACATTATCAACAACAGCGACGCTACGGGAAGGGTCGCGAAGTGGGGCATTGAACTTGCCGCCTTCGAGATCACCTACAAGAGACGTGACGCTATCAAGTGACAAGCGTTGGGGGATTTTATCGCATATTGGACGGAGATGCCAAATGCTACTCCATTGCCGTAACCAGAGTACTAGGTGATGCACTTTGAAAAATCAAAGATGCTCAACGGCTCGGGGGCTAGTATATTGCTACAGTCACCAACAGGAGACAAGATACACTATGTTCTGCAAATCCACTTCGAGTCTACGAACAACATGGCAGAGTATGAAGCACTCATTCACGGACTACGCGTAGCCAAGGATATTGGCATCAAGCGCATAGTTTGCTATGGAGATTCCGACTTGGTTGCCCAGAAGGTGGCTAGCACCTGGAACGCGCGGAACCCTATGATGGCGGCATATCGAGACGAAGTGGACGAGATAGCCAAGAGATTCTTGGGCTACAAAGTCAAGTATGTGCCTAGGGAGCAAAACGAGGCGGCTGATCTGCTATCTAAGCTTGGATCAGGGTGCAAAAGAATTCCTCCAGGAGTTTTCCTACAGCATCTGCGCACACCATCCGAGAAATGAGCCGACATCGACAACCCGCATAGAGTTGAATATTTCGTCCACATGGTGACAAAGGTCCCTCCGGCTTGGACAAAAACGTTCATGGAATATCTCGAACACGGAACTTTGCCCGATGACGAGGTTGAAAGATGGCAAATAGTACGAAGAGCAAAGGGTTATACCATAATCAATGGACAACTCTACAAAAGGAGCACTACTAGTGTATACCTTAAGTGTGTTTCCCATCTAGAAGGTATGGAAATCCTACGCGAAATCCATCTCGGAGATTACGGGCATCACAACGCTCCTCGATCGTTGGTCACGAAAGCCTTCCGACAAGGGTTCTCTTGGTGACAAGGCGACAATAATCTGGTTGAGACATGCATGGGATGCCAGTATTATGCCCGACAACCACATGTTCCTGCTGAAGAATTGCGAACAATACCAATAACTTGGTCGTTTGCAGTCTGGGGGATAGACATGGTAGGACCGTTACAGACGTCACCATGTGGGTTTACGCATCTGCTAGTAGCAGTTGATAAATTCACTAAATGGATAGAAGCTAAACCCATTAGAAAGCTTGATGGGGCAACTGCCCTCAGGTTTGTCTGGGATCTAGTGGTGAGATTTGGTCTCCCACAGAGAATTATCACCGACAATGGTAGCAACTTGTCACTCGGAGAAGTGGAAGCTTATTGTTGGGAGAATGGCATCCGACTTGACCTTGCATCTGTGGCACATCCCCAATCCAATGGTCAGGTTGAGGGAGCCAATGGATTAATTCTACAGGGAATAAAGCCACGTCTTGAGGCACCGCTACATAGAGCAGTTGGAGCCTGGGCGGAAGAATTGCCATCTGTGTTGTGGAGTTTACGAACTACAGCCAACAGATCCACCGTCTACACCCCTTACTTCATGGTATATGGAGCAGAAGCCATCCTACCTTCCGACATACTTCACGATGCACCAAGAGTCGCCGCCTACAACGAGGATGACGCTGAAGAATCCAGACGCCTAGATGTGGACCTTCTCGAGGAGGAGCGCGTTTTGGAATGCCAAAGGTCCGCCATCTACCAGCAGAAGCTACGCGGCTGCCATAGTCGCCGCGTTCGGCATCGCTCATTTAAAGAGGGGGATTTGGTGCTCCGACTTAAGCAGAAGAAGTCACACAAATTATCCCTGCCATGGGAAGGACCGTTCATCATAAGAAAGGCGATGCTCAATGGGTCTTACTACCTCATGGACAATCGTGAACTGAAGGATAGACCCAACAAGGATCATAAGAGTAAGCGACGTGACCCGGATGATGACTACCCGGAGCTTGATCGGCCATGGAACATAGCACAACTATGTCCTTTTTACAATTAGCATTTTTATCTAATTGTGTACCTCTTATATGATCAATGAAATAAAGCTCACTGGTTCACTCATATTTCTGAGTCTTTTACCTCCTTTAGTGTTTATTTTTGGATCATATAAAACCTTTATGCACAAGCTTTGCGATTGCACTTGTGAAAATTCCGCCTACAGGCGTTAGCTTAAGTTTTCTGGTCTACACATTCTTTGTCGTTTTTATGTGGATTCTGGAGTAGTGACTTTTGGCACTTATTGTCGGCGATTTTGTGCTTAGATTATTGACGGTGCCATTGGGCATCATCACCTGAGCGCATGGTTCTGACAACGAGTCTTCCGACTCATGAAAAGTCAAGCATAAGAACCAAAGTAATGGATAAGCCAGCACTTGCTTAAAAAAAATATATACATGCTAGAAACTAGTTCTTAAGTAGCAGGACATACATCATTGTCTTCCCCCTTAAGATTAATACATAGTTTTTTCCGCATACGCATCAAAGGAGCAACAAATATTACAAGTTGTTTTTCATTCCTTTGGCACAGGCGACTTGCAAGCAGCATCGTCGGTAGCAGGCGAATCACCCTCGAAGTCGGCAGTGTGAAGGGACTCGGAGGAGCTTTGGTTGCCGCCATCGATGGTATTCATTGGCACGAAGACGTTGACATCGACTAACTCGGCAACTCTGGTCTCATAACACGCGAGTGACGACAAGATGGACTCATGGTTTATCTCCTTGCCATCATCATGTACGTCGGGTATGTTAGAGGTTACCGTGTCGATGTCGGCATCTTCATTGTGTGCCTTTACCATGGAAACCGCCATCCTTGCACCGGCCCGTGCACATGAAGCTTTCCAGCTTGTGATACGCTCGGGGGCTCGGCATAGAATCTCCGAGAACTTCTCCACAGAGTTTGATGCCTTCATGTTGATCTAGAGGGGCTTGGCAATCTCTTTGGCTTGTGCGATGGCGGTGTTGATAAAGTTGCCGGCAAGAACCATACATTCCTTTGCTGGAGGAGGCGACCGGGTTAAACCCATAGGAGCTGCAAATTCCGACAAAGAGCACATGAGTTAAAAAATTCAGAGTATCTAGACTACAGAAATCTAAGACGGAGAAACACTTACTGAAGATGCTAGCCTCAGCTTGCCAGAGGGTATCCGCCAAGGAGTCCCGTTCTTGTTGGAGGAGCTTGTACGCCTCATGATGGCGTTCATTCTGCTCATCGGCAGCTTTCTTCTGATCTCTTAAGATAAAGATCTCCTCCTTCAAGCGGTTCATCTCTTCGGTGGCGGAGTCCTGCAGGGCTTTCATTGACTCCTCATGCATCTTCAGCATGTCCTTCCTCTCGTGCTTAAAGATCTTGTTCTCACTATCCAACTCCTGAATGTGCTTGGATTGCTCGACAATGTCCTTAGCTTTGGCAATGGTTTCTACAAGTCGAAGAAAGCAAAGTACACAGTGAGTAATCGTAGAATACACAAGTTCAAGTCCGAATACGAAAAAGAAAGGAAAAATAGATGCTTGCTCTTGATGATATGTTCCTTCAAGAAGGCAGTTTTACCCTTTTCGGCTTCCAAGTCCGCGCGCATCTTCTGGTACTTGTCATTGGCCATGCCCCTCCGAGCATTCTCGTTCTATGGAAAAAAGAAGAATTAAACGTTGTTTGGTCTAGTTGGAGCATCTAGCCGGAAATTTTCCACCTAGACGCTCGGGGGCTACAGCGAGAGTTTTTAACTTAGCAATATGCATAGTTTTTTTAAGCATCTATTCAGAACTAATTCAGTTCTCGATTAGAATCTTGGGGGCTACAGTATAAAGTTTTTAACTCGGATGTATGCTTAGCTTTTCTTTAAGCATCTAGTCGGAGCTAATTCAGTTACAACTAGAGGCTTGGGGGCTACAGTATTGAAATTTATAACAACTGCGTATGCTACTCTTAAAGCATTTAGTCGGAATAATTCATTCCACCTATATGCTTGGGGGCTACAGTGAGAAGTTATGTAGTTTAGTTACTCTTAGAGCATCTAGACGCAAAGACCTATGGTTTTCCGTCTACATCCTCGGGGGCTACAGTGGGATACTCATATGAAATGCAAAAGGCAAATAAAACTTACAAGTGCAGTGATCTTGAGGTTGGTAGCACTCTCGGCCAGCAGCTTGCCAAAGGATATGTTGTTTCCTTGCAAGATATCTTCTTGTCGGAGGAGCTCCTCTATACTGCACGTCGGAGATGTCGGCGCCGCACCAGGAACCAGAGTAGTTGTATCCTGCGTAAGTACCGGATAGACTATCTTTGGATACTCTATGGTTTTCTTGGGTGCGGGGGCGCCACCTACATCAGAAGTACCAGCTTCCACCACCCCCTTACCGCCACCGATGGCATCCTTAGCCGGAGCTTCAGCCATTGGGTGTGCGACACTCTCCTGCGTCGCCTGCTCGCCGATGACAACAATCTCTGTAGAGGCACCTGAGTCCACTTCCATGGCGAAAGGGCTAGATGCTTCCTTGGCGTGTGAGCTTGTCGGAGCGGAGGAGGGCTTGACGCTGGGAGTAGTAGGGGCGATGGCGGGAGATGCGTCGCGATGCAGCATGTCCTTGATGGTTCTAGAAGCCCCCAATGTTTTGGAGGTCTGCTTCAAAATGGTCGTGGCTTTCTTCCTAAAACGTGCAAAATGCATAAGTACAGGAACAAGACAGATAAATAGATAATGTCGGAGAGAAAGAAGCTTACACAAGAGGGGGTGCTTTGGCAAAAGGGATCCGGTAGTATTTCTTTTCTCCGCCTCTAGGGCGGTGGTAGTCTTTTTGGAGGCTCCACCCCCCGTCTTCTTCTTCTTGCCTCTGTCGGCAGCGTCAGAGGTGGAGCTCTTCCGCTTTCATGCCAACGGAGCATCGTCGTCGGACACGATCGTGACTTCCTTCATCTTTGGATCATAGATTTGGACAGCCATGCTATCCTCCTCTAGATCGCTAAGCTGTTAAGTGAGAGGCCACCGTGTTAGATGAGGTGAAAAGGTTTAAGACGGAAGACCTGGAGTATATGTCATACATGGAAAATCAATAGTTACCTTTGGGCACTTGCTTTCTATGAACATGTCGTAGGTGATGGTGAAGCCATGCTTCTTGTCCTTCACCTTGACGATGTCCTTAAGACGGAGCTTGACGGAGTCGCTCGAGAAATTGTCCACGGAGATGCGGAGGCTATCCCTTCTATCGCTGGTATACTCGTGCATTAGCTTCAAGCGGTGCTGTAGAGGTTGAATTCGCCTGGTCAACTAGCACATGGCTAGATCCAAGCCGTTCAAACCTGTCTCTACGAACCACTCTATCCGCCTTATGGTGCGGGAAGCGTCGATGTCGGAAGGAAGGGAGGGCTGGGATCTCCATGTCGAAGTTTCGGCGGCGGCTCCATCAACAAAGTCCGGATACGTTACTTCTCGGCCGGCTAGAGGGATATCTAGGCCGTAGAAGTAAGTACGCTGCCAGTTCTTACAGGACTCATGGCCGACGATGTCGGGGAACCGCCGGCCAGGACGGATCTTGAAGCTTATGGTGCCGCAATTTCTAAGTTCATCCTTGCTGGCTCCGTCTTCGCGCTTGACGGTGAAGAAATACACAAAGATATCTAGCCTAGGCTTAATCCCTAGGTAACCCTCGCAAAGCGCCGCATAATTGCTAAGCGCTAGGATACTATTGGGAGAAAGGTTTTGGGGTTGTACTCGGTAGTGGTTCAAGACGGCAAGGAAGAAGTTAGAGATGGGCAGGGAGACACCGCGTACCAATTGAGCTTTGAGGTACACCTTTTCTCCGTCTTGGGGAGAAGGTGTAACCTCGCTGGCCGGGGCCACCCGCCAGGCGAGCCCCTTCGTCGCAGGGAGGTAGCCCTCGGCGATCAGCTCCTTGATGTTGCGGTCCGTGATGTCCGAACCGCGCCAATCGCCTTTGTGGGAGTCAAGATCTTCCTCGAACGGCTCCAGCGCCACTGGATTGTGGACGCCGCCGGTGGTCTCGACCATCACGGAGACTGGGATGACCAGGCCCTCTAGGGGCATGACGACGGAGCTCGTCGGCTTCGCTGCGGCTTCGTCCGACGCCGCCATCGAGGGAGTAGTGTTGATGCTAGCCATTGTGTGTGTTTGGAGGTGACTGGCGAGATTAGATTTAGGTTTTTTTTTGCGAGGTTGCGTGGAGAGCTAGAGGGGGCGCTTGCTGGAGGAAGAAGATGATGTGAGGAGAGAATGAGGTGAAAAATAAAAATTCCACCGCAGTTACTATTTATGATCTCCAGCATCAAGATTCGTGCAGCTTGATCGGACGGTTGCCGCGTAGACGACGTGTGTGTGGACGTGCGCGGAAATTTCTCCACGTCCCAACCTTCGCCGACAACAGTTCGTATCGCTCGCGCGGGAAAAGTGGACATGATTGCGTTCTCTGCATGTGTGAGTTACGAGGCGTCACTGACCTACGTCTACGTCGCCCTAGCTGACATAGGCATATGATCCATCACATCAGAAGATTCCGGCATGTACGGATCCAGTCCGGCTACGGATGAGTACGATGGAAGATTCAGCATTTCTCCGGCTTACTAATTGAAGACAGAGAAAACCTTGCAGGGTTCTTTGGGAGGACTACAAGATATTGCTTGACAATTTGCCGACATCCATCTAGACGGAGCATTGAATGTGAAGAGGCAAGACGGCGCAAGATCTCGGAGTTCTCCGGGGGCTACTGTTGGGGATATGCTATATGGGTATCCTCATAGCATGTCTCCTATCCGGATAACTCGGGTGGCCCACAGTTTGTAGCATGGCCCATGGCCTGCTAGGCGGCCTAGTTAGATGGATCCAGAAGGGAGGCCCATGCCGGATAAAGGAAGGCTACAGTTGGAGTCACTGACGTACCCGGAGCCTTGGAGTACAAGACACGCAAGACTAGTAATAGACGGTGTAGGACTCTGTAACCTGTCTGGCTAGGACATTTCCTTGTAACCCTAGGACCTTGCGACTATATAAGTCGGGCCTATGGGAGCCTTTAGGGCACAATCTCAGACAACCTCGCATAGCGAACTATCTCTGTAACTCGGCGTATTGCCCTTATAGTGATTTATAGCAGGACTAGGATTCCGCCACCATTGTGGGATCTGAACCTGGGTAAGTTGTGTTACCTCGTACCCGTCAACCGTCCGCCTTCCCCCATGTCTCTAAACACACATTGTGAGGACCCATCCATGGCGTACTCATCGGCAATACCACGACAAGAACCCAGAGTATCAAGTTTATCAAGATCTAGTGGAGTAACCATACTGAAGAAGAAGCTACTTGGGAGAGAGAAGATTACATTAGGACCGACTTTCCACATCTCTTTATTTCCTATTTTTCTTTTTGTTAAATATAGGGACGAGATTTTTTTAAGGAGGGAAGTTTTGTAACACCCCAAAAATATTAAACAAAATTATCAAGTTCTAATCACCCAATTTTAGGGTTAACAAAACTTTTATTATTAAAATCAATATGAATGCATGCGTGTGTGATTAGTGCATGAATGATTTCATTTTCCATGTTTGATTGCTATGAATGCTAAGGGTTGGTTTAAAGATGAAAACAATATCATCTAGATCATTTCCAAGAAGAATCAAATAAAGAGAAAATCAAATATAAGACATATGATCAAATGGTCATTTTGGCCAAACTTGTTCACTAGACCACTTTGGGTGTCCCTAGTCAAAGATTCCTAACAGAAAAAATCAATTCTTTTCACCCCTTGCTAGATCAAGTAACAATGAACCCAAGACCACTTTACAAACCAATAGAAATAAATTCCAAATCTATTTAAAGGACAATTCAAAATTGAATCAAGTGTAGCTACTAAGATGGCCATTTATCAAAAAACAACCAAACCACTTCACCTTGCCAAACCCAAACAACCTCATATTACCAAGCATATGATCAGACCACTCACCAAAACTCATCCAAAAATTCAAACAATTCATGCGTCCATTTCATCAAACACGTGGTGAACATAGATCAAACTTTCCTAACTTCTAATGTTTTGAGCAGTGTTTGATCAAACCATTGTCCCCAATTCACTCCCCTTGTCACCCCTAGCACCCAGTAATGCATTGAAGCATCTACCCTTCTACCCTTTGCACCAGTGACATTCCACCCGAGCCACCATTGCTGGCCGACCATGGACATCACGTAGGAGGAAGCGCCACGCCCGTCCATGATGTCCAGGAGGCAGGCCACCGTCCACCGCCACTCCCTGTCCACCCCTCAAGCGCAGTCAAGCCCTAGACCACAAGACAATCACCACTCCCATTTTCTATGCGTCATGCCGAGAGAGCGCCAGAGTGCCGCAGCCAACACGCGTGCACACGCCACGCCTCGCTCTCACCGCACATAGCTGCACTCGCCATGACCCTAGCTACCTTTGATACACGACCGTTTGCCGCTGTGCGACACGAAGCCTCTGTATGCCGTCTTGATCACCGTCGTTTGTGCTCAGAGCAACGACCATTCCCGACCGTTCTCGACCGCCCCATGTCGTGCCATTAAGCCAGTGATGATTGCCAGCAAACACCGCACCATCCTACGCCCTTCGCCATGCCGTTAGCTCACTGCATCCTCAACATCGACGAGCCCTAACCATCCCGCTCGGTCCCCATCGCTGGTGTATAAATAGAGGCCACCCCCACCTCAATTATTCACACCATCTCACTCCCCTCTCTCTCATAACCACCCCGGACTCTTCCCCGGAGCAAGGCGAGCACTAGGCTGCCAGAATTTTACCGGAGTCCGCCGCTCCAGAGGAGGAGCAGAGCCGTTGATTGGAGCCACCCTAAGAGCCACCGCGACAACCGCTCGAACCGCCATCGTCGAAAACATTATTCGCCGCTATCACCGACCCTAGTTGGAGCCCAGGTGAGCCACCGCGTACCCCCACCGTCGTCGTTGGGGTTCAGTCCCACCGGAGCTATTTGATGGAGACGACGAACATAGGTCGTAGATCTTGTTCTAATTGCACGGCCCAGATTGAAACATACTACTGCTTAGATAGATAGAGGACTAATGGGACCCCAGCGACCAATGCACGCCGCTGCTTGTGTTTGTTGGCAAGAATATTAACATTCCAGTAGCCCGTGAGATTCAAATAATATTTTCCATTTTATTCAAACCCTAGTTCAGTCAGTGACTTTGAAATTTAATTCAAAGAGAATTACTGAACCAAATTGCATATTTTAAAATTTTGTTAGGAAGGTATTCAAATTACCAATCCAAGCCCATTGGATTCAAACCATTTGAAATTATAGATCACCTATAGTAAAAATAACAAGACAAATACTATTCCACATTCAATTTTTTAAAAATAAACCACAAATGCTTTTGAGTTGATTCCAACTCTCAAAAATCAAATTTGACAAGATCTAACTGAATATGTAAAAATATTTAGGTTTACATGTAGTGATCTTGGACTAGTACTAAAAGAATGCTACATAGGCATTTCTGGTCACTTTAATTATATAGAATAATCATTTTAAACCTTATAAAATGTGACCACGACTTTAAATCACATTCCCAAGTATTAGAATATGTGGTGATGACATGTGTCAACAGGATCCCATATTTTAATCTGAGAATATTAAATCTTAAGTAGCTTTCAATGAGTAGAAATTACTTTTCTAAAATAAAATAAATAAAACTAGGTCTTTATTTCATGTGATGATTGATGATGATAGATCGTCTACTGTGAACCTTTGTGTGCTAAATAGAGGTAGTTAATTATTTTTTGGTGATTGTGTACCTCGTACTTATTTATAGAAGCAAGTACCGACCAAGGCTACGAGGATGAGGAGTACTACGAAGAAGAAGAAGAACACTTCAACGACTGCACCAATCAAGGCAAGCTAACACTTGCAAGTTTCTTAACTATGCAAGCTAACAATTCCAACCTAGAACTTTGCATATAACCTATGCAAGATGCATTAGGAATGCTTTGGTTATGCAACCTTGATTATGCAAGTTTTATTCTTTTATTTCTATACGAAAGTTCTTTATTACTTTTAGTTAGTAATTTGTGAGTTTTGGAAAAATAGTATAGATAGCATAAAGATCATAAAACTAGGCCTAAGTAGATAGAACTAGATGTCATACTAAGGCATGAGACTAGATTTGGATAGTCACACTTGATTAGCACCCCTCATTAGTAAATAGCCTCAATTTTAGTGGCTAGTGCTAAGCATAAAAGTTGATCACTTTAGATGGGAATACTTGGTGAAAATGATTATGAAAACCTTGGAATGAAGATTCATTCTATTGAAATGTTTTGACATGTATAATGAACACCAGATGATTTGATGATGAAAATGTTGAGGCATGATCCTTAGCCCTTTATAAAAACTGGTGGTTGGGTTCGGATGCGATACCATTCCAATTTTACTGTATAACCACAATACCTAATTTGGATAAGGCTTAACTGGAACTTTATATGTATTAGTATGGGTTCCATTGTGGAAGAGGTTGAGCTGAGGCTACCTCGTGAATGTGAATGTGAATGTCCACATGTGTAGTTCCCAAGATGATAGATGGTCATGGTTGGGAGGCCAAACTCATAGGGGAGGTGCCTATACTAGGGTGTGTAATTGAAAGGTTAGGATTGATTATCCGCATACTAAGTATGATGATTCAGGGTTATCCTAGATGGATGTATTGAATGTTGTGGTGAAAGTGTACCACCTATGAAGAGTGTCAAACTATTCGAATAGCCGCGTCCGTGGTCATGGACAGTTGGAGTGGCCATATTGTTCCGTCGTCAGATGTTTTCAAAATGACTTGTGAAATGAACTATGACTTTGATTTGACCACAACAGGGTTGTGAACATGAAAAATAAGTTCCCACTTAGGTGTTGTAGAACTTTAAACTAGTTTTCTTTACTTGTAAACTTAGTTTGAGATAAACCTGCCTTTTTGCAACTAAACCTATAGCTTAGGATTCCTACTCGAACTACCTTACTTGTTAGTATTATTTTGCGAGTACTAAAAGAGTACTCATGGCTTTGTCCCTGGCTATTCCCGTGGCCAGACTATGAGGAGGACTACCAAGATGATGGACAACAGGAAGTCTATGACAACTAGGATCATCTCCCATCTTCAGCATTGCCTGTGATCCCGAAGATGGAGTCGTGACCATGCTACCTTTATTATTATTCCGTTGTGTTGATTGTATTAAGACTAGATCATGAGATCCTTTATTTGTAAGACCTTTATTAAGGTTTGTAATGGATGATGAACTAGGGTACCAATCTATTATGTCTTGCAAAAATGGTAATCCTGAGATTGCGATGTATGGCATAACATGCATCTGGGATTAAAAATCCGGGTGTTAACACATGGAGAGGAGGTGGTACACGGCGGTGATCCCGGCGATGGGTTGGGTCAACGGTTTTGGCCCAGGTCTAAGGTCGCGTGAGTTCAGTGGTCGAGACTTGTTCCGATGATCGCTGGAGCGAGCCTTGGGGTGCATGCATTTCTAAGATGAGGGGCAAAGTCGGCTGCGGGGGTCTTGGGAAGGGTGTGAAGGATGCATGCTGGTGGAGGGGGAGACTTGGGAGATGATGGTTCATCGGTGGTGCTCTGCTCGGCATTGAAACACTAGCGGTACTCCGGAGTTCCTGTAGTGAAGGGAAAGACAGTAGGTGATAGATCAGAGGGATTGGAGTTGAGCATAAGGCAGCAAGGGAGCTGGGTTGCTGGGGATTCATAGCAAGCTTACATGAAAGTTTGCAAAGACTGAGAGGGTTCTCACCATTTTTGAGCCAAGGAAGGGGAGGTATCTCAGCGATGGCTTGAAGGAGAGAGTGGTGAGGTTAGGGAGTGAAATGAGAGCAGAGGGGAGAGTTTTATTGGCCTCTGGCCCATTAAACCGAAGTTGGTATGTTTAGTGTGGACCAAGTCCAAGGTGGCAAAGGGGAGAGGTGATGGTCGGGGAGTGGTCGACTAGGGCGGTGGGAGGGTAGTGTGTGGGGGTTCTGGGTCGGGCAGGAAGGTAGCATGGGATAGGGTTGCTATTGTAGTTGTTTTTAATGGCCAAGATATGGTGTATGTTTGGTATCCTTCCATCCAAGCATACAATAAAAAAGGGAGAGGGTGGTGTCTAATGTAGTGCTACAGTGATTTGCGACTAGAGGGTGATAGGGTGCTGGAGAGAAGTATTTGACCAGTTTGATTGAGCGTTGGAGGGGTTTTAGTAGTGGTTTTGTAATATGATCAAAAATTTGCCACACTTGATGGTCATGAGGTATTGTTTGATTTTTGGTAGTCACAAGGGGAGGTAAGATTGCTGGGAGAAGGGTATGGTCAAGATGTACCAGAGTGAATTGTTTGTGATTTTTCTAGGATACTTGGATGCCTATTTTATTCGAGATCCAAAAAGTGCTGAAACTATTTTATTGATTTATTTCTAAAAATATGTATTCGACAGAGTGAATTTTTAGTTTGGGATGGTCTCAAATACCATTTCACATATAGGGAAAATTTCCCTATATTTATTGATGAAGGAAAGTATTTAAAATGATCATTATTTCATTTCCGCCATTTAAGATAATAGGCAAAATAAATAATAAAACTCTTCAAAAATATTTATTTTTGAAATGGGAAGATAGGGTAGGATATTTAGGTCTCAAATGTGCCCCAAGTTGGGGAAGTGATTTGGGAAAATATAAACTTTCTTTTGTAGGGGATGTTTTAAGATTTTGTTAAATGAAAAGAATTAAATAGTTTTTGGGTCAAAAGAATTATGGATATTATTTGATAAATTTTTATATCCAAGGTAGATGATGTACACATGCTATATCAGTCATTTGAATGCTTGGGTTTTGAGATTCAAGCATGATTTTGAAGAACATGTGAGAAAGGATCTTACGCATTATTATTTTTATGCCTACAAAACCTTGTTGGATAATGGAGCCCAAGGCTCCCCTTGGGTCATGGGATATATGGATATATAGACCAAGTGATGTATATCACCATGGTATATAAGGTGGAGGTTGATCATGATTAGGATTTCCTAGAGTTGATGCCAAACTTTGAATAAAATAAGGGTGCCATAGTAGATTATCAAGTAGCCTTCAAAACCATGTGGGTTTAGGAAGCAAAAAGCTCCAATTGAAACAAGTGAATTAGGGATATATATACCTTCATGCGTATATCACAACCATACCAAGGGTTGGTCAACAGGAGCTAGAATGAAGATGTGAGCTTCCGCAAAAGTAGGCATGTTGACTACAGTTGCAGAAAATATTATTTTCTTGCGTGCAAAACCATCGGGAACAAGTGGGTTGGAGGATGATCTATCCAAGGGAAATAGTGGGACTTGGTAGTCCTTAATATGGTATACAATATGGTTCAAGTGCATTTCCAAAACTGCACAGGAGTTGATAAAGGGGAAGTCCCAACGAAAGGGGAAGTCCTCTCTCCTTTTACTCTTCTTCCCCTTTTTAGGAGGGAGAGGCTTGAAAGGAAGCTTCTCCACATACCCTGGTTTATTGTTAGAGACAACAAAAGAAACTTTGGAGGATTCCTCCTTTTCATTAATAAGAACAAAACTCATATTAGTCCTATCATATTTTGGTAAAATCTCATCTTTTATAATATTTTCTATGTAAGTATTTGCGTGGAAATTATCAACATAGTAAAAATGACAACCATGCAGGACGCTATTCATATCAAAAGCACTCATATCTACCAAAGAAGTTTTCCTTGATAGATCTTCACACCCCAAAAATAATGTAAGCTCATCATGCTGATTACAAACTTGCAGTACTCATTGGATTAGAAAGGTTATTATTATAACCTGAGCATTGAAAATTGAAATGACCCACTTTATAGCAAAGTTCGCAAATAAAAGGATAGAGGGCACAAACGTTTTTACCAAGATCATTTAGAGCCCTGTACCACATTCTACTTTTTTCATTCCTGTGGTCGATACAATATTATTCTTCAATTTGATTCTTTTCACAAGGTCTAAGTACTCCACAAAAATTAACATGCTTATAAGAAATAGTACTTTCAGAGGTTTGAGCATGTTTATTGCAATCATTAGTAAAAATTTCATTATCCATGCAAGTGTCTTTAAAAGGTTCATGATACATGTCCCAATTATCCTTAGGAGCATTAATATAAGAAGGCAAGTATCTACAACAATCAACAAGAATTTGAGGATCAAGACCATATTTAGCACTAACCTCTTGAAAATCAGTAGTTTCAGCGAAAGAGTTAATGCAATCATACTCATATTTTATACCTGGTTCTTTACCTTTATCATTATCCCAATCTTCGGTATTTCTTTGAATTGTTTCAAGAAGATCCCACTTAGCTTTGACATCCTTACATGTGAAGGGTCCCTCTAAACAGGTATCTAGATAGTCCTTGTAATATCTTGAAATCCTTGCATACAAATTATCAATAATAGTATTACTGGGAGTTCATGAATGGGACATTTGAGCATTAGTGACTATAATCACCCCCATGCTTGGGCAATACTTTCTCCATCATGAGGATGAAAATTATAAATGTAATTCCTATCTTTATGAAATTCATGTGGAGGATAAAATTTAGACTAAAAGAAACATTTAAGTTCCTTCCATTCCAAAAGATGAGGATCATCTAGTAGCTCATACCACTCCCTTGCTTTGTCCCTAAGTGGTAAAGAGAATATCTTCCTCTTAACTTGGTCCATTGAAATACCTGCAGACTTGAACAACTCGCATAATTCATGTATAAGGAGTAAATTATCACTAGGATGGACAGTTCCATCTCCAAAATAGTTGTTATTCATAACACGTTCAACAATTTCCATATGTATTTTAAAAGGGACACTTTCAGTATGTGGATTTAAAATATCACAAGCATCATTATAATTACCACATACGGGAGATAAAGTATCATCAGAGTAAATTTTTTCCTCTAAAGCTAGGGAACTAGAAAGATTATTTTCATAAAAAATAGCTTCCCCAAGCTTAGACGTTCCATAGCATTATCTACAATGGTGTTCAAAAAATTCATACTAATAACATTTCTATTAACATGCAAAGAAAGTTCCATAGGTTTTTGAATTTTCTCTTCAAACATTTCTAACTCAGGTAAAATACTATAAAACTCTCTAATTTTGTTGTTGTTTTCTATTAAGCCTAACTAGTGAAAATAAAAATGAGATGATTTTGAGAGGATGCTAGGTTCCAAACTCATCGTCAAGTGGATAATGACGAAGTGTGGGTTGAGTAGGATATATTCATTCTTGGTATTGGTCTTCACTGACTTGGAAGCTTCTAGAAGGATTAACTTCATAAGATATCTGGTTAGTGGTTTTAGATGATCACCTAGTGGCTATAGATCACACCCATCTTGATTAAATTACTTTGGGTTGATACCCTTTGATTAGATAGATGCTAGATGATGAGCTCCTGGGTATCTCATACTACTCCTAAGCAAAAAAGTCAAACAGCAGCTGAAGGCAATTCAACTTAGCAGATCAAGGCAATTCATCTAAAAAAACACACCAATATTTTACTAAGGTTATCATCAAGCCTATATTGAGATAAGGATGGGTAGTTTTAAAGGTTAGAGTTCTGAGGAAGGTAAGATTTCTTAATACTTCTACCAATAATAGAATTTAAAGGATTTATAAAATGTTTTGGAACCCCAAGGGGTGAGAGTAGTTGAGAGTCTATCTTAAAAACATAAGAAGTTTAATTATATAGATCTCCATAGTTTTTTACAGAAGATGCAAAACTAGTTGTTTCAAAGGCATCTTGGCTCCAGTTTTAGAAATGCAAAAAATTTAAGAATATGTAAAATAAGCCAAGACATATATTTTGTTAGATAGATTTTGTCTAAAGGGGTTTGAGGTAAGAAATATATTATCTACTACACCATAGATGCATAAGCACAAACAATCAATTAAGCTAACAATATATCATTAAACAATTTTTTTTTGTTTCCCCTAATTTTTGCATTCTAGACAACAAATCAGGATTGCTGAAATTGGGATGTTACACGGAGCCTGCCCATACCAGGTGCCATTAGGTTCGCGTCATCAAATACTCTCTCTTGGCAAAGATGGCAGGGGGATCTGACATTCATAGCCACCAGAAACCACGAAAAACCACATCTATAAGGGATCTGAGGGAGGAACTTGCCCAGAGTAAAGTCCTTGCTGGTTCACAGATCATTGGAGGACAACGCATCATACCCTTCGTCATCAACCGCTACATCTACATCACCACCATTACCCCCATCTCTCATCCATTAGATCTCGTCGTAATTACAGATTCAATTATGGTTTGCACTAGATCATTTCAGTACTTCCATTCATCCATTTGATTATGATGATGTTGTTGATTTCCTCCATGTGTGAGTAGTTACTTTGTTCTTGATGAGGTGGAGAAACTGTAGCACTATTAGGAATTTGCAATAAAGATGATCTATTCTTGTGTCCATATGTCATGCCGATTTATAATTGATTTATGATTTGTGTCTGTTCTCTCCCTTTAGATGGTATGTGAAGTCGACCATGTACCATTTGCCCTTGAGACTAAAGGGAGGGATAAATCCTTTGGACATGCTTTGGGATCATACCCGGAATGGCCCTGTGACAGAATGGCGCTGGATCGTGAACTACGCAGTCAAAGGAGAAATAAAGAGGGACTCCCTAATCTAATTATGATATCCATGGGGAAACCCTTAATTGCGGTGGTCTATATGGGTGACTTCTCTCAGACATAGCAATGGTTATTTAGAGGTGACCTCACTCTTGGTTGAACACAGTGTCTTCCTATGATCCTTGTAGTGAACATCTTATTATCCTAAATTATTAATTATGACAATACCATGCTAGAGGTGTATCCTACATTCCTGAGAACGTTTTAACCCTATTGTTTTCAACCACACTTCACACAATATCGTTACTTGCTTTCTTTTACTTGTTTTTATTTACTTTTCTGCACACAACCAAAAACCTTTCAAACACTCTTTACTTGAGATCAAAGGCAACTACAAGTATATTTTGGTAGATAGTAACGAGGGGCATAAAGACATTTACCAATAGCTCTCTGTGGGTCTGATATCTTTACTTCGAAACTTGCTACAATTGATTTGTGCACTTGCAGTCATCAAGCTATTTTCTGGCGCCATTTCCGAGGAGATAAGCGCTTTTGGTCCTTGTTCTTAGTTGCTTATTTTACTAATTATTTTACTAAAGTTGCTTACTAGTTTCAGGTAATACATCATGGGCGAGTACCAGCATATAATTCAGCTGGAGGCTGTAAGGAATTCTGGTCCACCCACGGACGCCTATTTAAAGTCTAATAACCCGAGAGGATATGATATTAACCTCATGCTTTTGGATCTTTTGCATGCAAAAATATTTGCAGGAGATGGTATGGAGGATCCGTATGACCATGTGGGGTTATTTGAAGATATTTGTGGGACTTTTCACCTTAATGTACAAACCGAGGATGAGGTTAAATTTGTTCTTTTTTTTCAAAACCTTATTGATGAAGCCAGTTCTTTGTACATTCAAAGTTCTGCAATGGTTACTAATTCCTGGGAGAGCCTAGCCTCTTTTTTTTAGCTGATTTCTTTCCTAGGACAAAAACTCTTGGAGAGAGCCGTATGATTAAGAATTTTAAAGTAAAACCTAAAGAAAGGTTGCATGAAGGATACACAAGGTTTCGTGGGCTACTTGACCGCTGCCCCATCATAATTTCTCAGCTTGGTTGGTGATACACACCTTCTATGCAGGTTTGAATGATGATAATTGAAATAAGCTCGAATCCCTTACCAATAGGTATTTCACCAAATTTAGTGTTGATAGAGAATGGAAGTTGTTAGATACGGTGAATAGAATAGAGAAAGCTTATTGCGAGTATGAGTTTAATAAATAAAATCCCATAGAGTTCAATTTCTTCAAAAGATTTCTAGCTTTGGGGAAGGTAGAGAAACTGCTTGGGAATTTTAATCTTGACCATCGCATGATTGTTCAAATTATTAAAACTTATGCCAATTATCTGCAGATTGCAAAAGATTGGGAATGATATACACCACCTACAGAGGAGAAACCCACTAAAACTAGCCATAATGATAAATATTCGCAAATACAGAAGAAGATGCTAGTTGAGGTAGAAACCATAATAACTAAAGTGATAGAGAGTAAAAGTGAAAAGCATAGAAGGATAGGAAGGTTAACTAAGGACATGGGAACCATCAATCAAAACATTGGGATAGTAAAAGAACTTATAAAACCCGGAATGTTCAAAGATGAAGCGACCATGGTAAGTAAAGAATCTTCTAACATAACTGGGGCCAAGTTCGATGGTAAAAATAGAAGCTGACAGAAAATCCATTTTTGTCTAGGGGTAATTAATTATGTATGGTTCTGTGACTTATGTTCTTCCATTAGTATCATCACTGAAACAATCTATGAAGAGATGCGTGACCATCTTGATGAGTCCTACCTTGAGCCATCGGAAGTTACTTTTATGCTTTCTAATCAAACCATGCATCCTACTTATGGGATACTTTGCAATGTTTATGTTTCTGTGGGAGCTTTTGTGTACTTAGTATATTTTCACATTATTAAAATACCCTTGACCTCCTCTTTCTCAGTTATTTTTGGTAGACGTTTTTACAATTCTATGAACATTGATATTGACAACAAGAAAAAGTCTCTATCATTGCAGGTTGGTGAAGAATTTATAGAAATAAACTATAACCAATTCACAAAAATTCCTTATGATAATAAAGTAGAAATCAAAGAGGAGAAGACTATTGAAGAGTTGGCATCAATCTATTTTTGCACCCCACAATCTGAGTTAGAGAGAAATTTGACAAGGAATGATTCGCTTCCAAACGACTCTACAAAAGAAGACTTGGATGAGATCCTCAACACTTCACAAGAGGTTGAAACTCGCCTTAGGGACGAATTTGAAGAACTTGAAAGAAAAGGGATGAGGATCTGCAACCTCTCGTCTTGAAGCCTATTCCTCTGAGCCTAAGATATGAATTCTTACATAAGGAAGGTAAGTTATAGGTGATTTTAGATGATAAGATTTCACCTGAGGAAAACACAAAGTTATAAAACGCATAGACCCTTCCATAATGGCTCAAAAAATACCCATGATTCAAGATTCTAAACCGTTTGTTAATAACCAAAACAGATTGAATCCTGAAATGAATGATGTAGTAAGGAAGTTATATGTATGTTGGACAACGATATTATCTACCCAATCTCAGATAGTAAGTGGGTTAGTCAAACTCACTACATACCTAGGGAAGGATGTATAACCATAATTAATAATGATAAGGTGTTGGAGATATGCCCAAGAGGCAATAATAAAAGTAGTTATTATTATATCTTTGTGTTTATGATAAATGTTTACATACCATGCTATAATTTTATTAACCGGAAACATTAATACTTGTGTGATTTGTAAACATGTAGAGTCCCTAGTAAGCCTCTTGTAATACTATCTTGTTGATTAATAGATTATTATGGTTTCCTAATCATGAACATTGGATGTTATTAATAACAAGATCATATCATTAGGAGAATGATGTGATGGACACACTCCTATAGTTAAGCGTAGCATAATATCAAGTCATTTCAATAGTTCATTTGCTATAAGATTTCATATACATAGTAACCTAAATCCTTCAACCATGAGATCATGTTAATCACCATCACCGGATGGATGCTTTGATGACATTAAACACCACTTCGTAAATGGGTGGTTATAGAGGTGACATTGAGTATTTGAAAAGTATGTGTTGAGGCACATGGATCAAGAGTGGGATTTGTCCATCCATATGATGGATAGATATACTCTGGGCCCTCTCGGTGGAATGTCATCCAATTTTATTGCAAGCATGTGACTGGATCACAAGGGAACAAATATCATAGGAATGATTAAAGAGTACTTATCGGTAACAAGGTTGAACTAGGTATGCAGAGATACCGAGGATCAAACCTCAGATAAGTAAAGTATCGTGACATAACGGGAAATGGGTATTATATGTAAATGGTTCATTCGATCATGAAGTAATCGTAGAAATTTGTGGGAGCCATATGAATTTCCAGATTCCTCTATTGGTTATTGATCAGAGAAGTGTCTCGGTCATGTCTGCATAATTCACGAACCGTAGAGAGACACACTTAAGGATTCGATGTTGTTTAGTAGATGGTAATGAGTTGGAGACTGAATGTTGCTCGGAGTCTCGAATTGGATCCAGACATCATATAAGATTCATATAAGGAAAGTCCAATTCTGGAGTTTAGAAATGTTTTCGGTGATTTCATCGGAATCTTATAGAATGGTCTAGAAGGTCCACCGCTCCGTAGTGGGAAGGGTACATGGATGTGTGATATCAATGTGGAATGGTTGCATCATGGCCTAGGTCACTTGTCTAGGCAATGGGAAGAGAGAAATCAAATTCTAGATTGAATAGTCAAATGCCAGTTTGAAAAAGTCAAATCCCAACATGGTTGCCTAGTGGAGGGAGGAGAGGAAACGTAGTTAGGGAAGGTTTCCCCTCCCTCCCTTGCCACCGAACACGAAAAGGAGTTGAGGGGGACTCCCCTTCCCCCTTTCCGCCTCTCCCTTCCATAAAAGGAGGGGATGTGCGCCCCCTTGCCCCACACCAAAACCCTAGGTCGGCCGCTGCCCCCTCTCAAGCCGCTGCCCTAGAGCCCCTATAAACCGCCACCGCCTAGCTAAACCCTATCCACCAGCCACCTCCAACCCTTGGCCTCTAAACCCTAGTTTCCAAGGCCCTCTCTAATCCACCATACTTGCTCCGGCTTGGGCGAAGCCTTGCGGGATATACTCCTCCATTTAACCACCATGCCGTCATGCTGCTGGAATCGAGAGGAGATATAAAACCTCCGCTGCCTGCTGGAACAAGGGAGAGGAAGATCTTCATCGAGTATCAAACGTGTGACCGACTGCAGAAGCGCAGCCGAAATGCGGTGCTGGAAGGATCGTATTCATGATCTTGAGATCGGCAAGTGAATGACTACATCAACCACGAGAATCCGATCTCATTAACCGCTTTGGATCTTTGAGGGTTAGTACTCTATCAACTCGTTGCACCGATCTAGTAGATTAGATCTTGGCTTGTGTGTGTGTGTTCATGCAATAGATTTTTTTTGTTTTCCATGCTACGAAACCCTACAGTGGTATCAGAGCCATATCTATGCGTAGATCTGTTGCACGAGTAGAACATAATTTTTATTATGGGCGTTGATGCTTTTGTAGTCGATTGCTTTTTGTGTACTTTGCATCTTGCGGGATGGTGGGATGAAGCGGCCCTGGCTAACCTTACATGACATTGTTCATGAGACTTGCTCCACACCTGACATGCAACTTGTATTGCATAAGTGGCTTTGCGGGTGTTTGTCTCTCCCACCATAATGAAGATTCAATTTAGAACAGACACTTGACAATACTTGTATCAACGTTGTGGTTCTGTTTCGTAAGTTAGAATGGTTCTTATTCGAAAGCCCCAAACCACATAAAACATGCAAAGAAAATTAGAGGCGTCTAAGTTTGTTTTGCAGGGGTGTGCTGTGATGTGATATGGACATGATTGTGATTATATATGATGTATGAAATGTTGCTTATTGAAAGTTGGCAACCGGTAGGAGCCTTATGGTTGTCTTTTAATTTTGTTAAGAAATGTGTGTCTATTATTCAAAGTAGTTGTAATAGTTGATGCTGGTGCTCGACAACCATGGAGTGGCGCCATTGACTTTGGCACCACGCCGGTGATGATAGAGATCATGTTCCTGCTTGGAGATGGAGATCGAAGGCACAGGAAGAAAGGCCATATCATATCACATATTATGAATTGTATGTGATGCAAATCCTTTTATGCATCTTGTATTGCTTAGATCGTGATGGTAGCATTATAAGATGAGCCCTCTCACTAAATATCAAGTAATAAAGTGTTCATCCTTGGTAGGCACCGTTGCTAAGACTTGTCGTTTCTAGGCACCACGTGATGATCGGGTGTGATAGATTCTACATATGCATACAACGGGAGCAAGCCAGATTTGCTCATGCGGATACTAAGGTTAGCCTTGACGAGCCTAGCATGTACATACATGGTCTCGGAACACGGAATACCAAAAGGTAAAGCATGAGTCATATAGTAGATATGATGAACATGTTCATTGTTCGCCTTCGAAACTACATCATCTCTCGTGATGATCGGACTTGATGTAGTGGATTTGGTTCGTGTGATCACTTAAAACAATCTGAGGGATATTGTTTTGAGTGGGAGTTAACCTAGTTAATTTAAGTATTAATATAAACTTAATTTTTCATAAACTTAGTCTAACCATTTGTAAATATGTTGTAGATCATGGAGGCCCCTACCATCAATTTTAATGTGTTCCTAGAGAAAGAAAAGTTAAAAACAATTGGAAGAAACTTCGCGGATTGGTTACGCAATTTGAAGATTGTCCTTAATGCTGGTCAGTTGACCTATGTGCTGGATGCACTGCTGGGCGACCCACCTACAGCTGATGCTACCGATGAGGTGAAGAATGTTTTCCTCACTCGGAAGAATCAGTACTCCATAGTTCAGTGTGATATCTTGTATGATTTGGAATTGGAGCTTCAGAAAAGGTTTGAGAACTTTGACCCACATGATATTGTCTATGAACTCAAAATGATATTTGTGGCTCACGCGGCAGTTGAGAGTTATGAGGCTTCTGAAAAGTTCTTTAACTTCAAGATGGAAGAGGGCAGCTTAGTCAGTGAGAATGTTCTTAAGATGTCTAGGGATGCCAATAAGCTCCAAATCTTGGGTATAGTGATTCCTAATCCATTGGGGATTCACCGTGTAACATCCCAAAAATACTAATAAAGGTTATCAATTCCAATCACCCAAATTTAGGGTTAACAAAAACTTTTGTTAATTAAAATCATTATGAATGCATGTGTGTATGTGATGAATGCATGAATGCTTTGATGGACTTGTTTGATTGTTGTGAATGGCAAGGATTGGTTTAAAGATTAAAACAACATCATCTAAATCATTTCCAAGCAGAATAAAAATCATTAGAAATTCAAAAACAAACCAAATGAGCAAATGGTCATTTTTGCCAATCTTGTTCACTAGACCACTTTGAGTGTTTCTAGTCCAAGATTTCAAACAGAAACAAATCCAATTATTTTCACCCCTTGCTAGACCAAGTGAAAGTGAACCCAAGCCCACCTTGCAAACCCACATAAAAATTTGGCAACCCTATTCAAATGACATTTGAAAATTGAATCTAATTCATATGGGAAGATCACCATTTCTCAAAACCCAACCAAACCAGTGCACCTTGACAAATCCAATTAACCAGAGACTACCTAGTATGTGACCATTTCATCCACCAAGTTTCAACAAAAAATCAAATATGAAATTCTTTCAGCCATTTCATCAAACACTTGGAGCCAGAAAACAAATTTGGCCAAACTTCACTGTTTTGAGCAGTGGTCACCCAAACATTCTTCCCCATTGATCACCCATGTCTCCCCCAGTGCCAACCAGTGCATTGAACCAACCTAGACCCTACCCAATGCACCATGTCGTGCATGCCCAAGCCAACCCCGGCCAGCCGACCATGTCTAGCTAGCAGGACCAAGCACCGCGCCTAGCCACCGTGTCCAGGAAGCACGCCACCGTCCATCGCCACCCTCTGTCCAGCCCTCAAGGCCTGCCAAGCAGTGGACCACCCAGAACACGCATGCCCAGTTTTGTCTCTGCCATGTCCAGAGCGCGCCAGCTCTCCACGCCCGACACGCTTGCACCGACCGCGCCTCACCTTCGACGCCCGTGCATGTGATCACCACCGTCCCAGGAACCTCCCAGACATCCTCGTTCGCCACCGCGCGACCCGTGGCCACTGTGCATCATCAAAACCACTGTCGGTGCCGCTCAGAGCACCAACACGTTCCGACCAAACTGCACCGCCTATCAAGACGTTGAGCACCGCCAGCAGACCGCGCACCGTCCCCTACCCCCAGCCACTCGGACTCTCTCGCTCGCCTATAAAAGGAGGCCTCCCCCACTCGTTTTCTTCACAACATTCCACTCCCCACCTCTCACTGACACTTCCCACTTCTTCCTGGAGCAAGGCAAGCGCAGCATCGCCGGAATTTCGCCGGAGCCTGCCGCTGCTCGAGGAGATGGGCGCCGTCGATTGGAGCCACCCCAGAGGAGCTGCCAGTACCAAGAGAACTGTCGTCATCAACTTCGTCATTCGCCCCCATCGCCGACCATTTCTTGAGCCCCGGTGAGCCGCCACAGACCCCTACTGGCTGCACTAGGGTTCGATCCCATCGTGTTCTGTTCGACGAGGACGATGGCCGTGAGTCGTTGATCCTCGATCTAATCCTATGGTCGTAGTTAGCCCGTACCCGTTCGCACCCCCTGTCCCACTAACGCGTGGGGACAACCACTTAAGCATCCTAAGCGCGCACTGTGCGCAGTGGGCCGGCCGAGTTAGAATTCCCGCGTGACCCAGTTAGTTTGAATTTAGATTTATCTATTTAGTTTCAAACCCAGTTCTGGCAGCAGATTCAAAATTCAATTCAGAGAGATTCACCGTACCAAATAGCATTAGACTAATTTTTATAGAAATATATGGAAATTCTTAATCCAAGACCGCTGGATTCAAACCATTTGAAAGTATAGATCACCTATAGTAAAAATAACAAGGCAGAGACTTGTCTGTACTTAAACATTTTTCCAAATTCAACCATAAATGCTTTTGAGTTGATTCCAACTCCCAAAAATCACATTTGATAAGACCTTTCTGAATATATAAAAATATCTAGGTTTACCTGCAGTAATAATGGACAAGTAATAAAAGAATGCCCCATAGGCATTTCTAGTCACTTTAATTAATTAAAATAATAAGGTTAAACCTTATTAAATTGTGACACCACTTTAAATCACATTCCCAAGTATTGAAATATGTGGTGATGACATGTGTCAACATGATCCCATATTTTAATTGGAGAATATTAAATCTTAAGTAGTTTTTCAATGAGTAGAAAATACTTTTCTAAAATAAAATGAATAAAACTATAGCCTTAATCCTTGTGATGATTGTGATGATGCTAGATCATCTAGTGTGATCCTTTGTGTCCTAAATAGGAGTAGTTCAGTATTGTTTGGTGATTGTGTACTTCATATTTATTTATGGATGCTAGTACCGACCAAGGATACGAAGAGGAAGGAGACTACTATGCGGAAGAAGCCGAGGAGAACTTCAACCACTATACTGCACAAGGCAAGTTACTATCTTAGAAAGCTAAGCTAAACCATGCAAGCTAACACTTTCCATTGAGAAAGCTAGATAACCTATGCAATGCATTAGGCATGCTTTGATTAGACAATATTGACTATCCTAAATCCCAGTTTTACTTGCAATCTTGATTTTTTTATTTCTTTATCAAATCTTTTTATTTATGTTTACTTAGTGACTTGTGAAGTTTTCGGAAGATATTAGAGGTAGCATAAAGAGCCTCAAACTTGGCCTAAGTAGGTAGAACTTGATGTCATCCTGAGGCATGAGATTGTACTTAGATAAGTCACACTTGATTATCACCCCTCATTAGTTTTTACCCCCAACTTTAGTGGCTAGTTCTAAGCATAAAACTTGATCACTTTAGATGGGAATACTTGGTGAAAATGATTATGAAAACCTTAGAATGGTGAGTCATTCTAATGAGATGTTTTGACATGTGTTAGTAAACACAAGGTGAATTTGATGATGAAAATGTTGAGGCATGAGCCTTAGCCCTTTATAAAACTGATGGTTGTGTTCGGATGCGATACCATTCCAATTTTACCGTATAACCACAATACCCGAAATTGGGTAGGGTTTGACATGAAGTTTATATACCTTAGTATGGTTCCCTTGCGGCCGAGGTTTGATATGAGACTACCTCGTGATGATTGACCACCTGTGAAGTTCCCAAGATGACAGATGGTCATGGTTGGGAGGCCAAACTCATATGATAGGTGCCTATACTAGGGTGTGTAATTGAACGGTTAGGATTGATTATCCGCATACTGAGTATGGTGAATTCAGGATTGTTCCTGACGGATGTATCAAATATTGTGGTGAAAGTGTACCACCTCTGCAAAGTGTTAAACTATTCGAATAGCCGCGTCCACGGTTATGGACAGTTGGGTCGGCCATACTGTTCCGTCATCAGATATTTTCAAAATGACTTGTGAAATGAATCATGACTTTGACTTGACCATAACAGGGTTGTGAATATGAAAACTGAGTTCCCACTTAGGTGTTATAAAACCTTAAACTAGTTTTCTTTACTTTTTAACTCAGCTAGAGATAAACCTGGCTTTTTGCAAAACAATCTAGAGCTCAGTATTCCTACTTGAAACCTCTTTACTTGTTAGTGATAGTTTGCGAGTACTTAAAGAGTACTCATGGATTTGTCCCTGGCGATTCCCGTGGCTAGACTATGAAGAGGACTATCAAGAGGATGGACCGCAGGAAGGTTATGACAACTAGGATCATCTCCCATCGTCAGCATTGCCTGTGACCATGAAGATGGAGGCTCGCCCATGCTACTGTTATTATATTACTGCTTTGATTGTACTCAGAATGGATCATGAGATCCTTTATTTGTAAGACCTTTATTATGGTTTGTAATGGATGATGAACTATGGTACCAATCTGTTATGTCTCACAAAAATGGTAATCATGGGATTGCAATGTATGGCATAACTGGCATCTGGGATTAAAAATCCGGGTGTTGACACACTGAGTCCTCCAATCACTACCACCTACTTACAAGAACTTTGTGATGAACTACAACATGCAACGCATGGATAAGTCGTTACCAGAACTCTTCTCTTAGTTGAAGTCTGCGGAAGTGGAGATCAACAAAGATCACCAAGTGTTGATGGTTAATAAGACCACCAATTTCAAGAAGCAAGGTAATCCTAAGAAAAAGGGTAACTTCAAGAAGGGCGGCAAGAAAGCTGTCGCGCCTGCAAAGAAGACCAAGGCTGGTCCCTGATACTGAGTGCTTTTACTGCAAGGGAGAAGGTCACTGGAAGCGGAATTTCCCCAATTACCTGGCAGATCTAAAGAACGGAAACATCAAGAATAAAGGTATATCTGATATACATGTTATTGATGTGTATCTTACTAGTAATCGTAGTAGTGCCCGGGTATATGATATTAGTTCGGTTGCTCATATTTGTAACTCGAAATCTCCTGTGCGAGTTGGTTATGGTTATGCCCTAAAGGATTGCCCCTAGGACGGCTTATATAGTCATCCATCCTAGGATATACAGGAGAAACCTATCTGGATATGATACATAGTCAGTACTAACTACATCTTGGACTACAAGTAATATTATTGGCCTAAGTCGGTAAGTCTTCTGGGACTTGGCGTAACCGGAAGTGAGTCCGTCTTCTTTTCCTAACTAGGGTGCCCATGGAGAAAATCTCTGACCCTAGGTGTGTTGCCCTGGTCACTGAGTCCTATGGGTATAGCTAGAAAATATATCCCCAACACTGGTGATGCTGGTTGTTCTTGTGAGTTTGGCACATGTGTATCATCTTAAGATTCATGTCTTCATCTTTAGCAGTCTTACTCTAGGTTTGTTGTTAACTACTTCCCATTTTGTTGCTGCTAGTGGCTTACCTAGAAACTTTAATAAGCCTAGGCAAACAAATTTAAGATTTATTTTTTCAAACAAAATCGCTATAAAAATCTATAAAACACAAGTTTTCCGCCGCTAGTAAGCTTGGGCAACTATCCGGGCTAGAGGAATGTTGGGTCCACCCATGTCATTTCTACTACTTTGAAGTATCCATTTTATCAGACAATTTCATTCAAGGGTGCTATTGAGTCTATTTACATTAAGCTCAATGGGGTTGAGTAGTTTATAAAATCAAATCTTTTGGGCTAAACATGGACTCAAGTCATCTCTTGGATGCTTTTCTTGTTGTAAAAATGTTGGAAATATTTTAACCAAGTTCATTGCTCAAGGTTTCAAAGCTAAAAGAGGGCACTGGCAAGGAAATATAACTCATATGATAACAAGCTAGGTGGGGAGTGACTCAGGTGCATGTGAGTAAATAATTATAGGATCAACTTAGAATTGCAAGAGAGGTGATGATAGGAATGTGATACCTCCTCTTGCTTGCTTCATTCCCGTACTTAAGTTGAATCCTCTCTATATTTCCATATTGCCAAGTCACCTGAAATTGAGCAATCTCTAAGAAAAACAAAGAAACAAATTGCAATTGAAAGTTACACTAATTTTTTGTGTTTTGGGTTTTAATAATGAAAACTGAAAGTAAACATGATATTCTTGGAAAATAAAAAAATCAAAAGAAGAAATAAAAATATGAATGCAAGTTTGGAGGTTTTCAAAAACCTCCCCCAAGCTTAGGCTGTTGCCATGCTCAGTTGTTGTCGTCATTTGGCGGCGGCTGCTGGTGCTGCTGGTAGTAGTCGGGGAAGTAGTTCATGAAGTTACCAAAGGTGTGAGTTAAAGCACTCACATCATCACTAACTCCATGAAGAGTCTAATAAATCTCCCCAATGCGCTGGTTGAGCTACAAAAATTCTTGATAGGGGACATTGTTGAATCCATGTTGTTGTTGTGGCTGATTGGGCCATTGCTCCCAATGCTGCTCCTCCTACTGCTATTGCTGTCCTTCCCAAGCAAGATTGTACTCCTGCTCCTACTGCTCCTGCTCTTCCTACTGCCCTCCTTCTTCCTCTTCATTGGAGTCCGGATAGAGATCCGCCATAATTTCAGTCACTTAGTCCTTGGTGAGGATCCAGTTGTCCCTTCCCTGAACCTCGAAGGCTTGCGGCCAAGGCAATGGTATCTGACCCTCCTGCACATCATTAAGATAACCAAACCGATAGGCTCGATGCCTCCTTTTAACTTGGTAAACACCGAGGAATCCACAAGTAGTAACATATCTGACATCCATAAGTATGGAGCCATCAACAGGTTGTGCAATAGGAATTGCAATTTCAAGTTCTTGGATTAGGTGGGTTACCATCCCACCGATACAACAATCACCTTTTGTTTTGTTTCTCTGGTGGCAGAGGTGCTGGAGGAATAGAGCTGCAGGAGTGGGACTCTGCGGCGCATTAGGGAAGAGCGCCTTCATGATCATGGCCATATCTGCGTTGACCATCGAGCCGGTATCTCCTCTTCCTAACAAGGTGTTAGCAAGAAACATAGCAAAGTAACGGATGGTTGGGTTCTGAATGGTCGACATTTTCTTCTGGTATAAGTCCCTACCACCAAGAACACAAAACCGCCCCAAGTAGTTGCACTCGAGGTGCTATACGTGTTTGTAACAATTGGTTCTGTAACATCCCAAAAGTATGAAACAATGATCATCAAACTCTAATCACTAAAATTAGGGTTAACAAAAACTTTGATTAATTAAAATCATATGAAGGCATGTGTGTATGTGATGATTTGGTAAATGCATGAATGGACTTGTGTGATTAACCTAAATAGAAAGAAATGGTTTAAAGGTGAATATAACATCATATAAAACAATTCCATGCAGAAACAAATCAAGAGAAAATAAAAAACAAATCAAATAAGGCAAATGGTCATTTTTGCCAATCTTGCTCACTAGGTCACTTTGAGTGTTTCTAGTCCAAGATTTCAAACATAAACTTTTCAAATTCTTTTCACCCCTTGCTAGACCAAGTAAAAAATGAATCAAAGCCCACCTTTCAAACTTGCAGAAACAATTGACAACCTCATTCAAATTACAAGTGAAAATTGAATCTTTATCATATGTGAAGATCACACATTTTCAAAACCCAACCAAACCAGTGACCCTTGACTAATCCAACTAACCAGAGACTCCCTAGCATGTGCCTAGAAAACCCACCAAGTTTGAATCCAAATTCAAATTTTAAATTCTTTCGGCCATTTCATCAAACACCTTGTTAGCAGCAAACAACAAAATATCAAACACTATAGTGTGCAGTAATTTTGGCCAACCTTGTTCCATCTCTAGCTCTTACTACACTCACAGTAGATGAACTAGCCAAATTAACAAGCCTTAGCACCACTATGAGCTTGGCATAGCCATTAATGGTGACCATGCCGAGCCCCTTTGCCACCCCCAATGTGGACAGCAAGCTAGAGGAAGAACTAGCTGCACCAACCTTGTCTGGCATGCTGCCCGTGCCTCACCGCCCCCTCTAGACCAGCCCTAGCTCAAAGACAGAGACATGAACCGCCGGAAACGCTATGCCCGTGCCTCTGTCGACCATGCCGATGCTCACCACCGTGCACGCGTCGTTCCCACTCAACCCGACCACCTCGAGCCCTTGCCGCCCGCCAGCATGAACCCCACCATCCCATGAGACCACTAGACATGCTCGTTTCCTCGACCTTACCCGTAGCCAGCCTTGTGCGAGATTCGCCGTCGGTACCTTGAGCATCGCCGTTCAGACAAACCCACCGCCCTACACCTCGCCTTTAAGCTAGCAACGATCGCCGGAGACCACGCACGTCCCTAGCCTCAGCCACGCCCGATAGCCTTTGTCTGTCGCAGCCCGACGAGCTCAGCAGCTTGCCCCTATTGCTTAACTATAAAAGGAGACCTCCCTAGCTCGATTCCTCCACACCATATCACTCCCCACCTTGCACTGATACTTCCCACTTCTTCCCGGAGCAAGGCAAGATCTCTCTTGCCGGAATTCGGCCGGAGCCCGCCGCTGCTGGAGGAGAAGGGAGCCGTCGATTGAAGCCGCCCCAGGAGGAGCCGCTGGTACCGGAGAAGCGTAATGCCGTCGTCGACTTCGTCATTCGCCTCGTCGCCGATCATAGCCTAAGCCCCGGTGAGCTGCCCTAGACCCCCACTGGCCGCGTTAGGGTTAGTTCCTCGCCGGAGTAGTTCATCGTCAACGATGACCCTCAGCCGTTATATTAGAACTAGTTCGTAAGGCTCAGATTCATAGATACTGTTTCGTTTAGTTAGTTTTGCTAACTTGTGGACCCCATCTGTCAGTAGCCCACGCGCATGCTGTGCGTAGTAGGATGGCCTAGTAACTCTCCCGCGTAACCCAGTTAGTTTAAATTTAGATTTTTCATTTAAACTCAAACCCTAGTTTTGTCTGTTGATTCAAAAATCAATTAAGGGATTTTTGCTAAACCAAATAGCATGAAACCAATTTTTTCAAAAAGGTATTGAAATTTTTAATCCAAACCCGTTGGATTCAAACCATTTACAATTATAGATCACCCATGGTAAAAATATCAAGGCAGAAGCTTTTCTGCATTCAAACAATTTTCAAAATTCAACCATAAGAGTTTTTGAGTTGATTCCAACTCTCAAAAATCACATTTGACCATACCCTTCAGAATATATAAAAATATATAGGTTTACTTACAGAAATAATGATCAAGTAATAAAAGAATGCCACATAAGAAATTCCATTCACTTTAATAAAATAAAATAAAAAGGTTAAACCTTATTAAATTGTGACACTACTTTAAATCACATTCCCATGTACTGAAATATGTGGTGATGACATGTGTCAACATGATCCTATGTTTGAGTTGGAGAATATTAAATCTTAAGTAGTTTTTCAATGAGTAGAAATTACTTTTCTCAAATAAAATAAATGAGACAAGTGTTTTAATTCTTTTAATGTTAGTGATGATGATAGATCATCTAGTGTGAACCTTTATGTGATGATTAGAAATAGTTAAGTATTGTTTAGTGAGTGTGTACCTCGTATTTATTTATAGGCGCTAGTCTTGACCAAGGATACGAGGAAGGAGGATACTACGAGGAAGAAGCCGAGGAGAACTTCAACCACTGCTCTGCAAAAGGCAAGCTTATACTGATATTTTAGCAAGCCAATACTTGCAAACCTATACTTGCAACCTTGCAAACTAACACTTGCAATATACCCTAATTATGCAAGATATTACTTGCTTGTCACTATGCCAACTATATGCCTTAAGCATATGTGATTATACCCCCATGACACACCATCCTAGTTTTACTTGCAATCTTAGTATTTTATTTTCTTTATTAAAAGATTTCTCTCAAATGTTTACTTAGTGACTTGTAGATTCTAGAAAGATAACTGAAGGTAGCATAAAGAGCGTAAAATTTGGCCTAAGTTAGATAATCTTGATGTCATCCTAAGGTATGAGATTGAACTTAGTAAATTCCCACTAGTCTATTATCCACCATTAGTAGTTACCCCCACTTGTAGATGCTAGTGCTAAGCATAAAATTTGATCAACTTTAGATGGGAATACTTGGTGAAAATGGTTATGAAAACCTTAGAATGATGAGTCATTCTAGTGAAATGTTTTGACATGTGTTCTTGAACACCAGATGTTTTTGGATGATGAAAATGTTGAGGCATGAGCCTTAGCCCTTTATAAACCTGATGGTTGGGTTCTGAATGGTCGACATTTTCTTCTGGTATAAGTCCCTACCACCAAGAACACAAAACCGCCCCAAGTAGTTGCACTCGAGGTGCTATACGTGTTTGTAACAATTGGTTCTGTAACATCCCAAAAGTATGAAACAATGATCATCAAACTCTAATCACTAAAATTAGGGTTAACAAAAACTTTGATTAATTAAAATCATATGAAGGCATGTGTGTATGTGATGATTTGGTAAATGCATGAATGGACTTGTGTGATTAACCTAAATAGAAAGAAATGGTTTAAAGGTGAATATAACATCATATAAAACAATTCCATGCAGAAACAAATCAAGAGAAAATAAAAAACAAATCAAATAAGGCAAATGGTCATTTTTGCCAATCTTGCTCACTAGGTCACTTTGAGTGTTTCTAGTCCAAGATTTCAAACATAAACTTTTCCAATTCTTTTCACCCCTTGCTAGACCAAGTAAAAAATGAATCAAAGCCCACCTTTCAAACTTGCAGAAACAATTGACAACCTCATTCAAATTACAAGTGAAAATTGAATCTTTATCATATGTGAAGATCACACATTTTCAAAACCCAACCAAACCAGTGACCCTTGACTAATCCAACTAACCAGAGACTCCCTAGCATGTGCCTAGAAAACCCACCAAGTTTGAATCCAAATTCAAATTTTAAATTCTTCGCCATTTCATCAAACACCTTGTTAGCAGCAAACAACAAAATATCAAACACTATAGTGTGCAGTAATTTTGGCCAACCTTGTTCCATCTCTAGCTCTTACTACACTCACAGTAGATGAACTAGCCAAATTAACAAGCCTTAGCACCACTATGAGCTTGGCATAGCCATTAATGGTGACCATGCCGAGCCCCTTTGCCACCCCCAATGTGGACAGCAAGCTAGAGGAAGAACTAGTTGCACCAACCTTGTCTGGCATGCTGCCCGTGCCTCACCGCCCCCTCTAGACCAGCCCTAGCTCAAAGACAGAGACATGAACCGCCGGAAACGCTATGCCCGTGCCTCTGTCGACCATGCCGATGCTCACCACCGTGCACGCGTCGTTCCCACTCAACCCGACCACCTCGAGCCCTTGCCGCCCGCCAGCATGAACCCCACCATCCCATGAGACCACTAGACATGCTCGTTTCCTCGACCTTACCCCGTAGCCGCCGCACGGTGCGAAGTTCGCCGTCGGTACCGCGCAGAGCATCGCACGTTCCAGACCAAACCCCACCGCCCTACACCTCGCCTTTAAGCTAGCAACGATCGCCAGGAGACCACGCACCGTCCCCTAGCCTCAGCCACGCCGATAGCCGCCTGTACCGTCGCCTCCGGCTCAATACCTGGTCTTGCCCTCTTGCTTGCTTACCTATAAAAGGAGACCTCCCTAGCTCGATTCCTCCACACCATCTCACTCCCCACCTCGCACTGATACTTCCCACTTCTTCCCGGAGCATGGCAAGATCTCTCTTGCCAGAATTCGGCCGGAGCCCGCCGCTGCTGGAGGAGAAGGGAGCCGTCGATTGAAGCCGCCCCAGGAGGAGCAGGATCGTCGTCGACTTCGTCATTCGCCTCGTCGCCGATCATAGCCTAAGCCCCGGTGAGCTGCCCTAGACCCCCACTGGCCGCGTTAGGGTTAGTTCCTCGCCGGAGTAGTTCATCGTCAACGATGACCCTCAGCCGTTATATTAGAACTAGTTCGTAAGGCTCAGATTCATAGATACTGTTTCGTTTAGTTAGTTTTGCTAACTTGTGGACCCCATCTGTCAGTAGCCCACGCGCATGCTGTGCGTAGTAGGATGGCCTAGTAACTCTCCCGCGTAACCCAGTTAGTTTAAATTTAGATTTTTCATTTAAACTCAAACCCTAGTTTTGTCTGTTGATTCAAAAATCAATTAAGGGATTTTTGCTAAACCAAATAGCATGAAACCAATTTTTTCAAAAAGGTATTGAAATTTTTAATCCAAACCCGTTGGATTCAAACCATTTACAATTATAGATCACCCATGGTAAAAATATCAAGGCAGAAGCTTTTCTGCATTCAAACAATTTTCAAAATTCAACCATAAGAGTTTTTGAGTTGATTCCAACTCTCAAAAATCACATTTGACCATACCCTTCAGAATATATAAAAATATATAGGTTTACTTACAGAAATAATGATCAAGTAATAAAAGAATGCCACATAAGAAATTCCATTCACTTTAATAAAATAAAATAAAAAGGTTAAACCTTATTAAATTGTGACACTACTTTAAATCACATTCCCATGTACTGAAATATGTGGTGATGACATGTGTCAACATGATCCTATGTTTGAGTTGGAGAATATTAAATCTTAAGTAGTTTTTCAATGAGTAGAAATTACTTTTCTCAAATAAAATAAATGAGACAAGTGTTTTAATTCTTTTAATGTTAGTGATGATGATAGATCATCTAGTGTGAACCTTTATGTGATGATTAGAAATAGTTAAGTATTGTTTAGTGAGTGTGTACCTCGTATTTATTTATAGACGCTAGTACTGACCAAGGATACGAGGAGGAAGGAGGATACTACGAGGAAGAAGCCGAGGAGAACTTCAACCCTTTGCTCTGCAAAGGCAAGCTTATACTGATATTTTAGCAAGCCAATACTTGCAAACCTATACTTGCAACCTTGCAAACTAACACTTGCAATATACCCTAATTATGCAAGATATTACTTGCTTGTCACTATGCCAACTATATGCCTTAAGCATATGTGATTATACCCCCATGACACACCATCCTAGTTTTACTTGCAATCTTAGTATTTTATTTTCTTTATTAAAAGATTTCTCTCAAATGTTTACTTAGTGACTTGTAGATTCTAGAAAGATAACTGAAGGTAGCATAAAGAGCGTAAAATTTGGCCTAAGTTAGATAATCTTGATGTCATCCTAAGGTATGAGATTGAACTTAGTAAATTCCCACTAGTCTATTATCCACCATTAGTAGTTACCCCCACTTGTAGATGCTAGTGCTAAGCATAAAATTTGATCAACTTTAGATGGGAATACTTGGTGAAAATGGTTATGAAAACCTTAGAATGATGAGTCATTCTAGTGAAATGTTTTGACATGTGTTCTTGAACACCAGATGTTTTTGGATGATGAAAATGTTGAGGCATGAGCCTTAGCCCTTTATAAACCTGATGGTTGGGTTCTGAATGGTCGACATTTTCTTCTGGTATAAGTCCCTACCACCAAGAACACAAAACCGCCCCAAGTAGTTGCACTCGAGGTGCTATACGTGTTTGTAACAATTGGTTCTGTAACATCCCAAAAGTATGAAACAATGATCATCAAACTCTAATCACTAAAATTAGGGTTAACAAAAACTTTGATTAATTAAAATCATATGAAGGCATGTGTGTATGTGATGATTTGGTAAATGCATGAATGGACTTGTGTGATTAACCTAAATAGAAAGAAATGGTTTAAAGGTGAATATAACATCATATAAAACAATTCCATGCAGAAACAAATCAAGAGAAAATAAAAAACAAATCAAATAAGGCAAATGGTCATTTTTGCCAATCTTGCTCACTAGGTCACTTTGAGTGTTTCTAGTCCAAGATTTCAAACATAAAATTTTCCAATTCTTTTCACCCCTTGCTAGACCAAGTAAAAAATGAATCAAAGCCCACCTTTCAAACTTGCAGAAACAATTGACAACCTCATTCAAATTACAAGTGAAAATTGAATCTTTATCATATGTGAAGATCACACATTTTCAAAACCCAACCAAACCAGTGACCCTTGACTAATCCAACTAACCAGAGACTCCCTAGCATGTGCCTAGAAAACCCACCAAGTTTGAATCCAAATTCAAATTTTAAATTCTTTCGGCCATTTCATCAAACACCTTGTTAGCAGCAAACAACAAAATATCAAACACTATAGTGTGCAGTAATTTTGGCCAACCTTGTTCCATCTCTAGCTCTTACTACACTCACAGTAGATGAACTAGCCAAATTAACAAGCCTTAGCACCACTATGAGCTTGGCATAGCCATTAATGGTGACCATGCCGAGCCCCTTTGCCACCCCCAATGTGGACAGCAAGCTAGAGGAAGAACTAGTTGCACCAACCTTGTCTGGCATGCTGCCCGTGCCTCACCGCCCCCTCTAGACCAGCCCTAGCTCAAAGACAGAGACATGAACCGCCGGAAACGCTATGCCCGTGCCTCTGTCGACCATGCCGATGCTCACCACCGTGCACGCGTCGTTCCCACTCAACCCGACCACCTCGAGCCCTTGCCGCCCGCCAGCATGAACCCCACCATCCCATGAGACCACTAGACATGCTCGTTTCCTCGACCTTACCCCGTAGCCGCCGCACGGTGCGAAGTTCGCCGTCGGTACCGCGCAGAGCATCGCACGTTCCAGACCAAACCCCACCGCCCTACACCTCGCCTTTAAGCTAGCAACGATCGCCAGGAGACCACGCACCGTCCCCTAGCCTCAGCCACGCCGATAGCCGCCTGTACCGTCGCCTCCGAGCTCATTACGCCCGTCTTGCCCTCTTGCTTACCTATAAAAGGAGACCTCCCTAGCTCGATTCCTCCACACCATCTCACTCCCCACCTCGCACTGATACTTCCCACTTCTTCCCGGAGCATGGCAAGATCTCTCTTGCCAGAATTCGGCCGGAGCCCGCCGCTGCTGGAGGAGAAGGGAGCCGTCGATTGAAGCCGCCCCAGGAGGAGCCGCTGGTACCAGGAGAACTGTCGTCGTCGACTTCGTCATTCGCCTCGTCGCCGATCATAGCCTAAGCCCCGGTGAGCTGCCCTAGACCCCCAGCGCGTTAGGTTAGTTCCTCGCGGAGTAGTTCATCGTCAACGATGACCCTCGGTATTATATTAGAACTAGTTCGTAAGGCTCGATTCATAGATCTTGTTTAGTTTAGTTAGTTTTGCTAACTTGTGGACCCCATCTGTCGATGTAGCCCAGCATGCTGTGCGTAGGATGGCCTAGTAACTCTCGCGTAACCAGTTAGTTTAAATTTAGATTTTTCATTTAAACTCAAACCCTAGTTTTGTCTGTTGATTCAAAAATCAATTAAGGGATTTTTGCTAAACCAAATAGCATGAAACCAATTTTTTCAAAAAGGTATTGAAATTTTTAATCCAAACCCGTTGGATTCAAACCATTTACAATTATAGATCACCCATGGTAAAAATATCAAGGCAGAAGCTTTTCTGCATTCAAACAATTTTCAAAATTCAACCATAAGAGTTTTTGAGTTGATTCCAACTCTCAAAAATCACATTTGACCATACCCTTCAGAATATATAAAAATATATAGGTTTACTTACAGAAATAATGATCAAGTAATAAAAGAATGCCACATAAGAAATTCCATTCACTTTAATAAAATAAAATAAAAAGGTTAAACCTTATTAAATTGTGACACTACTTTAAATCACATTCCCATGTACTGAAATATGTGGTGATGACATGTGTCAACATGATCCTATGTTTGAGTTGGAGAATATTAAATCTTAAGTAGTTTTTCAATGAGTAGAAATTACTTTTCTCAAATAAAATAAATGAGACAAGTGTTTTAATTCTTTTAATGTTAGTGATGATGATAGATCATCTAGTGTGAACCTTTATGTGATGATTAGAAATAGTTAAGTATTGTTTAGTGAGTGTGTACCTCGTATTTATTTATAGACGCTAGTACTGACCAAGGATACGAGGAGGAAGGAGGATACTACGAGGAAGAAGCCGAGGAGAACTTCAACCACTGCTCTGCAAAAGGCAAGCTTATACTGATATTTTAGCAAGCCAATACTTGCAAACCTATACTTGCAACCTTGCAAACTAACACTTGCAATATACCCTAATTATGCAAGATATTACTTGCTTGTCACTATGCCAACTATATGCCTTAAGCATATGTGATTATACCCCCATGACACACCATCCTAGTTTTACTTGCAATCTTAGTATTTTATTTTCTTTATTAAAAGATTTCTCTCAAATGTTTACTTAGTGACTTGTAGATTCTAGAAAGATAACTGAAGGTAGCATAAAGAGCGTAAAATTTGGCCTAAGTTAGATAATCTTGATGTCATCCTAAGGTATGAGATTGAACTTAGTAAATTCCCACTAGTCTATTATCCACCATTAGTAGTTACCCCCACTTGTAGATGCTAGTGCTAAGCATAAAATTTGATCAACTTTAGATGGGAATACTTGGTGAAAATGGTTATGAAAACCTTAGAATGATGAGTCATTCTAGTGAAATGTTTTGACATGTGTTCTTGAACACCAGATGTTTTTGGATGATGAAAATGTTGAGGCATGAGCCTTAGCCCTTTATAAACCTGATGGTTGGGTTCTGAATGGTCGACATTTTCTTCTGGTATAAGTCCCTACCACCAAGAACACAAAACCGCCCCAAGTAGTTGCACTCGAGGTGCTATACGTGTTTGTAACAATTGGTTCTGTAACATCCCAAAAGTATGAAACAATGATCATCAAACTCTAATCACTAAAATTAGGGTTAACAAAAACTTTGATTAATTAAAATCATATGAAGGCATGTGTGTATGTGATGATTTGGTAAATGCATGAATGGACTTGTGTGATTAACCTAAATAGAAAGAAATGGTTTAAAGGTGAATATAACATCATATAAAACAATTCCATGCAGAAACAAATCAAGAGAAAATAAAAAACAAATCAAATAAGGCAAATGGTCATTTTTGCCAATCTTGCTCACTAGGTCACTTTGAGTGTTTCTAGTCCAAGATTTCAAACATAAAATTTTCCAATTCTTTTCACCCCTTGCTAGACCAAGTAAAAAATGAATCAAAGCCCACCTTTCAAACTTGCAGAAACAATTGACAACCTCATTCAAATTACAAGTGAAAATTGAATCTTTATCATATGTGAAGATCACACATTTTCAAAACCCAACCAAACCAGTGACCCTTGACTAATCCAACTAACCAGAGACTCCCTAGCATGTGCCTAGAAAACCCACCAAGTTTGAATCCAAATTCAAATTTTAAATTCTTTCGGCCATTTCATCAAACACCTTGTTAGCAGCAAACAACAAAATATCAAACACTATAGTGTGCAGTAATTTTGGCCAACCTTGTTCCATCTCTAGCTCTTACTACACTCACAGTAGATGAACTAGCCAAATTAACAAGCCTTAGCACCACTATGAGCTTGGCATAGCCATTAATGGTGACCATGCCGAGCCCCTTTGCCACCCCCAATGTGGACAGCAAGCTAGAGGAAGAACTAGTTGCACCAACCTTGTCTGGCATGCTGCCCGTGCCTCACCGCCCCCTCTAGACCAGCCCTAGCTCAAAGACAGAGACATGAACCTTGGAAGCGCTATGCGTGCCTCATCGACCATGCCGATGCTCACCACCGTGCACGCGTCGTTCCCACTCAACCCGACCACCTCGAGCCCTTGCCGCCCGCCAGCATGAACCCCACCATCCCATGAGACCACTAGACATGCTCGTTTCCTCGACCTTACCCCGTAGCCCTTGTCTGAGTTCAGCCGTCGGTACCAGCCTTGCTGCGGAGTCGCGCCGTCGTACCCCTTGAGCATCGCCGTTCAGACCAAACCCCACCGCCCTACACCTCGCCTTTAAGCTAGCAACGATCGCGAGAGACCACGCACCGTCCCTAGCCTCACACGCCGATAGCCACTTTGTCTGTCGCCTCAACGAGCTCATACCGTGCTGCCCCTCTTGCTTACCTATAAAAGGAGACCTCCCTAGCTCGATTCCTCCACACCATCTCACTCCCCACCTCGCACTGATACTTCCCACTTCTTCCCAGAGCATGGCAAGATCTCTCTTGCCAGAATTCGGCCGGAGCCCGCCGCTGCTGGAGGAGAAGGGAGCCGTCGATTGAAGCCGCCCCAGGAGGAGCCGCTGGTACCAGGAGAACTGTCGTCGTCGACTTCGTCATTCGCCTCGTCGCCGATCATAGCCTAAGCCCCGGTGAGCTGCCCTAGACCCCCACTGGCCGCGTTAGGGTTAGTTCCTCGCCGGAGTAGTTCATCGTCAACGATGACCCTCAGCCGTTATATTAGAACTAGTTCGTAAGGCTCAGATTCATAGATACTGTTTCGTTTAGTTAGTTTTGCTAACTTGTGGACCCCATCTGTCGAGAGCCCAGCATGCTGTGCGTAGTAGGATGGCCTAGTAACTCTCCCGCGTAACCCAGTTAGTTTAAATTTAGATTTTTCATTTAAACTCAAACCCTAGTTTTGTCTGTTGATTCAAAAATCAATTAAGGGATTTTTGCTAAACCAAATAGCATGAAACCAATTTTTTCAAAAAGGTATTGAAATTTTTAATCCAAACCCGTTGGATTCAAACCATTTACAATTATAGATCACCCATGGTAAAAATATCAAGGCAGAAGCTTTTCTGCATTCAAACAATTTTCAAAATTCAACCATAAGAGTTTTTGAGTTGATTCCAACTCTCAAAAATCACATTTGACCATACCCTTCAGAATATATAAAAATATATAGGTTTACTTACAGAAATAATTATCAAGTAATAAAAGAATGCCACATAAGAAATTCCATTCACTTTAATAAAATAAAATAAAAGGTTAAACCTTATTAAATTGTGACACTACTTTAAATCACATTCCCATGTACTGAAATATGTGGTGATGACATGTGTCAACATGATCCTATGTTTGAGTTGGAGAATATTAAATCTTAAGTAGTTTTCAATGAGTAGAAATTACTTTTCTCAAATAAAATAAATGAGACAAGTGTTTTAATTCTTTTAATGTTAGTGATGATGATAGATCATCTAGTGTGAACCTTTATGTGATGATTAGAAATAGTTAAGTATTGTTTAGTGAGTGTGTACCTCGTATTTATTTATAGGCTAGTCTTGACCAAGGATACGAGGAGGAAGGAGGATACTACGAGGAAGAAGCAGGAGAACTTCAACCTTTGCTCTGCAAAGGCAAGCTTATACTGATATTTTAGCAAGCCAATACTTGCAAACCTATACTTGCAACCTTGCAAACTAACACTTGCAATATACCCTAATTATGCAAGATATTACTTGCTTGTCACTATGCCAACTATATGCCTTAAGCATATGTGATTATACCCCCATGACACACCATCCTAGTTTTACTTGCAATCTTAGTATTTTATTTTCTTTATTAAAAGATTTCTCTCAAATGTTTACTTAGTGACTTGTAGATTCTAGAAAGATAACTGAAGGTAGCATAAAGGCGTAAAATTTGGCCTAAGTTAGATAATCTTGATGTCATCCTAAGGTATGAGATTGAACTTAGTAAATTCCCACTAGTCTATTATCCACCATTAGTAGTTACCCCCACTTGTAGATGCTAGTGCTAAGCATAAAATTTGATCAACTTTAGATGGGAATACTTGGTGAAAATGGTTATGAAAACCTTAGAATGATGAGTCATTCTAGTGAAATGTTTTGACATGTGTTCTTGAACACCAGATGTTTTTGGATGATGAAAATGTTGAGGCATGAGCCTTAGCCCTTTATAAACCTGATGGTTGGGTTACAGATGGTCGACATTTTCTTCTGGTATAAGTCCCTAACACCAAGAACACAAAACCGCCCCAAGTAGTTGCACTCGAGGTGCTATACGTGTTTGTAACAATTGGTTCTGTAACATCCCAAAAGTATGAAACAATGATCATCAAACTCTAATCACTAAAATTAGGGTTAACAAAAACTTTGATTAATTAAAATCATATGAAGGCATGTGTGTATGTGATGATTTGGTAAATGCATGAATGGACTTGTGTGATTAACCTAAATAGAAAGAAATGGTTTAAAGGTGAATATAACATCATATAAAACAATTCCATGCAGAAACAAATCAAGAGAAAATAAAAAACAAATCAAATAAGGCAAATGGTCATTTTTGCCAATCTTGCTCACTAGGTCACTTTGAGTGTTTCTAGTCCAAGATTTCAAACATAAAATTTTCCAATTCTTTTCACCCCTTGCTAGACCAAGTAAAAAATGAATCAAAGCCCACCTTTCAAACTTGCGAAACAATTGACAACCTCATTCAAATTACAAGTGAAAATTGAATCTTTATCATATGTGAAGATCACACATTTTCAAAACCCAACCAAACCAGTGACCCTTGACTAATCCAACTAACCAGAGACTCCCTAGCATGTGCCTAGAAAACCCACCAAGTTTGAATCCAAATTCAAATTTTAAATTCTTTCGGCCATTTCATCAAACACCTTGTTAGCAGCAAACAACAAAATATCAAACACTATAGTGTGCAGTAATTTTGGCCAACCTTGTTCCATCTCTAGCTCTTACTACACTCACAGTAGATGAACTAGCCAAATTAACAAGCCTTAGCACCACTATGAGCTTGGCATAGCCATTAATGGTGACCATGCCGAGCCCCTTTGCCACCCCCAATGTGGACAGCAAGCTAGAGGAAGAACTAGTTGCACCAACCTTGTCTGGCATGCTGCCCGTGCCTCACCGCCCCCTCTAGACCAGCCCTAGCTCAAAGACAGAGACATGAACCGCCGGAAACGCTATGCCCGTGCCTCTGTCGACCATGCCGATGCTCACCACCGTGCACGCGTCGTTCCCACTCAACCCGACCACCTCGAGCCCTTGCCGCCCGCCAGCATGAACCCCACCATCCCATGAGACCACTAGACATGCTCGTTTCCTCGACCACCCGTAGCCCGCCCGTGCCTGAAGTTCGCCGTCGGTACCTTGTGAGCATCGCACGTTCCAGACCAAACCCCACCGCCCTACACCTCGCCTTTAAGCTAGCAACGATCGCCAGGAGACCACGCACCGTCCCCTAGCCTCAGCCACGCCGATAGCCGCCTGTACCGTCGCCTCCGACGAGCTCAGCCCACGCCGTGCTGCCCCTCTTGCTTACCTATAAAAGGAGACCTCCCTAGCTCGATTCCTCCACACCATCTCACTCCCCACCTCGCACTGATACTTCCCACTTCTTCCCGGAGCATGGCAAGATCTCTCTTGCCAGAATTCGGCCGGAGCCCGCCGCTGCTGGAGGAGAAGGGAGCCGTCGATTGAAGCCGCCCCAGGAGGAGCCGCTGGTACCAGGAGAACTGTCGTCGTCGACTTCGTCATTCGCCTCGTCGCCGATCATAGCCTAAGCCCCGGTGAGCTGCCCTAGACCCCCACTGGCCGCGTTAGGGTTAGTTCCTCGCCGGAGTAGTTCATCGTCAACGATGACCCTCAGCCGTTATATTAGAACTAGTTCGTAAGGCTCAGATTCATAGATACTGTTTCGTTTAGTTAGTTTTGCTAACTTGTGGACCCCATCTGTCAGTAGCCAGCATGTCGTGCGTAGTAGGATGGCCTAGTAACTCTCCCGCGTAACCCAGTTAGTTTAAATTTAGATTTTTCATTTAAACTCAAACCCTAGTTTTGTCTGTTGATTCAAAAATCAATTAAGGGATTTTTGCTAAACCAAATAGCATGAAACCAATTTTTTCAAAAAGGTATTGAAATTTTTAATCCAAACCCGTTGGATTCAAACCATTTACAATTATAGATCACCCATGGTAAAAATATCAAAGCGAGGCAGAAGCTTTTACGCATTCAAACAATTTTCAAAATTCAACCATAAGAGTTTTGAGTTGATTCCAACTCTCAAAAATCACATTTGACCATACCCTTCAGAATATATAAAAATATATAGGTTTACTTACAGAAATAATGATCAAGTAATAAAAGAATGCCACATAAGAAATTCCATTCACTTTAATAAAATAAAATAACAAGGTTAAACCTTATTAAATTGTGACACTACTTTAAATCACATTCCCATGTACTGAAATATGTGGTGATGACATGTGTCAACATGATCCTATGTTTGAGTTGGAGAATATTAAATCTTAAGTAGTTTTTCAATGAGTAGAAATTACTTTTCTCAAATAAAATAAATGAGACAAGTGTTTTAATTCTTTTAATGTTAGTGATGATGATAGATCATCTAGTGTGAACCTTTATGTGATGATTAGAAATAGTTAAGTATTGTTTAGTGAGTGTGTACCTCGTATTTATTTATAGACGCTAGTACTGACCAAGGATACGAGGAGGAAGGAGGATACTACGAGGAAGAAGCCGAGGAGAACTTCAACCTTTGCTCAAAAAGGCAAGCTTATACTGATATTTTAGCAAGCCAATACTTGCAAACCTATACTTGCAACCTTGCAAACTAACACTTGCAATATACCCTAATTATGCAAGATATTACTTGCTTGTCACTATGCCAACTATATGCCTTAAGCATATGTGATTATACCCCCATGACACACCATCCTAGTTTTACTTGCAATCTTAGTATTTTATTTTCTTTATTAAAAGATTTCTCTCAAATGTTTACTTAGTGACTTGTAGATTCTAGAAAGATAACTGAAGGTAGCATAAAGAGCGTAAAATTTGGCCTAAGTTAGATAATCTTGATGTCATCCTAAGGTATGAGATTGAACTTAGGAAATTCCCACTAGTCTATTATCCACCATTAGTAGTTACCCCCACTTGTAGATGCTAGTGCTAAGCATAAAATTTGATCAACTTTAGATGGGAATACTTGGTGAAAATGGTTATGAAAACCTTAGAATGATGAGTCATTCTAGTGAAATGTTTTGACATGTGTTCTTGAACACCAGATGTTTTTGGATGATGAAAATGTTGAGGCATGAGCCTTAGCCCTTTATAAACCTGATGGTTGTCTGGATGAGATACCATTCCAATTTTACTGTACAACCATAATACCCGAAAATTGGGTAGGGCTTGACTGGAAATTTATATACCTTAGTATGGGTTCCCTTGCGGCCAAGGTCTGAGCTGAGGCTACCTTGTGAAGATTGTGTACCTATGCAGTATCCAATATGACAGATGGTCATGGTTGGGAGGCCAAACTCACAGGAGAGGTGCCTATACTAGGGTGTGTAATTGAAAGGTTAGAATTGATTATCCGCATACTGAGTATGGTGAATTCATGATTGTTCCTAACAGATGTATCGAATGTTGTGGTGAAAGTGTACAATCTCTGCAGAGTGTCAAACTACTCGAATAGCTGCGTCCGCGGTTATGGACAGTTGGAGTGGCCATACTGTTCCCTCGTCAGATGTTTTCAAAACAACTTGTAAAATGATTTGTGACTTTGACTTAACCACAACAGAGTTGTGATATGAAATTCAAGTTCCCACTTAGGTGTTATAAAACTTTCAACTAGCTTTCTTTGCTTCTGAACTTAGTAGAGGTAAATCTGGCTTTTTGCAAAACAACCCTAGAGCTTAGTATCCTACTACAAAAACCCCCTTAACTTGTTAGTATTATTTTGCGAGTACTTAAAGAGTACTCATGGCTTTGTCCCTTCCACGACAACTAGGATCATCTCCCATCGTCAGCATTTCCTGTGACCCTGAAGATGGAGCTTCACCTATGCTATCGTTCTCTTTACATTATTCCGCTGCTTGAGTTGTATTAAGAACTGGATCATGAGATCCTTATTTGTGTAAGACCTTATGTATGGTTTGTAATGGATGATATACTGTGATATCCAAATCTGTTATGTCTCGCAAAAATGGTAATCCTAGGATTGCGATGTATGGCATAACAGGCATCTGGGATTAAAAATCCTGGTGTTGACAGGTTCCCCCTCTCGAGGGAATCCATAAGCATTGCAAAATTGTTGATAGGTAATTTGATATGACACTTGGTTAACAGTGAAATTTATCATTCATGCATTACCTTTTTCCCTGTAGTCGTCGTAGAAGGAGGCGATGAATTCATGGGTGAGCCCTTCGTAAGTTTTGTGGCTGGCATTGGCGAGGCCGGCGAACCCTCCATTTGCACACAGGTAGTCGAAGTCCCTCCTCAACCCGGTTGTGTTGAGGAAGCCATTGTTGTCCCATCGTGTGGGTAACACCTTCCTTGCCGACACCACGGCATACTTGTTCTCGAGCTCAGCCCAGAGCCCCGGGCCATCACCACGTGGGCGCTTTCCCTTGCGAAAAAGGATAGCGATCTTGTTCATCTTGTTGCACTGATAAATTTCAACATAAAACCTTAGACATATAGTTTGTACATGATATATGAGCGATTCTACGTGGAGGAATTCAATCCTAACGTGAGAAATTAAAGTAGAAAATCAATCAAGCTTGAGTTCATCCACTAATTCAATAAGAATATTTCAACCATGGAATTCTAAAAATAAAGAATAGATAGGGAGAGAAACATACTGATCTATCGATTCCCCCACTCAAACGGACGAAATCCGCGAAGAATTGAGAGTTCTTGAGAGGTTTTGAGAGTTTTGTAGAGAGAGGATGAGAGAAATAATAAGGGGAGGAAGAAGATGGCCCAGCCTCGAACTATTTAAATGGTCGGACCAAACTATACATCGGGAACTATACAGCCGGGTCGGGTAGCTCATGCCGCATAGTTGTGGTGGCAGCGACGGTTAGGGTTTCCCTTCACCAGATAACAACGTTCACAGCTATACGGCCGGAGCATATGGTCTCGTCGTATAGTTGGTCGCCAACCTTTTTGTACCCAAACCCCAAGTTTTGAGAAATTTGTCGATAACTATACGGTCACAACTATACGTCAAGAATTTTTATTCTGGCCATATAGTTGGTCGTTAAGCCTTCTGTAGCATGATTTTTCACCAAACTTTTTAGATATGTATTTTTTATTTGGACAATAATATTGAGCTAGTTTCTATAGATAAAACTCGAACTTTATCTTCTACTCTAAATCTATGCTTGTTTTTCGTTGGTATTTCTGCTACTTTTTGACAACTGCATTTTTATGGGTGGGCTTACGCAAAAATTTCTATGAAAAAAGTTACAGGAATGCGATGAAGAACTTTATTTTCTAATTTCAATTTATTTTATTGATAGAATGGGTTGACTCCCATTAGTCATTTTACCGAGAATGGTTGAATATTTCAACCCCTTTTCTGTTCTCGAATTCTTACCTTCGGTTGACCTTTATCAAAGCCACTTACCACATGAACTCATTTTGCTGGTGGAACATACCTCTCTCCTACTTATAATTTCTTTGGAAAATACAGGATTATTTTAGCATCATAAACATTGAAGATTTTTTTCCCTGAAGCACAATCAACTGATTCTCCTACAATACCAAGAAAAGGTCTTCCAAGTATTATAGATAATCTTTCATCCTTCGGCATTTCAAAAATAATAAAATCAGTAGGAATAACATTCTCATCTATTCTAAGTAGAACATCCTCAATCATACCAACAGGTTGTTTAGTGGATTTATCAGCCATCTGTAAAGTGATAGAAGTGGGGGAGTATTCCCCTAATCCTAGCTTTTTATAGAGGGAGTATGGCATTACACTAACTCCTGCACCTAAATCACATAAAGCATTGTGAATATCAGTTTTGCCTATTAAACATGAAATAGTAGGTATACCGGGATCTCCTGACTTAGATAATAATCTCCCATTAGCAGGGTAACTAGTCACCATGGCAATAGTTTCAGTTATCTCTTTCTTTCTATTAAGAATGTCACGAAGAAATTTAGCATAATCAGGCACTTTATTAAGTGCCTTTTCGAAAGAATCATAAATTCCTGGATCCGGTGCTTTCTTTTTGTGATCTGGAAATGGAAGTTTCATAACTTTGTCCTTTACCTTTTGTGGAGGATCGGGCTCTTTAGTAGCTTTCTTTTGTTGTTGCTCATCGTTTTTATTTTTCTCTATTGCAACAACTTCATCTTCTTTGTTTGTGTCTTTTTCTTCTTCTAGATCAAAAGTTTCTACATCATAATTATAACTGTCATCATGTTCATCATTCTTCTCCCCCAAGGTTTGATCTTGCGTGTCTTTAGAAGTCTCATCTTGAGGATCCACCAATGTATCATCTTCCTGACTTTCTTTAAGTAAGGCTTTTTCCTTTCGATCTTTTTCAGCCTCATATTCTGGTGGTCCTAATGGTCCTTTAACAATTGCACCTCTCCTTGTAACAATATTAATAGAAACATGAATATTATATCGTCACGAAGAAAATTTTTATAACCAGAAGCTATTTGTTCACATTAAGTTTCAATCATACTAAGGTACTTGTTGGATAACTTTATTTCTTGGCCAATTTTCTCATAATTTTTTGTAAGTTCTGACAAAATATTTTTATGTTTTTGAAATTGCCTATGCAATTTATTATAACAATTTGTCTGTCGATGTTTCAATTCTTGAAAAACTTTTGTAGTTTCACCTTCTTCATTTAAAACATGTAATAAATATACTTTGTTTTCCTTGACAAGCTATGAAGGTATACCCTTTTCTTTCATGGTTTTACGCACTTCAGGCATAAGATCAAGATTTATATGAAGTATTCCCTTTTCCGGCTTAGTGCCAAAATCAAGATTATATAAAGAATCATTCTTAGCCCTAGTAGCCATTAATTCCAAACATGCTTTAATAGTTAAGGTATTTATCGATCCTCCTACCGATGAATCTAGCAATTCTCTGCATTGGGTATGAAGACCGTGGTAAAATAAGTGGCAAACAGTTGTCTCAGAATAGCCATGATTAGGGATACTATTGATGATTCCAAAAAATATTTCCTAGGCTTATGGATAGTTTTATCCCACGTTTGACTGAAATTGCCTATATTTTTTCTAAGTTCTGCTACCTTTGCAAAATGATTAAACCTGTTTATGAATTTGATGATGCAGTTTTCCCAACATTTAATATAATGGCGAGGGAGAGAATATAACTAGCCTACAGTTTTACCTTTGAGAGTCCAACGAAATAATTTCAGACAAGAGAATTCTCTTGGCACACCTTTTGTTCCAAGTGATGTAATCACATCGTCGAACACTCTAAGATTTCTTCCTGGGTCCTCATCTTCCCTTCCACTAAAAGCCTTTTCCTGCAAAATTTAAATAATTTCACCGTCAAATAGATATTCCCTAACTCAAGGATTAGGAAATTCTATTGGTTGTTTAAGAAATGCTGAGTTTGGAGCACTATATTCTCTGAGAGTCTTTTCAGGTTTCTTTGGTGTTGTCCTATGAATGGACATTATTTCCATGAAGTCACTTATGTTGTCAAATTCAACTATATTCGATGTCAATAGTTTTTCAATGATTTCCTCGCACCTCTTAGTAGGCACACATTCAAAATAATCTAGTAGATAAGTCCTATAAGAGCGTGGAGAAACTTTGTCTCCTAAGGAGAACATCTTGTAACAGTAACACTTGAAATGTCATGAGACAAAACACTTAGCGCTTAGCTCCCCGGTAATGGTGCTAGAAAATAGCTTGATGACTATAAGTGCACATATCGTTTGTAGCCAGTTTTGAAGTTCAGATATCGATCCCACGAGGACCCCAAAGGTAAATGTTTATTGGTGAAGTCTCTATCGCACCCAAAGTTATCATAGGTCTTTGAGTGAATTGACTGTAGGTGTTGAGAATAAGAATGGAATTTGGGTGTAAATGGAAGTACTTAAATAAATCTAAACTATAAACTTCATAAATAAAAAGCATAAAAAGTAAAGGATGATTTGTTTGTCGTTTTCTACAGATGACGAAGTAGGCGCAGGGAGTTTGAGTTCATGGTGATAGTTAATCTGCCGGTGAATGAGTGATAAGTGTAAAAATTATAATCCTATAAGTATGTGTGTAGGCGAGCAACCCATAATTAGCTGGAACTCCTCTTGGTAGATTTCATACCAACTTCAATAATCCTACTAGCTTGTTTACCACAACCATGGTCAGTCAGTAGACGATTAAGATCCTTCGGGTTGCTTAGCAATTAAGCTCCTTGGATCGGACTAATGCAATAATCTCGGTGGTTCCCCGTTATCCTCAAGTCAAACTAGTTCTCCATTGATATCCCCATGTCACTCGAGGGTCGTCGGTCTGCTAGCAAACAAGATTCTATCTATGTAGAATAAAGCATCAAGTTGTTGGGGCCCTTAATTGGATAACATGCATTAAGCATCCCACAAATAGTCAAGCACACATAATATAGTAATTAGAATTAACCACAAACTTTATGGAAATTATGTAGGCACATCACATCTCACCAATCCCCTACATCTCCCATGCCCAAGAGAACTTACTCACACATGAGAGAAGAAAGCATCATTGATATAATTAAATAAAGGGAGTTTTTCTCGATATTGCCGTGGATATCCACAATAAGAAATATAAACACATCCAACACAATTCAAGATAGCAAGAACGATCTCAAACCCTAATCTTGCAAAGTGGAGATCTCTCTCTCTCTCAAGTACAAGTAATGGCTATGGAGGTGTGGTGGCTAGGAGATTGAAGATCGTGGAGCGAGATGAAGAACGTCTTCCCCTTCTTCTCCGGATCCCTTTTTTCTCCCTTCCAGATGGTATGGCAGCTTGTGTGTTCTGTTTTCTACCGTAGCCTCGTCATGAAAGTTGTCCCTTTTAATAAGACGAAGGAGATGGCAACTATACGGAGGAAATTATACGACAGCGTCCCGTATAGTTGGTCGTTGAACATGCAGTGAATTCTCCTCGATTGCTTCAAAAAATGGACTTGCTTGTTTTCGCTTGAATATTATGTTTTTGCTGTTAAATCCCTCTGTTAACATATAGAACCTGAAACGCACATTAAAAACCAAGTTTTCTTTGCTACTAAAGTATTAGTGTTAGGTAAAGCTATAGAACCATCAAATCCAAACGAAAACCATTGATAGAAGCCATAAAAAATATGTAGAATCTCACAGCTATCAGGTAACACAGACATTGGTAACAAAAGTCCTAGCGAAAATCTAAAACCAAATAAAAATCAGAATATGATTTAAGCTTGAATAGTTCATAACTTTGGAAATATTTCGAATTTGAATAAATGATTAATATGATATATGTTTAGTTTTTCAATATGAATTCAAATGCAATTTCAAGTCTGATTCAAACTAGTCAAACTATTGACTTTGACACCTAATATAATTGACTCTAAATATTGTTTAAAATTCAAGATTCCAAATAATAAGTGTAATATATGTTTTGAATCAAAAAAATGTGAGGAACCTACTTATGCTATTTATAACATCATTTGAGAAATTCAAATGTTTCTAATTATTAAATGTTATTAAATGTCCGTTTTTTTAATAATTGCATAACTTTAAAACCGTAATTCCAAATTGAACAAATGATATGTCTAAATCGATTAGCTCGATGATCCCGTTCCGACTATGCATTACTTGATATGAATTGAGGCATGCATCATATAAATATTAAATATATAGAAATGTTTATGGGAGCATAACATGACTAAAAACTTAATCAATTGCTTTATTCTTGTATCCCACACCTCACCCATGCTATGCCATGCCATGTAAATTGTGCATCATTCTATCATGGCATACTTGTTTGCTTGTTGCATATGATTTATATGATTATGCTATGTATTTATTTCGGCCCCTTGTGTGTTTGTTTTTTATCCGGATAAACGCTGAGAAACGAGAATATTAGGAGCCTCAGGATTATTGCCCGGATCCATCTTAGTCGATAACTAAACTTCTAGGCAAGGATTTCCCCATTCTTGCAATACATATAGTACCTATTGCATCTATATTATTCTTGCATCATAATCACGTCAAGAATAAAATTGAATCCCAAGTATTGCATAGCCTTTACTTTTAAACCCCACTGAAGCTTGTTCCCTCCATTCTATGATCCACTACTATAGGAGTTGTTTGAGCCATGCGAGTCATATAATGGCATGTGTAGGGTTTGTGAGAGTCTTTGAATAGTGAGGTACCTAAACAACTGAATTGAGTAGTAATGAGATAACTAATGAAAGAGGCACCTATGGGCAATATCTTCTATTTGATTCTTTATGCTCACTTGTGTCCCATAGGACCCCGAGTACTTGATTCTTGTTCCTTGAATATTGCACTATCATTATGTGGGACCATCAATCCCCTTAGTCCTAGCTTAAGTCATATTTAATTTATTGGGGCCACAAACTAGTTTGGGGTGTTATTACTATCCTGTACTTATGCCATGTTTTACTGCTTATTTACTACTATTACTCGTGGAGAGCGTATACTACTGTACTATTTAGGATTTGTGATACGTTTATGCGGTATCGACAAGCTCAGTCACACTTTCAGGTTCCCAGTCGTTTACAGCCATCGACACAAACCTTTGGGTCCATCTCGGAGCCGGCCAACTTCGTCGCGGGGTGCTTAGTGGGGTGGCCCCATGAAATAAAATATGAATCTTGTGAATTCTTTGTCGTGATGCCTCGTTGGGTTTTCATTTGGTTTTTCCGAGGTTGATCGTGCGTGTGTTGCTATTTGTGCACCCCTGCAGGGTAAATCTTTCTAAAAGCTATGTATGTAGTTATGGACGACTTGGAGCACAGTTTCTCAATCATAGACAAGCATAACTAAAGTACCGCTTTTAAATTGACTAAAACTTGCCTAGTAATAGTGCAATATTCATGGAATGATTAGTAAAACTGCCAACGGAGGAGATGTTCTTCCGCCTTCTAGTTTGGGAACGGGGAGGTGAGCGAGTGATGTTTATTTATGTTGATATATATATGTTGGGTAATTAACTATTGTTTAATTAACGAGTGTCCATCTATCATTGGTTAGGCGGATGTTGTAGCGTGTCTCTATAGAACTGCTAGGCTTTATTTTCGCTGCAATTGCGTCACCCTCAGGTTGTTCCCTTTAGATGCATAAAGACTTGCTGAGTCCCTTAGGGTCTCACACGATAAAATATTGGTTTACATGGATAGGTATATCCACTCGAGGAGACCGATGATGGTGGCAACGACCGTCTGGTGTAGAGATTCCGGGGATGGAGATCCGTGAGATCTATGGGAGGGATGTGCTTATTTTCAGGACATCTTATGCCAATTTTCTTCTTGTCCGTACTCTGATCTTATCTTCCGCTTCCGTTTGATACTCTGATGTGTGATGTATAAGGATGTATCCTAACTATTAGTTATCTAGTATTTTGGATCTTGCCGTATGGTGTTCCATATATCTATTTCTTTTAGATAGATTTTTTCTGATGTACTCCTGTATGCCGCTGACATACACACTTGTGTATGTTTGCATGCCTGTCGACTACGCCGCTCGCACATCATACAATGTTCTTTCAAAGTGGATAGGGTGGTTGGACGGTACCAAGTCCTGCTCCACTTAGACGGGCCTGCACGTGGGTGTCCTTTGGGCCTCCGCGGTAGAACCACCTTATGCACTTAGGGTTCATCCTGACTTGTTGCTTACAGCATAGTGTCCGAGGTATTACGGGATGTTTTGTGAAGGAACCATCAAATGAACATTTCAAAATTCTACCACCATATTTAAAAAAAATACTAGATCACCTTAAAATTACAATGTCTCAACCGGGGTATCTCAAACTTTGGCGAAAAAGATAAATGTCTGCCGAATCGGTAGAAAGTGAGTCCGATTTAAACTACAGGTACATGATTTAATGCTCGTAATTTTTTGCAAAAATCATTTTTAGATTCACAATATGCTATTTTATCACAGATCCGCTGAAATTTTAGTGGAATCACTCCCGTCGTTTTGACCACGTCTTGAAATTGGCATAACTAATTAAAAATATTTTAAAAATAGAAATCCTTCATACTGCATAAATTTATATGATAAGAAAGTTATGCACATCATAAATATGAACCAAATTGATTTTTATATCATTTCAATATGATGTCATATTAAAAAATTATAGATAAATTACATTTTTAGACATTCTGAAAAAATAAAAACCATCTATTCGTGTGGGCTCAAACTTTACAAGAAGCCTATAGTATTTAGTAAAATCCACCTGCTAATGATTATTGGGCTGCTGGCCTAGCCGGTAGGGCAAAATATTGAGAAGAAGAAAAAAAAGAGTTAACCCATTTTTGAATGAGGCCCAGGCCCAACACTTGTTCGGTGTATACAAAAACCCTCATGCGTGGAATGTTAAGGCCAAAGCTGGTGGTTAACTGGTTCTATTCCCTTGGATGTAAGTGTTGGTCTTGGGTTCGACTCCCTGAGTCTTTATTTTTTGGCTTAATTTCTGTTTAATCCTAATGACTTCTCATTTTTTGGCTTAATTTCAATTTAATCCTAATGACTTAGTTCCGCGATTGGCATGCGTCTTATGTTGTTAGGAACGTTGTGATGGGGGAGTGGTTCTGTTTCTTGGTTATGAGCTAGTGGTTGTGTGTTCTAGCCTCTCTCGGGCACCTTTGTTTACTTAATTTCTGTCCCCGTGTTGTGGGATTGACATATACAAAAGAGTGCATGCGCGGAATGTAAACACAAACGATCTGTTGGTTGAGCGGTTTGGTTCCGTGGGTGTGAGTAAGTGGTTCCGCGTTCGAGCCCATGAGGCTCTTTTTTTTGCTTAATTTATGTCTCATTTAGATGACTTGTACAAAAATCAAAATGGACATCTCACGTGATACATAGATGAATTTCTTACGTGGAGATCTAGTCACCCTCTTGCTCTTTTTTTTGCTTAATTTATGTCTCATTTAGATGACTTGTACAAAAATCAAAATGGACATCTCACGTGATACATAGATGAATTTCTTACGTGGAGATCTAGTCACCCTCTTTTTACCTAAAAAATATATTGTTATTATATAATATGACCATCTAAATAGGTTGTAGTCTACCAAATAAAAGGCTTTAGATATTCCTATCCATCTACGACCATTTCGTGCTAGGCCACTATGACTCTTTTGATAAAATTGGTCGTTATTTTTCAAGGTTTGGACCCTCCCAAATGACTTACGACCAGTTGGTTCAGAATTTTTATAGATCTATGATAAAAAAAACATGGTCGTTAAGAAAAGGTCACTAGTGAGCATATTTCTTGTAGTGTCAGATCTGACGTCGATGAAGCATCGTGGTCTTGGGAAGAGCGGAGGATACAAATAAATATTTTAGTGAATTTTGGTCCACTGAGAGGTACAACAGATAAAAGATTCTTTAGATAATATGAAGACTGGATGTAGAAACACCATTGCAACAACAAGAAAGCGAAACCTTCAAGGTATGACGGAAACCCAACCACAAGAAATCCTCGACTTAAGAATAAAATAAGAGAGGAGATTAAAAATACGCCAAGGTAAGAGGATAATAGCATAGGGCTAAGGAGTAAAAGAAGACCTAATTTGATCTATCAAACTGATTTTCCAAACTAGTTTTCACACTCTACATCGGCCATGAGCTAGGTTATCCTACAGAGTGGACCAGTCGGGTATCGTAACTGCTGAGCTTTGATACCACTTTTTAACACCCTCAAATCGTCCCTATGCAAGCTTTATCGATTCCTGCCAAACCCGCATATAAACGATTCAAAGTTTTACACCAGGCACTAGCGTGCGGGTGGAAACTACAATAATACCATTACACAATGGCTTCCATAACCTTGGCCACGCCATGCCGGAAGGGCAACCCTGCTAACAACGTCGATCTCAAACCTTCTACAACGAAAGCGGTGCCGACAAAGGGCAAAGGAAAAAGAGAGCGGTCAGTACTGATGCCAATACACAGTGAGACTTAGAATTATGCGGCTCTCGCCTACAAAATTACGGTGGCTTGTAGCGGCAGCGTAGCATGCACTAAACAACCTATAAAGACTTGATACAACTATCGGCTATAAGAAAGTGATAAGAAAGACCTATAAAGAACCAACCTGATACTATCACCAAACATATCCATCCTGGTATTTCCCCCTTGAGACCAAACGCGGAAGTCATGCCGATGAAACTCAGACGTTTGGTAGTTTTATTCATTCTTTCCATGGTCGACAAGTCATGCCATATCAGAGACAAGTCCAATTATAACAGTAAACTTTAGTTATAGTTGACTATGATCGAGAAACTGTGCTCCAAGTCGTCCATAACCGTGAACATGACTTGTTGAAAAGATTTAACCCTGCAGGGGTGCACCAAAGTTTCCACATGCACTTCATCCCTTATTGCCAGATCAATTAACATACACCCATCGGTATGCCGGCACGGCCTCGGACACGACGCTTTCCTAGACCCAAAGCAAGTACATGGGAGGCACCCAAAATAGCTACATGTACGAGGTATAGATAATCCTCGTATGGACCCTAAGGTTGCATGCACTTGTCACGCAAGCAGAGGCCATAGACAATATATTCTCATGACAGAGTGCCGCACCAACGCAATAGTAATAAATGCTCATCGAGCAACAGGTAATAAACATCTCATACATGGAATACATGGCATAGGTATAGTAGGTAACATATAAATCCCAAACTAGTTTGTGGCCCCAGAACAGTACATTGATATCAGGTACTAAGCCAATAGGGATACCCATACACCCCACATGTGGTTAGCGCGCTCAGTCTCGGATCAGGTGTCAAGAACTCAGGTCCTAGGTGGACACAGGTGAGCGGGATAATAACAATATCTCAACTATTAACCACATGTGCCTCTACATTAATTATATCTACTCCCAAAATTTAATTAACAAGTTGTAATTAAATCCATAAACATCTCCACCACTAAGCATGTGCCAACACCCAACATCGCTGGAACAACGACGACGCGAAGCGACACCTGAGAAAGAAACTACGACTCACAAGACCGACTATCTACCAAACAACTGGTAATAGGGGGTGTCCAAGGAATTAAAGGCTGTAGGGGATATCAATGGTACTAAAACTAAAGCATCGCAACACGGGTAGCAATAGATCAACAAGAGGAAGTAAAGACTATAAATATAAAATAGGTAGAAAGAGGAAGAATTCTCGCCTAGAAAAACTACCGACGGTTTATCTAAACATCGGGTCGACACTTGCATCAACTCATCGGCCTAATCCGTGAAGAAGCAAAACACTAAAACAAACACCGCATGCATTATTTAATACTACAGCAGAAGATCGGGCATGATGCATGTATGATGTATGATATGACAAAGGTGCGATGCAATTAGGCAATATTAAGTGGAACTAGGGCCCCGAAAATTAATTAGATGGCTCATGTTGTTTATATTCCCCGCAATTTAAATGTTGTCTTAACAAGGCAAAACATTGCACCGGTTTGCTACACAAATTTAAATGGAGCCAATATAAGACTAGAATCGCCCGCATATGGTCACAATATTTAGTTATTAGTTGAATTGACAAAATACCCCCAAGAAAAATTATGAATGCAATCATGAACAATTAAAGATGCACAAGTTTATATTACATTTTTATAAAATAGGGATCAGAAAGGGGATTCCACATGGGCACTCAGTGATCTTGGGGGCTCAGAGGGTTTAGTTCGGTCTTGGGATCATGAAGGAGGCCTCGGGGTTCCATTATGGAGAGCTTAGAGTCTGGCATCATAACCTTTGGTGCCCCGTCATCGTACTTTGGGTTCAGACTTCGATGGTTGGTGTCGAATTTGGATCGGCATCGGGATCTTCATGATGTACCATGTTCGATCTTGAGGATATTTTCATCAGCTTGGTTTGTCCGTGAGGAGTTCTTGTCAAAACAAGTACATCACCGGGGAAGATCTTGTAGCGCCATGGGACATCTCGGGTACATCGGACCATCCTAAGATGGGCACGGGGCAATGGGACAAACCAAAGTAAGTTGTGAAGGGGCATGTCCCGTGCAGACACTGGCCCGAACACCTTGCGGCTGTGTGAACGAACATGAGTGGGTGTCGTGCTTGCTGGTCGGAGGCGAGGGCCTTGGCATGCTACATAGATGCGTGTAGGATCCCAAGGGGAGGAGGCTCGGTTTAGAGCCGACAGAAGGCCGTGTCGCATGAGCTCATGGAGGGAGGCAACAACGTCGAGTGGCCGGATGCACGGAGAAAGCGATACAGAGAGGCGTGGTGGATGGAAAGAGGAGGGAACGCAGCGGTGATGCTAAGTAGAAAGAGGGTGCCGGGGCGATGGGGTCGCACGGGGATGAGGACGAGGCAGGTCACGAGCGACGTGCCAAGGTACTGCTCGGCAAGGTCGACTTGAGGTGGAGTGGAAGGCCATGGTGGTGGTGCCATGAGGGGTTGGTGGAGTGGGGTTAGTGAGTAGGGTCGAACACATGACCTTGGAGCATCGATTAGCGGTAGGTGGGGGAGGGAATCGTCGATTGGGGTAGGGCCGGGTGAGAGGATTGACCATGGTGGAGCGTGTTGGGTTGGTAGGCGCGCATCTCGGCTGGTGGGTGGCGGCTGTATGCAGGGACACGCGTGGTGGGTGGTGCTTGCGGTGGGGTGGAGGGGATGGATTCGACGGGATGGGGGTGGTTAGGTGGCATTAGTCTATCTAGGGTTAGTGTTTGGTCTAAAAGGGTTGGGCTGAGCCTGCGGGAGTAGTAGGTGGCTTGCTCTACGGGCTGGCTGCCTCCCTCGGAGGTTTTATAAAATAAAATTTTCTTATAATATATTTATTTTATTTTGTTTAAAACAAAATAGTTTCAAATATGTTTTAGACAAATAAAGATCCGAGAGGACCGGGATTTTGTATTTGAAATAAAGAGGGGGTGTTTTAGAAAACAAAGATAGGCTTTTCAAAAATAGTTTTATGCAAATATGCATGTAGACATGAAGATGCTCAAATGCAATATGGCATGTTTACATGAGCATGCAATCATGATCATGCACAACCTTGAGCGATTTTCTTGTAGTGGTTTTACCCTGGGTGCTACATTGTAGTCGTGTAGTTGTACTATCCGTTAGTTTCCTACCTCGAGGCTAGACTGTAAGGAAGACTATAATGGATATATTTAAGCGGATCTTCGCACTTGTTGTCTCTCCTTTTGCATGATTCCAATGTGATGTTTGATGGCAACAAACATGGCCACTTTCCGTTGGGACTCCAAGTACCGAGTGTTGTAGCAAGCTTCTTTTCCCCACAAGGGTGACCTGAGGGTTTATATCGAACTCTCGGGGAATTGGTTATGGAAGGTATTTGTCTTCTCCTATTAAAGCAACCTATAACGTAAAATAGTTTGTCTTGTGTCCCAACTCCACCAAGTTGTTATCAAGCACAAGGTTTCGTATTAGTAATATGAAATAAAATATAATATAACCTAAAGTAAAGTAATGCAAAGTAGATGGTATGGAAGATAGTAGAGTTGTTTTGTGTTTTTATAAGTGATTGCAAGTAAGGAAAGTATTTTTGTATTATCTAAATAATAAATTGCAAAAATTATAAAATATAGTAGATGAAATGGAAAGGTGTTTCTTATGATAAAAAAGGACGGGGGTTCATGGGTTCACTTGTCTACTCTCTTTTTAGGTTGTAGTGATCATAAACAATTCATCAATGATAAAGATCCATGGAACTTCTATATGTGCTTGACAAATAAATCAATATGGGCATCACATTCTAACATAGAGATGGAATACATCTCTCTTATACTCCTCAAGAAAGGGAAACTCTATGCAATCTTGAATTAAGAAAAACCCAGAGTATAGCTTTAAGTAAATAAAATGATGTCTCAAATACAAATATGCTACCTTGATCTAACAAGATTACCACACTATCACATGATAACTATAGCACATGATTTCACTTTTTCACTATTTAGGCAGCAAAATAAAGGTAAAAACCAAAGTAGATCTTGAATATTGTTGTCGCGTCTTGCCAATGCGGACATCGAGGATGCTAGACAGCCCCTATTTGTTTGGTAGTGGGAACGAAGGTGTTTCGATCTCAATGGCAATGAAGGAACCTGTTGATTCGAGAACACATCACATAGAGCACACACAGTCATTTTTTACCCAGGTTCGGGCCGCCCTTTGGCTAAGAACCCTATGTCCTGCTTTTGTGGATTATCTGGGGTGGATTGAAGTACAAGATGGTGATCTCTCTGATGTCGGGAGACGCTTTCTAGCTTAGCTCCTACAGTCCCCGGGCTTCCTCTTTGTTTCTCTTCTCACTCTCTCTATCTCCCACTCTTGCTAGCTACTCAACCTAAGCTCTCCTCTTACCACTCCTTCCAAGAAACCCTAACTTTCCTCCTGGTCTCTCCTCTAAACCCTCTTGCTGGTCTAAAACTCCTTAATGGTCTGATCGCCTTCTGAGCCCCTTTTTGTTGATGGCCAAGTGCCTCCTTTTATACTCAAAGGACAGTGCATAGAACCGCCAAGGGCGTTCCCACGTACAATCGTGGTGTTCCACATGGTGTCTAGGCAGGCGGGTGGCGCTTGTGGCTAATGGATGGCCAAGGGCAGTGCACAGGTGCGCTTGATGGTCGAATGACAGCCCAGACTCTGAGCTATCACTCTTGTCAGTGATGTCCAGCAGCACTGGCGCGTCGCCAGTTCCCAAGGCTGTGCCTGATGTGTCCTTTCAGGCTCAGTTGACTCCGATTCCTAGGCCATGCCTGGCCTATGAGAAGTGCTCCCATGGTGCTTCCGGGGCATAGTCGAGGCCACTCCTTAGCCTCGCCATCCTCGATCGGGCCCTTACACTCCTTCCGGGACAGCCCCTGGGAGGAGAGGTTGGACTGTCTCATGTACGTTGTTGTGTTTTCCTCCTTGTCCGCGCCTGGCTGGTGTACCGAAGATCGTCTTGTAGCACTTGTCTTACCCATAGGAACCTATACCACAGCTGTAACATCCCAATTTCAGCAACCTTGATTTGTTGACCAAAAGGCAAAAATAAGGGGGAACAAAAACTTTTTCTTGTTAAGTGTTGCAATGTTTGTTGCTTGTTCCTTGTGTTCATACATCTGATTGTATATTAGACAATATACTCCTTACCTCAACATCAGTTGACAAAATCTATTTTACAAAAGGGATGTCTTGGATCATCTTCCATATTCTCAAATGTTCTGACATTTCAAACTTGACCCAAGATGACTTGGACACAAATAAGTATTTTACTAGTTTCTATTAACAAAACTATGGATACCTATATATAATATCCTTATGTTTTCAAGACAGAACTTTCAACTATTCTTATCTCTAGGTTTCCAAAACCTTTCCTAAAACATTTTCATTCTAACCTTGGTACAAATACCAAGAGGTCCTTATCTTCATTCAAATCACAACCTCTTCAAAGTACCCATCCTTACCTCATACTAGGCTTGATGGTACCCTTAGTAGTAATTGGATAAGTTTGATAAGATGATTTTCCTTGATCTGTTGTGTGATGAATTGCCTTGATCTGCTGATTTCCTTGTGTGCATTAGGAACTAGGGTGAGATATTCTAGTAGCTCATCCTCTAGAATCAAACCAATAGTTTATTAACACATACATAACCAATCATCCTAAGATGGATAAATCTTAAGTCACCCAAGTGAATCTCTACTCCACTTAACAAGATCATTACTAAGCTAATCCTTTGTATTAGCATTCAAATCATCAAAGACCAAATATAAGCATGGATTCGCTCCATTAAATTTATACTTCAATATAATCCACTTGATGATGAGAATTGACCCTTGCATCCTCTCCAAATACTTCCCTCATTCCTACTTGTCCAAATCCACCAATCTACCAAATTTGGGCAAGTCTGGAATCCTTATCTGGTTTCAATCTTTGGAACTCCACCTACTCCAATCAGTGTGCATCCTTGAGAATGTACTTGAACCATCTGGTAGTACATAATTACTACTACCAAATACCACTCTTTCCCTTGGCTAAACCCTTCTTTGAACCACTCATCCTTGATGGTTTTGTAGACAAGATAATAATCTTTTCTGCAAATCTTCTCATCTTTCCTACTTTGGTAGAAGCTTACATCCATATGCTACCTTCTCTTGACCAAATATCTACATGGTTATGACCTACTAACCATGGTCTATAAATCCACCCTTCACTTGTTTCCATTGGAGCTTTGTTCTTATTAAACCCACATGGTTTATGAGGCTTCATGAAACATCTTTTATGGCATACTTAGTTTCAACAAAGTTTGCCATCACATCTAAACCACCTCAAATACATTCAAGCCCAAATCTTTCTGCCATTACCATCTATATAACTTGGTGTATCTATACACCTACCATGTATCAAGCTAAGCTCTAAGCTCCCTAATACAACCAAGTTTATGTGGTATAAAAAATTCAAAACCCTAGATCCCCAAAATCTAGTTTCTTTCCTTTTTCAAGGTAGAATATCAAAAACCAAGGTTGCATATGATAGATGCCTCAAGTTGACATCACGTAACTTGGATATAATCATTTACCTTTTAATTTCCATAATTATTTGGAACCAATATCAATTTATAATTCTCTCCTTTGCAAAATCCGCAAAACCTTCCTAAAAAGGCAAGTTTGAATTTCTTCAAACTAATTTGCCAACTCAAGGCACATTTGAGGCATATATACCCTATCCTTTCTTCCCACCTCAAAAATAAATACTTTTTTAGATTCTTTATCATTTCTTTTTGCCCTTTTTCTTAAATGGCAGAAACAATAGATAATAGCTTAAAAATACCTTTCCTTCCAAATAAATTCCAAGAAAATTACCAATGGTGTGACTTGGTATCTAGGACCATCTCACATAAAAATCCAACCTTTTCCAATACAAAAATATGAGCTTTTATAAACCATTTCTGCACTTCTTGAATATATGAATTTAAGTGGATAATTACATCATGGAAAAATCCCAAACAATTCTTATAGAGGTATAATGACCTTCTCTATCTACCAGTACATTTGCCTCATCTCACCCAAGAAAAATTCTCTAGACTTTCTTCACAACCAACTAATTGGACACTAATTGCAACCATTCAAAAGCATACTAACAAAACTCATCCAACCCACACCAAATTGATCAAACAAGCTTGCATAGCACCAACACTCCCTCCTCGTAGAATGCACTATAGAGAGTTCACTATATCACCCTCCTCCTTTTGTCCTTTATGGTTGTATGAAGTGGAGACATGAAGCATGCCCCTCTCCTCCTTGATCATTAAGAATTGCAGTAGCCTCTACTCACCCTCCCTGCTATACCACTCGGCCAGACAACCTATCTCACGCCCACAACAACCATACCTCCTAGTTTTCCCGCTCCCCATTGCTCTCCACGGACATGGTCCACTTTACGCCCCTCCCCCTTGGTTTATAAAGGAAATCACCCCAACCAATACATCACTTTCGGCTCATTTTCCCCCTCTCCCCCTCACTCACCTACCCTAGTAACCCCTCTTCCTCCCTTGCTCTGCCCTGCCTAATAGAGAGAGAAGAGCTTCGGCCTCCCCCAAATATTTGAGCAAGGCAACTCCCTCTCTGCTTTTCTCTCCCTGCATGTCACCCCCTACGATGTTCCCCTACTACCCCTGACCCTCCCCCTGCTTTTGTTTTGCCCAGGACCGCCCCTACAAGTTTCCCTGACGAGCTCCCGAGCACCACCGCAGGCTCCCTTGCGTGACCCACCTCCTGGCATAGAAGTTGCCTGTGTCGCCCCTTGTTCCACCCGTGGTGGTGCACCACATCGCCCCGTCGACCTCTCGGCGCGTCCCCCGCCCCCAGGTGAGCGCCACTTCCTCCCCCACCCTGGGCTAGGGTTTCCTCTCCTGTTTGCTGGATCATGGAGGAAGATGAACATCGACCATCGAATTTGTTCTAATAGGATCACCCATGCTCCTCCTTACCCCTTCAGTCCCCCTAGGTCACTGACCAGCGGGATCGTCCCGCAATTTGAATCGCGCCTTGCACGCACGCTTTGCCCGGGCGGGCTTGATCCGCTGGTGCGTCCCAGCTGCGTCTGGAACCGGCTCGGCTGCAGCCCTCCACTTCTTTTAATAAATCCATTTCCAGATCTATTTAATTACCCGGTTTCTCTCAAACAAAATGAAAATGAATAATAACTCCAAATGGCTACATCCAATTTTTGCTAGATGCATGCACAAATTATATAACATGCATTACCCTTAGTTGGTCCAATTATTTTCCAGAGAATTTTTAATAAATCCAATATTCAGGAGTATCCTTTACACCATTAAATTCTTTATGTGAGCTTCCTAATTCCAAACAACATAAACCTTTTTGGTACGGAAAAGTATCTTAGATACCTTGCATGTCATCCTGGCCCCATATTAAATTGCTTCCTAAATTGGCTCTGGCAAAAATGACAACAACATCCTTTATATGATTTGAATAAATTCTCTAGGTAAAAATGAGATTGAACTAATTCCAACTCCCAGAACACATGCATACCAATATCCTTCAAAACCCAGGATCTCATAATTTATTAATCCCTGATTGAATTACTAGTAGTTAAACTATTATCTGTATGTTTAATTAACTAGTAAAATCACCATAGTAGTTTTGTAAATACAACTAGAGTGATTCCAAGTTCTACATAAAGGTATTCAAAGTACCTAACATGTGTCCCTGGAATCACATCAAAATCCATTGTAGATTAATTCTAGTGAAAAGAACAAACACCCTCTAGAACTGCCTTTGGGAACTTCCTGTGGGCACTCTTGTGAATATTTTGACATGATTCTAGTCCATCAAACCCTACTGAACCAGTCAAGGAAATATTTTTTGGAGCTTCAGAACTTTCCTAGTGAATTATTTCCTAAAACTAGAGTTTTACTCACAATAAAATTCACTATAAATCAATGGTAATTGATAAAATAGGGAAACCACTGTTGTTGGTTTAAATTTATCAATACCTTTCTTATGTTAATATTTTTTGTATATTGATATCATATATAAATTAACGTTGGTTTAAAAATGCTTTATTAATTATTCAGAGCCTCCTAACTCCATTAAAGGAAAACCCCAAATGATTTTCAAGCATTTCCAATTTCTCTAAATCCAAGACTCAAAACCTACTAAATTGTAGCATGTGTTCTTTGTTTGTTTTTTCTCTATGTTATGATGCTTCTATGCCTTGTATTGATTGGTGGATTGCTTGTTTGCATGATTGATCGATAATGGCGGTAGTTGCAATTGTGTGACGCCGAGAAGAAAGAAGCATCAGGGTTTTATTATTATTATTGTGGTATTCTGGTATTATAAAGAAGTCAGGGACATCTCGCTGGTGACAGGCAAGCCATCTTCTTGCTCATAATCCCTTGTCCTACTATTTTACTTATGCATGTTTTATCTACTTATTTATTGCAAATTGCATTGTTTTACTACTATGTTGTATATGTGGGAATGTTTGGCACCTCCAAACCATTACCCATTTGTACTATTAAGTACACCACCCTTGATGACACCTACATGTCTCTAGTGTAGTAGATGGTGTATAACACCATACACCCTTGGAGACCCTGTTTTAGCCGAAGCGAAAGTATAGGATGGTAAGACCCGGGGAAAATGTTTAGCCAACAACAACTTATTTTCTCATGAGCTTTAAAATTCATGAAAAGGTTATTTTAAGAATGTTTGGAGGATTAACATACATACTATACTTGAAAGTATATTTTTCCACAAATAGGTGGATATGCCTAGTCTATTTTATGGGGTTTGGAACAAGTCTTAGCTTATTTAGAGAAGGCTTAGCAAAAAGAGATCTAAAGAGTGCCATCTAGTACATAGTGTCAATATTTATTTTCTCACCTTGCTCCTTAATGTTGAACATAAATATACACAAGCAAAGGATAGAAATTAATAGTCATAAAATAGGGCATGCTTCATATAAAGTACTTGAGCTTAAGCGCTAGACACAACATGAATTCCAGCTTTTTGTTTTTATCTCACCTTTTATTTTATTCCAAGGCATTCTTATTCATTTTTAATCATATCATGTCAAAGTTTATTTTCAGTAGCTCGATCATAAACATTTATAATAATAGCGATGTTTGTCGTTTTAATGCAAAACAAAATAAAAATTACAAAACAAACGCTCCAAGTTTCTAAGATAGTTCTATGTTGCTCGAGAAACAAAGTTTAGAAGTTTCCAAACCAAGAGTTGAGTAGGTCCAGTGCGGTGCCTTGGGCATCCCCAAGCTTATGGTTTTCACCATACTTGGATTGCTCTTGTGTGAAGTTTCTCTATTCCCTTTTGAAAAAACTTCAACATAAAACTATTTCTCCCATCTCTTTTGTGAGTGGTGACATTCGTGGCACAAAAGCATAATAGTTGTTGCATATATATATATCAAAGACAAAATTCTTTCTAAATGTTCCAGCAAGCATATAAAGTTCCTACATATCCATAGCATACAATATGACTCATAAAAATCATTTTAGGAAAATTGTGCATGGTTAAAACAAAACAGGCAAAATCTGTCCAGATTTTCAACAAAAGAAAATGAATTGTTTCTCCCACTTTGACATGTCAGGAATTTTAACCAATTGTTTTGTATACAGAGGATGAACAGTTGTAAATTCTATATAAATTTGAGTGCAATCGGAGTTACATAAAAAATTATAAAATTCTTCCACTAAAAACTATTCTACAAAAATTTGCTACTCCATATGTTTAACAACTTTTAAAATATCCAAAATGGGTTCCACTTGGTAATTTATTAAAAATTACAGAAAGAAAACCAAAAAAAAGCAAGAGTTCAAAACAAAAATCCAAAAGAAAATAACTGGGTTGCCTCCAGCAAAGCACTTTCTTTATAGTCATATAGCTAGGCTTTACTTACTTGGTTTAGGTGATATGGAACTCATGGGATATCTTGTTCTTATATGCTACCTCCTTATTCCTTGGAAAGTGTTCCATACACTTCTTGTGAGAAAACTGAAACTTCACATTTCCTTCTTTTGTATCAATGACTGCACCTATGGTTCTCCAAAAAGGTCTACCAAGTATTATATGACTTGAGGTATTTCTCCCCATGTCCATGACAATAAAATCAATAGGTACAAATGTCATATGAAATTCAACAATGATATCTTTAACTTTTCCTAGAGCATGTTTAGTTCAACCATCAGCAAGTAAAATATCTATAGAGCATTTTTCCATAGGTTTCAAATCAATTAAATCATATAGATCTTTAGATAAAACTAAAATACTAGATCCTAAATCTAGAATAGCATGATGTGTCTCTTTTCCAATAGTGATTAATATCTTGGGTATCCATACATCTCCAATCTTAGGTGGTATCATAGCTTCCCTATTATACATTTTAATTTTTTCTTTTATAACATAATTTGCTAGGTAGGAACCAAATCTTGCTTGATGATCATTAAAAGATGGATCTTGCGCACACTTTTTTAATAAGTTAATGCATTCATGCAATCTACATTTATCAAGATTAATTAGAGGTTCTTTTGTTTCACTTAGCATTTAACTTCTACTTGTTTATCATTTGTCATTATTAGTGTTTCATTTTCCTCCACCATATTAAGAGTTTCCCATGATTTATCTATTTCTTCTTTCTCATATTTAATAGTTTCCTCATAGTTCTTTTGAGATTGAATAAGATTTTTAAATGATGTGACTTCTTGTATTAGGATATCTACCCTTTCAAATAAAGCATCTTGTATTTCAAACTTAGCTATAAATTCCTTATGAAGTTCCTATTGAGTATCTATAAAGGATCTTATGGTGCTTTCTAAATCATTAGAAGCATTATTACCGCTAGCATATTTATTAGGAACAAAAGGTGGCCTACCATATGAGTTATTATAGTTGTTCCCACATCCATTACTACCAAAGTTTCTTATGTAGTTGACATCTACACTTTCCTTGGTGTTTTTTAATAATTATTGTAGAGGAACATTATCAATATTTTGCTTAGATATGTAGGCAAATATAGCATCAAACTTACTTCATGTGGAGTCTATTTCTTTAATGGAGTTAACTTTCTTATATGGGTTTGGTGCTCTTTCAGTATGGCAGTGACTATGGTTGTGGAGCATGCTTTCTAGGATAGTTTTAGCTTCAGACACAACTTTACTCATAAATGCACCTCCCGCAGCGGAATCTAAAATGCTTCTTGACATAATATTTAGGACATTGTAAAAGAATGCAATATAGTCCATTCATTTACTCCATGTGATGGGCCAGATATAAGCATGTTTTTAACTCTCTCCCAAGATGTTGCTACATGTTCATTATCATTTTGTCTAAATGATAGGATATTATTTCTGTTATGTAGGATTTTAATAGGTGGGTAGTATTTCTTAATGAAAGCTTATTTTAAGTCATCCCAAGAGTTTATACTAGCAGTAGGAAGCGATAACAACCATTCTTTACCTATACCTCTTAGTGAAAATGGGAATAGTTTAAGTTTGACAATGTTATTTTCCACATTTTTAAACAATTGCATATCACAAATTTAACAAAAATCATGCAAATTCATAGAGTCGTCCTCACTAGTACTCCCCCCAAATTGTTATTTAGTTATAAGATTTAAAAGACCAGGACTTACTTCAAAACTTTCAACAGTAATTTCAGGAGTGGTAATAGGTCTGGCTATGAATTGATCATTAGGTGTGTTTGTGTAGTCACAAAGTTTTGCTCCTCTTTCTCCCATGTTTGTGTAGTCACAAAGTTGAAACTAACTTTTATGTGTTTTTGTGTTTCAAGGAAAAATTAAAAAGAGTAAAAACAAGACAAAATAAAATAAATTAAAAATCTAAAAGGAGAAGAAAAAGCTTATGGTGGTGCAACCTCCTCAAGCTTGGGTTGTTGCACAAGGAGAAGAAAAAGCTTACGGTGGTGCAACCTCCTCAAGCTTACGGTGATACTAATTATTTTATATTGGTATTCTTGGTTATCTAAATAAGATGTCAGGAAAATCTCGATGGTCACAGGCAAGCCACCTTCTTACTCATAAGCCCTTGTCCTACTATTTTACTTATGCATGTTTTATCTGCTTATCTGTTGCAAACTGCATTTTTTACTACTATAATTTATATGTGGGAATGTTTGGCCCCTCCAAACCATTACCCATTTGTACTATTAAGTACAACACCGTGTATGACACCTACTTGTCCCTAGTGTAGTAGATGGTGTATAACACCATACCCCTTTGGAAACCCCCGTTTTAGCCAAAGTAAAACTATAGGATGGGAAGACCCCGGAAAAAGTTTTACAAAAATATTTTATGATAAAACCATGGTGAGGTTTGGCCTAGAAATGATGTTAAAGTGGAGAAGGAAGAAAAATGTTAAAACCATGGGATTGATGTTTGCAACTCTGGTGTGGAAATTCTCACAACTACTTATAAGGGATTATCTCCCTCTAATTGCGGGCTTGCTTTTACAAAAAGGGTCAACTGCGAGTCAGTCACCTGGAGGAAGCAGGATCACCCATGTTAGTGACCGGACAATAATATGAACCTGTCATTGAAAGTGCCGGCTCTCGAGGAGTTCAGATTCACTCTAGTTGGTCCGTAGATCTAGACGTCCCGGTGATGAGAGGAACAACTCATAGGGTAGGACCCATTCTAGAGTGGTATCCGGAGGTTCTTGATCAGTTACTCGACCCACGATCAGTGCGAAGCAAGGCAGGTTACCCGTTTGGTGTTGGTAAAGTGTACAACCTCTGCAGAGTGTAAATCTATTTGAATAGCCATGTCCGCGGTTATGGATTGTTGGACAAACTACTATAGAGCGGTGCTGGTTTTGTTTTCAAAAAGTATTTCGAGAAAGAAAGTGTTTTAAACCTTGGTGGTCTGAAGGAGATCTAAAGGATCATGGAGGATGAAAGTTTTGGTCGGTTGAGGACCATGAAGTGAAATAGGGTGACTCAATCCTAGTGTTTTCCAAAACTTTTCAAAAAGGTTTCCAAAATGTTTTATAAAAGTTTTCAATAAAGATATAGACATGCTATATCTTCAAGAGAAACTATTTTAGAAAATAACTTCCATGGAGCCCTCCTACTACCATAGCCATATTGTATATCCTGTTGTTATTATTATTCTCTTAAGGTGGTTTGCAAGTACATTCAAAGTACTCACTGGCATTGTCGATGGCTTTTAACTTGGTCACATATCAAGAAGATGGCGACGTTGATGACTATGCGAGCTAGGACATCCTCCTAGTCAGCTGCCTATAGGTTATGGCAGGGCTCGACTTTGCGGTATTATAAATGTTCCGCTATTGATGCTGGCTGTATCCATAATGGCTTTCAGGTATGACTTGTATTCACATAAGTAATGGATGTTTACTTTGATACTTGTAGGTTATGTGCCACGACATACTAATCACGAGATCGTGGTGTATGCATAACAGGGATTTCCGAAGGACAAATTTGGGTCCCCGCAGACTTGGTATCAGAGCCATCCTGACTGGAGGAGAACCTTATTAGTTAGCATGGTCGTTAGACAGGAAAAGTATGTTTGGAAACACCGGTTTTCGAAAACTATTTTCTCAAAGTGTTTCGAAAGATTCTACTTATTATCTACTCTAAAATTTGAATGATTTCAGAAATTGTTTTCTTCCATCTCTCATCCGAACTTCAGAACTTATGGCTTTAAAACAAATAGGACCTAGATAGCTAGCGAAGACGAAGAGAAGGAAACACAAGGAGACTAGATCTCCCTGCCAGCGGAATCCCCCTAGTCAGAAGAAATAAAGTGCTACACTATCGACAAGCGCACAACAACACGGTAAAAGCTTCATCTGTAAGATAGTGAACTAGACCGCGAAGTCCACGACATCTAGGATTATTATTCCTATGGTAGGATTCCCCTATATCGCGAGTAGTTAACTCATTGGTCTACACCATAGACCGTGTTTATTTGACCAAGTGCATAGCGTGTTGTTTGATGTGTGATTGCTTGTGCTCCCTTATTCGAGGAAAATAAAACTTTGCAAACAATAACACTATGTTCACCTTTTATATATGCTCTGTCCTGATTAATTCAAGTAAAATGTGCTTTAAGAAAAAAATATACCACCTAGGAACCCATGCACCTTATGCTAGTAGACACTAACAAAACCCCCTTCTCGAACCTCGAGAGTTATGAGAGGAAGAGTATCTCCGGAACTAGGAGTATGACATCATCAAGATAGAATCACTTCAATATTTCTCCTCAACAGGATGGCATACCTTGTCAAACTAACTTCTGAAGACCCGTTACCAAGCGGCACATATCTACATGCCGACCAGCAAGAACAAGCGCCTCATAGAAACCGGAAGTCTACCACCAAAGACTCGACATCATCCACAAGAAGCCACAAGACTTGTCAACCCAGACAAGAAGTGGAGACCTAACTCCACTAACCTTTGGTATATTAGAATTCCCAATAGCCTCCAAATGAAAGAAGATCCTATTTGACCCATCTACCCTAACTGATGAGAAGTTCCTCACTAGAGGACCAGAAAACTCCAAATTTCTGGAAAGAAGGATGCATGAAGAAAATGAGCCTCCTCTGCCAAGAAGAAGAAGCAAAACCAAGAGTTCAAGCAAAGACAATCTCTCTAAAGATAAATACCTCTACCACCGACCAAAGACTAACAATAATCATCGCTAACGGCTAACCTGCCAGGAGCTAACCCCTAAAGATTTGTTAGGTAACCACCATAGCAAGGTAGTCTCAATAAGGTGTCACTCGAAGACCTCAACTCAAAAATCAAGCCAATTCTCCAAGACGAAGGATCCACCCCGACCTCGATGATCCTAAGTAAATCTCTAAGGTGGAAAGACGCAGTCTTTCCACTCAATTCCAGAAGATCAACTACTAGAAGATACCTCAGGAAGATCTCAATTCCAAGGACCTGCTTCAAGTATCACCTCGAGGGTCGTCAGAGGAACAGAAGATAGACCTCATCAACACTTGTCGGAAGTCTACTCGATCCTTCCAGTACCCACAAAGCTCAGAATCAAGACGACAAGACTACCTGACGCCACCAAGGCTATTTTCCATCGAGTGGGAAGCAACCTGAAGAGTCAAAACATATGAATATGTTGTGAAGCCCTACTTTGTTACCTATTCTAAATACCCCGCTCTAGGACCCCGACTTTGCTAACCCTATCAAACATAACCGTCTAGAAGATCCGCAAAAATCAGCATGACCAATAAGATAAACCGAAATAGAAGTATTATATACACCATAGGACGTAGATAGCAGACTACATCTAAAGAGTTCCAACCCCAGTACGGTGACAAGATTCAAGAAGTACCCATGGAGTAGTCTTTCGCAACCTCCTTTTCGTCTGACTAGCTTAGGGTAGGATTATGCATCGCCCCAAAACCTATTTTGTAAAACCTAAGCGCTCAGACACCTATCATCACCGACCCGTGTTGTAATTCTTTAAGAACCATCACGGCTGGCAAGTGTAGACCTATTAAATCAAGTATGGACTTTTTTTGATGATGTGTTAGTCCGAGGTTCCATCTTTGATTTCTTACCCAAGATGTTGCATCAGACTGAACCCAGAACGACCCCATCCTATAGGTCATGTCCCTAGACCACCAACCGAAATCGGCAACCTCCCAACCTAATAAAACTTTAACCAGCTCAAACGCCTCTCAAGAAGCCGTATCTGCAAGGCTGACTGAAGATTACCAAACCTAGATGAGAAGTACAACATCCTTCTGACCTCATCCTTTAACTCCAGCAACGAGGGTCTGCGACTTCCCCAAGAATCCCTAGTCTCGCTTTAAGGGGGAAGACTGTATCTTCCCCACAAAACTAGAATAACCCCGATATTGTCAACCCCTAGACATCGATAGGAGATGACCCCACCCCTCTAGTAGAATCATGGACCCTGCATGAAGGACAACAATCGGCAGTTCTCCAGAATACGAAGATACTCCGTGAAGGTCCTCCATTCCAAGCTCGACCGTCCAGCCAACACTCCCGGCGTATCCAGACCAAGAAGGCAAAAAAGCTGACTTTAGCAAGAAAGGATCAAAGAAGGCTAAAATCGTTGTCTCGCTTCTCGAAGAAGAATCGAATTCTACGCTAAACCTACATAGAACTGTCCTAAGGGAAAATACTGCATCTTCTCCACTAGCTTAACCTAAAGACACAATCGGTAGCAACTCGACCTCGACCCGTAAGCCAACCAAGCTTGTTGGTTGTAACGGTCCTTTATCATCTAAATATTCCACTACTAAAAATTGGTAAGCTGATGTTCTTAACTAACCCTACTCCTCCTGAATCTTAGGACGAGATTCTATTAAGGGGGAAAGGTCTATAACATCCCAATTTTAGCAACCCTGATTTGTGTTCAAAAAGGCAAAAAGTAGGGGGAACAAAAACTTTTTCTTGTTACATGTTGCAATGCTTGTTTACTTGTTTTCTCGTGTTCATGCAACTGTTTGTATATTAGATAATATATTCCTTACCTCAACAGCAGTTGACAAAACTATTTTACAAAATATATGTCTTGGCTAATCTTTCATAATCTCAAATGTTCTAGCATTTGAAACTTGATCCAATATGACCTTGACACAAAAAATGTTTTACTAGTTCCTATTAAAAAAACTATGGAGACCTATATATAATCTCCTTATGTTTTCAACACAAAACCTTCAACTAATCTTATCTCTAGGTGTTCCAAAACCTTTCCTAAAACCTTTTCATTCCAATATTTGTAGAAATACCAAGAGCTCCTTATCCTACTTCAAAACACAACCTATTCAAAACACCCATCCTTACCTCAAGCTAGGCTTGATGGTAACCTCGTTAATGTTTGATTGTTTAGCAAGATGATTTGCACTGATCTCCTATCAGATGAATTGCCTTGTTTTCTTAGGACAATACTAAGCTAATATAGTGGCTCATCCATTAGGACAAAACCAGTGGTTAAGATCACCAACTCTTGAACCAATCCTCCTAAGCTGGATCTATACTAAGTCACTCAAGTGACCCTCTAATCTACTTAGCTAGATCAATCCTGAGCTAATCCTTTGTATTAGCTTCCAATTCATCAAAGACCAAATACAAGCATGAATACTCTCTACACAAGCTATACTTAAAATATCATCCACTTGCTGATAATATGAACCCTTGCATCCTTCCCTCTTTCATAATAGTCCAAATCCACAAATCTGCCAAATTTGGTAAAGTGTGAAATCCTTTTCTGGATTCAATCTTTAGAACTCCACCCACCCCAACTTCTGGGCATTCTTGGGAATGTACTTGAACTATCTTGTAGTTCATCATTAGTAATATCAAATCCCACTCTTGACTTTGGATAGGCTCTTCTTGTACTCACTCAACCTTGATGGTTTTGTAGTCAAGATAATAATCTTTTCTACAAATCCTATCATCTTTCCTTCTTTGGAAGAAGCTCACCTCCTCATGATACCTCCCATCGACCAACTCTTTGCATGGTTATGATCTAATAACCATGGTATATCAATACGCTTTTCACTTGTTTCCATTGGAACTTTGTGCTTCTTAAACATACATGGTTTATGAGGCTTCATGATGCATCTGTTATGGCAGCCTTATTTTCAACAAAGTTTGCCATCACTCCTAGATCACCTAAAATACAACCAAGCCCAAATCTTTTTGTCATGATCATATATTTAAATTGGTCTAACTATCCATATACCCCTTGTACCAAGGTGACCTCTGAGCTCCACAATCCAACCATGTTTAGGTGGTATAAAAACATCAATGCCCTAGATCCTGTACTCCTCGTTCTCATCCAAAATCTATCATTTTTGCAATACCCAAGGTTGCTAATGATGGATACTTAAAGTTGACATCCTCTACCTTGGATAAAATTATTACCAAATAATTTCCCTAACTGTTTGGAACCTAAAACAATTTAAATTACCCCCTTTGCAAAAATCCTCCAAACCTTGTCTATAAAGGCAAGTTTGGATTTCTCCAAATCACTTGGCAACTCAACGCACACTTGATGCCTATATATCATATCCTATCCTCTCAAATCAAAAATACATATTATTGAGATCCTTTATTATTTATTTTTTCCCTTCTTCTTATAGGGCAGAAACAAGAAATAATTACTTAAAAATACTTTTCCTTATTAATAAATTCCAAGAAAACTCCCCAATGTGTACCTTGTACAATGTAATAATATCAAAATAGATTCTAGAAACCATTTCTGCACTTTTTGAATAAATGGTTTTAAGTGGACTTTTAATCATTGGAAAAATCTGAAACATTTCCTAGAGAGGTACCTTAAACTCATCTATCCACCAGTACAATTTCCCCATCATGTCCCATGCAAGTTTCTAGACTTCCTTCATAACAATATCCTTGATTAAATTTGTAAACTAAGCAAAGACACTAATGAGAAAACCACAAAACCTCCACCCCAACTTTTGCAAACTTGCACAGCACTTCACCACCCTCTCCTGGTCGTGCTACACTGTAGCATGGTACTGTAGCACCCCTCACTCCCTTGTCCTTTGTTCTTATTTTGTGATAGCAACAAAGAAATGAATCTTAGTGCCCTTTTAATCCCCTCACAGTAGCACCCCTCTCCCTCTCTGCCCCTTCTAGGGCCCACACACGACCACTCCACCTCCCTTAGCAGCCAATAGGCAAGCCATGGACCAAGACCTAGCCATTTTGCACTTGGTGCACCATACACCCTTCACCTCGAGTTAAATAGGGCTGAGGCTTCCCCTTCCCCCTCTTCAACCCTCATTTTCTCCCTCTCCCTCCCACTTACTCCTCCCGAGCTCCATTACCTCTCCCCTGCTCTTTCCTGCCCGAGAGAGAGAAGAGCTTTGGCCTCCTCAAGAAAAATGAGCTAGGCTCTCTCCAAACTTCCCCTCTCCCTCTTAATGTCATACCGCAAGCTTCCTCTTGCTAACTTGACTCTAACTGTGCCCTACTTGTCGACATGCAGCAACATCATGCGCATCTCCAGCGAGCTCCCGAAGATCCTCACTGGCCCTCCTCGCGCAAGCTCCTTCCCAGAAGCAAACAACGTCATACCACCCCTCCCTGGAGTCGCCATGATTGATCACGTCGCCTCACCGACCTCTCCCGAGCCCTCGGGTGAGCCCCCGTCGTCCTCCCTGACCGTGCTAGGGTTAGCTACCCACCGGCCCGAGCTTGCGAGGAAGATGAGCAGCAGATCATTGGATCGGCGTCTAATCCAACGGCCCCGCTCTCCCCTTACTGCTTCTCCTCCTTGCTCTCGCCGACATGCGGTCCCCTCCCATGCCATTTGAGCAGGCGCGCTCCCGTGTGTTGCCCTACCGCCGTGGAATGAATCCCCTCTTGTGGCCCAGAAGCGCACAGATCTAGCCCGCGACGCCCCTTTTCTTTTTCTTTATCTATATTTCCAGATATAGTATTTTAGCATGTTGCTTTAAATAAAAAGAAAATGTAAAATGACTCCAACTGCCCAGATCTAATGTTTCCGAGATACGCACATGTTTTATCTAACATGCAGTAGCTTTGGTTGGCCCTTTTGGTGTTTAGAATAACTAGTAATTCTAGCCCCTAGAAGTATCCTCTTTACAAAGTAAATCCTTCTATGAGTTTTACAACTCCAATTTAAGTGAATCCTTTTGGTACTGCAAAGTATTGGTCATACCTTGCATGTCACCCTGTCCCATAGTTATTTTCTTCCTAGATTACCCAAAGTAAAAATAAGAAAAATAGCACACATATGACTCTAGGAATATCTCTAGGTCAAACCAAAATTGGTATTGACCTAATTACAACTCCCAGAACACCTGCATACCCATATACTCCAAACCCCAAGAGCTCATAATTTATTAAACCATTTTTGAATTTTGGTGAATTTAATTATTCTGTGCATGGTTTATTCACTAATAAAATCCGTACATTTTTTGTAACTCCAAAAAGAGTGATTCCAATTTCTGTCGAAAGGTATATCAAATACCTAACATGTGTATTTGGAATCATAGCAAACTCCATAGTAGATTAATACTGGTTAAAAAGACAAAATCCCTCCATAACTGCATTTGGGAATTTCCTAAGGGCATTCTATTAAATATTTGGAGATGATTCCAGCCTCCAGTAAACCAGTCAATCAAACCATACTAAACCATCCAAAGAAATAATGTTTGGAACTCTTGAACTTTTCTGGTGAATTATTTCCTAAAATAGAGCCTTTTCACTAGAAAAAATCAAAGGAAATTTATAAAATAGTGAAACCACTTTTGTTGGTTTCATTTTATCAATACCTATCTTATGATATTAGATTTTGCATATTGAAATCCAACATATCTTGACAGTGGATTAAAACCTCCCTAATAAGTAGCTTTGGCCTCCGAACTCATTAAAAAAATGCACAAATGCTTTTCAAGCATTTCCACTTGCTCAAAATCCTATTTACTTAAAACCTACTGAATTTTAAACTTGTTGTTCATTGCTTAATGTATGCCTTAATGATTTTATGTCTTGTATTGATTGGTGCATTGCTTGTATGCATATATACTCGACAACGGTGATAGTTGTGATTATGTGACGCCGAGAAGAAGGAAGCATCAGTTTATTATTATTATTTTATATTGGTATTCTTTGTTATCTAAAGAAGAATTCAGGGACATCTTGCTGGTCATAGGCAAGCCACCTTCTTGCTCATAAGCCCTTGTCCTACTATTTTACCTATGCATGTTTTATCTGCCTATCTACTGCAAATTGCATTGTTTTACTACTATGTTTTATATTTGGGAATGTTTGGCCCCTCCAAAACATTAACCATTTGTACTACTAAGTACAACACCCTGTATGACACCTACCATTCCCTAATGTAGTAGATGGTGTATAACACCATACCTCTTTGGAAACCCCGTTTTAGCTGAAGCAAAACTATAGGATGGAAAGACCTCAGAAATAGTTTTACAAAAATGTTCTATGATAAAACCTTGGTGAGGTTTGGCCTGCCAAGAGAGTTTAAGAAAGAAAAAGGTTTTGGTTTGCAAATGATGTTGAAGTGGAGGAGGAAAAATGTTTATGAAAACGCACCTGGTTCTTTGCAGCTTTAGCTATAACAACTTAACACGTGCAACCACATTACTATGGATTGGGATAGTGATTGGCTTGATGTTTGCTACTCTGGTGTGGAAATTAAAACAACTGCTTATAAGGGATCATATCCCTCTAATTGGGCTTTCCTTTACAAAAAGGGCCAACTGCGAGTCAGTCACCTAGAGGAAGCAGGATCACCCATGTGAGTGACCGGGCGATACTATGAGCCTCTCATTGAAAGTGTCGGCTATCGAGGAGTTGGGATGCAATCTAGTTGGTCCGTGGATCTAGACGTCCCGGTGTTGAGAGTAACAACTCATAGGGTAGGGCGCATACTAGAGTTGTATCTGGAGGGTCTTGACCGGTTACTCGACCCACGATCAGTGTGAATCAGGGAAAGGTACCCGTTTGGTGTGGGTAAAGTGTACAACCTCTACAGAATGTAAATGTATTAGAATAGCCATGTCCATGATTATGGATGGTTGGACAAACTACTATAGAGAAGTGATGGTTTTGTTTTCAAAAAGGATTTCGATAAAGAAAGTTTTTTAAACCTTGGTGGTATGAAGGACACCAGGGAAGGTGAGGAGATCTTAAGGATCATGGAGGATGGAAATTTTGGTCAGTTGAGGACCATGAGGAGAAATAGGGTGACCCAATCCCAGTGTCTTCCAAAACTTTTCAAAAAGGTTTCTAAAATGGTTTACAAAAAATTTCAACAAAGTTATAGACATGTTATATCTACAAGAGAAACTATTTTAGAAAATAACTTATCATGGAACCCTCCTACTAACACAGCCATATTGCATATCCTCTTATTATTATTATTCTCTTAAGGTGGTTTGTGAGTATATTCAAAGTACTCACTGGCATTGTCCCTGGCTATTAACTTGGTTAGATATCGAGAACATGGCAACGTTGATGACTATTCGAGCTAGGACGTTCTCCTAGTCAGCTGCTTGTAGGTTAAGGCAGGGCTCGACTCTATACTATTATGAAAGTTCCGCTGTTGATTCTTGTTGTATCCATAATGGCTTTCAGGTATCACTTGTATTCGCTTAAGTAATGGATGTTTACTTTGATACTTGGCGGTTATGTGCCATTACATACTGATCACCGGATCGTGGTGTATGCATAACAGGGATTTCCGGAGGACAAATCTAGAGTCCCACATTGGTGGCCCTGAAATTCGCTTGCGTAAGGAGTTTGTGAGCATTAGGAACCGTGGGTGAGGTGACTTACTACCAAAATCGGACCGTAAGTTCATAGCTCGACAATTTAGGTCTTGTAGAATTTTGGCCGCTGGAGGGGGTGTGCCTCACAAGCCACCCCGTAAGCCTCTCGAGGTGAATGCTATAGGGCAAATGCTTATCCTGTTGGCCCCTTGTAGAGGGGTTGTAGGTTTAGCATGAGGATTTTTTAAATATTAGGATCCATGGGTGAGGTGACTTACCGCCGAAACTAGTCAGCAAATTCAGAGCTTGATGGTTTAGGTCCTGATAGCTTTGGCCGCTAGAGGGGCAGTGCCTCACGAGCTGCCCCATAGGGCATGAACACGTGCTAGTGAAATCCTGTGCATGTTCCATGCGAGAACTCTAGGTGACAGGAACCGTGGGTGAAGTGACTTGTTGCCGGAACTAGTCCTTAAGTTTAGAGCTCGCCACTTTAGGTCCTATACTTTTTTGGCCGCTAGAGGGAATGTGCCTCACGAGCTGCCCCATAGGCCTTACCAGGAGAGGGCCGTAGGGCAAAGACGGGTGTTGCTGGGTTCCATACATGTGCCGCGTGAGGTTCTCAAGCACCAAAAACCATGGGTGAGGTGACTTATGTCCATAACTAGTCTATAAGTTCAGAGCTCAACACTTTGGGCTCTGAAGTTGACGGGGAGTAACCCAGTGATGGAAACCGTGCCCAGCCCCCCGTTCATGTGGCGTATATAAGGGAACTCTTGTCACGCACGGTTTTGAAGAAATTTTCTGAGGTAAAACCAAATAACAAGATGTGCGTGGAGCACAAGATCCAGAAAACCACCAGAAGTTCGAGCATATTACAATGTCGCCGTGGCTCTCATGGGGTCTTTCAAGAGATAAACTGCAAGGGATGAGAGTTTTGGGGGTTAACGTCCCTACCATATAAAGCCCCCGACCGCAAACACTACTAGAAAAATGGATGTTCGTGGCGCACCGGTTTTGGGAATTCGTGGCGCACATGCAATGCGCCACAAAACTCACGTCATGGCTAACTTTTAGCTATGGCGCACTAGGTGGTGTGCCACGGGTAAAAAAAGTTAGTCGTGGCGCACCAGCTAGTGCGCCATGGCTGAGGGTTCCGGGTGCGCCACAAGTATAATTTTCAAAATTAAAAAAAAAGTGGGATCAAGATTCAGATCTGGATCTGAATCACGCCGCCGTTGTCAACTCGTTTCGCTCCCATCGTTGCTAGAGTAGCCACGGAGGTGTGGGAGGTCGTGGCCATAGCCTATGAACACAAAGAGGTACGAGAGGCCATGGCCACAACCGACCCCGGAGGAAGGCGCGATTGAGGTGCTCGGAGGAGGTAGCGGTCGGAGGTACTCGGAGGAGGGAACCATCAGAGAGAGGAGGAGAAGGGAGGATAAGGAGAAGGGAGAAGAAAGATAAGAGAGGATGAGAAGGGAGAAGAAGGATAAGGAGAAGAGAGGGGAGGAGAAGGAGAAAGAGAAGGGAGGAGAAGGAGAAGGCGAAGGAGAGGAGGAGAAGGGAGGTGGAGAAGGATAGGAGAGAGAAGAGGAGCAAGGAGTCCGAAGAGAAGAGAAGGAGAAGGAGAGGAAGGAGATGAGGAGAAGAGAAGGAGGATGAGAATGGGAGGGGAAGGTGGAGGATAATTAGGAAGAGGTAGGAAGGTGTGGCCGGCGAGATTCAAATTTCGAATCCCGCCCTCACTTAGCCATGGAGAACCAATATGAGGTGCGCCACGGCTAAGTGGCCTAAAAAAATTTGCAGGAAAAAATCTTCTTTCAGCCATAACTTTTTACTCTTTTCGAATTTGGGGAATCTGTAAATTCTAGACTAGTTCATCCAGATCTGTACTACCGCCAGATCTTTTTATCTATCAAGTATCAGGTCTTTCCTTGACTGGTCTCATGTCAGTTAAATAATAGGACCCATTATGTAGTAATCTGCTGATCATAACATGTCCTTCCCAAATCGATGAAAGTTTATTCTGTCTTTTCTGCACAACACATAGTACTGAATCATCTTTCCTAAAATAACGATTTTTGACTATCTGACTATGATATTTGCATAACTTCTGCTAATCGTATGTAGATCTTTGTTCAGCAACAACGTGCACTTCTTTGATTATATCAAGATCATCTTGTCGAGAAGTTTTGGCATACTCTTCGATATATGTGGCGACTCGGGGAGATTGATGGATAAAATCACTCTTAAGTAATTCCTATGCACCATATACCAAGAAGAAAGGAGCATATACGGTTGACCTATTAGGAGTACCTTCTAAACTCAAGATAATAGACGACAATTCTTACGCCCAAGCCCCCGCAGCATGACGAAGTGGTTCTTCGAGACGAGGTCGGAGGCCTTGTAAAATGAGACCATTTTCCCTTTCAACTTGTTGGCTTGTGAATGTGCGACTAATGGATATAAATTCAGATCTTTTGATCTTCACAGAATTCGGCAAGTTCTCTCATGGAAAATTTGCTCCCGTTGTTAGTAATAATATTGTGTGGATAGCCGAATCGAATGATTACATCCTTGATGAACTTTCTGGCGGTGGCCCCATCGCACCATGTTGCGTGTTTACCCTCAATCCATTTTTTGAATTTATGTACCGTCACTAACAGATGGGTAAATCCAAATTTTTCCGTTTTGAATCACCCTACCATATAAAGCCCCCAGACCGCCAACACTACTAGAAAAAAGGTTGTTCGTGGCGCATCGGTTTTGGGAATTCGTGGTGCACGTGCAGCAATAAACTAACATCACGCCTAAATTTTTGCCGTCCGAACTAGGTGTGCGAAACGGGTAAAAAAGTTAGTCATGGCGCACCAGCTAGTGCTCCACGGATAAGGGTTCACGGTGTTCCACGAGTACAATTTTCAAAATTCAAAAAAAAGAGGGATCCAGATTCAGATCTGGATCTGAATCACGCCGCCGTTGTCGCTGGAGTTTGTTGCCGGTGTCACCTCGTCTCGCTCCCGTCATCGCTGGAGTCTCCATGGAGGTGTGGGAGGTCGTGGCCATAACCTACGAACACAAGGAGGTGTGGGAGGCCATGGCCACAACCGACCACGAAGGATGGCACGACAGAGGTGCTCGGTGGAGGTAGCAGTCGGAGGTACTCGGAGGAGGGCGCCATCGGAGAGAGGAGGAGAAGGGAGAAGAAAGATAAGAGAGGGGGAGAAGGGAGAAGAGGGATAAGGAGAAGAAAGGAGAGGAGAAGGATAAGGAGAAGGGAGGAGAAGGAAAAGGAGAAGGAGAAGGGAGGTGGAGAAGGAGAGGAAGGAGAAGAGGATCAAGGAGTCCGAAGAGAAGAGAAGGAGAAGGACAGGAAGGTGAAGGAGAAGAGGAGAAGAGAAGGAGGGGGAGAATGGGAGGGGGAGAATGGGAGGGGAAGGTGGAGGAGAAGTAGGAAGGGGTAGGAAGGTGCGGCCGGCAAGATTCAAATTTTAAATCCCGCCCTCACTTATCCCTGGAGAACCACTATGAGGTGCGCCACGGCTAAGTGGCCTCAAAAAAGAATTGCAGGAAAAAAATCTTCTTTCAGCCATAACTTTTTACTCTTTTTGAATTTAGGGAATCTGTAAATTCTAGACTAGTTCATCCGGATCTGTACTACCGCCAGCTCTTTTTCTCTATCAAGTATCAGGTCTTTCCTTGACTGCTCTCATGTCAGTTAAATAATAGGACCCATTATGTAGTACTCTGCTGATCATAAAAGGTCCATCCCAAATGGGGGAAAGATTATGCTTTGTTTTCTGCACAAGACGGAGTACTAAATCACCTTTCCTAAAAGAAAGATTTTTGACTCTCTTACTATGATAGTTGCATAACTTCTGCTGATAGGATGTAGATCTCTGTTCAGCAACGACGTGCACTTCTTTGATTATATTGCGATCATCTTGTCGAGAAGTTTTGGCATCCTCTTCGATATATGTGGCGAATCGGGGAGATTGATGGATTAAATCACTCAGAAGTACTGCCTATTCAACATATACCAAGAAGAGAGGAGCATATACGGTTGACCTATTAGGAGTAGTTTGTAAACTCCAGATAATAGACGACAATTCTGTAACACCCCCGGTCTCTTCGAACTGATGGCTGACACTCCTGGCAGATCAATAGGATCTCTAGACTAACCCCACAGACCAACACTAGTCTTTTCTAAGCACTTTGTCGTCACTCGTGCACACCCGTTACCCACTTCCCGGTCGGTCACCCATCCTCAAATTGCTCCAGGACAAGCATGCTTAACCTAGAGGTATTTTTTGGATGAGCTTTCGGAAAAGAAGTTGCAACTTGTTGGTATCGGTTTCCTATCAATCCTATTGAGCCATGCGCCAGGGTCTCACATACACCAACCCTTAGAAGATCGACGTCCTCATAGATCAACCACAAGCCAGGAACGTCCCCTCTTGGCACATGTCGGTGCGTCCAGTGCCGGCATATTGCCATGTCGTGTCCACTCCGGGCCACACGTGCCATGCTACACATGTCCGCTACTGACCCGCACACGCCTACGTAACCGCGAGGATCAGCTCTGATACCACTTGTAACACCCTTGGTCATTCCAGACTGAGGGCTGTCACTCCTGGCAGCTCAGTAGGATCTCTAGACTAACCCCACAGACCAACACTAGTCCGCGCACTTTTTCCTCACTCGTGCGCACCCGGTACCCACTTTGCGGTCGGTCACCCATCCTCAAATTGCTCTAGGCCAAGCACGCTTAACCTAGAGGTTCTTTTTGGATGAGCTTCCGGAAAAGAAGTTGCTACTTGTTGGTATGGGTTTCCTATCAATCCTATTGAGCCATGCGCCAGGGTCTCACAAATTCTTACGCCCAAGCCCCCGCAACATGATAAAGTGGTGCTTTGAGACGAGGTCGCAGGCCTTGTAAAATGAGACCGTTTTCCCTATCAACTTTTTCATTGGCTTGTGGATGTGCGAATAATGGAATATCAAGTCGGATCTTTTGATCTTCGCGGAATTCGGCAAGTTCTCCCAAAGAAAAGTTGCTCCCGTTGTCATTAATACTATTGTGTGGATAATCGAATCAGATGATTACATCCTTGATGAACTTTCCGGCTGTGGCCCCATCGCACCTTGGTGCGTGTTTGGTCTCAATCCATTTTGTGAATTTATGTACCATCACTAAAAGATGGGTAAATCCACATTTTTCCATTTTGAACGGCCCTACCGTATAAAGCCCCTAGATCGCAAACACTACTGGAAAAAAGGTTGTGGGCCACTAAACTCATGTCATGGATAACTTTTAGCCGTAGAGCACTAGGTGGTGCGCCACGGGTAAAAAGTTAGTCATGGCGCACCAGGTAGTGCTCCACGGCTAAGGGTTCACGGTGCCCCATGAGTACAATTTTCAAAATTCAAAAAAAAGGATCCAGATTCATATCCTGATTTGAATCACGCCGCCATTGTCGCCGGAGTTTGTCGCCGGTGTCACCTCATCTTGATCCCGTCGTCACCGGAGTTGCCATGGGGGTGTGGGAGGTCATGGCCATATCCTACAACCGCAAGGAGGTGCGGGAGGCCATGGCCACAATCGACCATGGAGGATGGCATTATCGGAGGTGCTCGAAGGAGGTAGCGGTCAGAGGTACTTGGAGGGGGCGCCATCAGAGAGAGGAGGAGAAGGGTAGGTGAAGGAGAAGGGGGAAGAAAGAGAAGGATTGGAGGGGAAGGGAGAAGAAGGAGAAGAGCGGAGAGGAGAAAGAGAAGGGAGGAGAAGGAGAAGGGAGGAGGAGAAGGAGAGGAAGGAGAAGAGGAGCAAGGAGTCCGGAGAGAAGAGAAGGAGAGGAAGGAGAAGAGGAGAAGAGGAGAAGAGAAGGAGGGGGATAATGGGAGGGGAAGGTGGACGAGAAGTAGGAAGGGTTAGGAAGGTGTGGCCGGCGGGATTCAAATTTCAAATCCCGCCCTCACTTAGACGTGGCACACCACTATGAGGTATGCCACGACTAACTGGCCTCACGATTGAGGCCCAACATGCAATAAGGTGTGATAGGGCCATAGCCAGAAAGTTCATCAAGGATGTAATCATCCGATTCGGTTAGCCACTCAATATTATTATTGATAACGGGATCAACTTTTCCATGGGAGAACTTTCCTAATTCTACGAATATCAAAAGATCCGACTTGATATTGCATTAGTCGCACATACACAAGACAATGGACAAGTTTAAACGGAATACTGTCTCATTTTACAAGGCCTCCGACCTCGTCTCGAAGAACCACTTCATCATGCTGCGGGGGTTGGGCATAAGAATTGTCGTCTATTATCTGGAGTTTACAAGCTACTCCTAACAGGTCAATCGTATATGCTCCTTTCTTCTTGGTATATGGTGCATAGGCACTACTTCCGTGTAATTTAATCCATCAATCTCCCAAAGTCGTCACATATATCGAATAGGATGCCAAAACTTCTCGACAAGATGATCTCGATATAATCAAAGAAGTGCACGTCGTTGTTGAACAGAGATTTACATCCTATCAGCAGAAGTTATGCAAGTATCATAGTCAGAGAGTCAAAAATCATTCTTTTAGGAAAGGTGATTTAGTACTCCGGCTTGTGCAGAAAACAAAGCACAAACTTGCTCAATTTGGGAAGGACCTTTTATGATCAGCAGAGTACTACATACTGGATCGTATTATTTAGTTGATATGAGACCAGCAAGGAAAGACCTGATACTTGAAAGAGAAAGAGAGATGGCGGTAGTACAGATTCAGATGAACTAGTCTAGAATTTACAGATTCCCAAATTTGAAAAGAGTAAAAAATTTATGGCAGAAAGAAGATTTTTTCCTGCATAATTTTATTGAGGCCACTTAGCCATGGCGCACCTCATAACGGTGTGCCACGACTATCTGAGGGCGGGATTCAAAATTGAATCCCGCCGGCCACACCTTCCTACCCCTTCCTACTTTTCCTCCACCTTCCCCTCCCATTCTCCTCCTCCTTATGTTCTCCTCTTCTTCTCCTTCCTCTTCTCCTTCCTTTCCTTCTCCTTCTCTTCTCTCCGGACTCCTTTATGCTCTACTCCTTCCTCTCCTTATCCTCATCCCTTCTCCTCCTCTCATTCTCCTTCTCCTTCTCCTCTCCTCTCTTCTCTTTCTCCTTCTCCTCTCATTCTCTTTCTTCTCCCTTCTCATTCTCCTCCACTCTCTGATGGCGCCCTCCTCCGAGTACCTCTGGTCGCTACCTCCTCCGAGCACTTCGGTCACGCCATCCTCCACGGTTGGTTGTGGCCATGGCCTCCCGCACCTCCTTGCGGTTGTAGGCTATGGCCACGACCTCCCATACCTCTGTGGCGACTTCGGCGATGACGGGAGCAAGACGAGGCGACACCGACGACAAATTCCGGTGACAACGGCGGCGTGATTTAGATCCAGATCTGAATCTGGATCCCTCTTTTTTTGAATTTTGAAAATTGTACTCGTGGCGCATCGTGAACCCTTAGCCTTGGCGCAATAGCTGGTGCACCACGACTAACTTCTTTTACACATGGCGCACCACCTAGTGCTCCATGGCTAAGATTGCATGTGTGCCACGAATTCCCAAAACCGTTGCGCCATGAACAACCTTTTTTCCAGTAGTGTTTGCGGTCTAGGGGATTTACATGGTACAACCGTTTAAAATGGAAAAATGTGGAATTACCCATCTTTTAGTGAAGTTACATAATTCACAAAATAGATTGAGGCCAAACACGCAACAAGGTGCAATGTAGCCACAGCCAGAAAGTTCATCAAGGATGTAATCATCTGATTAGGTTATCCACATGGTATTATTACTAAAAACGAGAGCAACTTTTCTAGGGGAGAACTTGCCGAATTCTGCGAAGATCAAAATATCCGACTTGATATTGCATTAGTCTCACATCCATAAGCCAATGGAAAAGTTTAAAGGTAAAACGGTCTCATTTTACAAGGTCTCTAACCTCGGCTCGAAGCACCACTTCCTCGTGCTGCGGGGTTTTGGGCGAAAGAATTGTTGTCTATTATCTGGAGTTTACAAACTACTCATAAAAGGTCAACCATATATGCTCCTTCCTTCTTGGTATATGGTCCATAGGTAGTACTTCCGAGTGATTTAATGCATCAATCTCCCAGAGCCGCCACATATATCGAAGAGGATGCCAAAACTCCTTGAAAAAATGATCTTGATATAATCAAAGAAGTGAATGTCGTTACTGAACATAGATCTACATCCTATCAGCAGAAGTTATGCAAGTATCATATTAGAGATTCAAAAATCATTCTTTTAGGAAAGGTGATTTAGTACTCCGGCTTGTGCAGAAAAGAAAGCACAAACTTTCCCCGATTTGGGAAGGAACTTTTATGATCAGCAGAGTACTGCATAATGGGTCATATTATTTAACTGATATGAGACCAGTCAAGAAAAGACCTGATACTTTATAGAGAAAAAGAGATAGTGGTACTACAGATCCAGATGAACTAGTCTAGAATTTACAAATTCCCCAAATTCGAAAAAAGTAAAAAGCTATGGCAGAAAGAAGATTTTTTTCCTGCAAAATATTTTTTGAGGCCACTTAGCCGTGGTGCACCTCATAGTGGTTCGCCACAGCGAAGAGAGAGCGGGATTCGAAATTTGAATCCCGCTGGCCACACCTTCCTACCCCTTCCTACTTCTCCTCCACCTTCCCCTCCCATTCTCCTCCTCTTTCTCTTCTCCTCTTCTCCTTCATCTCATTCTCCTTCTCTTCTCTCTGGACTCCTTGCTCCTATTCTCCTTCCTCTCCTTCTCCTCCTCCCTTCTCCTCATCTCCTTCTCTTTATCCTTCTCCTCCCTTATCCTCCTCTCCTCTCCTCTCCTCTCCTCTCTTCTCCTTCTTCTCCCTTCTCCTCCTCTCCTTCTCTTTATTCTCCTTCTTCTCCCTTCTCCTCCTCTCCTCTTTCTTCTCCCTTCTCCTTCTCCTCCTCTCTCCGATGGTGCCCTCCTCTGAGTACCTCAGGCTGCTACCTCCTCCGAGCACCTCCGGTCATGCCATCCTCCATGGTCAGTTGTTGGCCATGGTCTCCCGCACCTCCTTGCGGTTGTAGGCTATGGCCACGACCTACCACACCTCTGTGGTGACTCCGGCAACGACGAGAGGAACCTGAGGCACCACCAGCGACAAACTCCGGCGAAAATGGCGGCGTCATTCAGATCTAGATCTGATTCTGGATCCCGCTTTTTTCGAATTTCGAAAATTGTACTTGTGGCGCACCGTGAACCCTTAGCCTTGGCGCACTAGCTGGTGCACCACGACTAATTTCTTTACCCGTGGCGCACCACCTAGTGCGGCACAACTAAAAGTTAGTTGTGACGTGAGTTTAGTGGCGCACTGCATGTGCGCCACGAATTCCCAAAATCGGTGCACCACGAATAGTCGTTTTTCTAGTAGTGTTTGTGGTCTAGGGACCTTATACGGTAGGGCCATTCAAAACGGCAATATGTGGATTTATCCATTTTTAGTGATGGTACATAAATTCAAAAAATGGATTGAGGCCAAACACGCAATAAGGTGCGATGGGGCCACAGCCAGAAAGTTCATCAAGGATGTAATCATCCGATTCGGTTGTCGACAGTATTATTATTGACAACGAGAGCAACTTTTCCATGGAAGAACTTGCCGAATTATGCAAAGATCAAAAGATCCGACTGGATATTGCATTTGTCGAACATCCACAAGCACATGGACAAGTTGAAAGGGAAAACGGTCTCATTTTACTAGGCCTTCGACCTCGTCTCGAAGCACCGCTTCGTCATATTGCGGGGGCTTTGGCATAAGAATTGTCATCTATTATCTGGAGTTTACAAACTACTCCTAACAGGTTAACCGTATATGCTCCTTTCTTCTTGGTATATGGTGCAGAGGTGATAGCTGTGAGATTCTACATATTTTTGATAGTTTCTATCGATGGTTTTCGTTTGGATTTGATGGTTTTCTAGCTTAACCTAACGCTAATACTTCAGTAGCAAAGAAAACTTGGTTTTTAATGTGTGTTGCAGATTCTGAACATCAACAAAGGGATTTAATAGCAAAAACACAATATTCAGACGAAAACAAGCAAGTCCCTTTTTGGAAGCAATCGAGGGGAATTCACTACAAGCTTAATGACCAACTATACCGGCCCTCGCCATATACTTGCCGCCGTATAGTTGCCATCTCCTTCGTCGTATTAAAAAGGACAACTTTCATGAAGAGGCTAAGGTCGAAAACAGAACACACAAGCCGCCATACCATCCAGAATGGAGAAACAAGGGATCCGGAGAAGAAGGGGAAGACGTTCTTCATCTTGCTCCACGATCTTCGATCTCCTAGCCACCACACCTCCATAGCCACCACTTGTACTTGAGAGAGAGATCTCCACCTTACATGATTAGGGTTTTAGATTGTTCTTCCCATCTTGAATTGTGTTGGATTTATTTCTATTTATTATGGTGTATCTCCATGGTAATATCAAGAAGAACTCCCTTTATTTAATTATATCGATGATGCTTTCTTCTCTCATGTGTGAGGAAGTTCCCTTGGGCATGGGAGATGTATGGGATTTGTGAGATGTGATGTGCCTATATATTTTCCATCAAGTTTGTGGTTAATTTTATTTACTATATTACGTGTGCTTGACTATCTATGGGATGATTAATGCATGTTATCCAATTAAGGGCCCAGACAACATGATGCTTTGTTATACATAGATAGAATCTTGTTTGCTAGCAGACCGGCGACCCTCGAGTGACACGGCGATATCAATGGTAAACTAGTTTGACTTGAGGATAACGAGGAACCACCGAGCTTATTTCATTAGTCCGATCCAACGAGCTTAATTTCTAAGCAACCTAAAGGATCTTAATCTTCTAGTAACTGATCATGTTTGTGGTAAACAGGCTAGTAGGATTATTGAAGTTGGGATGAAATCTACAAAGAGGAGTTCCAACTAATTATGGGTTGATCGCCTACACACATACTTATAAGATTATAATTATTACACTTATCACTCATTCACGCGGCACATTCAGTATCACCATGAACTGAAACTCCCCGCGGCTACTTTGTCATCTACAGAAAACAACAAACAAATCGTTCTTTACTTTTAAGCTTTTTATTTCTGAAATTTACATTTTAGTTTTATTTAAGTACTATTGTTTAAATCCAAATTCTATTCTCATTCTCAACACTTGCAGTCAATTCAATCGAAGACATGTGACAACTTTTGGTGTGATAGAGACTTCACCAATAAGCACTTACCTTTGGGCTCCCTGTGGGATCGATATCTGAACTTCAAAACTAGCTACAAATGATATGTGCACTTGCAGTCATCAAGCTAATTTCTAGCGCCATTGCCGGAGAGTTAATCTCTGAGTGTTTTGTCTCTTGAAATTTCAGGTATTACTATTACAAGATGTTCTCCTTAGGAGACAAAGGGTCTACACGCTCTGGTAGGGCTTATCTACTAGATTACTTTGAACGCGTGCCTACGCGGAGGCGCAAGAAATCATTGAAAAATATTTGAGATATAATAAAGTTGAAGTTGACAACATAAATGACTTCATGGAAATAATGTCCATTCATAGGACAATACCCAAGAAACCTGAGAATACTCTCAGAGAATATAGTGCTCCAAACTCTGCATTTCTTAAACAACCAATAGAATTTCCTAATCCTGGAGTTAGGGAATATCGATTCGAAGGTGAAATTATTAAAATTTTGCAGGAAAAAGCTTTTAGTGGAAGGGAAGATGAGGACCCCGGAAGGCATCTTAGAGAGTTAGACGATGTGATAACATCACTTGGACGCAAAGGTTTGCCAAGAGAATTCTCTCATCTGAAATTATTTCGTTGGTCTCTCAAAGGTAAATCTCTAGACTGGTTATATTCTCTCCCTCGCCATTATATTAATATTGGGAAAACTGCATTGTTAAATTCATAAATAGGTTTAATCCTTTTTCAAAGGTAACAGAACTTAGAAAGAATATAGACAATTTTAGTCACAACATGGGAGAAAACTATCCACAAGCTTGGTAAAGATTTTGGGAGTGATCAATAGTATCCCTAATCATGGCTATTCTGAGTCAATTGGTTGCCACTTATTTTACCACGGTCTTAATACCCAATGCAGAGAGTTGCTAGATTCATCAGCAGGAGGATCGACAAATACTTTAAATATTAAAGCATGCTTTGAATTAATGGCTACTAGGTCAAAGAATGATTCTTTATATAATCATGTTTTGGCACTAAGCCAGAAAAGGGAATACTACGTATAAATCCTGATCTTATGCCCGAAGTGCGTAAAACCATGAAATAAAAAGGTATACCTTCAGAGCTTGTCAAGGCAAACAAAGTAGATTTTTTACAAGTTTTAACTGAAGAGGATGAAACTAGAAAAGTTTTTCGAGAATTAAAACATCGACAAACAAAGTCTTATAATAACTTGTATAAGCAATTTCAAAGACATAAAAAGTGGTTGGCCGAACTTAGAACATTATGGGGAGATTGGCCAAAAAATAAAATTATTTAACAAGTACCTTAGTATGATTGAAACCCAATGTGAACAAATAGCATCTGGTTATCAATTTTTTCTTCGTGATGATATAAATATCCCTGTTTCTACTAATGTTGTTACAAGAAGAGGTGCAGTTGTTAAAGGAACATTAGGACCACCAGAATATGAAGCTAAGAAAGATCGAGATGAAAAATCCTTACTTAAAGGAAGTCAGTAAGATGATACATTGGTGGATCCTCAAGATGAGACTGCTCAAGATACACAAGATCAAACCTTGGATGATAAGAACAACGCACGGGATGACAGTTATAATTCTGATGTAGAAACTGTCGATCTAGGAGAAGAAAAAGACACAAGCAAAGAAGATGAAGTTTTTGCAATAGAGAAAAAGAAAAATGATAAGAAACAGCAAAATAAAGCAACTAAAGAGCCTGATCCTCCACAAAAGTTAAAATACAAAGGTAAGAAACTTCCATTTCCAGATCACAAAAAAGAAAGAAATAGATCCAGTAATCTATGATTCTTTTGCAAAGGCGCTTCATTCTCTTCGTCTAGAAATTCCATTTGCGCATGCAATAAAAGTGCCTGCCTATTCTAATTTTCTTCGTGATATTCTTAGTAGAAAGAAAGAAATAACTGAAATCGTTGCCATGGTGACTAGTTAACCTACTAATGGGAGACTATTGCCTAAGTCAGGAGATCCTGGTATACCAACTATTTCATGTTCAATAGGCAAAACTGATATTCATAATGCTTTATGTGATTTAGGTGCATGAGTTAGTGGAATGCCGTACTCCCTCTATAAAAAGCTAGTATTAGGGGAATACTCCCCCACTTCTACCACTTTACAAATGGCTAAAAAATCCACTAAACAACCTGTTGGTATGATTGAGGATGTTCTACTTAGAATAAATGAGCATGTTATTCCCACTGACTTTATTATTCTTGAAATGCCGGAAGATGAAAGATTATCTATAGTACTTGGAAGACCTTTTCTTAGCACTACAGGATCATCGGTTGATTGTGCTGCAAGGAAAATAATCTTCAATGTGTATGATGCTAAAATAATCCGGTATTTTCCAAAGAAACTAGAAGCAGGAGAAAGGTATGTTCCACCGGTAAAACGAGTTCATGTGGTAAGTGCCTTTGATAAAGGGCAACCAAAGGTAAGAAATCGAGAATAGAGAAGGGGTTGAAATATTCAACCATTCTCAATAAAATGCTCAATGGGAGTCAACCCATCATATCAATAAAATAAAATAAAATTAGATAATAAAGTTGTTCATCGCATTCCTACAACTTTTTCACAGACATTTTTGCGGAAGCGCGCCCGTAAAGATGCAGCTATAAAAAATTAGCAGAAATACCGACTAAACAAGCATAGATTTGGAGTAGAAAATAAAGTTTGAGTTTTATCTATAGAAACTAGCTCAAAATTAATGTCCAAATAAAAAATGCATCTCTAAAAATTTGGGCAAAAAAGCATGCTACAGAAGGTCTAACGACCAACTATACAGCTGAAATAAAAATTCTGACAGTATAGTTGCGGCCGTATAGTTATCGACCAAATTCACAAAAGTTGGGGTTTGGATACAGAAAGGTTGACTACCAACTATATGGTGGGACCATCTGGTCCGGCCGTATAGTTGTGATCGTATAGTTGTGATCTGGCAAGGGGAAACCCTAACCCTTGCCTCTACCACAAATATACGACGGGATCTACCTGACCCGGCCGTATAGTTCCCGCCGTATAGTTTGGCCCAACCACTTAAACGGGTCGGGGCAGGTCAAGCTTCTTCCTCCCCTCATTATTTATCTAAACCTCTCTCTCCAAAACTCTCAAAACCTCTCAAGAACTTTCAATTCTTCATAGATTCCGTTCGTTTGAGTGGGGCAATCATTAGATCTGTATGTTTCTCTCCCTATCCATGCTTTATTTTCATAATTCCATGGTTGAAATATTCTCATTGAATTAGTGGATGAACTCAAGCTTGATTGATTTTCTCTTTTAATTTTTCATGTTAGGATTGAATTCCTCCATGTAGAATCGTTCATATATCATGTACAAACTATATGCCTAAGGGTTTATGTTGAAATTTCTGTGTATCAAGATGAACAAGATTGGTATCCTTTTTCACAATAGCAAGCACCAATGTGGTGAGGGCTCGGGGCTACGGGCTAAGCTCGACAACAAGTATGCCATGGTTTTATCAAGGAAGGTGCTGCCCACATGATGGCCCCATAATGGCTTCCTCAACTTAGCAAAGTTAAAGGGGAACTTCAACTACCAGTGTGCAAATGCAGGGCTCGCCGGCCTCGCCAACTCCAGCCACCATACTTACAAAGGGCTCATCCATGAGTTCCACGCCTCCTTCTATGACGGCTATAGGGAGAAAGGTAATGCATGCATGATAAATTTCACCGTTAACCAATGGCCATATCAAATTACCTATTAACAATTTTGCGATGCTTATGGATTCCCTCAAGAAGGAGAACCAACTATTACAAACATGTATATGTTTCGAGTGCAAATGCTTAGGAGGTATTTTCTGTTAATGGTGGTAGGGACTTCTACCAAAAGATGTCCACCATTCAGAACCCAACCATCTATTACTTTTCTATGTTTCTTGCTAACACCTCATTAGGAAGAGGATATACCGGCTCGCTGGCCAATGTAGACATGGCCATGATCACCAAGGTGCTCTTCCCTAATGCGCCGCAGAGTTCCGCTCCTACAGTTCTATTTCTCTAGCACCTCCACCACCAGAGAAACAGAAAGAAATGTGATATTCGTATCGGTGAAATGGTAATCCACCTAATCCAAGCCCTTGAAATTTCAATTCCTATTGCTCAACATGTTGATGGCTCCATACTTATGGATGTTAGATATATAACAGCTTGTGATTCCTTAGTGTGTACCGAGCTAAGAGGAGGCTCCGAGCCTATCAATTTGGATATCTTAATGATGTGTAGGAGGGTCAGATGCCTCTACCTTGCCTACAAGCCTTCGAGTTTCAGGGAAGGAACAATTGGATCCTCGCCAATGATCAAGGGACTGAAATCATGGCGGAGCTCTATCCTGACTCCGAAGAAGGAGGGCAGCAGGAGGAGCAGGAGCAGGAGCAGCAGCAGGAGTACAACCCTGCTTGGGAGGGACAACAGCAGCACCAGGAGGACAACCTTGGGACCAATGGCCCAATCATCCACAGTAGCAACAGGGGTTCAATAATGTCCCCTATCGAGATTTTCTGCAGCTCAACCAGCGCGTTGGGGAGATCGACCAGATTCTTCATGGAGTTAGTGATGATGTGAGTGCTTTAACTCACACATTTGGTAAATTCATGACCTACTTCCCCGACTACTACCAGCAGCACCACCAGCCGCCAAACGACAACAACAACTGAGCACCGCAACATCCTAAGTTTGGGGGAGGTTTTGAAAACCTCCAACCTTGCATTTTTATTTTTGTCTCTTCTTTATTTGTTTTCTTTTCCAAGAATAGCATGTTTACTTTCATTTTTCATTATTAAAAACCCAAACCACAAAAAACATTAGTGTAAATTGCAATTGAAATTTGTTTTCTTTGTTTTTCTCGGAGATTTCTCAATTTTAGGTGACTTGGCAATAGGGAAATATAGAGAGGATTCGACTCAAGTACGAGAACAAAACAAGCAAGAGGATATATCACATTCCTTTCATCACCTCTCTTGCATTTTTAAATTGATCCTATAATTATTTACTCGCTTGCACTTGAGTAACTCCCCACCTAGCTTGTTATCCTATAAATTATATTCCCTTGCTAGTGTCCACTTTTAGCTTTGAAACATTGAGAAATGAACTTAGTTAAAATACTTACGACATTTTTACAACAAGAAAATGCATCCTAGAAATGAATTGAGTCCATGTTTAGCCCAAAAGATTTGATTTTAGAAACTACTTAACCCCATTGAGCTTAATGTAAATAGACTTGATAGCACCCTTGAATGAAATTGTATGATAAAATGGATCCTTCAAAGTAGTAGAGATTATGCCACTACTTTTTCTAATAATTACAGTGGGATATTGCTTTACGCGTGTCACTACTAATATTGTCGTACTCCATGGGGAACTATTGACTCCGCTGGCCAACGAATGATCTAAATATGGGAAACCACTTGATTTCGACTATGAGTTATGTAAAAGTCTGTAGCTACAAAGCTATGACATGTAAAAAATTTAGTCTCCTCGTGGTTTCACGTTTCAAGTGAAGTTGTAGTACTCCTCTGGCCCACTATTGCTCAACAGCTATCTATTGGCATGGTAGCGAGTGTGCAACACAACCCCAATTAACATGTTAAAAACAATGGCATGATTTCTCTATGAAAGGGTTGAAGTTTTTGAAAAACAAGGGAAGGAAAAGGTGATTTGAGAGCCTTGAAATTTTGACGTGGGAATAGATGAGTTATTCTTAAATTAAATGTTCCTGGTGCAAACTTGAGTACTCTTAACTTATTAAAGGAACAAGAGCAAAAAGTTTTCATCTCTCAATAAGAGAGAGACCAAAAAGATTTGTTTTTGTTTCCTAGCTAAACTTCCGATGCTCGCTCGTGCATATGATTTATTTGCTATAAAGATACACGTGGTTAGGAAGTGAACTCAGTGAAATCTTGTGAATATTTGTATGATACTGTTTAAGATTGCAGGAATTGTGAAGGAAAGAATAAGACACCAATTCAAGCTTGTGAGTTCTTTTATTTCAGTTTAAAATCTTCGCTATCCTTTCTTATTTCCTTGTCACTCGAGGACGAGCAACATCTAAGCTTGGGGGTTGATAGCGGTGAGATTCTACATATTTTTGATGGTTTCTATCAATGGCTTTTGTTTGGATTTGATGATTTTCTAGATTTACCTAACGCTAATACTTTGGTAGCGAAGAAAACTTGGTTTTTAATGTGTGTTTCAGGTTTTGAATGTCAACAGAGGGATTTAACAGCAAAAACAAAATATTCAGACGAAAACAAGCAAGTCCCTTTTTGGAAGCAATCCAGGGGAATTCACTGCAAGCTCAATGACCAACTATACAGGCCCTCGCCATATAGTTGCCATCTCCTTCGTCTTATTAAAAGGGACAACTTTCATGAAGAGGCCGAGGTCGAAAATAGAACACATGAGCCGCCATACCATCTAGAAGGGAGGAAGAAGGGATCCAGAGAAGAAGGGGAAGACGTTCTTCATCTTGCTCCATGATCTTCGATCTCCTAGCCACCACACCTCCATAGCCACCACTTGTACTTGAGAGAGAGATCACCACGTTGCAAGATTAGGGTTTGAGATTGTTCTTCCCATCTTGAATTGTGTTGGATTTATTTCTATTTCTTATTATGGATCTCCACGGTAATATCAAGAAGAACTCCCTTTATTTAATTATATCGATGATGCTTTCTTCTCTCATGTGTGAGTAAGTTCCCTTGGGCGTGGGAGATGTAGGGGATTGGTGAGATGTGATGTGCCTATATATTTTGCATCAAGTTTGTGGTTAATTTTAATTACTATATTATGTGTGCTTGACTATCAGTGGGATGCTTAATGCATGTTGTCCAATTAAGGGCCCAGATAACATGATGCTTTGTTCTACATAGATAGAATCTTGTTTTCTAATAGACCGACGACCCTCGAGTGACACGGGGATATCAATGGGAAACTAGTTTGACTTGAGGATAACGAGGAACCACCAAGATTATTGCATTAATCCGATCCAAGGAGCTTAATTGCTAAGCAACTTGAAGGATCTTAATCGTCTAGTGACTGACCATGGTTGTGGTAAACAGGCTAGTAGGATTATTGAAGTTGGGATGAAATCTACCAAGAGGAGTTCCGGCTAATTATGGGTTGCTCGCCTACACACATACTTATAACATTATAATTGTTACACTTATCACTCATTCACCCGGCACATTCACTATCACCATGAACTGAAACTCCCCGCGCCTACTTTGTCATCTGCAGAAAACAACAAACAAATAGTTCTTTACTTTTAAGCTTTTTATTTCTGAAATTTACATTTTAGTTTTATTTTAGTACTTTTGTTTAAATCCAAATTATATTCTTATTCTCAACAATTGTAGTCAATTCACTCGAAGACCTGTGACAACTTCGGGTGCGACGGAGACTTCACCAATAAGCACTTACCTTTGGGTTCCTCGTGGGATCGATATCTGAACTTCGAAACTAGATACAAACAATCTGTGCACTTCCAGTCATCAATAAGAAGTACTTATGAGTGATTTAATCCATCAATCTCCCCGAGTCGCCACATATATCGAAGAGGATGACAAAACTTCTTAACTAGATAATATCGATATAATCAAAGAAGTGCATGTCGTTGTTGAACAGAGATCTACATCCTATCAGGAGATGTTATGCAATTATCATAGTTACTGAGTCAAAATTCATTATTTTCGGAAAGTTGATTTAGTACTCTGGCTTGTGCAGAAAAGAAAGCACAAACTTTCCCTGATTTGGGAAGGACATTTTATGACCAACAGAGTACTAAATACTAGGTCATATTATTTAGGTTATACGAGACCAGTCAAGGAAAGGACTGATACTTGAAAGAGAAAGAGATCTGGCAGTAGTATAGATCTGGATGAACCAGTCTAGAATTTACAGATTCCCCAAATTCGAAAAGACTAAAAAGTTATGGCAGAAAGAAGATTTTTTCCTGCAAAACTTTTTTTTGAGGCCGCTTAGCCATGGCGCACCTCATAGTGGTGTGCCACAGCTAAGTGACAGCGGGGTTCAAAATTTGAATCCTGTCGGCCATACCTTCCTACCCCTTCCTACTTCTCCTCCACCTTCCCCTCCCATTCTCCTCCTCCTTCTCTTCCCTTCTCCTCTTTCCTTCTCCTTCCTCTCCTTCTCCTTCTCTTCTCTTCGGATCCTTGCTCCTCTTCTCCTTCCTCTTCTTCTCCTCCTCCTCCTCCCTTCTCCTTCTCCTATCCTCTCTTCTCCTTCTCCTTCTTCTCCCTTCTCTTCCTCTCCTTCTCTTTCTTCTCCCTTCTCCTTATCCTCCCCTTCTCCTCCTCTCTCTTATGGCGCCCTCCTCCGAGTACCTCCAACCGCTACCTCCTCTGAGCACCTCCAGTCCCGCCATCCTCCATGGTCGGTTGTTGCCATGGCCTTCCGCACCTCCTTCGGTTGTAGGCTATGGTGATATGTCAGAAATGTATCTATAATTTTTGATGCTCCTTGCTTGTTTAGTATCTACTTTGCTTTTCTTGTCTACACTTTGAGGTTCTTTTTACATGTTTTATGGTACTAACCTACTAACAAGTTGCAACAGTGCCAGATGCCTGTTTTCTGCTGTTTTTGGTTTCAGAAAAGTTAGTAAAGAAATATTCTCGGAATTGGACGGGACAAACGCCAAAGTCAATTACTTTCCGTGGGGAACAAGGAGTCTAGAGGGGAGACAAGGAAGCGGGCCAGGGCAGCCAGACCCCCAGGCGTGGCCAGGGGTGGGCCCACACCTGGCTAGGGTTTGGACCCCCTGGTCGCCTCCTCAGCCTCCCCCTTCGCCTATAAGAAACCCCCGATGCAGAAACCCTAAGAACCCGATCAAATCTCCACGAAACCGTTTGTAGCCGCCGCCACCATCGTCCCTAGATCAAGGGGATCTGAAGTTCTTCCTGGCACCCTGCCGGGGGGAGATCATCCTGGAGGCCTTCTCTCCGGTATGATGCGTGAGTAGTTCCACCTTGGACTATGGGTCCATGAAGTAGATAGATGGTTGTATCTCCTCCTTTGTGCTTTCATGTATAGATCTTGTGAGCTCCGTTCATGATCAAGATCTAATCTATTTGTAATCATGCATGTTCTGTTTGCAGGGATCCGATGGATATTGAGATTATTATGTTGGTTTGATTAATGGTTTTGTCTTTATGATTCTATCATGTCTGTGTTGTTTGTGATCCTGCATGCTGTCCGTCGTTAGTAGCAATCTTGGCCAAGTAGTTGCTAGTGACTCCAAGAGGGGGTATCTATGCTCGATAGTGGGTTCATGCCTCTAGTTTCCAAGGGAAGTGACAGAAATCTCTTCGGTTGTAGATGTGTTATTGTTACTAGGGAGAAAACAACGGTCTCTTGTTCATGGAACATGTGGACTGTTTACCTTACACACTTTTCTTAAAGTAGTTGTTTGTTGCTTGCAACTTAATACTAGAGGGGGTTCGGATTATAACCTAAAGGTGGACTTCTAGTCATAGATGAAGTTGGATGGGGGTCTATGTATCTTGTTGTATTGCCCAATCGAATCTCATAGGATCTTTCTAACTAGTAATTGCATTGTTATTCCTTGCTCAGTTCCTGTCAATTGCCCTGCTGTAATTTGTTTACCCTTCATGCCATGTAGTTTATCTAAGGAGGGCACCTCTAGTGAACTATGGACCCCGGGGGTCCAATCTAGATTGTATTATCGAGTGATTACAATGCTGGCAAGCTCGACAGCTAGGGAACGAGTCGATGGGGTGTATGATGGAACATGAGTACAAAGAGTACCCTAGGGAGGTTCTAATAGGGGGTTCCTCGCTAGGGTTTACAGATATACAACCGAATCAGTTAAGGACATGGAGGATTTGACCTAATCAGACTAGGCCTAACTACACTTCCGGGCCTCCAACTTCCAGTCGCCAGGCTCCATCTTCAGTATCATTCCAGTCGCCGTCATGCAGGCCCACTCACAAAGGACTTGGTCCACTCAGAAACATCCTACTGGGTATACGCCATCTGGCATATCCCCATTAGTAGTCCCAGAGGCTAGCATTGGTTAGGTGCAGGTGTTCTTTGGCAGTCGGAGTAGGCATGTCCAATTGGACGCCCATTCGAATCGGCGGTGGACTCCCTCAATGAAGGAAGGAATCTCTTATGTGTGTCTTTAATCACAACATTGGCGAATGGAAAGGTACTCTAGTCACCACGTCCCACTGACCAGAAAGGGCGAGTAGGTAGGCGAGTCGAGTGAACAAAGTTGGACCGTCAGCTTTGTCAACATAGCCATTGGGTAATCCAACGGTAACCTTGGCGTAAATACTGCGAGGTAACGGCTCCTCCGAGATTGGCAGGGAGTGCCTCTTTATAAGGAGAGTGAAAGGGGGAGCTGCGAACCTTCTTTGCATTCCTCCACCCCTACGCACCTTCAGTCTTCCATCTTCCCTTGATCCAAAATATCTGGAATGTGCGAGCCTTGTCCTCCCTGATGGCGCCTCTAAGGGATCTGTGGGGAAAATCCAAATGTACCTCGGCCTCCCTTAACTCCTTCCAGAACGCGGGGATCCTCTGCAAGGGAAAGTGACGGATTCCTGCCCCCGAGGAGATGGTACACAAGCCCCGCCCCAGAGAATTCATTTGTTTCCCCATGTCAATATTCTTCCGGCGGTTCTGCGTGTATTACGCGATCAAACCGTCGGATCTACGGACACACAGTATCAAGCAGCTCACAATTTTTGTGGCCTTCCGCGAATGCTACTTGGGGAGCTGCCCCTACTTTCCGCTGTGCCTGGAGTTATTCCATGGCCGCATCAGCCACGAGGGGGGAGGCAGCCCAATCCTGGTGGCAGGCCGCGTCACCTTCTAGCTGAGGACCAAGGCCCCATTCGTGAATCTCCTACTGCCGAAGAAGGCCGCAAGAGAGTGGAAGAAGAACTGGTTCTACATGAGTGAGTCGACACCTGACGGTGAAGTGTCACTCCTGACGTACACCGCCGAAAGGAGCGAGTCGCGCCGGCTGTTAACGACCAACCATGCCGACGACCAGAGGATGGTCATGGACGAGATGATGACCCAGATCTAGATGTTGAAGAAGGAGGTCCTAGAGACCATCAATTTGTACAATTGTTGGCTCAGGCGGCAGCTGGTGCCATTGGCTACCCGAACCCACTTGATGTACCAGTACACTGGTAAAGATGATGCCACGAAGGCGAGTATGGTAGTCTGGGATGCCGACGACTACGTCGCTGCACTGAAGAAGATCACGAAGGCGGAGTACACCGACTCGAGGGCTGGGCTCACTCCGTATACCGCCACCGCGAAGCGCTAGGCCCCCATAGTGAATATATTTCCTAATTTTGATTCTGTATTCACAGTTTTTGTAGTGGAGGTATTTTGTGTTTGTTATGATTGAGCTGTCATTCATTTGTCTCTATTAGTTGTTCCAAGTCCTAGAGAATTGGCTTCCTCCACTCGACGAAGAGAGTCCCAAAGAGCTTGGAGAGGATGAGGAAGGGTCCTCCAATAGTGAGGACGAGGCGGCAGAGGTTGCTGCGCCCGTGCCCGTAGCTCGGAAACCGATGGGCAGAAGCAACGTGAAATCGAGGCGATTCATAGCCTCGAAGAGTGCGACAGTGTTGATGATGACATGCAGTAGAAGATATCATGGCGCATAGCTACGCTGGTGAAGCCTGTGCAGAAGCTGTAGCACCCCAGGTAAAACCACTACTAGAAAAATTGTTGTTGTTTTTATTATGTGCATCATCATAACATCGGCATGCATTGTTTGCCAAAAACTATTTTTCAAAAGCCTATATTTGTTTTCTTAATATTCCCTTCTTTTCAAATTAGAAAACTTCGGTCATCTAGATATCTTATTTTGTCAAAACAAAATAGTTACAAAAATCTTTTAAATAAAACAAAATCTATGATAAAATATTTGCATTTGAAGGAGGCAGCCGTCCAGGCTTAAGTGGCCCAACCGGAGTCCACCTACAACCCAGAAAATCAAACCCTAATCCCCACCTAACCCTATCCTAGCAACCAAACCATACCCACCCTAATCATGTACCAACTCGTCCCTGTGGCACTCACCCCATGCGACACACCACACCACAGACCCAACACGACACACACACGCACCCCACCTGGTGGACACGACAAACACGCATGCACACAACCCGGTCACCCCAGCGATTTCCACTCCTGCTCTCCTGGACCCACTTCCCACCACGTCGCAAGCTCCCGCAACCCCATCGTCCTCGATCGATCTCCCCTACTACCCAGCAACCCCCAGCCTCTCGCTAACCTCCACCGCCGCCGCCTGCTTCCTCGGTTGCCCTCTGCCGGTGCTGTGCGCCTCCACAGGATCCTCCCGCCCGCGCCACACTCGGCCCGCTCGAGCCGCCTCCATCTCTCTCTCCCGCAGTCGCCATGTCGGCCGCTTCTCACGCCGGTCCCCACCTTCCGGGCCCTCGCCGACGGCTGCGTGCCCTAGCACCAGCGCCGCCTTGGGCCTCCTCTTAGTCGGCCCCGTTGAGCCCGCCTCCCGCTCTAGACGCTCATCTCCTCTGGCCGTGGGACCTGCTGTGCGCCCCCGTGTCCACATGGTGCCGCCCGCAGGAACTCCAGGCGCTGCCTTTTCCGTGCCCGACATCGCCCGTGCTCCTTAAAGCCCGCCCCTCTGCAGGCTGTCGTCCCTTGCTGGCACCCTCCTTTGCCAAGGCCGTGTCCTCCCTACCCTGTGTGTTGCCGATGTGCTGTTGTTTGCGCAATAGCCAAGGAAAACACGGCGGTACCTTCTTCAGTTTTGGGATGGGCTCCCGATGATGTATTTTGCGGGTGGATGTCGTGGTGTTGTGCTACATCGGTGTCTATTCAGTTGAAGTGATGTTGGATGCACAGTTCTCGAACAATCCCCTAACAACATCCACTCCTGCGCACATACACAGAGGACTCCAGCGAGGAGCACTAAGAACCTCGACACGAAGACGGAACCCAAACGCGGACGTCAAGTCCTTCTTCCCGGAACACGAAGATGCTGAGACCCCTGGTTGCGGCGACATGGATCCGAAGACCGATCAGACCCGAAGTTCGATATCGCCGAACACAAACCCATAAGATTTTCAGGAAGTCCGAAGCCCCCGCACCCTCGGAATCAAGACCTTCGTTACCCTAATGTGTGACCCCCTTTTCGATACCCTATTTTGATAATATAATACAACTTGTCGCATATTCAATTATTCATGCTTGCATCTCATCATGTGGTTTGGGGGCCTTATGCCGATTCACCTCATAATTAAATATGGAGGCCATATGCGGGCGAATCTAGTCTAATATTGGCTCCATTTAAAATTGGTGTAGCAAACCGGTGCCTCTATTTTGCCTTGTTAAGACAACATTTAAATTGCGGGGTATCCAAACAACATGAACCTAATAATTCATTGTCGAGACCCCTGGTTCCACTTAATATTGCCTAATTGTATCACATCTTTGCCATGTCATACATCATACATGCATCATGACCAATTTTCTGCCGTAGTATTAAATAGTGCATCCGGTGTTTCTTCTAGTGTTTTGCTTCATCACGGATAAGGCCGTTGAGTTCATGCGAGTGTAGACCCGATCTTCGGATGGACCTTCGGCAATGTTTTCTAGGCGAGCATTCTTCCCCATTTTACCTATTTTACATTTCTAGTCTTTACTTCCTCCTATTGGTTTATTGCTACTTGTGTTGCGATGCTATAGATTCCGTGTCCCTTTAAAATTCCCTGCAGCCCCTATATTGCCATGGACACCTCCTATTACCTATTGTTTGTTAGGTAGTCAGCCTTGCGAGTCATAGTTTCTTGCGCAGGTGTTGCTTCACATCGTCGATGTTCCACAGTTGTTGGAGAAATGCCTCATGCTTTATGCTGGAGATGATCATGGCTTTAATTATAGTTTAAGAACTAATATTTAAAGTAGGGAAATAATGCAGAGGAACAGGTGGGTAATAGATGTTATTTGGTTTTTAACCGTCCACTTGTGTCCCGTAGGACCCCGAGTACTTGATACCCGTTCCTTGAATATTCGCATTGTCCACATGTGGGACCATGAATCCCCTTAGCATGAGCTTGAGTCATATCTTATTTCTTGGGGCCACAAAGTAGTTTGGGTCTTTATTACTATCATGTACTTATGCCATGATTATGCCATGTTTTACTGCTTTATCTACTATTGCGCGTGGAGTGCCTCTACTGTTTTGGAACCCCGTGCCATGTTTTCGTGGTATCGACAAGCCCAGTCACACTTTCACGGTATCGACAAACCTCTGGTCCGTCTAGGAGCCGGCGAACTTCATAGCGGGTAACTTGGTGGGGTGGCCCCTGAAATATTATATGAATCTTGCGATTTCTTTGTCGTGATGTCTCGTTGGGTTTTCATTTGGTTTTTCCGAGGTTGATCGTGCGTGTGTTGCTATTTGTGCCCCCTGCAGGGTAAAAACTTTCTGAAAGCCGTGTCCATGGTTATGGACGACTTGGAGCACAGTATATCGATCATAGACAACTATAACTAAAGTAGTGCTATAAATTTGACTATATAATGACTAGTAATCAGCTTCACTACAACGAAATGGCTAAATAAAAGTACCAACAACTGCTGGTTTTGGAATGCCTCATGCCATATGTATTTGGCTAGTAAGTATTGCAACTACAATAGAATGGTTAACTAAAACTGCCCACACTTTATAATATCAGGATGACTCATACTATCTATATCTGACTAGTAATTGCCGCAACTATAACAGAATGAATAAAACCGCCAACTGTGTGAGTTCCTCGGTTGACTTTCTTGTTTGGTCTTGAGGGGGAAATACTAGGATTGGTATGTTTGGTGTTAGTACCAGGTTGGATCCGAATAGGTCTTTCATATCTCTCTCTGATAGTCGACAGTTGTTTAGAGTCTCTATAGGTTGTTTATTGCCTGCTACGCTGCCGCTTAAGTCCACCATCACTATGTAGGCGAGGACCGCCGAATTCTAAGACTCGCCGTGTACTGGCCTTAGTACTGACGCTCACTTTTTTTTGCCCTTTGCCGGCACCCCTTTTGTTTAAGCAGGTTTGAGATCGATGTCGTTAGCAGGGTTACTCTTCCGGCTTGGCCTGGGCAGGGTTATGGACGCCATTGGTTATTCTTCAGGGCTCTTAGCTCAATTTGCATCTTATCTGTACTCGGATGTGTACCGTTTTCAAGGTGATTTGGATCTTTGTACTGTATATCTGTATTCTTGACTCATGGAGTCGTTGTTGTATATATTTGTTCTATGGGTTCCATCATGGACTAATGTGTTATGGTATTACTTCGTTTTCCACCCGCACAAAAGTGCATGGTGGACACCTTTTAATCATTTCTATGAGGGTTTGGCGGGAATCGCAAAAACTTGCATAGGGTCGATCTGAGGGTGTTACAGAGTGGTATCAGAACTCAGCAGTTACGATACCCCACTGGTCCAGCCCGTAGGATAACCTAGCTAACAGACGTTGTAGAGTGTCAAAACTATTTTTGAAAATCGGTTGGCAGATCTGATTAGGTCTGGTTTTACTCCTTACCCCTTTTGTATTCTTCTCTTACCTTTGCGCGTTTCGAATCTACCACCTTATTTTTTCTTCGAGTCCAGGAATTCGCATGTTTAGGTTTCTATCGCACCTTCAGGGTTTCGCTTCCATCCTCTTGTAATGCTGCTTCGACATCTGGTCTTCATGCTATCCGAGGAATCATCCTGTGTTGTACCTTTTAGTGGACCGAAAATTCACTAAAATCTTTCTTTGTATCCTCCGGTGTTTTTCAACATGACGACCTCATATCCATCAGATCCAATAAAGACTCTGCATCACTTATTTGCTTCTGAACCTCATTTGTCAAGATCTTCAGTCTGAATTCCGAGAGTTGGTTGCATAGTTTGATGTTCGTGTACAGAGTAATGCTTGGAGTGCGGGATGGAGTCGCGACCATACCACTACTCTTATCATTCGCTTGTGTATCTTGAATGGTGGATCAAGCAATTTTACTCCTCCCACAGAAGTTAGAGGTGGCCTTATTTTTTTTGAGACTGCGACCTTCATCTTTGTTTATACGGAGTGTTCTCTCGATGAACGGGAGCATCGACCCTTGCTGGTGGGTTCGCCGATTTCAAGACGAAAAAAAAATCTTTTGTAGTGGTGTCGCGAGGATCTACAGGAAGTGAGAAGACTTAGATCGTCAGCCTTCTTCCCTGTACCATGAGGCGGATCTCGAGGACGAGATCCATTGTTAGTGGTGTCGAATTATAGCACCCCGGGTAAAACCACTACTAGAAAAATCGCTGTTGTTTTTATTATGTGCATCATCATGCATTGTTTGCCAAAAAATATTTTCAAAAGCCTATATTTGTTTTCTAAATATTCCCTTCTTTTCAAATTAGAAAACTCCGGTCATCCAGATATCATATTTTGTAAAAATAAAAATAGTTACAAAAGCTTTTAAATAAAAAAATTATGATAAAATATTTGCATCCGGGGGAGGAAGCCGGCCAGGCCTAAGTGGCCCAACCGGAGTCCACCTACAACCCAGAAAATCAAACCCTAATCCCCACCTAACCCTATCCTAGCAACCAAACCATCCCCACCCTAATCATGTACCAACTCGTCCCTGTGTCACTCACCCCATGCGACACACCACACCACAGACCCAACATGACTCACACACGCACCCCACCTAGTGGACATGGCAAACACGCACGCACATGACCCGGTCACCCCAGGGATTTCCACCCACGTTGCCTGTCTCCTGGACCCACTTCCCACCACGTCGCAAGCTCCCGCAACCCCATCGTCCTTGATCGATCTCCCATGCTACCCCGCGACCCCCTCCCTCTCGCTAACATCCACCTCCGCCGCCTGCTTCCTTGGACGCCCTCCGCCGGTGCTGCGCACCTCCACAGGATCCTCCCGCCCGCGCCACGCTCGGCCCGCTCAAGCCGCCTCCATCTCTCTATCTCCCTTTAGTTGCCATGTCGGCCGCTTCTCGCGCTGGACCCCACCTTCCGGGCCCTCGCTGCCGGCTGCGTGCCCCAGCACCAGCGCCGCCTTGGGCCTCCTCTTCGTCGGCACCGTCGAGCCCGCCTCCCTCTTTGGACACTGATCTCCTCCGGCCGTGGGACCTGTTGTGCGCCCCCGCGTCCCCATGGCGCTGCCCGCAGGAACTCCGGCGCCACCTCTTTGGTGCCCGACGTCACTCGTGCTCCTTCAAGCTTGCCCCTCTGCAGGCCACCGCCCCTTGCTGGAACCCTCCTTTGCCAAGGTCGTGTCCTCCCTGTCCTGTGTACTGCTGATGTGTGGTTGTTTGTGCAATAGCCAAGGCAAACACGGCGGTACCTTCTTCAGTTTTAGGATGGGCTCCAAATGATGTATTTTGTGGGTGCATGCTGTGGTGTTGTGCTACATGAGTGTGTATTCAGTTGAAGTGATGTTGGATGCACAGTGATCGCACAAACCCCTAACAACATCCACTCCTACTCACATACACAGAGGACTCCATTGAGGAGCACCAAGAACCCGACACGAAGACGGAACCCGAACGCGGACGTCAAGTCCTTCTTCTTGGAACACGAAGATGCCGAGACCCCTGGTTGTGGCGACATGGATCCAAAGACCGATCCGGGTCCAAAGTTCGATATTGCCGATCCCGAACCCATAAGAATTTCACGAAGTCCGAAGCCCCCGCACCCTCGGAAACAAGACCGTCATTACCCTAATGTGTGACCCCCTTTTGATACCCTATTTTGATAATATAATACAACTTGTCACATATTCAATTATTCATGCTTGCATCTCATCATGTGGTTTGGGGGCGTTATGCTGAATCACCTCATAATTAAATATAGAGGCCATATGCGGGCGAATCTAGTCTAATATTGGCCCCATTTAAAATTTGTGTATCAAACTGGTTCCTCTATTTTTCCTTGTTAATACAACATTTAAATTGCGGGGTATCTAAACAACATGAACCTAGTAAATAATTGTCAGGACCCTCGGTTCTGTTTAATATTGCCTAATTGCATCGCATCTTTGCCATGTCATACATCATACATGCATCATGCCCGATTTTCTGCCGTAGTATTAAATAGTGCATCCGGTGTTTCTTCTAGTGTTTTGCTTCTTCGCGAATAAGGCCGTTGAGTTGATGTGAGTGTCGACCCGATCTTCGGATGGACCTTCAGCAATGTTTTCTAGGCGAGCATTCTTCCCCTTTCCCTATTTTACGTTTCTAGTATTTACTTCCTCCTATTGCTTTATTCCTACCTGTGTTGCGATGCTATAGATTATGTGTCCCTTTATAATTCCTTGCAGCCCCTATATTTCCATGGACACCTCCTATTAACTGTTGTTTGGTAGGTACGAGCTTATAGCTAGTTTTGCTTTGTCCCTCTTGACGTCGCTGGTCATCCCAACTCGTATTAGCTATCGAAAGCCGTACTTACTTTCCCGCTTGCCACAAGTAATCGCTAGAAGCACCACGACCAAGCACGATGCGGAAGAGCAACTGGTCTTTTCTCACTCTCCCTATAGTCAAGACGTTGGAGTATTATGACCAGTTTCACTAACATCTGCTTTTGTCTCTCGTCCTGCAAGTCATAGTTGCTTGCACAGGTGTTGCTTTGCACCGTCGATGTTCCATAGTTGTTGGAGAAATGGCTCATGCTTTATATTGGAGATGATCATGGCTTTAATTACAGTTTAACAACTAATATTGAAAGTAGGTAAATAATGCAGAGGCACAGGTGGGCAATAGATGTTATTTGGTTTTTAACCGTCCACTTGTGTCCCGTAGGACCCCGAGTACTTGATACCTGTTCCTTGAATATTCGCACTATCCGCATGTGGGACCATGAATTCCCTTAGCATGAGCTTGAGTCTTATCTTATTTCTTGGGGCCACAAAGTAGTTTCGGGCCTTATTACTATCCTGTACTTATGCCATGATTATGCCATGATTATGCCATGTTTTACTTCTTTATTTACTATTGCGCGTGGAGCGCCTCTAATGTTTTGGAACCCCGTGCCACGTTTTCACGGTATCGACAAGCCTACTGACACTTTAGGGTTCCCAGTCGTTTACAGCCGTCGTCACAAACTTCTGGGTCCGTCTCGGAGCCGGCCAACTTCGTAGCGGGTATCTTGGTGGGGTGGCCCCCTGAAATATTATATGAATCTTGCGATTTATTTGTCGTGATGCCTCGTTGGGTTTTCATTTGGTTTTTTCGAGGTTGATCTTGCGTGTGTTGCTATTTGTGCCCCTGCATGGTAAAACTTTCTGAAAGCCGTGTTCGCGGTTATGGACGACTTGGATCATAGTATCTCGATCATAAAAAACTATAACTAAAGTAATGCTATAAATTTGACTTTATAATGACTAGTAATCAGCTTCACTACAACGGAATGGCTAAATGAAAGTACCAACAACTGCTGGTTTTGGAATACCTCATGCTATATGTATCTGACTAGTAAGTCTTGCAACTACAACAGAATGGTTAACTAAAACTGCCCAATGTTTATAATATCAGGATGACTCATGCTATCTATATCTGACTAGTAATTACCGCAACTATAACAGAATGAATAAAACTGCCAACTGTGTGAGTTCCTCGATTGACTTTCTCGTTTGGTCTCGAGGGGGAATACCAGGATGGGTATGTTTGTTGTTAGTACCAGGTTGGATCCGAATAGGTCTTTCTTATCTCTCTCTCTGATAGTCGACAGTTGTTTCGAGTCTCTATAGGTTGTTTAGTGCCTGCTTCGCTGCCGCTTAATTCCACCATCCATATGTAGGCGAGGACCGCCGAATTCTAAGACTCGCCATGTACTATCCTCAATACTGACGCTATCTTTTTATTTTACCCTTTACCGACACCCCTTTTGTTTAAGCAGGTTTGAGATCGACGTCGTTAGCAGGGTTACCCTTCCGTCTTGGCCTTTGCAGGGTTATGGACACCATTGGTTATTCTTCAGGGCTCTTATCTCAATTTGCATCTTATCCGTACTCAGATGTGTACCATTTTCAAGGTGATTTGGATCTTTGTACTGTATATCTATATTCTTGACTCATGGAGTCGTTGTTGTATATATTTGTTCTGTGGGTTCCATCATGGACTATAATGTGTAATGGTATTACTTCATTTTCCACTCGCACTAAAGTGCCTGGTGGACACCTTTGAATCGTTTCTATGAGGGTTTGGAGGGAATCGCTAAAACTTTCAGAGGGTCGATTTTAGGGTGTTACAGAAGCTGAAGTCACCCGCGAACAAGGTAACGTCGAACGCGGTGTCGCCTCCCAGGTCGGTGGAGGTTTTTGAATCAGACGAGGAGACTGGCGATGTAGAGGGTAGGGTCTCGACCAAGATCTCGGAAGATCCAGCTCCGATGAAGGGATCAGGGGCCATGGTAGAGGTCGCGGTTCCACTCGCGGTGATTCTGCCGACATTCTCGACGGCTCCGGGGCCAGGGGCTGCCATGGCCACAGGGTTGAACTCCTCGCCACCGAAGGGGGCGCTTGTGCCTCCTGGGCCGGAGGTTCCTACTGCTGTGGCTCGACATTGAAGAAGCCCATGGTATCGTGAGCTGCGAGTGTGTTTGAGAAGGGGCTCACTCATAGGTTGGGCCCGGAGTTGGAGAAGCCTACCCATATCAGCACTGGTTTGCGGATTCTCCCTGTCGCCAAGTAAGTCTGTACTGCACGGCCCATAGTAATTTTCTGTGCTTTTAGCGGATCGCTGATCGTGTCATTTTTGCAGGACCGGTGCCAAGAAAATTGGTCATACTTTAGTGCCTAAGGTTCCGCCAGTCGCCGCCGAGGGGTGAGTCGACCCTTCCAACAAAAGGAAGGGTGACACAATTGAGGCGCCAATCAAAAGCACAAAGAAGAAGGAGGGCGATTCTGCTGCCATGGCCGAAGAGGAAGCGGGTCAACACGGATCCACCATTCCTTCAAAGGGGAGGCGGTTAGAGCTCGGAGCTGAGCAAACCGACCGCACCAGTGGAGGCACTGGTGGCTACGGCTAGTGCTCCAGCAGTGATAGCCGCAATGTTCCCTCGCTTTGTGGCGAGAGCCTTCGCCGTGGTTACTAGAACTCATTCGCCTCAAATTCCTGAGTTTATTGATGGTGACGCCGGGCAGTGACGTGGGCATACGTCGTTTGTGTTACCATCGGCGGACACCAACGAGCTTCACGGTATGCTAGGCGCTGCCATCCAGGTATGTCCAGTCCCCGAGGATCTAGTCGCTTAATTTTAGCGGCTAGATGCTTAAATCTTTGGTCGTCCAGTCCCCGAGTATCTAGTCGCTGAATTTCAGAAGTTAGATGCTTAAAGATTTGGTCGTATAGTCCCCGAGTGTCTAGTCGCTTAATTTCAGCGTCTAGATGCTTAGAACTTTGGTCGTCCTTCATCACATTTAGTTTTTTGTCTTTAGGGTCTGCAGCAGGAGTCGGCCATCGACAAGACGCGAAGGAGCACGTAGAACGCAACATGCGGATTGCGTAGGAAGCCAATCGGAGATTCCAGACGACTGTGGGTGAGTTGATTTCGTCTCAATGAACTTGTACTCTTGTTGTTGTGTAAAGGTTTCACCGCAATGTTCTTTCTATTAGAGGATCACTCCACCTCGATCGCCAAGGCCCGTGAGGGCTATGTTCCAACCACCGAGCGGGAGACTACGAAGGCAGCATTGTCCACATCGGAGGAGCAAATCTTCTTGTTGACAAAGGAGATAGAGGTTGTGAAAGCTTCAATGATATCTTCTGAGGAAAGGTCCAAGGCTGTGATCGTCGCGGTGGAGGACGAGCGGAAGGTCTCTGACTCGCTCATCGCTGGTTTGCAAGAACAACTGTCATCCTTGGAGAAATTTGTCACAGAGCCCTGTCGTGAGATTTTTGGTGAGTGTCCCTTCTTCATTCTTTATTTTGGTATTGGCGGACGAGTCCCCGAGCGGGTGAGTTCCCGAACGGGCGAGTCCCCGAGTGAGTGAGTCCCCGAGCGGGAGATCCATTGGTACGCTTCCTTATGGAGTTAATTTTCTGGTGTTGCTGATGCGATATGTCAAGGAGGTCCGGAGGTGTAGACATTCTATGCTAGGAAGTGTGTGATGGTGGTGGTGGATGCGGCTACCATCTCGACGACATGCGTCCATGCTGTCCTCCAAGGGATTTCTCCCACCGAGGTGATCCCTGGGGGGCTGACGGAGGTGTGGCGCTATCTTGAGGAAGCGCCGGTCGTGGTAGTGGATGGCACAATCGGCCTTTCACCGCGGAGCCACTACTGCGCTGAGTCTTGGACTCGCGCACTTCCCCGACGACTTCGACCTTGACAATGTCACCAGCGGGTACCCCTCGGCAGCTGGCTCGGTGGAGATCGTGGAGGTGTTGAAGTTCAATGCCAAGGCCACTCTTCGTGGAGTGAGTGTTGGCGATGGGGGATCTGTTTCTGTACTAGGAGACTGTATTGGCGCCGAATGACCCCGAGCCGAAATACCGCGACCTGAAGTCGGAGCAACCTTTTCGGTCATCACTTGCGAAGAAGTTGATGACGTACCCGATGAACCCTTAGCAGCCTTTTGTCCAGGTCAGGGGTGGTGGCGGAGCCTCTGCTTCGAAGCCTGCAGAGTAAAGGATTGCCCTGAGGCATGTTGTTAGTTGTAGCGACTGGTCGCTTTTGTATATGCTTCAATGATGAACAATGTATTTTGTTGTTGAAGAAAAAGGAAATGTAAATCGACTTGCATTGCTTTGTGATTTCTGTTTGTTTGTGTCTTTGGTTGTGCGAGTCCCCGACCGTGTCCGCCCTTTAATGGTTTTACCTCGCATGTGTGTAGGTTTGTTTGTGTTAGTCTGTTAGTTTAGTCCGGGTCGACTCGTCGTGGCTCATAGAGCCAGTCGCTTGGTGACCCCAACGGTTGATCTATACTTGGCTATTTTCCCAGACGCGAACAGGGTCGGTTAGGCGAGTCCCTAAGCATGGTAGTTAGCTATTCTAGTCGCATGCTCGAGGTAGGTGAGGACATGGTGCGTTTTTTGTAACGCGTCTATCCTCCTGGCTCGGAAAGCCAGCCGCGTGGCGATTCCTGGGCTTACTCTCGTACTTGGTGTAGGGGTTCGTAGCATGTAAAACAAAAAAATTCTACCGCATGAACACACACAAGCCAAGATCTATCTACTAGATTGTAGCACCGAGCCGATAGAGTACTCACCTTTGAAGATTCCAAAGCGGTTAACGAGAGCAGATTCTTGTGGGTGATGTAGTCGTTCACTTGTCGATCTCAAGATTGCTTAGACGATCCTTCCGGTGCCGCATTCCGGCAGCGCTCCCGCAGTCGGTCACACATTCGGTACTCGATGAAGACCTTCCTCTCCCTTGTTCTAGCAGGCAGTGGAGGTTGTAGCTCTCTCCTCGTATTTCCGGTAGCACGACGGCATGGTGTCGGAGTTTAGAGGGGAGATCCCACAGGGCTTCGCCTAATCCGGAGTGAGTAGGTTGGAGTAGAGGGGTTCCTCGGAGACTAGGGTTTAGAGGTCTAGGGAGGAGGTGGTGGCCGGCGGTGGCTAGGGCGACGGCGGAGGCGGCTCTAGGGCGGCGGCGGTGGCTTGGCGGTAGCGGCTTAGGAGGGCTAGGGTTTGCTTGTGGTGATTGTGGGGCAGCCCCCTCCCTTCTATTTATGAGAGGGAGGGGCGGCTAGGGGAGGGGAGGTCGAATACTCCCCCAACTCCCTCTCCTCCTTGGCCGGCGTTAGAGGGAGAGGAGGTTTCCTCTCCTTCCTCCACCAGGAAACATTGTCCCAGTTTGACTTTTCAAACTTGCCTTTTGACTTTCAATTTTGGAGTTTGATTTCTCTCTTTGAAATTCCCAGCCTAGTGACCTAGGACATAATGCAACCATTCCACTTTAACATGACACATTCATGTACCCTTCCCCCTCCGGTTCGGTGAACCTTCTAGACCCTTCTAGATCATTCTAGTGAAAACACCGGAACCATTCCCGAACTTCGGAATTGGAATTTCCTTATATGAATCTTATTCTCCGGACCTTCCCGGATCTCCTCGTGATATCCCGGATCCAATCTGAGACTCCGAACAACATTAGGTCTCTTTACTCACATTCCATATCTACTAAACAACATCAAATCCTTAAGTGTGTCTCCCTACGGTTCGTGAATTATGCAGACATGACCGAGACTCTTCTCCGATCAATAACCAATAGAGGAATCTAGAAATTCATATGGCTCCCACATATTTCTACGATTACTTTGTGATCGAATGAACCATTTACATACGATACCAATTTCCCTTTGTCTCGCGATACTTTACTTATCCGAGGTCTGATCATTGGTATCTCTACATACTTAGTTCAACCTCATTACCGATAAGTACTCTTTACTCGTTCCTGTGATATGTGATCCCTTGTGAGCTAGTCACATGCTTGCAATATAATTGGATGACATTCCACCGAGAGGGCCCAGAGTATATCTATCCATCAAATGGATGGACAAATCCCATTCTTGATCCATGAGCCTCAACCACATACTTTCTGAACACTCAATGACACCTTTATAACCACCCAGTTACGAAGTGCTATTTGATGTCATTAAATCATCCATCCGGTGATGGTTATTAACATGATCTCATGGTCAAAGGATTTAGGTTACTATGTATCTGAAAGCTTATAGCAATTGAACTATTGAAATGACTTGATCTTTATGCTACGCTTATCTATAGGAGTATGTCCATCATATCATTCTCCTAATGATATGGTCTTGTTTTTAATAACATCTCAATGTTCATGATCAGGAAACCATGATCATCTATCAACCAAAAAACTAGTATTACAAAGAGGCTTTACTAGGGACTCTAACAAGTTTACAAATCACACAAGTATTAATGTTTCCAGTTAATAAAATTATAGCATGAATGTAAACATTTATCATAAACACAAACATATAATAATAACTACTTTTATTATTGCCTCTCGGGCATATCTCCAATAGTCTTGCACTTGCACTAGAGTCACCCAATATAGATTACATGGTAATATACCGGACACCCATGGCAGTTTGGTGTGTTTTGCCCTCAAGAGAGGTTTATTCAACGGATCCGCCTCATTCAGATATGTGTGTACTTTGCAAATCTTTATGTCACCATCATGGACATGCTCTCGAATAGCGTGAAAACGTAGCTTGATATGCTTCAGCTTCTTGTGTGACCTTGGCTCTTGCGCATTAGCTATGGATCCCATGTTATCACAGTAGATAGACATTGGGTCCCGCGCACTGGGAACCACAACGATCTTCGTAATGAACTCCTTCATCCATATCGCCTCTTGTGAAGCCTCCAAAGTAGCTATGTATTATGATTCAGTTGAAGATCTCGCCACAACGCTTTGCTTTGCAATCCTCCATCTCACTATTGCACCATTCAAAGTAAATACGTATCTAGATTGAGATTTAGAATCATCTGGATCGGTGTTCCAACTAGCATTGGTGTAACCATTAGCAATGAGTTGTTCATCACCTCCATAAGAAAGAACCATATCCTTAGTTCTTCTCAAGTACTTAAGGATATTTTTTACTGTTGTCCAATGATCCACCCTAGGATCACTTTGATATCTTCTAGTCAAACTAATAGCATATGCAATGTCGGGTCTAGTACATAGCATGGCATACATGATAGATCCTATGGCTGAGGCATAGGGAGTCTTACTCATACTCTCTCTATCTTCTGCCATAGTGGACTTCGAGTTTTACTCAAGGTCGTATTGTGCAACATGGGCAAGAACCCTTTCTTGCTATCTTACATTCCAAACCTCTTTAGAACTTTGTCCAAATATGTACTCTGTGAAAGCAATATTAGGCATCTCGATCTATCTCTATAAATTTTTATACCTAATATGGAAGCACCTTTGCCAAGATCCTTCATTGAAAAACTATTATTCAAATAATCCTTGACACTTTTAAGAAGCTCTACATCATTACCAATCAATAATATGTCATCCACATACGGTACTAGGAATGCTACAGAGCTCCCACTCACTTTCTTCTAAATATAAGCTTCTCCATATGTTTGTATGAAACCAAAACTTTTGATTACCTTATCAAAACGTTGATTCCAACTTCGGGATTCTTGCTTCAATCCATAAATGGACCATTGAAGTTTGCATACCTTGTCACCATCTTTAGGATCGACAAAACCTTTGGGTTGTACCATATACAACTCTTCATCAATGTCTCCATTGAGGAACGCTGTTTTGACATCCATTTGCCAGATATCATAATCATAATATGCAGCGATTGCTATCAAATTCCTCATAGACTTTATCTTTCCTGTCGGTGAGAAAGGCTCATCGTAGTCAATTCCTTGAATTTGTCGAAACCCTTTTGCGATAAGTCGAGCGTTCTAGACAATTACATTACCATCAGCATATGTTTTCTTCTTGAAAATCCATTTGTTCTCGACAGCCTTCTGGCCATCCGGTAAGTCCACCAAAGTCCGTACTTGGTTTTCATACATGGATCCAATCTCGGATTTCAAGGCTTCTTGCCACTTTATGGCATCTGGGATCATCATCGCTTACTCATATGTCGTAGGGTCGTTGGTGTTATCCACCAGCATGACACTCACAATAGAGTCCTCGTCGACCTACGAGGTTCTGTAGTAACTTCGATCGAAGTTTCATGATCATCATCATTAGCTTCCTCTCTTATTGGTGCAGGCGCCACAGGAACTTCTTCCCATTCTGCTCTACTCTGAAATCTGAGAGAAGGTTCGACAACCTCATCGAGTTCTACTTTCCTTCCAGTCACTTCTTTCGAGAGAAACTCCTTCTCGAGAAAGGATCCATTCTTGGAAACAAATATTTTTCCTTCGGATCTATGATAGAAGGTATACCATTCCTTCGAGTATCCTATGAAGACACATTTTTCCGCTTTGGGTTCAAGCTTGTCGGCCTGTAACTTCTTTACATAAGCTTCACAACTCCAAACTTTAAGGAACGACAACTTAGGTTTCTTGCTAAACCACAATTCATATGGTGTCGTTTCAATGGATTTAGATGCTGCCCTATTTAAAGTGAATGCGGTTGTTTCTAATGCATAACCCCAAAATGATAACGGTAAATCTGTAAGTGAAGTCATAGAACAAACCATATCTAAGAGAGTTCGATTATGATGTTTGGACACACCATTACGTTGTGGTGTTCCTGGCGGTGTCAATTGTGAAAGTATTCCTCATTTCTTCAAATGCTCGCCAAACTCGTAACTTAGATATTCACCTCCACGATATGATCGTAGAAGTTTAATCCTCTTGTTATGTTGATTCTCTACTTCACTTTGAAATTCCTTAAACTTCTCCAAAGTTTCGGACTTATGTTTCATGAAATAGATATACCCATATCTATTCAAGTCAATTGTGAAGGTAAGAACATAACGATAACCACCGAACGATGCTACACTCATCGGGCCACACACATCGGTATGTATGATTTCCAACAAGTCTGTAGCTCGCTCCATCATACCAGAAAATGGAGTCTTAGTCATTTTTCCCGTCAGACATGCTTCGCATCTTTCAAGTGATTCGAAATCAAGTGATTCAAGAAGTCCATCGGAATGGATTTTCTTCATACACTTCACTCCAATGTGACCAAGACGATAGTGCCACATGTATGTAGAATTATCTTTCAATTTCAAACGTTTAGCTTCTATTTTATGAACATGTGTATCACTACAATCGAGATTCGACAAAAATAGACCATCTATCAAAGGTGCATGACCATAAAAGATATTACTCATATAAATCGAACAACCATTATTCTCGCACTTAAACAAGTAACTGTCTCGCAATAAACAAGATTCTGATATAATGTTCATGCTCAACGCAGGCACCAAATAACAATTATTTAGGAATACAACTAATCCCGTTGGTAGATAAAGAGGTAGCATGCCGACCGTGATCACATCAACCTTTGATCCATTGCCAACGTGCATCGTCACCTCGTTCTTTGCTAGTTTTCGTCTATTCTGCAGCACCTATTTCGAGTTACAAATATGAGCAACCAAACCAGTATCAAATACCTAGGCACTACTATGACTACTAGTAAGATACACATCAATAAAATGTATATCGGATATACCTTTCTTCTTGATGTTGTTGTTCTTCATATCCGCTAAGTACTTGGGGAAATTCCGCTTCCAGTGACCTTCTCCCTTGCAGTAAAAGCACTCAGTATCAGGCTTAGGCCCAGCCTTGGTCTTCTTCGCCAGTGCGGTAGATTTATTACCGCCCTTCTTGAAGTTCCCCTTTTTCTTAGACTTGTCTTGCTTCTTGAAATTGGTGGTCCTATTGACCATCAACACTTGGTGCTCTTTCTTGATCTCCACTTCTGCAGACTTCAACATAGAGAAGAGTTATGGCAACATCTTATCCATGCGCTACATCTTTAGTTCATCACAAAGTTCTTGTAACTTGGTGGTAGTGATTGGTGGACACGGTGAATCCCCAAAGCATTAGGAATTATTATTCCCAAGCTCTGGAGCTTACTGGCATGCCCAGACATCTTAAGCACATGCTCACTGACGGAGCTGCCCTCCTCCATCTTGCAGTTAAAGAACTTCTCAGAAGCTTCATAACTCTCAACTGCCGCGTGAGCCTCAAATATCATTTTTAGTTCACAGAAAATATCATGTGGGTCTAAGTTCTCAAACCTCTTTTGAATCTCCAATTCAAAACCATACAAGATAGCACACTGAACTATGGAGTACTAATTATTTCAAGTATGGAAAACATTTTTCCCATCATCGTTAGCATCTTCTGTAGGTGGGTCACCCAGCGGTGCATCCAAAACATAGTTCAACTGACTATACTTGAGGACAATCCTCAAATTGCATAACTAATCCGTGAAGTTGCTTCCATTGTTTTTCAACTTTTCTTTCTCTAGAAACACATTAAAATTGATGGTAGGGGCCACCATTGATCTACAACATATTTGCAATAGTTTAGACTAATTTTATGAAAAATTGAGTTCTAATTAATAGTTAAATTAATCTAGGTGAACTCCCAGTCAAAACAATATCCCTCACATTGTTTTAGTGATCACACGAACCAAATCCACTACATAAAGTCTGATCATCAAGAGACATAATGTAGTTTCAAAGGCGAACAATCAACACGTTCATTATATCTACTATATGACTCATGCTTTACCTTTCGGTGATCCGTGTTCCGAGACCATGTATGTACATGATAGGATTGTCAAGATTAACCTTAATTTCTGCATGACGAAATCTGGCTTGTTCCCGTTGTATACACACGCAGAATCTAACACACCCGATCATCACGTGGTGCTTCAAAACAACGAGTCTTGGTAACAGTGCTAACTAAGGATGAACACTTTACTTGATAATTTTGTGAGAGGGATCATCTTATAATGCTACCGTCGCGATCTAAGCAATACAAGATGCATAAAAGGATTAACATCACATGCAATTCAAATATGTGATATGATATGGCATTTCTTCTTGTACTTCTGATCTCCATCTTCAAGCACGACCATGATCTCCATCATCACCGGCGTGGCGTCAAGGTCAATGGCACCGCTCCATGGTTGTCGTCCACTAGTGTCAACTATTTCAACTACTTTAAATAATAGACACGCAGGTCTTAATGAAATTAAAATACAACCATAAGGCTCCTTCGGTTGCCGACTTACAATAAGGATCATTGGATACGTCATATATAATCACAATGATGGCCATATCACATCACAGCACACCCCTGCAAAAAAAATTTAGACGCCTCTAATTTTCTTTGCATATTTTACGTGGTTTGGGGCTTTCAATAAGTACCATTCTAACTTACGAATAAGAACCACAACGCTGATGCATGAACTATCAAGTGCCCGTTATAAATTGAATCTTTAGTATGATAGGAGAGATAGACACCCGCAAGGCCACTTATGTAATACAAGTTACATGTCGAGCGTGGAGAAAGTCTCATGAATGATGTCATGTAAGGTTAGCCCAGGCCGCTTCATCCAACCATCCTGCAAGATGCAAAGTACACAAGAAGAAATTGATAATAAATGCACCACCGCCCATAATGACCATTGTGTTCTACTTGTGCAACAGATCTACATATAGACACGGCTCTGATATCACTATAGGGGTTTGTAGCATGTAAAACAAAATATTTCTACCGCATGAACACACACAAGCCAAGATCTATCTACTAGATTGTAGCAATGAGTCGATAATAGTACTCACCCTTGAAGATTCCAAAGTGGTTAACGAGAGTAGATTCTCGTGGGTGACGTAGTCGTTCACTTGATGATCTCAAGATCGCCTAGACGATCCTTCCGGCGCCACGTTCCAGTAGCACTCCCACATTTGGTCACAAGTTCGGTACTCAATGAAGACCTTCCTCTCCATTGTTCCAGTAGGCAGTAGAGGTTGTATATCTCTCCTCGCGATTCCGGCAGCACGATGGCGTGGTGTCGGAGTTTACAGGGCAGATCCGGTAGGGTTTCTCCTAAGCCGAAGCAACTAGGTTGGAGTAGAGGGGTTCCTCAGTGACTAGGGTTTAGAGGTCGAGGGAGGAGTTGGTGGCCGGTGGCGGCTAGGGTGACGGCGGCGGCGCTAGGGCGGCGGCGTCTTGGGGGGCTAGGGTTTGCTTGTGGTGCTTGTGGGGCAGGCCCCTCCCCTCTATTTATGCGAGGGAGGGGTGGCTAGGGGAGGGGAGGTCAAATCCTCCCCCAACTCCCACTCCTCCTTGGCCGGCGGTGGAGGGAGTGGAGGTTTCCTCTCCTCCCTCCACCAGGAAACTTTGTCCCAGTTTGAGTTTTCAAACTTGCCTTTTGATATTCAATTTTGGAGTTTGATTTCTCTCTTTAAAATGCCTAGCCTAGTGACCTAGGACATGATGCAACCATTCCACTTTAACATGAAACATTCATGTACCCTTCCCCTTCCAATTCAGTGAACCTTCTAGACCCTTCTAGATCATTCCGGTGAAAACACCAGAACCATTCCCAAACTCCGGAATTGGACTTTCCTTATATGAATCTTATTCTCCAGACCATTCTGGATCTCCTCGTGATATCTTGGATCCAATATGAGACTCCAAACAACATTCAGTCTCTTTACTCACATTCCATATCTACTAAACAACATCGAATCCTTAAGTGTGTCTCCCTATGGTTCCTGAATTATGTAGACATGACCAAGACTCTTCTCCGATCAATAACCAATAGAGGAATCTGGAAATTCATATGGCTCCCACATATTTCTACGATTACTTCGTGATCGAATGAATCATTTACATACGATACCAATTTCCCTTTGTCTCGTGATACTTTACATATTCGAGGTCTAATCGTCGGTATCTCTGCATACCTAGTTCAACCTAGTTACCAATAAGTACTCTTTACTTGTTCCTATAATATGCGATCCCTTGTGAGCCAGTCACATTCTTGCAAGCTAATTTGATGACATTCCACCGAGAGGGCCCAGAGTATATCTATCTTTCATATGGATGGACAAATCCTATTCTTGATCCATGTGCCTCAACATATACTTTCCGAACACTCAATGCCACCTTTATAACCACCCAGTTATGAAGTGGTGTTTGGGGTTATCAAAGCATCCATCCGGTGATGGTGATTAACATGATCTCATGGTCGAAGGATTTAGGTTACTATGTATCTGAAATATTATATTAATTGAACTATTGAAATGACTTGATTTTCATGCTACGCCTATCTATAGGAGTATGTCCATCATACCATTCTCCTAATGATATGATCTTGTTGTTAATAACATATCAATGTTCATGATGAGGAAACCATGATCATATATCAACCAACAAGCTAGTATTACAAAGAGGATTTACTAGGGACTCTAACAAGTTTACAAATCACACAAGTATTAATGTTTCCGGTTAATACAATTAAAGCATGAATGTATTCAATTATCATAAACATAAAGATATAATGATAACTACTTTTATTATTACCTCTAGGGCATATCTCCAACACTTGGTGTGTTCCCGAGACGTGTGGGGTTTGTTTTGGGAAAGTCCTCGCGCGTGGTATTTACCCGTTCGAGTCGTTATGCGCGAGGATGTGGAGGACAGGTCGCTGTGAGAAGCGTGTTCGGTTGTCTTGGCCCGGCAGGCCAGTCGAGCGGGCCGACTCTGATTGTGGCTCTAGGGGTGGCATTTTCCTGGACAACGCAAGGCCCAAATATTTTCGGTGCCCTTGTTCCGCACTACTTAGCCGTGCTAGTTGCTTAACCAAAGGTTGACTTCCGTGGGTAGCATATCGCTAAGTGTACGAGTGTGATTGGCACAAGAGGGTGGCGAGTAGGCACAATTTGTGTGATTCAAATGTATTACATAGAAGTTGACTAGAAGTTTTAGTTCTCTGTATAGAACTTTCGGAGGAGGTTTACATTCCATGGCCACCCGACATCGAGCTGGCCATTGCCTCGTACATTGATGAGGTAGTAGGCATCATTCCCGAGGACTCGCCCTATGGCAAATGGTCCCCCCCCCCATGGGGGAGAGAGCTTGTGCATGCCCTTCTTGTCCCGGATGAGTCGCAGGACCAGGTCGCCTTCCTGGAAGGTGCGAGTCCGGACTCGGTGAATATGATAGCGGCCGAGTCCCTGTTGGTAGATGGCGATGGCGGTGCGAGAGCGAGATAGGTCACGTGCTTCGTCGAGCTGGTCGATCCCGTTTTGGCGGGCAAACTCGTTGTTGGCCTCCGCATAGTTGACGACCTGAGGCGAGTCATGTTCCAGGTCGGTTTGCATGACAGCCTCGGTGCCATACACCATGAAGAAGGGTGTAAACCCTGTTGATCGGTTGACGAACGTGCGAATGCCCCATAGCACGGAGGGGAGCTCTTTGGCCCAGCATCCAGGGGTTCGCTCGAGGGGAACCTGTAGTCGTGGCTTGAGGCCATGGAGAATGCTTTGGTTGGCGCGCTCTGCTTGGCCGTTTGACTCCGGATGTGCGACTGAAGCAAGGTCGAGTCGTATGTCGTGCTCCTCGCAGAAATCAACCATGGCGCCTTTTGCGAAGTTTGTTCCATTGTCCGTGATGATGATGTGCAGGTACCCGTACCGGTAGATGAGCTCGCAGAGGAACTTGGTGGTGGTCCTGCCGTCATATTTCTTGATTGGCTTGGCCTCGACCCATTTGGTGAACTTGTCGACTGCGACCAGGAGGTGGGCTTAGCCAGACGAGGACCTTTTGAACCGGCCCACCATGTCGATGCCCCATACGGCGAATGGCCAGGTGATGGGGATTGTCTTGAGGGCCAAACCAGGGATGTGCGTTTGGTTGGCGTATTTCTGGCGCCCGACGCAGCGTTGGACGATGTCGGTGGCGTGGGCGTGTGTGGTGAGCCAATAGAAGCCATGTCGCATGGTTTTGGCGACTAGCGACCGGGCGCCGGCATGATGGCCGCAGTCACCGGCGTGGATGTCTTGGAGGATCTTACGTCCTTCCCCTGGTTGTACGCAGCGCTGGAACACGCCGTTCACGCTGCGCTTGTGGAGTTCGCTGTTGATGATGACGAAGGATTTTCAGCGTCGCACTATCATTTGCGCCTCTGTATCGTCCGAAGGTACGATCATATTCTCGAGGTAGGCAAGATATGGCACGATCTAGTCGCTAGGCTCCGACGTCATGGCGACCAGGGCGGGCTCAGGTTGCAGTGGTATCCCAACGTCGATATCCTTCAGTGGGGAGACCGAAGGCTTGTGGATGATGTCTAGGAAAACGCCCGCGGGCGGTGTTTTCCGAGCCCATACGATGCGGGAGAGTGCGTCGGCCTCCTCATCTTTGCACTTGTCTATCCAATCGACGGAGTAGCCGGCAAAGTGCCCCCCTAGCTGGTCCACCGCTTGGCGATATGCTACCATGGTGGGAGAGATGGCGTCGCATGTACTAGCGAATTGTGCGGCGACAAGTTCGGAGTCGTCGTAGCACCATAAGCGATTGACGTTTATCTCCTTGTCGGCCCTCATGCCGTGAAGGAGGGCCTCATATTCGGCCATATTGTTGGTGCAAGGCGTGAAGTCGAGGTGTAGCACGTAGAAGATCTTGTCGCCTTTGGGGGAGGTGAGTACGATCCCAGCCCCTGCACCGTCTGAGTTCTTGGATCTGTCGAAGTAGAGCAACTAGAAATGGAGAAAGGGAAGCTTCTCCGGCTGCTGCGCTTCTTCCCAGTCAACGAGGAAATCAGCCAAGGCTTGCGCTTTGTGTGGCTCGTATTTGATGTTGTGGACGCCAATTTTGACAGCCCACTTGCGATTCACCTAGTCACATCACTATTGCGGATGTCCAGAAGTGGCACGGAGGAGATGACTGTGATGGAGTGCTCCTAGAAGTAATGTGGGAGCTGTCGCTGGGCTCTAAAGACCGCGTATACCAGTTTCTGGTATTGCGGGTAGCGCTGCCGTGGCGCCACCTTGCCAATCAGGTATGCCTTCCGACCGGGGATGATGTCGTGTAAGGTGGTAAGGGTCTATTCGACCATCGACTAGGGGAGCTGCAGTCTTCTGAACGTACCAGGTAGAGGATGTTGATGGAGCTCCCGCCGTCCATCAGTGTCTTGAGGGGCAGTAGTCAGCCACTTTGGGCTTGACGACCAGGGCGACTCACCCAGGGTACTCGATTCGCGGCGCGTGGTCCGGGCGGCTCCAAGTGATGCTCTACTTGGACCAGTTGAGGAAGCAGGGTATGTTGACTTGAGTCACTGCATTCACGGCAACTGTACGAGCGAGCACCTTCTGCTTGTGCTTGGTGTCGAGCCTGGTGAATGTGAGCAACGAGCCGAGAGTGTTGCCGAACCCACCGGTGTTGCCATTGTCCCTTGGCGGGTCGTTGTTGGGGCCTTCCCTTGCTCGCCTTGCCTTCTCGATCGCCTTTAGGGAGTGGCAGTCGGCGGTGGTGTGAGCGGCGGGTTTCCCCTCCCTGTTGTGGTAGACACAGGGATGGTTAAGCAGGGCGGCCGGGTAGAATTTCGACCTCGTCGCGTTATTGTCGCGGTAGTTTCCGCTGCCACGGTAGTTCCCTCCATCATGACAGAAGTTCTTCGTGTTGCGCGGCCCATAGCTGGTGTTGGCGATGAAGTCGACTCGCCCGTCACAGCAGCATTTGCCGGTGAGGCGAGTGTTGTAGTAGCGCATATTGCGTTGCCTCCCGTTTTTGTTGCCGCTTGCGCAGCGTCTCCTCCTGACTCGTCGTTAGAGTCTTGGTTGGGGTCCTCCTCCTGTAACGCTTGGAAATCTCGAGGAGGTCGGGGATGTTGTTGAGCATCCGATAGACCCTCTTGATCTTGGTGACAAGAGGCTTGTACTAGCACGCGTTCTTGAAGCAGTGGATCGCTGTGTCCGGGTGGATGCCGGAAGCATTGATCCACAGGTCCTACCACCGTTGTACCTAGTGGCGGGTCGACTCGCGCTGTCCTTGGATGCAGCGCTCCAGGTCTTCGATGGTGGTGGCACGGGTGTAAGAGCCTTCGAAGTGGCTGAGGATGGCCTCGCGCATGTCCTCCCATGAGTTGATGCTATCTGCAGGGAGGGTGTTGATCCATTTTCGGGTCTCTCCCTCCATCATCAGGGGGAGGTAGCGAGCGACGAGCAGGTCGGTGTGGCCGGCAATTCCCATCTCCATGAGTTATGTATCTAGCCACACCGCTAGGTCATACGTTGGGTCATACTTCTCAATCTCCTTTGGCGCCTTGAAGTTAGCAGGGTACTTTTCGCCTCGGATCATTGGTCTGAAGAACTGGGAGCCGACTCGACTAAGGAAACCCCTTGACTCGGGGTCGCCGCGGTTGGTGAGGGTGTGCCTAAAGTCGTTGGGCTGGCGTGCCCGCCAGGCTTGATTGTTGAGGATGTGCGTTTGTGCATCGATCGGCTGACCGTTAGCAGCGACCGTGTTATTTGCCGGTCGCGGCTCCTTGCTTGAGAGTGCAGCCCGTGGTTGGAGCTACAGGGGCTCGGGTGGTGGGCATTTGAGGGTGTTGGCGAAAGCGGCCGCCCTCCTTCTGGACTATCAGAATTACATCTGTCCCCGTGTGTCGACTCCCGTGGCTTGCTGCTTGACAGCCCTGGCGAGTAGGGCCTGGGCGTACATGATCTGCAGTGCACCCTCACTCGTGATGTTAAGGTTGGCGACTGCGGCTTGCCCCGCGAGGACATTGTCCATCGGGGTGAAGTACAGTGGTAGCCCGTTTTAGTCATGGGCTTGTGGAGAGATGATGACCCTCGGCTGGTCGGGAGGAGGTGTGCGACCAAGGGTGGCAGGGGAGCCCCAGTCGATGATGATCCAGGTGGTGGGCGACTGCTGCCTCTTGGTAGTGCATTCTCGCAGATCTCACGATCGGATGCGCGGTCCGGGTCATTGTCGTCATTGAAGTTCAGGATGCGGCCCAGAATGTTGGGGTTCAAGTGGCTCCTGATGCAGTGCTGATGGTAGAGCGACAGTTTCTGCATCGTTTCTTGCTCGAGGTGCAATTTCTCGCGCCCGTCTTGCTCCTTGCGTGCTGCCTCCTCCAGTCATAGGCGGGCTTCCTCGACCTCCGTCGTTGTCACGGTCGGCAAGATCGGCATGGAGGAAGGGTCTGGCGGGGCGCTCGTGCTGCCCGCCATGTAGATCATGTTCAAGTGACTGGATCTGGCGCGGAAGTCGTCAGGGGACCCTGACCTGGAGTCGGAGTCGAAGATCCCAAGGATGGAGGAGTTCTCGAAATCCTCGGTGTTGGAGACTCGCGTGATGGAGTCCTCATGCGATGCGGTGGTGATGGATCCGGCGGCCGAGGCAAGGGTCGCCAAATCGGTGTCGTCGTGGAGGTATGAGTTGTCCGCGGCCGCGTCGGTCCTGGCTGTGTTGCTGGTGGCCGAGTCGTACTCGGCGGTGAGGTGGGAGATGGTGCGGATCTGGCCTTCCGAGAGTAGGTCGTAGCGTGGAGGCGACCCGCCGATGATCGATGTCCCCGCTGGGTCGATGGCATCTGTGAAGAAGACAAACAAGTTGATGGTGCCGACTGGCATCACCGTGTTGTGTGTGATCGGGCGCGACGCCGGAATGTAGCTGCTGGACAGGATCTGAAGGATCTTGCCACAACGATCATATGTCCGGTGGCGATCAACCGGTTGATTGGAGAATAGGTGAAAGGGCATGTATGCCCCCATGTGTGGTTTTGGTAATTAATGACAATCTCTATGGACTAATGTGTAAAGTGAGTTTCACTTGTAGGTTTGTCCATTGGCGTCACTTGGGCCATGTGTTGGTCTCAAGGTTGGGAGTTGAAGAAATGTCCAAGGGCTTTGTGCCATTGGAATCATGAAGAAAGAAGGAGCTTGAAGATTGATCAAGACAAGTGCAAATATTTGCATCAAGAGGGATCAATCTCATGAAGGGATGAAGAAGGGCAAGCTCAAGATGCGCCATCTCTAGAAGATCTCATGCTTGAAGCTTGCCATCCTCATGATCATGGGGTCATGAAGACAAGTTCAAAGAAGAGGTTTCCCCATGGAGTATGGGGAGCAATTTGAAAGTCTTCATCTTCATCAAGCAAGAGCAAACAAGAACGGTGTTCCCACTATAGAAGAACAAGACGATCTACATCAAGTTCAAGTGGGATGCTCAAGGCAAAGGTATGTTCTTGATAGGGATTCTCTTTGCCGGTCTCGTGTTGTTAGTTGGGAGACCGGGTTTAGGATAGATAGCCGTACTATCAAGAGGGGCTCTCAAGTGGGTGTCGTGATTGCATCGTTTGAAGAGAGATCAAACCTTTGCATTCATAGCATCGTATTTCTTGGTTGTTATTTGGTTCTTGTCCATGAGAGGATATAGAGCTTGTGGTCATCATCATAACAAGCTCTAGTTCATCGTCCAAGGATTTCCCTTGCATTTCTTATTGCGGTTTTTTGATCTTGCGAGTTTTCCGTCTCCACATCTTGGGGGATACTTCACATATATATACTTGATATTTTATCCCTTGGTGGTATCCAATATTTAAATTTTTTTGGGTTCTACTTGGTTTTATTTTTCCAACAAAATTGGTTTCATCCCAATCAGAGTTTCCAAGATCAACTTCTTGTGTTTTGGGTTTTGGAGGTTTTACCGGTTCATCGCTTCTAGAGAGGTCATACTTTTCTCAATTTGGTTTTATCCTTCCATGATTCTTACATCTTTTTGAGGGAAAAGTGAAAAGGAGATCTAGATCTACAATCCCCCCAAGTCAAATCCCTTCTTTGTGAAGGAATCATTGGGATCTAGATCTTGGAGAGTTTTGTGTTCTCCTCTTGTGTTCTTCCTCCCTTATTCCCCAATAACTTTTGTAGATTTGTTGGAATTTGGGAGAGAAGGACTTGCCCTTGCATTTGGTGCATAGGTTTGAGTTCTCCTCAGAGATTCAGTGAGTTTAAGCTTGTGGGCTTGTTTCTCTTGGGTTCTTGGAACCATAGACAGTTGTGTGGTTGGGTTGTTGACCTTTTGTGGTCTTGTTGACCTTTTGTGGTCTTGTAGCCTTTTGTCGCTTTGTTGGCCTTTTGTGGTGTTGTAGCCTTTTGTGGCTTTGTTGTTGGGAGCCTCCAATTGAGTTGTGGAGATAGCCCCAATATTGTACGGGTTCGGTGACCGCCCTCAAGAGTCCCATAGTGGAGCGAGTGCCCGCCTTTTGTGGTGCGCACTCGGGAGAATAGGGTGAGACTTTTGTGGCGTCGGTGAGTTGCGTGCTTCCGCATCTGGGGTGAGGCCTTGTGTGGCGTTTGGTGAGCATCGAGCCACCACACCTCGAGGTGGTCCATTTGTGGCGTTCGGAGAGCATTGCGCCATCGCACCTCTCCAACGGAGACGTAGCTTCTTTGGAAGTGAACTTTGGGAAACAAATCTTCGTCTCCGCGTCCATCAGTTATCTCTCAACCGAGCCCTTTACTTATGCACTTTACTTTGTGATAGCCATGGTGCTTGAAGTATTTATATCTTGCTATCACCTTGTTGCTTGTATTGCTTAGCATAGGTTGTTGGTGCACTTAGGTGAACTTAGTGGCTAGGTTTTGTGCTCAATAAATTAAACGTTAGTTTTATTCCGCATTTACTTGAGCCTAAACCGTAATAATTTTAAAATCCTGTTCACCCCCGCCCCCTCCTGGCGACGTCCATTGCACTTTCAATTGGTATCAGAGCGAGGTCTCTCGCTTTTAGGCTTCACCGCCTCGAGAGTAAAGATGTCTCCTAGGGGTTTAGTGCACTCTCACACATTTACATTTGATGGCACAAATTATGATGTTTGGCGTATTCGCATGCTTAGTCATTTCCAAGTCATTGACCCAAATATTGAGCGGATTCTAGATATGGGCTCGTATCCTCCTAAGGATCCACAAAATCTATCTTTGGAGGAGGCGACAAACTCTTATCTCGAAGCTCAAGCATCTAAGTTGCTTGTTAATGTTGTGAGCTTTGTAGTTCTTTCCTTAATCATGCCTTTCCGGAACGCTCATGATATATGGACCAAGATTCAAGCAAAATATGATGTGTCCAAGCTTGATGAGGATGATTGTGTTCCCTCCACCTCTGGCCGCGATGAGTTCTCATCTTCTTCCACTAAACCAACATGTGACTTGTCACAAGGTAATGATATGGTGAGTGGTGATAGAACTTGTAATGTAGATAGTGAGATTTACATTCATGATCCTTTGTCTCTATCTCATTGCAATGTTGTATCTTTGGGCGTGAACACTTGTAGGACCATATGTGATTTACATCCTAGTGTTGATTGATCTTGCATATCATGTAGAAATGGATTGAATATATATCACGATGATATGCTTGCTTTGCCTTGTTGCCATGATAAATGTGCTTCCATTTCCTATAGTACTTGTGTTGCTAACCATGTAGAGGAGATTGAAGAATGTGTGGGCCAATGCAAGGTTGCCATTAGAGCTTCATGTGTTCCCTCGTCATCATCTTATTCTAATGTTAACTTGTGCCTCATGGCTAAGGGTTCAAATGTAACCTCTCCTTTGGATTCCAATATATCTCATGATGATATGAATGTTGACCATGTAGAAGTAGATGATGATGTTGCTTCTTTAAAAGAGAAGGGGGCTAGTCCTTCGTGCTCTTCATCCTAATAAAAATGCTTGCTCTACTTTCATCGAAATCTTGACTTGTGCTATTGAAAGTAGGCAACTAATATATGAGCATGAGGACACAATAGATAAAATTAGTAGTCTTGAGCGTGAGTATGCTAATGACATTGCCAACCTAAATGAATCTCTTGAAGAGGAACAAACCACTAAGGAATCTCTTGAGGAGACCTTTGCTCTAGAGCTATCTAGAGTGAAGAAATCTCATGATAGATATCTTGAGGTGGCACATTACCTTCAAATTAAAAATGATGAACTTGAAGTTGCTTATGCTAAACTCCTTAAAGATTTTGAGCACCTCAACAATGGCTCTAGGGTCATCAAGGGTGAGCTCATCAAACTCACCGAGTCACATGAGAAACTTAAAGCTTCTTATTCTAAAGAGCTTTCCAAATTGCCCTAACCTCTTGCATTTAATGATGATGCTTGTGCTACTAACTCTATTTCTTGTGAAGTATCTATCTTGAAGGAGAATGTTGATCTAAAGGCTCAACTTGCTTTGCTAACTAGCAACTATGGGAAATTAGAAGAAAGTCAGGCCAAGCTCTCAAGCTCGCATGAGGATCTTCTAGTCTCCCATGGTAGGCTAAGGTTAGCTCATGAGGCCATTGTTTCAAAGGTAACATCTAGTGGGCCTCATGTGGACATTAGCACTATATCTCCTCCCAATGTTATATTGCCATGTGCTAGTCCTTGTAATTCATCCTCTCACAACCATGTTATATCTTGTGATGAATTGCATTCCTTGCCTTGTCGCTCTAACAATGAAGCTTCCACTTCCTCTAGTATTGTTGTTGATACTAACCATGTAGAGGAAGTCAAAGAGCTCAAGGCTCAAGTCACGCCTTTGAAGAATGACTTGAAAAGGTGTCATGAAGGGAAGACCACACTCGAGAAGATGTTGAGTGTGCGACGAATCCCAAGTGACAAGAGTGGGATTGGATTCAACTCCAACACCAAGAGAAAGCCCACTATCTCGTTGAAGCACAAGGGAAACAAGAAGAAGGGCCAAGGACAAGTGAAGAATCCGGCCAACATTGTGTGCTTCAAGTGCAAGGAAGAAGGGCATCATGTGAGGGATTTCCCATTAAAGAAGAAGCCTCTTAGCGAGAAGCAACGAGGGAAGCAGCCTCAAGCTCCTCCACGAGCTCAAGATGGGCCACTTCCCAAGAAGCCTCAAGCTCTTCTTCATGGTGCAGCTCCTTCCAAGAAGAAAGATGGCAAGAGAAGAACTTGCTACATATGCCGTGAGAAGGGGCACCTTTCTTCCTCATGCACCATGGGTAACTCCTCATCCCATCCTATCTTGATTGATGATGCTTATTCACTTTGTAAGGATGAGTGTGGCAAGGTGTTTGCCAAATTTGTTGGTGCCCAAAGTGGTGTCAAGAAAAGAACCATTTGGGTGGCCAAGCCTATTGTGACTAACTTCTTAGGACCCAACTTGTTGGGGACCAACAAGCTAAAACTTGATCAATAGGTGTTTTTTGAGGGCATTGGTGACTTGGCTACATTATGAAGAATTGAGGGATCTTCACCATTTTCTTGTTATCAAAGTCAATTCATTGGTTATCATGCTTCTATCCCTTATCCAATGTTCCTCCTTCCGGTAACTTGTGCTAAACTCCTTTACATTATAATTACTTGCTCCCTTGTGCATGTGTTGGTTTTGTACCTTCCATGTGTTTGTACATGTTGTGCTTCCCTCTTACTTATATTGGCCTATGTTTTATATTTGTGTATGTTGGTTGGAACACCATGTATTTGCGTTTCTTGGTTTGGATCCTTTATTTTTTCTAGTAGGTATGTTATTTGGCTCTTGTGAGGGATTAATGGACTATTCCGTTTTGGGGGAGTGTCATGCTTGGGCATTCCACAATCCTAAAATGTGTGTACATGAGGAAAACCACTTAGTAGTTTTATTGCATGTTTATCTAGTCTCTATGTGGTATGTCTCTCTGATGATAAACTCAAGTTCTATAACGTCCATTAATACCTCTATTTTGATATTGCCTCTTGTTGATATTTCTTGGTTTATAACATTATGGGGGAGTCATATGCTTTGTGCATATTACAAACTTAGAAAATGTGGACATTTGAGGTAGTGCCACTTAGAATTGATATTGATAATTATCTAGCACCTTTGTGGCACGTTTGCTCATACAAGTTCCAATTTGCTTAAATGTTTTTATTGCTCATATTTTGGATCTTGTTTGTGAGAGTGATTCTTGGTATGTGTTTCCTCATATTTGGATCTATATATCCTCATGGGAACCACTTGCTTCTATTTAATTCAATCACTAGTGATTGTGTGACTATTTGAAGCAATCAAGAATCTCTTTCGAAGCATCAAGCTTAATTCCTATCTTGTTATATGCTTCTTTGTGTGGATATGATCTTGGATATCCTTGCAAACTACCTCGGGAAAATTATCCCTATTACTTCTTGTCCTTGGAAAATTAGTACTTGATATATGGTAGAATTCATTGATCATATTCGTTTTGGCCTTTTCTTATTTGCCTTATCTTTGGCCAATAAAATGTTTGTCTATTTACTCCCAAGCTTTCCTTGCCTCTTGTGGATCTTCTTATTTTATTTGTTTCCCCTTGTGTTTTATTTAGTGTAGGTAGTAGTGATGATCTCATTTGTGGGCATTTTTCATTCAAAGGAAAAATTATATATAATGCTCTACTTATGGGGGAGCTCTCCTATATTATCTAGAACATTGTTTTATGCTTCTTGATTTGATCCATTTTTGCTTGGAAGCTCGATCCTTTTTGTGTTGGTACTTTGTGTGCCATCGTGAAAAGTGTGAAGAGTTTGTTTTAGTTGTTGCTTCCTTGCTCTCGTTGGGAGTTGGTTCTATCTCATTCCTTTTCACTTGTTTTGTTCTTTTAGGATGATATAAATCCTTGAGCCTTGGTATTTTTCTTATCCTTTTTATTTGGCTCTTTATAGTTCATTTGTTGAACTTGTGACCTTTCATGTGTTGATTTGGTTCTTTGATACAATTTGGACACTTTTTCTCAAGGCACACCTTTGTGTGTGTCTTATTGGTTTACTTGGTGTTTTTGTTCAAATTGTATCTCCTTTTGGTTCTTGAAAGTCTATGCATGCATGTTTACTTCTTGTATATATTATGGCATGCTTGCTTTCTTTGATCCAATATATAAGGGAAACTCCACCAGATCCTAAAGGGCTAAGATGTGCATGAAATTCCATTTCATATCAATATGCACATGTTTGTGTGGAGGTTCTCCTATGTATTGTAGTTGCACTAACTACTTTGGACACAATTTGTTTGGGGACCATAGTGTACTTAATTGTGTTTTAGGTACATTGGAGATATATATATTGGGTGCTTGTATCTTGAACAAGGAAGGAGTGGCGTCTACATGTCAATTGCCTACAAGCTAGGATGATCAACGAATTCACATCTTTTTCATCCTACCAATTATATCTCGGTAAAAAGTATCTCTCTCTCATGCATACTTATCTTGTTCCCAACCTTTTGTAGGTTGCTTGTTGGCATGAATTTGTGTACTTGCATATGTTGGATTTCTTGCTTTGGTTTTGAAGAAGTTCTCTCTATTGCAAATGTGTGTATGTTGAGATGAGTACATATAATGGGGACTATACTAAATCATTCTCATGATTCACCTATCCCAAATATGTCAATCTAGCAATTTTGTTGAATATCATTTCCTCAATATCTCTCATGTGCAATAGTGAGTATTTTTTGCAAGTTGATTCCAATCTTGTGATACTTGTTGACTTTCTCCTTATATTCCTTCTATCCCCTTCTAACCTTGGTAATAGTTGTTATATATAGAGTTTGTTGGTGTTTGAAGCTCATCGATGTACAATAAGATATATTTGATACCTTGGGCATGCTTTCAAGCAAAACATCTTATTGGTATATTCTGTGACTTCCTGTTTGCCTTTCAATGTGCTTTCTTGAGTATCTATCTTGTTTGTGCATATTTCTTTGTGGTCATATGTCTTTGTGATATTTTCCACCTAGAAATTTCTACACACAAGAGAAGATCAATATTTGGTTGTTTTTGCATTTCTTGGAAATCACCTCTTACTTCATTTTGATTCTTTGGTGGCTTCCAAATTATTGTATTTTGTGTGCATTGTTAAATGAGTTTGGAGGAGTGAGGATTCCATGGTTGTGCACGCTGTTTCCAAATACAATTACTATAATTGGTGCACAATCTTTGGGGAGCTTCTCTAATTCATTTAATAGTGCACAATTTCCTTCTTTCTCATTTCTTGTGGTTTAAATGCTTATGGGGGAGCAAGGATTCCATATTTGTGCATATTGTATTCAATACAAGTATTCTAAACTTTGCACAAATTTTGGGGAGCTTCTCTATTCTCATTTAAACACTCTTGGTTGTTTCTTCCTTTTGACATCATTTGTTGGTGTTTCAATTGTTTCGTTTGGATCTTTTGATTGCTCGCTTCATTTGTTGAAGCTTATTTCTTTTTCTTTTCTTTTTGATTTCTTTGGGTCCTCAATATAGTTTTACTTCCTCTCAAGTTCTCATCATTTGACTTGTGCATATGCACACCTTTATAGGAATTCTCACTATATTGGTCGTCTACAACTTTTCACCCATTTTGGCAATCGATGCCAACGGGGGAGAAGTTTTGGAGGGTTTACAGGAAGTTGGCCTTTGATTTGAGTGTGTTCTTGAGCATTTGCCTCTCATGCTCTCGCATCTTTGTGGTTGCCTTTCATGTTGTATATATAGAGGAAACTCAACCAACGGTAACGTTTGGCAATCTATGCAATGAAATTCAAGTTCATCACACATGCATAGATTATGGGGGAGTTTGCTCTATATATTGTGGTTGTACCAACATCACATACTTGTGTAGTATTTGATGTTGGGGCAACCTCTTTGGTCGTTAATTGTCATATGTAAACCCTGCTAAGGGATTGTCATCAATTACCAAAATGGGGAAGATTGAAAGAGCATGTATGCCCCATGTGTGGTTTTGGTAATTAATGACAATCTCTATGGACTAATGTGTAAACTAAGTTTCACTTGTAGGTTTGTCCATTGGCGTCGCTTGGGCCATGTGTTGGTCTCAAGGTTGAGAGTTGAATAAATGTCCAAGGGCTTTGTCCCATTGGAATCATGAAGAAAGAAGGAGCTTGAAGGTTGATCAAGACAAGTGCAAAGATTTGCATCAAGATGGATCAACCTCAAGAAGGGATGAAGAAGGGCAAGCTCAAGATGCGCCATCTCTAGAAGATCTCATGCTTGAAGCTTGCGATCCTCATGATCATGGGGTGATGAGGACAAGTTCAAAGAAGAGGTTTCCCCATGGAGTATGGGGAGCAATTTGCAAGTCTTCATCTTCATCAAGCAAGATCAAACAAGAAAGGTGTTCCCACTATAGAAGAACAAGACGGTCTACATCAAGTTCAAGTGGGATGCTCAAGGCAAAGGTATGTTCTTGATAGGGATTCTCTTTGTCGGTCTCGTGTTGTTAGTTGGGAGACCGGGTTTAGGATAGATAGTTGTACTATCAAGAGGGGCTCTCAAGCGGGTGTCTTGATTGCATCGTTCAAAGAGAGATCAAGCCTTTGCATTCATAGCATCATCTTTCTTGGTTTATTTGGTTCTTGTCCATGAGAGGATATAGAGCTTGTGGTCATCATCATAACAATCTCTACTTCATCGTCCAAGGATTTCCCTCGAATTTCTTATTGCGGTTTTTGATCTTGCGAGTTTTCCGGCTCCACATCTTGGGGGATACTTCACATATATATACTTGATATTTTATCCCTTGGTGGTATCCAATATTTAACATTTTGTTGGGTTCTACTTGGTTTTATTTTTCCAACAAAAATGGTTTCATCCCAATTAGAGTTTCCAAGCTCAACTTCTTGTGTTTGGGGTTTTGGAGGTTTTACTGGTTCATCATTTCTAGAGAGGTCATACTTTTATCAATTTGGATTTATCCTTCCATGCTTTACTATGATGTTTCTTTGCATAATCTTGTAAAACTTTTCGTTCTCTTCAAAACGAGCCCAAGTTCATAAAAAACGGAGTTCGGAATCAATAGTTATTGAAGTTTCTGTGCAATGATGTCCTGCATTTTTGCTTGAGCGGAAGTTCCGGCCCAAGTTCCGGTCAGGTTCAGTAACTTGTGTTTCTATTTGCCGGAAGTTCCGGTGGGGCGCGAATCTGACCCAAACGGTCAGTTTTTCCTTGTCCTATTTAAGGGGGCTTCGTCCCCAATGGTCCCCCACCTTTTGAGCTCGTTTTTGCCCACCATTGTTGACCTATTTGAGCTCTCTTACTCCCTCTCCCTCCCAAGATTCTTACTTCTTTTGAGAGAAAAGTGAGAGGAGATCTAGATCTACAATCCGCCCAAGTCAAATCCCTTCTTTGTGAAGGAATCATTGGGATCTAGATCTTGGAGAGTTTTGTGTTCTTCCTCCCTTATTCCCCCCCCAATAACTTTTGTAGCTTTGTTGGAATTTGGGAGAGAAGGACTTGCCCTTGCATTTGGTGGATAGCTTTGAGTTCTCCTCGGAGATTCGGTGAGTTCAAGCTTGTGGGCTTGTTTCTCTTGGGTTCTTGGAACCTTAGACGGTTGTGTGGTTGGGTTGTTGACCTTTTGTGGTCTTGTTGACCTTTTGTGGTCTTGTAGCCTTTTGTGGCTTTGTTGGCCTTTTGTGGCGTTGTAGCCTTTTGTGGCTTTGTTGTTGGGAGCCTCCAATTGAGTTGTGGAGATAGCCCCAATCTTGTACGGGTTCGGTGACCGCCCTCAAGAGTCCCATAGTGGAGTGAGTGCCCGCCTTTTGTGGTGCGCACTCGGGAGAATAGGGTGAGACTTTTGTGGCGTCGGTGAGTTGCGTGCTTACGCATCTGGGGTGAGGCCTTGTGTGGCGTTGGGTGAGCATCGAGCCACCACACCTCGAGGTGAGCCATTTGTGGCGTTCGGAGAGCATTGCGCCATCGCACCTCTCCAATCGAGACGTAGCTTCTTTGGAAGTGAACTTCGGGAAACAAATCTTCGTCTCCGCGTCCATCGGTTATCTCTCAACCAAGCCCTTTACTTATGCACTTTACTTTGTGATAGCCATCGTGCTTGAAGTATTTATATCTTGCTATCACCTTGTTGCTTGTATTGCTTAGCATAGGTTGTTGGTGCACTTAGGTGAACTTAGTGGCTAGGTTTTGTGCTCAATAAATTAAACGTTAGTTTTATTCCGCATGTACTTGAGCCTAAACCGTAATAATTTTAAAAGCCTATTCCCCCCTCCCCCCTCTAGACGACGTCCATTGCACTTTCAATAGGGTTTCGCCGCAGAACTTAGGCCGAACCGTCCATGCCTCACGGTGGGCTCCACTGTCATGGGAATGATCACGACAGTTGCTACCAGGGGTAGAGAGTGATAGGATTTGCGGCAAGAGCGTGCATCCATCTGCGGAATGAGATTGGATTTACCTAGGTTCGGTCCCCGGAGGGTAAAAACCTACTCCTTCTAGATTGTATTACCGAGTGATTACAATGGTGGCGAGCTTGGCGGCTAGGCAGTGAGTCGGGGTGTATGATGGAACGTGAGTACAAAGAGTACCCTAGGGCGGTTTATATAGGGGGTACCACGCTAGGGATTACATATATACAACCGAATCTGTTAAGGACTAGGAGGATTTGACCTAATCCGACTGGGCCTAACTATGCTTCTGGGCCTCGAGCTTCCAGTCGCCAAGCTCCATCTTCAGTCTCATTCCAGTCGTCGTCCTACAGGCCCACTCGCAAAGGACTTGGTCCAGTTGGAAACATCTTACTAGGTATACCCCATCTGGCATATCCCCATCATATGGTGCATAGGCAGTACTTCTGAGTGATTTAATACATCAATCTCCCCGAGTCGCCACATATATCGAAGAGGATACCAAAATTTCTTGATAATATGATCTCGATATAATCAAAGAAGTGAACATCGTTGCTGAACATAGATCTACATCTTATCAGCAGAAGTTATTCAAGTATCATTGTCAGAGAGTCAAAAATCGTTCTTTAAGGAAAGGTGATTTAGTACTCCGGCTTGTGCAGAAAAGAAAGCACAAACTTTGCTCGATTTGGGAAGGACCTTTTATGAGCAGCATAGTACTACATACTGGGTCGTATTATTTAAATGATATGAGACAATTCAAGGAAAGACCTGATACTTGAAAGAGAAAGAGAGCTGGCGGTAGTACAGATCCGATAGAACTAGTCTAGAATTTGCAGATTCCCCAAATTTGAAAAGAGTAAAAAGTTATGGTAGAAAGAAGATTTTTTTCTACAATTTTTTTTGAGGCCACTTAGCCAAGGCGCATCTCATAGTGGTGCGCCATGGCTAAGTGAGGGCGGGATTCGAAATTTGAATCCCGCCGGCCACACCTTCCTACCCCTTCCTACTTCTCCTCCACCTTACCCTCCCATTTTCCTCCTCCTTCTCTTCTCCTCTTCTCCTTCTCCTTCCTCTTAACCTTCCTCTCCTTCTCCTTCTCTTCTCTCCAGACTCCTTGCTCCTCTTCTCCTTCCTCTCCTTCTCCTCCTCCCTTCTCCTCCTCTCCTTCTCCTTCTCCTCCCTTCTCCCTTCTCCTTCTCCTATCCTCTATTCTCCTTCTCCTCCCTTCTCCTTCTCCTCTCCTCTCTTCTCCTTCTTCTCCCTTCTCCTTCTCCTCCCCATCTACCTTCTCTCTTAGATGGCTCCCTCCTCCGAGTACCTCCAACTGATACCTCCTCGGAGCACCTCCGGTCGCGCCATCCTCCGTGGTCGGTTGTGGCCACCTCCCGCACCTCCTTGCGGTTGTAGTCTATGGCCACGACCTCCCACACCTCTGTGGAGACTCCGGCGACAACGAGAGCGAGACGAGGTGACACCGGCGACAAACTCCGGCGACAACGGCGGCGTCATAAGATCCGGATCTAAATCTAGATCCCACTTTTTTTAATTTTGAAAATTCTTGTCGTGGTGTACCGTGAATCCTTAGCCGTGGCGCACTAGATGGTGTGCCACGACTAACTTTTTTTACCCGTGGTGCACCACCTAGTGCGCATCGGCTAATAGTTAGTTGTGACGTTAGTTTAGTGGTGCACTACATGTGCTCCATGAAAGCCCAAGACCGGTGCACCATGAACAGCCTTTTTTCTAGTAGTGTTTGCGGTCTGGGGGCTCTATATGGTAGGGACGTTCAAAATGGCAAAATTTGGATTTACCCTTCTTTTAGTGATGGTACATAAATTCACAGAATGGATTTAGGCCAAACACGCAACAAGGTGCGGTGGGGCTAGAGCCAGAAAGTTCATCAAGGATGTCATCATCAGATTCGGTTATCCACACAGTATTATTAATGACACCAGGAGCAACTTTTCCATGGGATAACTTGCCGAATTCTACGAAGATCAAAAGATCCGACTTGATATTGTAGGGGTTCGTAGCATGCAAAACAAAAAAATTCTATCGCATGAACACACAAAATCCAAGATCTAATCTATGAGATCGATGCAACGAGTTTATAGAGTACTAACCCTTGTAGATCCAAAGCGTTTAACGAGATCGGATTCTCGTGGTTGATGTAGTCAATCACTTTCCGATCTCAAGATCGCGAAGATGATCCTTCCGGCAACGCTTCCTTAGTCGGCCACACACTCCGTACTCGATGAAGACCTTCCTATCCCTTGTTCCAGCAGGCAGCGGATGTTGTAGATCTCCTCGCGATACCAGCAGCACAACGGTGTGGTGGTGGAGGTGGAGGAGTAGATCGTGTAGAGCTTCGCCTAAGCCGAAGCAGGTATGGTGGAGGAGAGAGGGTCTCGGTGGCTAGGGTTTAGGCGCCAAGGTGAGGAGGGTAGCCGGCGGCTTGGGCAAGGCAACGACGGCGGCTAGGAGAGGGCTAGGGTGTCGGTGGCCTTGCGGCAAGAGGCGGCGGCCTAGGGTTTTTGGGGTGGTGGTAAGGCGGCGTCCCACCCCTCCTTTTATGGATGGGAGAGGCGGCAAGGGTGAGGTTGAGTCCTCCCCCAACTACCTTATGGCCAGCGGCCTGGGAGGGAGAGGTTTGCCTCTCCCTTGTGGGTTTCCTTTCCCTCCTCCACTAGGACTTTGACTTTCCAAATTGAGATTTGACTTTTCAAATTAGAGTTTGACTATTCAAACTAGAGTTTGATTCCCACCTCCTAGTCTTGGCCAACTTGACCTAGGGCACCATGCCGCATGCCCCACTAGGGCATGGCGCATCCATGTGCCCCCCTTCGGGGTGGTGGACCTTCTAGAACTTTCTAGAAGCTTCCAGTGAAAACACCAAAAACATTTCTGAACCCCGGAATTGGACTTTCCTTATATAAATCTTATTCTCCTCACCATTCTGGATCTCCTCGTGATGTCCTGGATCCAATCCGATACTCCGAACAACATTCAGTCTCCAACTCATATTCCATATCTATAAACAACATCGAATCCATAAGTGTGTCTCCCTACGGTTCATAAATTATGTAGACATGATCGAGAAACTTCTCCGATCAATAACCAATAGAGGAATTTGGAAATTCATATGGCTCCCACATATTTCTACGATTACTTTGTGATCGAATGAACCATTTACATATGATACCGATTCCCTTTGTTGCGCGATACTTTACTTAACTGAGGTTTGATCGTCGGCATCTTTATACCTAGTTCAACCTCGTTACCGACAAGTAATCTTTACTTGTTCCGTGATATGACATCCCTTGTGATCCAGTCACATGCTTGCAAGCCAATTGGATGACATTCCACTGAGAGGTCCTAGAGTATATCTGTCCATCATATGGATGGACAAATCCCACTCCTGAACCATGTGCCTCCACACATACTTTCATAATACCTAATGCCACCTTTATAACCACCCAGTTACGGAAGTGGTGTTTGATGTCATCAAAGTATCCATACGGTGATGGTTTTTAACATGATCTCATGGTCGAAGGATTAGGTTACTATCTTACGCTACACTTACTATAGGAGTGTGTCCATCATATCATTCTCCTAATGACATGATATTATTATTAATAACATCTAATGTCTATGATCAGGAAACCATGATCATCCATTAAACAACAAGCTAGTTTCAACAAGAGGCTTACTAGGGACTTCTTTTATATTTACAAAACACATAAGCATTAATGTTTCCGATTAATACAATTATACCATGGGATGTAAACATTTATCATAAACACAAAGATATAAGAATATCCAGTTTATTATTGCCTCTTGGGCATATCTCCAACAGTCTCCCACTTGCACTAGAGTCAATAATCTAGATTACATTGTGATGTACCTGACACCCATGGCGTTATAGTGTTGGTCATGTTTTGCCCTAGGGAGAGGTTTAGTCAACGGATCTGCCACATTCAGATCTGTGTGTACTTTTCAAATATTTATGCCACCTTCTTGGACATGCTCATGAATAGCATGAAAATGTAGCTTGGTATTCTTCAGCTTCTTGTGTGACCTTGGATCCTGTGCATTGGCTGTGGCACCCATGTTGTCACAGTAGATGGCCATTGGGTCCAACGCACTAGGAACCACACCAATATCTACAATGAAATCCTTCATCCAAATCACCTCTTGTGAAGCCTCTGAACCAGCTATGTATTCCAATTCAGTTGAAGATCTCGCCACAATGCTTTGCTTAGCACTCCCCCGACTCACTTCTGCACCATTCAAAGTAAATACATATCCAGATTGCGACTTAGATTCATCCGGATCAATGTTCCAACTAGCATCGATGTAAGCGTTTACAACGAGATGTTTGTCACCTCCATAATAAATAACCACATCCTTAGTCCTTCTTAAGTACTTTAGGATATTTTTGACCTCTATCCAGTGATCTACTCCTGGATCACTTTATTTTTTGCTAGTCAAACTAACAGCATATGCAATATCTGGTCTTGTACACAGCATGGCATACATGATAGATCCTATGCCTGAGGCATAGGGAGTCTTACTCATCCTTTCTCTATCTTCTGTCGTAGACGGACTTTGAGTTTTACTCAAGGTCGTATTTGGCAATATGATCAAGAACCCTTTCTTGCTATCTTCCATTCCAAACCTCTTTAGAAATTTTTCCAAATATTTACTTTGTGAAAGCGCTATTAAGCGTCTTGATCTATCTCTATAAATCTTGATGCCTAAAATGTAAGTAGCTTCGCCAATATCCTTCATTGAAAAACTGTTATTCAAATAGTCTTTGACACTTTTAAGAAGTTCTATATCATTCCCAATCAACAATATTTAATCCACATATAGTACTAGGAATACTACAGAGCTCCCACTCACTTTCTTGTAAATACAAGCTTCTCCATAAGTTTGTATAAATCCAAATCTTTTGATCACCTTATCAGAACATTGATTCTAGCTCCTGGATGCTTGCTTCAATCCATAAATGGATCGTTGAAGTTTTAATACCTTGTTAGCATCTTTAGGAACGACAAAACCTTTGGGTTGTACCATATACAACTCTTCATCAATGTCACCATTGAGGAATGCTGTTTTGACATCCATCTGACATATCTCATAATCATAATATGCAGCGATTGCTAACAAAATCCTCACAAAATTTAGCTTTTCTACCGGTAAGAAAGTCTCATCATAATCAACTCCTTGAATTTGTCGGAAACCTTTCGCGACAAGTCGATCTTTATAGACGGTCACATTACCATCAGCATCTATTTTAATCTTGAAAATCCATTTTTTCTCGACAGCCTTCGGGCCATCCGGTAAGTCCACTAAAGTCCACACTTGGTTTTAGTACATGGATTCAATCTCGGATTTCATGGCTATATGCCATTTTTGGAATCTAGGCTCATCATTGCTTCCTCATATGTCGTAGGGACATCGGTGTTGTCCAGCAACATGACATTCATAACAGGATCATACCAATCAGGAGTGGTACGAGTCCTCATCGACCTACGAGGTTTCATAGTAACTTCGTTTGAAGTTTCATGATCTTTATCATTAGCTTCCCCGCTTATTGGTGTAGGCAGCACATGAACATCTTCCGGTGTTGCGCTACTCTCAAATCCGAGAGAAGGTTCGACAACCTCATCGAGTTCTACTTTCCTTCGAGTCACTTCTTTCGAGAGAAATTCCTTCTCCAGAAAGGATCCATTCTTGGCAACAAAAACTTTGCCTTCGGATCTATGATAGAAGGTATACCCAATTTCTTCTTTATGGTATCCTATGATGATGCATTTTCCTCTCTGGGTTCAAGCTTGTCGGGTTGTAACTTCTTTAAATAAGCTTCGCAACCCCAAACTATAAGGAACGACAATTTAGGTTTCTTCCCAAACAACAATTCATATGGTGTCGTTTCAACAAATTTAGATGGTGCCCTATTTAAAGTGAATGCGGTTGTTTCTAATGCATAACCCCAAAATGATAATAGTAAATCTGTAAGAGACATCATAGAACGAACCATATCTAAGAGAGTTCGATTACGACATTCGGACACAGCATTACGTTGTGGTGTTCCCTGCGGTGTCAATTGTGAAAGTATTCCTCATTTGTTCAAATGCTCGCCAAACTCATAATTTAGATACTCACCTTGACAATCATATCGCAGAAATTTAACCTTCTTGTTATGTTGATTCTCTACTTCACTTTGAAATTCCTTAAACTTCTCGAAAGTTTTGGACTTATGTTTCATGAAATAGATATATCCATATCTACTCAAGTCATCCATGAAAGTAAGAACATAACGATAACCACCACACGATGCCACACTCATCGGGCCACACACATCGGTATGTATGATTTCCAATAATTCCATAGCTCGCTCCATTATACCAGAGAATGGAGTCTTGGTCATTTTTCCCATCTGACAAGCTTTGCATGTTTCAAGTGATTCAAAATCAAGTGATTCAAGAAGTCCATCGAAATGGAGTTTCTTCATACGCTGCATTCTGATGTGACCAAGACGACAGTGCCACATATATGTAGAATTATCATTCAATTTCAATTGTTTAGCATCTATATTATGAACATGTGTATCACTACTATCGAGATTCAATAAGAATACACCATCTATCATAGGCGCATGACCATAAAAGATATTACTCATATGAATCGAACAACCATTGTTCTCGGACTTAAACAAGTAACCGTCTCGCCATAAAAGAGATCCAGATATAATGTTCATGCTCAACGTAGGCACCAAATAACAATTATTTAAGTATAAAACTAATCCTGAAGGTAGATGAAGAGGGAGCGTGCCGACAGCGATAACATCATCCTTGGAGCCATTTCCAATGCGCATTGTCACCTTGTATCTCGCTAATCTTCGCTTATTATGCAACACATGTTTCGAGTTACAAATATGAGAAACCGAACCAGTATCAAATACCCAGGCACTACTACGACTACTAGTAATATACACATCAATAAAATGTATATCGAATATACATTTCTTCTTGATGTTGTCGTTCTTCATATCTTTCAGGTAATTGGGGCAATTCCTCTTCCAGTGACCTTCGCCATTGCATTAAAAGCACTCAGTATCAGGCTTAGGACCAGCCTTGGTCTTCTTTGTAGGCACAGTAGCTTTCTTGCCGCCCTTCTTGAAGTTACCCTTATTCTTAACCAGTGACCAGATCTTGAAGTTGGTGGTCTTATTGACCATCAACACTTGGTGCTCTTTCTTGATCTCCACTTCCGCAGACTTCAACATGGATAAGAGTTCAGGAAATGACTTATCCATGCACTTCATGTTGTAGTTCATCACGAAGTTCTTGTAATTAGGTGGTAGTGATTGGAGGACACGATGAATGCCCAACACATTAGGAATAGTTATTCCCAGATCTGCGAGTTTATTCGCATGCCCAGACATCTTAAGCACATGCTCGCTAATGGAGCTTCCCTCTTCCATCTTGCAGTTGAAGAACTTCTCGAAGACTTCATAGCTTTCAACTGTGGCATGAGTCTTAAATATCATTTTGAGCTCATGGACAATATCATAAGGTTCACGGTTCTCAAACCGCTTGTGAGTGAGGAACATTCTTCACCTCATCAATAGCATCAGCTTCAGGCGGGTCACCTAGCGGTGCATCCATCACATAGGTCAACTGACCAACATTGTGGACAATCCTCAAGTTGTGGGACCAGTCCGCAAAGTTGCTTCCATTGTTTTCAACTATTCTTTCTCTAGGAACACATTAAAATTGATGGCAGGGGCCACCATGATCTACGACATATTTACAAGGAATTTAGACTATGTTTATGACAAATTGAGTTCAAATTTAATTCTTAAATTAACTAGGTGAACTCCAACTCGAAACAACATCCCTCACATTGTTTCAGTGATCACACAAACCAAATCCACTACACCAAGTCTGATCATCATGAGATATGATGTAGTTTCAAAGGCGAACAGTCAACATGTTCATCATATCAGTTATATGACTCATGCTTTACCTTTGGTATTTCGTGTTCTGAAAACATGTCTGTACATGCTAGGCTCATCAAGGTTAACCTTAGTATCCGCATGTGGAAATCTATCACACCCGGTCATCACGTCGTGCTTCGAAACAACGAGTCTTACCAACGTTGCCTACTAAGCATGAACACTTTATTACTTGATATTTAGTGAGAGGGATCATCTTTTAATGCTACTGTTGTAATATAAGCAATACAAGATGCATAAAAGGATTAACATCACATGCAATTCATAATATGTGATATGATATGGCCTTTCTTCTTGTGCCTTCGATCTCCATCTCCAAGAACGAACATGATCTCCATCATCACCGGTGTAGCATCAAGGTCATTGGCGCCACTTCATGGTTGTCCTCCGCTAATAGCAACTATTACAACTAATTTGATAAATAGACACGCGGGTCTTAAACAAAATTTAAAGACAACCATAACGCTCATGCTGGTTGCTGGTGGCTGTGAAATATAGCCATCCACGTCCACATTTAAACTAGATATTATTCATATTTTTGATGAAATATCTCTCTAAATCCTGCCACTAATGCCTAATGATCAAAGGGGTATGCAATCATGTCTTTCTATTTTTCCTTGCACGGATAATGACGTTTGATGATGGGAATCACAACACTAAAGTCAAAGATACGAGATTTCCAACAACTCAAAGAAACCAGGAGCCATGAAGTGGAGGCAGAAGCTTTAACGACCAACTATATGGTGGGAATAAAATTTCGGCCGTATAGTTGCTACCGACATCGCCAGGTCAAACAAAACAACTTTTGTGATGGGACCCCGATATAAAGAGGCTTCGGGCGACGAGAAAAACCCTCTTCTTTTCGATCTCAACTCTCCCTGCCACAAGAAGCCACCACACTTGAGGAATAAATCTAGATCTAATCTCCAAACCCTTCTCCATCACCATAGCCATATTCCTCCACTTGTAATAGTAGATCTCATCTCCGATTGGCGACATTGTAAGACTATTATTATCAATCTCATGATTTCCATTACAATGTTTATGATTGTTGATTTCATCTCTATGTGTGAGTAATTCTCCTTGGGCTATGGGCTTTGGCCTAGCCATGTAGATTTTGTGCATGTTAATTATCATAGATGGGATCATGTATTAGTTTGTATAACATGATGATTATTGTAACCTATCTTGCCTCAATCTAAGGAATTGTCATGTATCCTAGACCCCAAGGATTGATCTAGGTATAGGGAGTGTGAGTAATGACTAATCTGCAGGATGGGAACCCCAGTGACAGAAGGGGTAGTACGGCTATATGTGAGGGATTTACTTGGTATTAACAATGACATCACTATGCATATCATTAGTTGTCTTTCTTCTATGGATGAGACTAGTAGGTTATTTCTACAAGCGGTTTTGGAGGCAATAGCAATTATGGATGCACTGCCCACATATAATTATCTTGCTCTAACAATTACATGCATACTTTATTATTATATTTTATTCCCATCAGATGTTTTGCACAACAACTGGTGAAACCTAAAGCCCCATGCCCTCTCTCTCCATCATCGACAACAACTAAAGATCGCAAACTCTTGGTTCAGTAAAACACAAAAGGAATTATAAAACTCCTGAAGGTCCATTAAAGTAACCTTACTATGCTTTCTACTTCCCGAGGATTCGATAACCTAGGTCTACTAAGGAAAAGAGCTATACTACATCCGTAATTCGGATCAAAGGGATCAAGCCTTTTTCTGGTGCCATTGCCAGGGAAGCAATAGCTACCCTGGTGAGGTTAGTAGGAACCTTGCTAGTTTTAATTCTTGTTTTTAATTTTGTTAGTTTGCTTTCAGTCTTTATTTGAAAAACCAAAAAAATAGTTAGTCTTTAAATTCTTGTTTTACTATCATTAGTATTTGTTTAAGAAAATCCAAAAACATAGGAAATATGACTGAAGATAAGCTTGGGGAGTTTGCAACTCCCAACAATGATTATTTGCATAGTCCTATTACACAGCCAACAATTACTGCTAAAGATTATGAAATTAAGCCCCATTATTTAAGTTTGGTTCAACAGAATCAAATTGGAGGCTCTGTTGTTGAGGATGCAGGTATACACTTAAATACTTTCACTAAAATATGTGATATGATGCGCATGAAAGAAGTTGACCCCGATGAGGTCAAGTTGCGCTTATTTGCTTTCTCTCATAGAGGAAGAGCAAAAGAATGGTTGCTATCTTTCCCTAGAAATACTATTGCATCATGGGTGGAATGTAATTCTTTATTTATGACTAAATTCTTTCCACCTGGAAATACTATTCAACTAAGATCTAATATTAGTTGTTTTAGAAAGGAAGAGCGTGAGCCACTAGCGCTTGGATGGGAGAGAATGAAAGAATGCATGAGAAACTGTCCCAGCCATGGGATGGAAGATTGGTTAATTCTCCATTTATTTATAATGCTCTTAACCATGTATCTAAGTCTATGCTTGATACTGCAGCTGGAGGAACATTTATCAGTAACCAAATTACCCGAAGCAAAGTAGCTGCTAGACAATATGCAAGACAACCATGCCCAATGGCATGTGGAAAGATCAAATACAAAGAAGGTGAACTTCGTCACACCTCAAGAAAATGAAGAACTCAATGCTAAGTTGGATGATATCATATTAGCCGTCAAAGGTAAGGAAAACCAGGTAAGAGCTACCCCAGAATCAAATATTGAAAAAATAGACTTCATAGCTCGTAATGATTATAACCCTGCTTGGAAGAAGAATTATAATCCAAATTTTCAGAAACACTATTCTAGTCTTACAGGTAACTCTAATAATAATATGGTATCAAGTAATGGTAGTCTCCAAGAAACTCTTCAGTCTTTCATGGACTCACAAAATGAGCAAAACAATATCCTTGTTAAAATAATGGAGAACCATGATGCTATGCTTGGTAAATTATCTAACCAAGCTGTAAGTTTGAGGAATGATTTGCAGGCCCTCCAGGAAAGAACAAGGATTGTTGAGGCACAACTAGGTAAGATAACTCAGAGTCAAACTCTCATTTTATCTAAATTTGCAGGAAAAGTTGAGCCCAATCCAGTTGAAGACCTCAAGATGATAAGAATCCAAAGGGAGGAGCCTGAAGAACTTGACTATAGCAATGCCCCTTCACCAAATTACACGGTTGAAGATCTTGTGAAAAGGATCAATATCAAGATTCCAGTAAGTGAAGGAAATGAGGAAGCCATGTATCAACACTTCATTAATCACGTAGCAATAAAGTTACGTGATCTTGAGGAAGTGTAACATCCCAGCATTTAGGAACTAACGAAGGGTAGATTTAGGAAATTGAAATGTTGCATGCATTCATCTGTGAAAATGTGGGTAAATTTTTCGCCGAATAAAAAAACTAAAGTGATCAAGGTTACTCTATACATTGAGATTAGATTTAGTCTTAAAGAATGTTTTCTAATGACTTTGATATGATCTTTGTGAAATTATGTGTTTTGGGGAATGAAATTTGAATTTACAACTTGAGTGTTTGAATTATAATTCAAATGATTTTTGAATATTGATTTGATCAAGAGTTAATCAATATAACTCAAACTTTATCTAAACAAAACAATTAAGAATATGAATATTTATTTCATATTTTCATTAAATAAATAAGTTACAAAAATGTAACTTATTGAAATTATCCACAAACTTCCCAATAGCAAATAAATAAAGAATAAGAATATTTCTTTATTGATAATAATATAATCTTTATTACAAAATAATAAAATGAAGATTATGAAATAATAAAATGAAAATTACAAAATAATAAAGAAGATTACATTAACTATTCTATAAAGGAAACCTAAACTAAAATCTTCATCTTCAAATCTGTACCTGCAAAACAAACACTAATAAAAAAATAAAGAAAGTTAGGGTTAGTAATGTTTTACTCTCAGACTTGTTAGTGAAATGCACTGATCAAGATTCATCATTGAGTAATTATATTAAAAAGGGGAAAGTTTCACCAAAATTGAAAGAATGTATCTTTCATATTTTTTAGCCAGAAGTCAAATGATAGCAAAGAGGGGCAAGTTTCACGAGCCAGGTAAAATTAACCAGATAACAGTCAATTCAAAATTCTGAACATATCCACAAGTGCACAGCAAGCACACAGGAAGCACACACACCAGATTGCATGGTGTGTGTTGTCAGCACCTTAGCAACAGCCCAGCAACACAAAACCATCAACATAGCCGTGGGCAAGCACATAACCACATCAATCTTTTGCTTCTACACATCAAGCTTAGTAGCCAGCAGCTAAACCAAGCACAACAGCCAGCAGCCAAATCAATCAAGCCCAAGATCACATCACCAAGATGGTGACATAAGGAGGGGGGAGATCAGGGGGATAGCAAGACCAAGGTCAAGCCATCAGGATTAGGAGATGATGGGCTAGATCAAGGACAAGCCAGGAGCTAAATATACCAGGGGAGCACAAGATCAAGCTACCACAAGATCCACCACTAGCAACCACAACAACCAGTGACAGTGGTGAGTACATAGACCATCATCTGATCTATCTAACTAAGATTAGACAAGAATACATGATCTGTATCATATTCAAACTCTTAGAAAGCACCCAAGTGGGGTGAATCTATCATTGATATTTTAAACTCTAAGAGCAAACAGCAAAATACAAGGATCCAACCAAAACTCAGAACAACATCATTGATTTTGGCTATCAAGCTATATTCCAATTCAATAATAAATATAGTTAAGATTTAATTTCTAGGCACATCCCTAGGATAAGGGGAGCACCTTAGAAGTTAATCTTTTGGATCCATATAAGTGATCAAGCCTAATATCATTTTTTCCAATCTTTGATTCAAGAAACAGTAGCTGGTACCACTACCAGAACTATCCATATAAATCAATTAGATAAAGCCTAACCCTAACACTCAGACCAACATCATTGGTCTTAGGGATTTCAGAAAAGAACATTTCTACTTATCTTTTAAAGCCAAGCTTGTCTTAAGCTTAAACCAACCCAATCAATGGAGTAAAATCAATATTGTGTGCCATACAAAGATGGTGTCACAAGAACAATTCTACATAAATCAGAATAAGCATTCCAGCATCACAGATTCAACCAATCAATCTACCAATCATTTTCCTGTCATTACAGGAATCATAATTAAGACATTCCTATGTAAATATTCACTGTCTAAGATCATTGTGATCTCAAACCACACATGAATTCTCAAGCCAACAGCACTAGGACAGTGATTACATCACACCATACTCATTATCCTTAATCAAGTAAGAACAGGGGTAAGTTATCAAACCCACTGACTATACCAAGCATTGATTTCAGAGCAACTATATCATCTGGATCATATAAAATCTAAGCATAAAATCATCCAATAAGCCACGAGAACCATTATAGTTCATATCAAGCAACAAGCCTCAAGCTAATAATCATTTAGCATGCTTACAGGCCATCCACACATGATCTAATTCATCCAATAGGTTATCAACACCAGGATATAAACCCTAAATGGAACAAATCATCTTAACCCGGACAAGACAGTAACCAGAGAGGTCACTACAACATCTAGCATAGGATGATCGAGCACAGAGAGAGATCCCAAGGGGAAGAGGAAAAGAACTCACCAAAGGTCCTCGCTGAAGACCAGAAGAGGAAGCAGAGGTTGCCGACAACCATGGCGGCACAGGGAGCACCCCCAGCAGGGCGCTGCAACCCATACAGCGCCATGGCGGCGACCATGACCACGCCTAGAGGCGAGGTGAATCACCACGACGCACGACGGCATCGGCAACGCTAAGATCCACGCCAACCCCCAAACACTAGGGTTCGGGACGACATCGATCCATCGCAGGAGAGCCCCATGCTCAAATCCAGTTAGATAGAAAGGATGGGCGTAGTCGAGAACCTCCTACTGCACCACGGCGACAACCAGAACGGCCCACAACGGCGGGAATCGCCGGCGACGATATCAGCGACCACGGGGTCGGGGGCGGAAGAGGAGAGGAGTGAGCTCGAGGGTAAGAGGCAGCGAGGAGGTGGGCCGAGTGCGCCAGAACCCTTCGGGGTGGTTGTTTTAACTAAATCTCATGGGCCACCAGGGCCTAATAAGAACAAGCCAGCCTAGAAACCTTTAAGGCCTGTTTTAATAAATAGGAAAAGACCAAATTACCCCTGAACTTAATTAAATTCTATAAATAAAATAAAAGTCCAAAAATTATAAATAAAATATTTTTGGATTCACAATAATCCACACTATCCAAATAAATTAAGAAATAAAATTTTAGACACATAAATTTTATTAAGAATTTTGTAACTTTTATAAACATTATGGAATTTTACAAAATTATTGAAAGGTGATAAAATTAATTAAAATTCACTTTCATCAGACATTAATATTGTAGTATTTTAGAAAAATACTAAACAATTATTTAATAACAATTTTTGATATTTAAATGATAATTCTTAAAAGAATTATTAAATCAATAAAAGTCAAATAAAATAAAATAATTCAATATATATTATAAATATTAAAAGGTAATATTTACAAATCCTTTATTATTAGAAATAATTTTATGGGGCAAATGCATATCAAATTAAACGATGCTTTACATTACTTGCATAATCATTTTGCTTCTTTAAATATTGTCCTTACCGGGCAATAATGATGTTTTTGTAGACATAGAAGCTTAAGGTCCAGTGCAAGCATCAGACTTCTCTACCTTGCCATCACAAGGCAAGTTCATCACTTGCTCATGTCCTTTGAAGAGTCTTTATCAAAGTATTTGCAAATCGTGTGTTATCATATATGCTATAAAATAAAGAAAATATTATTTTCACAAATAAAGAAATCATAGATATCATCCTAAGTGATGATATAATGGAGCAATAGAACTTAGGGTTCTATTTGCAACAATGATAATCAATTAGGGACTTAATAACCCCTGACATGAGTGATTCTAGCACCGTAAATTACGCGTTAGCCATGAGATTTGGAATGGGACAGAGAAGTCGGTTGTATCTTCTTCCTCTTGCATGAAGCCGGATGTCCAGGTCGTGGATGTTATCCTTGTAGCGTGCATATTAATTAGTAATTCGTAGAGGATATACAGCATATGGGTGGGAACCCTCATCGTCCCACGATAGTTCTGGCATCTAACGGTTTGTACAAACCATTGCCATAATTCATTATGTGCGCATGGTGTACACCAAGGAGGCATGTGAGGTCGCGAAGGGGGCAGTGATTGGCTTGGACTAACTACTGGGCCCCACATCATGGAATTGTGGACGGGAAAGTACGCCCGATTGTGCAACAAGGAGTTGATCTCTCATGGGTAAAGTAACGCACCTCTGCAGAGTGTAAGAACTGTAATTTGTTACTCCCTGTTCCAGGAAGGAGCTACGAACACGGTAGGAAAGGAACTCCATAAAAGTTCTGGTCAACCTGTGAAGGCTGATGGTCATAGATTTTCATAATAAAATCAATCTTTGAAGAAAGATTTACAAAAATTGCATAGTGCCAAGGATTTATAATCCGAGGTGGTAGTTAGAGCATCAAACTTCCCACCTTGCATATAATGAACTTGTTGGGTAACATTGTTACTCATCCTTTCCTTTGATCCCTTGCTTAGAATCTGAGGATCCCAAAGACATGCCAATGTATGCAACTGAATGTCAAGAAGAAGTGTTCTACGAGGAACCTGATCTATCTGGAGGTGTTGAAGGAGTGGATTATGAAATCCGCTATGGTGTCAATGATAACGAAGCCAACTAAGTGTCCCTAGTTAGTAGTAACCAACGGAGCCGAGCAGCATGAACTCTATAGAATAAGCTGCTGAGCTCAACTCCTAGTCGGAGTTGCTACTTTTAAATTCCACTGAAACACTTTATATTTTGGTTTGTAAGTTGAATCTTTAGGAAGTCTTACACTTCCGGTATTGTAATAATAATAATGTGTGTATATTTGTAATATGGACCCGCAATGTTTCTGTTGTACCACTCTGAGGGATGTGATATTTATGGAACGGTGTTCTGTGGATGTCATGTAAACGACTATAGTGTACTACACATGCAGTGGTATGTTCGGTCACCGCAGTAAGAATATAAGAAAATTGCTCCAAAATTACCTGTTAAACTTGATGATATATTTGAGCCTACTATTAAGATTAAAATTGGGAGTAATGAGATAACATCACTTTGTGATTTAGGTGCAAGTGTTTCAACAATTCCAAAAAGTATTTTTAATAAGTTAAATCTTGGCTATTTTGAAATCACCGAATTAAAACTACATCTAGAAGGTTCTACCTACAAACAAGTAGTAGGTTGTCATGCTCTTATTGATTTTGTTATTGTTGACATGCCTGAAGATGCTACTCCTCCTATTATATTAGGTCGTCCATTCTTAAGAACTATTAAGGCTTTGATTAATCTACATGAAGGGAACATCAAGGTTCAATTTCCTTCGTGATATCCTTTTGTTATTCATTTTCCCAGGAAAAAGAAAGCCAAGCATTATGAGAAGGAGGCCATCACTTTGAAGGCCAACTATTTAGAGTGGGTGTTCCACTCATTTGGCCTAAGTGAGCAACATCAAGGTCAAGCTATTGACCATAAAAGAGCACTGCATGGGAGGCAAACCATATGAAATAAACGTTTGAGTAAAAGTTTTTAAGTTTTAGTTTAAGTTTGATGTTGAATAAAGAGTGCTAGAAAACTCCAGTTGAGAAGGAGAGATTCGGTGGTACTAAAATTCCTGTTTTATACATGCTATTGTTGGTCGATAATTTAGACTGTTATTTTTCTGTCAAAACATGGTATTTCTCTAAGTTTCAGGTTAATAAAGAATTTTTGAAGAAATAGAAATTTTTGACGACTACAATACCTTTAACGACCAACTATTCAGTGGGAATAAAAATTCCAGCCGTATAGATATTTATGCCATCGACAAATTTTCTTTCCCAGATACAGAAGGTTTAACAACCAACTATATGGCGGGGATAAAAATCACAGTCGTATAATTCTGGCTATATAGATATCGTTGCCAGAGAAAAACTATAATAAACCCTAAATTTTGCGTCAGACCAACTATACGACGGGAACAAAATGTTCTGACCTTATAGCTACAACCGTATAGTTGTGTCCGACCACATAAACGCATGGGAAGGTACCCCCAAAACGAAAACTTCAATCCTTTTTTGTCTTCTTCCTCCAAACTCTCTCAAAACCTCAAGGGATCTTCATCTCTACTCAATTTCATTCGATTTCCTCGCACATAAGTGATCTACGGTATGTTTCTCCTCCGATCCTCCAATTACTTTTTGCAAATTCATCTCTGATCTATTGTCATTATCAATCTTGGGTGAGACTTATTTAGAACTAATTGACATGTTTCTCTTGCCTAGATTATTATTTTGAGGAGATTCTTTAGTGTGCTATGATGAGGAATATGTTATGCTTATTATTGTTGGATCAAAAACTTTTATTTTTGTCTTTCTTAATTATTTTAGAAGATGAACACGAGGATCCAAACACGTGCTCGTGCCGCAGCGAATTCTTCTCAGGCTGCCGCTGTCGCTGCAGCTTAGGACCGCATGGGGATACGGTTCAGGAATGAGCTCCAACGTGATCGTTTCAACAAGATCAAGAACCGAGAAGTGAAGGCAACCAAGTGGGCTTGTCCCATTATATTGAACCAACTCGGTATATTTAATGACTTCAATTTACTTTGCAATATGGTTGGCCTGCAAAAATTTGCATTCCATGATGTGCCTACTTATCGCCAGTTAACTCTTGAATTCTTAAGTTCTTTGACAAGCACCGTTAAAACATGGCATGGAGAGGACACGATTTCTTTCCGACTTATGAACAACAATTATACATTAACACTTGATGAATGGTGCAATTGTCTTAGTTTACCAAATAATGATGTTAATGTCGTGCACGCATCTTATGCCTACATGGACCCTTCCCCATATCACTATTACAATAAAATGAGTTTCACTTCTAGAGTCAATAAGGGGAAGAATATTCAGCATCCTGTTATTCGCTATTTGTTCTATGTTATTGCTAACTCCTTGAAGGCACGAAATGAGTTTATAAGACTCAATGAGAAGGACATCTTAGTCCTCGCAAAAGCTGCTTTCAACAATAACTTGTCACTCAACTTGGGCGTAATTCTTGTGCGATATTTGGATCACTAGTCCTCCCAAAGCCAAGGACCCTCACGGGTGGAGGCTTCATCACCATGCTTGCCATTCCCTAGGAATTGACCTAGGTGAGTTGCAACCATTGCTAGGTGAGCGACGTGTTGATTTCTCTACTTTAAAAGCTTGTGGAATGCTCACTAGGAGAGGTGGTGTTTATTACTTGCATATTGCAGGAGCTGGGCGCCTCTACCCCGCTCCTTTGCCTAATGGCCTCTTCTCTATCGAGGAGGGACGTTTGCTAAATGATGTGCAAGTTGAACAACATCAACTCGAGGAGGAGATTTCGGATGAGGATAAGGACCAAGAAGAGGAGCAAGAAGTTCCTTATGAAGAGGAGCAGCCACCTGATGACCCACAAGTATAGGGGGTGTATCATAGTAATTTCGATAAATAGGAGTGTCGATCCCAACGAGGAGCAGAAGGTGTTGACTAGTGGTATGGAGCAGGAAATCTCTATAAATACTTAGCAAACAAATTTTTAGGGGTTTTCTGGTAAAGCAAAGAAATAAAGTGCAATTAATAAAGACAACGAACAATTGAAGCAAGTGGCCCAATCCTTTCTTAGCAAAGGACAAGCCGGTGGAAATACTTATAAGGACCAAACGTTCTCGAGGACACATGGGAATTCTGTCAAGTGCTTTTGCTTCATATAGCTGAGTACCCGTCTTTGGTGTTGTAAGTGTTGTGTGGGTGAAGCTATGCTAATGTACCGACCTTACTTGGACTAATACATACTTGTCCTTAAACCCCCTGCAAGCATCCGCAACTACATGAAAGAAATTAAGGTATAAACCTAACCACAGCCTTAAACACTGAGATCCTACGCTCCCTTGTGCAATGATGTCCTAACGGGGGTTCAGGTTTCTGTCACTCCGGCAACCGCACAATTAGTAGCCAAATACACAATGCATTCCCCTAGGCCCATAAATGGTGAAGTATCATGTAGTCGACGTTCACATGACACAACTAGAAGAATAGCACCACAACTTAAATACTAAACCATTGAATAATATCTCAACATAAATCCACTACTGACAACATGACTTCTCCCATGTCCTCAAGAACTAAATGAACTACTCACAAGACATCATATGGATCAAGATCAGAGATGATATGGTGATGGATAAAAATCTTTACATAAACAATAATCCAATGGTTCCACTCACAAGCATCAACTACAATAGTAATCAACACCGGGAAAGTTTCCCCTACGAACTATGCAAGTATTCAACACAATTGTTATAGCGGGATGGAGTGGTGATGATGGTTCTGGTGGAGATGATGGTGTGGATGATGATGATGATCCCGATGAAGTCTAGCTTGACGATGGTGTTGATGGCGACGATCTCCCCTCTTCGGGAAGTAATTTCCCTGCCAGACATCTGTCTACTAGAGAGCTCTTTCTCTCCTGGTGTTTTCCGCCCCGCAGAGGCGGCGGAATATTTCTGTGGTCACTCCCCGTGTTTTAGGGTTTCGAGGAGAATATATAGGCGAGTGGGCGGAGCCAGAGGTGGGCCAGGTGGTCCACACCCCCTGTAGGCGCGTCCTAGGGGTGGCCTGCGCCTGGGGGTGTGGGCCTCCTATGGCCCATCTCCGCCTCAACTTCTGGCTTCCTTCGGCTTCTGGGAAAATATGATTTTCCGTAGTTTTTCTAGCATTTTTCTGATCGCGAAATTGCATCAAAACACCTCTTTTTCCATCAGAATCCTGACTCCGGAAGTTCATCCTCCAAGAATCATCCAACATGCAAAAATAGATGAAAATACATAAGTAACACCTCTTAATATGAAATAATATCAATGAATAGAGGCAAATTATGATATAGAATGGTGATGCAAATTGGACGTATCAACTCCCCCCAAGCTTAGACCTTCGCTTGTCCCCAAGTGAAAACTGAGCTCAGTAAACATGTCCACAGGTTTATGGAGTGAAGTGTCGATAAAAGAATACGGAAAAGAAGCATCACACTTACCATTACACAACTCATAGAAAAAAGCAACTCACCATTATATAACTTAGCTTGCAACAAGTAGAGGAGTCACAATAGAGATGCATAAAGATAAATCATAATTGGAATTGGCAAACTTTGTTCTTGGTCAGAGAAAAGCTGGCAAACAGTTTCACAAAAAGCTTTTGTAGAAGTTTTACAACAGGAATATTCTTTTGCTCAAACATAAAAGGTTTTTCACAAAGAAGGCTTTCAAAGTAATACTCAATATATAAGGGTCTTGTGCAAACAAAGAAGATAAAGAACATGATTGAATAAATCATCATATGAATGCTTGGAACACAACAACTCAAGTGCTTGCTGGAGATAGAGAGGAAGTAGGTTTACTGAGTCAACTTAGAAATAGGAGAAAGTCCCTTCATAGAGGTAAGCAGGGATTTCAAGTCATAAAGAGCTTCCAAAAGATTATGGTACTTACTATCTTTGATCCCTCATTTCCCCTAACATAAGCATCTTGAGGTGATTAAGGTTAAAGTGAACAAGGATGGAGTATATGCTTGACGAAATATAAGTTGGCAATCTCATGTCCCTTGAGTACGAGGGCCGCTCCTCATGCTACTCAACTTTAGTTACCGGTAAGTCCTTCTCATTGTAAGTATATGTTATCATAAAGAACCGCCAACGGGGTACCCCTTGCACATGATGCAGGAGCTATCCCATAATCAAAATGACAAGGCAGGCAGACAGTGAGCATCTCAACGATCTTTATATTTGATATTTGCTTAGGTTTTTATTGAGGATGCTTCACAGATTGCTCACTATGGTTATGCTGCAAGTTTCCACAATGATTAGGCATGGCTTAGGCTAGCGGCCCAGATGTTTCTCTAACAGACATACATAACTCCATGGACTTACAAGCTCCCCTTTTATTTCAAACCGATGACATCCACAAACAAAATAGCATGATATCAACTGGATGTGTATCCATAAGTGTTGAAAGTGTTCCCCGTGACAACACGGTTCTGCTAATCCCAATGTATATATGCAAGCATATACAACTTCGATGACACAATGGTTCAAGTTTATTAGGGGAACAAAATAAGGTGAGCCATCAAGTTCGTGGGAGCTTTACTAACTAGTGTTCACATAACAAAATAGTTTTTAATTCTAAAGATAGATGAAGCTTGAGAATTTTCTTAGAATAGCAATAATGCTAATAGATAGATATGGTGGACACAAATGGCACAAGTTTTGGTTCAAAGGGATTGGATGCATGAGAAGTAGTCCTTCTCAAAACAGGTTTTTGGCTAGCAAGGCTGGGTAGCAAGCAAGAGAGTTGAAGGAAACAAGAAAATATACAAGTAATAAAGCCAAACATGCAATCTTCCTTGAAGATAAAAAAGATCTTAAATAAATAATACTAGCTTATGGGCCAATCAAGAAAGAAAATAAATGGTACAAAATACCTGTAAGCTTTTTCTATTTTCCTTTCAAACCTCATAAAGTGTTGCTACTGACCAGAGCTTGGTTTTCCAAAACCAATTTAGATTTACTTGATGCTCCCAAAGTTATACCAATACCGGTCAACAAGATCAATCAAATAATAGAGATTTTAAACTAAAATAAGAAGTGTAAAGATTAAAAGATGAGACTTCTCATTAATATTCCATAAAGGCACTCACACCAAGGGATACATCGATAATGAACTAGAGGAGAGATACTTCCACAATGCAAACCAACCTATAAGATAACTTCTCTACCAAAGATACGAATCTGCTAAAAAGGGTAAAATATAAACGATAATTTTGTGATACTTCGGCACTCCCCCAAGCTTGCAACAATCCAAGGGGATGCCAAACCTGATGATGAATTACTCCTTTGGTGGTGGTGATGTTCTCTTGTCATCATCAGACTTCCAAGGCAAAGGATCTCCATCCAAAAAGGATGTCTTGGTTTCCACAATCTTGAAACTAGCAGCAGAGCTTATGCGATTAAATCTAGCCTCATACTCATAGTTTTGATTTTGTATGTCGTAGAGTTGTTCTTGTAATTGGTTGGTGGCCTGATGGAGTGAGAGGATTTCATCCCGGAGCTCAGAAACCTCCTCCTTGTGCTTGGTGATGTGTTCTAAACTTATATTATGGATGATATCCACTTCGCATTCTGACATCTTCTTGTACCTGAAAACTTCCTGCTCCAACGCTTCCATCCTGTCTTCCAGACTGCCTTCTCCTTTAGGGCCTTGAACTTCTTTCATCTGCACCTTTCCATCCTTGAGAATCAACTCCTTGGTATGAATCTTAAACTCATACATGTATGGGTTGATAGCATCTACGGAGGAGTCCTCCATGGGTGATCCTGAAGGGTTTCGCAGCATAGTAAATCAAACAAATTCTACGTATGCGAACGGGAAAGACAAGATCTAATCTAGGATATGCAATCAACGAGAGGGATAGATGAGATCTTCATACCCTTTAAGAAATCGCAAAGCAGAAAAGTTCAACAGAACGTGGTTGATGTAGTCATACTCGTCGTCTCCTCCTCGCGATCCAATCCGATCCTACGCCGCAAGTGGCGGCGCCTCCGAGAGATGCACACGTATGGTGCCACGACGTCTCCTCCTTCCTTGGTCCATCAAGTGCGGTGGAGAGATGGATTCGATCTGCAGCACGACGGTGTGGTGCTTTGGTGAAGAGTTTCTGTAGCAGGGCTTCGCCTACACGCAGTCGGGAGGGAGAGAGAGGAAGGGTAGCAGCTGGCGGCCAGGGTTTTAGGGTGAGGGGAGGGTGCGCCCCTTGCCCACCTTATATAGGGGGCTGGCCGGCCCCCTTGCCCCCTCCTCCAAGCCCTAGGGCGGCAGCCCCAAGGGTGGAGTGGGGGGCAAGTCTTCCCCCCTCCCTTCTAGAAGGTGTCCTAGGGTTTCCCCTAGGGTTTTGGCTGGCTGGGCCTATGGGGCCTTGTGCCCCTGGCCCAATACGTCCAGGGCACTCCCTCGTAGGCCCACGCACCCCTCCGACAAGTGGGGCCACGTTGGTCCCACTCTGGAAGCTTCTAGAACCTTCTGGTACAATACCGAACATTCTAAAACGATTCCGAAATCCAAAAACTGCTTTCCTTTATATGAATCTTATTCTCCGGACCATTCCGGACCCTACGTGATGTCCTGGATCTCATCCGAGACTCCGAACAAAAACTCATAAACCATTTATCCATTCTATCCTAGCGTCGAGACACGTTAAGTGTGTGACCCTACGGGTTCGAGAATATGCAGACATGATCTTCTATCAATAATCAACAGCGGGATCTGGAAACCCATATTGACTCCCACATATTCATTGATGATCATATCGGATGAACCACGGTGGGAGGATTCAATTAATCCCATATATATATTCCCTTCGTCACGTGATATTTTACTTGCCCGAGATTCGATTGTTGGTATCGGCATTCCTAGTTCAATCTCGTTCACGGCAAGTACTTTACTCGTTCCGTAATCCGATATCACTTTGTGATCAACTCCTTAACCATGTGCTTGCAAGCGGTGTTGATATCGATTACCGAGTGGGCCCGAAGTATATCTCTCCGACTTGGGAGGGACAAATCCCATCTCGATACATACAATCCAACAAGTACTTTCCGATCACCTGAGAGACACCTTTATGATCACCCTCACATAGGATGACGTTTGATGAACTCAAAACTTTCTTCCGATACCAGGGAGTTGCATTATCTCATGGTCTAAGGAATAAAATATTTGACATAATAAAAAGCTTCGCAAAGATGAACCCGAAGACACGATCTAATTGCTCTGCTTGATTTGGGTTTGTCCACCATATCATTCTCCTAATGACATGATCTCATTATTAATCGACAACTCATGTCTATGGTTAGGAAACCTTAGCCATCATTAATCAATGAGCTAGTCCATAGAGGCGTACTAGGGACACGGTGTTGTTCATAAACCACATAAGTATCAAAGTTTCCGCTTAATACAATTCTAGCATGGAATATAAAAGTTATCATGAACAAGAATTATAACAATAACATCTTTATTATTGCCTCTAGGGCATAATTCCAATAGTCTCCCACTTGCACTAGAGTCAATAATCTAGTTTACATTTGGCAACAATCTAACACCCATGGAATTAAGGTGCTGATCATGTTTTGCTCGTGGAAGAGGTTTAGTCAACGGATCTACGACATTCAGATCCATATGTACTTTGCTAATCTTCAGATCTCCATCTGTTATATAATCTCGAATTATATGAAACCGGCGGTTGATGTGCTTGGTCTTTGGATGATATCTTGGTTCCTTAGCCAGTGCTATGGCGCCAGTGTTGTCGCACAATATCTCCAGTGGGTCCAAGGCACTTGGAACCACACCAAGCTCAGTGATGAAGTTCCTGATCCAAACTCCTTCACTTGACGCTTCTGCAGCAGCCATGTATTCCGATTCTACTGTAGATCCCGCGATCACGCTTTGCTTGCAGCTTCTCCAGCTCACAGCTCCTCCATTCAAAATATAAACGTATCCTGTCTGAGATTTAGAATCATCCGGGTCGGTGTCGAAACTAGCGTCGACGTAACCTTTTACGACGAGCTGCTCATCACCTCCATAGACCAAGAACATTTCTTTAGTCCTATTTAAATACTTTAGGATGTTCTTTACGGCTGTCCAGTGTTCCACTCCTGGATCACTTTGGTATCTGCTCGTCAAACTAAGAGCATTGGACACATCCGGTCTAGTACACAGCATGGCATACATGATAGAACCTATGGCCGAGGCATAAGGCACTTTGCTCATGGTTTCTCTATCGTTTACCGTAGCTGGACACTGAGCCTTGCTCAATATCTTACCTGACAACATGGGCACTGAACCTTTCTTTGCCTTATCCATTCTGAACCTTTTCAGAACTTTGTCTAGGTATGTACTTTGGCTTAAAGCTATTAGGCGTCTTTGTCTATCTCTATAGATTTTGATGCCTAATATATAAGCAGCTTCTCCTAGGTCTTTCATTGAAAAACATTTATTCAAATAACTCTTCACTTTGTTAAGCATACCAATGTCATTTCCAATAATCAATATGTCATCCACATATAGTACTAAAACTGTCACTGAGATCCCACTCACTTTCTTGTAGATACAAGCTTCGTAGCAATTTGGAACAAATCCAAAGCTCTTGATCACTTGATCAAAACAAAGGTTCCAACTCCGAGATGCTTGCTTAAATCCATAAATGGAACGCTGAAGTTTGCACACCTTATGTAACATCCCAAAAATATTAAACTAGAATCATCAAACTCTAATCATCAAATTTAGGGTTAACAAAAACTTTTCTAAAATAAAATGAGAAAGCATTCATGTGTGTATGCATCCCATTTTGAATTCTTTTGAATTGCCTTGTTTATGTGTTTCTTTGCTTGTAAAATGATTCTTAGGTGAAATAAACATCCTCTAAACAATCCCCACACTTTTCCCAAAGACAAATAAATAAAAACAAACAAAATGAGTGAATGGTCACTTTGGCCAAATTAACTCCCATGCCTACTTTGGTTGTCTCTAACTTTCAGAACTTAACAGAAACTTGTTTGGATCTTTGCACCCCTTGATAGTACTCATAACAAAGTATCAAGGCCCACCTTGTGATCATCCAAAAACATTTGAATGCATAGTTTAAAGGATAGTTTAAAATTGAATCTATATCATATGGGAAGATCCTACTTTTTCAAAAACCACTCAAACAAGCTCAACTTTCAAAACCCAAGCATCTGCAAACTCACCAGCACATGCCTAGCACACCCACCAAAAATCTTTTCAAAATTCAAAACTTGAGTTCTTGCGGCCATTTCATCAAACACTTGGAGGCAACAAATCAAACTGGCCTAACTTCACTGTTTTGAGCAGTAATCTGGCTAAGCAATGTTCACCATTGATAACCCTTGTCTCCCTCAGTGCCAACCAGTGCTTGGACAAACCCTAGCCCCTACCCTTTGCCCCATGCCATGCCAACCCGAGCACCCCCTTGCCAGCCGACCATGGCTAGCTAGCCAGAGCAAGCACCAAGCCTAAACAGCATGTCTAGGACACAGCCCACTGTCCACCGCCACCCCCTGTCCAGCCTCGAACCTTGCCAACCCCTGGACCACACGCACAGACCATGCCAAGCTCGCCAGCAACCATGCCGAGCATGCGCCAGAGCGCCACCCTAGACACGCGCCCACAGACCGCTCGCCGACCTTGCCGCGTGCACGGGTAATCACCACCTCCCAAAGAACCCCCGGACACCCCATTCGCGCCCATGCCTCACATACCCTCGTCATTGTCAAAGACGCCCGCCTACGCAGAGCACCGCACATTCCCGACCGTTTTCCACCGCCCCTACACGCGCATTAAAGCTCTAGAGCATCGCCAGGAGACCGCCCGTCGATCCCCAACCTCAGACATACCTCTAGCCGCCCGTAGCCGTGTCGCCACCGTCGCCTGCCCATCCCTCTCGGTCTCGCCGTCGGGCCTATAAAAGGAGACGACCCCCACTCGATTTCTTCATGCCATCTCACTCCCCTCTCCTCACTGATCGTTCCACCCTGTTCCCGGAGCAAGGCGAGCAGCGCACCGCCAGAATTTGGCCGGAGCAGGCCGCCTCTGGAGAAGAAGGGCGCCATCGATTTCGTCCACCCCAGGAGAAGCTGCCGGTACTAGGAGGTTCGCCGTTGTCGACTTTGTCGTTCGCCCGTGTGGCATCCCGCAAAACCACTACTAGAAAATCGCGTTGATTTTGTGCATTGCATCACCATGACATCATCATACATCTATCTGTCTAAAACTATTTTGCTAAAAGACCTACTTTGTTTTCTATATTAATATCCTTCCCCTTTGTTCAAACCAAATCGTCGGTCCAGCCGGATCTTTTATTTATCTAAAACCAATTACAAAATTTATTTTAAAAATAAAAGAAAACCCTAGTCGAAAATATCTAATCCCTTTTCCTACCTCGCTCTATCCTACCCAGCCCCCTCCACCTCACCCCGACCAACCAGAGCTTGCCACCTCACCGTTCCCTCCACCTCATCACCCGACACAGCCACCTCACCAATCCCAGCCACCACCTCCCACCTCAGCCGGCCCCACCCTCAAGCAACACCCTTGGCAGCATCCCTCGCCACCGCTCACACCCACCACTCATCTCCCTCCCCTGTTCTCGCATCCCCCACCCGACGCCGCCGCCTTCTCTCATCCTCCCGTCGATCCCCGCGCCCGCCACCAGCGCCTCGCGGTCGTCCTTCTCGAACCGCCTCTGTTTCGACCCCTGTCGCCGTCCTCCTCGGTCCCCTGGGCCCCGGCGCCGCTAGGAACCTTCTCTCCATCGCCCTCTCCCCGCGGCTCTGCGACCTCGTCCGCGTGCCGCCTCCCTCCTCGTCGGCCGCCTACGCCGCGTCGGCCTCCGGCGCGCCGCCGCCGCGGTCCTGCAACCTCCGACCGCCCGCAGGAGCTCTCCCCTGGTCCCCTTCCCCGCCGGAGTCCCTGCACCGTCGCCCTCCTCCTCGGCCGCGCTCGCCAGCCTCCCGAGCTCCTCCGCCGTTGCGGCAGCCGACCTCGCCAGGCGTCTCCGCCCGCCGTCCTCACCGTCCTGCGTCCTTCCTCTCGGCGCGCCTCAGACGCCTCGCCAGCTTTCCCAGCGTTCCTCGCCGCCTGCTTGCTTGGCCGCCATCTTTGTCTGCGCCGTCCGCATGTTCTCGTCCGCCTCCCCGTCATCAGCAAGCAGCGCCGCCCTCATCATCCGGGTCCACCGCTGGCCGCCTTTCCGTGTCAAGCCGACGCTGCCGTGAAGCCCCTGTGAGCGCAACGACCTCGAGCAGTGCCTTTGATAGTAGCCGCCCTCGTTGATTCAACGCCAAGACCACGCGTTTCCTGCAGTGCATGCTCCTGGTGTGCTGCTACCAAAAGAATCGGCCCAGACGGATGAAGTTCGACAGCAAAAAAAAAAACAGAGCAACAAATGCCCCTCATGGATTCGATGTCTCCGAACCCTAGGCACGCCAAGTACTTCCTCGAGGACGCCAAGATCTCCGCCGTGAAACGACAAAACCGACGCGAACCGGACGCGACCCGGATGCAACAAGACCTTCTTCCCGGATGCGACGTCGAGAACCCGAACGCCACGATCGCCGACGCGAGTACGCCAAGTCCTCCTTTTCGGATGCGACAAGTTCGACTTCCGTTGTCCGAGACCGATCTCGTCGAGTCATTCTTCCGTCGAACCCTGAGACCGAACCCCCCGGAACCAAGATCTTCCGAACCCAGATGTGTGACTCCCTTCCCGAGCCCTATTTTATAAATTCTAATATAAACTCGTGCATATTAAATTGTTCATGCATGCATACTTGTCTGTGGTTTGGGGCCTTATGCCGATTCACCTAAATTAAATATGGGATCCATATGCGGACATTTCTAGTCTCACATTGGTTCCATTTAAATTGGTGAAGCGAACCGGTGCTATCTTTTGCCATGTTAATACAACATTTAAATTGTGGGGTATCTAAATAACATGAACCATCTGGATAATTGTCGGGACCCCGGTTCCACTTAATACTGCCTAATTGCACTGCATCTGCATCATATCATAATCATGCCGGATCTTTTGCCATAGTATTAAATATTGCATCCGATGTTTCTTCTAGTGCTTTGCTTCTTCGCGGATTAGGCCGTTGAGTTGATGCGAGTGTCGATCCGATCTTCGGATGAACCTTCGGCAATGTTTTCAGGCGAGCATCTCCCCCTTTCTACCTATCTTACTTTTATAGTATTTATTCCCTCCTGTTGATCTTTTGCTATCTGTGTTGCGATGCTCTAGTTTTCGTACCCGTGGTATACCTTGCAGCCTCATATTTCCTTGGACACATCCTATTACCTGTTGATTGGTAGATAGTTGGACTTGCGCGTCGTAGTCGCTTGCTCAAGTGTTGTTGTGTGTCGTCAAGAACCACAGTTGTTGGAGTATGGCCGTGTGTTTAATGTTGGAGTTGATCATGGCTTTAATTACTGTTTAATAACTAAAATTGAAGTAGGTAAATGCAGAGGCACCGGTTGGTGATAGACAATATTTGGTTTCCGATCGCTTCACCGGTGTCCGTGGGACCCGAGTTCTTGACACTGTTCGAGATCGAGCGCGCTAACCACATGTGGGATGTGGGCACCCCATCGATTTAGTACCGATTCCAAGTATTGTCTGGGGCCACAACTAGTTTGAGGTTTTATTTACTATCCTGTACTTATGCCATGCTTTACCGCTTTATTTAAATTGTGCGAGTCTTGCATTAATCTTTGTCAGATTGGGACACGTTTTCGCTGTCGACAAGCCCAGTCATCTTTTCGGGTTCCCGATCGTTTACATGTGGCCCACCCAAACCCCGAGTCCGTCTCGGAGACCGGCCGACTTCGTGGTAGACTTAGTGGGGTGGCCCCATGTACTTGCTTTGGGTCTGGAAATGTCATGACTTAGGCCTCACGACATACCGATGGGTGTATGTTAATTGATCCGGCAAAAGGGTCGGCGCGTGGATATCTCATGCTAATTGCGTGTGGATACTTTGGTGCACCCTGAGGTTAAATCTTTTCGAAAAGCCGTGTCCGCGGTTATGGACGACTTGGAGCAGTTCTCGATCATAGACAACTATAACTAAAGTTCTTTGTTATAATTTGACTTGTATCCGATGTGACTAGTAATCAGCTCAACTGCAATGGAATGGCTAAATAAAAGTACCAACAAGCTGGGTTTGGGATATCTCATTCTAATTGTATTTGACTAGTAATTGCCGCAACTATACCGTAATAAATAAAACTGCCATCTGTGTGAATTCCTCGGTTGACTTTCTTGGTTGGTATCGAGGGGGAATACCAGGATGGGTTTGTTTGGTGTTAGGATCAGGTCGGATCCGAATAGGTCTTTCTTATCCCTCTCTGATAGCCGACAGTTATATCGAGTCTCTATAGGTTGTTTAGTGCATGCTGCGCTGCCGCTTCAGTCCACCATACCTATGTTGGCGAGGACCGCCGAATTCTAGCCTCGCCGTGTACTGGCCTCAGTACTGACCGCTCTCTCTTTTCCTTTGCCCTTTGTCGGCACCCCTTTTGTTTAAGCAGGTTTGAGATCGACGTCGTTAGCAGGGTTACCCTTCCGGCTTGGCCTGGGCAGGGTTATGGACGCCATTGGTTATTCTTCAGGGCTCTTAGCCCCATTTGCATCTTGTCCGTAGTCGGGCGCTATATCGTTTTCAGGGTGATTTGGATCTTTGTACGGTATATCTGTATTCTTGACTCATTGAGTCGCTGTTGTATATATATCTGTTCTGTGGGTCCCATCGAGGACTGTTGTGTAATGTTATTACTTCGTTTTCCACCCGCACGAAAGTGCCTGGTGGGCACCTTTGAATCCTTTCTATGCGGGTTTGGCGGGAATCGCTAAAACTTGCATAGGGCCGATTCTGAGGGTGTTACAGAGTGGTATCAGAGCTCAGCAGTTGCGATACCCCACAAGTCCAGCCTGTAGGATAACCTAGCTAACGGCCGAAGTAGAGTGTCAAAACTATTTTGCAAAATCGGTTGGATAGTTCTGATTAGGTCTGATTTTACTCCTTACCCCTCTGCTGCTCTCCTCTCACCTCTGCGTGTTTTGAATCCGCTCTCTTCTCTCTCCTCGAGTCCAGGATTTCTCGTGGTTGGGTCCCATCATACCTTCAGGGTTTCGCTTCCTCCTTTGGTAACGGTGTTGCTACATCTGGTCTTCATGCTATCCGCGGAATCCTTCGTCTGGTGGACTTCTCTTTGTTCCTTCTCGTGCCTTCCGGTGTTTTCCGACGCGACGACATCATCTCGCGGACCCGATCTGATGCGCATCACTCCTTTGTTTCTGAACCTCGATTGTCGAGATCTTGATCGATTCGAGAATGGTTGCACGCTTTTCTACTGATTGTGCAGAGTAATAGTTTGGGTGCGTGATGGATTGGCCCCCATGCCGACTACCCCTTCTATTCGCTTTTGTACATTGAAGTGGATGAGAATGCATCGGTTCCCTCTTTCTATCGAAGCTAGAGGTGGCTTTATTTGTTGATACCTCTACCTTCGCCTTTGTTTCCCGAAGTGTTCTCTCGACGATCACGGACAACGACCTCTTGTTAGTGGTGTCGCGAGGATCTACACGAAGCGAGAAGACGCAGATCGCCGACCTCCCTTCCGGTACCATGAGGCGGATCTCGAGGGCGAGATCCTTTGTTAGTGGTGTCGAATTGTGGCATCCCGCAAAACCACTACTAGAAAATCGCGTTGATTTTGTGCATTGCATCACCATGACATCATCATACATCTATCTGTCTAAAACTATTTTGCTAAAAGACCTACTTTGTTTTCTATATTAATATCCTTCCCCTTTGTTCAAACCAAATCGTCGGTCCAGCCGGATCTTTTATTTATCTAAAACCAATTACAAAATTTATTTTAAAAATAAAAGAAAACCCTAGTCGAAAATATCTAATCCCTTTTCCTACCTCGCTCTATCCTACCCAGCCCCCTCCACCTCACCCCGACCAACCAGAACTTGCCACCTCACCGTTCCCTCCACCTCATCACCCGACACAGCCACCTCACCAATCCCAGCCACCACCTCCCACCTCGGCCACCCCACCGCAAAGAACACACCGCCAGGCCACGCTCACACACCTGGCGGCCCTTGGCCCCCTGCCCCACCCACCGCCCACCCACCACTCATCTCCCTCCCCTGTTCTCGCGTCCCCCACCCGACGCCGCCGCCTTCTCTCATCCTCCCGTCGATCCCCGCGCCCACCGCCAGCGCCTCGCGGTCGTCCTTCTCGAACCGCCTCTGTTTCGACCCTGCCCTCCTCGGTCCCCTGGGCCCCGGCGCCGCCAAGAACCTTCTCTCCATCGCCCTCTCCCCGCGGCTCTGCGACCTCGTCCGCGTGCCGCCTCCCTCCTCGTCGGCCGCCTACGCCGCGTCGGCCTCGGCCAAGCCGCCCTTGATCCTGCAACCTCCGACCGCCCGCAGGAGCTCTCCCCTGGTCCCCTTCCCCGCCGGAGTCCCTGCACCGTCGCCCTCCTCCTCGGCCGCGGCTCCGCCAGCGCCCTCCCCGGAGCTCCTCCGCCGTCGTCGGCAGGCCGACCTCGCCGTGCGTCTCCGCCCCGGGCCGTCCTCACCGTCCTGCGTCCTTCCTCTCGGGCGCCTCCTGCAGGACGTCCTCGCCAGCGCCTTCCCAAGCGCGTCCTCGCCGCCTCTGCTGCTTCGGGCCCCGCGCCGTCGCCATGCTGTCTGCGCCGTCCGCATGTCCTCGTCCGCCTCCCCGTCATCAGCAAGCAGCGCCGCCCTCATCATCCGGGTCCACCGCTGGCCGCCTTTCCGTGTCAAGCCGACGCTGCCGTGAAGCCCCTGTGAGCGCAACGACCTCGAGCAGTGCCTTTGATAGTAGCCGCCCTCGTTGATTCAACGCCAAGACCACGCGTTTCCTGCAGTGCATGCTCCTGGTGTGCTGCTACCAAAAGAATCGGCCCAGACGGATGAAGTTCGACAGCAAAAAAAAAACAGAGCAACAAATGCCCCTCATGGATTCGATGTCTCCGAACCCTAGGCACGCCAAGTACTTCCTCGAGGACGCCAAGATCTCCGCCGTGAAACGACAAAACCGACGACAGGAACCGACGACCCCGGATGCAACAAGACCTTCTTCCCGGATGCGACGTCGAGAACCCGAACGCCACGATCGCCGACGCGAGTACGCCAAGTCCTCCTTTTCGGATGCGACAAGTTCGACTTCCGTTGTCCGAGACCGATCTCGTCGAGTCATTCTTCCGTCGAACCACGAGACCGAACCCGAACCCGGAACCAAGATCTTAGAACCGGATGTGTGACTCCCTTCCCGAGCCCTATTTTATAAATTCTAATATAAACTCGTGCATATTAAATTGTTCATGCATGCATACTTGTCTGTGGTTTGGGGCCTTATGCCGATTCACCTAAATTAAATATGGGATCCATATGCGGACATTTCTAGTCTCACATTGGTTCCATTTAAATTGGTGAAGCGAACCGGTGCTATCTTTTGCCATGTTAATACAACATTTAAATTGTGGGGTATCTGAATAACATGAACCATCTGGATAATTGTCGGGACCCCGGTTCCGCTTAATACTGCCTAATTGCACTGCATCTGCATCATATCATAATCATGCCGGATCTTTTGCCATAGTATTAAATATTGCATCCGATGTTTCTTCTAGTGCTTTGCTTCTTCGCGGATTAGGCCGTTGAGTTGATGCGAGTGTCGATCCGATCTTCGGATGAACCTTCGGCAATGTTTTCAGGCGAGCATCTCCCCCTTTCTACCTATCTTACTTTTATAGTATTTATTCCCTCCTGTTGACCTTTTGCTATCTGTGTTGCGATGCTCTAGTTTTCGTACCCGTGGTATACCTTGCAGCCTCATATTTCCTTGGACACATCCTATTACCTGTTGATTGGTAGATAGTTGGACTTGCGCGTCGTAGTCGCTTGCTCAAGTGCTGTTGTGTGTCGTCAAGAACCACAGTTGTTGGAGTATGGCCGTGTGTTTAATGTTGGAGTTGATCATGGCTTTAATTACTGTTTAATAACTAAAATTGAAGTAGGTAAATGCAGAGGCACCGGTGGGTGATAGACAATATTTGGTTTCCGACCGCTCACTGGTGTCCCGTAGGACCCCGAGTTCTTGACACCTGTTCCGAGATCGAGCGCGCTAACCACATGTGGGATGTGTGGGCACCCCATCGATTTAGTACCTGATTCCAAGTATTGTACTGGGGGCCACAACTAGTTTGAGGTTTTATTTACTATCCTGTACTTATGCCATGCTTTCTTGCTTTATTTAAATTGTGCAGGTTGCACCTTTGTCTTTGTTAGGATTGGGACACGTTTTATTTGTCGACAAGCCCAGTCATCTTTTCGGGTTCCCAGTCGTTTACAGCCGTCCACCCAAACCCTGAGTCCGTCTCGGAGACCGGCCGACTTCGTTGCGGGTAGACTTAGTGGGGTGGCCCCCATGTACTTGCTTTGGGTCTGGGAAATGTCATGACTTAGGCCCCGCCGACATACCGATGGGTGTATGTTAATTGATCTGGCAAAAAGGGTCGAAGTGCGTGTGGATATCTCATGCTAATTGCGTGTGGATACTTTGGTGCACCCCTGCAGGGTTAAATCTTTTCGAAAAGCCGTGTCCGCGGTTATGGACGACTTGGAGCACAGTTCTCGATCATAGACAACTATAACTAAAGTTTACTGTTATAATTTGACTTGTATCCGATGTGACTAGTAATCAGCTCAACTGCAATGGAATGGCTAATAAAAGTACCAACAACTGCTGGGTTTGGGATATCTCATTCTAATTGTATTTGACTAGTAATTGCCGCAACTATAACAGAATAAATAAAACTGCCATCTGTGTGAATTCCTCGGTTGACTTTCTTGGTTGGTATCGAGGGGGAATACCAGGATGGGTTTGTTTGGTGTTAGGATCAGGTCGGATCCGAATAGGTCTTTCTTATCCCTCTCTGATAGCCGACAGTTATATCGAGTCTCTATAGGTTGTTTAGTGCATGCTGCTTGCTTGATCCACCATACCTATGTTGGCGAGGACCGAATTCTAGCCTCGCCGTGTCGGCCTCGATCTTGACCGCTCTCTTTTTCCTTTGCCCTTTGTCGGCACCCCTTTTGTTTAAGCAGGTTTTGAGATCGACGTCGTTAGCAGGGTTACCCTTCCGGCTTGGCCTGGGCAGGGTTATGGACGCCATTGGTTATTCTTCAGGGCTCTTAGCCCCATTTGCATCTTGTCCGTAGTCGGGCGCTATATCGTTTTCAGGGTGATTTGGATCTTTGTACGGTATATCTGTATTCTTGACTCATTGAGTCGTTGTTGTATATATATCTGTTCTGTGGGTCCCATCGAGGACTGTTGTGTAATGTTATTACTTCGTTTTCCACCCGCACGAAAGTGCTGGTGGCACCTTTGAATCCTTTCTAAGAGGGTTTGGCGGTAATCGCAAAAACTTGCATAGGGCGATCGAGGTGTTACTGAGTGGTATCGAGCTCAGCGTTGCGATACCCCACAAGTCCAGCCTGTAGGATAACCTAGCTAACGGCCAGTAGAGTGTCAAAACTATTTTGCAAAATCGGTTGGATAGTTCGGATTAGGGCTGATTTTACTCCTTACCCCTCTGCTGCTCTCCTCTCACCTCTGCGTGTTTTGAATCCGCTCTCTTCTCTCTCCTCGAGTCCAGGATTTCTCGTGGTTGGGTCCCATCATACCTTCAGGGTTTCGCTTCCTCCTTTGGTAACGGTGTTGCTACATCTGGTCTTCATGCTATCCGCGGAATCCTTCGTCTGGTGGGCTTCTCTTTGTTCCTTCTCGTGCCTTCCGGTGTTTTCCGACGCGACGACATCATCTACGCGGACCGATCTGGTAGTCGCATCACTCCTTTGTTTCGAACCTCGATTGTCGAGATCTTGATCTGATTCGAGAATGGTTGCACGCTTTTCTACTGATTGTGCAGAGTAATAGTTTGGGTGCGTGATGGATTGGCCCCCATGCCGACTACCCCTTCTATTCGCTTTTGTACATTGAAGTGGATGAGAATGCATCGGTTCCCTCTTTCTATCGAAGCTAGAGGTGGCTTTATTTGTTGATACCTCTACCTTCGCCTTTGTTTCCCGAAGTGTTCTCTCGACGATCACGGACAACGACCTCTTGTTAGTGGTGTCGCGAGGATCTACACGAAGCGAGAAGACGCAGATCGCCGACCTCCCTTTCGGTACCATGAGGCGGATCTCGAGGGCGAGATCCTTTGTTAGTGGTGTCGAATTGTGGCATCCCGCAAAACCACTACTAGAAAATCGCATTGATTTTATGCATTGCATCACCATGACATCATCATACATCTATCTGTCTAAAACTATTTTGCTAAAAGACCTACTTTGTTTTCTATATTAATATCCTTCCCCTTTGTTCAAACCAAATCGTCGGTCCAGCCGGATCTTTTATTTATCTAAAACCAATTACAAAATTTATTTTAAAAATAAAAGAAAACCCTAGTCGAAAATATCTAATCCCTTTTCCTACCTCGCTCTATCCTACCCAGCCCCCTCCACCTCACCCCGACCAACCAGAACTTGCCACCTCACCGTTCCCTCCACCTCATCACCCGACACAGCCACCTCACCAATCCCAGCCACCACCTCCCACCTCAGTCGGCCCCACCCCTGCAGCAACACACCCAGGCCGCCACCACACCCGGCCATGGGCCCTGGCGTCCTGGCCCCCACCCGCAGTCGCCCACCCACCACTCATCTCCCTCCCCTGTTCTCGCGTCCCCCACCCGACGCCGCCGCCTTCTCTCATCCTCCCGTCGATCCCCGCGCCCGCCGCCAGCGCCTCGCGGTCGTCCTTCTCGAACCGCCTCTGTTTCGACCCCTGTCGCCGTCCTCCTCGGTCCCCTGGGCCCCGGCGCCGCCAGGAACCTTCTCTCCATCGCCCTCTCCCCGCGGCTCTGCGACCTCGTCCGCGTGCCGCCTCCCTCCTCGTCGGCCGCCTACGCCGCGTCGGCCTCCGGCGCGCCGCCGCCGCGGTCCTGCAACCTCCGACCGCCCGCAGGAGCTCTCCCCTGGTCCCCTTCCCCGCCGGAGTCCCTGCACCGTCGCCCTCCTCCTCGGCCGCGGCTCCGCCAGCGCCCTCCCCGGAGCTCCTCCGCCGTCGTCGGCAGGCCGACCTCGCCGTGCGTCTCCGCCCCGGGCCGTCCTCACCGCCCTGCGTCCTTCCTCTCGGGCGCCTCCTGCAGGACGTCCTCGCCAGCGCCTTCCCAAGCGCGTCCTCGCCGCCTCTGCTGCTTCGGGCCCCGCGCCGTCGCCATGCTGTCTGCGCCGTCCGCATGTCCTCGTCCGCCTCCCCGTCATCAGCAAGCAGCGCCGCCCTCATCATCCGGGTCCACCGCTGGCCGCCTTTCCGTGTCAAGCCGACGCTGCCGTGAAGCCCCTGTGAGCGCAACGACCTCGAGCAGTGCCTTTGATAGTAGCCGCCCTCGTTGATTCAACGCCAAGACCACGCGTTTCCTGCAGTGCATGCTCCTGGTGTGCTGCTACCAAAAGAATCGGCCCAGACGGATGAAGTTCGACAGCAAAAAAAAAACAGAGCAACAAATGCCCCTCATGGATTCGATGTCTCCGAACCCTAGGCACGCCAAGTACTTCCTCGAGGACGCCAAGATCTCCGCCGTGAAACGACAAAACCGGCAGCGAGGAACCGGCGACCCGGATGCAACAAGACCTTCTTCCCGGATGCGACGTCGAGAACCCGAACGCCACGATCGCCGACGCGAGTACGCCAAGTCCTCCTTTTCGGATGCGACAAGTTCGACTTCCGTTGTCCGAGACCGATCTCGTCGAGTCATTCTTCCGTCGAACCCTGAGACCGAACCCCGAACCCCCCGGAACCAAGATCTTCCGAACCCAGATGTGTGACTCCCTTCCCGAGCCCTATTTTATAAATTCTAATATAAACTCGTGCATATTAAATTGTTCATGCATGCATACTTGTCTGTGGTTTGGGGCCTTATGCCGATTCACCTAAATTAAATATGGGATCCATATGCGGACATTTCTAGTCTCACATTGGTTCCATTTAAATTGGTGAAGCGAACCGGTGCTATCTTTTGCCATGTTAATACAACATTTAAATTGTGGGGTATCTAAATAACATGAACCATCTGGATAATTGTCGGGACCCCGGTTCCGCTTAATACTGCCTAATTGCACCGCATCTGCATCATATCATAATCATGCCGGATCTTTTGCCATAGTATTAAATATTGCATCCGATGTTTCTTCTAGTGCTTTGCTTCTTCGCGGATTAGGCCGTTGAGTTGATGCGAGTGTCGATCCGATCTTCGGATGAACCTTTGGCAATGTTTTCAGGCGAGCATCTCCCCCTTTCTACCTATCTTACTTTTATAGTATTTATTCCCTCCTGTTGATCTTTTGCTATCTGTGTTGCGATGCTCTAGTTTTCGTACCCGTGGTATACCTTGCAGCCTCATATTGCCTTGGACACATCCTATTACATGTTGATTGGTAGATAGTTGGACTTGCGCGTCGTAGTCGCTTGCTCAAGTGCTGTTGTGTGTCGTCAAGAACCACAGTTGTTGGAGTATGGCCGTGTGTTTAATGTTGGAGTTGATCATGGCTTTAATTACTGTTTAATAACTAAAATTGAAGTAGGTAAATGCAGAGGCACCGGTGGGTGATAGACAATATTTGGTTTCCGACCGCTCACTGGTGTCCCGTAGGACCCCGAGTTATTGACACCTGTTCCGAGATCGAGCGCGCTAACCACGTGTGGGATGTGTGGGCACCCCATCGATTTAGTACCTGATTCCAAGTATTGTACTGGGGGCCACAACTAGTTTGAGGTTTTATTTACTATCCTGTACTTATGCCATGCTTTACTGCTTTATTTAAATTGTGCGAGGTCGCATTTTGTCTTTATCAGGATTGGGACACGTTTTCGCTGTATCGACAAGCCCAGTCATCTTTTCGGGTTCCCAGTCGTTTACAGCCGTCCACCCAAACCATGAGTCCGTCTCGGAGACCGGCCGACTTTGTTGCGGGTAGACTTAGTGGGGTGGCCCCCATGTACTTGCTTTGGGTCTGGGAAACGTCATGACTTAGGCCCCGCCGACATACCGATCGGTGTATGTTAATTGATCTGGCAAAAAGGGTCGAAGTGCGTGTGGATATCTCATGCTAATTACGTGTGGATACTTTGGTGCACCCCTGTAGGGTTAAATCTTTTCGAAAAGCCGTGTCCGCGGTTATGGACGACTTGGAGCACAGTTCTCGATCATAGACAACTATAACTAAAGTTTACTGTTATAATTTGACTTGTATCCGATGTGACTAGTAATCAGCTCAACTTCAATGGAATGGCTAAATAAAAGTACCAACAACTGCTGGGTTTGGGATATCTCATTCTAATTGTATTTGACTAGTAATTGCCGCAACTATAACGGAATAAATAAAACAGCCATCTGTGTGAATTCCTCGGTTGACTTTCTCGGTTGGTATCGAGGGGGAATACCAGGATGGGTTTGTTTGGTGTTAGGATCAGGTCGGATCCGAATAGGTCTTTCTTATCCCTCTCTGATAGCCGACAGTTATATCGAGTCTCTATAGGTTGTTTAGTGCATGTTGCGCTGCCGCTTCAGTCCACCATACCTATGTAGGCGAGGACGCCAATTCTAGCCTCGCTGTCGGCCTCGATCGACCGCTCTCTCTTTTTCCTTTGCCCTTTGTCGGCACCCCTTTTGTTTAAGCAGGTTTTGAGATCGACGTCGTTAGCAGGGTTACCCTTCCGGCTTGGCCTGGGCAGGGTTATGGACGCCATTGGTTATTCTTCAGGGCTCTTAGCCCCATTTGCATCTTGTCCGTAGTCGGGCACTATATCGTTTTCAGGGTGATTTGGATCTTTGTACGGTATATCTGTATTCTTGACTCATTGAGTCGCTGTTGTATATATATCTGTTCTGTGGGTCCCATCGAGGACTGTTGTGTAATGTTATTACTTCGTTTTCCACCCGCACGAAAGTGCCTGGTGGGCACCTTTGAATCGTTTCTATGCGGGTTTGGCGGGAATCGCTAAAACTTGCATAGGGCCGATTCTGAGGGTGTTACAGCCCGCCTCGCCGACCCTCGCCTGAGCCCTGGTAAGCCCCCGATAACCCCCACCTGCCGTGTTAGGTTTCTGTCTCGTCGGCGGAGCCCGACGTGGACGATGAGTAGCGGCCGTTCGATTAGACTTAGATCGTGCGGATGAGATTGCCCCGTACCGCTTCACGTTTAAAGAGCCACTGACTGGTGGAACCCCCCTGTCAGTTGAGCCTCAAGGCTGGAGTGACAGGCGATTCTGCCTTGACCCAGTCGTTTGAATTTAACTTTTTCCATTTTAATTCAAACACAGTTTTGTACCTAGTTTCAAAAATCAACCCAGCTCGATTCAGTAAACCAAATTGAATGAAACTAATTTTGTTAGAAAGGTCTTGAAATGCTGAATCCAAGCCCGTTGGATTCAAATCATTTGAATCTAAAGATCAACCTTGGTAAAAATAACAAGGCAGAGCCATTTCTTCATTCAAACATTTTTCAAATTTAAACCATAATAGCTTTTGAGTTGATTCCAACTCTCAAAAATCACATTTGATCATACCTTTCAGAACATATAAAAACATTTGGGTTTACTTACAGAAACATTGTTCAAGTAATAAAAGAATGCCACATAGGCATTTCTAGTCACTTTATTTAAGTAAAATAAAAGGTTAAACCTTATTAAATTGTGACACCACTTTAAATCACATTCCCATGGACTAAAATATGTGGTGATGACATGTGTCAACATGATCCCATGTTTGGTTTGGAGAATATTAAATCTTAAGTAGTTTTTCAATGAGTAGAAATTACTTTTCTAAAAATAAAAGGAATTAAACCAAGCTTTAATCTTGTAATGTTAGTGATGATGCTAGATCAACTATAGGACCATTTTGTGTGATGATTGAAATTAGTTGAGTATTGTTTGGTGATTGTGTACCTCGTATTTATTTATAGACGCTAGTACCGACCAAGGATACGAGGAAGAAGGAGGATACTACGAAGAAGAAGCCAAGGAGAAATTCAACCAATGCTCTACACAAGGCAAGCTAACACTTGCAATTTAGCAAGCTTATACGGATATTTGTGCAAGCTAACACTTGCAATATACTTTACCTATACAGGCCTAATACTACTAGTTGAATGTGCAAGCAAATACTTGCTTGTTACCATGCCAACTATATGCCTTAAGCATATATGATCATAACCACTTGATAAACCAATCCTAGTTTTACTTGCAAGCTTTATACTTTATTTCTTTATCAAAGCTATTACTTAGAGTTTACTTAAGTGAATTGTAGATACTAGAAAGATAATTGAAGGTTGCATAAAGAGCATAAAATTTGGCCTAAGATAGATAATCTTTATGTCATCCTAAGGCATGAGATTAAACTTAGTTAAAATCCACTAGTTTACCACCCCTCATTAGTACTTACCCCCACTTGTAGATGCTAGTGCTAAGCATAAAACCTGATCAACTTAGATGGGAATACTTGGTGGAAAAATGGTTATGAAAACCTTGGAATGATGGATCATTCTATTGAGATGTTTTGGACATGTGTTTCCGAGCACCAGAGGATTTATGGTGATGAAAATGTTGAGGCATGAGCCTTATCCCTTTATAAAACTGATGGTTGTTTGGATGCGATACCATTCCAATTTTACCGTACAACCACTATACCCGAGAATTGGGTAGGGATTGACTGGAAACTTATATACCTTAGTATTAGTTCCCTCACGGCCAAGGTCTGAGATGAGGCTACCTTGTGAAGATTGTCCACCTGTGCAGTACCCAAGATGACAGTTGGTCATGGTTGGGAGGCCAAACTCACAGGAGAGGTGATTATACTAGGGTGTGTAATTGAAAGGTTAGGATTGATTATCCGCATACTGAGTATGGTGAATTCAGGATTTGTTCCTGACGGATGTATCAAAAGCTGTGGTGAAAGTGTACAATCTCTGCAGAGTGTCAAACTATTCGAATAGTCGCGTCCGTGGTTATGGACAGTTGGAGTGGCCATACTGTTCCCCCGTCAGATGTTTTCAAAATGGATTGTGAAATGAATTGAGATTTTGACTTGCCCACAACAGGGTTGTGATATGAAATCCAAGTTCCCACTTAGGTGTTATAAAATTCAACTATCTTTTCTTGCTTCTGAACTTATTAGAGGTAAATCTGGCTTTTTGCAAAACAACCCTAGAGCTTAGTGTCCTACTTCAAAAACCCCCTTCACTTGTTAGTATTAGTTTGAGAGTACTTAAAGATTACTCATGGCTTTGTCCCTGGCTATTCCCGTGGCTAGACTATGAAGAGGAGTACCTGGAGGATGGACCCCAGGAAGGTTACGACAACTAGGATCATCTCCCATCGTCAGCATTGCCTGTGACCCCGAAGATGGAGCTTCGCCTACGCTATCGTTATTATTACGTATTTCCGCTGCTTGAGTTGTATTAAGAACTGGATCATGAGATCCTTATTTGTGTAAGACCTTATGTATGGTTTGTAATGGATGATGTATTGTGGTATCCAATACTGTTATGTCTCGCAAAAATGGTAATCCTGGGATTGTGATGTATGGCATAACAGGCATCTGGGATTAAAAATCCGGGTGTTGACACCTTATCAGCATCCTTAGGATCGACAAAACCTTCGGGCTGCATCATATACAACTCTTCATCAATGTTGCCATTGAGGAACGCAGTCTTGACATCCATCTGCCATATGTCATAATCATGAAATGCAGCAATTGCTAATAAAATACGAATGGACTTAAACATCGCTACGGGAGAGAAAGTCTCATCATAGTCAACACCTTGAACTTGCCGAAACCCTTTTGCGACAAGCCGTGCTTTATAGACAGTAACATTACCATCCGCGTCCGTTTTCTTCTTGAAAATCCATTTGCACTCAATGGCCTTACGGTCGCTAGGAGGGTCCACCAAAGTCCATACTTGGTTTTCGCTCATGGATCCCAATTCGGATTTCATGGCCTCTAGCCATTTCTCAGAGTCTGGGCTCATCATTGCTTCCTCATAGTTCGCAGGTTCACTGTTGTCTACCAACAAGACAGTTAAGACAGGGTTGCCATACCATTCAGGAGTGGAACGCGACCTTGTCGACCTGCGACGTTCAGCAGTAGCATCGTTCGAAGTTTCACGATCCTCGTCATTAGCTTCCTCTCTTGTAGGTGCAGATGGCACTGGAACAATTTCAGGTGCTGCGCTACTCTCCAACTCGAGAGAAGGATCAATAACCTCGTCTAGCTCTACCTTCCTCCCACTCACTTCTTTCGAGAGAAACTCCTTCTCAAGAAAGGATTCATTTTTTGCGACAAACACTTTGCCTTCGGATCTGTGGTAGAAGGTATACCCAATCGTTTCCTTAGGGTATCCTATGAAGACGCATTTCTCCGCTTTGGGTTTGAGCTTGTCTGGCATCAACCTATTAACGTAAGCTTTGCATCCCCAAACTTTAAGAAACGACAACTTAGGTTTAGCACCAAACCATAGTTCATACGGTGTCGTCTCAATGGATTTAGATGGTGCCCTAATTAAAGTGAATGCAGCGGTTTCTAATGCATAACCCCAAATCATAACGGCAAATCTGTAAGAGACATCATCGATCACACCATATCTAATAGAGTTCGATTCCGGCGTTCAGACACACCATTGCGCTGTGGTGTTCCGGGTGACGTGAGTTGCGAAACGATTCCGCTTGCTTTAAGATGCGTGAGAAAATCATAACTCAAATATTCACCTCCACGATCGGATCATATAAATTAAATTTTCTTGTTATGATGGTTTTCCACTTCATTCTGAAATTCTTTGAACTTTTCAACGTTTCAGATTTATGTTTCATTAAATAGATATACCCATATCTACTTAAGTCATCAGTAAAAGTGAGAAAATAGCGATATCCACCGCGTGTCGAAACACTCATTGGTCCGCATACATCGGTATGTATGATTTCCAACAAGTCCGTTGCTCGCTCCATTATTCCGGAGAATAGGGTTTTGATCATCTTGCCCATGAGGCACGGCTCACACGTGTCAAATGATTCAAAATCAAGAGACTCCAAAAGTCCATCAGAATGGAGTTTCTTCATGCGTTTTACACCAATATGACCTAGACGGCAGTGCCACAAATAAGTCGAATTATCACTATCTACTTTGCATCTCTTAGCCTCAATGTTATGGATGTGTGTTTCATTGCTTTCGAGATTCATAAGAAATAAACCATTCACAGCAGGCGCATGACCATAAAAGATGTTACTCATATAAATAGAACAACCATTATTCTCCGATTTAAATGAATAACCGTCTTGCAATAAACTCGATCCAGATATAATGTTCATGCTCAACGCAGGCACATAATAACATTTATTAAGGTTTAAAACTAATCCCGAAGGTAAAACTAAGGAGAGCGTGCCGACGGCCATCACATCAACTCTTGATTGGCTGCCAACGCGCATCGTCACCTCATCCCATGCTAGCCGCCATCTATTCCGTAGCTCATGTTTCTAGTTACAAATATTAGCAACTGAACCAGTACCAAATACCCAGGCACTACAACGAGCGCTAGTAAGGTAAACATAAAAAACATGTATATCAAATATACCTTTAATGGTGCCAGCCTTCTTATCCGCTAAGTACTTCGGACAGTTGCGCTTCTAGTGACCCTTGTCCTTGCAATAGAAGCACTCAGTGTCCGGCTTAGGTCCAAACTTGAGCTTCTTCTCAATAGGGGCAACGCGCTTGCCGCTGCCTTTCTTGAAGGACTTCTTTGCACCCTTACCTTTCTTGAAGCTAGGGGTCTTGTTGACCATCAACACATGATTATCTTTCTTGATATCCACCTCCGCAGCTTTCAGCTTAGCGAAGAGCTCAGTCATCGTATTAGTGGAACCAATTTTATTGTGAGTAACTACAAAACCTTTGTAGCTAGGAGGGAGTGATTGCAGAACTCTGTCAATCTTGAGCTCTTCTGGAATCTTGCAGTCCAGTTGCTCAAGACGTTGAGTGTAGCCCGACATCTTAATGGCGTGCTCAATAACGGAACTCCCTTCCTCCATCTTGCAGTTAAAGAACTTCTCAGAGATATCATATCTCTCAGAACGGGCCTGAGTCTGAAACATGGTTTTCAGTTCCTCAAGTATCTCAAAGGTCCTGGCGAACTCCTCAAAACGATTTTGAGGTCCGATTCCATAGCAAACAACATGGTACTCTTAATCACTCCATAATCATATTTGCGCGACTGATAAACAACTTTTTCATCAGCCGACGCATGTATAGTAGGCGTGTCACCTAGCGCTTTCTCAAGGACATAGTCCTTTTGTCCGCTAGCGAGAATGATTCTCATATTGCAGAACCAGTTGGTGAAGTTAGACCCATTGTTCTTGCGCTTTTCTTTCTCAGCAAAAACATTGAAGTTGAAGTTGGACTTAGCCATTTGATCTATAAAATTTGCAAGTATAATTTAGACTATGTTCATGATAACTAGTTCAACTTAATCAAATTACTAGATGAACTCCCACTAAATTCAACATCCCTCAAGTTGTTTAGTGAACATGATCCAAATTCACCACACCTAATCCGATCTTTGCGAGAAGAGATGTGGTTTCAATGGTGGACAACCAAGTGTCGATCATACATGGGGAGAACACAATTTTATCTTGATCTTTAAGTGAGGAATCATCTTATAATGCTACCGTCGTGATCTAAGCATAATAAGATACATAAAAGGATAAACATCACATGCATATAATTTTATGTGACATGGTATAGCCAATCTTCGCGCAATGATCTCCATCTTGTGCCAGCCCGCATGATCTCCATCACTCCACCATGATTGCCTCCACCACGAATAGCAACTACAACTATTGCTAACTACTTAGCGATAAGGTGAAGCTATTACATGGCGTATAAGAAGTTGATACACAGGTCATACACAATTATAAAGACAACCATATGGCTCCTGCCGGTTGTATACTCATCGACATGCAAGTCGTGAAATATTACAAAAACATGATCATTGCATACAACATACACATCACATCTTGGGCCATACCATATCACAAAACACTCCCTGCAAGAACAAGTTAGACGCCTCTACTTTGTTGTTGCATGTTTTACGTGGCTTATGGGAGTAACAAGCTAAGAACGATTCTTGCCTACGGAAAGCCACAATGGTGATATTATGGTTGCCAACATCCAGTGTAAATCCCATGACAACTATAGTGAGAGAAACTGGCATCCACCAGCCGCATGTATGGAACAAGCCACACGTCAAGTGCGGAGCCGGTCTGCGAGCAGGTCGTAAAGTTGGCCTGGACCGCTTCGATCTCACTATCCCGCGTCATAAGAAGTACACAACAAGAGGCTTGCAACAGAAAACATCAACGCCCGCAACAAGCATGTTGCGTTCTACTCGTGAAACACATCTATGCATAGATCTAGCTCTGATACCACTGAAGGGTTTCGCAGCATAGTAAATCAAAAAAATTCTACGGATGCGAACGGGAAAGCCAAGATCTAATCTAGGAGATGCAATCAACGAGAGGGATAGATGAGATCTTCATACCCTTGAAGAAATCACACAGCGGAAACGTTCAACAGAACGTGGTTGATGTAGTTATACTCGCCGTCTCCTCCTCGCGATCTGATCCGATCCTACGCCGCAAGTGGCGGCACCTCCGAGAGATGCACACGTACAGTGCCGCGACATCTCCTCCTTCCTTGGTCCAGCATGTGGGGTGGAGAGATGGATTGGATCTACAGCACGACAGTGTGGTGCTTTGGTGGAGAGTTTCTGCAACAGGGCTTAGCCTACACATAGTCGGGAGAGAGAGAGAGAGAGAGAGAGAGAGAGAGAGAGAGAGAGAGAGAGGGAGGGAGAGAGAGAGAGAGGAAGGGCAGCAGCTGGCGGCTAGGGTTTTAGGGTGAGGGTAGGGTGCGCTCCCTGCCCACCTTATATAGCGGGCTGGCCGGCCCCCTTTCCCCCTCCTCCAAGCCCTAGGGCGGCGGCCCCAAGGGTGGAGTGGGGGGCAAGTCTTCCCCCCCCCTTCTAGAAGGTTTCCTAGGGTTTCCCCTTGGGTTTTGGCCGGCTGGGCCTATGGGGCCTTGTGCCCCTGGCCCAATGCGGCCAGGGCACTCCCTCGTAGGCCCATGCACCCCTCCGACAAGTGGGGCCATGTGGGTCCCACTCTAGAAGCTTCTAGAACCTTCCGGTATAATACCGAACATTCCGAAATGATTCCGAAATCCAAAAACTACTTTCCTTTATATGAATCTTATTCTCGGGACCATTCCGGACCCTCTCTTGATGTCCTGGATCTCATCCGAGACTTCCAACAAAAACTCATAAACCATTTATCCATTCTATCCTAGCGTCGAGACACGTTAAGTGTGTGACCCTACGGGTTCGAGAATATGCAGACATGATCTTCTATCATCAATGTAGACGTGGATATTGCGGCCAATTTGGCTCGCAAGCCACTCCTGCATGCACCGCTGGTAGGTTGCTCCGGTGTTCTTGAGGCCGAAGGTCATGGCGGTGTAGCAGAAGGCTCCGAATGGCGTGATGAACGCCGTCTTTTCCTCATCCTCGACAGCCATTTTGATCTGGTTGTACCCAGAGTAGGCGTCGAGGAAACACACCGACTCCGAGCCCGCGGTGGAATCGATTATTTGGTCGATCCGCAGGAGGACGAATTGCTCCTTCGGGCAGGCGCTGTTTACATTTGTGTAATCGATACACATCCTCCAGGTCCCATTTTTCTTCTCGACCAGGACTGGGTTTGCCAGCCACTTGGAGTATTTTATTGGCCGGATGAAGCCTACAGCGAGTAGACGCTGCACCTCCTCGGCGATGGCTCGGCGGCGCTCTTCATTGAAGGGCCGCAGCGACTGATTGACAGGTCGCACTTTGGGGTCGGTGTTGAGTTTGTGCTCAGCGAGTTCCCTAGGGACACCAGGCATGTAAGAGGGCTTCCATGCGAAGATGTCCCTGTTCTCACGGAGGAACTCAATGAGCGCGCCTTCCTATGCTGGGCTCATGCCCGTCCCGATCGTCACCGTCTGGTTGGAGTCGCCTGGGACCAGCTCGACGGTGCGGGTGTGCGTCGTTGCTTCGAAGGCTGAGGTGTTTCCGCCCTCCGCGTTGGGCTTCTTGAGTATGGTGGGGTCGTCGTTGTTGACCCAGCTCGCGTACTTGGCGAGCTCGTCGGCGTGGTTGGCCTCTGCCGCGATGACGGCGTCAGTGAGTTCGGCTCCTTTGGCCTTGCACTCGGCGGCCATGTTGGGGTCGCCGTGGATGGTGATGACGCCGCGCAGCCCGGGGATCTTCATCGTGTTGTACGCGTAGTGGGGCGCTGCCATGAACTTAGCGATCGCCTGGTGCCCCAAGACGCAGTGGTAGGAGCTGTCGAAGGGCACCAGCTCGAAGACGATCCGCTCGGTGCGGAAGTTTGCCGGTGTGCCGAAGGTGACTGGCAGCGTGACCTTGCCGATCGGGTACGCCTTTCAACCGGGGACGATGCCATGGAATGTGGTGTAGGTCGTCTCGACCATCGACTGCGGGAGCCGCAGTCGCCTGAAGGTGTCCAGGTACAGGATGTTGATGGAGCTGCCGCCGTCCATCAATGTCTTGGGGAGCGATGGTCTCCACCTTGGGCTTGACTACCAGGGCGACTCGGCCTGGGTACTCGATGCGCGGCGAGTGGTCCTGGCGGCTCCAAGTGATTGGTTGCTCCGACCAGTTGAGGAACTGGGGAACGTCCACCTGGGCCACCGCGTTGACGGCGACGCGCGGGCGATGACCTTATTCTCGCGCTTCGTGTTGAAGCCTGTGAAGGTGTGGAGCGAGCTGGCCATGCTGCTGAATTTTTCGCCATTTGGCGGGTTGTTGTTGTGGTCCTCCCGCGCTCGTCGTGCCTTCTCGATCTCCTTGAGAGAGTGGAAGTCGGCGGTCGTGTGCGTGGCGGGATTCCCTTCCCTGCTGTGAAACGCACAAGGTTGGTTAAGGAGGGCCGCGCGGTCGAACCTTGGTTTCGCCTTGTAGTTGCTGCCGTCGCGGCGGAAACTCTTGGGCTCGCGCTGCGCGTGCCCAGCGTTGGCGACGAAGTCGACTCGCCCGTCACTGCGGCGCTTGCCGGTGAGGCGAGTGTTGCTGTAGCATAGGTCAGACCGTCGTCCGTTGTCGTTGCCGTTCGTGCGGCGTTGACCTCCCGACTCGTCGTCGGTTTCCTGGTTTGGGTCTTCCTCCGCGTATCTTTTGGCGATCTCAAGGAGGTCCGGTATGTTGTCGAGTGTGCGGTATGCTCGTTTGAGCTTGGAGACCAAGGGCTCATAGCGGCACGAGGTCTTGAAGCAGTGGATCACGGTGTCCGGGTGGATGCCAACCGCGTTGTACCATAGTTCTTGCCACCGTTGGACCCAGCTGCGGGTCGACTCACGGGGTCCCTGGACGCATCGTTCCAGGTCCTCGATGGTGGTGGCGCGGGTGTAGAAACCCTCGAAGTGCCTGATGAAGGCATCACGCATCTCTTCCCAGGAGTCGATGCTATCCGGGGGGAGAGTGTTGATCCACTTCCTGCACGCTCCCTCCATCATCAGGGGGAGGTAGCGGGCGGCTAGCAGGTCGGTGTGGCCAGCGATCCCCATCGCCATGAGGTAGGTGTCCAGCCACACGGAGGGGTCGTACGAAGGGTCGTACTTCTCTATTTCCTTCAGCGCTTTGAAGTTCGCCGGGTATTTTTCACCTCGGATCATCGGTCCGAAGCATCGGGGCCCAAGTCGGCTTAGCGACCCCATTGGCTCGCCGTCGCGGCGATTGGTTAGGGTGTCTCGCAGGTCGTTGGGCTGGCGTGCGCGCCAGCTCTGGTTGTTGATGATGTGGGTGCGGGCGTCGACGGGCTGACCGTTCGCGGCGACGAAGTTGGTCGCTGGCCTGGGGTCGTTGGTGGAGAGTGCCGCGTTCGTGGGTCGGTGTTGGAGCTGTAGTGGTTCGGTGGCGGCGTTGAGTGTGTTTACGCCAATGGACGGCCGCTTGAGGCCGCTCTGCTGCCCGATGAACACGAGTACATCCGGCCCTGTGAGTCGATGCCTGCGTTTTGTTGCTCAACCGCCTTTGCGAGCAGGGCCTTGACGTACTGGATCTGTAGGGCACTGTCACCTCTGGCCGTGATGTTGTCGGCCGCTGCTCGGCCCGCCACGAGGTTGTCCATCGGGGTGGAGAACAGTGGTAGGCCGTTCACGTCTCGCTCCCTTGAGGAGACCACGATCCGCGGTTGGTCCCTGGGGGGTGCGCGGTTGGGTGGAGGTGGGGCGCCATTCGCCCGTCGACCTGGTGGGACGGCGCTTCCTCGGTGGCGCGTTCTCGCGGTCGCGCCTTTCGCCATGCGGGCCAGGTCGTTCTCGTCGTCGAAGTTCAGGGCGCGCCCCTGGACGATGGGGTTCAAGCGCAACCTGATTCGCTGTTGGTGGTAACGTGACAGCTCCTGCGCCGTCACCTGCTCGAGGCGAAATTTTTCACGCTTGGCTTGCTCCTTGCGGACTGCTTCCGCCAGCTTCAGGCGGAGTTCCTCGACCTCCGTTGTCGTGGCGTTGGGAGGGATTAGGGTGGAGAAGGGATCCTCCGGCGTGTCGGTGCCAGTCGCCATGTAGGTCGCAGCGTGGCGACCGGTCCTGTCGCGGAGATCGGCGGAGTTTTCCGATCCGGAGTCGAAGTCGAAGATCCCAAGGATGGAGGGATCCTCGAAGTCTCCAACGTTGGAGACCTGGGTGATGGAGCCCGCGGGAGAAGCCGTGATGATGGATCCGGCGAGTGACGCCGGGGTCGCCGAGTCGGCGTCGTCGTTGAGGGCCGCGTCTTTCGCGGCTGCGGTGGTTTCGGCCACGTCGTTGTGGGCCGAGTTGTACTCGGAGGCGAGGCGGTGGATCGTGCGGACCTGGCTCTCGGAGAGCCGGTCGCGTGGCGGCGACTCGCGGATGCGAGCCGAGTCCTCCGAGACGATGACGTCAGTGAGGCCATCGAAGAGGCTGATCGTGCCGACTGGCAAGATCATGCTATGCGTGACGGGTCGCGCCGCCGGGACGTAGCTGCTCGGCAAGATCTAGAGCATCTCGCTGATCGCTATCATGCGGCCGGTGGCGACCGACTCATTGATGGGCAGATTGGATCTCGCCGCAGAACACCAGCCAGGCCCCACGGTGGGCGCCACTGTTGTGGGAATGACCACGGCAGATGCTGCAATCGGCAGCGAGTAGTAGAACATAGGGCAAGGGCGGCCAGCCATCTGCGGTGCGAGATGAGGGCGGAGACACAGGGTTTTACCCAGGTTCGGCCCCCCGGAGGGTAAAGACCTACTCCTGCTAGATTGTATTATGATGGAAGTACAATGGGGCGAGCTCGACGGCTAGGCGGCAAGTCGCTTGGGTGGATGATGGAATGTATCTCTACGCCCTAGGAGGTTTATATAGACTCACCCCCTAGGGTTTACATATCTCAACCGAATCATTAAGGTTTGACAATCGTTTAACCTAATCCCATCGGGCCTATCTACTCTGGGCCTTGACTTCGATTCGCTTGGTTCTCAGTGGGCTTCAATCGATGGTCGCCGTCTTACAACCCCACTCGCCAAGTCTTGGGCGGTCGGGCGTCCTGCTGGGTATACCGTAGACATATCCCCATCGGTAGAGCATTAAGGAAAATCTTGTGGTATACATTAAAGGTTATCCTACTTTTATTAATTTTTTATTGTTGACATGCACAGATGCTCTGCCCTATTATATTAGGTCGTCACTTTCTTAAGAACTATTAAGGCTTTAATCGAATTTGCATGAAGGGCAGGAAGCTCCGGTTGCGCTGCGGTATCCTTTGTTACTCATTTCCCGGAAAAAGCCAAGCAAGATGATAAGGATGCCATCACTTTAAAGGCCAATTACTTTGGGTGAATGTTCACTCATATGGACTAAGTGAGTAATATCAAGGTCAAGCTATTGACCATAAAATAGAGCTGCATGGGAGGCAACCCATGTGAAATAAGGTTTGAGTTAAATTTTAAGTTTTTAGTTTTAAGTTTTATATAGAATAAAGAGTGCTAGAAAACTCCGATTGAGAAGAAGAGATTCAGCAGTACTAAAATTCATGTTTTATATATGCCATAGTTGGTTGAAATTTTAGTCTGTCTTTTTCTGTAAAAACAAGGTGTTTTGCTAAGTTTTAGTCTAAAAAGTAATTCTTGAAGAAATAGAATTATTTTATGTATACATAAAGGTTAACGACCAACTATACGGCGAGAATAAAAATTCCCGCCGTATAGTTCCGGCCGTATAGTTATGTTACCCATCGACAATTTTTTATCCCAAGATACAGAAGGTTTGACGACCAACTATATGGCGGGAACAAAAGTTATGGCTGTATAGTTAAAGCCACCAGAAAGAAACCTAGAAACCCTACAATTTTAACATTAGACCAACTATCGACAGGAACAATGTGTTCGGCCATATAATTCCGCTGTATAGTTGCCCGGACCACTTAGCGAACATGGAGGTACCCAAAACATCAATACATAAATCCTTTCTCTCTCTTCTACCTCCAAACTCTCTCAAAACCTCAAGGGATCTTCACCCCTACTAAATTTCTTTGAATTCACCGCTTTACCAGTGATCTCGGTATGTTTCTCCTCAGATCCTCATATTACATTTTGCAAATTCATCTCTAATCTTATGTCATTATCAATCTAGGGTGAGACTTATTTTAACTATTTGCCATGATTATCTTGCACGGATTATTATGTTGAGGAGATTATTTAGTTGCTATGATGAGGATTATGCTATGAGTATTCTTGTTGGATCAAAAGTTTATATTTGTCTTTCTTTTTTATAATATGAACACGAGGAGCCAGACACGTGCTCTTGCCGCCGCAAGTTCTTCTTGGGCTACCGCTCAGGAATGCATGGGGATTCGATTCAAGAACGAATCCCACCGTGATTGTTTTGACAAGATCAAAACTTGAAGTCAAAGGCAACCAAGTGGGCTTACCCGCTACTTTGAACCAAATCGGTATCTCTAATGACTTTAATTTACTTTGCAATTGAGTTGGCATGCAAAATTTTGTATTTCATGATGCACCAACCTATCGCCGGTTAACCATTGAATTCCTTAGCTCTTTGAATAGCACCTTCAAAGCATGGCTTGGGGAGGATAGAATTTCTTTCCGATTCATGAATAATTATTATTCCCTATCACTCGATGAATGGTGCAATTGTTTTGGTTTAACCAACAATGATCCTAATGCTCTGCGCGCAACTTTTACCGACATGGAACCTTCCCCTGAATACTTTAATAATAGTATAAGCTTCACTTCTAGAGTCGATGGGAAGAATATTAACATCCTTCTATTCGATATGTGTTCTATGTTATTGCTAACACCTTGCCGCAATGAGTTTACAAGACTCAATGAGCGAGGACATCTTAGTCCTTGCAAAATCTGCCCTCAACTTTGACAACTTGTCACTTCACTTGGGCGCAATACTTGTGCGCTACTTGGAGTACCAATCCCACCAAAGCCAATGACCAATCACTTGTGGAGGCGTCATCACCGTGCTTGCCAATGAATTGGGCATCGACCTGGGTGAGTTACAACCAGTGCTAGGTGAGCGACGTGTTGGTTTCTCTACTTTGAGGGCTTGTGGAATGCTCACTAGGAGAGGTGGTGTTTATTACGCATATTGCTGGGAGTCTCTACCCGCTCCTTTTGCCTAATGGTCTTTTCTCTATCGAGGAAGGGCGTGTGCTTTATGACTTGCAGGTTGAGCAACACCAACCCGAGGAGGAGATTCGGAGGAGGATGAGGACCAAGGAGGAGGCAAGAATCCCTCATGAGGAGCAGCAGCCACCAAACCGGTTTGCAACATATCAATATTTCCAAGAACTTGGAGGAACTATGGAGGGGATGCATAATCTCTCCATGAACCTCCGAGAAACAACAAGTAACCTCTCAACTCAATTTCTTGACTGGGTTACAACTATTTTCCCTACCTTAGTGATTTGAAGGGCTTGCAAAGCCTAAGCTTGGGGAGGTTTTCTATCTATTTTATATTTTGGTTTTCATTTGCTTTATCTTATTTTCGAGGTTATGCTTTTATTTGACTTTATAAGAACTTCGTGTTCGTTTCCCCAATACTTTATCTTAGTTGTTTTATTTGAGATTTTCAAGCCGAGCTTTGCCGCCAATTTTCTATTCTTTAAACCCCCCTTCTCGAAAACCACAAAAATATTTCTCCGTTTATCTTTATTTTCCCTCTCTCTTTTTCTTTGCACCTCGAAGTTCCGTTGATTTGCAGAGTGATTGAATTCAAGTTTTCAGAAACAAATAAAAGGGAAGAGAAGTGGAACCAAACATGAGAGGTATGCCTTATGACTCCCCACTTTTGAAGTTTGAAAACCCATGCTAATTAGTAGTAATGTTGAGATGTTATATCGGTGGAGTGAGTCTCTATATTGTAGTAAAATTTTGTTTGCATGGGTATTTAATGGAGTACGTTTTGTTCCATATCTTATAGTTAACCAAAGTCTTGCCTAAAAATTTGCTAAACAACTGAAACAATAAAAAGTCTCACAAATTGAAGACTTGGGTGTTGTAGTGTTTATTCTTGAAAGCTTATTCCTAGAGACACTCAGCACCACAAAAAATAATGATTGACTTAATAGCTCTCTTTGAAAATATTTGTTCAATTGAATTAATGTTTAGCGGTTTTTGTGAGCACGCCAAAGTTTGACTTGTAAATCATAAGAATGATATAGCTTTATGTGTGTCAAACTTCATGGGATGCCAAAAACTCCGCTAGCCTACGAACGATCTTCATGGTGGAAACTCCTGGATTTCAGCTATGAGTTGATTAAACATATGTAGCAGCAATGCTATAATGGGTAAGATTCTTGGCACTCCCGGGAAGCTGTAACATGTTGGAATCACTCCTCTGGCTGATATGAGTAATCATTATGCAAAAGGAACAAAAACCTTAGTGATGCCACGAGTGCCTATCTCAGCCCGATAAACTAATGATTTTTGGCATGCTCTCAATTACTTAAGAACTAAAATTCTTGAAGGACAATGAATATAAAAGTAGTGCTTGAAAAATCTTGATTTATTGATGTGAGAGGATTGAGATACTTTAGTGTATATTCTTTTCATGACAAACTCTCACACTCTTAATTCTACATGATTACACTTTATTGTTCAAAGGCAAGCCTATGAGTTGATTACATGACATGGAATGAAGTTTACCTTTTTGAATCATCCCTGCTTATAATAATTTTGCTGCGCTATAAGGATTCATGAAGCCTGTATGCTATGCTTGTGAATACTCTATCTATGCTGAAGTTTTTCAGATTAATAAAGTGAAGGAAACATGTAAGATCTCACCCAATAAGGTAGAGATCCCTGTGATTTTAGTGCTAGTCCCTGGATCAAAATGTTAGCACCACGGTTTAAGATGAAATACGATACAAGGTCATTATTACATCATAATTCTAGGAGTATAATAGTTTTTACAACTCACTTAGCCTAAGGCTAACTTATTTAGAGTTCTCAATACATAGCAAAATAATAGAGTCTTCATCTTCATGCACCACAGGCAAACATGTCAAGTGTAGACTCATAACCCTACTCACCATCAGAGTAACCTGCAACATGATAAGTTATAGCCACAAAGGGTCAATATAGTTGGAATTGTATTGGCAAGTGATACCATAGTTGTATAGTAGAGACTAACATCTACATGATTTTCGCTGGTATGGATCTAGTTGGCTATGCAAAAGTAAGTTTTATCCTACTAATTTGAAAATACTAAGTTTTGTTTTTTTACAAAACACTAAGGTACCACTAATATACATTAGTGAACCTCTACCCTTGTTCACCCACAATTTTAATGAGAGAAATTGGGATGAGGATATTCTTGAACTATTTCAATGTTTTGACACTCAGAATTGTCCATAACAGTGGACACTGACTAAGTACTTAGTTTTACCCTCTCGAGAGGTTGTGCACTTTCCCCAAGACTCAACATGCATCGAGATGAGACTTTTGAAGCAATCCTCAGACCACCACCTGCGTTCCATCCTATCAATTCTACCACCCACTATCCGTCGTGAGTTCTCACAACTTAGTTGGTCAAAGCGAGCCCATATGTCATGTGGCTGCACTAGAAGCTTCGCGACACAAACATCTCAAATCTCTTTGTTCCAGGGTGGCGATCCACAAGTGTGAAACCAGGGTAAACCATAGAAATGGGCCCTGAGTAACCACTCAACACAATCCAAACAAATCCCAATCCACCCAGGTGTTTCATTAACAAAGGTTGTTTTCTTAGTAAAAAATATAAGTATATAAACTTCATAACATCATAATATCAATTTCCACCCACAATTGTAATAGCAATAATAAGCATTCTAGCATATGATGTCTCTAACTTAGGAAAATACTTCCAAGATATAATCTATAGGATTTCCATAGCATAGCATTATACTTGAAACTATCATGCAAGTCCTACTAAAATAACACTAATGCAAGAGGTAAAATAATAGGACATATATGAAATATCACTTGCCTTGGTAGCTAGGAGAGTAGGTACAATCCTCACATTCACAAACTTCACAATCTACACATCAAATCAAACAACAAAAATACACAATTTAAAACAGGCATTCAAAAATAGTATGAATGCATGCATGAATGCAATGAGATGAAAATCACACTTTTAGAAACAAAGTTTGCAATACAGATGATAGAGTACACTTTCTATAGGCCAAAGATCACAAGATCCACCTAAAAAATAATATTCAGAATAATTTTTATAGTCAAAATAGCCCTAATCAAGTCTTTGCCTAAATCTCAATTTTTATCGAGGGAAGTGAACAAAGTAAGGCCAGAGTAATAAATTTCATATTTTTTTGAATTCATAGACACCAAATTTGCATTTTCTGGTGTGTATCAAAAGTTATGAATTTTACAAGTTTAAACATCTAGCAAATCATTTCTAGTTTATAAAACAGAAACTCAGACACGTGGTGCTATCCTATTTGTCGGTATCGGTTCACGCGGATCAGGCACGTGCGACGTTAGATCTAAGTTAGATCGTGTGGCTCAGATCTGCAGGTACCCCTTCACGCTAGCTTCTAATCCTAGCAGATCCAGCGGATCTGATCGCTCTGGCCAAAGATGGTGGCCGATGGGCGTCTTGTGATGGCGCATCTGGCGATGGCGATCCAGCGATGCTAGGGTGTAAAGGGGGAGGTACAATGTGTTACCAAGGTCGCGGTTACGAGGTGGTCATAGTGGAGTTCACGAGCGAGGTAGGGGCGTACGGGCGCGGCTGGGATTGCTCGTAGGAGTCATGCCCGTCGTTGGTGGCTTGCAATCGAATACGGAAGCAAGCTGTTGGGCCACGAGCAAGCAAACGGCAAGCGTCAGTAGATGCACACGAAGATGACGAACAAGTTAGTGTGAACCAGAGGGCATGGGAGGTCAAACTCACGGAATTGGTCATTGAGCTAAATCGGAGACGGGCGGCGCAGTGAAATCTGCGACACAGAAATCCTAGAGTTCTTATCGATGAACTGAGGCTCTCAAGAGTTTCTTATCGAGGAAATGGGTGGGGAGCAGGGGCCATGTGGGTTAAGTAGAAGGGGTCGAGGGAGGCAATAAATCCACGAATCAATCGCTTTGATTCAAATTGAATCGGGGAAGAAAGCAGCGAGTGATCAGGTCTGCAGCGGTGATTTGAGGGCAGCAAGTCGACATGGCGATGGGGCCGTCGTGGGAGGGTGCGGGCTCAGCGCGGTGATAAAGAAAAGAGGGGAAAAGGGAATGCTGGCACAAATTTGCTGAGAACACCGATTAGGCCATGTCGATTAAGCGGTAGGGTTTACTGTTTTTTCTAAACTTTTCCTTTTTTTTCTATTTCTATTTTCTATAAAACATTTGAACTAGCAAAACAACTCAAATCCATTCAAATTTTCACCAAGTTTTGAGAGGTGAACCTAGTATTTAAAAAGTGTTTTAAACAAATAAAACCACTAACAAAACATTTAGGTACAAAATAAAATAAAAACACAATCTCCACTCTTGCATATAAAGGGTTTTAAAACTAGGGTTTTGTTAGGTTTTAAATTTTGAATTTTTTGTCCAATGCACCCATGCCACGATGATATGAATGCAATGATGATGTTTTTGGTTTAATGAAAATTGGGATGTTATAAATCTAACCCCCTTAAGATGAATCTCGCCCTCGAGATTCGAGTTGGCTAGCAAATAGGTGAGGTGATCTTTAGAAGCTCATCTTCTCTTTCCCAAGTTGCTTCCTCCTCAGTGTGATGGTTCCACTGTACTTTGCAGAACTTGATTGTCTTAGTACGAGTGACTCTTTCTGCTGTCTCGAGAAGCTTGATAGGTTTCTCTTCATAAGTGATATCATTCTCTAACTGAACTTCTTCTAGTGGTATAGTGTCTTTTAAGGAAGTTTCTTCCATCTCTGGATGACACTTTTTCAACTGGCTTACATGAAACACATTATGAACTGCAGACGAATATTCTGGTAATTCTAGCTCATAGGCCACTTCTCCTTTGCGGCTCAAAATCTTGAATGGTCCTACATAACGAGGTGCCAATTTCCTTTGACTCCAAATCTCTTCACACAGAAGTGAGACTCTGAATAAGCCCTATCACCTACCTCATAGGTGACCTCTCTACGTTTTGGATCTGCATAGCTCTTTTGTCGGGATTGGGCTATCTTTAGTCTATCCTTTACCATCTTGAATTTCTCTTCGGCTTCCTTGATCAGGTCTGGTCCGAATAAGTTTCTTTATCCTACTCCATTCCATAATAAAGGTGTAGTACACTTCCTTCCATAAAGAAATTCAAACGGGGCCATCTCTATGCTTGATTGATAGCTATTATTGTAAGAAAATTCTGCGTATGCCAGACTTTCATCCAATTAGATCCATAGTTTAGCACACAAACTCTCAACATATCTTCCAAATTTTGATTTGTCCTTTCTGTCTGTCCATCAGTCTAAGGATGAAGTGAAGTGCTAAATTCTAGTCTAGTTCCCAAAGACTCATGGGTTGTCGCCAAAATTTTGAAGTGAACTGAGTTACTCTATCTAACACAATAATCTTATTTAATCCATGCTGACAAAATATTCTATTCATGTAGATCTTGGAGAATTTAACACTTTTGTTAAGCGATCCACAACAACCCATATAGAATCGTATCTAGATCTAGTCCTTGGTAGTCCTATGATAAAATCCATACCGATTTTATCCTACTTCCAATCAGGTATTGGCAGTGGTTGTAATAACCCTGCCGGTTTCTGATGCTCCGCCTTTACTACTTACGTCACACAAGGCAATGTGCTCATGATATCTTTCTTTAGATTGTTCCACCAAAATCTTTCCTTCATCCATTTACATCTTGGTGTTACCAGGATGAATAGAATATAGTGAATTATGTGCTTCTTGAGGATCAATTTCCTAAGTTCAAGATCTTGTGGAATCTTGAGATATGCTTCCCATACCATAAGGTTCCTTGATCATCTTCATGGAATCCCTTTGCCTTTCCTTTACCAATTTTACTCTTGATCTCTTCTATTTCCTTGTCCAACTTTTGAGCTTCTTTGATTTTATCCAATAGTGTTGGTTGTACTTCCAAGAACATAAGATATTCTTCAGGCACTATCTCTAATCTTAGCTCTTTAAATTGAGCACTCAAATCATCTGGCAATTCTCCTTTGGTGAGGCCATACATAAACCTTGCGGCTTAATGCATCCGCAATGACATTTGCTTTCTCGGGATGGTATTGCAAACTTAAGTCGTAATCCTTGATAAGTTCTAGCCATATTCTTTGTCTCATGTTGAGTTCCTTCTGCGTGAAAATGTATTTCAGACTCTTATGATCGGTGAACATTTCTGGCAACTTTCCATATGATAATGTCTCCATATCTTTAGTGCATGGACAACAGAGACCAACTCTAAGTCATGCATAGGATAGTTTACTTCATGATTCTTGAGTTGTCTCAAGGTATAAGCCACCACTTTTCCGTCTTGCATTAACACTCCACCTAGTCCTTGGTGAGATGCATCACAATAAACTTGAAAATCTTTCTCTAGATCTGGAAAACATAACACTGGTGTTGACACTAATCTCTTCTTCAACTCTTGAAAACTGGTTTCACATGCTTCAGTCCAGTCAAACTTCTTTTCTTTATTTAATAGTTCCATCATCGACAGCTACTTTCGAGAAATGCTCGATGAACCTTCTATAGTATCCTGCCAAGCCTAGGAAACTATGGATCTCTTTAACTGTTTTGGGAGATTCCCACTCTGTTACAGCTGATACCTTTGCAGGATCGACAGCTATACCATTTCCAGACACAATATGTCCAAGAAATCCAACTTCATTCAACCAAAATTCACATTTACTGAACTTGGCATACAACTTGTGTTCCCTGAGTTTCTCAAGAATCAAATGCAGATGTTCTTCATGTTCCTCATTGTTCTTGGAATAAATCAATATGTCATTGATGAATACCAGCACAAACTTGTCAAGAAACTCCATGAACACCTTGTTGATCATGTTCATGTAATAAGTTGGTGCGTTAGTTAGTCCAAACGGCATCACTGTATACTCATACAATCCATATCTAGTGGTGAAGGCAGTCTTTGGTATATCTTGTTCTCTAACTTTAGCTGAAAGTAACCTGATCGAAGATCAATTTTTTAGAACACACAATCTCCTTCTAGCTCATCAAAGAGATCATTGTTCTAGGTAGGGGATACTTGTTCTTTATGGTCACTTTGTTAAGTGATCGATAATCTATGCATAGCCTTAGACTCCTGTCTTTCTTCCCGACAAACAAAAGGATTGCACCCAAGGCGAAGAACTTCGGTTGGATAAATTCCTTCTTCAAATGTTCTCCAAGTTGTTTCTTGAGCTCTTTTAACTCATCCACTAACATTTCATAAGGTCTCTTTGCTATGGGTCCAGATCCTGGCAGTAAGTCTATCAGAAAATCCACATCCCTATTTGGTGGCATTCCCGGTAATTCCTCTAGAAACACATCAGGGTACTCCTTCGCTACTGGTACACTGTCTAGGATAACCCCCTTAAGAGAATTTAACTTACTTCCTTTGGGTTCAAAGTTAGACTTGAACCTAATCTATTTCTTTTCTGGGGTTGTGAGTGTAACGGTTAAATGCAGCATAGTCTATTACTCCCTCATAACGAGTCATCAGGTCCATGCCTAATATTACATCAATCCTTGGGACTCTAGGATTATTAGACTAACTGAAACTTGTACTTTCCAAACTCTAGGACTAGTTGATGACATCCAAAATTTACTATCATCTCTCCACAGGGAGCTTACTTTAATAGGACATCAATTGTTTTGGTTAGGAGTCTATTTTTGTCTCAAATGCTCTTGAAATAAATGAATGTGATGCGCCAGTATCAAAAAGGATAAGTGCTGGAAAGGAATTAATCTTGAACTTACCAATCACACCATCAGACTCCTCTTGGATTTCCTCCACATTGATGTGATTCACATGACCTTTTTGAAAAGGACTTGGCTTGTTAGTCCCATCAGTCTTCTTTTCTGGACATTCATTGGCATAGTGCCCTGTTTTCTTGCACTTGAAACATTCAACTTGACTTATATCTCTCTTTTCTAGCTGATTCACATTTACATGTCCATTATGGTGACTCTTGTATCCGCTTTTGTTGTTTCGGTAATCCCCATTGGTGTGCCCACGATGTTTATTGCCATCATGGTGGCGGTTACTGTTGTGGTGGTTGTTATGATTCCCGTGCTTGTGGGATCCAGAACTTCCACTACCTTCACCATAAGAATGCTTGTGAGATGATCCTGATCCATGCTTATCAAAATGGTGTTTCCTCTTCCTATTCTCAACTTGCTTCATCTTGCTTTCCAAGATGGTAGCTTTGTCACACAGAGATTGATAAGTTGGAACATAAGCAACAGATAGTTGCATGGACATTTCATCATTCAATCCTTCAAGGAACTTCTCTTTCCTCTTTGCATCAGTGTCAACATCATCAGGTGCATAGTGCGACAGATTGTTGAACTCTTCAATATATTCATTAACACTACGATGGCGTTGTTTAAGGTTGTGAAATTTCTTCTTCTTCAACCCCATTACTCCTGAAGAGATGTGAGTAGTGCGGAATCCATCCTCAAACATTGCCCAAGTCACTTCTTCAATAGGGTTAGTGACTTGAAAGTTATCCCACCAAGTAGTTGTTGGTCCTTCCAGTAAGTGTGCTGCAAATCTGACCTTCTCTGCATCAGTGCAACCAACTGTGACTAAGTCCTTGTTCACGGAGCGTAGCCAATCATTTGCTACCATGGGATCAGTTGTACCAGAAAACTTAGCAGGTCTCAACCTTAGAAACCTTGTAAGCATATCAAGAGCTGGTGGGTTGTTCTGGTTGTTGTTATTGTTATTATTATTATTGTTGTTGTTGTTCTAATTCTGATTCTGGTTTGCCATAAATTGAGTCATAATTTGCATCAGTTGTGTATGTGTAGTCATCAATTGTTGCATATCATTGCCATTGTTGTTGTTGTTGTTGTTGTTATTGTTGTTGTTGTTGTTGGGATTGGCACGACGAGGAGGCATCTGTGGTTTCAATAAGAGTAAGTAAAGATAAATAACCCCATAGATCCTAATATGCACAATACAACATATAACAAAAATCACAAACAAGCAAGCACAAGATAAACTTTAGGGTTCAAAACATCACAAGCAACAAGTTTGCAAATATAAATGACACACTAGCATAGTCATCCACAAGTTTTCATGATCAATGCGACTCGATAATAAAACGATAAGATAGATAGACATCGCTACTCCTCCATGTCAACTTCCTCCTCCACTAGTGCAAGTCCTGCTGCGGCGAATCCTGCCTTGTATTCCTCCAAGCTAGTAGACAAAGCATCAACCTTCGCCTGTAGCTCTCTCTTCTGTGAGCGCAGCCTCTCTATCACCTCGTGATCCGCCTCTAGCTCAAGGTCCCCAAGCTCTAACTTGGTCTCCATATCCTTAATCTTCTTGTTCCTATCTTAGATCCTCTTCTCTTGGCTCTTGAACTTCTTCTCTTGCCGTTCAAACTTCTTCTCCATCTCCTTGATGCGCTCCTCTTGCTCCTCGAAGGCCTTGTCCTTCTCCTTAAGATGGACACGTAACTCATCATTTCCAAGCATCACATTGGTCCTATCAGTATCAGGGTGCCTAATGAGGCTCTCTAAGTCCTGGAGGTAGTGTTGCACAGGATTGATGGTCTCCTTAGTAGCCTCGTCCAACACAATAGGCTCTCCGTCCTCGTTGTGTCTCCCAAATAAATGGAAGTAGTGGTCCTTGAGCTCGGTAGAGTGACGTCCACATAGGCGTCCTATCAGCTCCTGCATGGCGACGTCGAGGCCTCTCTCTAAGTCATCGTGGAGTATCTTGAAGGCAATCTCCTCCGTTGGAGGCTCTGTCTGGCGTCCTGGCTGAGTAATTCTGAATACCCACAAGTCCTTCCTTTGGAACTTCCTGAGCTAAAGTCCCTTGATGGTAGGGATTGGGAGAGAGAGTACATTGACGAGCTGCAAGATGCGAGTCCCAAAGCGAGTTCCCTTGAACTCCTCGGCAATGCTGTAAACGAAGTTCAACATCTTTTGCATAGAATGGAGAAAAATTATAAATAACACGAAGAAAACATAAAGAAGTAATAGATGCAAAATTTAAAAACAAAAGCCAATAACATCCAGCAAGACATTAAACCACACAAGTATCGGCATACATTATTCAACTCAAGCACCAAGGTTCAATCACAACTTAAATAAAAATTTTCCATATCACATAGGTCGGTATGATCAAATTATTACTTGAAAAGCCAAGTGTGGTAGTCCAACTATTAGGATACATCGTGTCCTTCACTCACTAACCAAGGAAGCTATCTGGGCATCCTTGGTGGCAATTCTTGTCTTGATCACAAGACTCACATGCCAAGTCTATAATATCCCTCCTTAGTTGTTTTTGGTGGTCTCTAAGTCTTGGGTATGTTGTCTCTCCTCTCTAAGATCCTTATGAGTGTTGAGCATTCTACACTTAAGTCTTTCTCCAAGTTCTTCAATGGCATTCCATGCTGCATTCCTTGTAGAGTCAAAGAATGACATATACATTTCAGAGTTGGTGACCATGCAGAACCCCGATTCATTGTGGTTATCCTCCTTATATCTATATAAGTGGATTTACACCCACCAATACTCTTCTCCATCATCCATCACCGGAAATCCCTTGTACACGACTTCACCATTTATTCCCAAGCTTGTCATCAGGTTCTTAAGTGCCTTGGGAAATTCCGTCTCACATTCTAGTGTCATGGTCAATAGTGGTCCCTTCCTAACGGATTCGTTGATGGTGGCCATCTATAAATAGAGATGAGAAAGAAGATTAGAAGAGGTTTTATGAGATGAAAAGGAACAAACTATAAATATTCATAGTGGTTTTGTATTTTCCTAGTGGCTTCCTTAATCTAATCCATCTTAGGGTCACAAACCTACATGCAACACAGTGCTCTGATACCATCTGCAAGATCTCACCCAATAAGGTAGAAATCCCTGTGATTTCAGTGCTAGTCCCTGGATCAAAATGCTAGCACCCACAGTTTAAGATGAAGTACACATATACAAAGGTCATTATTACATCATAATTCCAGGAGTACAATAGTTCTTACAACTCACTTAGCCCAAGGCTAACTTATTTAGAGTTCTCAATACATAGCAAAATAATAAAGTCTTCATCTTCATGCGCCACATGCAAACATGTCGAGTGTAGACTCATAACCCTACTCACCATCAGAGTAACCTGCAACATGACAAGTTACAGCCACAAAGGGTCAATACAGTTGGAATTGTATTGGCAAGCAATACCATAGTTGTATAATAGAGACTAACATCTACATGATTTTGGCTAAGTGTGGATCTAGATGGCTTTGCAAAAAGTAAGTTTTATCCTACTAATTTGAAAATGCTAAGTTTTATTTTTTACAAAACACTAAGGTACCACTAATAGACATTAGTGAACCTATACCCTTGTTCACCCACAATTTTAACTTAGAAATTGGGATGAGGAGATTCTTGAACTGTTTCAATGACTAAGATGCTCAGAATTGACCATAACCGGGGACACGGCTAAGTACTTAGTTTTTAACCTCTCGAGAGGTGGTGGACTTTCCCCACAAGACTCGACATGCATCGAGACAAGACTTTTCAGAAGCAATCCCTCAGACCACCACATACGTGTTCCATCCTATCAATTCTACCACACACTGTCCGTCTGGCTGAGTTCTCACAACTTAGTTGGTAAAGGCAGAGCCCATATGCCATGTGGTTGCACTGGAAGCTTCGCGACACAAACATCTTGAATCTCATTGTTCCTGGGTGGCCATCCACAAGTGTGAAAACAGGGTAAACCATAGAAATGGGCCCTGAGTAACGACTCAACATAATCCAAACAAGTCCCAATCCACCAGGTGTTTCATTAACAAAGGTTGTTTTCTTAGTCAAAAATATAAGTATATAAATTTTCCATAACATCATAATATGAATTTCCACCCATGAATTCTAATAGAAAGACTAAGCATTCTAGCATACGATGTCTCCTAACTTAGGAAAATACTTCCAAGATATAATCTATAGGATTTCCATAGCATAACATTATACTTGAAACTATCATGCAAGTCCTACTAAAATAACACTAATGCAATAGGTAAAATAATAGGACATAAGATGAAATATCACTTGCCTTGGTAGCTAGGAGAGTAGGTATACTACTCACAATCACAAACTTCACAATCCACACAATCTACACATCAAGTCAAACGACAAAAATACACAATTTAAAATAGGCATTCAAAAATAGTATGAATGCATGCATGAATGGAATGAGATGAAAATCACACTTTTAGAAACAAAGTTAGCAATACAAAAGATATATTACACTTTATATTGTCCAAAGATCACAAGATCCACCTAAAAAATAATATTCACAATAATTTTTATAGTCAAAATAGCCCTAAACAAATATCTGCCTAAAACTCAACTTTTACAGAGTGAAGGGAACAAAGTAAGGCCACAGTAATAAATTTCACATTTTTCTGAATTCATAGACACCAAATTTGCATTTTTCTGAATTGTGGATCAAAAGTTATGAATTTTACAAGTTTAAACATCTAACAAATCATTTCTGGTTTTTAAAACAGAAACTCAGACACGTGGAACTATTCTATTGGCAGTACGGCTTGCAGATCGGTAGCGATGCGTTAGATCTAAATTAGATCATGCGGCTCAGATTTGTAGGTACCCCTTCATGCTAGCTTCTTATCCTAGCCGCTGGATCTAGATCCAGCGGATCTGATCCCCTCTGGCCAAAGATGGGCGGCGTTGATGGCGTGCGTGGCGGCGGCGCGTCTGGAGACGGTGCTCCGGCGATGCTAGGGGGTAAAGGGGTAGGTACAGGGCGTTACCGAGGTTGCGGTGACGAGGTGGTCGTAGTGGAGGTCACGGGCGAGGGAGGGGCATACGGGCGCGGCTGGGAGGGATTGCTCATCGGAGTCATGCCCGTTGTCGATGGCTTGCAGTCTAAGACGGAGGCGAGCTCCTGGGACACGAGAAAGAAAACGGAAAGTGTCAGCAGGTGCGCACAAAGATGATGAACAAGTTAGTGTGAACCAGAGGGCAAGGGCGGGGTGGAAACTCACCGGAATTGGTCGCCAAAGCTCGTCGGGACGGTGGCGGCGCTGGTGGAAATCTGCGAGCCTGGGGGCTCTCCAGGGTTGCTATGCAAGGGGAAATGGAGCGGGGGCCGTGGGGGTTAAGTAGCAGGGCTCGAGGGAGGCAATAAACCCGTGAATCAATCGCTTTGATTTGAATTGAATCGGGGAAGAAACGGCAGGGCGAGTAGGTCTGCGCGCGGTGATTTGGGGACGACAAAGTCGACGTGGTAGTGGGGCCCGTCTGTCAGCAGAGGGTGCGGGCTCAGCATGGTGAGAAAGAACAGAGGGGGGAAAGGGGAATGCTGGGTGGGCTGCTGGGCCACGTTGGTTGGGCAGGTAGGGTTTCTGTTTTTTGTTTTCTAAACTTTTTCCTATTCTTTTTCTGCTTCTATTTTCTATACAACATTTAAACTAGCAAAACAACTCCAAATCCATTCAAATTTTCACCAAGTTTTTGAGAGGTGAACCTAGTATTTAAAAGTGTTTTAAACACATCAAACCACTAACAAAACATTTTTGGTACACAATAAAAATAAAAACACAATATCCACCCTTGCATATAAAGGGGTTTTAAAACTAGGGTGTTTTTAGGTTTACAATTTTGAAAAAAAATTGTGCAATGCACCCATGCCATGATGATATGAATTCAATGATGATGTTTTTGGTTTAATGAAAGTTGGGATGTTACAAAACATGAGACTACCAATCGGGAGTAAGATCATCATCTCGTTATTTCAATTTAAATGCTGGATTCCCTTTTGATTTTGGTTTTCCACTCGGGACGATCAAGTTTAAGCTTGGGAGGTTGATGGCTATGAAATATAGCCATCCACGTCCGCATTTAAACTCGATATTATTCATATATTTTATGAAATATCTCTCAAAACCTGCTACTAATACCTAATGATCAAAGGGGTATGCAATCCTTTCTTGCTATTTTTTCCTGCGTAGATAATGACGTATGATGATGGGAATCACTACATAAATGCTAAAGATATGAGATTTCCAGCATGCCAAAGAAACTAGGAGCCGTGAAGCGGATCCAAGAGACATAACAACCAACTATATGGGTCACTGCCATATAGTTGCTGCCGTATAATTTGCACCGACTTCATTAGGTCAAACAGAACAACTTTCGTGAAGGGGCCCTATATAATAGATCTATATCTAAACCTCTAAACCCTTCTTGACCACCATATCCATCTTCCACCACTTGTAATAGGACATCTCATCTCCAATTGGCGACATTGTAAGACTATTTGCTATCAACTCTATGATTTCTATTACAATGTGTATGATTGTCGATTTCATCTCTATGTGTGAGTAATTCTCCTTGGGCTAAGGGCTTTGGCCTAGCCATGTAGCTTTTGTGCATGTTATTTATCATAGATGGGATCATGTATTAGTTTGTATGACAAGATGATTGTAGTACCCTCTCTTGCCTCAATGTAAGGACTTTTCAGGTACCCAAGACCCCGAGGATTGATCTAGGTAAAGGGAGTGTGAGTAATGACTGATCTGCAGGATAGGAACCCTAGTAATGAAAGCGATGGTATGGCGGTATGTGAGGAATTTACTTGGGATTAATGGTGACATCATGATGCATATCATTAGTTCTCTTTCTTCTATGGATGATACTAGTAGGTTATTGCTATAAGAGGTTGTGAAGGCGATAACAATTATGGATGCACTGCCCACATATAATTATCTTGCTATAATAATTACATGTATACTTTATTATTATCTATTATTCCCATAAGATGTTTTGCACAGCTACTGGTGAAAACCGAAGACCCTAGGCCCTCTCTCTCTGCATCGTCAACAACAACAAGATCGCAAACTCTTGGTCCGGTGAAAATGCAATAGAAATTCTAAAACTCTCGAAGGTCCATTTAAGTAATCTCACTTTGCTTTCTGCTTCCCGAGGATTCGATAAACCTAGGTCTACTAGGGAAAAAGAGCTATACTACATCCGTAATCCGGATCGAAGGTATCAGCAACCTGGAGGCATCGGACATGACCTTCCACAACATCGTCCCAGGGAAAGGAGTGTATCCCTTGGGGAAGAATATGGCTCGACGTCATCTTCGGCACCCCCAAGAATTTTAGGCAGGAGCGGCTCGAGTTCGAGGTGGTGGACTGGCCCTCACAGTACCATGCCATCCTCGGGTGCGTGGCATTCGCAAGATTCATGGCAGTGCCAAACTATGTGTATCTTATGCTGAAGATGCTAGGGCCTAACAGTGTCATCACTGTTCCAGGTAGCTTCACCAAGTCCGATAGCTGTGATAGAGAATTCAATAGAATCTCCCAGTCATTCAGCATGCAGGAGGAGCTCGCAAGGCTAAAGGAGTCAACAGACAACAGCCTGCCCCCTGTCACTAGGCAAAACACACCTGACATGTCGTTCGACTCCACAGTCAACACCAAGGCGGTGTATGTCCACCCGACAGACCCCACCAAGACGACTTTGATCAGCAACAACCTGATTTCCGCATAGGAAATCATGCTCATCGAATTCCTCCATGAGTGCTAGGACATATTCGCCTGGTGTCCTGCGGACATGCCAGGGGTTCCCAAGGAATTCGCCGAGCACACACTAAACGTGTTTCCGGATGTGAGGGCGGTCAAACAGACGATGCCGCTAACCGAAGTCAATTGGCACCAAAGTCAACAGACTCCTCGACGCGAACTTCATAAGGGAGATAAAGGAAAGCACCTGGGTAGCTAACCCCATGTTGGTCCCTAAGAAGGACACGTACACCCTGTGGATGTGTGTGGACTTCACGGCGCTTAACAAGCATTGTCCTAAGGACCACTTACCCTTGCCGTCAATCGATCAAATCATCGAATCCATTGCAGGGTGCGAGAGACTCTCCTTTCTCGACGCATACTCAGGCTACCATCAAATTCGACTGAAGGTCGAACATCAAGAGAAGACGGCATTCATCACACCATTCAGGGTGTTCTGCTACAACACAATGCCTTTAGGTCTCAAGAACGCAGGCGTAACCTACCAATGGTGCATGCAAGCATGCCTGAAGAACCAAATTGGTCGCAACATCCAAGTCTATGTAGAAAACATAGTAGTTAAGACCAAGGAAAGCCGAACACTGGTCGACGATCTGCGCGAGACGTTCGACAACCTTGATCGCTACAGGATCAATCTGAACCCGGAAAAGAGTGCCTTTGGCGTCCCATCCAGGAAATTACTCGGGTACTTCATCTCCAAAAGAGGCATCGAGGCCAACCCTAAGAAAATCAAGGCTATACTAGCCATGGAGAAGACGAAGAACGTCAAAGGCGTCCAGCAGCTAGCTAGGCGAATCGTGGCACTCAGCAGGTTCATCAGTCGCATTGGTGAAAATGCTCTCCCCTTCTACCAATTTCTCCGCAAGGCCAACAAGTTCGAGTGGACGGCTGAGCCGATGAGGCATTTGAAGACCTCAAGCGCTTACTCTCTACATTTCCCGTACTGGTAACACCAAAGGAGAGAGAGCCCATGCTGCTCTACATCACCGCCACACACCAAGTGGTCAGCACTACCCTCGTGGTCGAACAACCCGAAGATGGCAGAACCCATGGGGTACAGCGCCGAGTCTACTACCTCAGCGAGGTGCTGATGCCTATAAAGCAAAGGTATCCCCATTACCAAAATCTCGCCTATGGCATATTCATGACTGTGCATCGATTGCTCCACTACTTCCAGGAGCATCAGATCGTGGTCGTCAACGACACACCACTATCACACATCCTCAACAACCCTGAAGCTACAGGGTGGGTAGCCCTATGGTGCATCGATCTGTCCCCTCGGGACATCATCTACGAGCATCGCACTGCTATCAAGTCACATGTGCTCCCTGATTTCTTTGTCCACTTGATGGAGCTCTAGCTTCCAAACACTCCGGACATGTCCTAGATCTAGATGATGCACTTCGACGGCTCCAAGCGCGACGCCTGAGCAGGAGCCAGAGTAATCTTAACATCCCCTCAAGGGGACAACATGAGATATGTGTTGCATATGAAATTCCACGCATCCAACAATGAGGCCGAGTATGAGGCACTCCTGCACAGCATGCGGATGGCCAAACTATGCGGCGCCACACTCCTAGTCATCTACGGTGACTTCAACCTCATCGTCCAGGAGATGATGAACGAGTGTGATGCCCATAGAAGCAACATGATCGCCTACCGTGTGCTCTACAACTCACTTGAAGGAGACTTCGACGGCTGCGAACTCCGGCATGTTGGTCGGAAAAGCAATGAGGAGGTCGACAAGCTCGCCAACATTGGCTCCACTTGCACCCCGGTACCACCGGGTGTGTTCCTTGAGCTAATTTGTGTGCCCTCCATCAAGCAAAAAATTCCGAAGGACACAGTCAACACCGCAGGACACTCGGGAGCTACGCCACCCGAGAAAGCCGAAGCACCCGAAAGGCTGGATACAGAAGTCGAACTAGTGAGCCTCATGCAAGTCCTGGCAGTCGAGCAAACATGGACTCAGCCATATGTCAATTACCTAGTGAGAAAGCACCTGCCCGATGACCCGATGGAGGCCAGGCATATTGCTCTCCATTCAAAGTACTTCACCATCATCAATGGTGAGCTATACAAATGAAGCATTTCTGGAGTGCTCCAACGATGTGAAACCAACAATGATGAGAAGAGCATCCTCCTTGACATCCATGAAGGCATCTGCGGCCACCACGCAGGCAGTCGTTCCCTAATCGCTAAGGCTCTACAAGCTGGCTTCCACTAGCCAACTGCAATGCGCAATGCAAAGGACATCATCGAGAAGTGCAACGCCTGCCAATGGTTTGCAGATGATACGTCAATTTTACATCACTATTTTATATCATAATTTACTGTTATTCATTTATATATTTCATATTAAGAGGTCATACTTATGTTATTTCATCTATTTTTGCATGTTGGATGACTTCTGGAGGATGAACTACCGGAGTCAGGATTCTGATGGAAAAAACGGTGTCCAGATGCAATATTCGTGAAGAACAGAAAATTCCAGAAAATATATGGAAATCCCTATTTTTCCAGAAGACGAAGGAAGCTAGAAGGGGAAGTGGAGATGGGCCACAGGGGGCCCACACCACCCCCTGGCGCGGCCCCTGGGCCGCGCCACCAGGTGGTGTGGCCACCCTAGCCCACCTCTGGCATCACCATTTTGCCTATATCATCCCCCGAAACCCTAAGACTCGAGGGCGACCACATAAAGATTCTGCCACCTCTGCGGGGCGAAAACTACAGAGAAAATGAGCTCTCCGGCAGGCAGAATTCTGCCGGCAAAATTCCTTCCCGAAGAGGAGAGATCGTCGCCATCAACACCTTCATCAAGCTAGACTTCATCGGGATCATCATCATCTTCACCAGCACCATCACCACCACTCCATCCTGCTGTAACAATTTGGTTGAACCTTGCATAGTTCTTAGGGGAAACTTTCCCGGTGTTGATTACTTGTTCTAGTTGATGCTATTGAGTGAAACCATTGAATTATTGTTCATGTTCAGATGGTTACTTACCATTATTTCATCTCTGATCTTGTCCATATGATGTCTCATGAGTAGTTCGTTTAGTTCTTGAGGACATGGGAGAAGTCATGTTGTTAGTAGTGGAATTGTGTTGAGAAATATTCAATGGTTTGATATTTAAGTTGTGGTGTTATTCTTCTAGTGGTGTCATGTGAACGTATACTACATGATACTTCACCATTTATGGGCCTAGGGGAATGCATTGTGTATTTGGATACTAATTTTGGGGTTGCCGGAATGACAGAAACCTAAACCCCCATTAGGAAACCTTTGCACAGGGGAGTGTAGGATCTCATAGTTTAATGTTGTGGTTAGGTTTTTATCTTAATTACTTTCTTGTAGTTGCGCATGCTTGCAAGGGGTATAATCACAAGTATGTATTAGTCCAAGTAAGGTCGATACATTAGCATAGGTTCACCCACACAACACTTATCCAACCAAAGAAAATTAATCAACTATATGAAGCGAAAGCACTTGAAAGTATTCCCATGTGTCCTCGAGAAAGTTTGGTCCTCATAAGTAATACAACCAGCTTGTCCTTTGCCAAAGAAAGGATTGGGCCACTTGCTGCAATTATTATTATTGTCTTTTATTTACTTGCACTTTATTTATCTGCATTATCAAAAAACCCTAAAAATCCGTTTTCTAGTATTTACAGTGATTTCCTGATCCAAACCGCTTGTTAACACCTTGTGCTCCTCGTTGGGTTCGAAACTCTTATTTATCGAAAGTACTACGATACACCCCCTATACTTGTGGGTCATCAAGACTATTTCCTGGCGCCGTTGCCGCGGAGTGAAGCGCTATTGAAAAGTGGAACTAGTAAAGGAAATTTATATTGTGAGTATTGTTTTTATTCCTGTTTGCTACTTTGTTTCCAATATGGATAACTCACTTAGTTTCCTATTTTGGAAAGCTACTGCCCTTTCTAAGGTAGTAGATGAACCACCACCTGCTGAGATAGATCCTTTTAAAATTCCTACAAAAATTGTTGATCGTGTTATGGATAACTACTATTTTGGAGATGGATCTGTCCATCTTGGTGATCATTTGCTTTTTATACATGAATTATGAGGGTTGTTCAAGTGTGCATGTATCACAATGGAACAAGTTAAGAAAAAGTTACTATCTATATCATTGAAAGGTAGAGTTGAGGAATGGTATAAGCTACTGACGAATGGCCAATCTATGGAATGGGAGGAAATTGTACCTCTCTTTTATTCTAAATTCTATCCTCCTAGTGAGATTCATAAAGACTGGAATCAAATATATAACTTTTGGCCTTGTGATGGAGAGAGTACAGCCCAAGCTTGGGGGAGATTGAAGTTACTAATGCTCAATTGTCCTATTCGTGAGCTCCCCAATAATATTATTATTAATAACTTTTATGAAAGGCTTTATCTTCATGATAAGGGTTTATTAGATGCTTATTGTGCTAGATCGTTTACACTTATGAAAGAAGAAGCTAAATGGGATTTTCTGGATTGTATTCAAGAAAATACCGAAGCATGGGAGAATGACAAAGGAAGAAAGTCAGGTATAAATTATGATTATGAATGCATAAAATATTTTATGGGAACTGATGACTTTCATAATATTAGTACTGAGTATGGTCTTGATTCTCAAAGTATTGCAAATTGTTTTAAGGCCTTTGTTAATCATGTTCCTGCTAGAAATACTGAAGTTTATACTGTTGATCATATTTTGCTGGAACCCTATATTGAGAAAATACCTTTCCCTTCTAAGGTAAAGGAACATTCTATGATAGCTAGTGTGGTTAACAAAAGTACAAAGAAAGCTATAGAACCTGATAAACAAATAAATGTTGAACCTACAGTAGCAATTGTGAAAGACCTTGTCACTAAAAATGTAGAAGATGGGAACATTATCTTCTATGAAGATGCTTCTAATATTGTTTCACATCCTAGTAGAACTAGGAAAGCTAGTGTCCCTGTGCTTTCTATTAGAATTGGTGATCATTGCTATTATGGTTTATTTGATATTGGTGCAAGTTCAAGTGCTATTCCTTATGAGCTTTACAAAGAAATTATGTATGAAATTGGTCCTTGTGAACTTGAAGAAATTGATGTGGTTATTCATCTTGCTAATAGAGAAACCATCTGTCAAATTGGTATTGTAAGAGATGTGGAAGTTCTTTGTGGTAAGATTAAATATCCTACTAATTTTATAGTACTTGGTTTAGCTACTAGTAAAACTTATCCTATCATTTTTGGCAGACCTTTCTTGAACACTTGTGGAGCTATTATAGATTGTAAGAAGGAGAAAATTTTAACTAAATTTGATGGAGAATCTTATGAGTTTAATTTTTCCAAGTTTTGATAAAGCTCCTTATCAAAATGAATTGCCTAATGAGGATTTTAGAGTTGAACAACTTGCTTCTATTGATCCAGTTTTTGACCTTAAACCTCTTTTTGATGATTTTAAATATGCTCATTTTGATGATAAGAATGTTTCTTGTGTTAGTTACATTGTTAATTTTATTCATAATGCTACTGAAAGTTATTATGAGAGAGGGAAACATGGTTTTATGCATCTCAATAATATTAAGTTTCCCCGCTTTATGTCGAAAGTTTTGAAGTTGCACTTGTTTTGCCTTCCTATGCTAGTAACCTCTTCTTTCAATAATTTGTTTTCTTACAAAATTCCCTTGCATAGGAAGTGGGTTAGACTTAAATGTGTTGGATATTTGCTTCTTTATGCTCTCTTTTACTTCAAATCCATATTTCTTATGTGAGCATCGTTGAAATTATCATGCCTATCTTAATGGCTATAAATAAAGAGCTTTTGGGAGACAACCCATTATAGTTGGCTTTCGGTTTTTGTTTCTTTGAGTGGAAGTTATGAATTCTGTAATAACCTCTCCTTATCCTTTTTGTTTGGTTTTTGTGTCAAGATTATCCTCTAATGAGAGGAAGGTGAGATGTGGGAAGTTGCTATCCCGGAACAGTTTTTTGTGCTTCACTATAAAAATCGTGAAAATCTCAGTATGTTGGATTGCGCTATAATTTTCTGTGCATGTGCCCCAAGTTATTATTTAACTTTAGTTAGTTTTGCACTTTTCGATTTGAGCAATAGAATATTTTTGAAAAATTCAACTTTACCTGCAGGTCTGTTTTGACATATTTCTGGCATTTTTGCATTTGCCTCTTAAATTGATTTCCTTTTAAATTCTTTTGGGCTTTTGAAAGGAGTTGCTACACTAGCTTATGTTTTGATGGACTTCAGTTGAAATTGAACCCAAAGGTTTATTATCTTGCATACACTAATGATGCTAATGAAGATTGTGTGAAGTCTTGTATGAAAGGATTTTTCAAGTGTTGGAGAGAATGATTGGTGACTCCGGAAGAATTTATTAAAGACCAAATTCAGGAATCTGCGAAGCCTGTTTTTGAATAGGTAACAGTTCTGGTAATAAAAGTTTCACGAAAAACTTTCCAATTTATATTTTTGAAGTTTTTATTTCATATGGAAGATAATGAGTCGAAAGAGGGAAGGAAACGGAGCCCGAGTGGCCCACACCATCCTGTGGCACGGGCCCACCTAGCCGCGCCACCAGGTGGTGTGACCACCACGGAGCCCGTCTCCATCCCGTTTTCGTCCAGTACCTTCCTTATGTCGTAAAACTTCATAATATATAATCCCCTAGACCTCCCCGAGGTCCGTATATCATTTCCTCGTCGTGTTTTCGTTTCGATCTATTTTTGTCAAGAACTATTCTCAAGTTTAGAAGCACAATGGTCTCTGCCAACGACAAGGGCAAGAAGCTCATGGAAGGTGATCTCCAAGACCCAAGCAGGAGTAGAGATCGTGGTTGAAGTTGAAGAAGTGGAGGAAGACAAGCGTCCGCGCACCCGTGCCACCGTTGCAAGCATTGGAGTGGTTGCAAATCCTGTCAAGCTCAAGAGGACTGCACGGATGCCCACAAGAGGGAAAGTTCCGTGTCTTTGCTTATCTCCATGGTCACTTCCTCCACGTACCAAGAACTCCTTCCATACTCTTATACATGAGCAGCAATTCCAAAAGATGCCTAAAGGAAAGTTTCCCTCCAGTTGGGATATGCCTTGTTCTAACCATGCAGGGAAACAATACATTAAGGAGGAATAGTAGGGAAAGAATCACAAGGGATGGGATTCACAATCTGACATGATCATGAACTACATTCAGCACAATTTGGAGATGATTCGCACTCTCACCTTCGAGATTGAGGATTTGAAGAAATTGATTGAAAAGCTTATCGAGAGAACACCACCACTGAAGGAGTAATTCGTCATCAGGTTTTGACATCCCCTTGGTTTGTTCCAAGCTTGGGGGAGTGCCGCGGTATCACATCATTATCTTTTATCCTTTTATCTTTTTAGTAGAGTCATATCATGAATAGAGAAGTTATCATATAGGATGGTTTGCATTGTGGAAGTATCTCTCCTATAGTTGGTTATCTTTGTATCCCTTGGTGTGAGTGCCGTTATGGAACATTAATGAGAAGTTTCATCATTTACTTTTTGCACATCTTATTTTAGTTTGCAATTTCTATTATATGATTGATCTTGTTGTTAGTATTGGTATCACTTTGGGAGGATCAAGTAAATTTAGTTGGTTTTGGCAAACCTATCTTTGGTCAGTAGCAACACTTTTTGAGGATTGAAAGGAAAAGAGAAAAGTACTTGCAGTATATAAATTTATTTTCTTTCTTGATTGTCTCATAAGCTTAGTATTCCCAAGTTAAGATCTTTTGTGTTTTCAAGGAAGATTGCATGATTGTTTCTATCACTTGTATGTTTGTTTGTTTCCTTCAACTCTTATGCTTGCTACCCAGCCTTGCTAGCCAAAAATCTATACTGAGAGGGAATGCTTCTCATGCATCCAATCCTTAAACTAAAACCTATGCCATTTGTGTCCACCATATCTACCTATTAGCATTATTGCTATTCCAAGTAAATTCTAGAGTTTTATCTATCTTCCAAATTAAAATTATTTGTTATGTGAAAACTAGTGATTAAAGCTCTCACGAACTTGATGGCACACCTTATTTTCTTGCCCTTAATAAACTTGAACCATTGTGTCATCTATGTTGCTTATATGCTTGCACTTATAAGTTGGGAATTAGCAGAACCATGCTGTCATGGGGAACGCTTTCAACACCTATACATATCTATCCATTTGATATCATGATCTTTTGTTTATGAATGTCGGTAGTGTGAAATAAAGGGGGAGCTTGTAAGTCCATGGAGTATTATATATGTGTTAGAGAAACGTCTGGGCCGCTAGCCTAAGCCATGCCTAATCATGGTGGAAATTTGCAGCATAACCATAGTGAGCAATCTATGAAGCATCCTCAATAAAAACCTATGCAAATAGAAAATAAAAAGATCGCTGAGATTCTCACTGTCTGTTTCCTTGTCATTTTGATATAGGATAGCTCCTATGTCATGGGGCAAGGGGTACCCCGTTGGCGGTTCCCTATGATACACATATACTTACAATGACAAGAAATTTCTTATGACTAAAGTAGAGTAACATGAGGAACAACCCTCGTACTCAAGGGACATGAGATTGCCAACTTATGATCTGTCAAGCATATACTTCATATCTATTTCACTTTAACCTTAATCACCTCAAGATGCTTATGATAGGGGCAATGAGAGCTCAAAGCTAGTAAGTACCATAATTTTTTGGAAGCTCTTTATGAAACTTGAAATTCCTGCTTCCATCTACGAAAGGTCTATCTTTTACTTTTTAGTTGAGTCAGTAAACCTATCCCTTTCTATCTCCATCAAGCATTTGAGTTGTTGTGATTCAATCTTCCATATGCTGATTTATTCAATCTTGTTTCTTATCTTCCTTGTTTTGCACAATGCTCTTATTTGAATGAATACTATTTCAAAGCTATCATTGTAAAAATCCCATTATGTTTGAACAAGAGATTCCTGCTTTATAAACTCCTTTATAAAATCTTTGCTTAAAACTAAGTATGATTTGTCAACTGTTCTCTGACCAAGAGCAAAGTTTGTCATTACCAATTATGATTTTCTTTGTGCATCTTTATTATGACTCCCATACTCGTTGCAAGTTAAGTTATATAAGAGTAAGTTTCCTTCTATTGTGATTTGTGTATTAACGAATGTGATGCTTCTTCTCCGTATTCTTTTTATCGACACTTCACTCCATAAACATGTGGTCATGTTTACTGAGCTCAGTTTTTGCTTGGGGACAAGCGAGGTCTAAGCTTGGGGGGAGTTGATACGTCCATTTGCATCACTATTTTATATCATAATTTACTGCTATTCATTGATATATTTCATATTAAGAGGTGATACTTATGTTATTTCATCTATTTTTGCATGTTGGATGACTTTTGGAGGATGAGCTGCCGGAGTCAGGATTATGTTGGAAAAAACGGTGTCCAGATGCAATATTCACGAAGATCAAAAAATTCTAGAAAATAGATGGAAGTCCCTATTTTTCCAGAAGACGAAGGAAGCCAGAAGGGGAAGTGGAGATGGGCCACAAGGGGCCCACACCACCCCCTGGCGCCCCCTAGGCCGCGCCACCAGGTGGTGTGGCCACCCCAACCCACCTCTGGCATCGCCTTTTCGCCTATATCATCCCCCCGAAACCCTAAGACTCGAGGGTGATCACAGAAAGATTCTGCTGCCTCTGCGGGGCGGAAACTACAAAGAGAGAAAGAGCTCTCCGGCAGGCAGAATTCTGTCGGGGAAATTCCTTCCCGGAGAGGGGAGATCATCGCCATCAACACCATCATCAAGCTAGACTTCATCGGGATCATCATCATCTTCACCAGCACCATCACCAGCACTCCATCCCGCTGTAACAATTGGGTTGAATCTTGCATAGTTCTTAGGGGGAACTTTCCCGGTGTTGATTACTTGTTGTAATTGATGTTATTGAGTGGAACCATTGAATTATTTTTCTTGTTCAAATTGTTACTTATCAGTATTTCATCTCTGATCTTGATCCATATGATGTCTTGTGAGTAGTTCGTTTAGTTCTTGAGGACATGGGAGAAGTCATGTTGTTAGTAGTGGAATTGTGTTGAGTAATATTCAATGGTTTGATATTTAAGTTCTGGTGTTATTCTTCTAGTGGTGTCATGTGAACGTCTACTACATGATACTTCACCATTTATGGGCCAAGGGGAATGCATTGTGTATTTGGCTACTAATTGTGGGGTTGCCAGAGTGATAGAAACCTAAACCCCTGTTAGGAAACCTTTGCACAAGGGAGTGTAGGATCTCAGAGTTTAATGTTGTGGTTAGGTTTTTATCTTAATTACTTTCTTGTAGTTGCGGATGCTTGCAAGGGGTATAATCACAAGTATGTATTAGTCCAAGTAAGGTCGGTACATTAGCATAGGTTCACCCACACAACACTTATCCAACCAAAGAAGATTAATCAACTATATGAAGCGAAAGCACTTGACAATATTCCCATGTGTCCTCGAGAATGTTTGGTCCTCATAAGTAATACAACCGGCTTGTCCTTTGCCGAAGAAAGGATTGGGCCACTTTCTGCAATTATTATTATTGTATTTTATTTACTTGCACTTTATTTATCTACATTATCAAAAAACCTTAAAAATCCGTTTGCTAGTATTTATAGTGAATTCCTGATCCAAACCTCTTGTCAACACCTTCTGCTCCTCGTTGGTTTCGACACTCTTATATATCAAAAGTACTACGATACACCCCCTATAATTGTGGGTCATCAGCAGACAAGCCACACGCGCCTGGCTTAGAGCTATGACCCATACCATTGGCCTGGACCTTCGCCCAATGGGGACTCGACATGGTCGGCAAACTGCAGAATTCCTCACCCGGAGGACATGTCTTCCTCCTGGTGTCAGTCGACAAGTTCATGAAATGGATTAAAGCCATGCCTATGACTAATCAAACCGACACCACTGCCATTATTTTTTTCAATCCATCGTCTACAGGTTCAGAGTGCCTCACGGCATCATAACCAACAAAGACACGAACTTCACCACGAAGGAGTTCCGAGACTTCTGCGAAGGGCTCGGCATCATTGTCACATACACCTCCGTGGTGCATCCGCAGACCAACGGGCATGTCGAAAAGGCCAATGGCCTCGTCTGCAACGGAATCAAGAAGCGGCTACTACGCCCACTTGAACGGCTGGCGGGAGCCTGGGTGGATGAGCTACCCTCCGTCCTCTGGAGCATACGCACAACGCCAAACAGCGCCACTGGCTACATCTAGGACTAATCAAAGAAGATTAATGGGGACTCTATTATAGCATGAATACTCAAATATATACCACGAAGGAGTTTCGAGACTTCTGCAGTCGGAGGTACGCTATGTTACCTGCCGAGGGAAGACTTACTGTTGTGCTTATCTTCCGAGACTCAAATATATACCACCGGCTCCTTCGTGGTGCACAGAGCCAAAGCAATGTTACCTGCCGAGGTACGCTATAAGGCCCCACGGGTCGTCGCTTACAGCGAAACCGAATCAACGACCGCACTCAAAGATGCAGTCGACACACTGGATGAATCTTGCGACATCGATGTGGCCCGTTCGATGGTATACCAGCAAAGTCTCCGCAACTACCACAGTAGATGATGCGGCTCAAATCACTGTAGAGCTTCGTTTGGAAACCCCAAGAGGAAGGTATGATGAGCACAACAGTAAGTCTTCCCTCAGTAAGAAACCAAGGTTATCAAACTAGTAGGAGGAAGGAAACAACCCTAAGGTGTTGCTAACAACTTGGAACCTGCACAACACAAACTCAAGACTTTGTCCCAACGAACAGTGAGGTTGTCTATCTCACCGGTTTGCTGAAAACAAAGGATTAAACATATGGTGTGGTAAGTAATGGTAGCTTGCAGAAAGTAAATAGTAACAGTGGAGGATGTATCAATGGTAAATATTGGACTGGGGTCCACAGTTCACTAGAAGTGTTCTCCTTGCGATAAACAACATAACATGTTGGGTAAAAAAATTACAGTGGGTCAATTGACAGGACAGAGCAAGGCATAACAATGCAATACTAGACATTCATGATCCTATGAGATTCGATTGGGCATTACAACAATATACATAGACCGCCATCCAACTGCATCTATGGCTAGTAATCCACCTTCAGGTTATCATCCGAACCCCCTCCAGTATTAAGTTGCAAGCAACGGATAACTTCTTTAAGCAATGTGTGTAAAGTAAACAATACAATTGTTCCATGAACAAGAGATTGTTGTTTTCTCCCTAGTAGCAACAACACATCTACAACCTTAGAGATTTCTGTCACTTCCCTAGATTCAATAGAGGCATGAACCCACTATCGAGCATAAATACTCCCTCTTATAGTCACTAGCATCTACTTGGCAAAGATAGATACTAGAAATGGAGAGCATGCAAGATCTCAAACAACATAGACATGATAGAATCAACAAGATAGAATCATTAATCAATCTGACATAGTAATCTCAATATCCATCGGATCCCTGCAAACAAAACATGTGTGATTACAAATAGATTATCTTGATCATGAACGGAGCTCACAAGATCTAAACATGGTAGCACAAAGGAGGAGAAAACAACCATCTAGCTATTGTATGGACCCATAGTCCAAGGTGGAACTACTCACGCATCATACCGGAGGCTAGCGTGGTGATGAAGAAGGCCTCCTGGATGATCTCTCTCCTCCGGCATGGTGCCGGGAAGAGCTTCAGATCCCCCCGATCTAGGGACGATGGTGGTGGTGGCTATGGACTGTTTCGTGGAGATCTGATCGGGTACTTAGGGTTTTGGCATCAGGATGACTTTATAGGCGCAGGTGTTGGAGATATGCCCTAGAGGCAATAATAAAAGTGGTTATTATTATATATTTGAGTTTATGATAAATGTATACATTCATGCTATAATAGTATTAACCGGAAACATTAATACTTGTGTGATATGTAAACTAAATTAGAGTCCCTGGTAAAGCCTCTTTGTAATACTAGCTTGTTGGTTGATAGATGATCGTGGTTTCCCGATCATGAACATTGAGATGTTATTAACAACAAGATCGTATCATTAGGAGAATGGTATGATGGACATACTCCTATAGATAAGCGTAGCATAAAGATCAAGTCATTTCAATAGTTCGTTTGCTATAAGCTTTCTGATACATAGTAACATGATTCCTTTAACCATGATATCATGCTAATCACCATCACCGGAAGGATGCTTTGATGACATCAAACACCACACCGTAACTGGGTGGCTATAAAGGTGGCATTGAGTGTTCGGAAAGTATGTGTTGAGGCACATGGATCAAGAGTGCGATTTGTCCATCCATATGACGAATAGATATACTCTGGGCCCTCTCGGTGGAATGTCATCCAATTATCTTGAAAGCATGTGACTGGCTCACAAGGGATCACATATCACGGGAACGAGAAAAGACTACTTATCGGTAACGAGGTTGAACTAGGTATGGAGAGATACCGACGATCAAACCTCGAATAAGTAAACTATCGCGAGACAAAGGGAAATTGGTATCGTATGTAAGTGGTTCATTCGATCACAAAGTAATCGTACGAATATGTGGGAGCCATATGAATTTCCAGATTCCTCTATTTGTTATTGATTGGAGAAGTGTCTCGGTCATGTCCACGTAATTCACGAACCGTAGGGAGACACACTTAAGGATTTGATGTTGTTTAGTAGATATGGAATGTAAGTAGGGAGACCGAATGTTGTTCAGAGTCTCGGATGGGATCCGGGATATCACGAGGAGATCTGGAATGGTCCGGAGAATAAGATTCATATAAGGAAAGTCCAATTCCGGAGTTCGGGAATGATTCCGATGTTTTCATCGGAGAGGTTCTAGAAGGGTCTAGAAGGTTCACGGATTTGGAAGGGAAGGTACATGAATGTGTCATGGATAAGTGGAATGATTGGATCATGTTCTAGGTCACTTGGTTGGGAATTTTCAAGAAATAAATAAAGCTCCAAATTGAAAGTCAAAAGGCAAGTTTGAAAAGTCAAACTAGGACAATGTATCGTAGTGGAGGAAGGAAAGAATCCTTCTTTCCCTCGACCACAAGCCAACTAGGAGAGGGAGTTGGGGAAGGATTCAAACTTACCTCTCCCAAGATGCCCCCCTATCATAAATAGAGGGGAGGGGTGCCCCAAGGACACACAACCAACCCTCCCCACTGTCAGCCTTGCATGGCCTCAGCCCGCCAGCCGCCACCGCTTGACACCGCCAATGCGCCAAGGCCACCGGATCGTCGCCGTCGCCCTAGTCGCTGCAAACTCCACATCCTCCTCTCCGGCCCTATAAACCTAGATCACCGGAAACCCAAGATCCACCATAACCTGCTCAGGCTTAGGCGAAGCCCTACAGGATTCTCCCTCTACTTCCGACACCACGCCGTCGTGCTGCCGGAATCGCGAGGGGAGAACTACAACCTTCGCTGCCTGCTGGAACAAGGGATAGGAAGGTCTTCATCAAGTACCGAACGTGTGACCCACTGCGGAAGCGCTGCCAGAACGCAGCGTCGGAAGGATCGTCTACGTGATCTTGAGATCGACAAGTGTACGACTACATCACCCATGAGAATCTGCTCTCGTTAACCGTTTTGGAATCTTCGAGGGTGAGTACTCTAATCGACTTGTTGCTACAATATAGTATATAGGTCTTGGCTTGTTTGTGTGCATGCGGTAGAATTTTTTTGTTTTCCATGCTACGAACCCCTACAGTGGTATCAGAGCCGTGTCTATATGTAGATTTTTTGCACGAGTAGAACATAATAGTTATTATGGGCGGTGGTGCTCTTATTATCAATTGCTTTTTGTGTAATTTGCATCTTGCGGTAATGAAGCGGCCCGGGCTAACCTTACATGACATCGTACATGAGACTTGCTCCACACTTAACATGCAACTTGTATTGCATAAGTGGCTTTGCGTTTGTCTGTCTCTCCCATCATAGTATAGATTCAATTTACAATGGGCACTTGATAGTTCAAGCATCAACATTGTGGTTCTTGTTTGTAAGTTAGAACGACACTTATTGAAAGCCCCAAAGCACGTAAAATATGCAAATAAAATTAGAGGCATCTAACTTTGTTTTGTAGGGGTGTGCTGTGATGTGATATGTCCATGATTGTGATTATATATGATGTATGCAATGTTCCTTATTGTAAGTCAGAACCGGCAGGTGCCTTATGGTTGTCTTTTAATTTCGTTAAAGACCTGCGTGTCTATTATTCAAAGTAGTTGTAATAGTTGATGCTAGTGGACGACAACCATAAAGCGGTGCCATTGACCTTGATGCCACGCCGGTGATGATGGAGATCATGTTCGTGCTTGAAGATGGAGATCAGAAGCACAAGAAGAAAGGCCATATCATATCACATATTTTGAATTACATGTGATGTTAATCCTTTTATGCATCTTGTATTTCTTAGCTCGTGAGGATAGCATTATAAGATGATCCCTCTCACAAAATATCAAGTTACAAAGTGTTCATCCTTAGTATGCACTGTTGCTAAAGCTTGTTGTTTCGAAGCACCACGTGATGATCGGGTGTGTTAGATTCTGCGAGTGTATACAACGGGAGCAAGCCAGATTTGCTCATGCGGAAGCTAAGGTTTTATCTTGATGAGCTTAGCATGTACATACATGGTCTCGAAACACGGATCACCGAAAGGTAAAACATGAGTCATATAGTAGATATGATGAACATGTTGATTGTTCGTCACTGAAGCTACATCATCTCTCGTGATGATCGGTTTTGATGTGGTGGATTTGGTTCGTGTGATCACTAAAACAATGTGAGGGATATTGTTTTGAGTGGGAGTTCACCTAGATTAATTTAACTGTTAATTAGAACTCAATTTGTCATAAACTTAGTCTAAACTATTGCAAATATGTTGTAGATCAATGGCAGTCCCTACCATCAATTTTAATGCATTCCTAGAGAAAGAAATGTTAAAAAACAATGGAAGCAACTTCGCGGATTAGCTTCGCAACTTGAGGATTGTCCTCAATGCTGGTAATTTGACCTATGTGCTGGATGCACCGCTGGGTGACCCACCTGCAACTGATGCTACCGATGAGGTGAAGAATGTTTTCCTCACTCGGAAGAATCAATACTCCACAGTTTAGTGTGCTATGTTGTATGGTTTGGAATCGGCACTTCAGAATAGGTTTGAGAACCATGACCCACATGATATTGTCTATGGACTCAAAATGATATTTGAGGCTCACGCGGCAGTTGAGAGTTATGAGGCTTTTGAAAAGTTCTTTAACTGCAAGATGGAAGAGGGCAACTCCGTCAGTGAGCACGTGCTTAAGATGTCTGGGCACACAAGCAAGCTTCAAAGCTTGGGTATAGTGATTACTAATGCTTTGGGGATTCACCGTGTCCTCTAATCACTACCACCAAGTTACAAGAACTTTGTGATGAACTACAATATGCAAAACATGGAAAAGTCGTTGCCTGAACTCTTCTGCATGTTAAAGTCTGCAGAAGTGGAGATCAAGAAAGAGCACCGAGTGTTGATGGTCAATAAGACCACCAAATTCAAGAATCAAGGCAAGTCTAAGAAAAAGGGAAACTTCAAGAAGGGCAGTAAGAAAGTTACTGTGCCTGCGAAGAAGACCAAGGTTGGGCCTAAGCCTGATACTGAGTGCTTTTACTGCAAGGGTGAAGATCCTTTGAAGCGGAATTGCCCTAAGTACTTGGCAGATTTGAAGTACGGCAACATCAAGAAGAAAGGTATATCCAATATACATGTTATTGATGTGTATCTCACTAGTAGTCATAGTAGTGCCTGGGTATTTGATACTGATTCGATTTCTCATATTTGTAACTCGAAACAGGTGCTGCAGAATAGATGGAAAGTAGCGAAGAACAAGGTGACGATGCGCGTTGGAAATGGATCAAAGGTTGATGTGATCGCGGTCGGCACGCTACCTCTTCATCTACCATCGGGATTAGTTTTATACTTAAATAATTGTTATTTGGTGCCTGCGTTGAGAATGAACATTATATCTGAATCATGTTTATTGCGAGACGGTTACTTGTTTAAGTCTGAGAATAATGGTTGTTTGATTTATATGAGTAACATGTTTTATGCACATGCACCTTTGATAGATGGTCTATTCTTATTGAATCTCGATTGTAGTAATACACATATTAATAACATTGAAGCTAAATGTTTGAAACTAAGCGATAACTCGACCTATATGTGGCACTATCCTCTTGGTCACATTGGAGTGAAGCGTATGAAGAAACTCCATTCCGATGGACTTCTTGAATCACTTGAAAAATGCAAAGCATGTCTAATGGGTAAAATGACTAAGACTCCATTCTCTAGTATGATGGAGTGAGCTACGGACTTATTGGAAATCATACATACTGATGTGTGTGGTCTAATGAGTGCAGCATCGCGCGGTGGTTATCGTTATGTTCTTACTTTCACGGATGACTTGAGTAGATATGGATATATCTATTTCATGAAACATAAATCCAAAACTTTCAAGAAGTTTAAGGAATTTCAAAGTGAAGTAGAGAATCAACGTAACAAGAAGATTAAGTTTCTACGATCTGATCGTGGAGGTGAATATCTAAGTTAGGAGTTTGGCGAGCATTTGAAGAAATGCGGAATAATTTCACAATTGACACTGTTGGGAACACCACAACGTAATGGTGTGTCCGAACATCGTAATCGAACTCTCTTATATATGGTTCATTCTATGATGTCACTTATAGATTTATCGCTTTCGTTTTTGGGGTTATGCATTAGAAACAGCCGCATTCACTTTAAATAGGGCACCATCTAAATCCGTTGAAACGACACCGTATGAATTATGGTTTGGGAAGAAACCTAAATTGTTGTTCCTTAAAGTTTGGGGTTGCGAAGCTTATGTAAAGAAGTTACAGCCCAACAAGCTTGAACCCAAAGCTGAAAAATACGTCTTCATAGGATACCCGACAGAAACTATTGGGTATACCTTCTATCATATATCCGAGGGCAAAATCTTTGTTGCCAAGAATGGATCCTTTCTAGAGAAGGAGTTTCTCTCGAAAGAAGTGACTAGAAGGAAAGTAGAACTCGACGAGGTTGTTGAACCTTCTCTCGGACTTGAGAGTAGCGCAACACCGGAAGTAGTTCCTGTGGCGCCTACACTAGTAAGAGAGGAAGCTAATGATGTTGATCATGAAACTTGGGTTCAAGTTACTACGAAACCTCGCAGGTCAACGAGAACTCGTACCACTCCTGATTGGTATGATCCCGTTATGAATGTCATTTTGGTGGACAACACCGATAACCCTGCGACATATGAGGAAGCGATGATGAGCCCAGATTCCAATAAATGGAAAGAAGCCATGAAATACAAGATTGGATCCATGTACGAAAACCAAGTATGGACTTTCGTGGACTTACCGGATGGCCGGAGGGCTGTCGAGAACAAATGGATTTTCAAGAAGAAAACATATGCTGATGGTAATGTTATTTTCTATAAAGCTCGACTTGTCACAAAAGGGTTTTGACAAATTCAAGGAGTTGACTACGATGATACTTTCTCACCGGTAGTGAAGCTAAAGTCTGTGAGGATTTTGTTAGCAATCGTTGCATATTATGATTATGTGATATGGCAGATGGATGTCAAAACGGCGTTCCTCAATGGAGACATTGATGAAGAGTTGTATATGGTACAACCCAAAGGTTTTGTCGATCCTAAAGATGCTAACAAGGTATGCAAACTTCAACGATCCATTTATGGATTAAAGCAAGCATCCCACAGTTGGAATCAATGTTTTAATAAGGTAATCAAAAGTTTTGGATTTATACAAACTTATGGAGAAGCTTATATTTACAAGAAAGTGAGTGGGAGCTCTGTAGCATTCCTAGTACTATATGTGGATGACATATTGTTGATTGGGAATGATGTAGACCTTCTTAATAGTGTCAAGGATTATTTGAATAATAGTTTTCAATGAAAGGTCTTGGCGAAGCAGCTTACATATTAGGCATAAAGATTTATAGAGATAGATAAAGACGCCTAATATCATTGTCACAGAGTACATATTTGGACAAAGTTCTAAAGAGGTTTGGAATGGAAGATAGCAAGAAAGGGTTCTTGCCCATGTTGCCCAATACGACCTTGAGTAAAACTCAAAGCCTGCTATGGCAGAAGATAGAGAAAGGATGAGTAAGACTCTATGCCTCAGCCATAGGATATATCATGTATGCCATGCTATGTACTAGACCCGACATTGCATATGCCGTTAGTTTGACTAGCAGATATCAAAGTGATCCAGGAGTGGATCATTGGACAGCGGTCAAAAACATCCTTAAGTACTTGAGAAGAACTAAGGATATGGTTCTTTCTTATGGAGGTGATGAACAACTCTGTAACATCCCAAAAATCATGAATTATAAAGTTTGCATATCATTCATGCATTCATAAGCATCTGGATTATTTTCAAATAAGATTTCAAAATAGAAGCCAGTTGTTGCCTATTATTTTATGTAGGAAAGGCAATGGCTTTATTTCCACTCTCAAATTATGAGAATACTTGGTTTCAACTAGAAAGGTTTGAAGGATGATTTCAAAGCTTGCTCAAATTTTCAAAACAAGAATCTAAATTAAAACCAATTTTAATGCCTAATATAAATAAATAATTAAGACATTGTTTTATTTTATTTTCAATGGGCCAATGTATTTTTGAGTGAACACCAATGTTTTATACTCAAATATGCGCATGGTTCACTTTACAAAAATCCAGAGGAGGTTTGAATTAAAACTCATTTGAAAATCATTTGAAATTGGTTTCTGAAAATCAAAATAGAAATAGAAAAGGAGACAAGAAAACAGAAAAAAGGCCGTTGCCAATCTGGCCAAAGATCGATCCAGCCCACTAAGACCACCCAGGGCATTTTCCCTCTTCTCTCTCTCTCAGGCTCGCAGCTCTAACCACACTCGCTGACAGCGCGACCCCACTGCCACCTCGGCCTTCTTCCCCAAATCTTGCCCGCAGACCACGTCACCGTGGTCGTTGCTGCCGATAATGGCGCGGCGTAATTAGCCTTGATTCCGCATGCGTTTCCTGTCGCGCTGCTGCCTACTTAAACCCCTGCACCCCACGGTCATTTCCCCTCACTCAACTCACTCGCTCTGCCACTAGGCTGCCAGTATTTCGCACCGCATCACCGCTGCCTGACGAACTCCGGCAAGCGATTACGGTGAGCTCCGACCTCCCCTTTCCTTCTGGCTCAAACGAGCGTGATCCACGTGTCCTTGTGCATCTTATGACACCTTTGGTTTGCCTGCGCGTGACCCAGGTCGCCGTCCCCGTCCACCTCTGCAAATGACAGATCCGTCACTCAACTCCGTCGAGCAATCACGGTAATTATCGAGCGCCCCTTGACCTCTCCTGCATACGACTAGGTTCGCCATATTCTTGTGCAACTATTGATGCTCCTGGTTTGTGCTAGGGTGATCCAGAACATCGGCAACGTCTCTGTCCACATGAACCCGACGCTGCCCACAACTCCGACGATCCCTAGCCACCGCTACAGCATGCCCCCTGTTGGGGATATGCTATATGGGTATCCTCATAACATGTCTCCTATCTGGATAACTCGGATGGCCCACAGTTTGTAGCATGGCCCATGGCCTGCTGGGCGGCCCAGTTAGATGGATTCAGAAGGGAGGCCCATGTCGGATAAAGGAAGGCTACAGTGGAGTCACCAGCGTACCCGGAGCCTTGGAGTGCAAGACACGCTAGACTAGTAATAGACAGTGTAGGACTCTGTAACCTGTCCGGCTAGAACTTTTCCCTATAACCCTAGGACCTGGTGACTATATAAGTCGGGCCTATGGGAGCCTTTAGGGCATGATAACTTAGACCTTCTAGTCACACCTCGCACATCGAACCTATCTCTGTAACTCGGCGTATTGCCCTTATAGTGATTTATAGCAGGAGTAGGATTCCGCCACTGTTGTGGGATCTGAACCTGGGTAAGCTGTGTTACCTCGTACCCGTCAAACGTCCGCCTTCCCCCACATTTCTAAACATGCACTTTGAGGACCCCTCCATGGCGTACTCGTCAGCAATACCACAACAGTTGGCGCCCACCGTGGGGCAAGAGGCGCTTCAGGCTCTTCAGCGGGCGAGGACCAAGATCTTCGCGAGAATCGGCGAAACCATGGCCATCGGTCGCGTTCTCTTCTCCGGAAACGTTCCGATCGTCCCACCCAACGAGTTCTGGATTCCGGCGAAGACGAACCCTACGCAGTGTTCGATCGTTCCTATCGGAGACATCCACCTCTTCATTGGCGAAACCGACTCGGGCACTAGTTCCCTGGGAGTCGGAGGAGCATCAAGACCCGCACGGACCGCCTACGGGTAGGATACGTTCGCGAAAGGATCGATGTTGGATCTCTCTTCGGAGTTTACCAACAAAGATCGGAAAAATTCAAGGCCCACCCAAACCGCCCCTGTGCAGGATATAAAGGTGGAAGATCACTGTAAGTCTACAGGCTTCGCCCATGCGTCTGGATTGCAGAGATCCAAGTTTGTCGGCGTGGTTACCATCTTTGATATGGCACATTGCATTCAGAGAGAGGGCGAAAACCCCCACGATTACCTTGTCAGGTGGCTCCGTATACGAGACGATCTGGCCCACTACCCCAATGATGATACTATGTATCACTTTGTGGAAGGACTAGACCATGGCACGCATCTACGGCATTCTCTAAGACGGCAGCAAGCGTCGGGGTGTCTCACTTTCGAAAGTATGGTGAACACCGTCAACAGCTACGCGGAGGCCGACGGGGCAGCTCAAGCGGATCTTGCGCTCATTGGTGGAGCGCCGCCGCCTCAGCAACCGCCTCCACCACCTCCGACCGCCATCGCCGCAGCAGCGCCACCACCTCCAGTCATTGTTGCTGCCATTGCACCTCCACCCCCCGTCATGGAGGAAGTCCTGGCACCCTCCGACTCCGTGATTGACACGCTATACGTCGACTTCAGTGCAGATTCGGAGGAGATAGTTTTCAGTCCAGAAGAGCTAGACTCCCCCATTCAGGAGATGGAAGAGGAGTACACGCGCAACGAGCAGGCCAACAATGTCGTCGCGTCTCGAGAGGTGTTCGTCACCATTGGGACAGCGATGGCTGAAGACCAACCCAGACGAGCTCCGCCTACAGCGCTGGACAAGGGGAAGGGACCACTTATTGCTGCTGACGATGATCGCGCAACAGTCATGCCCCCTCCGCCTAACCCAGTGCAACAGCCGCAGGAACTCGGTACTGGTCCGAGCAACAACAAAACCGCAAACTTGCCGCCTCCGGCATCTACGTCCGCTACTGCCCAAGTCACTCCAGCTGATAGAGTGATGTACGACAACCTTCTTGTTGAGCCACTGACCATAGCTCATATCCGGAACGTGACCCAGCTTGACGAGAAGCGCCAGCAGCTGCTGGAGGAAGTGCAGACCATCACGGAGCAGGGCGCTAAACTAGATCGAGATCTGGTCAACACGCAGAAATCCATAGAGAAAGCTAGAGCAATGGAGGCCGAATACAAGACTTTGCTACAGCGGCAGAAGGCCAAGAAAGCTCCGGCTCGCGTCATCAACGATCCTGGTGTATGGCGAAACCTAGGATGGGCTCCCCCGAAGCCGGCACAGGCCAAGCCATACATTGACATCAACCTCGCCGTTGCCAAGACCCTTCTGGAGCAGGATCGATCGCCTGAGGCAGTGGAACAGGTCTATGAACTAGTGGCCAAGGCGGTGAAACAGTAGGAAAAGGCCACCTCTCAGAGGCTTGAGTCTGACCCAGAGTTCTGCCGATCTAGCCAGCACAAGCCGCCAAGGGACAGATCTCCTCTTGATGTCGGGTCCCAGACGGATTCATCAGAACAAAGACGGAGGGAGGCACGCAACAGGAAGGATGCTATCCCCATATCCTCCAACCATGGAGAGAAGGCCCAACCTCGCCGCCCATCGCCACCACCCCGCTCTCCCTAACATCACGAAAACCCCAAGGCTCACCGTCGTACGGATATGCCCCCGCCAAGGCAGAGCAGCATCATCATCCGCGACACCACGGAGTAGACCCATCATGACGGAGAACGCAACCAGAGACACAAGAGCAGGTCACGCCATGACCCTCCGCGTCGGACAAGCAATCATGACAGGCGTGAGGCGTCGCAGGAGGGCAATAGCAAGAAGGCTAACCCACCGCCACCTCCGCCTCCGTCGCCACCTAGCAGTCACCATGGTGGATGGGGCCCGCGTCGTTCTCGCAGCCCATCCCCTGTTGACAAGAAGAAAAAAGACCCGGAGCCATACGACACACGTTCACGGATAGACAAGATCCATGAGGCCCGGGAAGGACCATACCTGGGACCATGTTTCTTTGGACCCGCGATACGGTCTGCAACTTACCCCAAAGGTTTCCGGATTGACAAGACCATCAAGCCCTATGACGGAACCGCCAGGCCAGCCACATGGTTGCAGGATTACGGCAACGCGGTGGAGATTGCCGAAGGTAACCCCAACGTCGCCGTCAAGTACCTCCCACTGATGTTGGCGGGCATGGCCCGTCAATGGATTGATGACTTGCCGGAGAAATCCATCTGAAATTGGTTGGAAATGCAAGAAGCGTTCACCAAGAACTTCGAGGGTATGTACAAACATCCCTGCACTGTCGGCGATCTACAGCGGTGCATGCAAGAGAAAGACGAGACATCTTGCACCTACCTCTCCTGTTGGCTGGATATGAATAATTCCTGCGCAGGAGTGCATGCTCAGACCGCCATGGCCGCCTTCATCGATGGTTTGGAAAGAGGCACGTTGCTCCGACATAAGCTAAAGTGCTTGCAGGAAAATCACCAGCTTGACTTGAACCAGATGATTCAGTTAGCTAGTGAGTTCGCAGCTGCCAACGATGATGCTCGCGGCTCCTTTCCAGCAACGGCCGTTCCAACTCAAGCTCGGAGGAACAACAGCACAAAGCGGAAACCCGCTCCAGAAGAAAAGCAAACTCCCGACATGGTCGCCATGACCTTTGCAGGACGAGGTGATGGCGGATAACGTGGCTGAGGACGGGGAGCTGGTCGTGGGCAGCAGCGAGGAAGTGAAACCACCTCGACAACTCTCCGCGTTCTCCAAACCTACGAGGAGTACCTCGATGTCAATGACAAAGCCACTCACACCAATCGACACTACAAGTTCGTCAATGACCTCAAGGAGGACCCAGAGTCCGGCTACAAGCGAAGTCGAAAGAACAGACCACGAGGCAAGGGCAAGGGGAAGAAGAAGGAGGAGGAGTCCAAGGATTCAAGTGACATGGATGAAGATGTTGACCCCAAGCACGCCGCCAAGAGCAACGAAAAAGGTAAGAACCCCTTTGTGAAGAAGGCACCAGTTTACCACACTTTCCTTGGCACCCCTCCGCCCGACAACAGAAGACCTCTATGAGGATCCTGATGGCTACTCTACCGCCAGTTCCCCAGTACCTACGCTGGTTGGAGGTTCCAATTACTTGGGACAGGAAGGATCACCCAGACCTCATCCCTACGGAGAACTAATACGCCATGGTCATCAACCCCCTGATTGATGGCAATGAGTTCACAAAGTGTATGGTGGATAGTGGAAGCATCATCAACAGCATGTACCTAGAGACACTACAGAAGACGAACTTGACGGGGGCAAACCTAAGGCGGGCCAACACCATCTTCCACGGCGTAGTCCATGGTCAGGAGGCTCGGTCCCTTGGGTGCATCACACTTCAAGTTGCCTTTGGCGATGTTAATAGTTACCGCCAAGAGCGCATGACCTTTGAGGTGGTACCCTTTAAGAGCGTGTACCACGTCATATTCGGCCACGACATATTCCACACCTTCATGGCCAAGCCATGCTTCGTCTACAACAAACTCAAGATACCTGGACCAAATGGTGTCATCACCGTATCCGGAAGCTTTACCAAAGCTAGGGACTACGAGATTAATGAAGCATCCCACCCGGAAGCTGACCTCTACAGCGAAGAATTCAAGGAGATCCAGAGCAAGGTCGATGACTCAGAGATGCCCGCGTCGAAGAAACATATTTTCGATTCTGCTCCAGCATTCAAGGCCGCCATCGAGACCAAGCCGGTGGAACTTTTGGTAGGCGATGCCTCCAAGACCACCGCCATTGGGACGAACCTGGATCCCAAATAGGAAAGCGCGCTCGTCGAGTTCCTCCGTGAGAATAGGGACATCTTTGCCTGGCAACCTGCCGACATGAAAGTTGTACCTAGGGAACTTGCCGAGCACAGCCTAAACATTGACCCAAAATGCAAAGCAGTGAAGCAACCTCTACGACGCTTTGGAGATGAGAAGAGACGCGCCATTGACAAAGAGATAGCTTGGTTACTTAAGGCTAGTTTTATCCAAGAAGTCCTTCACACCCAATGGGTGGCCAATCCTGTACTTGTCCCCAAAAAGGGAACCAATGAATTAAGAATGTGCGTTGATTACACCGGCTTGAACAAAGCGTGTCCCAAAGATCCGTTTGCTTTGCCTCGCATTGACCAAGTCATTGACTCGACGACTGGCTTAGAACTTTTGTGTTTTCTCGATGCATACTCAGATCCACCAGATCAAGATGAGGAAGTCGGACCAATTGGCCACTTCGTTCACTACTCCATACGGCACGTTTTGCTATGTTACGATGCCCTTTGGGCTAAAAAAATGCAGGTGCTATGTACTAACGGACAATGCAACGCTGACTACACGATCAAATTGGTCGGAACATTCACGCCTACGTGGACGATATAGCGGTGATGTCTAAAAAGTCAAATGACTTAATCTACGACTTAAAAGAAACCTTTCATAATCTCCGGAAATACAACATGATGCTTAAACCTAAGAAGTGCGTCTTAGGGGTTCTAGCCGGCAAATTGTTGGGCTTCATCGTTTCCCAGCGTGGAATCGAGGTCAACCCAGAGAAAATCAAGGCCATCTTAAACATAAACCGTCCGACATTCCTAAAGGACATTCAACGACTAACAGGTTGTGTTGCAGCAGTTAGTCGGTTCGTCAGCCAACTTGGAGAGAAGGCTCTGTCGTTGTAAAAGTTGCTGAAGAAGGAGGACAAATTCACGTGGACGGACGAAGTAGATGCAGCATTGAAGCAGCTCAAGGGGATTCTTTCCTCAGTGCCCACCCTTGCAGCACCCGAGCCTGGGGAGCCCATGTTACTTTACATGGCGACAACCAACCGGGTAATCAGCATCGTCGTCGTGGTAGAGCGGAAGGAACCAGGCTATGAGCACGGAGTTCAACGACCAGTTTACTATGTAAGCGAGGTCTTGACGGAGTCCAAGCAGTGTTACCCGCACTACCAGAAGATAGCTTATGGAGTATTCCTTGCTTCTCGGAAGCTGAGGCATTACTTTTAGGAGCACCCAATCACAGTAGTGAGCAAGACTCCACTGTCCGACATCATCAACAACAGCGACACTACGGGAAGGGTCGCGAAGTGGGGCATTAAACTTGCCGCCTTCGAGATCACCTACAAGAGACGCGACGCTATCAAGTCACAAGCCTTGGCGGATTTTATTGCAGATTGGACGGAGATGCCAGATGTTACTCCGTTGCCGAAACCAGAGTACTAGGTGATGCACTTTGACAGATCAAAGCTGCTCAACGGCTCGGGGGCTAGTGTACTGCTACAGTCACCAACTGGCGACAAGTTACACTATGTTCTGCAGATCCACTTCGAGTCTACGAACAACATGGCGGAGTATGAAGCACTCATTCACGGATTACGCGTAGCCAAGGATATTGGCATCAAGCGCATAGTTTGCTGTGGATATTCCGACTTGGTTGCCCAGCAGGTGGCTGGCACCTGGAATGCACGGAACCCTATGATGGCGACATATCGAGACGAAGTGGACGAGATAGCCAAGTGCTTCTTGGGCTACGAGGTCAAGTATGTACCTAGGGAACAAAACGAGGCGGCTAATCTGTTGTCTAAGCTTGAATCAGGGCGCAAGATCCGTGAAGGGAGCATACATCGACAACCCGGATAGAATTGATTCGTGAAGGGAGCATAGACAACCCATCTAGACGGAGCATTCAACATGAAGAGGCAAGACGGTGCAAGATCTCGGAGTGCATGTCTCCTATCCGGATAACCCAGGTAGCCCACAATTGGTAGCATGGCCCATGGCCTGCTGGGCGGCCTAGTTAGATGGATCCAGAAGGGAGGCCCATGCCGGATAAAGGAAGGCTACGGTGGAGTCACCAGCGTACCCGGAGCCTTGGAGTGCAAGACACGCTAGACTAGTAATAGACAGTGTAGGACTCTGTAACCTGTCCGGCTAGGACTTTTCCCTGTCACCCTAAGACCTGGGGACTATATAAGTCGGGCCTATGGGAGCCTTTAGGGAACGATAACTTAGACCTTCTAGTCACACCTCGCACAGCGAACCTATCTCTGTAAGTCGGCGTATTTCCCTTATACTGATTTATAGCAGGAGTAGGATTCCTCCACCGTTGTGAGATCTGAACCTGGGTAAGATATGTTACCTCGTACCCGTCAACCGTCCGCCTTCCCACACGTATCTAAACACGCACTGTGAGGAACCCTCCATGGCGTATTCATCGGCAATACCACGACACCCCCGCCCCAACCGCGATCACATTGAGCTTCCTCGTGCACTTGCGAGTCTGGTAAGCAACACCACCACCCCCAGCCTCCGCTAGAATCGTCGGACCGTCGCCGCCAGTAGCGCCGCTGCCGCCAGTACCCACTCGCGCCGCCCATCCATGGTCAATTGATCGGACACCGTTAGATCTAGATCCTGCGCGCTAGATTAGATCACTTAACAAAGGGGTATGGTTAGATCTGGCCTGTGCGATTTCAGTTAAATCCTGCGGCTCTCGTTGATCGTTCTGTGCGAAACGGTATCAGCCAATAGAAACATTCCACGTGGCCTAGCCTGTCTATTTAAAATTCCAGAAATGATTTTGAAATGTTTAACTTTTGTTCTACTTATCCAAAAAATACAAATAATATATCAATGGATTCACAAAATTAAATCCTACACATCTGTAGGCTTGGTTTTGTATTTTGCCTCTGTTAAAATAGGATTTTGTGTAGAGACATTTGTAGGCCTATTTTGAGTATAAAAATTATTTGTAAAATGTTTTAAAAACCAAATTAATTTTAATTGGTGTGTAAATGTTTAGTTTATTATTCAGTACTGTTTTACTTGTCTTGTTTGATTTAGAAAAATCATTACATGGCATTTGCATGCATTCATATATTTTTGCTTGATTATTTGAAATATGAATTTGGTGCTATCATTTTATGTGTAGATTTTGGTGCTAGTGCTGATTGTGATTGTGAGGATTGTTGCTACTCCCCCAACTACCAAGGCAACTGGTGCTTCATATTTTTGTCCCAATATTTTGACTGTGCATTAGTGATATTTTGTATAGGGCTTGCATGATAAAATTTTGCTAAGTATCTATATGCTATGCTTGGGAAATCCTAGTAGTTGTAGAATTGTTAGAATTTCTCTCTAAGTTTAGATGCTTACTTTTGCCATGCTTAGCCTAGCTAATAGCAAACAAGGGTGGAATATATTCATAATATGGAAATTTTGATAAGTCTTTTGACTTGTGTTTTTGCTTAATAAAACAACTAAGTGAATGAATCACCTATGTGGAATGGTTTGATGGTTTATGTTGAGTGGTTACACAAGGCCCATCTCTATGGATTACCTTGTGTATAAAACTTGTGGAAAGCCACCCAGGAACAAAGGGATTTGAGATGACATATGTTTATAAGCTTCTAGTGCAACCACATGGCATATGGGATCTACCTTGATCATATAGGTTGCAATAACTTAGCCATTTGGACAGTTGGTGGTAGGGTGATGTAACATCCCTAAAATCATGTTTCAAACTCATGCATATCATCCATGCATCCATGATCATTTAGGATTTCATTTCAAAAATCATTTCAAAAACAGGAGCATTGTTGCTCAATATTTTATGTAAGTTTACTCAAGCCCTTGTGCTACTTGTTATTGAGAAAGGTACTGTTATTCATTCAGTTTTGTTTAGAATCCAAACTCAAGTGATTTCAAAAACTTGAGCAAAGTCTCAAAGCAAAATATGAAATAAAACCAAAGCTATGCCTATTATCACACCTCATAAAGGCATGGTTTTATTTTATTTTCAAAAGACCCAAGTGTGTTTGAGTGAACAGAAGTGTTTGACACTTATTTGAGTACAAGATTTATTGTACAAAAGTCCTGAAAAGTTTTGGAACCAAACAGATTTGAATTGAAGTTTGAAAACCATTTTAGAAAAGCAAACAGAAAAAGAAAAAGCTTAAAAGAGAAAAAGATAAGCCTTCAGTCGAATCTAGCCCAGCTAAGCCCAGCTAAGCCCAGCAACCCCACCCTGTGAATCGTTTTCTTCACTCACCCCCGCACCCGCTGAGTGACTGACAGACAGGACCCACTCCCTCTCTGTTTCTCTCGCTGACAGCCACGACCCACACGGTGTCGTCGTCTCCACCCTCACCGCGACGTGTTCTTCCCCAAATTCGCATTGATTGCAGGAGTAAATCACGCCCCCGCCTAGCCTACTTAAACCCCCTCTGCCCCTCTCCATTTCCCCCCCCGAGCCAGGCGCCCCAGTCGCCTGATCATCCTCGCACCGCCGCAGACAGAGAGCACTCCGGCGACCAATCCCGGTGATCCCCGTGCGCCCCTCTCCCTCTGGTTCATACAAGCCGCTTCACAACTTCCCTGCGCACCTTCTAACCCCACTAGTTCGTCCTGTACTGCCCCAGGTCGTCGACTGCGTCAAACGCTGCAAGCTCCCGACGACATCCTCAACTCCGGCGATCAAATTCGGTGAGCTCCTTGTTCCCCTTCGCCTCTGTTTCACACGAGCATGTTCGCCGTAGTTTTGTGCGTCTCCTGATGCTGTTTCTTCGCGCTAGGGTGACCAGGAGCGTCGCCAACGTCGTCGTCCACCCAAGCCCGACGCCGCTAGCAACTCCGACAAGATCCCTCGGCCACTACAGAGCGCCCCTTGCCAAGCCGTCGCCAGGTTGAGCATCAGTGCATCGCCACGGTTATGGTAAGCGCCTCTGATGACCCTAGAACCCCCTGTAGCACCGCGCCGCCATAGACAAAGCTCGCCGCCGCCAGTAGCCACCGCCAGCGCCGCCCAGCTATGGTCGTTTGATCTAGGACCGTTGGATCTGGATCCAGCGCGTGAAATTAGATCACTTAACGAAGCGGTATAGGTAGATCTGGGCCGTGCAGATTAAGTAGATCTAACGGCTCAGAAGCGTGATCCAACGCGAAGCGGTATGGGCCAATCAGATTAAGATGCGTGGCAGCAGATTAGATTTAAAAACAAGATTTGAATCTATTAGATGTTTAATTTTGTTTTGGCTATAACTTTTGATCCCCACGTTAGAATTTGACAAATTTTATATCATTGGAATCAGGGGAACAAGCCCTTTCTATTTATGCAATGTGTTTAATATTTTGCTTCTGTTAAAATGGTTTTATTTACAGAAACATGTGTAGGGCTAATTTGAGTATATGAATTGTTTGGATTATGTTTTAGGGTTTAAATAATTGTTGTTTGGAAAGTTTTTAACTTGTTTTTGAACCAGTACTGTACACTTTCTTTGTTGAGTTTTAAAAATCATCACATATCATATTGCATGCATTCATATATTTTTTTTTGTATATGTTTTGTATGTGATTTGTGGCTATGATTCTTTGTGTAGATTTTGGTGCTAGTGATTGTGATTGTGAGGAGTGTAGCTACTCTCCAAACTACCAAGGCAAGTGGTGCTTCATGAATATTTTCATCCCTAAGTTTTCTACTAAGCATTAGAAATATTTTGCTAGTCTTGCATGCTATATTTTGCTTATATCCCATGTTGGGAAATCCTAGTAGTTTTAGAATTGCTAGGAAAATTTCTAAGTTAAGATGCTTATCTATGCCATGCTTAGCCTAGCTAGTAGCAACCAAGGGTTGGTGAAATATACATGCTATGATGGAAAATATTTCTAAGTCTTTGGACTTGTGTTTTGCCTAATAAAACAACTAAGTAAATGAAACACCTGGGTGGAATGGAAGGAATGGTTTATGTTGAGTGGTTACACAAGGCCCATTTCTATGGTTTACCTTGTGTATCTCACTTGTGGAAAGCCACCCAGGAACAAAGAGATTTTAGAGGCCAAGTGTTAAGAAGCTTCTAGTGTAGCCACTTGGCAATATGGGCTCTGCCAGGATCACATAGGTTGCTAGAACTTAGCCATTTGGACAGTTGGTGGTAGTGGGAATGATAGGTTGGAGCGCGTCCATTTGGTCTAAGGGAAGGCTTCTGAAAGGTCTTGTCTTGGTGAAAATCAAGGCTTGTGGGCAAAGTGCACCACCTCTGCAGATGGAAGAATCTAAGTACTTAGCCATGTCCCTGGAAAAGGACAACTTGAGCATCAAGACATGGAAGCTATCAAGAATCTCCTCATGCCAATTTCTAAGTAAAAACTTGTGGGTGAACAAGGGTGAAGGACAATGTCTATTGGTGGTTCCTTGGGAAAAGTTTTGACAAAGAAAAACTTAGTGATTTCAACTAATAGGCAAAACCTATTTTGAGCAAAGCAAGCCAAGCTACACTTAGCCAAATTGCATATAGTATCTAGTCCACCTAAATTATACTAAGGTATCACTTGCCAATACTATTCCAATGTATTGACCCACTGTGGCTATAACTTGTGATGTTGTAGGTTACTCTGATGAGGATTAGGAGTCATGAGTCTACACTCAACATGTTTGCACGGCACATGAAGATGAAGACTTTTATTTACTTATTCAAACTCTTGTACTAGGCCTGTGGCCTTGTAGTTGTAAAGACTATGTTTGTCTCTGGAATGACTGTAATAATGACCTTTGTTTCTGTGTACTTCATCTTAAACTGTGGATGCTAGCATTGATCTAGGGACTAGCATTGCAACCAGAGGGATCCTTTTCCTTTATAAAGGAGGGATCTTACAGATGGTATCAGAGCACTGTGTTGCCTGTAGGATTATGACCCTAGGATTGGAAACCACTAAGGAAAAAATTTCTACAACTTCTACACTTGTCTATTCTTCTCGTAAACTTTTCTAATCTTCTTTCTCATCTCAAATTGTAGATGAACTCCATCAACGAAGCCGTAAGGAAAGGACCACTCACGACAATGACTTTGGAGTGTGAGACAGAATTCCCCAAGGCTCTCAAGGACCTCATGGTTGCAATGGAAATACATGGTGCAGCTGTGTACAAAGGCTTTCCTGTGATGGATGAAGGAGTTGAGTACTGGTGGGTGCAACTTCACTTGTATAAAAACAAGGAAGACAACCATAAGGAATCATGATTCTGCATGTTCACCAATTCAGTGATGCACCCTACATTCTTTGACTCAGCAAGGGATGCAGCTTGGAAGACCATCAAGGAACTTGGTGAAAGAGTCAAGTGCAGAATGTTCAACATCCAAAATAGCCTAAAAGAAGAGAAGAAATATACCCAAGAGTTGGAGGCTACCAACCAAACCTTAAGAGGAGACATTATAGACTTAGTGATGGAGTCATGTGAACAAGATAGACTGATTGCTTCTAGAAACATTGTGTTAGCCAACATATCCAGTGAGATAGGATTGTAAACGTACTTCGTTAGTTGGACCACCACTTATCACCTTATTTTACAAATGTTGCTTAAAATAAGTTGAACCTTGATTGTTGTAATGGATCCATGTATGCCATAACTTGTGTGTTTTGATTTCCAAGGATATGTATGTGATGCTTTGCCTTGTGTTTTATCTTAAATTGTGTTGTTCTAACTTTTCTTTCTTATAAATAGATGCCTAATGTTACCATCAGCACTGTTGAGGAGTTCCAGGGAACTCGCTTTGGTCCTTGTATTGTTGAGCTCACTACTTTGCTCAATCTCCCTCTTCCTACTATCATGGTGCTTCCCCTCACCAAGTTTGAGATGAAAGACCTTTGGGGTTTCAAGGTCAATCAGCCCGGACGCCAGACAGAGCCTACCACGGAGGCTATCATCTTCAAGCTCATGCACGATGACAAGGAGAGAGGCCTTGAGGTAGTCATGCAGGATCTGATAGGACGTCTACTAGGGAGACACTCTCGACAGGTTAGAGGTACTCACTTCCACGTCTTTGGTAGACGTGATGAGGATGGAGAGGCCATCGACTTCGAGGACACTTCGAGGGAGACAGCGGAGCCGATTCGTCTATACCTCCAGGACTTAGAGGCTCTCATTAGGCACGTGGACACTGATAGGACCAACGTCATGCTCAACAATGACGAACTCCAGGTGCAGCTTCGTGAAAAGGACAAGCTCTTCGCGGAGCAAGATGAGATAGTCAAGGAGATGGAGGCAAAGTTCGAGAGCCAGGACAGAAAGTTCAAGAGTCAGGAGAAGAGAGTCCAGGATAGGAACAAGAAGATTCGGGACATGACTAAAGAACTGCAGGCCAAAGACTTCGAGCTCGAGCATCAGCAGACGGTGATTGAGAGGCTTCGATCTCAGAAGAGGGCTCTCAAAGCCAAAGTAGAGACCTTGACCGCCAATGTCGAGGAATACAAGACCGCGATGGAGAACGCAGGTCTTACCTTCGTTGAGGAGGAGGTTGATGCCGAGGAGTAGAGTTGACTACTCATTTATCATTTATTTATCATACTTTATTTGTGTCACAATGACCATCCAACATGTGGATGGCTTGTTATTTGTGTGTTTACTTTGCGAACTTGTCGTTTTGTTGTTGAACTATTATTGTTATGATGCATGTTTTGTGATTGCTTATGTGATGTATTGTGCATGAAAACATCTATGGGTATCTCATTCTTATCTCTATTGAACAAACCACAGATGCCTCCCCGTCGTGCCAACCCCAACCCCAACAATAACAACATCACTCCAGAAATGCAGCAAATGATGACCGCTTAGACTCAACTGATGCAAATGATGACGACGTTCATCCAGAACCAAAACAACAACAACAACAACCCACCTGGTTTTGACATGCTTACCAGGTTCCTGAGATTGAGGCCAGCAAAGTTCTTAGGAACAACTGATCCCATGGTGGCCATTGATTGGCTACGCTCTATGAACAAGGACTTGGTAACTGTGGGCTGTACTGATGCGGAAAAAGTCAGATTTGCAGCACATTTGCTGGAAGGACCAGCCGCCACTTGGTGGGATAATTTCCAGATCACCACTCCCATAGAAGATGTGACATGGGCTATCTTTGAGGATGGCTTTCGTACTTCTCATATCTCATCTGGAGTGATGAGTCTAAAAAAGAAAGAGTTCCATAATCTGAAGCAGCGCCACCGCAGCGTGGCTGAATATATTGAGGAGTTCAACAATCTGGCGTTATGCGGATGAGGTTGACACGATGCTAAGAGGAAGGAAAAGTTCATCAAGGGTTGAATGATGAACTGAACTGCAATAGCAAGGCATATGTTCCCACATACCCGTCTCTTTGTGACAAGGCTGCTATTTTGGAGAACAAAATGAAGCAAGTTGAAAGTAGGAAAAGAAAGCACTCGGACAAGCACAGCTCGGGATCATCTCACAAACGTTCCCATTATGATGATAGTGGAAACTCAGGATCCCACAAGCATGGGAAATTCAACAAGCACCACAACCACAACCGTCATGACAACAAGCATCACCGTGGTCATGACAATGACAAGTACAAGAACCACAAGGGTGGATATAAGAGCCACCACAGTGGTAGTGGAAGTGGCAGTGGAAGCCAGCCTGTCAAGAAGGACATTAGTCAGGTTGAGTGCTTCAAGTGCAAGAAGATGGGGCATTATGCAAATGAGTGCCTAAAAGAAAGTTGAAGGACCCAACAAGCCCAACCCTTTTGAAGGCAAGTGAACCACATCAATGTGGAGGAAATTTATGAGGAGCCGATGTCATTGCTTTTGGTAAGTTCAAACTCAATTCTATTCCAGCACTTGTTCTTTTGATCTCGGAGCATCGCATTCATTCATATCAAAAGAATTTGTTGATAGAAATGGGTTTCCAACTGAAAACATTGGGTGTCCAATAAAAGTTAGTTCTCCAGGTGGGGATATGATAGTAAGTCTTGGATGTCGGGATCTAGTAATAGAGTTTGCAAAGCACAAGTTTCCAGTGAGTCTGATAATCCTAGATTCCCAAGGACTGGATGTAATTTTGGGAATGGATTGGATGGCTAAGTATGAAGGAGTACTAGATTGTGCTAATCGTACTGTTGCACTCACAACCCCGAAAAGAAAACGGATTAAATTCAAGTCTAACTTTGAATCAAAAGGGAGTAAGCTAAATTCTCTTAAGGGGGTTAGCATAGACAGTGTGCCAATTGTGAGTGAATATCCGGATGTGTTTCCGGAAGAACCGCAGAATGCCACCAGATAGAGATGTGGAGTTTCTTATCGATCGCTACAGGATCTGGACCAATAGCAAAGAGACCATACAAGATGTCAGTTGATGAACTGAAAGAACTCAAGAAACAACTTGGAGCAGTTGTAGAAAGGATTTATTCAACCAAGTTCTTCATCTTGGGGAGCCCCAGTTTTGTTTGTGGAGAAGAAAGATAGAAGTCAAAGGTTATGCATAGATTACCGTTCACTCAATGAGGTGACTATCAAGAACAAATACCCTTTGCCTAGAATCAATGACTTGTTTGATCAGCTAGAAGGAGCCTGTGTGTTCTCAAAGATTGACCTTCGGTCAGGTTATTTCCAACTCAAGATAAGGGAAAAGACATACCTAAGACAGCTTTCACCACAAGGTATGGATTGTATGAGTATCTTGGTGATGCCATTTGGTTTGACTAATGCTCCAGCATACTTTATGAATATGATGAACAAGGTGTTCATGGAATTCCTTGATAAGTTTGTTGTCGTTTTCATCGATGACATTTTAGTCTACTCCAAGAGCAAAGAAGAGCATGAAGGGCATTTGTGTTTGATACTTGAGAAGCTTAGAGAGCATAAACTTTATGCCAAATTCAGCAAGTGTGAATTCTGGTTGAATGAAGTTGGATTTCTTGGACATGTTGTGTCAGGAGATGGTGTAGCAGTTGATCCTGCTAAAGTTTCAGCTGTAACTGAATGGTAATCTCCTAAGTCAGTGAAAGAAGTTCGTAGTTTCCTTGGCTTAGCCGGTTACTACAGAAGGTTCATTGAGAATTTCTCCAAGGTAGCTAAGCCTATGACAGAATTGCTAAAGAAAGACAAGAAATTTGCTTGGTCTGAAGGTTGTGAACTCAGCTTTCAGGAATTGAAGAAGAGACTTGTGACAGCACCAGTTTTGTGTTTGCCAGATTTGGAGAAGGATTTCCAAGTGTATTGTGATGCATCTCATCATGGTTTAAGGTGCGGCTTATGCAAGACGGGAAAGTTGTGGCTTATGCCTCGAGACAACTCAAAACTCATGAAGTGAACTACCCTACTCATGATTTAGAGTTAGCCTCTGTTGTCCATGCACTCAAAACATGGAGACATTATCTTTTGGGAAAGCGATGTGAAGTGTTCACAGATCACAAGAGTTTGAAGTAGATCTTCACCCAGAAAGAAATTAACATGAGACAAATAAGATGGCTAGAACTCATCAAGGACTATGACTTAAGTTTGCAATACCATCCTAAGAATGTTGTAGCAGATGCTCTAAGTCGTAAGGTTTTTGTGAATGGCCTTACTAAAGGGGAATTGTCAGATGATTTGTGTGCCCAATTTAGAGATCTCAGATTGGAGATTGTGCCTGAAGGACATCTCATGTCTTTGGATGTTCAACCCACTTTGTTGGACAAGATCAAAGAAGCCCAGAAGGTTGATAAGGAAATTGAAGAAATTAAGGAAAAGATTGGCAAAGGAAAATCCAAAGGATTCCATGAAGACGAACATGGTACTTTATGGCATGGGAAACGTATCTGTGTTCCACAAGACCCGAGCTTGAAACTGATATTACAAGAAGCACACAACTCACCGTATTCCATTCATCGGGTAACACCAAAATGTACATGGACATGAAGGAAAGATTTTGGTGGAATAATCTCAAGAAGGACATCGCGAACATATTGCTTTGTGTGATGTATGTAGTAGAGTGAAAGCGGAACATCAAAACCAGCAGGTTTGCATCAACCACTACCCATTCCCGATTGGAAGTGGGACAAGATTGGTATGGATTTCATTGCGGATTACCAAGGACCGGTCAGATATGATTCTATTTGTGTAGTAGTGGATAACTAAAGTGGCTCATTTCATACCCAGAAGACAATCTATACAAGTGCTAAGTTGGCCAAGATCTATATGAGTAGAATTGTGTGTCTACATGGGTACCCAAGAGTATTGTGTGCGATAGGGGAACTCAATTCACTTCCCATTTTGGAGACGACTACATGAGTCATTGGGAACAAGGTTGGAATTCAGCACGCTTTCATCCTCAAACCGATGGATGACGGAAAGGACTAATCAAATTCTTGAAGATATGTTGAGGCATGTGCCCTAGACTATGGAGCAGCTTGGGATGAAAGATGCCTTACGATAATTTTCTTATAACAATAGCTATCAAGCCAGACATTGAGATGGCACCATTTGAGTTTCTCTATGGGAAAATGTACCACCCCATTGTTATGGAATGGTGTGGGAGAAAGAAGTTTGTTCGGACCAGAACTTATCAAAGAAGCCAAGAGAAGGTCAAGTTGGTTAAGGACAGTTAAAGATAGCACAGTCCTGACAGTAAAGCTACGCATCCTAAGCGTAGAGAAGTCACCTACGGTTGGTGATAGAGCCTATCTTAGAGTATCACCACTGTGGAGTGAAGAGGTTCGGAGTCAAAGGAAAGTTAGCCCCAAGATATGTTGGACCGTTCAAGATTTTGAGTCAAAGGAGAAGTTGCTTATGAAATTGAGCGCCGAGTCTTTGTCATTTGTTCATAATGTGTTTCATATGAGTCGCCTAAGAAATGTCATCCAGAAATGGAAGAGACTTCTTTGAAGGATACTATACCTTTGGAAGAGGTTCAGTTGGAGAGTGATCTCACTTATGAGGAGAAGCCTATCAAGATTCTTGAGACTGCAGAAAGAGTCACACGGACTAAGACTATCAAGTTTTGCAAAGTTCAGTGGAACCATCATTCTGAAGAGGAAGCAACATGGGAAAGAGAAGATGATCTTCGGAAAGACCACCCTCACCTATTTGCTAGCCAACCCGAATCTCGAGGGCGAGATTCACCTTAAGGGGGTTAGATTTGTAACATCCCTAAAATCATGTTTCAAACTCATGCATATCATCCATGCATCCATGATCATTTAGGATTTCATTTCAAAAATCATTTCAAAAACAGGAGCATTGTTGCTCAATATTTTATGTAAGTTTACTCAAGCCCTTGTGCTACTTGTTATTGAGAAAGGTACTGTTATTCATTCAGTTTTGTTTAGAATCCAAACTCAAGTGATTTCAAAAACTTGAGCAAAGTCTCAAAGCAAAATATGAAATAAAACCAAAGCTATGCGTATTATCACACCTCATAAAGGCATGGTTTTTTTTTTTTTTCAAAAGACCCAAGTGTTTTTGAGTGAGGAAGTGTTTGACACTTATTTTGAGTACAAGAGTTATTGTACAAAAGTCCTGAAAAGTTTTGGAACCAAACAGATTTGAATTGAAGTTTGAAAACCATTTTAGAAAAGCAATGTAAAAAAGAAAAAGCTAAAAGAGAAAAGATAAGCCTTGATGAATCTAGCCCAGCTAAGCCCAATGACCCCCACGAACCGTTTTCTTCACTCACCCCCGACCCGCTGAGTGACTGACAGACAGGACCCACTCCCTCTCTGTTTCTCTCGCTGATAGCCGCGGCCCACACGGTGTCGTCGTCTCCACCCTCACCGCGACGTGTTCTTCCCCAAATCACGCCATGCGTTACCTGGTTGATTCGCTCGTCAATTCGCATTGATTGTAGGAGTAAATCACGCCCCAACCTAGCCTACTTAAACCCCCTCCGCCTCTCCATTTCCACAAACTCCAACCCAGGCGCCCCAGTCTGCAAATCATCCTCGCGACCATGCAGACGGAGAGCACTCCGCGACCAATCCCGGTGAGCCCCGTGCGCCCCTCTCCCTCTGGTTCATATGAGCCGCTTCACAACTTCCTTGCGCACCTTCTAACCCTAATCGGTTCATCTCCTACTCAGTCGTCATTGCGCAAGCCCCGCAGTTCTCGACGACATCCCTCAACTCCCATGAACAAATTCGGTGAGCTCCTTGTTCCTTCACCTCTGTTTCACACGCCCGTTCGCCCGTAGTTTTGTGCGTCTCCGGATGGTTTCTTCGTGCTAGGTGACCAGGAGCTGCCGCCAACATCGCCGTCTACCTAAGCCCGACGCCGCCAAAGAACTCTGACGAAGCTCCCTCGGCCACTACAGAGCGCCCCTTGCCAAGCCGCCGCGGTTGAGCATCGTGCATACGGTTATGGTAGCGCCCGACGACCCTAGAACCCTCAGCGGGCCGCTGCCATGACGAGCTTCGCTTAAGCCGCATACACTTGATGCCGCCAGCCCATGACTATGGTCGTTTGATCTGGAACGTTGGATACGAATCGGTAGCGTGAGTAGATCACTTAACGAAGCGTATAGGTAGATCTGGGCGATGCAGATTAAAATAGATCCTAAGCGTGATCCAACGCGGCGATGCAGACGATGATTAAAGATTAAGGCTTAAGACGCGTGGCAAAGGACGCGGTTAGATTTAAAAACAGATTTGAATCTATTAGATGTTTGATTTTGTTTTGGCTATAACTTTGATCCCACGTTAGAATTTGACAAATTTTATATCATTGGAATCAGAAGAACAAGCCCTTTCTATTTATGCAATGTGTTTAATGTTTTGCTTCTGTTAAAATGGTTTTATTTACAGAAACATGTGTCGGGCTAATTTGAGTATATGAATTGTTTTGGATTATGTTTTAGGGTTTAAATAATTGTTGTTTGAAAGTTTTTAACTTGTTTTGAACCATCGTATGCCTTTTTCTTTGTTGAGTTTTAAAAATCATCACATATCATATTGCATGCATTCTGTATATTTTGTTTGTTATATATGTTTTTGTATGTGATTTGGCTATGATTCTTGTGTGAATTTTGGTGCTAGTGATTGTGATTGGTGAGGAGTGTAGCTACTCTCCAAACTACACCAAAAGGCAAGTGGTGCTTCATGAATATTTTCATCCTCATATGTTTTCTACTAAGCATTGTAGAAATATTTTGCTAGTATTGCATGCTATATTTTGCTTATATGCCATGTTGGGAAATCTAGTAGATTGTAGAATTGCTAGAAAATTCTAAGTTATATGCTTATCATGCCATGGTTAGCTCTAGCTAGTAGTTAAACCAAGGGTTGGTGAAGCCTATACATGCTATGATGGAAAATATTTCAAGTCTTTGGACTTGTGTTTTGCCTAATAAAACAACTAAGTAAATGAAACACACACAGGGTGGAAATGGAAGAATGAGTTTATAGTTGAGTGTTTGACAAGCCCATTTCATGGTTTACCTTGTGTATCTCACTCTTGTGGAAAAAGCCACCCAGGGAACAAGAGGATTTTAGAGGCCAAGTGTTAAGAAGCTTTCTAGTCTGCAGCCACTTTCTGGCAACGTATGGAACCTGGCCCGAGGAATCACATAGGTCATCTTCAGAACTTTAGCCATTTGTGGGCAGTTGGTGGTAGTGGGAATGATAGGTTGGAGCGCCTACCACATTTGATGCAAGGGAAGGCTTCCTGAAAGGTCCTGTCTTGAGGAGGTGAAAAATCAAGGCTTGGGAAGAGTGCACCACCTCTACAGGATGGAAGAATCTAAGTACTTATGCCATGTCCACGGAAAAGGACAACTTGAGCATCAAGACATGGAAGCGCATTGTAAGAATCTCCTCATCCCAATTACTAAGTAAGCTTGAGGGTTGAACAAGGGTGAAGGACCACCTCACGTGTCATTGGTGGTTCCTTGGAAAAGTTTATACAAAGAAAAACTTAGTGATTTCCAAACTAATAGAAGCCAAAGGAAACTTATTTGGAGCAAAACAAAGTCAAGCTTACACTTAGCCAAAATTGCATATAGTTAATCTAGTCCACCCAATTTAAATTATACTTGTTAGGTATCACTGGCGCATCACTATTCCAGTAATGTATTGATTCCCCACTTGTATGGATAGTAACTTGGTAATTGTTGCGGGGATTACCTGATGAGGATTAGAGGTCATTGAGTCTACACTCAACATGTTTGCACAGTGGCTTTATGAAGATGAAGACTTTATTGTTATTTACTTATTCAAACTCTTGTACTAGGCCTCAGGGGCCTTTGGAGTTGTAAAAGACTATGTTTGGTTGTCAGAAGTGACCCGTATGTAATGACCTTTGTTTCGTGGTACTTCATCTTTAAACTGTGGATGCTAGCATTGATCGAGGA